>CM037584.1:118589992-119921604 GCA_021018995.1 Chloranthus sessilifolius | reverse complement strand
GTTTCCAAAACTGTGATGTATACAATGGATCTTTGTCTGATACCATGCTAGCAGGGATACCGCGTACTTTGAAAATTTCTTTGAGATACAACTTTACGAGCTAATTGGCTGTATACATCGTGTTATATGGTAGACAGTGGGTAGACATAGTTAAGCGATCAATGATCACCCAAATGGCATTGTGTCCTTTCACGGTTCTCGGTAATCCAAGGATGAAATCTAGGGATGTAGCTTCCCATTTCCATTTATGTATCGGTAAGGGTTACAATAAACCCGAGGGGTTCCGATGGTCGACCTTTGTCTATTGACATACCACCTTGATACGTATTCTACTATTTCTTTCTTCAAACCTTTCCATTAGAAGTTCTTCAAGTCTTGATACATCTTGGTACAACCAAGGTGGATAGCATATTTTGACTTGTGGGCTTCTTCTAGAATCATGCATTGAAGGTCAGTATCGGCCGGTACTCACAGTCGACCTTTGAAGAGTAATGAATCATCCTCCCTGATGGAGAAATCAAGCCTATTCCCACTGGTCACATCTAGTCTAATAGCCATAAGGTCCTCATCAATCCTTTGAAGTTCACGAAAATTGTCGAAGATCGTCGACCGGATGGTAATATTAGTCATTAAGGCTCCTGAATCTTTAACATCAAACTTTGTATCGTATAAGGATATATCTTCGAACAACCACCATCTGTTTATTCTCGAAACGAGGTTTACCAATTGAGCAAAGGACTTTTGACTCAGTGTGCCTGCCACTACATTTGCTTTCCTAGGGTGGTACTAGATGGAGCAATCATAATCCTTGAGGAATTCTATCCATCTTCTTTGCCTCATGTTCAAGTCCTTTTACGTGAAGAGATATTTAAGACTCTTGTGATCAGTGAGGGTCTTGAATGTTTCTCAGTAGAGATAATGCCTCCAAATCTTTAAGGAAAAAATCACTGCTGCTAGTTTTAGGTCATGCGTTGGTTAGTTTTTCTCATGGTCCTTGAGTTGTCGAGAGTCATATGCGATGACCTTTTCGTGTGGGTTGAGTACACAACCTAACTCAGAGTGTTATGCATCACTGTATACTACAAACCCTCCACTGCCTGACGGTATTGCGAGGACCGATGCGGAAGTTATCTTGTTCTTAAGCTCTTGGAAGCTCTTTTCACATGAATCATTTCATTCAAACTTTGTAC
Source organism: Chloranthus sessilifolius (assembly GCA_021018995.1). Taxonomy (NCBI): domain Eukaryota; kingdom Viridiplantae; phylum Streptophyta; class Magnoliopsida; order Chloranthales; family Chloranthaceae; genus Chloranthus; species Chloranthus sessilifolius. Next base: position 119,920,414 of record CM037584.1, on the reverse strand, counting down.
TCTTCTTTGTGAGTTGAGTGAGTGGTCCTGCAATTCTAGAGAAGCCTTCAACGAATATCCGGTAATACCCAGCCAAACCCATAAAACTGTGGACTTCGGTTACCATCTTTAGTTATTCCCATTTTTATAATGGCCTCAATTTTAGCTAGATCGATGGTTATGCTTGCCTCGAAGATGACATGTCCTAAGAAACTGACTTGTGGTCGGGCTTTCATCGTACTAAGTCTTAACCTATTGTAAGCGCACAATGGAAATTGCAGCACTAGTATAAGATTGTTCCCTCGAGGAAGGTGATTATTCTGATGTATTTTTCATTTATTTAAAAACTTATATTTGTCTTTTGAGATCAGAAACTACTGGAGAAATATAAATAAAAGAATGGCTTGTTTAAAATTAATTATAGAAAATAAAACTACATCCTCCTCCTTCTAGATTAAAGTCGTCAATCACAATCCTTTAGTTCTCGGATACTTACAAAATAGATTACCGCTACACCGTATCTCAATCCTCTAGAATTTGGACGTCAATCAAAAACTAAAATTCTTTAACACAGATTTATATTAATCAATAATCTTTCTAAAATTTTGGCATCAATCAACCTCAAGAAAATTAAAGATGGAAAAGTAAAATCGTTACACTAATCAACAAATTTTCAACCTGAGTCGTCAATTCAAATAAAAAACTTTTAGATGTTTACAAAGTAGTAAAGTGCATGAAAATAAATCTAAACTAGAAAGTAATAAAAAGGTCTTTCATCCCTCAATCACAGGCGTCAATTGCTTCTGAGAAATTACAGATACTCTACTCTAATCTTCTAGCTCCCAATTGCAGTCATCAATTGCTCTCAAGAAACCTTGTATATCTAAACTATTCTAAACTAAAGTTGATTAGAAGAAAACCTAACCTCAGTCGTCAATTGATGTTGAGAGTGTCTTCGATAACTCTTCTCCTATGCAGAGCTCTCTTATTTATGGATCATAACGAGTCAATTTACATTATTCAAATTCTAAGAAAAGAAAACTACTACGAATAAAAGATTCCTAATATAACTCTACTTCTAATCCTAATTCTTCCTTGCTTTGATTGGTAGTTGTGCGCAAGATTTTTCTTCTATATCAGTAACATAGTTCTTTTAGGAGTCTTTCGCCAATCTTCTCAGATCCGTGGATTATTGGACTTCTAATTCAAGAGATCTTCTAATTCTGTGACTGGCGGTGTAGTTCTCACGTGATCAACAACAATAGGAACTTTCATTCTTGCAAAATTGTGAATACAATTTTCTCTTTTCTGTGCAGCTCTCTCTCTTTGTACGATTTTCCAGTACGAATGATCGCACTCATTTTGTATCGCATTCTTCTTGAAACGCCTTTTGAGGAATCGTAAATTATGATTTCTTGTTTTCTCTTCAGCTTTGTTAAATTGTCTTTTGTGATTTCTTACTTTACTGGCTTTCAAGTATGATTTGAATCATCTTTTGCGCTTGATCGTCTTTCTTACTATTTTTTGAGTTTATTTTGACGAAGATTAATACTTTGGCTATTATTTGCTATCTATTCTTAATATTTGCACGTCATTATTTTATTAGTAGTAAACTGGGGTCTGATATCACTAAGTTAAGGGTGATAAAATGACAATTCTGTGACTGATCACACTCCCAAACTTAAGCTTTGCTAGTCTCTAGCAAACAAGGAAAGAGTAAACTAATCTAAAATTTTAAATGTCACTTTCGTAGGCAACAAGCCTTTAAACCCCTAGGTGATCTAGGAGTTATAGTCTCCTGAAGGTTTCCAGTTAAGTTACCTACAGACTTCAAATATTTTTGGATTTTTAAAAATTTTAAAATAAAAACAAAACAAAAGATTAAAAATCTAAACTACTTTTGTACACTAATTAGTTTTAATCATCACATGTTTGTTATGATTTTTAAACATATGATTCTTTCAACCACACTTTTTATCCTAGCGGTTATCCTTGATTAGAACTCCAACAATTTCAATTCATATTAAGCGTGAAGTGTGCGCGCATCAGTGAACAGTTTATTCTTCATAGATTTTTCTAATCTGCAGATTTAGAAAATATTTTCGTCCAAACTCTCACTATTGGCATACTCTCAAAAAGAATATTAAAAATTTTGGGTTCTCTCTATATGATATATATGATAAATTCAACGGATAATTGACTAAAAGGATAAATCTCATGGAATGGATAATCATTTCTATTCATATGCTTCTTTATTTATCTATAGTATTTATTATATACATCTCTACTAGGCTCATGTTATTGTAAGTCATAAATCAAGGTCTTCATTCGGCTTGTAATAGGGCCTTGGGTTAAGAGGTTCTAAAGAAGGGTAAAAAGGATTCAAAGGTTTCTGAGAATTTAGTTCTTCTTTCTCCTATCTTCTTCTTTACTCTTCTATTTCTGTTTCAGTACGTATCCAAAAAGTTGGGTAGTTCTTTGCATTTATTTATTTATTTTTGTTTTCTTATGTAAATCCTTTTTCTTAATTCTTTTCAGAGATATTCCTTTGGTTTTCCATTTGGAATCTTTTTGCTTCTTTTTAAGAATCGTAAGTACGATTTCTCAACTCTTTCCCATATTTCTTTTCATAAAATTATTTCTTTCAACTGCACCCCTTTTTTGCATATCCCTTATCTATTGTTCTTTTACTCCTTTCACTCCCTACTCCTTCCCTCTTTCGTGTTCGAAACTCTCAGAAAATATAAGGGTGAAAAATTAAAAGCTTTGGATAGTATATATGGTTAAGGGTTTTATAAGATTTTGGGTACAAAGAAATTCGGTTTAGGCTTCTAATATGGGTTCACGGGATAGATAAATATATGGGATTTTTGCTTTTTGGCTCAAACGCAATAAAAAGATGACCTTTTTTTATATTTATAATTCACTAGCATGAACGCCATATTGTTTTGATGTATCTAATAAATAGTTCTAGAAAAGTAAGTTATCCTAATCATAGAATAATTGATTCAATTTTCAGCAATATGAGATTTCATTGTGATGCAGTCAAGAAGTTCAAAGAATTTTTTTAATTCAAATAGAAAGCAATCTCTCTCAAAATAAAACAGGAAATATTGTCCCAAAAGCTCACTGATTATATAATTTTGAAACTATAATCTAAATATTGCAGTTTAAATCAAAGTATAGTTTCAAACATTCAATCTGATACAATGTTCAATAGGGTTAATAAGAATTGTAACTGCTCAATTTTGATGGTTGAACTTCTACTACGATGGATTGTAAGGCTTATGGATTCATAGGTTTTTCTATCATAACTCACATATGATGGTTAAATAAAACTACTAAAAATAAAACTGAACTTAAAAACATAAAGAATATATATATATATTATATATTTTCAAATAAACTAAAATATTATATATAGAGAGGTGTATCCCCCTAAACTTGAATAGGACAATATCCTCATTGTTGTAAAAATAGGGGACACTCAAAATTTTATTATCTTGATGGTGCTGCTACTGTACCGGGTATCTAATCTTCAAAGAAAATCAAAGGTCACTCGCAAACTTGGGAGAAATCATTTATGACATATACAAACAGAAATTGCACCATAAACAAAAAAGATTTGATAACATAAATTTCTATATATCAAACGAATTATTTATAGAGATCAGTGAAAGGAAAGAAAAATAATTACATAAAAGATTAAACCTAGGAAAAATCTAGACACACCCTAACTACGACATCGACAACAACGTCCGAGGCAAAATTTTGTTCGATAAAGATCGGTCCTCGACTTCTATCCAAAATTGTCCCGCAAAAAAAAAATGGTCTTCGGCCTCCCCGGGTGGGTGCATCTAATAGAAGATGTAAAAGGACGATATAAGAAGGCGAAGGTGGAGGGCAGGTGGATCCCTTATGATGTTTGGGAGATAGAGGCGGTGTTTTGTCAGCGGGTTCTGGAATGGGAAGAAGAGATAAGAATTCCTCTATCATCTGCCTTCTCTCCTTAAGAAGTGCAGAGATTGCTTCGACCTTTTGTCGGAGGAGCCGTTCAAATACGTCAACGATCTTGGACCAACTCGATTGTTTTGCCATGAGGGAAGTGTGGCTGCTGAAGGGAACAAAGAGAATGTAATGAATTGGAACGAGTGGTGGATGGGTATTACTAGTAACAACGAAGGAGAACGAAAGGTCGCTATTATAGGAGGGCGTTGAAAAGGCGTACCGGTAGGTGAAGATAATAAATGTGAGACGGTGAATCAACAGTTCTATATAATATTGAGGCGTCTCTTCAGCTTTTTAGGAAGTTACAAGCACATTGTAGCCGTTCGTACACATAGGGTGTTGGTTCATAGTTAATCGGGCTTTTCAAACTCGCACTCACTGCGAGTTAATTATAGGAATTCCTAATATACTCGAGCAATCGCAATCATTACTATTGGCTTGACAGACTTGATGAAATTGTGGGTACACGTAATGTTTTACGTGTACCCTTAGAATTATCAAAGCTTTCCTAAGATTATGCAACCTAGAATGATTACATACACTAAACAATAAAAAAATGTGTGTGCTATGGATGAGTCGGTAGCTCGACGTTGCCCTGGAGTATATCAGTCATACTAAGGGTCTTTCAGTGACATTGTGGTCACAATCCCTTTTTCTTCTTGTGTAATCATTAACTTTAATCTCTGCCCATTAACCTTGAACGAACGATGGGATCTTGGATGGTTACAGTCTCGTGAGGGAATGCTTCCATAACCTTATACGGTCCATCCTAATGACTTCATAATTTTTTTGGGAATAGTTTTAATCTTGAATTAAACAGCTAGACTTGTTGGCCCGGCTCAAAACTTTTTCGTACAATATATTTTTCATGGAATGCCTTAGTTTTGGCCTTATAAAATTGAGAATTTTCATAGGCATCATTACGAATTTCTTCTAGTTCATTGAGCTCAAGTTTTAGTTATTCACCAGATGGGAACAACTCAAAATTTAGTGCTTTGATAGCCCATAGAGCTCTATGTTCTAATTCCACAGGGAGGTGGCAAGCTCTTCCGTACACCATCCGGTAAGGAGACATGCCAATGGGTGTTTTATAGGCCGTTCTGTATGCCCATAAGGCATCATGTAGTCTTAGGGACCAATCTTTTCTATTAGGGCGGACAATTCTTTCTAGTATTTTTTTTTAATTTCTCTATTAGAGACCTCAACTTGCCCACTGGTTTGCAGGGGATAAGGGGGTGCGATTTTGTGAGTAATACCATATTTCTTAAGCAAAGTTTCAAAATATTTGTTGCAAAAATGGCTTCCTCCATCACTTATGATAGCTCGTGGGGTTTCAAATCATGAAAATATATTCTCCCTGATGAAAAAGACTACCACCTTATGATCATTTGTTCTTGTGGCTGCTGCCTCCCATTTTGACACTTAATCGACAATCACAAGTATATACTTGAATTTGAAAGAAGGTGGGAAGGGACCCATGAAATCTATGCCCCACACATAAAAGGGTTTTGCGATCAATATCGGTTGGAGGGGCATCATGTTCCTTTGGGACATGGCTCCTGCCTTTTTACATTGATCACAGGCCTGACAAAAATTCTGGGCATCTTTAAATAACGATGGCCAATAAAATCTTGATTGCAGTACTTTTGCAATGGTTTTCTTTCCACCGAAGTGGCTCCCACAAGCATATATGTGACAAAATTGCAGAATATTATGGGTCACTATCGAGCCCACATTTCCTAATTATTTGGTCTGGACATATCTTAAATAAGTCAGGATCCTCTCAAATATAGTATTTTACATTAGAGAAGAAAATATACCTATCCTGATTTAACCAGGTAAGAGGAATCTTACCTATTACCAGATAATTCACGAAGTTAACGTACCATGGTACTGTCGCTTAGATGGCAAAAAGTTGCTCGTCCGAAAAGGTATCGTTCAGAGATTCTTTACTGATGGATTCGGACATTTCAATTTTGGATAGGTGATCAGCCACCACATTCTCAACTCCCTTTTTATCTTTGATTTCGAAGTTGAATTCCTGCAAAAGTAGGATCCATCTGATTAGTCTAGGCTTGACATCCTTTTTGATCAATAAATATTTTAATGCAGAATGATCAGAGAATATGACAATCTTTGATCCTAATAGGTATTGTCGAAATTTATCCAATGTAAACACGACAACTAGAAGCTCTTTCTCAGTGATGGTGTAGTTTACCTGAGCTTCAATCAAGGTTCGACTCGCGTAAGAAATTACATGAGGAACCTTGTCTTTTCGCTGTCCTAAGACTGCACCTATTGCGTTATCAGAGGCGTCACACATCCCTTCAAAAGGTAGGGAGTAGTCAGGAGGTTGGATAATTGGTGCAGATGAAAGAAGTGCTCGAAGCTTATTAAATGCGTCAAGACAGGCATCGTCAAAGTCAAAAAGTACATCGTTTACTAATAAGTGGCACAACAGTCTTAAGATTTTAAAGAAATCTTTGATGAAGAGGAGATAGAAGCCAGCATGGACAAGGAAGGATCGAATCTGCCGTATCGAAGTTGGTGGCGGTAGATTTGCTATTATATCAATTTTGGCCCTGTCAACTTCTATTCCCCTTTTGGAGACAATATGCCCTAAGACTATGCCTTCTTGAATCATAAAATGACTCGCAATACATACGCGTCATTTCATTGCCCATTGGGTCGCTAGTTGCCCAATTTGGGTTTCTAGGTTTGTCATGGATTGAGTACATGAATGTAAAGTCTTGGGAGATTTGGGTAAGTCGATATAGCTCTTAGAACATTGATGCGTCTGTTGTTGTAGATCTTGAAGAATCTGAACAATAGTAGCATCATTATCTCCATTGGGCTGTTGGTCAAAACATTGGTTTGAGGCATATACCTATTGGTAGTTTCGAGGATAGTGTGGGTATACATAAGATAATTCATGTTGAGTCACCCTTGGGAAGTCATAGTAGTTTTCCCACTAAGGATTATAGGAATTCTCAAAACTACCCCTATGGGAGACAAAGGCTTGCTCTATTCCCGTTACGGTTGGATAAAAAGGGGTAGTCGGGTATTCCATCGGGACATAAGTCGATTGATAACTTGGATGAAATGATTCGTCATGGCCTTGCATAGATAATTATTTAAATTTATGTTCCTTTTTTTTAGAAAGGAGGGAGAGAAAACAAATCTGAGCCTCTAGCTTCTCTAATCAGGGGAAGTGTTGAAACCTGTGATTCGCTACTCCTAGTAAACCTGCAAAAGACTAAGAAGTGATCAAAGAAAGTAAAAATATAAAGAAAAATAAAAAGAGAAAGACAAATATTACTTTTCAAAATAACAAAAAAAATAAAGAATAAAATCCGCTTCCCCGACAACGGCGCTAAAAACTTGGTCGGGCTTTTATCGTACTAAGTCTTAACCTATTGAAAGCGCACAATGGAAATTGCAGCACTAGTATAGGATCGTTCCCACAAGGAAGGTAATTATTTTGATATATTTTTCGTTTATTTAGAAACTTATATTTGTCTTTTGAGATCCTAAACTACTGGCGAAATATAAATTAAAGAATGGTTTGTTTAAAACTAATTACAGAAAATAAAACTAAATCATCCTCCTTCCAGATTATGGTCGCCAATCACAATCATTTAGTTCTCGGATATTTACAAAATAGAACACTGTTACACCGTATCTTAGTCCTCTAGAATTTGGATATCAATAAAAAACTAGAATTCCTTAACACTGATTTATACTAATCAATAATCTTCCTAAAATTTGGGCATTAATCAAACTCAAGAAAATTGAAGATGGAAAAGTAAAACCATTATACTAATCTGCAAATTTTCAATCTGAGTCGTCAATTCAAATAAAAAACTTTTAGATGTTTACAAAGCAGTAAAGTGCATGAAAATAAATATAAACTAGAAAGCAATAAAAAGATCTTTCATATCATAACCCCAGATTTTTGAGAACTATACACATCACATACCATGCACAGTACCACACTTCATACGCAAGTATTAGTGTCTCACAAGGAAACCAAATTAAAACTACATATACACACTTACTGTGTATATGTAAAATTTTGTAACTTTCACTATATAAGTGAAAGTGGGGAGGAGAGTCTCTCCTACGTAACCTAAATCAACCTAGATACAAAGAAGGAAAAATAGATAGAAAAATGAGAGAGTTTAGAGGAGAAGGTTTACAAAAAAGGTGAGGTTCTTAGCCTTTCCATAGAGGACCTTGGGCCTCACGATTAAAAGAAGTTGGATCAAACAATAGGAGGACCGTCGAGTAAGGTATGATTTAGATGTTTTCGAATATTTTTAGTAGAGTTAAACTAGGGGTCGAATGATCTTAGACACTATTAAACCTCTCATGAGGAAGAGGATAATCTCCGAATGAATGGAGAACATACACCTTTTCGTGGCTCGCTCGAGCGAAAAAATGGCTCGCTCGAGCAAGGCATCACTTAAAATCCCAGATATCTCAAATAATAATTGCTCGAGCGCTGAATAGTGCTCGCTCGCGCAATGAATAATAATCGCTCGAGCGATGAATAGTGACCGCTCGAGCGAGGATGTACAACTGCTCGAGCGAGGTCAAGTGCTCGCTCGCGCGAGGCTAAATAACCGCTCGTGCGAGGACTTCCTTCCAGCTCTCTAAATTCTTTTGGGTGTGATTCATGAGAATTGTGTTTTCAAGGGGTCTAGGGACTTTCTGAGTAAAACTGTGTCTCATATGATGTAGGTTCAACGTGGGTTGTTGCGCATAAGTTTCTACGAGAAAGGAAGGCGTCGGATTGTGTTGAGGTAGGGAATATTCTTGAAACATGTGCATTATTTCCTCAATTCATATATGTAGTGCAATCCAGTTAAATAGTCAAGTACTGCATGATCATTATGAAAAAGGGTGTGTGAGTAAGTTTCAAACGTGATAGTCATGAGGTCCCCAGGGGACGTAAAAATTGTAAAGTGGACATCTGGATAATGCGATTGAATCAGGGGCATCCCAGGGATGCAGATGAAAACTAACAGTGAAGTGAAAGTATTGTGATAAGGCCTAAGGTAATAAAATTAGCACAATCACGGTAAATAACTATATGTAGAGCACATTCGATATTTTTACTATTTAAGGTTTGATTAGAATACCCCACCGACGTGGCGGGATACCCACGACTAACTCGGTAGGATATCCGTGACCGGTACGGCGGCCAATCAATACATTCATAGCACATCCCAGGGATGTAGATTTGAGAATAGACCCCGCCACCTATGAGAAAGGGGCTTGGGCAGTATTCCCAGGGAATACGCATAACAACTGTCTAGTTAGACGACGATGGTGGGTATTCCATCGCGGCTCGATGCTATACTGCTCGGGGACTACTTAAGTTAAGATTTAAGCGATTAGGCTAAATTCACGACTAAACCAGTAAGGAGATTAAACAAAACCATGCAAAGTAACAATCGTAATCATTATTTTATTACAGTAATTTCAATTGTTTTCTACAAGTGTTATCCAATAATTTATGTTTTTAAAACTGCTGACATATATGTGAAGGTTAATCTATATGTTCTTTTTGTTTTCCTACGGAGCTAGGATGTAGCTCACCCCCCCCTTAGACTATACGTCGCAGGTCCAGGACTAGCGACAGCAAGGACTTTTGGAGACTTTGATCCAGGGGATTCAGACTAGGTGCCCACTGAGGAGTCAGAGCCTCCTCCTGAGGAATTCTTCTAGGAAACCCATTGCATACTTTGAGAGTGAGTTGAGAGTATTAGGTGTGGCTTGGTATGTCAAGCCTCTTTATTTGAATGTGATTAAATATCGTTATGATTTTGATAAAATGTTTGGATGAACAGCTATCACTAATGGTTTGGGTAAGTTCTTATGCCCATGAAATTGCATGGGACAAGGACTGCCTTTAGAGACCATAACTATTTTTATATATGAGAACTTGTTTAGAGTAGATACGTGCGCCCTAATTACAGTTTTTGGCTTGTATATAGCAATGTATCGTAAAGAATTTCTAGGGCACGACCTTGAGGGTCGTGCTGATGGCACGGATTTTGGGGTGCTAAAATTCGGGCTGCCACGTTTCATCCCTCAGTCACAGGCGTCAATTGCTTCTGAGAAATTACGGATACCAAGGATCAAAATTTTGGGTTTCGTTTCGGTTTCGGAGGGGACCGAAACCGAAAATTTGGATTGAAATTTTGGCCAAAAACTGATAATTTGGCTGAAATTTCGACTGAAATTTTGAGTCCCATACAAAATATGACTGAAATTTCAGTTTAAATTATAATTTCGGTGAGGACCGAAATTGATAATTTCGACCGAAATTTTGGTCATTTCGGCTAAAATTTTAATCCTTGACGGATACTGTACTCTATTCTTTCAGCTCCCAATTGCAGTCGTCAATTTCTCTCAAGAAACCTTGGATATCTAAACTATTCTAAACTAAAGTTTGATCGGAAGAAAACCTAACCTTAGTCGTCAATTGATGTTGGGAGTTATTTTGATAACTCTTCTCCTATGCCGAGCTCTCTTATTTATAGATCATAAGGAGTTGGATTACATTATTCAAATCCTAAGAAAAGAAAACTACTAAGAATAAAGGATTCGTAATATAACTCTACTTCAAATCTTAATTCTTCCTTCCTTTAATTGGTAGATGTGCACAAGATTTTTCTTCTATTTCAGCAATAGAGTCCTTTTAGAAGTCTTTCGTCAATCTTCTCAGTTCAGTGAATTACTGGACTTCTAATTCTGTGCATGGTGGTGTAGATCTCACATGATCAGCAGCAACAGGAGCTTTCATTCTTGCAAAATCGTGAATACAATTTTCTCTTTTTTGTGCAGCTCTCTCTCTCTCTCTATACGATTTTCCAGTATGAACGATCACAATCCTCTTGTATTGCATTCTTCTTGAAACGTTTTTTGATGAATCGTAAATTACATTTCTTATTTTCTCTTCAGCTTTGTTAAATCGTCTTTTGCAATTTCTTACTTTACTGGCTTCCAAGTATGATTTGGATCTTATTCTGCGCTTGATCGTCTTTCTTACTACTTTTTGAGTTTATTTTGATAAAGATTAATACTTTGTCTCTTGTTTGCTGTTTGTTCTTAATATATGCACACCATGATCTTGTTAGTAGTAAACTGGGGTGTGGCATTACTAGGTTAAGGGTGATAAAATAGCATATTTTGTGACTGATCAACTTATTCTAACCAAAACTCACACTTACGTAGCTTTGTATACAGGCAATGAGCACGAAGTGTTTGAAGGGACGCGTAGATGTTGTTCATGATCTTCTCTTGTCCTCGAATAGATGAGAATGTCATCTACGAAGATAATCACACATTGGTCGAGATGTGGTTTGAACACTCTGTTCATCAGGTCCATGAATGGCGTTGACACGTTTGTTAGACCAAAAGGCATTACCAAGAATTCATAGTGTCCATATCTAGTCCGGAAAACGGTTTCCGGAATATCTTCGACCTTCACTTTCAACTGATGGTAACCTAATTTTAAGTCTATCTCCGAGAAGAACCTTGTGCCTTATAGCTGATAAAAAAGGTCATCAATTCGGGAGAGTGGATAGCGGTTCTTGATTGTTAATTTATTCAAATGATGGTAATCGATGCTTAGCATCATCAAACTATCTTTCTTTTTGACAAATAGAACGGTGCTCCCCATGGGGAAACACTTGGTCTTATGAACCTTTATCTACAAGTTCTTGTAATTGTTCCTTGAGTTCTTTCAGTTCGGTCGGTGCCATACGGTATGGGGCTTTAGATACTAGTTCTGTGCCCGAGGCTAAATCAATTGTGAACTTGACTTCTCTATCTGGTGGCAAACCTAGTAAGTCTTTGGGAAATACGTCAGGGAATTCACATGTAATAGGAATATCGGTGATGTTTATCTTCTCTTCCCGTTGATTTTGTACGAATGTGATGTACCCATGACATCCATTCTTCATCAGATGTTCAACTCGAATGGCGGAGATAAATGGTGCAATGCTTGACTTAGTGCCGTAAAATCAGAGCGATTTACCCTTCATGATTGGCAGATAGTCAATCCATACCGAGGTAATTACTTTCCTAAGGCAGTCCACACTTGCATGATTGGCAGATAGTCAATCCATACCGAGGATTACATCGAATCCTTGCATGTCCAATAGAATCACATCCACCGTTGTCTCGTGGTCTTTAATTGGAATGATGACCAATCGACAAATGGTGTATGTGCTTACTGAATTCCTTGTAGGGACTGACACAGAAAAGATGAAATCCAATGGTTCTAGTGTAACGCTCAATTCAGTGGCGAATTGAGAGATCATAAAGGAGTGCATAGAGTTAAGGTCTATTAATACCCGTGTCTTGTGTTGAAAATGTCACTACTCTGGTACATGTGTAGGGTACCTAGGGTTCATATAATTAATTAATTTCTTATCTAAAACTTATTTGTGTGTTCATGAAATCACATAATTCAAAATAATTCTAAGGACATTCATCAATTGAAAATAACCATACGACAATTAATCAAGTAATTCACTTTATACCTTGGATGACATCATTTGTAGCTTGAACATCTCGTGTAGAGACCGCGTAAGCATTCCCTTGAACTACTGGGTGATAGGACTTCTGAGTAGGCGTCGTCATCGCCTTTTCCTTATTCATCTTCGGATAGTCTTTTATCAAGTGTCCCATTTAGCTGCAATGGAAACATGCATCCATGGTCCACCTACATTCCTTTGTCTTATGTTGCTTTTCACATTGTGAGCATGACTCAATAGGTGTGGATGAAGCGGTACGTGAAGTCTGTTGTACTATCGACATTCCAATTGTAGTAGGGTTTGGAGGACAGAAGGGCCTCGTAGGTGCCGAAGAAGCTTGTTGAAAATTGGTGGTCTGAACCGATTGGGAAGGAGCTGAAACTGTGAACTTTGTCCTTTTACTGACCTGCTCGTTGGTAATTGACTGTACTCCGCACGCCTTGTTCTTATTTTATTGTTCTCTTCATTTGTACAACTTTTCTAAATCATGTTTTGCGCTAAGAGCTCGGTCCATGATCTCTGCATAGGTCCTTTGCTTGAATAAGGAAATTCTTTCTTGAATGCTCGGTTTCAAGCCACGTTCAAACTTTTTAGATTTCATGACCTCTGTGGCAACATGTTGGGGTGCGAATCTGGTGAGCCTGGTAAATTTGGCTTCATACTCAGCCACAGACATTTGGCCATGTTCCAGTGCAATAATGTCTACTTCCCACTAATCTCTGATTGATTTCAGAAAGTAATTCTCATTAAACTCTTAGGTGAACTAAGCCCAAGTCCATGGAGTGCTCGGTGTTTCTTGTACTCTAGTTCTTTTAACTGATTTCCAACATGGATTTGCTTCTCCTTCCAGCTGAAAGGAAGCCCAACTGACTTTCTCTTCTTCTGTGCAAGGTATCACACAAAGAATCTTCTCTATTTGGTTCAACCATTTTTCAACTTCGAGCGGGTCGGCTTGGCCTAAGAAACTAGGAGGCTTCTTCTTTTGAAATTCTTGGAATCCGGAGGGCTATTGTCTTGCCGTAAGCAAGGTGGTCTATTGACCCATAGTGTTGACCATTGTCTCTAAGAACTGCCCAACATGTCCATTGTCATTTCCTCCTACCAAAGGAGTGTTATTTGCACCAGTGGCGATTCCTTCACCATTTGATGTGCCTTCTATATGAACGGTTCTTGGTCTACAGAGAGGGGCCATAAGGATCTGTCAAAACATAGTTAGATAAATAAGATATCATACAGATCTAACTTGTGTCCCAACAAGACCTAGCGCCTAAGCTCTGATACCAACTATAACGACTCGAAATTTCCAAGCCGGATGATGTAGAAATACCGGGTCGCTAGATCTTAATTCACAATCTAAATACAATGTGTCTTTGGTATCAATAGAAATCAAGCTATTGTAACTGAATTAAATGCTTCAATGCCCATAGATGAAAAGTATAAATCCAGAATATACCACCGGTGATGGCCTTACATCACATAAATAATGGTATTTACATCAATACTCGGAAAGTAGTCCAACAATATCCAAAGAAAATTTCATTGAAATCATACCAAGTCTAAATTTTTTGAAAGATTTCCTAAGGGAAGAATTCTTCTAATGGAAGATCTGCTTTGTCTTGTAGCACAAAGTCAGGATCCTCGTTAGCTTCTATACCTTTGACACATAGTGTCAGGGTGAGCTAAAAGTCCACATGCTCAATACGGAGAACCCAATAACCATTCATATCATAACCATCAGATGCATAGTTCTTACTGATACTAACAAGAATCATTATAATTCATATTCAAAAGTGGGTATTTCTAAGTGATAAGCCAAATCAGTGATATGATTTTCAATGGATTTCATATAGCATGTTCAAATGTCCAATGTAAGTTTCATGCACATGTTTCCCATATGTTTTGTCCATTTATATTCTTTACTTATATTCATGTATAACTTAAATAATGTAACTTAAATATCTCTAAACCCAGATATAACGCTAGAGGCAATAGTAGCCGATGGGGATCCCAACCATTGTCATTTAAGAATAATTTTTAATATGCCCAAGCTCCTGCATTTTGAGGAATACTTGTGTGGTTCGATAGGCCGTTGTCACGATTCTATATGTGCACTAGCACGATTTGATATGTTCTAAAGCACGGCTCAAATAGGGATATACTGCCGTCACAGTTCAAATACGGATATACCGCCATCACGGTCCGATAGGTGTGCCGTTGCACGAGATCTATTTCAATGGAATCGCTTTAAATCACATGCAATTTCTTAACATATCATAGTATCCATATTTTATAACTAATTCTACGTTCAATATCCGATGAAGTTCTGATAGTCAATAAAAGAGCAATATTCGATAGGTTCCAATTCTCTAGTGAGAAGTCCAATGTTCCATAAGTTTTCAATATTCAACATGTGTACAACATTCAATAGATTTCAATAGTTCAATGGGGTATGATATTTAATGAGTTCAAATATCCTAGTGTGCGCTATCATCAATGAAATTCGACCATTCAAATCATAACTCAATTTCAATGTTCCAGTTCTATTATAAGGAGACCATTTTATTACTCATCAGATTACTAGATCACTAACAATTATGACTAAAAAATATACAATACGAGTAATTATTAAAATTCCCCTACCTTGGGTACTAGCGTTGCAAGAGAGAAGTGAGCTGATGCCTATAATTAGCGATCGATTCTCCCTTCTACAATATACACAATAATGATCTATCAATGGTCAATTCAATTAATTTGGTCAGTTTACTCTGTCCGAGTTCAACAGATCGAAAGAGTAAAGATCGATTTGAAGAAAATTCCCTTGTCCTTTATGTTCACAGCTCGCTGTCGTGAGGTGGCAGCGAGCTGTGGCGGTGTTCACAGCTCGCTGCTATACTATGACAGTGAGCTTTGGCTGTGACAAATTCTCCGTTCTTGGAATTCACAGCGTGTTAAGTGGTGAAAAATGCCACCTTGCACCCTTTAACCTGACCTTTCATGGACCTGCAAGCACACTAATAAGCCTCTGTTGAGTGCATTTTGCAGATAGCAGAGAAATCTGGTAATAATGCCGCAAACCACTTAAGAATGCCCACAAAGAAGTCAGCTCTTAGCACCATGCAAAGCCAGCAACAGAACAAGGAGAAAGAAGTGAAGATAGGTCCAAAACATCCTATCGAGAGGATGCCGAAAGACTTCGATAGGAGCTGAGGAGAAAAAGGAAAGAATTCGTGCAGTTGGAGAAGGGTTCAATAGGATCCGAAGGTAGAAGAAGGATTAAGTCGCAGGGATCGAGGAGTTCGATAGGATTTCAGAACCTATCAAGCAAAGAAAGGAAAGATGAAACCATCCTGTCGAAAATTTGCCTGAAGTGTCAAAGGAACCTGTCAAACGGATCTGAGAGCCTAGCGAAAGGACTAAAATGCTCAATTCCAACCTGTCGAAGGCTCACTGAACCTATCGAAGGATGCTTAAAGCCTTTCGATAGGAATGGGAGCCAACCTATCGGGATGACGGCACACAGAGATGAACCTATCGAAGAGGACCACTGGACCTATCGAACTACTCAGTCAACCTATCGAATACTCAAGATAGTGGGCTGAGGACCCTTAAGCTTCAAAGAGAGAACTCATCCTATCGGTACCTATCGAAGAGACCAGGGAACCTATCGAAAGGAACTACAAGCTTACTTTGAACCTGTTGGAAGCTTCTCCAACCTGTCGAAATCGTGTGCTGAACTTCTCAGAAACTATGCTATACACACGTTGAGACTTGGTGACCTGTCGTACGCAAATCGAGGCACTTTGGTGACCGACACAATATTTTAGAAGATGTCCTAGAAAGCCTTAACTAACCCATGTGCTTTAACAGAACTCTAACAAACTCTGACAACCTTCTAGAAGGGATTTTTGGCGGGAAAAATAGAGGAGAAAGCTATATGTTGAGACCCCCAATTACCATTAGGGGGGATCAAAATTCTGAGCAATTTTCCAGAGATCAGATCTTGCAGCGAGATTCCATTTCCCTCCTTTAGCCCAATTATGGTTGGCTAAGTCCCTAGGAGCAGCAAGGAGTGAGTTAGATCTGTAATTGGGTAAGGTTAAGAGTGTTGCTGGGGTTAATTGCTGCACAGACTACAGATCTGAGAGCATTTCATTGTAAGAGTGACCTTATTTGTAATGTAAATGTTGTTTTCAATGTTTTAATTAGATCTAAAGCTCTTTTGATGCCTTTTGGTGCTCGATCGGATTTGTGTAGAGGAGTTGCTTGATCAGCTCACCCACTTAACTGGTAGACCTCTTGAATGTCATCTGAATTCCCTGGATCTGATATCCCTGTAATTTCCTGCGTCTGTGACCTGGAAATTGCAGCATCTATAGTAGTTTTAATTGTTCTAATTGAGGCTCTGGCTTTGTAGGAGATCTCTAGGATGGTCTGTGACCATTAAAGTGGACAGATCATAACCATAAGGTGAATCTGAGCTCAGGCCTTAATCAGATTTATCTGTTGTAATCCATGGATTCGATAAAGCCTATAGGATGGTCTGTGACCATTAAAGTGGATAGATCATAGCCTTAAGGCCAGGTGAATCTTGTGATTTGAAGTGGAATTTATACCCTACAGCTGTGCTTGCGGACAGTGCCTATGGCCAGCTGAGGGACTTGTGTGGTTTTGAACCCCTGTAATATGCTTAGCTCAACCTGATTGCAGTGAAGACAATCTCCAAGCTGCTCTTCTCCAGTTTATGAGTTTTTAAACCTTCCATCTGCAAGATCTGAGGCTCCAGATTTGATCCAAAACAATTTGCATTTTATTTGTAGTTTAGTTTAAGTGACAACTCATTTCAAAACTCTCCCCTGTCTTTTAACTAAAGTAGAGATAGCTAGGGTGTTAGATCTCTCACAGATCTGGAGATTTATCCTATTTCGAACCAGCCTCCCTGTGGACATTTCCTTACTCACCATTCTTTTAAAACTTGCTACAAAGGACCCTGCATCTTGCAGGTCTAGGATATCTCAAATGTGCTGAATCCATCTCTATTTTCTCTTGATTTTTACATCATAATTCAGCACACTAGAAATCCACAACATGTTTTTGGCGCTGCTGCCGGGGAGGCAGTTTAGAAATTGATAGATCTAAGTTTTGATCATAGACTTGTAGTTTTTGTTTGATTTTACTAACTGTATTTGTGAGTTTTGCTATTTTTTTAGTATTTTTGTGTCCATTTCACCAGATCTGAGTATAGAATGAGAGGGGAGATGTGCTGAAGGCTGCTCTATAGTTTGCATCCCTTCTCCCCTATTTATTTTCAGATCTGTTGATTTTTTAGATTAGTTAATCAATTGTGTGTTCCTATTTATTGTGTGAGGATTTACTCTGCATTCAGTTGTGGGTGTTGTATGTTTGGTAGGAGAACTCTTTAACCTGAGATTATTCCACTAAATCCAGAGGTTGAAAGACTTCTCAGAACCAGACCAACTACATCCACAGCTGTTGAATTTGAATACATTGTAATGGGTGAGCAGCAGCAGCCTCGAACTCTCAAGGAATTCAATGCACCAGGGGTCTACAATTCTCCCTTCTGCATTCAGTTCCCTGCTGCTCAAGGAACTTATGAGATCAAATCATCCATCATTCAAATGTTGCCCTCATTTCATGGCCTGACCAAGGAGGATCCCTATAAGCATATAGACAAATTCTTAAGACTGTGCACCACCTTCAACATCACAGGTTTGGGGGAGGAGGCCACCAGGATGAGACTTTTTCCTTTTTCATTAAAGGACAGAGTCAAGACCTGGTTATCTCTGCTTCCTCCTAACAGTATACAGTCATGGAGTGATCTCCAATGTTAGTTTTTGGCCAAATTCTTTCCTATGTCAAAGACTAGTCAGTTGAGGAAGGGTATCATCTCTTTTACCCAAGATCCAACTGAAGACTTTCATTAATCCTGGGAGAGATTTAAAGAACTCCTCAAGAAATGCCCCCACCATCAAATCCTTGAATGGCAACTAGTTCAAAGCTTTTATCAGGAAATTGATTCAAAGAGCAGGGACATGATAGATGCCTCTTGTGGAGGCACTTATCTTCATAAAACTACTGAGGAGGCATGGGAGATCTTTGACATCATCAGTGAGAACTCTATGCAAAGGGAAACCTTGGCAAGAGATCTAGAGCCTCCTAAATTGATGAAAGAGAATACCTCAAGAGGAAAGATATATGAAGTGAGTGTGTCAAGTGAGTTGTAAAGGAAAGTGGACAGTTTAACTCTAAAGTTTGATAGGCTGATGGGAGTAATGCAGTCACTTGTGGCTGCTAGAATAGAGGAGGCATGTGCTATATTCCAGTCCCCTGCTCACTCCTTAGATGAATGCCCATCAGCTGCCCAATTTCTTGAGTTCATAACAGAGCATGTGGCTGCAACTCAAGCCTATGGGCAGCAGCCTGCTGCTGGGTATCAATGGAGAAACCACCCCAATTTGAGGTGGAGACAAGATGGATACTCTAGTCAACAACAGCAACATCCCCAGCAGCCCATGCCCTACAGAAATGCTCAGCCCTATCGAGATGGTTATTCCCTAAGACCTCAATATCAGCAAACCATGGCCCAACTCAGAGCTCCTCACATGCGACAAGTGCACCTACTCAGTATTGTGAACACCATCATTTGAGGAACAAGTTCTATCTTCATTGCAGAACTTGAACACTTTAACCCAAACTGTGCACTCTCACAACCAGAGCATTAAAAAGATAAAGGACCAGCTTGGTTAGCTGTCTGATGCTCTGACTAGGAGAGAAGGAGGAAGGTTACCTAGCCAACCACAGGATAATCCACGAAGACAGTTTGTGATGGGTGAAGTTTCCTCCACCTATGAGGAAGCCAAATCAGTGACCACTTTGAGGAGTGGTAGGCTAGTGGATAATCAGGTGGGCTGTGAGCCTGTGAAAAGTTTGAATGAAGAAAATGGAAGGAGTTTTCCAAGAACACAACAGAGGTCACCAGTGGTGAACCTGCAGGAACAACCCAGTGTCAATAAAGAGGATGAAATGGATCCTCAAGGAAAAGAAAAAATCAAAAGGAAAGAAGCCTCATTGGCTAAGGCTGCAAGTGAGGGAGCACCCCCACACTTGCCATTTCCCAAGGCATTGCAAGGACCCTCCCCTTTTGACAAAGGGCAGGGCAAAATTGAGGAAATGATGGAGACTTTTAAATAAGTAAAGATTAATCTGCCTTTACTTGATGCCATTAAACAAGTCCCAACCTATGCCAAATTCTTAAAAGACCTATGCACCCATAAAAGATAATCCAGCATACACCTATCCAAGAAAGTCTTTTCAACAGAAAAAGTCAAGCATGTCCTGTCCATTGCAACTCTCCCCAAACTCCAAGACCCTGGACTCCCCACCATCCCCTGCATCATTGGGGACCATACCATTGACAAAGCCCTATTAGATTTGGGAGCTAGTGTAAATTTGCTTCCATATTCAGTATATGAGAAGCTGGGCTTAGGCAAATTAAAGCCCACACATGTTGTTATACAGTTGGTCGACATATCTGAAAGGAAACCTGTGGGGATACTCGAGGATGTTTTGGTGGGAGTTAACAAATTCTTTTATCCTGCTGACTTTTTGGTGCTAGATATGGAACCAGGAAGGAATGCCTCCTCCATACTTGTGATCCTAGGCAGACCCTTTTGGCCACAGCTAACGCTTGTATTCAATGCAGGTATGGAATAATGGAAGTATCATTTGGAAATATGAAGGTTAAGTTGAATGTCTACAACGCATCCTAATGAGGATTGTTTTTCTCTAGACATAATAGATGAGGTTGTGCAAGAAAATGTGAATATGTTGTTGCATGGTAAGGAATGGTCTAATGAGATAGCTGAAGTATGGAAGGAACCAGAGGTAGAAACGACTTTCACCCCTGAGACTGAGCATGTGCAACTTGTCTCTTCTAGAGCAGAACCAGCAAAGCTCCATCTATGGAAACCTACATTGTTGCCTCTTCCACCCCCCTCCAAGACACCCCTATTTCCCTCCCTCATCAGCCCCCCAGAGGTGGAGTTAAAGCAACTCCCGTCATCTTTGAAATATGCCTTTTTAGGAAACAACAACAAATTACCTGTGATAATTTCTTCTTCCCTCACCATTGAGCAGGACAGAGAACTACTTGTTGTGCTAAAAAGGCATAGGAGGGAAATAGGATGGACCATTGCAGAGTTAGGGGGGATTAATCTTGCTGTGTGCATGCATAAGATTCATCTTGAGGAAGGCACCAAACCTTCTCGAGAGATGCAGAGGAAACTCAACCCTCACATGCAGGAAGTTGTGATGAAGTAGGTAGTCAAACTCCTTGATGTTGGCATCATATACTCTATTTCGGATTCCCAATGGGTGGCACCTACCTAGGTCGTACCCAAGAAATCTGACATCACAGTTGTGGAAGCAGATTCAGGAGAGCTGATTCCAACCAAACAGACCACTGGTTGGAGAGTATGCATAGATTACAGAAAGATAAATGAAAAAACTAGCAAGGACCACTTCCCACAACCCTTTATAGACCAAATCTTGGACAAGCTGGCAGGCAAGGCATATTATTATTTTCTTGATGGATATTCAGGGTACAATCAGATCCCTGTTTACCCACAAGATCAAGAAAAAACCACATCCACTTGCCCATTTGAGACCTTTGCATACAGAAGGATGCCATTTGGGCTGTGTAATGCACCTGCCACTTTCCAAAGATGCATGTATGCCATTTTTTCTGACATGATTGACAAATTTTTGGAGATCTTCATGGATGATTTCTCCATTTATGGAGACGATTTTGGCCAATGCCTGGACCATCTCAGTTCTGTGCTGCAGAGGTGTGAGGAGACCAACCTGGTCCTAAGTTGGGAAAAGAGTCATTTTATGGTGACTCAAGGCACTGTCCTTGGACATGTGGTCTCCCACAAGGGAATAGAGGTTGATCAGGCTAAGATTGACTTAATCTCCCATCTGCCCCCTCCCAAGACTGTCAAACAAGTCAGGTCTTTTCTGGGTCATGCTGGGTTTTATAGGCGATTCATTAAGGACTTCAGCAAAATCACCAAACCTCTATGCCACCTGTTGTGCCAAGAGGTACCCTTTGAGTTCAATGATGACTGCCTAGTTGCTTTTGAGCAGCTAAAAACTTACTTGACTACAGCTCCTATTCTACAAGCCCCTGATTTCTCTTTACCATTTGAGCTGATGTGTGATGCATCAGACTTTGCTATGGGGGCTGTTTTTGGACAAAGAAGAGACAAGGCACCATGTGTGGTGGCATATGCTAGTAAATCAATGGTTGATGCTCAATTGAATTACACCATGACTGAGAAGGAGCTGTTAGCCATTATCTTTGCTTTAGAAAAATTTAGATCTTATGTGTTGGGCTCCAAAATCACGGTGTTCACTGACCACTTAGCCTTGAAATGCCTCTTGTCTAAGAAGGACGCCAAAGCCAGATTAATCAGATGGATTCTCCTTTTGTAGGAATTCCATTTGGAGATTAAAGACAAGAAGGGAGTGGAGAATGTGGTTGCTGATTATCTATCAAGGATCCAACTTGCAGAAACAGAGAGCCTGCTCATCAATGATTCTTTTCCAGATGAGCAGCTGTTTGCCGTGGAGATCAATATGCCTTGGTTTGCGAATATCGTGAACTACCTTGCTGTGAAAAGGATCCCTCCACCTTGGAAGAAGAATGATAGAAACTTGTTTTTCTCCCAGATCAAACACTATATATGGGAGGATCCTTATCTTTTTAAGCATTGTTCAGACCAAGTAATTCGAAGATGTGTACCAGAAACAGAGTTCCACCACATTTTAACCATGAGAAGCTTGTGGGGGCCACTTCAGTGGTAACAAGACTGCTGCTAAGGTGCTCCAGAGTGGTTTCTATTGGCCTACTCTGTTCAGAGATGCCTGACAACATTGCAAAGCTTGTCCTCGATGCCAGCAGATGGGAAGTATTACTAAGAGGAATTCCATGCCTTTGCAGCCCATACTGGTGGTCAAATTGTTTGATGTCTGGGGTATTGATTTTATGAGACCATTTCCCCCCTCCTGTGGATATAATTTTATCCTTGTAGCTATGGATTACGTGTCCAAATGGGTAGAAGCCATAGCTACGAGGACAAACGACCACAAAGTTGTCATTAGATTCCTCAAAGACAGCATCTTCTCCAGGTTTGGCATCCCCAAAGCCATCATCAGCGATGGGGGAAGCCACTTCTGTAATAAACCTTTTGATAAGCTGCTGGAAAAGTACTCGGTGACTCACAGGGTAGCCACTCCCTACCACCCACAAACCAGTGGACAGGTAGAGATTTCCAACAGAGAAATCAAACACATTTTAGAGAAGAATGTGTGAAGTGATAGGAGGGACTGGTCCATCAAATTAACAGATGCCTTATGGGCTTATAGGACTGCCTATAAGACCCCCATAGGTATGTCCCCATTCAGATTAGTTTATGGCAAGGCATGCCATTTGCCTATTGAATTGGAACACAAAGCATACTGGGCTATTAAAGCAATAAATTCTGATTTCAACTC
Source organism: Chloranthus sessilifolius (assembly GCA_021018995.1). Taxonomy (NCBI): domain Eukaryota; kingdom Viridiplantae; phylum Streptophyta; class Magnoliopsida; order Chloranthales; family Chloranthaceae; genus Chloranthus; species Chloranthus sessilifolius. The sequence continues at coordinate 119,897,300 of CM037584.1, read as the reverse complement.
TGCTGGTATACACAGGAAACTGCAGATAACTGAGCTGGAGGAGCTCAGATTGGAAGCATACGCCAATGCTCATTTCTACAAAGAGAAGACCAAAGCCTTCCATGATAGACATTTGCTACGAAAAGAATTCAAACCCAATGATAAGGTGTGGATGTTAAATTCTAGATTAAAATTCTGTCCAGGTAAGTTGCAGTCCAGATGGGATGGACCCTTCATAGTTGTACATGTTTCCCCATCTGGAGCTATTGAAGTCAGGGACCCTACAGATGGTAGGGTCATGAAGGTCAATGGCCAGAGGCTCAAACTGTGTGTGGACAAGATTTATGAGCCCGAGGAGAGCATTGATCTTCAAGACCCTCCAGGTTGATAGCTGACTTTGGCTTATATCATATGTAATATATGTGATTTATTTGTATCAACAAAGTGACGGCTGGCTTAGCAGGAAAATTTTTAGGGTGCTGAAACTGAGCCTTACACCCATTTATCCATCTTTTGGTTTTTAGAGCCCTTCGATAAGACGGCTAATAATTTTGATAGGATTATGGACATTTTCGAGGGACACTGAACCTTGACGACAGGTGAAACCAACCCCTCGATAGGTTAAAAATGGCAACAATCACTTTTCGATAGGTTCTGGGTACCTATCGGAACCTATCGAACTGACGAATCGTGTCGAACTCCAACCTATCGAAAGGAAGTTTCCACTTGTCGAGATCCTATCGAATTATACCTTTTGTAAGCTTTGATTTCCAAGCCTTCGATAGGACACATCAACCTATCGCCACCATTCTCGTCATCCTATCGAAATCATTTTCCACACCTATATCGATCAGGTGGTCCTATCCTGTGCATTTCCCAAATACCTTAACCTCTCTCAGTGCTTCAGCATTTATGGTGCATGCCCCCTTAACTTATTTTCCCCCCTAAATTTAGCCCATCATGCAGTCCATGCTCTATTTCCCACACAGCGACCACCACTCCATGCATTCCCGCCCTTCATTTTCAATTCCCATGACTGGAAGACTGCATCACTTTTATTACACCGTTTCATATTCCGACTCCCATGCACCTTAAATATTCGCTTCGCCCAGTCCTTACACATCCATTCCATCCTAACCTGCCCAGCTCTTCCAGCCCCCACTCATGGCAGACGACAAATCTCAAGATTTGCCTATCAAGTTCTTCCCAGTCTGGCCACCACCACCACCACCGGTCAAGCCTTATCCTCTTCAATTTCTCTGGGATGAATATGATGAGGTCAAGAGAATCCTCACCAAGGAGAAAAAGAAAAACCTAACAAGGGAGAAGACGAGGCAGAAGACCGAGGCACCGGCTGCTTCCCCCCCCTCATCCTCATCCTCATCCACCACCCCACCCCCAGCCCCCTGATCCCACTCCTTTTCCTTTTCTTCCCCCCTGGTTTGCAGTTCCTCTTCCACCTGACGCAGTCTGAGGATATCCCTGAACCCGGGGGGACGTTGTCCACATGTTGATTTTCAGATTATTTATAATAAAATGTTTTGTGCATTTCACTTGTTATTTCTCTATTCATTTCTTGTTCCATTTATTTTCTTTGGATATCTGCGCAACTAAACCCATTCTGCTAAAAATAGTGGGGACACTGTTTAGTTTCTGTTTGGGGGTGTGGCATGTATGCCAATAAACTAATTAATTTTAGTGCAGCCAAGTTAAAAAGGAATAATCGAAAAGAGAATGAATTCACCTCATAATTGTTGATTAAGAAAATTCTAAATAAGAAAATTCTAAAAAAAAAAAAAAACCATTTGCAACTGAAGTAAGCTGAAGTTTTAACATTCTTCATGAAGAAAATGTCAAGATTTTTTGCAGGAAGTTTTTGATGTGTGATAAACCAGCAACGAGAAGAAACTGTGAAAATACTCTCCAGAAATTGGATGGAAGGCCATATCCCAGTGAGAATTGGGCCTGAAAAATTTTCTTTGAAGAGTGTCTTGGCAATTTTTTCTGCTCTAAGGACTGATGGGATCTAATTTTAATAATTAGAAGTTAGGCAAATCAAAATTGAAACAAGCTCGACAACATTCATGACATTGAGGACATGAAGTAAGGCCATCCCTTGGACAGTTTGAGCCTAAAATTCCCCACCATTGAACTGCCCTTGATACACACCTTTTGAGCCCTAAAAATCTCAATTTTTCTTTGATGAAAACCAAAAAAAAAAAAAACAATGTAAACCCAAAACCTTTTGATCTATTTCAGTTCACCCTCAATCCGAGAAATCAGGAAATAAGAGGACAAGTGAGGTTAGAGGTGTAAGGTTCGATGTTTGGTTAAAAGAAGAAGAAAGTATATTTGAAGGCTACTGTGATGTATCGTCGTGACATCCCAATCCAAAAAAAAGAAAAAAAAAAAATGCGCAAGAGAAGTCATTTCATTGAAAGATTGAAATGAGGATTAGAAATTGGCCACTTCAAATTTGAAAGTTCAACAAGTATATGGAATTGTGCTGACATGAAGAAGGTTGAGTTGCAAATCACCTCTTTACTTTTACTGATTTCTCAATTTTGAATCCCATTCTACCCTTTCATTCTTTATAAACCTCACCCATAAGCCACATTACAACCCAATAAAAAGTCCTTACTGATCTGAAATGGATTGGACTGTCATGTGGAGATGAGGATTTTTTTGATCTATGGAGCAAAGAATTAGAAAATATCATAAATTAGAGTAATGCCTATGCTCCTGCTTGCAGTCGTATTTGAGGGCTGTAACTGCTCTTGAGCTGAGTGATATGATTTACCCCTCTTCTCTGTACTAATGAATGAACAGCCCTGGTGAGATTTGGGTCTGAAATCCAGTTGATGGGAAAGTATCTAAGCAGGATCCTCAAATTGATGGTGAGTTATGCATGAAATTTTAGAAGAAATTCCTGGACACAAACTGAGTGATGATGGAGAGATTTCAGCAGACTTTCATATTTCCAAATGGATGTTTTTTTTTTTTGTTGAAATTCCCTTAATGAATGGGCATGATTTGAATTTATTTGATTTGCTTAAATTCTTGCTTTAACAGGTTGCACTACTATTAACTAAGTTGTATTGAAGAAGTTTGTGGGTACCTTCATTGAAAACCCTCAGGAGACTTCACTCCTCCACTAGGGATCACCTAGGGGTTTAAAAGTCTTGGTGCATGTGCTAAATGCATCCGTGCTCCCAACAAAAGTGGCATTTTATTTTTCTTTGAATTCTCTTTTGCTTAGGGACTAGCAAAGCTTAGGTTTGGGGGTGTGTTAAGTGGTGAAAAATGGCACTTTGCACCCTTTAACCTGACCTTTCATGGACGTGCAAGCACACTAATAAGCCTATGTTGAGTGCATTTTGTAGATAGCAGGGAAATCTGGTAATAATGCAGCAAACCACTTAAGAATGCCCACAAAGAAGTCAGCTCTTAGCACCATGCAGAGCCAGCAACAGAACAAGAAGAAAGAAGTGAAGATAGGTCCAAAACATCCTATCGAGAGGATGCCGAAAGACTTTGATAGGAGCTGAAGAGAAAAAGGAAAGAATTCGTGCAGTTGGAGAAGGGTTCAATAGGATCCGAAGGCAGAAGAAGGATTAAGTCTTAGGGATTGAGGAGTTCGATAGGATTTCAGAACCTATCGAGCAACGAAAGGAAAGATGAAACCATCCTGTCGAAAACTTGCCTGAAGTGTCAAAGGAACCTCTCGAACAGATCTGAGAGCCTAGTGAAAGGACTAAAATGCTCGATTCCAACCCGTCGAAGGCTCACTGAACCTATCGAAGGATGCTTAAAGCCTTTCAATAGGAATGGGAGCCAACCTATCGGGATGACGACACACAGAGATGAACCTGTCGAAGAGGACCACTGGACCTATCGAACTACTCAGTCAACCTATCGAATACTCCAGATAGTGGGCTGAGGATCCTTAAGCTTCAAAGAGAGAACTCATCCTATTGGTACCTATCAAAGAGACCAAGGAACCTATCGAAAGGAACTACAAGCTTACTTTGAACCTGTTGGAAGCTTCTCCAACCTGTCGAAATCGTGTGCTGAACTTCTCAGAAACTATGCTATACACACGTTGAGACTTGGTGACCTGTCGTACGCAAATCGAGGCACTTTGTTGATCGGCACAATATTCTAGAAGATGTCTTAGAAAGCCTTAACTAACCCATGTGCTTTAACAGAACTCTAACAAACTCTGACAACCTTCTAGAAGGGATTTTTGGCGGGAAAAATAGAGGAGAAAGCTATATGTTGAGACCCCCAATTACCATTAGGGGGGATCAAAATTCTGAGCAATTTTCCAGAGGTCAGATCTTGCAGCGAGATTCCATTTCCCTCCTTTAGCCCAACTATGGTTGGCTAAGTCCCTAGGAGCAGCAAGGAGTGAGTTAGATCTGTAATTGGGTAAGGTTAAGAGTGTTGCTGGGGTTAATTGCTGCACAGACTACAGATCTGAGAGCATTCCATTGTAAGAGTGACCTTATTTGCAATGTAAATGTTGTTTCAATGTTTTAATTAGATCTAAAGCTCTTTTGATGCCTTTTGGTGCTCGATCGGATTTGTGTAGAGGAGTTGCTTGATCAGCTCACCCACTTAACTGGTAGACCTCTTGAATGTCATCTGAATTCCCTGGATCTGATATCCCTGTAATTTCCTGCGTCTGTGACCTGGAAATTGGAACATCTATAGTAGTTTTAATTGTTCTAATTGAGGCTCTGGCTTTGTAGGAGATCTCTAGGATGGTCTGTGACCATTAAAGTGGACAGATCATAACCTTAAGGTGAATCTGAGTTCAGGCCTTAATCGGATTTATCTGCTGCAATCTATGGATTCGATAAAGCCTATAGGATGGTCTGTGACCATTAAAGTGGACAGATCATAGCCTTAAGACCAGGTGGATCCTGTGATTTGAAGTGAAATTTATACCCTGCAGTTGTGCTTGCGGACAATGCCTATGGCCAGCTGAGGGACTTGTGTGGTTTTGAACCCATGTAATATGCTTAGCTCAACCTGATTGCAGTGAAGACAATCTCCAAGCTGCTCTTCTCCATTTTCTGAGTTTTTAAACCTTCCATCTGCAAGATCTGAGGCTCCAGTTTCGATCCAAAACAATTTGCATTTTAGTTTAAGTGACAACTCATTTCAAAACTCTCCCCTGTCTTTTAACTAAAGTAGAGATAGTTAGGGTGTCAGATCTCTCACAGATCTGGAGATTTATCCTATTTCTAACCAGCCTCCCTGTGGACATTCCCTTACTCACCATTCTTTTAAAACTTGCTACAAAGGACCCTGTATCTTGCAGGTCTAGGATATCTCAGATGTGTTGAATCCATCTCTGTTTTCTCCTGATTTTTACATCATAATTCAGCACACTAGAAATCTACAACAATAGCTCACTGTTGTGTCGTGACAACGAGCTGTGGCTGCAACTATCACAACATTTTTAATACTCACATCTAGCTGTTGTCTTCTAACAGCGAGCTATGTATAATTATTTCTTATTTTGTTTACATCCATAACGAGCTGCTATCTTCGGACAGTAAGCTGTGGTTGAGGATGTTACCTACTAAACAGTGAGTTGTTATGTGTCCACAACGAGCTGCGATATTCTGCCAGCGAGCTGCGTATATTTTTATCTCTTTCTGTTTGTATCCACAACGAGCTATGATTTCCATGGTAGAGTTGTGCTTGCTTTTACTTTCCTTTGTTTTCCAATGACAGCTCACTTTCCCTTTGTAACATCGAGTTGTGACTTGGTTTAAGTGTACGACAAGGCTTTTGAAAGGCTTTCTCAGCAGTGTTAATTTTCTTCCAGTGACAGCGAGTTGTGGGTACTTCCACAGTGAGCTGTCATTGATGGCAACGAGCTGTGGGTATTCACAATGACCTTTCATTATCGTTTTCGGCCTCGGAATTTCTGTACGTCCTAGGGTTCGAAAGTAAGGTCTAATCAACAGTCCTAATGGTTCTTAGATTCATTTTAGATCCGAATTGGACATAAGGGTTTCTAATATTCTAATTAAGTTTTAAAAATAATAAAGGTGAATAAAGTGATAAATATTCACCTATTGAAGCATGGTTGATGATGCTATAGTGATCTACGCTTACGGAGATTGATGATCAACTTTATTATTCTTGCAAAGTTTCTACCTCCTCTATCCTCAATCTCGATGGTGGAAAAGATTGAGAGGACTCTCGTGGAGAGGTACTCAAAAATTCTTGGGTGAAGAGAAATAGACGATTGAGGGAGAAGGGTGGTGACGGCTAGGGTTTTCTTATGAAGAAGAAGGACGAGAAGAGACGGCTAGGGTTTTGCCACGACTCTATTCTAAAAAAATATTCTTAAATTGTGATTTAAGGTTCTCCTGTTACCCCTCTTCTTATAACATAATGGGGATTATCAGGTGTTGGGCTGACACACCAAGGTAAGGTGTATAGACTTTATTTCAAGATCCAAAAATAGAGGTTTCTTAGCCTACACCAAGGTTTGATCCTTGGACCTCTAGTCTATAGCTCAAGTCTCTAACCGCCATGCTATCACGTAGCTTGTGTAATTAGTGATGAAATTAAATATAAGGGTATTTTAAACCAAAACTTGTTTCTTTTGTTTAAAATATTTTGAACATTCAAGGCCTGCAAAGCATATTTTGTTAAGCATATATACTTATTGGACGTATTAACATTTGGAAAAAAAAATTGGGTTGTTATAACTTTACCCGATCCCTCTTCTATATTACATAAACAATGATATGTCAATGGTCAATTGATTAGAATTTAAAGTAAATGGGACTGGGTTAACTAATTTTGTCAAGAATCGATCGATCGAATACGGGGATCGACAAACAAAACTCTCTGTTTCTTTTTGTATTCACAGCTCGCTGCTGAAATGTGACAGCGAGTTGTGGCTGTGAATCTTTTGGACAATAAGTTATCATATGTCCATAGCGTGATGCCATATGTCCACAGCGAGCTGTGGCTGCGGACATTTTCTTTTCGACAACAAGCTATCATATGTCCACAACGTGCTGTCATATGCCCACAGGAAGCTGCTGTCTCCTGACAGCGAGTTGTGGTGTTCCTTTATTCTTTTATGTTTGTTTCCACAACGAGCTGCTGTCTCCTGATAGGAAGCTGTGCATATTTTTATTTCCTCTCTGTTCGCATCAACAACGAGCTGCGGTTTCCTGGCAGCTAGCTGTCGGTTCTGTTTCCTGACTTTGGTTGAATACACAGCTAGTTGCTGTTTCTTGACAGCTAGTTGTGGCTAGTTTTTGTGTTCTTTGTTCTTCAGCGACAACTCGCTGTCAATTATAACAGCGAGCTATGGCTTTGGTTTGAAGCGTTACAAATTGTAATGCCTTTCGGTGGGCTTATTTTCTTTTCTTTTAATGGCAGCGAGCTATCATTGCTATTTTAAGGATTAAATTTTTGTATAATTGATGATTGGTTTTCAATCTCTCAATGCCTCTAAGGTTAAAAAACAAGGTCCGAAATTGAACATAAGTGATTCTGGGGCTTGAAAATAGGATCCTAAAATTAAGAAAATGAATTACGAGATGATGATATCTACCTCTTGAAGTGTGAATCGTGAATCTATGGTGATTAGAAGAGATCGACGTTCCACGTTTATCGTCCGTCCCAAGTTTCCCCTTTCTTATTCCTTGATCTTGATGATAGGATTAGAATGTCGTGGTTCTTCTGAAAGAACACATGAAAGATCTTGGGAAGGTTGAAGAGATGGTCGAGGAAGAAAATGTGGTGACGACTAGGGTTTTCTTAAGTAGAAAAATAAGAAAAGGTAGAGATGGCTAGGGTTTTCTCTTGGCTCTATTCTTAAGAAGAATTCTTAATTTTGATTTAAGGTTCTCCGTATCACACCTCTCATAAATTTTTTGGGATCGTCTGGTGTTAGGCTTGTGGACACCCCATTTTTGCCCTCTCGGAGTATACAAATATGTTCGGTCACCCTTTGACCATGCCCATGACTTATGGAAAGAGGCTCACTCTCTCTGGAAGCTCTAAAACCTTAGACATAGGGACTATATACTGAAACAGTAGTATATGGCTGAGTCCCGGGTTGAAACAATAGCTCTGTGACTCGGACCCAACCCGACCCAAGAAGATCCCGAATTCTGTGCCCTCCCAGAGGGGTGCAATTTGATTGCACGCTTGGACACATGCGCATAATTGGTTCCACTTGGACTAGGTTCACCCTTCCTGTGGACTGCCTTAGGACTGGATTATGCGCCTTGGATTGGCCGGACAATTAGATTGCGCACCCAACCACCGACGAGTGATTGGTCCCACCTGGACCAGACCTCCGCCTTCCGTAGATCGACTGAAGACTCGATTACACCCCTGAAGTAGGTCGCACAATCGATTACACGCTCCATCACTAGCACGCAATTGGTCCCTAGTTGGACTTGGTCTCTAATTCCCATGACCGCCCGAACTCCTAGATCAAGCTCACATAAGTAGGCACTTAATTGGATTGCATGCCCTACCGCGGGTGCGTAATTAGTTCCAAGTGTGTTGGAACTAGGATTCCTGGCTGAGCCTGTCAGCCGGTCACTCACTGAGTATGTGACCAACTCTAACTCGATTAAGCGCCCGAACGCGCAATTCGATTACATGCCCTACTCAAGGCGCACAATTGAAGCCAACTGGCTAGTTATGCATCGGCCCCAGGGCGCGTAATAACTCGTATACCTATAAAAAGACCCCCTACCTCCCAACTTTACACAACAACAATTTCTTTAGAGATTTCTCCTCTCTCAAGCCTAGGCCTCTTAGGGAACTCGAGTTTCCTTCTCTACGATGACAGAAGGAGGAGAATTAGGGAGGAAGAAGCGCTCCGTTTTTGGTAATCGCTTCCCTAGTTCTTAATTCTTAGTTTCTAGCTCTTAATTCTTAGTTCCTAGTTCTTAATTCTAGTTTCTAGTTTCTAGTTTTCAGTTTTAGTTCTAATTCTAGTTCTAGTTCTTAATTCTTAATTCTAAACTCTTAGTGTTAGCTTTAGTTCTTAATTCTTAATTCTAAATTTTAAATTATTAGATTCTAATTCTTAGTTCTTAGTTCTAGTTCTAGTTTTAATTCCGATTCTTAATTCTCAGTTCATAACTCTCAAGCTCTTGATCTCGAAGTCTTAATTCTTAATTCCTAGTTCTTAGTTTAAATACAATCCATAATTCTCTGTATTTATAAAGTAGCCCTTAGCCACTCGATTTGCCCAAGGGAGCTTACAGAGGGTACCCGGGAATGGGGCCGATCCTCCCAAGCATAGAGGACCACAAACCCCCTTTTTTAATTAGAGTAGCAATAGGATAATAAAATAATTAAAGTTAGAGTAGTATTAGGAGACCTACTGCCAGTTAGATTCAGAGTAGGACAAGAAGATAAAATCAATTAGACTTAGAGCAGGATTAGGAAGTTAGATTAGATAGACCATAGGCTATTTTTAGCTCCTGGAGTCAGCCGACCGACGTTCAGTAAAGGAGTCAGCCTGCATCTCCCTGCATGTGATCAGTGACGTGTTGCAGTGTCGATAAATATCTGTAGCTGGTGATCGCATCACCCATGTATTCTCTATTTAATATTTACCTCTTCTTTTCAGCATGTAATATTTCATAGTTTATTACTCCATCGCCCTTAGCCTGAGTCCACTCTGACCAAATTGGACCACTTCTTTCGAGGATCAAAAGGAACCCAGAAAAAGTGTGTACCAACAGACTGGCGATCGCGATGGGACCCTTTTATGCTAAAATAGTTCATGTCTAGTTTTACTTTATTTTCCTGCTTCATTTCCTTGCTTTGCTTAGTTTAGTTTTATTTCTTACTTTATCACCTTGCTACACACACCCACACTCTCGAGAGCTCTCCGAGAGCCCATGAGTATCTACCAAAGGTTAGAGATGTCAGGGATACATAGAATAAACCTGACCATTGATAGCTACTTATATGTTTATCTAATTAAGTCTTAACCAATTGCAAGCACACAATGAAAATCGCAGCACAACTATAGGTTCGTTCCCACGAGGAAGGATTAACTTCTGAAAGCTTCTATTTGTCTTTAAAGATTGCAAAATATGAATGAAAGAATGGTTTTTGTTTAAACTAAAGTGCAAGAAAATAAATCTCAATCTTCAAACTTCTGGATCCTAATCGTCAATCAGTCTCCTTCTGTTTTAAGATATTTATGAAATTAAAAGTATTGACTACACCGTATATCAAGTTTCCTAGCGTTGGTCGTCAATCAAAACTAGAATACTATCAATACAGATTTATACTAATCTGCAACCAACCAAAATTTGGGCGTCAATCAAATCTAGAAGAATTGTAGATGGAAAATAAAATACCGTTACACTAATCTGCAAACCTCAACCTGAGTCATCAATTCAAATCAAAATTTGGAGATATTTACAAAGCAATAAAAGTGCATAAAAATAAATCTAAACTAGAAAGCAAAAGTAGAACCATCTAAAGGGTTGAGCTTTCAGTTTCCTCAACCTTGGTTGTTAGGAAAGACCTTAGAGAACTATGGATGATGTTATTTTATAAATCCTAATATACTTTGATCAGGAGAAAACATAGACCTCAGTTGTCAATTGATACTATAAAATTCTTGGATGATTATTCCTATGTCGAGCCCTCTTATTTATAGATCATAAAGGTCGATTTACAGAGTTCTAATTCTAATAAAAGAAACTACTGAAATAAAAGATTCCTAGCATAACTCTAATTCCTAATTTTATTTATCCTTGCTTTCAACGGTTGATATGTTTCAGATTTCTTTCCTTAATATTAGCAATAGAGTCCTTTTAAGATTCTTCTTCATCAATCTCCCAGATCCATGACTTCTAATTCTGTTCATAGCGGTGATAGTCTTCACTTACGTGATCAGCAGCAACAGTAAAGGGAGAGCTTCTATTAATGTAATTGTAAATCACGATTGTTGTTTTTCTTTAGAAGATTGTAAATCATGATTTTCTCTTTCTTCAGCTCCCATGACTTTCATACTAGACAATTCTCAATAACGATCGATCGCTTTCTTTTGTATCGCCTTTTACTCTTTTGTCGCTTTATGAAGAATCGTCTTTTGAAGAATTGTAAATTACCTTTTCTCATTTTTCTCTTCTTTGGCTTCAGTATTAGCGCTCAATCGTAAAATACGATTTGTCAGCTTTCAGTAGGTGGCGAATCGTCTTCTTACGCTCAATTGTCCTTTTACTGCTTTTTGAGTTCATTTTGATGAATATTAACACTTTGGCTCTCTTTTATTATTATTTTTTTAATATCTACACATCAGCATCTTATTAGTAGCAAACTAAGTCTTAGCATTACTAAGTTAAGGGTTATAAAATGGCATATTATGTGACTGATTGTTGTAATATTTTAGGGTGTTGATTATTATTGTAAAGGAAAAATAATATCAAAGTAAAATAGAAGATGAAAGAGACGAAAACAACACATCTAAAATATACAGACCTACAAGATACAGGGTCCTTTTGTAGCAAGTTTGAAAAGTAAGAGTTTGTCCCACAGTGAGTAGTGATCTAAACCACAAGGGTTGTATAGTTGACCTCTAGATCTACTACAGACCTGCCAATTCTAATCTAGTATAAGAAAATAGGGAAAGGAAGAGAGTTTTTCGGGTGTCACTAGATCTAATCTACAAAACAGAAATACAAAACTAGATCTACAAGATGAGGGAGGTGAATGGTAAAATAAAACATAAAATAGCGAGAAATAGACAGCTAGGGACTGGTTCTTATTATAAAACAGACCAAAATCTGTGGATATGCAGCTGCCCTTCACTTGTCACAAGTGCAAGGTAGAATAATCCAATTTAGACTAGAGGTTTGAATTGATCTTGAGGCTATAATCTATCCACTTCAATGGTCACAGATCATCCTAGGGATTTCCTTTATTCTAAAGGCTTCAATTAGAATAATAAAATCACTACAGATGCTGTGGATGCAAGTCTAAATAGCTCAGACATTCACAGGAATATTAAACCTAGGAAAATCAGTTGGCAATCAAGAGATCTAAAGGTTAAATGAATGGGCTTTGCCCAAATACATAAATCTGATTGAGAATCTAATAGAACCAAAAGATCTATAGATTTAAATGAGCATTAAAACCAATAATTTATTGAATCAAAACAACTTATAATAGATTATTCTCAGATCTGCAGTCTGTGCATCAATCCATATATCTCCATACCGAATTTACATTTACAAATCAGATATGAGCTACTACCTAGATCTAATCCAACATGCTGGATTAGGGAGAGAAGGGGGAAAAGAAAAACTAAAATTAAACCTAAATGAGTCAAGGAGAACTCAGAGAATATCCTAGTTTCCTTGCTGAAGAATTATAGCAAAGAGGATGCTTATTTATACATATGCCTTGATCCATGTGCCTTGAGTTGCAGCCAATCAGAGGAGAGAATTTTATTTTAGTTTATGCTAATCCATGTGTTTAACATTCTAGCCAATCAGAGAGAAGAGAACTCAATTCAGTTATACCCATCTACAATGTTTTCATTCCCGCCAAGAAATATTCCATTTTGTTCGAAAAATAGCTTGCATGTGGATAGATTATTTAATTTCCAAAGCTGCCCCTTTAGCTTTATTAAATTCCCATCATAGCCCTTCATATAATAGCTGTTGCACTTCCCAAAACTACGTCTACATCTGTTGAAAAATGCTGGAACCCGAGTTGGATGAGTTGCAGAAATATAGGCTGATGAAGCATTAAATCTGCAGCTATTTGTGAGAGGTTCTGAGGCATTTCTGAGTTGATGGTGGCTGGGGATTGATTGGAAACTTATTACAGCAGACCCACTCATCAATCCGAGTTGATGGTGGTTGGGGTGAAATTGCATGGACTGCTCGAATTGGGGGAGCCTGGAGCTTGAACTGCTCGACAGGTTGGGAGATGAATTCGATAGGTGCTCTTCTTCAGCATTGCACCATTCGATAGGTGCTCACTTAGCTATATACTGCTCGAATAGATCACTTCATCTATTCATGGAGTTCATATTCAGCAGCCTGAATTGCTTTATTGTGCACCTAGCTATTTAGTGTCTTGCTATCTTGGGTTGCTACGTAGTGTGCACTGGGAAGATCTTCTTTGGTTGCATGCTTTGCAATTCTTTATTCAACTTTAATGTGTAGCTAATGTGTGTAGATGGACTGCAGCTAGTTAGTATGCAACTGCTGAGATATATTGCTGCTGTAGCTGAAGATGCTGGAGTTCTCATGTGTGCACACAGCTGGTGTAAGTGCATGCCCAGTTCCTCTTATGTGCAGCTATTGCGGATGTTCCACATGGCTACATATCTTTGTGCTACTGTCTAGTGTGAACAGAGCTTCATATATTGCTGAAGTGGTTACTGCAATGTGCACACAGTTGCAAGTGAAGCTGCTAAAGATGTAAAGCTGCTGCATTTGCTGTAATGTTGAACTACGTGGCTGTGAGCAACTTCTAAAATGTTCATGTGTTGCTGCTATGCTCCAAAGTGCACAAGGCTGAAGATGCTTTTGACAATTTGGAGCTGAAGGTGCTGAGGCTTGAATAGTGTTGCTTCTAAAATGTTCATGTGTTGCTTCTTTGCTCGGTTGAATAGTTCTCAATCCTTCTTATTGGCACTTGTTACATGAGAAAAATGCGCTTGCTGTATTTTTATTCCTAACTATAAAACACAATTAAAAACAATTATTAATCACTCTAAGCCCTAACAAAAGCTAGGTTTAAGGGGTATAAAATGGTATAAATCAGTGACTAACACTGATCAACCACCAGCAGTAATCCACCGCTATGGGGTACCACGATAACCCCATATATGACACTGAACCGTCCTATGATTCATCCCCATGTCACCCCGAAATTAACTTGGCCGACAGCGAGGGAAACCCCTTCTCTCCCCTGAGAACCAGTAACCATGATGGCTAGGGAGAAAGCTGCATCAGACAGAACTTCATGGCCCAACAACTCGTGGAACTTAGGTTCCAAAAGCTACAAAAGAGAGGAGAGGAAGTTGAAGAGTTACTCCGAGGCATGGCGGCTGCTTAAGAAACCGTCAGAGATCAACAAGAGCAGGAGGAGCGAGAGCGAATATAGGAGAGGCCCCCTCCGACTCCAAGCACCCCATCCCTGCGTGTGACTCCGCCAAGGCAGACTGCGCACACCTTTGTCAGCAAAAATCGACAAGGTAGACTCCATCCACTACGTCAAAATGAGGGAAAAGCCACTGTAGCTTTAAAAAACAAACTACTGTTTAAAATAGTGGTATAATATTCCACTCACTAAAACAATGGTTTTACTCCCTAAAAAAACAATTTTTTAAGTTTAAAACATGTCACATGCAAATCTCGACCAAATGTATCGGGCATACCTAGATGACGCCTAAATTGAAAACCCAAGCCTCTCTTTATATATCTCTCTAACAAAACGCTCCTCTTCGTCTGACTTCTTCGTTCTGAGAAACCTAAGCCTCTCTCACCTCTTCGCCTCCCTCTCCTCGAGCTAGCATCTTCTCAATCGATCATCTTCAGATTATCTCAAGATTAAACCCTAACTCTCCAATCAGATTCGGGTCATCTCCCTCCTCCCCAAACACTAACTCATTGTTTCGATTTGATTTCGGCCTAAACTCTTCGATTCAATTTTTTCCCCAATTCCAATCACAAAACCCTAAGCTCTTTGATTCAATCACCCGAATCGATCTCACACTGTGCCCTAGGATCACCGACGAAACCCTAGCTGCGATCTCGTTACTTTGCATATTCAATTTGGTGTCCGTTGATCTCTCGAGATCGAGGTTTTTACACACATAGGGATCAGGGACTTGGTTTCGAATTGTTTGAATTTGGTCATCTCCCTCCTCCCCAACCCCTAACTCATTGTTTCGATTAGATTTCGGCCTAGCCTCTTCGATTCAATTTTTTTCCCCCAATTCCAATCACAAACCCTAACCTCTTCGATTTGATTTCAGCTTCGAAATCTCCACCGTCCATATTCAGATCTCCTCACAAAAGGTTAGATCTCATGTTTTGATATTCATGATTTCGGATTTTAATATGTTCATAGATTTGAGATCTGAATTTTTCTTACTTTTTTGGGAATTTTTGTTGATATATTTTAGATCTATCAAATCACAACTGCTGGAAGGTTGCGTCCATTGAAGGTCCATTAGATTGAAGGCTCCATAATTAAATCATCACGAAAGGTTAGATCTTGTGTTTATCTCACATTCCGATTCATGATTTCTATGTTTTAATATTTAATATATTCATAGATTTGAGATCTGAAATTTTCTGATTTTTTTGGAGGATTTTGTCAATATATTTTAGAGTAATTCATATGTTTGAGATCCGTTCTTCAATTTTGCTTTATTTTTTGAATATTTAAAACTGATCAAAATTCCAATTGGTCCAATTTAGATTTTTGTGTTATTATTTTTATGATTGATTTTACAATAAATATGCCAGAAAATAATGTGTTATTTTCTCCAAGCATAAATTGCAGAGTTTAATTTAAATACTAGAGGCTGGTTTGAGCTCATGTATTATAAATTAACCAGAGAAGCATCTACTCTCTATCTCAATGAGGTTAAGGACTTACTTCCCTGCCAATTTCTTCGAGGGCCAATTTGACCTTCAAAGAAAATTTTCCAACTTCATCAATGCTGATCTCCATCCATTCTTTGATTGCTGAAAAAAGTGATAGTATCTTCATCAGTTTCCAATGAGACTACGAGCACAAATATGAAGACTAATTCCTTGAAATCACCTTTCATAGCTGAGGCTTTTGTTACAGAGTTGGGCTCCTCATTTGCTGCTTGAGATACAATAACGAGTTAGAAGGCTTCGAAAATTTACACATTTTGTTAAAGATTCCAAGGAATTGATACCTGAAGCTTATGTATTTGTGTTGTGATCTTGTCCATTTGCATCTCTATTTCTCTTCACCTGGAGGTGCAAAGCTACAGTGAAGATATGAATGGAAATTATGTAAACAAAGGAATTAAATATCGCTCTTAGGATACCTTTGGGTCTCCCACTTGGTTGCAATCTCGTCATTTGATTGTGTTTACCCATATTTGGCATCTCATATTCAAATTTCACTCAACCCAATTTTGTGGGGAAGTGGCAGAAATTAGGTTAGACTTGTTTTCCTTTTGATGGCAAAATAACAGATATTTAATTAATTTTTAATGTACCGTGGTTAAGTTAAACCCTGATGAAGCACGTACAGGTGGCGACAGCTGCAGAGGACCCCTTGCGCGCATAATGACATGATACATAATCCTTTTCCTATATATATATATTAGCCATCCCATTGTTAAAAGTGGAGCTGAGCAGTTCTAATCATTCGCTGGCCCAAATCATTCTTCAATTATCCAATAGTATTTGTAGTGAAAAATAAAGTCGTAGAGTAGCTTTACTGATCAGGATAATTAGAATAAACATTTGTTTTTAGAGATTGTACACTTTTGTGCAAAAATGGTGGTTCTTTTCCAATGAATTCCCATCTCTTTCGGAATTGCCATTGAGATTATATTTTAGAAGTAACTATTCATGTGTAACTTCACCTGCTCATTGGATGAGGCTCAATGGTGAAGGTCAAAACTCGCACTAAAACTTTTTTTTGCCAAATTAACTTATAAGAATGGACTTCAAGGTAAACGAAAACCAAGATTGATGAAGTAACCTTTTTGAAGAAATTTTCCATTCCCATATCTAGAAAAATCCCCGTATCTTAAGCATTAGGCGAAAACCCAATCCCTGATTCAATGTCTTCCTCTCTAGAAGGTTGTCCTCTAGCCTTCTCAAAGGAATGCTGCATGTACACCCTCAAAATAAGCTCACAGAAAGAGGTGATCAATGGCACTACTTATTTACTAGAGGAAAAAATTAAACTGCTTTGCAAAAATACATTTTTAAATTAGATAATGCAAATTTAAGAGAAAAAAGAAGCATAGTCTTGTAAACTTCAGTAGATTCACCTCTTCTCTAGCTATGAAAGATTGTGGGATACTAGAATCTCAATTTATCACTCTTTGACATAATTCCAAAGCTAGGACAGGGACATTGTAGATTGGACTATAAACTTTAGTAATTCATCTTTGCTCTAGCTATCCTGGCAGCTAACATATATAAAGTTGAGAGAACATGTTAAGCCTTTTGGCCTAGCAATGAAGTGAGCGATGATCAAGGTTCAGTGTTTTAGTTTTAGTTGAAAAGATGAATTGAATCAGTGTTTCAGTTTTGGTTCAAAAACTGAACTAAACTAGTATTAGTTTCTACTAAAATAATTGAATTGATTCGCTTAAGAAGCGGACTCAGTAACTCTTGAACCTATATTTTCTCCTCATTAAATATTATGAGCACCTATATTTTCTCCTTGCAGAAACTTCTACATATTTTAAAATTAAAATAAGAGAACCGAAAGTTTGATTGATCGTGCTAAACAGTCAAAAGCTGACGTTCTCAATTTTGAAGGCTTATAAATCCGTTTGGTCAGAGTACCAATTTTGCGGGTGTTAAAAAAAAAAATAATATATATATATATATATATATATATATATATTTTGGTGGTATATTGTTTGTACATTTGGACCGCCTAGGTAGGAAAACCATCAGCAACTGGCTTCCACAAATCCATGCCCACCAAAATCAGTGCCAATCAGTTTGGGAACTCCCCAAATATCCATTTTGGCTAGGGTTGCAAATGGGTCAGGTCAGGTTGGGTCAAGCCATTTATAGTTTACCTCAACCCAAACCTGAACCAACCCAGTTACTAGCCTTAACCTGAACCCAAGCCCAACCTGTTTAATAATAGCTTCGATCAATTAGCTCAACCCATTGGATCAGCCCGACCCCTTTGCAACCCAATGGGTTGGCAAGGGATATAAGATGATAAAACCATCATAATCCGTGAGAGCCCATTGCAACCATACCTTTGGCAAGGGATATAAGTTGATAAACCATCAGAGGGAAAGAGTCCTTCTCCGCTCGTTATTTGCTCATTAGTCCTTCTGCACCTTGAACTTGACATGTGCTAGCTCTTAGATCAGTCATCCAACTATGCTCAGACTCACATTCCTAAAGAATCTGGAACACTTTTGTGACCAATCCCTCATAACAATAGAGAGAGTTTAGAATTAAAGATTCAAAGGACAGGAGTTATATGCATATTTAATATCAAAATTAAGAATCACTTGGACCTCTTCAACTAATCTTATGTGGTTATTGAATTACTTCTCTTTTTCATTCTTTGTAAAACATATTAATTTTGGTCGCATATTGTATTTAGATATTTTAGAATGCCCTACCTTGAGCCACACAGCCACATTTGTAGTCGGTGCTTTATTTCAATATTACAAGTTCAAGAAGCAATTTCGAGATCAAATTTCATTATGAAAAGGTATTCATTAATTTGTTACTAGCAAATAGAAAGCTTACTTACATGGAACGGACAACTGCAACATCAACTAGAGGATCTCCTTCCATTGTATTAATGATCTCTAAGATGATAGGTGTCGGATCACCCTTGTGCAAATGGAGAGCTTGCCTGGAACCAACAAAAGAGAAAGACATAAGTAGCAAATTAGAGTTACTCTTGCAAGATACATTTTTCCAATTTTCTCATTGTGCTATTATTGGTTAACCCTCTTCATCTACTACAACTGAGTATAAGTTTTTTTATATTATTATTACATGCACTTACTTAAGTTCGTCATAAAAAAACTAACCCTACTTTTTTGGTGATTAAAATATGGGTTTGTTATGTTTCGGTAAAAAACGCTGCTTCATATGCTTTAATCATACTTCATATTATTTTTTATGATTATAAAGTATCAATACATCTAGACTATTTCATATACTTATTTTATTATTTAAAAACATTATTTTCCACTTTAAATAGGTTAATATGTAATATTGTGTTCATAGTTCTTAATTTTTTCTGAATTTGGTAATTTACCTCAACTACATTTATTATAAAAGATAGATGGGCTCCTATCTGGTATCCATATTTTTCCTCTTCTTATATAATATAAGGCTGGTAGACACAATGTTTGAGTCGAGCTTACCTATAAAAATAACATTTCATTAGAAGTCTGGGAGTATGAGCAATCTTCATTATCTCAAAATATGACTTGGACTATGCCAGCCGAGTCAACCAGGTTCAACCTTAAAAAGCTTATAATCTAAAATTGAGAGCTTTTTTGCTATTGGAGTCAAAAAATTTACTAAGCCATCTTGACTAATTATATGTTGGAAAACACCTAAGAGTCTATTTGCTGCGGTTCAGGGATATCATGAAAATTATATGAAGGTGGATTATTTACCCCGCAGTATAGTGCGATCAAGTTCTGACAAGGAACTAAGGCCTCTATGGATGACAGGGAGCTTGATGTTAAAGGTTCATATTCTGATCCATGGACGCAAAGTCCCCATGTAGCTATTTTTCTTTCTTTCATACATTAGTTGCCTATTTCTTCTTTCTTCTTTGACTTTTTAACACCTGTAAGTGTCGCATTGTAACCCTGCCAATTAGCAAAAATCTATTATGCCTATTCTACTAAAATTATTTGTTTAATGACTTGAAAATTTGATACCTAGAGTTCCCATGCCAATAGTTGGGAGGTTATTCGCAATTTGATCTTATGCATGAGTAATTTGCAATGATGTGAATAGACTGCAGTTTAATGTCTATACCTTTATCCCTTATGGCTGCTTGAGAACCCATAATTTGCTGGAGACTATTTTGCCTGTCATAATTTACAGTAAATCCTTTGCAAAAATTGTTTGTTTTTGGAGACATAGAGTTCATATTCTTGTATGTTGAAAGGTCATTTCCAATTGGATCTTATGTATCGAGGTTCCGTTTAAGCTTAAATGGACCTTTTATGGCCCAGAACATTTGAAATTCTTTCTTTATGTTCATGAAGGTTATTTCCAATTTGACATGTATATTTTATTTGATCTTGTTTGGAACTATAGCTATAAAAAGAATAATAGCATATTTTGACCCTTGTGCAGTTTCGGCTATTTGCCTTTTCCCTATCTAGGAAGTTCCAAGGTGCAATGCAGATAGTGGCTGTAGCAGAAGTTTTGGTATGATCTTCCATCTGGTTTTCTAAGTTGCACCACATGTAAGTCAATATAGCATAGTTGGAGACTGATTCTATCAAATACCCGAACTTTTTATTTCCAGATTTATATGATCATGGATGATTCAGCAGATAATTATTGGCTCTGCTTGTTAGTTCGAGAATGGGCTCAATTCTCTATCTTATTGTACATTGGGTATGTTCTAGTACTTCCTATTTTGTAATGTAAATTTCCTAACTTTGTATTATCAATATGGAGCTGCTAATTGGTGAATTGCTTGCCATATTTGAATCCGATATATATTGGGTTAGGCCCCATCCAATACGGATATACACCCCGATTTTATATGGAGTTAAATATCAGGTCGAACAGGACAAATATTGGACCATATAAGGTCGGGTCATATCTTTGAAGTTGGGGAAGAGAGCCATATCTTTCCATATTCGTTGTCCAATGCAGAGGAATCTAGAATCACATGGACAAAGCAATCACTTGCAATGGCTCCAATTAATGCTTCTGTTCCTTGTGCAGGATGCATTCCAAAAGCTGTTGAACAAAGAAGGAAGGAGGGCTGAATGGGAATACCCATTTGCTGTAGCTGGCATCAATGTATCTTTTATGTTGATGCATATGTTGGATTTACAATCAGGTAAAAAAGATTAGATTAGTGAAAGTTGAATTCCCTCATCTTCTTTTCTTTTCTTCAAGCCTAATTTGTCAGACTAGGTAAAAATATCACCTTTTTCTAGATAATTCTTCAAGCCTAATTTGTCAGATGTTGGGGCTCAACTTACTTTGATGCTGCTACAGGCCCAACCCCGTGTTTTATGTAGTTAGTTTCAATTTAGACTTGGAATAATGGTGATGTTAGTGAGCATGTAGCTAGGGCTATCAATAGGCTGGGTGAGCCTGTTACCTGACTCATCCGACCTAGTTTTTTGAACTCGGGGCAGCAGGCACATATACTTGACCCATCGAGTTGGGTGGGCTTGAAGCATCCGACTGACCTTTGGTTAGGTTGGTTTGGGCATATATTTTGACTCATCAGGTCGGGGTTCAACCTAGGGATGAGTCGGGTTGGTTTAAGTGCTCAAAGGGTTGGTAGACCAAATTTTTTGCTCGAGCTGACCTAACCCATCCAATTGACATCCCTAGGTGTAGCCTTGGGGCATGGCTTATAGTTAAGGGTCGAAAAAAATAAAAATTTGACACCAGTTGAAAAAAATAAAAATCTTTTTATGTTGGGTGTATGAATTAATCTGTTTTCTATTTTCTTAGTTATTTACTACGAAGCTGATCACTTAGTTGCGATGCCGCTACTTGGTTAATACCATAAGCATTAATTCCTTACTTTACCACTCGATATGTATAGGCTGCATAGAGTGATTTTTGTGTCATTGCAGTGTTCCAACGCTTAGCAAATGACAGGTTTTGTGAAACAAATCTTTGTATAGTTATCACAGTAAGCAAGTCTTTTGGCTCCTCTGTATTTTAATGCCTGGAAATTAGTGTGTTTTCAATTATGTTTATTACTGAACATGTTGTAGGGAAGAGGTTATCCAGATGTTTCCACTAGAAGGTATGGGCATCAATTTTTTATTTTTTTGGTCAATGTTATTAAGCTGGGTTGCGTGAGTTTTTGTAAGTCAGCTATCTCTTGATTAGTGGTATTCTTCTTGATTCACCAAATAAAAGTGAAGCAAAAGAGGTGGGTGATATCAGTTGTTTTGGTGTCATTTATTCTTAATCAGTAGGTAGTTGACTTTATTTTATTTTTGAAGGGCAATTCAACAAAACATGATTATTTTTTAAAATAATTATCACTATTGGCTATTGCACATCCCATTTTGCTAAATAATTTTGGCCAAACTTTCTTAACAAAACATTTTTGCCCAGAAATCTCTAGCCATCCTGTTTTGCTGAATTTCCTCTTTTTTGTCCAAACTCCTCTATAATTGATAATGCTATCCCCCCTTTTCTATTATGTTTTGCTAGACCATTTTCTCTGCAAACTTGAGTCTCTGATTTCTATAAAATTAAAAACTTCATCTTCCTATAGGTTTTTGAGGCTTCTCGTCGATCAAATGCACCTTCCTATCTATTGTTTGGTTGATTGTGATCCTTACAGTTTTGACATCCTGACAACCTATCGGTTTGGTTCTATGGTATGATTTTTATTGAAGATTCATTGTTTAAATTATTTATTTTCCTATTAGCAGCTATTCTTAATCAGCTATTCTTAATCTTGTTTCTGTCTAACAACTCCAGGTGTTATGCATATATATGGATTTCATGTATTAGGTAGCTTAAGGTAATTTGAGAAGCATGGTATAGAGTTTTTCTTATTTTTCTGCTAGTTTTCTTATTTCTCTGCATACAGGAATTGCTACAAAAGTCAAATGCAACATATGCATCTGGAAATGTGGTGCTCGGAGATATTGGAGTTTATATCTAGCAGCAGGTTAGGTTCTTACTAGCTCAGTTTGTCACTTATATTTTTCAGATTTTAGGAAAATGAATTGCATGAGTTAATGCACCATGGCCTAGACTTTAAGGATGTTCTCCTTTTGATTTCAGGCGATCGATTTCAAGCTCACCTCAAACGGATCACCAGGGGTCGGGGACACTTGGCAGGAGAGGTGAAATAAATATATATTTTTTTCCTTTTATTTTGAAAATGGGCCATGGTGTTCTTAGATTGTTAACTCTCTCTCTTTTCTTCTTCTTTTTGTTTGAATAAAAGGATTGGACATGTAGAGTTAAAAATATTTGGCTGATTTGAAAGGTTGGATCATAGGTTGAGATGAAACATTTTGTTTGAATAAAATAATTGGGCTTCTACTTTTTTTATTAATGGCATTGAATGATTTACATTTGAGTTGAATAGATGTGTTGAAATATGAGATTAATAGCTTTTTTTCTTTATATAATTTTTTTAAAGCATTAAAAAAATAGCATTAAAAAAGGCATAAAAAAAATATTATTTAAAAAATAATTGCATAAAAAATCACCGACGTAATTTCTTTTTAAAAAATTTGTATAAAAAAACCACTGCTAAAAGTAGTGGTTTTTTCTATGACTGTTAAGAGCAGTCGTTGTTGGAGTTCATAAACCACTGTTTTGTATAGTGGTAAAAAAAATCACTACTTTTTTTACAACTGTTTAGGGCTGTGGTTGTTTTTTTCACGTAGTGATCCTCAGATCACTAAGAAAGACACCACTGTAAGAATAGAGGATCTCCCCAAGATTCTCGACGATTACATGGCTAAGAGAGAGCGTCCTAGATTCTTGTTTGGCTTCTACAAATTCTGTGGGGACCTCGAGTTTAACTTACCTGTAGGTTTCAAGCCACCGAAGTTCAGCAAGTACAACGGCATCGGGAACCCAAATCACCATATGACATTATTCTGCAATGACTGTCGGCCCATTCGTGATAACCAAGGGCTCCTGATACACTATTTCCAAATATCGTTAGAAGGAGAAGCTCTCGACTGGTTCAATGGACTACCACTTCACAAGATCGACACATTTGACGACCTCTCTAGTCAATTCTTTGACTAGTACAAGCACTTGATACAAGAAGCGTCAGTCTCAGCAACCTGATGACAACTAAGCAAGAGCCCGAAGAAGACTTCGTGAACTTCATGGCACGTTGGAGGAAGCTTACAGCTCGTACTGGAAGCTAGATGAAGGAGAAGGATGCGATCGACATCATCATAGATAACGCCAAGGAGCCTCTTCGGAGCGCCCTTATTATAAGTGATTGCTCTGATTTCGCCACCCTTCATTTACGTGCTAATCGCATTCAACAACAAATCAAGGGAGGAGACCTTGCCTTTTTTATAGTAGCATCAAAAGTAGCCTCTTCCAGTGACTCAAAGCTAAAAAACAATAAGAAAACCTCTGGTTCCTAGCAAGTCAATGTGGTAGTCAATTAGGGATAAAACTCTAAAAATGGGAATACTAACCAAGGAATTCTGGACAGAACCAATACTAGAATCAAAATCAACAGCGATATCCGAATCAAAATTAGAATCAAAATCAATATCAGAATCGGAACCAATACCCTAACCAGAACACCTACCAAAATCAAAATCAGAATATAACCCAAAATCGGTTAGCTAACCCCCAGAATTACAACAATGTGCCCTTGCCCCAGAATTGTAATAAGCAAACCAGGGGCCCTGAACAACCGAAGTGCGAACATTACCCTCCATTACCTGAAACCATCTCCAACATATTTGCCTTCTCAGCAACCAGAACCTCATCCGATTCCCACCAGAACGACCACGACCCTGACTAGTGCACCTAGACTATAGTAAGTTCTATGCATTCCATAAATTTGTTGGTGACAACCTAGAAGACTGCTGGGTCCTACGGGATGTGATTTACAACATGAACGATTGGAACCAAATTGACTGGGAGTCTCTTCGAAATCCCAACCCCAATAACAATCAAACCTCTGCAAAACCTGGGGATCATTACCATTCCCATGCCAAACCATAACCAAGGACCAGTATCTCACATCACTACGATGGACCTCCCTAGCCAACTCACCGTTCATCCTTCGACTCTGATCATCCACATCAATCCTCCCGATACCCCAGTTGGTCCAATCAAACCTCCAAGACCCCCAGCCGTTTGCCCACATCCCTCAATTTTGATCACTCGAATCCCACCTCCAAGCCCCCCTCTATATCCGAATTTCACTCTAATATTGGTCCAGTCATTCAGGGCCCGGAGACCTAACCTTTAGAGACCACCCTCAGAACCCATGACTCCCTCGAACCCAGAACCCACTCCATCAACATTACCCATCTATGACACTGAGCCCGAAGATGATGAAACCCCCATTCAAGATTTGCCACAAGTCGGCGACACGTCCAACCAAGGATCTGAAGCAATACCTCAATGCAAGCCAACCACCGAAGCAAATTAACATGACGAAGAGTCAACCAAGAAAGAAGAACTGATCTCCACATTTTTAGAAGAAGAGGACTACACACAATATCTACCCCCGTGGAATGACATAGCTCCAGTACGTATCCCTACTTCCAACTTTACCCCATTTGCAACAAGCATTTCAGGGAGTTCATTAGGACAAGATACTGTGTGGCTCAAGGACAGACAATAGACATGCCCCATCTCAAGTCAGGGACTAACTATCCACAGCCACCATTCCCTAGGGAGAAGCTGAATGCGATTACACAACCATCATAAAGGATAACAAGAGAAATCACCGACACCTCAACAGCCTCACCCGAACGTGAACAAAGCCCATAGGCCCGACAAAGAGCCAACACTGGAAACAGGCCAGGAGTAAGATCTCCTACGACACCTTGGGAAAGTTCCGACACAGATATCAATACTTGAACTCATCAAGAAATTATCAGAGCATCACCAAATACTAATGAAGGCACTAGACAAGACACGCATGGATGAAGACACCACCTTGGATGAGTTGCACGAAATCACTTCGATTATGACGCAACCTCCGACACTTACTTTCACAGATGCTGACATGCCAAAGGAATCATTATGGGGAAGTTCGGCCCCCATATATTTAACAGTCATGATTAGAGGATTTTCAGTGCCTCATGCACTAGTCGACACTAGTGCAAGATTCAATATCTATCCTATAACGATGCTTAAAATGCTCGAGTATACGGAGCAAGACATAAGGCCTTCATCATTATCCCTCATCGCATATGATAGATCTCGGCATTTCGTTAAAGGAACTATCAAGCTTCAAGTCCACCTCGGGCTGGTAACTAAAGACATCTTGGACTCTTTCAGAACCTACAATCTGATCTTACGAAGAAAGTGGCTAGAATCCATGAAAGCCATAGAGTTCACGTATCACCAGTGTGTCAAGTTTCCCTACAAGGACTCCATCGCTAGGATATACGTTGACGCACCCCTCTAGGAAATGGATACCGACTACACGGCAAGCATCCTGACGACCCATGACTCTGTGCTAAATATCGGCCACATCAAGAAGATAGGGACTCTCCATGACACATCAATAGAGGAAATTAGACACCCAGAGTCTCCCCTAACACGCCAATGAGGCCTAACAAAGAGCTTGACAGGTCCCGACCTCGCACGACTATATGACATAAACCTGACCGTAACAAAGGGATGGGACCTCATGTACCAGCTAGGATACACTCCACACACGAGACTTGGCAAAAATAACTAGGGGAGAATAGGCCTAATGGTCCCCAAGAAGGTTGGCAAGCATGCCGGGTTAGGCTACCAACTAGACAGTAAACAAGTTGAACTCTTCCAAACCTCGCCCAAGTGGTTGCTATATGACCACTTTGTGTATGAAACTACTGAGAAGGATGATGTGCCGAAGAGAGAGAAACCCCTTACTAAACCCTAGATCACGGAGATCGAGCAGATGGTCGAAGCCTTTGCTGATCTAATGACCCTGAAACGAGATGAGGACATAGACGGGCTGCTCGAGGGAGTTGGACCACTATTTAGGACCGAAGAACCAACAAATATAGAAAGTTAGGAGCTCCCAAAACCTGAAACACACATAGAAGATTGGGAGTCAACTGACGAAGAAGACTTTCATATCTCAGTTCTAAGGGTTGTAGGAGAACTAGAACCAGATACCCCTGATTTTCGTAGTTATCCCAGCCTCAAGAACCAGCAGAAGAGGATTGACACTCAATGTTAAGCGAAGAGGAAGACTATTGCATGAACCTTTCTGCCATAGAACTAGAAGATCATATTAGAGAAGACCGTTTGAAATTTTTTGGGGGGGGGCAACTGTTGGGGAATTCCAGTGTGCTGTTTTATGGTGTAAAAATCAAGAGAGATTCAGCACATCTGAAATATCCTGGGCTTGCAAGATACAGGATCTTTGTAGCAAGTTTTAAAAGTGAGTAAGGGAAAGTCCACAGAGAGGTGGTTTGAAATTGAGTAAATCTCCAGATCTGTAAGAGATCTGGCACCCTAGCTATTACTAATTTAGCTAAAAGATAGGGGAGAAGTTTGGATCGGGTTGTCACTTAAACTAACTATAATTAAAATGTAGATTGTCTTAGATCGAATCTGGAGCCTCAGATCTTGCAGGTGGAAGGTTTAACAACTCAAAAGATGGAGAAGAACAGCTTGGAGGTTGTTTTCACTTCAATCAGTTTGAGCTAAGCATATTACAAGGCTTCAAAAGCACACAAGTCCCTAGCCACAGGCACTAGCCACAAGCACAGCTGCAGGGTATAAATTCCACTTCAAATCACAGGATCCACCTGGCTTTAAGGCTATGATCTGTCCACTTTGATGGTCACAAACCATCCTATAGGCTTTATCGAATCCATGGATTGTAGCAGATGAATCCAATTGAGGTCGGAGCTCAGATTTACCTTAAGGTTATGATCTGTCCACTTTAATGGTCATAGACCATCCTAGAGATCTCCTATAAAGCCAGAGCCTCAAATAGAACAATTAAAACTACTACAGATGCTGCAATTCCCAGGTCATAGACGCAGGAAATTACAGGGATATCAGATCCAGGGAATTCAGATGATATCCAAGAGGTCTACCAGTTAAGTGGGTGAGCTGATCAAGCAACTCCTCTACACAAATCTGATCGAGCACCAAAAGGAATCAAAAGAGCTTTAGATCTAATTAAAATATTGAAAACAACATTTACATTACAAACAAGGTCACTCTTATAATGAAATGCTCTCAGATCTGTAGTCTGTGTAGCTATTAACCCCAACAACACTCTTAACCTTACCCAATTATAGATCTAACTCACCCCTTGCTGCTCCTAGGGAATTAGCCAACCATGGTTGGTCTAAAGGAAGGAAAATAGAATCTCGCTGCAAACTCTGATCTCTAGGAAATTGTCCAGAAATTTGATCCTCCCCAATGGCGAATGGGGATCTCAATATATAGCTTTCTCCTCTATTTTTCATGCCAAAAATCCCTTCTAGAAGGTTGTTAGAGCTTGTTAGAGTTCTGTTAAAGCACGTGGGTTAGTTAGGGCTTCCTAGGGCATCTTCTAGAATGTCGCGCTGGTCACTAAAGTGCCTCGGTTTGCGTGCAACAGGTCACCAAGTCACAACGTGTGCATAACATAGTTTCTGAGAAGTTCAGCACATGATTTTGACAGGTTGGAGAAGCTTCCGACAGGTTAAAAGTAAGCTTGTAGCCTCTTTCGATAGGTTCCCTGGTCTCTTCGATAGGTTCCGATAGGTAGGACTTAGATGCTTCAGCTTCATTGCACTTGATCTGGGGCTTTCGACAGGTTGGAAGAGTAATTTGATAGGTTGAGGATTCACATTCTATTGCTTCGATCGGATGACCTTTGTTCCTATCTAAAGGTTCAAATCATTTTGCGATAGGTGCTGTCTCAGCACTTCTATTTCGATAGGTTCAGTGGACCATTCGATAGGTTCAGGGAACCTTCGATAGGTCTCCTTTTTCCCTCAAGCTAGCTTTCGATAGGTTGATTTCTCTTTCTCTTTCAACTGCTCGATAGGTTCTTGGATCCTATCGAATTCTTCACTTCTGCACAAATTCTTCCTTTCTCTGCCTTTTGATCCTGTCGAACCCTTCTCAACTGCACGAATTCCTTCCTTTCAACCCTTAGTTCCTATCGAACTCTTCAGGTGACCAATCGATAGGACATTTTCAACCTATTCTCACTTTCTTCACCTTGCCCTGCTGCAGCCACGCGCTCCAAGGGTTCAATGATGTGCTACCCTTTGGTGTGCTATTGCTGAGTTCATCTTGTGCTGAGAGATGGCTCCTTGTTGGGCATTCTTGAGTGCTTTTCTTCCTTAGTATCTTCTTTTATTGTTGTCTACAAAATACACTTGACAAGGACTTATTAGTGTGCTCACAGGTCTATCAATGGTTAGGTTATAGGATAAAAAGTGGCATTTTTTACCACTTAACAGCAACCATTCACAAAATGAGGGGTTAGACTCCGATTGTGATTTCGATTACCGACACATACTCAACAATTGGTAATGCCCATGCCAATGTCCCTATTCAAAGACACCTTACTGCAGCCTGTACACATTTATGATTCAACGGTGCGAGAGAGCTGTCCAAGAAGAGATTTGTCGAACGACTGATGTAGAAGATTCTCACATTACTGTTATAGAGGTTAAAGAGGAACTAGAGTTAGATGCTCCCCAATCACCGGGATTACCGCAACTTTAGATATTCTAGAGGTCATTAGAGGAAGAGTGGTAACCGCCACCGAGCGACAATGAAGACTACTGGTTAGATCTCGCAGCCCTCGAGTTAGCAGAGTAATTAGACCAAGGCCTCCAAAGCCCATCCAGTGAAGAAGACGAGTCCCAGTAAGAAGACTCTAGCTCCAGCAATAGAGGCCCCAATCCTGAAGGATTCAGGATTGGAATGCCCATGGGAGTATCCTTACATATCTCAACCATACCAGCCTCGCTGCTGGGTTTGCACCTTTATCCTGACATACGGCAAACCCCAAAGAATCCTCTAGCTCAGAGGGCGATTAGCCAGGCTCGCTGGAAGAGGAAGAGCCAGAAGATCTTTGGGCCCTCTTTGAAGACCAAGCGGTCCTTATGATAGAAGAAGCCAAATCATAATCAGACTACCGCCTTCATCACTCATTCGAAAGATTACACCAGAGGAAGACTACAAAAAAAATGACAAATTCTGAATGAGTCCACGTCATCCGAAGGCTAGCATGAGCGACTCCAATAGCAGTCATGCTTCCTCAGCTGATAGAAGCACCCTCGTCGGTTCCTCTTTAGGAAATAGACCCTGTACCATACTTATTATCAAAAATACAAAAAATAGAAAACTCCAAAACCCCTAAAAATAAAAAAATAGAAAACCCCCAGGTTTTAGAAAGTTTCAAAAAAGAGAGGGAGCCCTTCATCCCAGACCCATTTAGCGACCAACAAGGAGACTTTTCTCTTAAGGCTACCCATAGTGGTTACGTCGATGAAGTCAAGGAAGAATCAACCGATACACCCACATAAAGTCGTGCTGCTACTTTCGACACCGCAGAACCGCACCTTGAGCCCGCTCGATGCAACCTTACTACTTTCCCCTCCCGAGAGAGCAAAGCATCACAATAGAACAACAAACCAGTCATCATATTCGACGAGATATTCTATGACTTCGAGAGAAGGATGAACAACCTCGATCTATACCTCACCAAAGATGTCACAATTATCAATTGCACTGATGAAGGGTTACCTCTCGTAAAACTAACCCCCCAGTGTAGCGATTTTGCAGTTTATAAACTAACTAATGATGAAGGAGAAGGGCCTACAACTTAGGAGACACATGACTTCCAACGGGTCATCAAACGCTTTGACGAGTAGACTCAAGCCGTCGTGGAACCCATAGAGGAAATTAACTTTGGCACCGAGGATAAGCCCAAGAAGCTAATGATCAGGGCAACGCTTAGCCCCAAGGAGCGATAACAGATTATCCAAGTCCTCCAAGATCACCTCAGCTCCTTTGCATGGTCCTACGAAGAGCTGCCTAATCTAGACTTGAGCTTAATAGAACATCATTTAGTCTGAGAACCCGATGCGAAACCCGTCAAGCCAAAGTTGAGAAGAATGCACTCGTAAACAATGCTATATGTCAAGGAGAAAGTTGACATGCTAAACAAAGATAAATTCATCCAAGTCGTCCTTTACCTCAAGTGGGTTTTAAAAATAGTTCGTGTCGCTAAGAAGGATGGCAGAGTATTAGTATTCATCGACTTCCGGAACCTTAACCAGGCATGCCCAAAAGATGATTTCCCGCTACCACACATCGACACTTTGGTTGACAACACTGCTGGGCATGAGATACTGTCCTTCATGGATGGTTTCTCTGGATACAACTAGATTAGATTGGTAGAATCAGACCAAGAGAAGACTTTATTCACCACGCCATGGGGAACTTACTGCTACGTCATCATGCCTTTTGGCCTCAAGAATGCAGGAGCCACATATCAATGCGCTATGATGGCTATATTTAATGACATGATGCATAAGTGTATAGAAGTCTACATTGACGACATATTAGTAAAGTCTCAAACACGAGCTGAAGCCCTCTGATTGGTGCTACAATGGTATGAAAAGTATCAGCTAAAGATGAACCTAAAGAAATATGTATTTGGGGTGACCTCTGAGAAATTATTAGGGTTCAGAGTTAGCAAATAAGGAATCGAAGTCGAACTGGTGAAAGTCAAAGCTATTCTCGAAATGCCACCTCCCAGCAACATCAAAGAATGGATGGCTTCTTTGGGTACAACTAGATCAAGCTAGAAGAATCTGACCAAGAGAAAGCCTTCCTTCATTATACCATGGGGAACCTACTGTTACGTCGTCATGCCTTTGGCCTCAAGAATGTAGGAGCCACATATCAACGCGCCATGATGGCTATATTTTAGACATGATGCACAAGTGCGTAGAAGTCTACGTCGATGATATATTGGTGAAGTCTTAAACGTGAGCAGGACATGCTGAAGCCCTTTGACTCGTGCTAGAACGGTCTGAGAAGTATCAGCTAGATATGAATCCAAAGAAATGTGTGTTTAGAGTTACCTCTGGAAAATTATTAGGTTTCATAGTTAGCAATCAAGGAATCGAAGTTGATCTGGTGAAAGTCAAAACCATTCTCGAAATGCCACCTCCCAGCAACATCAAATAACTACGAGGCTTGATAGGAAGAATACAATTCATCAGGAGATTCATCTCCCAACACTCGAACAAATGCAATTATTTCTATAGACTACTCAAATGAGGAGCTGAGTACATTTGGGATGACTAGTGTCAGCAAGTCTTCGACAACATCAAGAAGTACCTCCTTAACCCTCCGATATTATCACCATTGATCCCTGGGAGGTCCTTAATCCTCTACATCTCTGCCATCCTGTGATAATACGACAAAGTCGGGAAGAAGGAGAAGGCAATCTACTACCTCAGTAGGACGATGGTCGAGTACGAACAAAAATACACTGTGATAGAAAAGACTTGCCTAACACTAGTATGGGCCTCGACGAAACTACAACACTACTTCGGGGCTCACAAGATCATGGTACTCGCATGTATGGACCCTCTTAAGTACATATTCGAGAAGCTAGCTACATCCGGGAAAATCGCTCGATGACATATGCTACTACAAGAATTTGACATCACCTATGTCACACAAAATTCGACCAAAGGACAGGTGATCGTCAATTACCTTTCAAATCTTCCACTCCCGGGCAACGAGCTAATAAACAATGACTTCCCCGATGAAGACCTTCTATCGATTCACGAGGAAGAGCTCGACAAAACCTCATAGACCTTATACTTCGATGGGGCTCTTAATAAAAAAGGAAAAGGCATCGAGATAGGCCTACTGAGCACAGAAGGAGTCATCATACCTAAAGCCTTTCAGCTTGACTTCCCAGTCACCAAAAATGTCGCAGAGTATGAAGCCTTCATTACCTGACTATGAGCAGCACTACAACTTGGCGTCAAACAGTTGAAGACCATTGGTGACTCCAAACTTGTGATATCACAGGTGATGGGGGAATGGAAGATAAAGAAAGAAGACCGATGGCATACTTAAAAATACCTCAGTTCTTAATAAAGAAGTTTGAGAGAATTTCCTTTATGCATATCCCAAGGTTAGAGAATGAGCTGGTAGACTCCATCGCCACACTAGCCTTAGTCATACAGATACCAGTCGGACAAAGCACGAAATCCTTCTTCATCGAGAAATTGACCAGGCTGGCACACGAAGTGGCATGGAAGGTCAAGCCAAAATTATTAGTCCTCCCGAAGATCATGAAGCAAGAAGATGCATCTACCATAGAAAGTCTGAAGAAGAAAGAGGCTAATGTCGCAACCTTCAGATTAGAGAAGTCACTGACTGACGACGGACAACCATGGTACTATGACATATGAAACTTTTTGAAATATCAACACATTCCCCCCAGCGCGACGAGGATCGAATAGAAGATGATAAGGAACATATGCGCCAGGTACTACATCCTAGGAGAGGTCTTGTACAAGGAAGCCTTCACTACAGGAGTCTTTCTACGCTGTGTCACGGTGGCCAAAGGACAATACATCATCCGGGAAGCACACACCAGTGCCTGCAGCACCCACGCTGGCAGACAGAGACTCACAGATCAAATCATACGATAAGGCCATTAATGGCCTACAATGACAAGGGATTGCCACTTCTACGTCCAATGCTGTAAGCAGTGTCAAGAGAACACCGCACTTATCAAAGCCCCATCAATTCCACTGAACCCCATGGTTTGCCCATGGCCATTATCGATGTGGGCATTCGACATTATCGAACCCTTCACAGACACAATCGGGAACACGCACAAGCACGCCTTCAGACCTACTGCGATTGAATACTACACCAAATGGGTAGAAGCTGAGTCATACGTCAAAATCATTGCTTCGGCGCTCGTGAAGTTCATTATTCGAAACATCATCACAAGGTTCAAAGTTCCTAGAATGATCGTCTCCGATAATGGACCACGATTCATCTCCGAGAAGATGAAAAGACTATATAAAAGATACGACATCGACTTGCATCACTCATCACCCTTCTATCCTCAAGGGAATGGGCAAGCTGAGGCCACGAACAAAACCCTAATCCAAATTCTGAAGCAAACAGTAGAGACGAGCAATGGAGCCGACTGGCCTGAATGACTACCTAAAGCACTCTGGGCCTACAGAACTTCTATTCGTACGACTACTAGCCAAACTCCTTATCTCCTCACATACGTGATGGAGGCAGTTTTACCTTATGAAATATAATTACCATCTCTGTGTGTCCAACTTGGCAATCAATTATCCATTGAAGAAAGGAGAGTTGCTCTGCTCACCCAGCTAGAATAGCTCGATGAGACGCGTGTAAGGGCAGCCGACCATACGCAGGTGTATCAAAGGAGAGTGGCCAGAGCTTATGATAAGAAAGTCCTCGAGCAAACCTTCAAAATTGGAGAGTTAGTTTTAAAGAAAATCATGCCATCTAAGCATGCTCACCCCAAAGGAAAATTAAGGCCAAACTGGGAAGGACCGTTTATAGCGGTAGCGGACCCAGGAAATGCATACAAGCTGGTGAACCAAGATGGGGAGGAAATTCCTAACCCGTGGAATGCCATGTACCTCAGAAAATACTACCGTTAGAACCATGACCGTCGTATCTCTTAGTCAGACATGACAAGTTATTCGCTAGTCGTACGTCATTATCTTCGAGAATATCTCGCAAAAATCTTCTAACTCATCGCCCACCTCATTATTCGGGAAATTTGATCGTTGAATACCCAACTTCCTTTAAAAGCATAGGCAACTCCTGATTCTCATCCCCTTCCCTGCCATTGGAGGAGATGTTAGAGCATAAAAAATGAAGATATTAGGTTCAATCAAAACTCACCATTCTTGCATTAGCAGGCTGCTTTCAAAATATATATGCTTCAAGAGAGAGAGACAAAGGTGAGAGGGTAAAGAGAGAAAAGAAGAAGCATAACTGAGTGAGGGAAATACGACGAGTGAACAAGTAAAAGAGCCCAGGGAAGCATAAATAAATTGTGAGGACATTCCTGGTAACCCTACTAGGAAAGTATAAGAAAACTCGAGGGCATCCCTAGTGTCTTTACACTACTAGATATTGTCGTAAGTTGGTGGGAGGCGGACAAACTCCTACTAACCATGGAATGCGAGACTTTGATGGTACCGAAATATGAGGGAGAGTTCAACTATGGCATCCCATACCACCCGAAAAAAAGTCTGTTGCTTATCCCTTTTAAAGTTGTCAAGTAAGAAACTATCCCCACATCATTGAGCCTTACCCCTCTTTCACCCCTTTATTTTATTTTCGGACAATGAGTCAGAAACTTTCCTAGGTTATCCTCAGGAATAAAACCGAAAACTCGTGAATGATGATTGATGCAATCACCTACTACCGACCATTCACCACACCCCTATCAAGACTACGTGATATGATAGCCACTGTCAAAGGAATGACCCGGTGCACGACCGATGTAGCCAAACACCCCCTTTCCAATACGACAATATTATCAGGCTTTTTCTTCGAAATTAACTCACCAAACACACGCATAGCTCTACCTAGACCCGGATACTTACAGACCCAGGAAAGCTCCATTGCACCTCGACGTTGGGACATTTTTATTCGGAAGAGGGGATCACACTGAGGCCCCTACTTGTTAATAGTTGGACGCAGAATAACAAGGTCGTCGCTCAAGGAAGACTGCCGAAGATACTTCACTGCCTATCCTATCATGCTCCTACACTGGGGCATTTTTTTTAGTTTTAGAGTTTTTCAGTACTTTGCTTTCCCTGTTGCATTATTCTTTTTTTTTCTTTCCTTGTAAAATGAAAAAAAAATACAATGATACTTCTTCTATTACCAAACTCTGGTTTGAGACACCTCCCCCCTTGAAATTTAGCAAGGGGAAAAATAAAATTACTAATGACTTTGTCCTCATGTGCAGATATAAAAAACCTTCAAGTGCTATGTGGTTAGCCCAAAACGTTCAAGTCCCAATACCAGATGACGACGCCTAAGTAGACAACTAAAGCAGAGAAGATAAAAGGAACAGCGAGAAGAGGTACGCCTGAACCAAATTTTTAATATATATATATATATATATGTATCAAAATTTTTTACATAAGTCACTGGGGGCACACCCCCTGTATATACAATCAACAAGAAAAAATGTCCTACTCCCTCAGCTGTTGCTGGGATGGACGGTCGCTGCTATCCCCGGTATCATAAACTCGGGGGTCATGAGTCTGACCCATCGAAAACTAAATCAAAGCGCCTGGAGTAGGTGGAAATACCCTAGGAGGGGAGGGGCCTGACAACGGAGCCTCCCTCACTTGCCTGACAGCCAGTCTGCCTGGACCATGAGTGTTCCTCAGACATCACAACACGAAAGACAGTCCTCGTGAGCATAATCCCTAACATGCTTGCGGGTTGTACGACGAGGACGGCCAGCTAAGGAGCCCATACCCACCGACTCCATCTCAGCCAAACGACCAACCATCCCACGGATCCCCCGATCCCTCCTCTCTAGCTGATACCGCAGCTGGTCTATCATTGCTTGCATCTTAGCCTAGACCGTATGGCAAATAGTCTCCAGGTTGGTTGTGTGAGCTGCCTAGTGGACGATCGTGTTGCTAAGTGCCCCCGCGCCTACCGGCTCTGAGTCACCCGTAAGAACTTGTTGCCTTGCCTCCAAGACTGCGCTTGTGTGCTTGACCTCCAGACGAGGCTCCTCGAGCTAATGAACCTACATAAGAACATAGAACTTAGAAATGCATATACCTAATAGGATAAGACGGACGAGAACGCTGAGGGAAAGGAACAACAACCACGTACCAGATCGGCCCGCTCTCAAAGAAGGCGCTCGACTGTCACAGGATCCGCAAAAGGCACAGGCCGAGAAGGAGGCACCATTCCAAGCTATAATAAAACAAATGAAGACACATCAGATGATAACGCATACATAAAATCGAGAACAAAACTACACTAACTCGACATACCTGGACAGGAGGAGGAGTAGACTCCTGAGGAGGAGCCTTGGGAGTAAAGTTAGAGATGACCTACATAAGACAAAACACAAGAAACACAAACACATCAGATGAAAAATGATGAACCAAACAAAACTCATACATAAGCTAAAACGCATACTATATCTGACTCTCCGGGAGTAATGAGGCAGTTGCAGCCTCCCTCATCTGGAGATCCTTGGCCAACTGGCGCTGAACACATTCGAACATAAGTTAGGACAGAACATCAAACAAGATAAAATAAACCAAATGAAATACTCACCCAGCGGTCTAACTCTCTAAGAAGGGGGGTCATCTCTGGGTCCTCATGACTGGAGGACGCCACCGACACCAGATCAAAGGTTGGAGCAGATGCCCTAACAGTAGCAAGCTCTGCCCTTTACGAACATAACAAACAATAGACACATCAGAAATACAGAGAAAAGCACTAATAGTAAACTAAACACCAAATGCCAAACACATACTAGTTGCTCAATCTCGGAACTCATGCTGGCATGCACCTCCCGGGCGGGCCACCTGCTCACCTCAGAGAAGCTCAACATATTGTGTTTGGCGAGCTCTCTCAGCTATTGACGCATCCTGAAACCAATACAAGCACGTCAGCCCAACTAAAACAAAGAAGACTCGCTAAAATAAAACAAACAAAATCAATAGAGCTTGTTGAGACTCCGCCAGCAAAGCCCTCATCTGGTCCTCTGCCGTCCTCACATTAGCTATAGAGGCTGTCAGAGACCTCAGAATCTCCTCATCAGGATGAGGAGCACTCCCCATCTACTCCATCACTTTGTGAAGGGTGTCCATCGCTCCACGAATGTCAGGGCCGAAATGACCCTGCTCCAACGCTGAGATGACCCTGCTCTAATGTCCGCCTCATCGCGCATCCCTGTCACCCTGGTCCCCCGGATCTAAAATCATCAATCTGAGGCCTCATCCTTGATGCAAAGTCCCGCCCAGGGGGACCAGTCATCCTCATCACCACGCAGTGGCAAAACTCTAAAGGGACTCCCTGAGGGAGCCCCAACTGCCGTGCTATACGAGACAGGTGGATACGCTCCACCTTTTCAAAATAATGGACCCAGATATCCACTTCAAAGAAGTGCTGGCCAGACTGAATCACTGGCTGCTCAGCATCCTCCTCGGTCGTGTAAGGCCTCCAAATGCCCTGTGACCAGAAATAAATAAAACAAACTATCAATAAAACCTAAAATTTGAAACAAAATGAAATGACAACACATAAAAGACATACCTGCCCTGCGTGCATGTCCTCGAAGAGACCTTGCTCGGTCTGAAGGTTAGAAGTATGATGGCGGTGCCCCATCGCCCTCCGCCATACATGCATCTGTGGGAAAGTAAAAGCAATCTTCGCCGGGATCCACCGGGACCCACGAGAGTAAGAAGGAAAAATGATCATATGCCCAAACTAAAAGACACGAAAACCTAAAATAGTCACTAAAATGAAGACAAGAAAACTAAGGCGTTATAAAAAACCAACGATTAACTAAACTCACCTAAAGAAAGGGGAGAAAGCCTCCAATAGTGGCGACGCCTCTCCCTCGGCGATACAGCTGCTCGTAGATGTGCACTAATGTCACTGCACCCTAGACATAGGTGGGCACCACCCGATATAGGTTCCCGAGAAGAGTCAAGAATAGACCAGTCACACACCCCCGGGTCGAAGAAGAAAATAATACTACACCCAAAAAGTACATAAAAAATGCTCGGAGGACTCTATCAGCTGCCACTCCCGGCTCAATCACAACCTCTTGGAGCACCATTGCCTCGCGACGCTCCCGAAACATCTCTCTTCTTCGAGTGATGCCTTGGAGGAACAAACCCGCTATCAAAAGTATAAAAAACTAGGTGACCCGAACCACTCCTAGTCCGGATCCACAGGATCGATATGCGACCCCAAGTATCTCCTCACATAGCGCTAGATAATCTTCCTCCATCTGCCCTGTCACTATCTCCCCCTCGAACCTAAGCCCAATGATGTGGACCCAGTCCTCCGGGGTTGACAACATCCCTACTGAGAAGAGTAGTGCCTACTACTCCTCCCTCCACCTCTCCAGGATAGCCCCGATTCGGCCCTGATCGACCTCAAAGGGCTCGAGCTCTAAACTCGGCTTGAAGCCGAAAGACACTAACCGAGCCTGCTGAAACTCAGGAAGGGCACGATACCACACATGAGACTCTGTCCATGTTGTACTGATGGCCAGCAAGGGAGGCTCCTAAGGAGCGATGAAATGAAAGAGCATAAGACTAAAACTCACAACCGTGCAGGAATAATAACAATCGATAAGAGTTACTGATAAATGGTCAGACCTAATCAATAGAGCTAGTAAAAATAAATAATAAATAATGAAAATAATGGCAAATACTACTGATGTTAATGGTCGATAATAAGAATAAATAGCTAGTAACGACTAACGATAATAACTGACCATGGCAAAACCAACCGACAACAAGTAAATGCGAAGATTAGAAGTAAGATAACAATGACTGACAATACGAATAACGACAAACTATATGATAAAAAATGAGATAAAACAAACTATAATCATGACACAAAATCTATGATAAGCATGCGAAACACGAAAATGTGACCCAAAAAAAACATGACTTGAAGCTATATACAGGTATGATGCATGAATGCGCACACACATTAAAACTAGACGCGGGTTCGACATAAAATAAATAGGTTTCCATATCCTAGGAATCTACGTTACTACCTAAGTGCCTAGGAAATAAAGAAGGACAATCTTATTCTTGGGCACCTACCTGGTCCCTCACGAAGCTCTCCAACGGGATGCGAATTGCATGCAGAGCACGAGGCAGAGCGACATCCTCAGCACCATCGACGCCATCATCTCCATCAGCCTCAGGGGCATCCTCTCCGACAACCATCTTAGGCCTCTCCAACCACCATAGGAGTCTCGTCTCCCTCCATGCACAGAGCCCTGAGCATCTGACCCTCCAAAGCATCCCCAACATGTTTGGTAAATCTTTGACCTTACCCACGGTCTTTGGAAAAGGACTGACCTCCTCCGAAGACCTTAAAACCCCCAACTTGGGAACTATACACCACACATGTAGTGTACGGTTGAGAAATGGGCTGAAATGTCAACCCAGAAACTCAGACCCGACCAGGCCCGGGAGTTCCTCCAATTTCGTGCTATCACCCATGCGCGAATTTGATTACACGCTTAACATAAAGCACGTAATTAGTCCCAAACATATCAAAACTCCGCTCCTGCACACCACCTGAAGTCTCAGATCCTGCATAGTACATGCCATCCAGAATTCGATTACGTGTGTCCTATTACATGCGGAACCGGTCCGAACTTGGACTAGGACTTTGTTTCCCAAGACCGCCCGAACTCCCCAATCTCGCACATACCTCAATGCGTGAAATTGGATTCCATGCAAAGCTACCTGTGTGGAATTGGTTCTGAGGCATGCTGGAACTAGGACACCCGATCAGTCAACCATCCTCGAGTTCGTGACATACTCAAACCGAATTAAGCACTGTGGATCTTGCACTTAATTCGATTCCAAGCAAAATTCCATGCGCATAATTCGTCAATAACGCACATGGTCCCACACTCGGAATTAGCCCTATACCTATAAAAGGACACCTACCCCATGCCCACACAACAATTTCAATAGCAATCTCTCCTCTCTCGAGCTTAGGCCTCTCCCAATCTCGAGTCTTTTCTCTCTGCGGCACTAGAAGGAGGAAGAAGCGCTCAGCTTCAGGTTATCTCTTTCTAGTTCTTACTTTCTAGTTCTAGTTCTTAGGTTTTAATTTCTAGTTCTTAATTCTTAGTTCTTAGTTCTTAATTTTTTAAGTTCTAGATCTTAGTTCTTACTTTTAGGTTCTAGTTCTTAATTTCTAGTTCTAGTTCTCGATTTCTTACTTCTAGTTCATAGTCCTTAGTTCTAGTTTTAATTCTTAACATTCAAATTTCTTAATTTTGATATTTAAATTCACAGTTTTCAATTCAAATTCCATTTTCAATCTCTGATACTTATAAAAATTACCTTAGCTAACCAATTTGCCCAAGGGAACTTACGGAGGGTACCCGGGAACAGGGTCGATCCTCCTTAACATAATGGGTCACAACCCCCTTTTTTTCCTGGTTAGAGTAGCATTAGGAGACTAAATTAATTAGAATTAGAGTAGCATCAGGAGACTAAAATAATTAGAGTTAGAGTAGCAGTAGGAAACTCAGTCAGTTAGAGTTAGAGTAGTACTAGGAAACCCACAATCAGTTAGACTCAGAGTCGGATAAGAAGATAAAGCTAATTAGACTTAGAGAAGGATTAGAAAACTAGACTAGATAGACTATAGCTGTTGGAGTCGGCCGACAGACGTTCAACAAAGGAGTTAACTCACATCCCATAAAGTGTGATCAATGACGTGTTGCAACGTTGATAAACATTTGCAACTAGCGATCATATCAATTCAGGTACTTCTCTTTTAGAATTTACCTCTTTTACTTTCTGCATTTAATATTTCTTAGTTTATTATTCCACCGCCCCTAGCTAGAGTCCACTCGGACAGAATTGGGCCACTTCTTCCGGGGATCGAAAGGAACCCAGAAAAAGTGCGTACCAATAGACTGGAGATCATGATGGGA
Organism: Chloranthus sessilifolius; assembly: GCA_021018995.1. NCBI lineage: Eukaryota > Viridiplantae > Streptophyta > Magnoliopsida > Chloranthales > Chloranthaceae > Chloranthus > Chloranthus sessilifolius. The sequence goes on along the minus strand of CM037584.1, from coordinate 119,855,966 downwards.
TACTTTTTGCTAAAATAGTTTCTTTCTTAGCTTTATTTTTCTGCTTTATTTTAGTAAGCTTTATTTTTTTTTATGCTTCATTTTATTTCCCTTTATCACTTTGCTATGCGCGCTCACCCTCTCGAGAGCTCCCAGAGAGTTTATGAGTATCTATCAGAGGGTAGAAATGTTAGGGATACACAAAATAAACCAAACCAGCAGCTGTAATCTGCCGCTATGGGGATACCATGAAAACCCCATATACGATGCTGAACCATCCTACAATTCACCCCCATGTCATCCCGAGATTAACATGGTTGGCGACGAAGAACACCCCTTCACCCCTCGAGCACCAGTAACAACAACCGTGGAAAAGACAACAATATCAGACATAACTTCATCGCCCGATAACTTGTGGAGCTTAGTGTCCAAAAGTTACAAAAAAGAGGTGAAGAAGCCGAATAATTGCTCAGAGGCATGGCCGTCGCGTACGAAACTGTTAAAGATCAGCAAGACAAGGGAGAACAAGAATGACAAAAAGAGGAGAGGCCGCCGCCTACTCCGAGCATGGCATCAGCACATGTATCACTGCTGATGCGAACCGCTCGCACCCTCTTTGACGACAATCTCTAAGATAGGGATCATTCCCGGACTACCCAGAAAGATGCCACTGTAAGAGTAGAGGACCTCCCCAAGATGCTTGACGAATACATGGCTAAGAGAAATCGCCCTAGCTTATCATTCGGGTTTGATAGGTTATGCCGGGATCTCGAGTTTAACCTACCTACAAGATTCAAACCACCAAAGTTTAGCAAGTACAACGGTACCGGGAATCCAAATCACCATCTGACATTATACCTATTCGCGACAACCAAGGGCCCCTGATACACTACTTCCAGAGATCGTTAGAAGGAGAAGCTCTTGATTAGTTCACTAGACTGCCACTCCACAAGATCGACATGTTCGACGATTTGGCCAGTCAATTCCTGGATCAATATAAGCATCTGATACAGGAAGCGATCACTCTTAGTGAACTGAAGAGGAATTCGCAGACTTTATAGTACGCTGGAGGAAACTCGCCTCCCGCACCAGAAGCCAGATGAAGGAGAAGGATGCAAATTGACATTATCATAGACAACGTCAAAGAGTCTCTCTGAAGCGCTCTTATTATCAATGATTGCCCAGACTTCGCGACCCTTCACCTATGCGCCAACCGCATCCAAACACACATTAAGGGAGGAGACCTTACCTTTTCGATAATAGCATCAAAATTTGCCACTTCCAGTGACTCGAAGGTGAAGAATAATAAGAAAGCCTCCGGCTTTGAGCAAGGTAACATGGTTTCCAATCAGGGGCAAAACTCCAAAAATGGAAATTATTATCCAAGGAATTCTAGTCAAAATCAATACCAAAACTAGAATCAACAGTGGTACTCTAATCATAATTAGAACCAATACCAAAACTGGAACCAATACTCTAACCAAATACCCACCAGAACCAGAATGCCACCCAAAACCGGCCAGCTAACCCTCAGAGTTATAACAACATAACCCCACCCCAGAACCTCAACCAGCAAACCAAGGGCCCTTATCAACCGAAATGCGAGCGCTATCCTCCATTGCTTGACACCATATCCAACATATTTCGTCTTCTCAGTAATCAAAATCTCATCCGATTCCCACTGAAATGAACTCGGCCCTGGCCCATGAACCTTGACTACAATAAGTTCTATGCTTTTCATCGATTCACAGGACATATCTTAGAAGACTGTTGGGTTTTATGGGATATGATCTATGGCATGAATGATTGGAACTAGATTGACTAGAAATCCCTCCAAAATTCCAACCAAAACAACAATCAACCCCCGTATAACCTAGGGATCATCAATAATCCCATGCCAAATCACAACCAAGGGTCGATCGCCCACATCACCATAACAAATCTCCCGGGTCGACCCCCTTTTCGTCCTTCTACCCTAATCACCTGAATCAGTCCTTCGACTACACTGGCTAATTCAGTCGAACCTCCGAGGCCTCCCACCGCCCACATCCTTCATCCCTGATCACTCAAATCCCACCTCTGAATCCTCCACCCTATCTAGCCTTCACTCAAATTTGAGTCCAATCATTTAGAGCGCGAAGACCAAACCTTCAACCTGCGGAGCCCTCCATCACTACTTCCCTTATATGACTCCGAACTTGAGAAGGAAGATGATGTCCTTTAAAACGCATCCCAAATCTCATCATGGGTAGACAGCCTCTCCCAAAACACCTCAAGTCAAGAGCACGAGAGCGAGATTAAACACCAGCCAGATGCAGAGAGGAGCCAACAAAAATAGGAACCCAGTTGAGGAGGAGGCATTGATATCCACCTTCTTAGAAGAGGAAGACTACACGCAGTACCTCCCCCATGAAATGACATAGCTCCGGTGCGTATCCCTTCTTCAAATTTCACCCCGTTCACGACAAGCACTTCAGAAAGATCATCAACACCAGTCACAACATGGCTCAAGGATCAACAACCGACATGCGCAATCCTTAAATCAGGGACTAATTATCCACCGCCACCATTTCCCCGGGAGAAGTAGAACGTGGGCACTCAACCATCAGAGAGGATAACAAGAGAAAGGGGAGCAAACTTGCCTCCCCCACCTCATGTAATCCCTCTGCCTCTAACTCTAGCACTCGCACCCCAACCACCTCAGCCGAGTGTGAATAAAGCCCATGGGTCTGGGAAAGAACCAACACTCGAATCAGGCCATGAATATGACCTCCTATGCCACCTCAAGAAAATACCAGCGCAGATATCAATATTCGAGCTTATCAAGAAGTCACCTCAACATCACCAACAGTTAATGGAAGCACTAGCTGAGACTCGAGTAGATGAGGACACTATGATAGATGAGCTGCATGAAATCACGTCAGTCATGTCACAACCATCGGCGCTCACTTTTACAGACGCAGATATGCCAAAATAATCACTACGGGGAAGTTCGGCCGCCATATACTTGACGATCATAATCAGAGAGTTCTCAATACCTCATGCATTAGTCGATATGGGAGTAGGACTCAACATCTCTACAACAAAAACTTAAGACGGTCGAGTACACGAAATAAGACATAAGGCCTTCACCGTTATTCCTCATCGCATATGACGGTTCTCGATGCTTTATCAATGGAACTATCAAGCTATAAGTCTGGCTCGGGCTGGTGACCAAAGAAGTCACATTCCACATTTTAGACTCTTCAGTATCTGCAACCTAATATTGGAAAGAAAATGGCTGGAGTCCATAAAGGTTGTCGCGTCTACCTATCAATAATGCATCAAGTTCCCTCACGAGGACTCTATCGTTAGGATATATGCCGACGCACCCCTCCAGGAAATAGATACCGACGACATGGTAAACATTCCAAAAATGCACGACTCTGTGCTAAATATCGACCACATCAAAAGGGTGGAGATTCTTGATGATGCATCAGTAGCAGAAATCAACTATCCCTCATCCCCCTCAGCCCATCAATAAAAACTAACGATGAGAGCAGCAGACCCCGATCTCACGTGCTTGTATGACATAAACTCAACTGTGATATGTATCAGCTAGGATATGTCCCGCAGTGGATATGTATCAGCTAGAATATGTCCCGCATACGAGACTTGACAAGAATAGACAAGGACGCATAGGGCCTGTCTTCCCAAAGAAAGTTCATAAGTATAAAGGACTAGGCTACCAATCAGACGGCAAATAAGCTGACGTCCTGCCGACTTGGCCTAAATGGTCGCTGTACGACCATTTTGTTTATGAAACCACCGAGAAGGCCGATGTGCCAGAGAGAAAAGAAGCATCCTTCACTAAGCCACATATAATGAAGATTGAATAGATGGCTGAAGCCTTCACTGATCTAACCAATTTAAATCAAGATGACGATGATATAGATAGACCACTCGAAGGAGTTGGACCATTGTTCAAGACTGAGGAACCCTCTGTTATAGAAAGGCAGAAGTCTCTAGAGCTTGAGCTGCATATAGAAGACTGAGAGTCAACCGACGAAGAAGACTTTCATATCGCAGTTATAGAGGTAGAAGAGGAGCTAGAGCTAGACACTCCTAAATCCTCATAGTCACCCCAACTTCAGATATTCTGGAGATCACTAGAGGAAGAATGGCAACTGTCGCCGAGCGATGATAAAGACTACTGGATAGATCTCCCAGCCCTCGAGTTGGTAGAGTAACTCTACCAAGGCCTCTAAAGCCCATCCAATGAATAGATCGATTCCCAGCAAGAAGACTCCAGCTACAGCCACATCAATCTCGGCCCTGATTTCGAGGGATGGGAATGCCCATGGGTATATCCTTGCATCTTGCAACCCTACCAACCTCGCTGTAGAGTATGCGCCTTCATCTTGACATACCACGAAATCCAAGAAGCACCACATATGAGCTTAGAAGAGGATCGACCCGATCCATCCAAAGAAGAAGAGACGGTCCATGTGGAAGATGAGCCTCAGCAAGGAGACTCCAGCTCTGACAATAGCAACCCAGAAAGCCTACCCAGAGGATGGGAATCCCCATGGGATTGCCCCTGCATCGTCCAATCATATCAGCCCCACTGCAGATCATGCACCATCATACTACAGTATCTCAAGAAATGGATATAAACTTTACATCCCTTCGAGAAAAGGCCTAACCCCCAAAGCCTCACAAGTAGAGTTTAATACTGAGGACGACTCAGAATCAATCACTCCTTATCCCAAGTCGGAACCTGGTGAGGTATGCATCTGGCTCTACAATTGTGAGTATTACAAAATTGATCCTCCGTGTGAAAAATGTATCTTTGTGATGAGCCCCTGGCAGAAGGAAGAAGGCCCAAATTTGTCACTCTTCAAGAAACTCAAAGCTCTCTCTCTCTCCATTAGGAATGCTCCCAACTAGGCCTGTGCCCCATGTAACAAGACCAACCTCTCTGTAGAGCATGTGACTTTATACTGTAAAATCATAGCCAATGAAGACAAAAACCCTCCATTCTACCAACAAGGTTATCGACACAAGAAGAAGAAGAATTAAAAGGCTATCTAGCTGACACAGAGAGTGAGGCGAAACACGCGATACAAAAAGCTATAATATCAACCGAACTACCACCTTCATCGCTCATCTGAAAGATTGCATCAGATGAGGACCACAAAAAAATGCCAAATTTAGAACAAGTCCATGTCATCCAAAGGCTCGCGTGAACGGCTCCAACGGCCGTCGCGCTTCCTCAGTTGAGAGAAGCATCCCCGTCAATTCCTCTACAGGAAATCAACCCTGTACCATACCTATTATCAAAAATAAAAAAAATAGAAAATCCTAAAACCCCTAAAAATCTAAAAATAGAAAACTTAAAAAAATTAGAAAACTTTGAAAAAGAGAGGGAGCTCTTCATCCCTAACATACTTGACTCCTCCCTTAGAGATACAAGTAGCAGTTATACTAGTACAGGGCCACCCCCTCATCTTCCCCAACATTACCCTGCTACTCCCCCATCATGAAAGCATAGGGAATTGCGATGAAGAACTAAGCCGATGATCGTACCCGATGAGATACTCCATGACTTCGAGAGGAGAATGAATAGCCTCAACCTACACCTCACCGAGGATGTCACAGTCATCAATTGCACCGATGAAGAGTTACCTCTTGTAAAACTAACCCCCTAATATAGTGATTTTATAGTTTATGAGCTTATGGACGATGAAGAAGGAGGACCAGTCGTTGAGGAAACACAGGACTTCCAAAGGGTCATCAAACGCTTCGACGAGCAGACTCAAGCCGCTGCGGAGCCCATAGAAGAAATCAACTTTGGCACTGAGGATAAGCCCAAGAAGATACTGATAAGTACAACACTCAGCCCCAAGGAACGATAATAGATTATCCAAGTGCTTCAAGATCACCTCGGCTCCTTAGCATGGTCCTACGAAGACATGCCTGGTCTGGACCTGAGCTTATTATAACATCGTTTGGTCTTGGAACCCGATGCCAAGCTAGTCAAGTAGAAACTCAGGAGAATGCTCCTGCAGACAACGCTACAGGTCAAGAGGAAGTCGACAAGCTACACAAGGCAAAATTCATCCGAGTCGTCCTCAACCCCAAGTGGGTCGCAAATATAATACCTGTCACCAAGAAAGATAGCAGAGTAAGGGTATGCATCACCTTTTAGAATCTCAATCAGGCATGCCCAAAAGATGACTTTTGGCTACCACACATCGACACTCTAGTTGACAACATTGCCGGGCATGACATACTATCCTTCATGGATGGTTTCTCTGGATACAACCATATTAGATTAGAAAAATTAGACTAAGAGAAGACTTCATTCACCACGCCATGGGGAACTTACTGCTACGTCGTCATGCCTTTCGGCCTCAAGAATGCAGGAGCCACATATCAACGCACTATGATGGCTATATTTCATGACATGATGCATTAGTGTGTAGAAGTCTACGTCGACGACATACTAGTGAAGTCTCAAATGCTAACAGAACATGCTAAAGCCCTCTGATTGGTGCTGCAATGGTCTAAAAAGTATCAGCTAAAGATGAACCCAAAGAAATGCGTATTCGGGGTAACCTTTGAGAAATTATTAGGGTTCATAGTCAGCAAGCGAGGAATCGAACCGGTGAAAGTCAAAGCTAATCTCAAAATGCCACCTCCCAGTAACTTCAAAGAATTATGAGGCCTGATAGAAAGGTTGCAATTTATCAGGAAATTAATCTCCCAGCACTCAGACAGATGCTACCTTTCTATAGACTACTCAAAAGAGGAGTCGAATACAAATGGGATGACCAGTGTTAGCAAGCCTTCGTTAACATCAAGAAGTACCTCCTAAACCCTCCAATACTATCGCCACCAATCCCCAGAAGACCCTTAATCCTTTATGTCTCAGCTAATGAAAAGGAGATGGGGGTCATCCTGAGACAGTACGATAAAGACGGGAAGAAGAAGAAGGCCATCTATTATCTTACCAGGACGATAGTCGAGTACGATCAGAAATACACCGTAATGGAGAAGACTTGCCTAACACTAGTATGGGCTTCGACCAAACTACAACATTAATTTGGGGCTCACAAGATTATGGTACTAGCACACATGGACCCTATGAAGTATATATTCGAGAAGCCAACTACGTCCAAAAAAATCCCTCGATGGCATATGCCACAATAAGAATTTGACATCAACTATTATTGGTACACACTTTTTTTGGGTTCCTTTCGATCCCCGAAAGAAGTGGCCCAATTCGATCCGAGAGGACTCTGGCTTGGGCAGTGGAATAATAAACTGTAAAATATTCAATTGCTGAAATTAAAGAGGTGAATATTAAATGGGGAGTAGCTGGATGATGCGATCGCCAATTGTAAATATTTATCGACGTTGCAACACATCACTGATTACGCTTTGCTCGGTGTGGGTTAACTCCTTTGCTGAACGTCAACCTGTCAACTCTAGCAGCTATGAATCTCCTTGGGGTTTAGCTAGTTTGATTTCCTAATCCTGCTCTAAGTCTAACTGATTTTGTCTTCTGATTCTTCTCTGAGTTTGGCTGACCGGGGGTCTCCTAGTGATACTCTAACTCTGGCTGGCTGGGTTTCCTACCGCTACTCTAAATCTAATTAATTTAGCTTTCTAATACTATTCTAACTAAGAAAAAAGGGGATTGTGGCCCGTTATGCTAAGGAGGATTGGCCCCGTTCCTGGGTACCCTTCGTAAGCTCCCTTGGGAAAATCTGTTGGCTAATGGATATTTTATAATGTAAGAGATTAAAAATTGGATTTGAATTGAAAATTGAGAATTTAAGAATTAAAAATGAAGAATTTAGGAATCAAGAACTGTGAATTACAACTAAGAACTAAGAATTAGGAACTAGAACTAAGAATTAAGAACTAGAACTAAGAATTAAGAACTAGAACTAGAAATTAAGACCTAGAAAGAGATTACCTGAAGTAAAACACTTCTTCCTCCTTCCAGTGCCGTAGAGAGAAGAACTCGAGCTTAGGAGAGGCCTGAGCCTGAGAGAGAGGAGATTACTATTGAAATTGGTCTGAAATTGGTGAGGTAGGGGGGTCTTTTTATAGGTATTAGGCTAATTTCGCATGTGGGACCATGTACGCAATAGATGAATTACACGCCTGATCAAAAGTGTTCAATTGAATTCCGTGCATAGTCTAATGTGCTTAATTCACTTTGGGTCGGTCACTGACTCGGGAGTGACCGGCTGAGCGGGTGTCCTAGTTTCAGTGTGCCCTGGAACCAATTCCACGCATATGGCTGTGCGTGGAATCCAATTCCACGTAGGGAAGTCTACGCAAAATCAGGGAGTTCGGGCGGCTTAGGGAATTAAAATCCCAGTTCGTGTCTGGATTGATTCTGTGTGTAGTCCCACACGTGAAATCGAATTCCACGTGGCATGTACTATGCAGGATCCAGGACTACGGGCGGTTCGGTGAATGCAAGTCCGGGTCCAACTTGGGGTCAATTGCATGCAAGGGTTCATGCACAGAATTCGGGAACCTCTCGGGCTTGGTCAGGTCCGGGTCTGTGGGTTAAGATTTCTGGCAGGTAGGTAGGCAGGCCAAGCCAGATAGGCATACATATTTACATGTAATATTGTTTAACCTTTTCATTTACCTAAGATATTACATGTACATAACGAAATACACCCCATTTGAATTTAATAAAAATAGTCTCGGAAAGAAAATCTCAAAGAATAAAAAGTCAACTTTCCAGTTCAAGAATAAAATATGATTTTTTACAATTTGGTCAATTTTATAACTTTCAAATGGCAAGCCTTTTTGCAAAACTTTAAAGCCCATAAATTCTACCATATCAAAGTATTGCTAAAATATAAAAGTCCGGTAAAAAAAAGTTCACATCTAGGCATTCAAATGGGAAATATATTGCCAGGGTTCTGGCTCGACCTTTGACCTTCGGTCAACGGGGCTTGGTGCTCAACTATACACTATTATTATGGCGCATAATTCCTGGATTGTGGGGTTTTTAAGGTTTTAGAACTCTTAGAGAGGGTTGGTCCCTTTTCAAAAGTCATGGGCAAGGTCGAGGGTTGATTAAATAGGTTTGTATACTTTGAGAGGGTAAAAATGGGGTGTTTATAGATTCCCCTCTTCGGTGCATTCTTGTGGAGCAAGAATGCGTCGAAGAAGTAGACACCGCCCTTTCAGGGTGCCTTCTCATTTCTTTGAGAGATCACAAGTGTGAAACGGGGAGCTGACATGAAATGCTTGACTTTCTTATATATCGATGCAAGCTAAAAGGGATATTCGGGGACCAAGTGGTAGCTATCGAAAGGTATATCCTCATCCGCAGGTGCAAGTGGCATCCTGTCGCATATCGCTACCTACTGCAAGTGGCAATCAAATAGGGGAAATTGACACTAATTAGGTACCGGGGGGTGTCATATGAATGCTCAGAGATGAGGTCAAGTGATCAGGTAATTGTTAAGTAGTGAAAAATACCATTTTTCACCCCTAAACATGAGCTTTGAAAGACCCTTGAGAAGACTAAATAAGTGCTTTAGTGTGCATTTTACAGCTAACCAATTAGACAGGTCCAAGTCCGAAAAGCATCCTAAAATGATCAAAAAGCTGACAACTCATGTCAAGCTCAAAGAGGGAGTGAAGAAATAGCCTCAGCAATGGCTAAAAAGGTCCTAAAAGAGCAAGAAAAGACCTGAAGAAGAAGAAGGATCCATTCGCAAAGAAGAAATCAAGTTAAAAGTTCAAATCGCAAAGTAAAAAGTACTTTTCGAAGAGGTCAAAGTTACGTCAATTGATTACGAGTTGTAATGAACTACTCGAAAAGAACCATGTTACTCGAATAGTTGAAATTTCCTTTTGAATAGAAGATCCGGGGAGAAGTCCTGCGAAAAGACTTTCTCGAAGCCAAATTGCTGCGAAAAGAACTTGAGCCAAAACACTTTTGCGAAAAGGCACTTAAACTCTGAAAGGACATTCGGGAATTACGCTTGTTTAAAGGGCATTTCAAGAATCTCTGCACAATGCATTTGGACATTTCAAGATTCCATCAAGATCCAAAGCATATTCCAACCCATGTGAGCGCTCAAAGATGAAATCACTTGGCGGGAACTTCTAGAACTCAAACAGATTTTTGAATTCCATAATGTAATTGATGCTTCTAGCGCTGATTGGTGAACCATCGAGCATTTTCATTGGCGAACAGATCTGGATCCCCGTGCTCAAGCGCCATTGGGCAATCCGGATCGAACACTTCGATTGGTCAATTCATACATGCGAGGATCAAGGAAAGCTATAAATAGAAGACATTTGCCCAATTGTGGCATCCAGTTTTGAGTTTTCATCTCTGTTTCCTCCTTCCGGTGGATAGTCTATCTGTACTTGTAATTTCTTCCTCTGTTTTGCTTTTGAGAGTTGTTGAGAGTGATTTGTAACTCCAAGGAGATCGGATTCAAGGCGCAAGTCCGAGGGCTTTCTAAAGCCGTGCTTTGTAATTGTAATTTTGGATTTTAAAAGGTTCTTTGTAATTTGTGTCTTCTCCATTGGAGTCATGTCGAGGGTTACGAATGTTCACCTTAGTGCATTAGACTTCTTTAGATTCACTCACCCGCATCCAACTTCCCTTAATTCATTGTCCCTGTCGAATTAGCGTTGGTAACCTAATTCTAGCAGACTTACGATGATGTTCATGTTACGAACTAAAAGAACACAACTATTGGATGATCTGTGACCATTGGATGATCATAGCCATAAGTCTAAACCTATTCCTTAATTGATTTATTTCTCTTACATCTGTCGGTAGCAGATGAAGATTGAATCTGCTCTATTGGAATACAGATTCTCCATTAAAATTCAAAGGCTAAAATACATGAAGCTATTATTTCTGCATTTGTTTTATTTTAAACACCTCCACAACTCGGATCTGGATCACGTAGTTAGTTCTTTTCTTTATTTGCTTTTAGTTAAACGTGACAAAACCCAACACTCTCTTTTTATCTGCTTTCTAGATAATTATAGAGCCAGATCTGGTAGCACAGATCTGGAGGTCTATCTCATATTTCAGACAAATTCTCTGTGGACGATCTTTAATATACTCACTTTTAAAACTTGCTACAATTGGCCCTGATCTTGCAGGCTATTGTTAGCCCTCAATGTGCTGATATCTCTTTCATAATTTAAAATTATGTAACTTAATATTCATTAATTCGTCATTCAAAACACACATAAATCAGGCACATGTGGAGCAACAACAGTAATATGATGTAATATGATGGTGAAGGCTTTCGCAAGTTATGTCAGGTCGGGCACGTTGTTACTCACACCAGCAACGCTTCAGGGGTCCCTTTTTAGTGGACATTTGTGATTTCTCACAATTGAGTATACTCTGTGTTTGGTTTCCCAGGTAAAAGAATGGATTGGAGTGATGAGAGGTGAGAATTTGATAGATAGGAGTTTTGACAATTTGGGATTTTAACTTAAGATCAATTTGGTGATAAAATGAGGAAAAATGTAGCTTCCGAGACGTCGTTGAGCAGATCCATCAGTATAGAATTTGAGGACCCAACCTTTGCTTGGTTTTCAAGACGACGCTTGGTATGCCGGATGCTCTGTTTAACCTTCTTGTGGATACTGATGATTGTCTCTTATGGGAGGACTACAATAGTTCGCGGATTAGGAGAGACGGGTTTTAAAAACGTTTGACTTAATGTTAGCTAACTATATTTTTTATGATAATATTAAGTGAAAAAAGGTGTCACGTGATGGGATGTTAGAGAGTTTATTCTCCTCTTTCTCTATCATGGCGAGGCCCGATGATTGTTGGTGTGATGGGACATTTTCGGATAGGTCATGGTGGGACATTTGGGTTGAACTTTCTCTTCTGGTCGCATGTTGTGATGCTCAGTGATGGGATGGTACTTACCTGAATGAGTGTAGAGACCCACGTGTAGAGGTGAATCCTTGCTCGAGATAGAATGACGAATATTCTTTGATGAGGGGGTTGATATCGACTCTTGTCTTCCTTATCTTGAAGTGCAAGGTTTGATTCATCTGGAGACCGGTTGTGGCGATTGAGGGGCTTTTACCACTGCCGTGGGTGCATGTTGTGACCGCGCGGGGGACTATGTTACAGTCAAAGTAGAAGTGGTGAAATCAGAGTGATAATAGGATAAATTTGGGATAAAAGGTGTTGAAAGGTGTTAAGTGATTCAACAACGAGTGCATCAGGATGCAACTCAAAAAAAGTTTGTCCATCAAGGAATATTTAGTTGTTCTCTTGAGAAAAGATTCTTATGTTATTGTTTGGGAGTGATTCTGTAGTCTCATTCTCGGTATGATGAGTTGTATAGATGTGGTAGATAGGGTGAGATAGGATGATGAGAAGGGATAGTAGAGAGATTCTTAGGAGGGTTTTGATTATTTGTTTTGTAGAGATTTGAGGATGTAAGGGATTGAGATTTTTTTTTTTGAGTTTGCGCGATGGGACTCCCAAAGGTTTTTTTTTTTTTTGGTGGTCTAGCGATGGGAATTTAGAGAATATTTTATTATTATTTATATATTTTTTTGGTTCCACGATGGGATTTAAGGTAATTTTTTGAGGTTCCACAGTGGACATTGGGGGAAATAAAAATTTAAAAAAATGCCCCAGTTTGAGTTGTTGGTCTTGTGACCCGATCATTGTTGCCAAGGTGTTAGTGCTAAAAAGACAAATGCCCTAGTATCAAGTGGCGGTGGGACTTTTCTCGGCCTCGCAGATATCCTGGAGTGTGCTTGTGGTGATCCCATGTTGGGAAGTAGCTCGATTATTTCGGTCATATGTTGGACTCAATTTTGTAAGTACTGAATGTTCATCATATATCGTAGCTTTTAACAAGGTAGAGGTGGATGGTAGGTAACGGGCGATTGCATCGCTTATCATTCAAGAGGTTTTGGTATTTTTCTCAAAAAGATTTTGAAAATTATTTGACTCATTGTCTGAAAAGAAATTAATGGTGAAGAGGAGGTAAGGTTTATTGATTTGGGGGTAGCTTCTTATTCAACCAAAATTTGAAATAGTAGTCAACTACTTTTTTCTCAGGTGGATAATGCGGTGCCATAATTGAACTCTCCGTCATGGTCCAACACCATCAAATCATTAAATTCTATGATTAGCAGGAGTTGTGTCCTCCTCTCGCAACCGTACGATGACATCTATTAGTGTGGAGATGTCAGGGATGCCCTCATGGTTTTACTTATGCCTCCCTGGTGGGGAAACCAGGGGGTGCCCTCATAGTTTCGCTTATGCTTCCCTGAATTCATTGACTGTTCATTCGTTGCATGCTCTCGCTCGGGTGTGCTTCTTTTCTCTTTTCTTTTTGAAGCATCTATGTATATTTTTTTGAAATAACCTGCTAACGCAAGAATTATGAGATTTGATGGAACCTTACATTTTCATTTTTTTTCTGCTCTAACATCAACTCCAATATCTGGAAGGGTGTGTGAGAATCTAGAGTTTTCTATATTTCAGAAAGAGAGCTTCATGATCCACTAGACCTTTTGATCAACTTGCCCGAATAGGAAGGTGGTCAATGAGTCAGATGATTCCCAAAATGGTCTCGAAAATAAGGACCTACGACCGGTGAATGCCTTGTGGTGACTGTAGGGATGAATGTATAAGTATGCATTTTTAGGATACTAGACATGATGATCGAGTTACGGATAACATTCTAAGGGTTAGGAAGTCCTTTCCCTGGTAAATATTTCCTGGGCATGCTGGCAAAATAATATTAGTTCTTCCCACGTGAGTTGATTTCCTCCAGGTGAGGCGGTTGTGTAAGCATTGTTTCTTAGCACTAGTTCCCCCAACTTCGAGTTTTCGATCGGGTATGAGTTTGAAGAGTTTGGACATAAAATGTGAGTGAAAGATATTGCTGGATAATTTTTTTTTTTTTTGGTTTTCAAGTATATATTTATATATATATATTTTGGCTTTTTTTCTTTTTTTTTGTATATATATATTTGGCTTTTTTGTTGATTTACTATGATACAACATCAGTTCTTTCAAGAAGAGAGTAACTCAAAATGTCCAACTAGTGGGACATATTGAATGGTTGGAGTGACTGTTTATCTGTGATTTGTCAATTTGTCACTGGTCCTCGGTCACCCTTGATCTGATTGATCTGGGATGCGAGAGAGGTCATGTTTAGGTTTGTGATTTGGATGGCATAAGATTTGTCGAATAAGGTGTGGAGTCATTTAATTTCCTCTTTTGATGAGTCTTTTATGGTCGGAGTTTCCTTGTCAGGTGGGACTTTCTTTAGCCTCTTAATGGAGTGAGGCATGCTGTAAAGTTGGGGTATGAGACAGGGTCGTTCCCATGAGGCTTTGTGCAATGTTATTTTGGGTTATAGTTGGAGATTATTTGGGAATATTTTTGGGTTATGTTGTCTTGATTTGATGGAAAGAGTTAGTTGAAAGGGAGTGTGATGTTGATTTTGTAAAGAGAGTGATAGGGCGAGACAAAGGTAGAACAAAAGGAGAAGATAAGGAAATGTGAACAATGGTGGACCCTTCCTTGGCATGGAGAGGTTTCGTTTTGTTTGATTCTGCTTGTTTTGTTTACTTCACACTTTGGGTTTAATGTGAGGTCGTTTTAAAGTTTTTCTTGCGATTTTTTGAGGCGGTTCAATGTTGAGAGTTTGATGTAATAATGTTGTTTCCGGTTGGGGCTCCATGAGTGTCTTGATCGTGAGGTTTATAGAGATTTGGATATGGAGATCAGAAGCAATTTTAGTTGTGATGTTGATTTCATGTTGTGGGAGATTTGAGGATTTGGTGACATATTGATTTGGATGTCGATCGGGGTCGTAAGATTTAAGCTTGGTCTAGTTTCGAGAGTTGAAGGAGTGATGAATTTTTTGATTGGTTATTGATAGGTTCAATGGTTGATATTGATGTTGTAGAGGTAGATTCGATGGTAGGTTCGGGTTTGATCTGTTCTGATTTGGTGACAGGTTTAGGTTTAGGTTTCACAGTGGGTTCATGTTCGATAATAGGTTCAAGTTTAAGTTTAATGATGGGTTCATGTTTGGGTTCGATGCTAGGTTCAAGCTTGATGATGGGTTTTGTTTGATGGTATGTTCTGGTTCGAAGCCTGGTTCAGGTTCAATGATGGGTTAAAGTTTGATGATAGGCTTAGATTTCGTGACAAGTTTATGTTCTATGGTGGATTTAGGTTTAGTGACAATGCCAGGTCTGATAACAGGTTTAGGTCTGATGAAAGGTTTGGGTGCGATGATTGGTTTATTTTTGATAATAGGTTCGATTTTGATGAAAACTTTGGGTTCGATGATAGGTTTAATTTTAATAATAGGTTTGGTTTTGATAATAGATTTGATTTTGATGATAGGTTTAGTTTTTATAATAGGCTTGAGTTTGGGGCTCAATTTCGTGGTTGGTGAGGTGATAAGTTTGGTGGTGAGTTTAGGTTTTAAGGCAGGTGTAGAGATTGATTTGTGAGTTGGTTCTGAGATCGGTTCGATAGTTGATTCTGGAGTGAGTGAAATGGATGGTTTGAAGGTATGTTTGGTAACAGATTAGAGTTCGAAATTTTGTTTTGACGTCGGTGAGGTGGTAGTGAGTTTTGGAGCAGGTGTAGAGATTAATTCAAGGGTCGGTTTTGTGATTGGTGGAGCAATGTGTTCGATCATGTGTCTGATCATGCGTTCGAGTTTTGACGTTGGTTTAGATGCGAGGGGGCTCACGGTTTTAGGAATGGACTCGGTTGGAGGTTTAGGTTTAGTATTTAGTTTTTGAATTTGTGGGATGATTGGTTTGAGAGTTGGTTTGGGAGTGAGAAGGACAGTGATTTTAGGAACGAATTCAATCATGGGTTTAGGTTCGAAGTTTAGCTTTGTGAACGGTTTAAGTATAAATGGTGTTGTAGTATGTTGGTAGATTGGTCCGGGGATAGATTTAATTACGGGTTTGGGTTCAACATTTAGTATTATGATCGGTTTAAGCGTAAATGGTGTTGTAATATATGGATAGATTAGTTCGAGAATTTCTTCTGGAATCGGTATTTAAGTTTGTCTAGGTATCAATTGTAAGGTTGGTTTAGGTGTAAGCTCGGGGAGCGTAGTGGTTGACTCATTGGTGGGTAATTTATCGAGTTTGAAGGTAGGTCGAGTTGGTTCGGGACTAGGTTTATCGATTTTAAGGATCGGTTGAGTTGATTTGGGAACGGGTGTGTTGATCTTGGTGATGGGTCGAGTTGAGGTAAGCTTAGTGATTGGTCGTGCTTTAAAGATGTCGGTGACTGGTTTAGTATGATAAGTGATTTTGGGTTCGATGGTGTAAAGTGCGAGGTTAGTTGGTTGTCAATGGATGGTATGATATGGTATGAGGGAGGTTCGATTTTGCGGATCAGGCTAGCCGGATGAATTGTAGACTTGTGAGCTGAGTCATTGCAAACCTTTTGTAGCAATGACCAGCTGCATTCAAAGCCCCTAAATAGCTTTTGAACTACTGTGGTTTCCACTGGTTTTTTAATAACTATTTGCTCTCATGGATGCATGAGCTTGTAGCAAACGTGGTGTTTGCAATGATGTTAATGTTCTAATTTGATGCATTGGGTGGAGGACATCTATTGGATAATCTGTGACCATTTAAGTGGACAGGTTATAGCCTTAAGATCAATTTATTCCATTGGATCTGATTGGTTTTCTGATTTAATTCATGTGGTTTGATCCTCTCTATTGGATAGCTTGTGACTATTTAAGTGGACAGGTTATAGCCTTAAGAGACTAGGTCAAACCATAAGAGTTAAGTTAGATACTTCCTCCTTACAGATGTGCTTGTAGCCATCTGAGAGATTTGTTACAGAGACAACCCTAAATCTGAGTTACATAACTGAATTAACCTTTGCTTAATTACCTACTTCCCATTATTTTATCTTTATTTTAACACACACCATCATCAAAACCCTTTCTTTAAGATAGGACTGTGCTTTATTTATCTTCTTTTAGTGTTAATTTAGTATAGTTGTGACACCCAACTCCCTTTCTCTAGGATTGTCAGATCTGTAGCCAGATCTGGAGGCCTACTAATATAACCCATTTTGGGTTCTAGATTAATTTCTCTGTGGGACAAACTCTTACTCAAAACTTGCTACAATAGCCCTATATCTTGTAGACTGTGCATTTTAGATTTATTGTTTTAACCAAATTTTATCTCTTCACTTTTTAATTTATATGTCTTCACCATTGTTTTCTCATCAATAACAAGACAACACTGAAAATAACCAACAAGTTTTTCCCACTGCTATCGAGGATATTGATTTTTTAGTAGACCTGAATTGTATTATAATTTAGAATAGAAAATTCTTTATACCTGTGCCTTAAATAGAATAAAAAGTACTACTGATTTTTGCTAGAATTTTTACAGACTTGGACAACAGCAGCAGGGAAAAGCTAGAGATGCAGCTAGAGTTTATCTAGCTCTGTTTGCACTTCTTTTACCCTAAAACTTAGTTCATTTGTGTTGAATTCCCTGTCAATAGTTTAATTGTAAATCTGTTTAGTTGTGGATTTTGTTTGAAAATTTTTTGTGTGCTGTGAGCGTCTTCTTTACTTGCTGATTCTGTGTGTGTATGTTTGGTAGAAGGTCCTTAAACCCTAAGTTGGAACCTCCAAATCCTGAGGTTGAAAGGGTCCTTAGACTAAGAAACAACACACCAGCCCCTGCTATTGAAATTGAGCCTGCTGTCATGACTGAGAGGCAAAGAACTCTAAAGGAATACAATGCACTTGGGGATTACACATCTCCCTTTTGCATACAATTTCCTTCAGTTGAGGGAAACTATGAAATCAAGTCCTCCACCTTTAACATGCTACCATATTTTCTTGGGTTCAGTAAGGAAGATCCTTACAAGCACATTGATAATTTCTTGGCACTTTGCACCATATTTAACATTGCTGGCGTGGGACCTTAAGCCACCAAACTTAGGCCTTTTCCTTTTTCCCTAAAGGATAAAGCTAGCACCTGGCTCTCTAAGCTCCCAGCCAATAGCATCCAGACATGGAGTGACCTCCAAAGTCTGGCTAAATTCTTTCTCATGAATAAAATCAGTCAAATGAGGACAAACATATTGTGATTTACTTAGTCCTCAACTGATTATTTTTATGAGACATGGGAAAGGTTTCAAGAAATGTTAAAACAATGTTCCTACTATCAAATTTCACAGTGGCAACTGGTGCAAGTCTTTTACCAAGGAATTAATTCCAAGAGTAGGTATATGGTGGATGCCTCATGTGGGGGTAGTTACCTCCACAAGACAGTTGATGAGGCTTGGGAGTTATTTGACATTATAGGAGAGAATTCCATGCAGCAGGAGTCACTGTCTCGTAGTGACAGCCAGACCCTAGCTAAATTGGTGAAAGAGTCCACCCCTAGAGGTGGAATGTATGAGGTTAAGGTGCAAAGTGAATTGGAAAGGAAGGTGGACAATCCAAGTTTAAAGTTTGAAAAATTGATGAATGTGATGCAACCGACGATGGCTGCACAAGTGGAAGAGGCATGCCTAATATGCCAATCTCCCACACATTTACTTCAAGATTGTTCATCAGCCAATCAGTTCCCTGAGTCAGTTTTGGAACATGCAAATGCTGTCCAATCATATGGGCAGCAACCTACTAGGTACATATGGAAAAACTATCCAAATTGGAGGTGGAGAAAAGACACATATCCTCAACCCCAGCAACAGCAGTTGGCAGCTCCATACAGACCTCAGCACCAGTTTAACCAAGGATATCCACTAAGGCAGAATTTTCAATTGCCTGCCCCACAGCCCAATCAGTTGGTATTTCCCGCACAACAACCTAGATCCTCCTCCTTTGAAGAGCAAATGCTGGCATCAATGTAAAATTTGAGAAGCCTGGTCCAAACTGTGAACTCTCATGGGTAAAGCATTAAAAAAATAGAGGACCAACTGAGTCAAATCTGTAATGCTTTGAACAGGAGAGAGGAGGGCAAATTGCCTAGTCACCCTTAGCGAACCCTAAAGGGCAGTATATGATTGGAGAAGGCTCCTCTACCCATGAGGAAGCTAATGTAATCACTACCCTAAGGAGTGGCAGAGTGGTTGACAACTTAGTGGGCAGGGAAACTGAGGAGGCCATGGAGAGTGAAAATGAAAGAAATGTGAGTGTTGAAGAACCAATAAATTCATCCCCTGCTGTGGAGCAGCAATGGCAAAATAAAGGGGCTAATGTTGAGCTCCAACAGTAAATAATAAATGAAGAAAAAAGAAAAAAATAAAAATTTGACCATGATGTGGTTAGGCATGCAGCTGTGGCACCAGTAGTCTCACAACTACCATTTCCTCATGCACTTGCTGGCCGATCTCCTTTTGATAAGGGGAATGCTCAAATGGAGGAAATGATGGAGACCTTCAAGCAGGTCAATATCAATTTGCCCCTGCTTGATATTATAAAATGGGTCCCTGCCTATGCTAAATTCTTGAAGGACCTATACACACAGAAAAGAAAGGCAAGGGTGTAGTTGTCCAAAAAGGTTTTTACTGGTGAGCATGTTGAGTCAGTCCTGTCTATTACCACACTTGAGAAATTATAGGACCAGGACCCATGGGTACCTACTATCCCCTGCATAATTGGAAACCATGCCATTGGTAGAACCCTCTTGGACTTAGGGGCCAGTGTGAACTTGCTCCCATATTCTGTGTATGAGGAGCTAGGTTTGGGGGAGCTAAAATCCATATCAGTTGTGCTTTAGCTGGCTGATAGGTCTGAGAGGAGACCTGTGGGTGTGGTGGAGGATGTTTTGGTGGGGGTGGACAAGTTCTACTATCCTGCTGATTTCCTAGTTTTGGACATGGACCCTTGTAAAAGTATAACCCCAATTCCTGTCATCCTTGAAAGTCCATTCTTGGTCATTGCAAATGCTTGCATAAAATGTAGGTCAGGAATGATGGAGGTGACCTTTGGGAACATGAAGGCCCAATTAAATGTGTACAATGCTGCGAGGCAACCTCAGATGGACATTGAGGGCTACTGTGCAATAGATGTACTAGATGGCCTCGTGGAAGAAGAATTATCCAATCTGCTGGATTGGGATGATATTGCTGAAAACTTAAAAAATATTTAGAGTATGGTTGAGGAGGAGGCCCAAGTTCTCATGACAGAAGACAACACCAAATTAGAGTCTTCTATGGGCTTAGTGCAGCATTCCAGCTAGAAACCTACATTGCTGCCCCTTCCTCAAACCACCAAGGCACCTTTGCTGCCTTCCATTGAAAGTCCTCCTGATCTGAAGCTTAAGCAACTCCCAGACACATTAAAGCATGCCTTCTTGGGGCAAAGCAAAAAGCTTTTAGTGATTATCTCTTCCTCTCTTACTAGTGAGCATGAGGAATTATTTAGTGTTCTCAAGAAGCACCCTAAGGCAATGGGGTGGACAATTGTTGATCTAGGGGGCATTGATGCCTCAGTTTGCATGCACAAAATTCACTTAGAAGAGGGTGCAAAACTCTCTAGGGAGATGCAGAGGAAGCGTAATCCTCACATGCAAGAAGTGGTCTTGAAGGAGATGGTAAAACTGTTGGATGCAAGGGTGATTTACCCCATTTCAGATTCAGAATGGGTGTCACCTATCCAAGTCGTACCCAAAAAGTCAGGTATAACAGTTATTACTACTGATTATGGGGAGTTGATCCCAGCCAGGGAGATCACTGGCTGGAGAGTTTGCATTGATTACAGAAGACTCAACTCCAAGATAAGCTGGATGGAAGGCATTTTACTGCTTTCTTGATGGATACTCAGGGTATAACCAAATCCCTGTGTATCCTCAAGATCAAGAAAAAATTACTTTCACATATCCCTTTGGTACCTTTGCTTACAGGAGGATGCCCTTCGGACTGTGCAATGCCCCAACCATATTTCAAAGGTGCATGTATGTAATTTTCTCTGATATGATTGACAAGTTCCTGGAAATCTTCATGGATGATTTGTCAGTATATGGGAATAGCTTTAGCCAATGCTTGGGCCACCTTGACCTGGTTTTACAAAGATGCGAAGAGACCAATTTGGTCTTAAGCTTGGAAAAGAGCAACTTTATGGTAACACAAGGAATTGTGTTAAAACAAAAGAGTTTGCACACAGAAAATAAACACAACCTACAAGATATAGGGCTGTTGTAGCAAGTTTTAGAAGAGTAAGAGATCGCCCCACAGAGATTTGTGATCTAAGATAGTAAAACTTTCAGATCTGGTACTGATCTGGACCTCCTAATCCTATTCCAACTTAAACTACGGAAAACAGGGAAAAGAGTTTGAGTTTTGACTATCACTTTAAACTAAAAATTAGAAAATTAACTAGACCTAATTAAAAATAGATTTAAAACCAAACCAGAGAAAACAGAAAGAGAGAATTGTGAGAAATGGAAAATGTTTTGGTACAATAAAATTCAAATATGGAGAATGAACAGCTAGGAGATAATGTTCATTGAAAAATTGATTTGCAAAGCTCAAGCATCCATAGGTACATCAAATCTGTAAAACTCAATTGAATACCAATAGATCCTACAAATTAAATGAGCATTAGAACCAGTCATTCATTGATCTACAAAAACTTACAACAAATTGACTCTCATATTTGCAGTCCCTGTAATCTCCACACTTCATATAATGCTCTCACAATTCAATTTACAAATCAACTAACCCTAGCTGCTACATAGATTTAGCCAAGCATGGATAGGCTAAGGAGAGAATAGAGGAAGAAGAAGAAGAATAGAAAAGGTGGGAAACAATTCAAAAATTCTTAAAACTCTGGATCTCCTTCCCTCGTTTTATTCCCTCCTATTTATACAAATTCCCCAACTGCCTCCAATATGTTTTGGCCAATCGGAGAAGAGGAGAATCAAATCTGTTATAAAACTAATGATGTGGCTGAACCTAGGTCAGGTACCCCCCAAAGCTAACATACAGCTACTTGGCTCCTGCATCGAGTGATAGAAGCCTCAGGTTATTCATTTGATTAGTTGGAGCTTCAGAAATCGCGCCTCGAGAGGTTACAAGCTTCAGGTATAAATCTCGACAGGCTGAAGACTTCAGCTTGACAGGTTCTTCAGCAGAATTTAAACCACTCGACAAGTTCAACTTTTGCATCTCGACAGGATTAATGCACTCGCTTGGTTACTTTGCAGCTGAAGTGCTTGAATGCATGAATGAGGGCTTCAGCAACTGCTCGAACTCTTCAGGTTGCCACTCGATAGGTTGCTGAGTGTAAGTCTTCAATTCGTGGGGTTACTGGCATCAAATGTGAACTGCACGAGGGCTTCAAGCAACCCCTCGACAGGATCAAAGCAGCTTTAGAAACTACTTGACAAGTTTTTTTTAACTGCTCGAGCACTACTTTCGTGAGCCTCTGCTGCTGATGACAGTCTGTTATAGCTCTCTGTCATGCCTGGGTGTTCTCATCAGTCAATGGTTGACTCAGATCTCCCTCCTTTTTGGCCTTTGCTGCTAGTTTTCTGCACTTTACTGCAGATTATTGCTAACTACAAAACAACACTTAAACACAATCATTAAACAACTCTAAGGTCTAGTAAAGGCTAGGTTAGGAGGTGAAAAATGATATTTTTCACTGATTACCCCCAAACCTAATCTTCGCTAATCCTCGAGCAAAGCAGAAATTAAACACAATTATTCAAAATAGTAATTGCCACTTTCGTAGGGAGCACGGATGTATTTAGCTTATGCATCAAGCCATTTAAACCCCTAGGTGATCCCTAGTGGAGGAGTGAAGTCTCCTGAGGGTTTTCAGTGAAGGTACTCACAAACTTCCTTATGAAGATAGTTAAAACAAGTGCACTTAGTGACAAGTCAGATGTCAACATGCTAAGCTTCATTCCACACCTTGCTCTTTCAAATTAGAGAAGTTTTAAAATAATAAATGTAAACAATTTAATAGCTAAATCCTCATGCATACTCATCACAACCAATCTGAAGACTTCAAGAGTGTAGTGTGTGCAAATCAATACAAAGTTCACCATTAATTCCAAAAATTAGATTCTAACAGTGCCCCAATAAATCCAATCTTAGACCCAATTCTCACAAGAGTAGTCTCTCACAAATGAATTTCAAGGTGTTCAATTTCACTCCAGCTCAAGAGCAGTTATAGACCTGAAATAGGCCTGCAACCATGAGCATAGGCATTTGCTCTAATTCCCTAACATCCTCATCTCCACATAACAACTCTTTCTACTATGTATCACTAAGGTCTTTTTCAATGGGTTGTAATGTGGCTTATGGGTAATTTTTTAAAGAATAAAAGGGTAAAAAGGGATTCAAAATTGAGAAATCAGCAAAGTGAGGAGGGGATTCATGACTTCACCTACTTCATTACAACACCACTTCACCTTCCAACAAGTTTTTCATATCTGAAGTGGCCACTTCTTCTCCTATTTCCAATTTTCAGCTGAAATACTTCTTTTGACTGCTATTTCTTTCTCCTTTTTTTATGATTTTCATTTTTTTTTTTTATGATGGCTGCCATAGCCATACAACTGATACACTACTTTTCTTAAATTTTATCCTTTCTCCTTCTCCTTTCACCAAATGTCAAAGCTGCTCATTTGTCCTCACTTCTTCTCCTTCCACCTTCTGAATTCTCAGATTGAGGGTAAGGCTAAATCAAGTCATGAGGTTCAGGTTCAATTATTCTGATGTTTTTCAAAGAAAAATAGATTTTTCAGGCTTAAAGAGTGTATGCAAAGGGCAGTTGAATGGGTAAGGAATTTTAAGCTCAAACAGTCCAAATGAAGGCCTTAGAACATCTCCTTAGTGTCATGAGTGCTGCTAACTAGTTTTAATTTGGGAATGCCTAACTTCTAGTGAAAAGTTTTGAGTCAGCCAATTCTTAGAGCATAAAAATTACCAAAAACACTCTTTAAAAAGAAAATTTTTGTATGAGCCCAAATCTCACTGGGTATGGTCTTCAATTGGACTCGTGGTGCATGTTCTCACATTTTTCTCTCTTTACTAGTTCACTATATACTGATTGTGAAAAATTTTCTTGATGACCTCCTTCATGGAAGTGTTGAATTTTTAAACGATTCCAGTATTAAACAGTCTACTATACATTTTAATTCTCCTCTTTTTTGAAATTAATTAGGTGAAACTTTGCTTTATTTGTTTTAATCTTACTAATACTACTGCACTTGGATTAACCATCACATAGGTCTACCCTGCCATACCCCCAAACCTAACATAAACAGTGTCCTCATTATTTCAAGAAACATGTATAAGGGCAATAGGATAGGCAGAGGAATAACCATAAACAACAGAAAATAGGAATGTACAACAGCAATGAAAAATAAAGAAGTACAATGCAACTCAACACACAAAAACATTTCCATTAACAAAAGTAATATAAACCAAGACTATGTACAACATGAACAAGAGACTAAAAATATAAATCTATTCCAAGACAATTAAAACCTAAGTACAAATGTTATACTAAATCCTAATCAGAATCAAAATCAGAGTCTCAAAGTAACTCTATGGGAAGTTTGCTTTTAGTTTTTCTTTTCTTCACAGATTTGGCTTGGGCAGCACCAGCTTTGGTTCTTGTGGCAGCTGGTTTCTGTGGTTTGGTGCTGCTCTTTTCCCATTCACTTTTGTGGTCCTTCCATCTTTTAGATCCTTGATTTTAATAGCTCCAGATGCGGATACATGCTCAACTATGTAAGGTCCCTCCCATCTGGATCTCAACTTACTTGGGAAAAATCTCAATCTTGATTTGAACAACCATACCTTGTTTTCATCTGTGAATTCTTTCCTCAGAAGATACTTGTCATAGAAAGCCTTAGTTTTCTCTTTGTAGATCCTAGCATTTGAATATGCCTCCAACCTCAGCTCTTCTAGCTCTGACAGTTGGAGTTTCCTATGCATACCAGCAGATTTTAAGTCAGTATTTAATGCTTTAACAACCCAATAAGCCTTGTGCTCTAGCTCTACTGGTAAATGGCATGCCTTGCCATATACCAGCCTGAAAGGAGACATGCCTATTGGGGTCTTATAGGCAGTCCTATAAGCCCACAGAGCATCAGGTAACTTCAAGAACCAGTCCTTCCTATCCACTCTCACAGTTGTCTCCAAAATGTGTTTGATTTTTCTATTAGAAATTTCCACCTGCCCACTGGTTTGTGGATGGTATGGGGAGGCAACTCTGTGTGTCACAAAGTTCTTTCTAAGTAGGTTCTCAAATTGTCTATTCCAAAAGTGGCTCCCCCATCACTAATGATAGCTCTAGGAGTGCCAAACCTGGAGAAAATATTGTCCTTCAAAAAGTTGAGGACAACCTTGTGATCATTGGTTCTAGTAGTTATGGCCTCAACCCATTTGGATACATAGTCCACAGCTACAAGAATATAGTTGTATCCAAAGGAAAGAGGGAACGGACCCATGAAGTCAATTTCCCAAATATCAAAAAGTTCAATCGCAAGTATTGTCTGTAAAGGCATAGAGTTTGTTTTGGAGATACTTCCCATCTTTTGGCATCATTCACAAGTTTTACAATGAAGCCATGCATCTTTGAAGAGAGTGGGCCAATAAAATCCACTTTGGAGCACCTTGGCAGCAGTTTTATTCTCACTGAAGTGGCCTCCACAAGCCTGTTCATGACACATAGTTAGCACATTATGGAATTCCTCATAAGGGACACTTCTCCTCACCACTTGGTCTGCACAATGCTTGAATAGGTATGGATCCTCCCACATATAGTGTCTGATATGTGAAAAGAACAGATCCTTGTCCATTTTGTTCCAATGTGGGGGGATCTTCCCTACTGCCAAGTAATTCATAATATTTGCAAACCAAAGTGTAGAGGTACTGATAACAAAAAATTGTTCATCCGAAAAGGAGTCATTAACAGGTAGCCCATCAAACTCCTCTGCTAGGATCCTAGACAAGTGGTCTGCAACTACATTTTCAACCCCATTTTTGTCTTTGATCTCAAGATCAAACTCCTGTAATAGGAGGATCCATCTAATCAATCTAGGCTTTATATCCTTTTTTAGCAAAAGGTATTTTAGGGCTGAATGGCATGTGAAAACCACTATCTTGGATCTCAGCACATAAGCCCTGAACTTATCTAGAGCAAAGACAATTTCCAACAGTTCCTTCTCAATTGTGGTGTAATTTAACTGAGCATCAATCATGATTTTGCTGGCATAAGCAATTACACATGGGCTCAAAAGGTGTAGAAAAATCAGGTGCTTGAAGGATAGGTGCAGAGGTTAGGCAACTTTTCAATAGCTTAAAGGCCTTAAGGCATTCATCATTGAAATCAAAGGGAACCTCTTGGCACAATAGGTGGCAAAGAGGTTTTGAGATCTTGCTGAAATCTTTGATAAATTGCCTATAGAAGCCAACATGCCCCAAGAATGATCTGACTTATTTCACAGTTTTTGGTGGAGATAAATGTGCAATCAGATCTATTTTATCCCTATCTACCTCAATGCCTCTGTGAGAAACCACATGGCCAAGGACAATGCCTTGAGTGACCATAAAGTGGCTCTTTTCCCAACTTAAAACTAAGTTTGTTTCCTCACATCTCTGTAGCACAAGATTGAGATGGTGTAGACATTGGCTAAAACTATCCCCAAAAATAAAGAAATCATTCATGAAAATCTCTAGAAACTGCTCAATCATGCCAAAAAATATAGCATACATGCACCTTTGGAAAGTTGCAAGTGCATTACACAATCCAAATGGCATCCTTCGATAGGCAAAGGTGCCAAATGGGCATGTGAAAGTTGTCTTTTCTTGGTCTTGTGGATAAACAGGGATTTGGTAATACCCCGAATATCCATAAAGAAAATAATAAAAAGACTTTCCTGCTAACTTATCCAAGATTTGGTTAATGAAGAGCAAAGGGAAATGGTCTCTTCTGGTTTTCAGATTGAGCTTTCGATAGTCAATATACACCCTCCAACCTGTGGTTTCCCTAGTTGGAACAAGCTCACTAGCATCAGTTTTATCACAGTAATTCTAGATTTCTTAGGTACCACCTGAGTAGGTGCCACCCATTCAGAATCTGAAATTGGGTAGATGACTCCAGCATCTAGCAATTTGACCACTTCTTTCATCACCACTTCTTGCATGTGGGGATTCAATTTTCTCTGCATTTCTCTAGAGGGTTTGGAACCCTCTTCCAGGTGAATTTTATGCATGCACACAGTAGGGCTGATGCCCCCAAGGTCAGCAATGGTCCAGCCAATTGCTCTCTTATGCTTCTTTAACACACAACAATTCTCTCTTGCTCATCAGTGAGAGAGGAAGAAATAATCATTGACAATTTCTGGTTTGCCCCAAAAAAAGCATATTTTAAGGTCTTAGGCAGCTGCTTCAACTCCACCTCTGGTGGACATACAAGTGAGGGCAACAAAGGTTCCTTTGATGGTGGTGGAAGAGGCATCACAGCAGGTTTCCAAGGAGGATACCTTGTTGTTGGCCCCACATCAGAATTAAGGCTTTAACCTCTTGAACCATGGGTGTGGGGGCATTCTCTTCCATAATCTCACTCCACACATTCTCAAAAACATCACCAAAATCATCACAAAAATCATTACAATGCAGCAGCTTGGGCAAAGTCTCTTCCACAAGCTCATCCAATACATCAATTGAAAAGCAATCCTCTCCATTCAAGTGAGGCTAATTTGCTGCATTGTAAATATTCAATTTAACCTTCATATTGTCAAAAGACCCCTCTATTACTCTTGATCTACACTGAATACAAGCATTGGCAGTGGCCAAGAAAGGTCTGCCCAAAGCACAAGAATAGAGGTGGTGCGCTTGCTTGGCTCCATGTCAAGAACCCGAAAATCTGCTGGATAGAAAAATTTATCAACTCCAACTAAAACATCCTCTATCATTCCCATACGCCTCCTTTCAGATCTGTCTGCTAGTTGTAGCACCACATGTTTGGGCTTCAATTCTCCCAGGCCTAACTTCTCATAAACAGAATATAGAAGTAGGTTTACACTAGCTTCCAGATCTAATAAGGCCTTCTCAATAGTATGATCCCCGATGATGTAGGGGATTGTGGGAACTTCAGAGTCTTGAAGCTTGGTTGGAGTTGCAATAGACAACACCTGGTTCACTTTCTCAGCACAAAAGACCTTCTTGGATAAGTGTATCCTAGACTGTCTTTTATGGGTGGACAATTCTTTTAAAAATTTTGCATAGGCTGAAACTTTCTTGATGTCATCAAGTAAAGGCAGGTTGATCTTTACTTTTTTGAAAGTTTCCATCATCTCTTCAACCTTAGCATTCCCCTTGTCAAAAGGAGAAGTTACTTTCAAATGGGAAACTGTCCTCCTATTTATAACCTTAGCAAGTTTATCAGATTTTTCTTTATTCTTGTTTTCAATTTTTTGTTGGGGCACATCACCCCCTTATTTTTTATATGCTACTCCTGCTGCATATTTTTATGGGTTGTTTCTTCATTTTCTGCACTTGACTCATCAGGTTCAATAACAACTTGGTTATCCACTAGCCTCCCACTCCTCAAGGTATTGATAGATTTTACTTCTTCATGGGAAGGAGTCTCACCAATCATATATTGCCCCTTTGGATTGTTCATGGGCTGACTGGGCAGTCTCCCTCCTCTCTCCTAGTCTAAGAATTAGATAGCTGACCAAGGTGGTCCTCTATCTTTTTAATGCTTTGACTGTGGGAGTTAACAGTTTGAGATACAAGGCCAAATTTTACAGTGAAGCCAGAACTTGCTCTTCAAATGTGAGGGACCTAGAGGGTGCTGGGGCTGGTGCACTTTGATGTACAGGTTGAACCATTGGCTGGGCCATAGGCTGTTGGTATTGGGGCCTTGAAAAATAATTCTGCTGGTATGGCTGGGCATTCCTATAAAAGTGTTGTGCAGACCAGGTTGTGAGGAGATGTGTTCCTGAAAGTGAGTTCCTCAGCATTCTTACAATGTGTCATGAACAGGCCTGTGGAGGTCACTTTAGTAGAAAGAAGACTGTTGTAAAGGTGTTGTAGTGTGGATTTTATTGGCCTTCCTTATTTAAGGATGCTTTTGAACACTGCAAAACCTGTTTAAAATGTCAAAGGATGGGTAGCCTGTCAAGAAAAAATTTCATGCCTCTGCAACTCATCCTTGTTGTGGAGCTATTTGACATTTGGGAGATTGATTTCATGGGTCCTTTTCCTCCTTCCATGGGCTTTAATTTCTTTCTTGTGGTTGTGGATTATGTGTCTAAATGGGTAGAAGCCACTGCCACAAGGACCAATGACCATAAAGTTGTCCTCAAGTTTGTCAAGGAGAAGATTTTCTCTAGATTTGGCACCCCTAGACCCATTATCAGTGATGAGGATAGCCACTTCTATAAGAGGCACTTCGAAAGTCTACTCAAGAAGTATATTGTTACACATAGGATTGCTACTCCATACCACCCATAGACCAATAGGCAAGTGGAGATTTCCAACAAGGAAATCAAGCATATCCTGGAGAAGACAATAAGGACTGGCCAATGAAATTAAATGATGCTTTGTGGGCTTATAAGACGGCCTATAAGACTCCAATTGGAATGTTCCCATTCAAACTAGTCTATGGTAAAGCATGCCATCTGCCAGTAGAGTTAGAACACAAGGCCTACTGGGCCATTAAAGCCTTAAATTTTGATCTAATTGCTACTGGTACAAACAGGAAATTGCAGTTGTCTGAGTTGAAGGAACTAAGATTAGATGCTTATGCCAATGCAAGAATCTACAAGGAAAAGGCCAAGGCTTTCTATGACAAAACTATATTAGGAAGGAATTTTTTAAAGGTGATAAGGTATGAATTTTTAACTCCAAACTTAAGTTTTTTCTAGGGAAATTGAAATCCATATGGGATGGACCTTATACTGTGTTGCATGTATCCCCATCTGGAGCTGTTGAGATCATGGACCCCACTGAAGGAAGGGTCATGAAAGTGAATGTCAGAGGTTAAAAATTTGTTTAGAAAATACAGTGGAGCCTACTGAAACCATTAACCTTCAAGAACTTCCCACTGCTGAGTGATACTTGTTAGCAGTGAAAAATACCATTTTTCACCTCCTAACCTGACCTTTGGTGGACCCTTGAGCTGACTAATAATGTGTTTTAAGTGTATTTTGTAGATAAGCAATGAATTGTAAGCTTAGTGCAGATATTTACTTTAAATAGCCAATGAAGCAATTTGCTGCTCAACATGTGACCTTACAGCCCAAAGGCCAACCAATCAAGTAGTCCACAAGAGCCTTAGAGATTCATGAGAATGTCTTGAACCCAATTGGGGATGCTTGAGGCCAAGTGCAGTTGCAAGGAATGAAGATTGAATCCACAAAGAGGTGTGCCAGCTGTGGAAGCACTAAAAATAAGCTGTCGAGAGCTCCCCAGCACATGTTGAGAGGTTCTGAGGAGAAACTATAAAGAGATCGAGAGGCTGTCAAGAGGTTGTGATACATAGGAGTTAAGATGTCGAGAGGTTCTAAAAGTGAAATGGTGAAGAGATCGAGAGGATGACAGATCCTGTCGAGAGGTTGGAAATGCAACAAAAAGCTCTTGTTGACATCTTACCTGAAGGTGCAGGAGATATCGAGAGGTTCCAAGTACATCTTGAGAGGTTCAACTGAACCTGTCGAGTAGTCCAAGACAACCCATCGATAACTCACCTGAAGCCAGGCGCATTCTCGCGAGCATAGATAGAACCTGCCGAGAACCAAGTGGTAATTTGTATAACTAGTCGACAGGTTGATTATAACCTTTCGAGAGGATGAATGGAGAAATGGATAGAATGGCGAAACGGGCTTCCAATTCTGTTGAGATGTTTCAATCCTGTCGAAAGCCACATAGATCCTGTCGATGAGTCATCAAATCCTATCGACTAGTGCCATTCAACTCATCGAGAGGTTCCCAAACCTATCGAAATGAAGAGCAAGGAGACTCAGAACCTATATTTGCCGATAGGTTCCCAAACCTATTGAGAGGTTTCCTGAACCTCTCGACACTCGCATTAGGAACTCTCAGCATGTTTCTTCGGCAGCTACCAATTTTAGAAGTATGTGCACACATCCCAAAGTACGTCAGCGACCCCTAGGGGTATTTTTTATATTCAACTATGCACGATTGAAAACCCTAACTGCCTCATGTGTATTTGCCGGTTGTAGACCAATGGGAGAAGAATTTCTAGGAGAGAAATCAGCCACATCAGCAGCCCAGAATAACAAAATTATTCTCTTGAGCTCTGATTGGCTGAAATGGATCTAAGACAGTGGAAAAAGGTATAAATAGAAGAGAACTTTTACAAAAGAACCATTCAGAATTTGAGAGAACCAGAGCTTAGTTCGAGATCCATTTTCCCTCCAAGAACTCCCTCTCTCTTCCTTCTTCTCCCATTCTCTCTTTAGCCAATCATGAGTGGCTAAACTCTTTTCAATAGTTAGGGTGAGGTCTTGAGCTGTAAATTGAGAGTTTCAAAGGCTTGTAAGAGATTATATATTGCACAGATTGCATATCTGGACACAATAGTATTGTAAGCTTGTAATATAATTATAGTTTTTAAAGGTGATTCTAATCTACATTTCACTTCTTCATATTTGATTTCCTTGGATTGGATACTCCTGTGGATGTCAGCCAGAAATGGAGAGCTGATAGCCTAGCACCCGCAGCATCTGCAATAGTTTTTCCTATTCCAATCAAGATTAATAGATTAGAGCAATCTCTGAGATGAACTATATCCAGTAGAAGGGCAGATCATAACCTTAGGACTGTATCCAATAGAAGGGTAGATCCTAACCTCAGGATTGCTTTATTCCATTGGTGGAGATTGGATTCTCATACCTTACATCTGTCGGGGGATCCCGGGTAGCTGGGATCCAGATAGAGGATTGTTGCAAATCTGTCCTCTACACTGCCTTTAATTCCTTTGACTTTCAGTAAGAGACCAGGACCCCTAGCTGCTGTTCTCCATCTTTTGAATTTTTATCTTTACTCTATTTTCCCTTATCTCTATGTTTGATTAGATCTTGATTACTTGCATTTAACTTTTGTAGTTTAGAGTAAAAGTGACAAAAACCTAAAACCTCTCCTCTTTTCTATTTTAGTTTAGCTTAAATTAGGATAGAGTGTCAGATCTATCGTAGATCTGGAGATTTACTATAGTTAAACCACATTTCCCTGTGGACATACCCTTACTTACCTTCTAAAACTTGCTACAATAGCCCTGGTTCTTGCAGGGCTGGTTGCTCACCTTGATTCCATATATTTGTAATTTGTGCATTTCAATTGGTTGTTTTAAGCATATAATAATTACAAGGTGGCAGCACAACAAGTTTTTAGCGCCGCTATCGGGGAACTGTATTTTTAACTTGGTAGATCTAAGTGTTTCTCATATTTTTAATTAGATTTTTAATTATCTGATTAGTGTTTAACTAATTGTTGTTGTAGTATTTTTTATAGTTCAATTGTTTGTTTTAGATCTGGATCTGTGGTGTTGAAAAGAGCATTGTACCAATTGGAGGAGCAAGCTTTGCTTAAGTTTGTATTTCTTAACTCTGTTTACATTTCTAGATCTGTAGCTTTGTAGATCTACAACATTAGTTGTGTATTTTATGATTGTTTTGATTGAATTTTGTGCTGTAATTTTCTGCATTGAATTTGGTTTCTGCTGTGTGTATGCTTGGGAGGAGATCTCTTAATCCTGAGATTGCTTCCTTAGATCTTGAAGTTGAAAGACTTATCAGACCGAAGCAAACCGTACACACACCTTTAGTTGATTCTGAGATTGCTGCAATGAGTGAGCAACCTAGTACTTTAAAAGAATTCAATGCACCAAGGGTTTACAATTCTCCCTTCTGCATTCAATTCTCTACTGTCCAAGGGAACTGTGAGATCAAGTCTTCTATCATACAAATGTTACCCTCATACCATGGCCTGAGCAAAGAAGACCCATACAAGCATATTGATGAATTTCTAGGACTGTGCACTAACTTCAATATTGTAGGTTTGGGGGAGGAAGCAAGCAGGTTGAGACTCTTTCCTTTTTCACTAAATGATAGAGCCAGAACTTGGTTGTCAATGCTTCCAACCAATAGTATTCAGTCCTGGAATGACCTTCAATGTCAATTTTTGGCTATGTTTTTCCCCATGTCCAAAACAAGTCAGCTGAGGAAGAACATTATCTCATTTTCTCAAGCCCCAACGAAGACTTTCACCAAGCCTGGGAGAGATTTAAAGAACTCTTGAAGCAATGACCCCATCACCAAATTCCTAAATGGCAACTTGTCCAAAGTTTCTATCAAGGAGTTGATCCCAAAAGCAGGGATATGGTTGATGCCTCTTGTGTTGGTACATACCTCCACAAGACAACTGGTGAGGCTTTGAAGTTATTTGATATCATCAATGAAAACTCTATGCAAAGGGAGACCTGGGCAAGAGACGTTGAGACCCCTAGTGTGGTGAGAGAAAATACTACCAGAGGAAAAATGTATGAGGTGAGTGGACATAATGATTTGGAGAGTAAAGTGGACAGCTTAATCCAAAAGTTTAATAAGCTCATGGGAGCAATACAATCTACAATGGCTGCCAAAGTGGAGGAGGCATGTGGCATATGCCAGTCCCCCACTCACTCCCTTGAGGAATGGCCCTCAGCTACCCAATTTCTAGACTTTGTGATGGAACAGGTGAATGATGCTCAGTCTTATGGACAACAACCTACTGCTGGTTATCATTGGAGAAACCACTCCAACTTGAGGTGGAGACAAGATAAGGGTCCTCCCACAGAAAATATTTAACCTGAGAAAAAAAAAGTCTTTGTCCATCTTGAATCAGTTTGGGGGAATCCTACCAGCAGCTAGATAGTTCACAATGTTAGCAAACCAGGGCACACTCATATCAATGGCAAAAGGTTTCTCATCTTGGAAGGAATCATTCACAGGCATGTAAGCACAATCAGCAATCAAATCCTAGACGAGTGGTCCGCAATTCTCCATGCCATTTTTGTCTTTGATCTCTAGATCAAACTCCTGCAGTAGGAGGATCCATTCGATAAGCCTGGGCTTTGCCTCTTTCTTGGACAACAGGTACTTCAAGGCTGAGTTGTCAGTAAACACCACAATTTTAGACCCTAAGACATAAGGCCTAAATTGTTCCAAAGCAAAGACAA
Source organism: Chloranthus sessilifolius (assembly GCA_021018995.1). Classification (NCBI taxonomy): domain Eukaryota; kingdom Viridiplantae; phylum Streptophyta; class Magnoliopsida; order Chloranthales; family Chloranthaceae; genus Chloranthus; species Chloranthus sessilifolius. Next base: position 119,821,767 of record CM037584.1, on the reverse strand, counting down.
CTTCCAGCAGCTCTTTTTCAATGGTGGTGTAATTCAGTTGAGCATTTGACAATGTCTAGCTAGCATAATAAACTATACTAGGTAGTTTATCTTTTCTCTGCCCCAAGACTGCACCAATTGCAAAATCTGAGGCATCACACATTAGCTCAAAGGGAAGGGAATAATCAGGGGTCTATATTACAGGAGCAGAGGTCAACACTTCTTTAACACCTCAAAAGCAGTCAAGCATTCAACAGTACATAAAAAGGGTACCTCTTGACACAGCAGGTGACACAGAGGTTTAGAGATTTTGCTGAAATCCTTGATGAATCTCCTATAAAAGCCAGCATGTCCAAGGAATGACCTGACTTGTTTGACAGTTTTTAGAGGAGGTAAATGTGAAATCAGATCAATTTTTTCCTCGTCCACCTCAATCCCCTTTTGAGAGACCACATGACCAAGAATAATTCCTTGGGTGACCATGAACTTGTTCTTTTCCCAACTAAAAACTAGGTTGGTTTCCTCACATCTTTGAAGCACAAGGGAGAGATGATGCAAACACTGATCAAAATCATCACCATACACAGAGAAATTATCCATAAAAATCTCCAAAAACTTATCTAGCATGTCAGAAAATATTGCATACATGCATCTCTGGAAGGTAGCAGGAGCATTACATAGCCCAAATGGCATCCTTCTATAAGCAAAGGTGCCAAATAGACAAGTAAAAGTTGTTTTATCTTGATCTTGTGGATACACAGGGTTCTGGTTGTAACCAGAGTATCCATCAAGAAAACAATAGTAAGCCTTTTCTGCTAGCTTATCCAGAATCTGGTTAATGAAGGGCAGTGGGAAGTAGTCTCTCCTAGTCTTGGAGTTTAGTTTTCTGTAGTCAATGCAGACCCTCCAACCAGTGACCTCTCAATTTGGCATTAATTCCCCAGACTCATTGGAGACCATAGTGATGCCAGATTTCTTAGGAACTACCTGAGTAGGTGATACCTATTCAGAATCTGAAATTGGATAGATTACTCCAGCATCAAGTAGTTTGACCACCTCTTTCATAACCACTTCCTGCATATGAGGATTTAACTTCCTTTACATCTCCCTAGAAGGTTTTGAATCCTCTTCTAGATGAATCTTGTGCATACACACAGCTGGGTTAATTCCCCCTAAATTAGTAATGGTCCAGCCGATTACTTTCCTATGCATCCTGAGCACACACAACACTCAGTGAGGGAAGATGAAATAATCACAGACAATTTTTTTATCCTGTCCGAAGAAGGCAAATTTGAGAGATTCTGGGAGCTGTTTCAGCTTCAAATTAGGTAGACTAACAAGTGAAGGCAGCAAAGGTTCCTTAGAAGGTACGGGGAGAGGCAACATAGCAAGTTTCTAATGAGAGTGCCTTGCTAGCCCTACTGAAGAGTATAAGGTTTTCACCTCTTTAGTCATATGTGTGGGGACCTCCCCTTCGACAAACTCGGTCCATATATCTTCAAATTCATCAAACACCTCACCCCAATTTAGCAGTTTGGGCTAGGTCTTCTCAACAAGCTCATCAATAACATCGACCATAAAACAATCTCCATTCTCAAGGTGAGGTTGATTGGCTGCATTGTACACATTGAGCTTCACCTTCCTATTTCCAAAGGTTACCTCCATCACCCTAGATCTGCACTGAATATAGGCATTGGAAGTGGCCAAGAATGGCCTGCCCAATATCACAGGGATAGGGGTGGTGCATCTAGTAGGTTCCATGTCCAAAACTAGGAAATCTGTTGGGTAGAAAAATTTGTCCACCCCAACTAGCACATCCTCAATGACACCCACAGGTCTCCTCTCATATTTTTCAGCCAGTTGTAAGACAACATGTGTGGGCTTTAACTCTCCCAAACCTAACTTCTCATACATAGAATATGGAAGTAGGTTAACATTGGCTCCCAAATCTAGGAGTGCTTTCTCTATGGTGTGGTCTCCAATGATGCAAGGGATTGTGGGAACTCCAGGGTCTTGGAGTTTAGTTAGGGTTGCAATAGATAAAATCTGTTTCACTTTTTCAGTAGAAAAGACTTTCTTGGATAAATGAATCCTAGACTGTCTTTTATGGGTGCACAAATCTTTCAAAAATTTTGCATAGGCTAAGACCTATTTAATGGCATCAAGTAGAGGTAAATTGATCTTAACTTGTTTGAAGGTCTCCATCATTTTCTGCACTTTAACATTCCCCTTGTCAAAAGGAGAAGGTGCTTGAAAAGCATGAGGAAATGGCAGATGAGGTACTGCTGGGATCTCATTTGCTACCTTTGTATTTTCATTAATATTTTTTTTTATTCTTATTTTTCTGTTGGGACTCAACAGCAGCCCCTTTATTTTTCATATGCTGCTCCTGCTCCATACTGTTATGGATTCGGTTCTCTTGTCCTGCACTCCTTGTGGTCTCAACATCAACTTGGTTATCCACCAGCCTGCCACTTCTCAACGTAGTGATGGACTTAGCTTCCTCATGAGTTGAAGAAGACTCACCCACCATGTACTGACCCTTAGGATTATTCATTGGCTGGCTTGGCAATCTGCCCTCTTCCCTCCTACTCAGAGTATTGAAAAGTTGACCAAGGTGGTGCTCAATTTTTTTAATGATCTGGTGGTGAGAGTTCACAGTTTGTGAGAATGAATTGAGGTTCCGTAATGAGGACAGAACCTATTCCTCAAAGGAGGGTGCTCTTGTTTGTGGTGGTGGTGCTGGTGGATTTTGGTGACTTGACTGAGCCATTGGCTGTGCTATTGGTTGTTGGAACTGATGCCTTGGGAAGTAATTTTGTTGGTATGGCTGGGCAGGTCTGTAGGGCATAGCCTGCTACTGCTGGGGTTGAAAACTGCCTTGTCTCCACCTCAGATTGGGGTGGTTCCTCCAAGCATACCCAACAGGGTACAACTACCCATAAGACTGAGCAGCATTTGCATGCTCCATGACAAGCTCAGGGTACTGACCAGCAGACAGACAATCTTGAAGAGAGTGTGCAGGGGACTGGCATATCAGACATGCCTCCTGTACTTGTGCAGCTGTTGAGGGCTGCATCAGATTCAGCAATTTACCAAACTGTTCAGACAAGCTGTCAACTTTCTTCTCCAGGTTATTTTATACATTGACTTCATACAACTTCCCTGATGCAGTGGGTGTTCTTATAACTCTAGTAGCTGCAAGCTCAATGTCATTTCTTGACAGAGCCTCCTACTGTGTAGAGTTCTTACTAATCACATCAAATAAATCCCATGCCTCCTCATTAGTTTTACTGAGATATGTTCCACCACATGATGCATCCACCATGTATCTACACTTAGAATCTATACTCTGATAGGAGCTTTGAACAAGCTGCCATCTAGGTATTTGATGGTGTGGACATTGTCTCAGCGGTTCCTTGAATCTTTCTCATGCCTCATGAAAATTCTCAGCAGAGAATTGAGCAAAATAGATAATACTCTTTCTCAGATGATTGGTCTTACTCATAGGAAAAAATTTAGCCAAGAATTGGCTTTGCAAATCACTCCAAGATGTAATGTTGTTTGCTGGGAGCATGTTCAGCCAATGTTTAGCCATGTCCTTTAATGAAAAAGGAAAGAGCCTCATTTTGGTGGCCTCATCTCCCAGACCAGCAATTGTAAAGGTGGTACACATGACAAGAAACTCATCAATGTGTTTATATGGATCTTCCTTGCTCAGTCCATGGAAAGATGGTAGCATTTGAATGGTTTGAGTCTTGATCTCATAGTTGCCTTCAGCTACAAGGAACTGAATGCAAAATGGGGATGAATATGCCCGAGGTGCATAGTAGTCCCTCAAGGTTCTAAGAGCACCACCCATCTCAGTTGTTACGCAATGATCAGCAGGGATGTGTGCTTGTTGTCTAGCTCTAAGGATCCTCTCAACTTCAAGATTTAAAGGTAAAATCTCAGGGTTAAGAGTCCTTCTACCAAACATATAACACACACAAATAGAAATTACAACAACAACAAATACAATAGACAAAATCAAACACACAAAATACTGCTGCTAAATTAAAAAATGACAGAAATGAAAATGTAATCAAAAGAGTAAAAACAATACAAACTCAAGCAAGATTTGCTCCAACAGCAAGCAATTTGCTCCTCTCCAAACTATAGATCCAGATCTACAAAAAGTTAGAAGACTATAAAAACTACAACAACAATTATTCAAATACAACACAGACAAATAAAAGATCTAAAACCTAACATAAAGAAAAACTCAGATTTACCAAATCTAGATCTACAAATCCCTGATAATGGTGCCAAAAATTTGTTGGATTTATTTATGAGATTATTAAGATGCTAAAGCAATGGCAGATATAGCGGTGAAAATAAAATTAAAACAAAAGAGTTTGAACACAAAAAATAAACACAGGCTACAAGATACAGGGCTGTTGTAGCAAGTTTTAAAAGAGTAAGAGATCGTCCCACATAGATTTGTGATCTAAGATAGTAAATCTTTCAGATCTGCTACAGATCTGGACCTCCTAATCCTATTCTAACATAAACTAAGGAAAACAGGGTAAAGAGTTTGAGTTTTGATTGTCACTTTAAACTAAAAAATAATAAATTAACTAGACCTAATTAAAAACAAATTTAAAACCAAACCAGAGATAATAGAAAGAGAGAATTGTGAGAAATGGTAAATGTTTTGGTAAAATAAAATTCAAATATGGAGAATGAACAACTAGGAGATAGTTTTCATTGCAAAATTTATTTGCAAAGCAGCGGAGAAGAAGATGGATCAAGAGCAATCCTTCATATGGCTACAAGCACAAATGCAAGGTAGAAGGATCCAAATCTTCCTTGAGATATACGCTAGTCCTAGGGCTATACTCTACCCACTTGAATGGTCACAGAGTATCCCATGGATATAATCTAGTCATGGGAGAAAGAATTAAAATAGGAAAACCACTGTAAATGCTATGGATACAAGGCCACAAGATTAGGCATCCATAGGTACTTCAAATCTGTAAAAATCGATTGAAAACCAATAGATTCTACAAATTAAATGAGCATTAGAACTAGTCATTCATTGATCTACAAAAACTTTCAACAAATTGACGCTCAGATTTGCAGTCTCTGTAATCTCCACACTTCATGCAATGCTATCACAATTCAATTTACAAATCAACTAACCGTAGCTACTACCATGATTTAGCCAAGCATGGCTAGGCTAAGGAGAGAATAGAGGAAGAAGAAGAAGAATAGAAAAGGTGGGAAAAATTCAAAAATTCCTAAAACTCTTGATCTCCTTCCCTCGTTTTATTCCCTCCTATTTATACAAATTTCCCAACTGCCTAATATCTGTTTTGGCCAATTGGAGAAGAGGAGAATCAAATATGTTATAAAACTGATGATGTGGCTGAATTTCCTCAAAGTAGTGCCCCAAATCTCTTAGAATCAGTTGAGAACACGTGGGGCAGTTAGGTTAGGTACCCTCCAAAGCTGACAGACAGCTACTTGCCTCTTGCATCAAGTGATAGAAGCCTCAAGTTATTCATTCGATCAGTTGGAGCTTCAAAAATTGCGCCTCGAGAGGTTCAGGCAACTTTTTGAGAGGTTACAAGCTTCAGGTATAAATCTCGACAGGTTGAAGACTTAAGCTTGATAGGTTCTTCAGAAGAATTTAAACCACTCGATAGGTTCAACTTTTGCATCTCGACAGGATTAATGCACTCACTTGGTTACTTTGCAGCTCAAGTGCTCGAATGCATGAATGAGGGCGTCAGCAACTGCTCGAACTCTTCAGGTTGCCACTCAATAGGTTGCTGAGTGTAAGTCTTAAATTCGTGGGGTTGCTGGCATCAAATGTGAACTACTCAAGGGCTTCAAGCAACCCCTCGAAAGGATCAAAGCAGCTTCAGAAACTGCTCGACAAGTTCTTTTCAACTACTCGAGCACTACTTTGCTGAGCCTCTGTTGCTGATGACAGTCTGTTATAGCTCTCTATCATGCCTGGGTGTTCACATCAGTCAATGGTTGGCTCAGATCTCCCTCCTTTTTGGTCTTTGCTGCATAGTTTTCTACACTTTACTGCAGATTATTGCTAACTATAAAACAACACTTAAACACAATCATTAAACAACTCTAAGGTCTAGTAAAGGCTAGGTAAGGAGGTGAAAAATGATATTTTTCACTGATTAACATCTATTGAGCATTCATGTCGAAGCATGCCACTGTCTATAGAGCTCTCATGTTCAAGCACTCATGTTCAAGCATGTCACTGTCTATCGAGCACTCATTTTCATTGTCTATCAAGCATTCATCTTCAAGCATTTCACTATCTATCATGCATTCAGGTTCAAGCATGTCACCGTCTTACTTGCATTCACGTTCGAGCAAGTCACTGTCTATTGAGCATTCACGTTCAAGCATGTTACTGTTTATCGAGCATTCATGTTCAAGCATAACATTGTCTATCGAGCATTCATGTTCAAGAATGTCACTGTCTATAGAGATTTCATGTTCAAGCATGTCACTGTCTACCGATCAATCATGTACAAGAATGTCACTATCTATCATGCATTAATGTTTATGCATGTCACTATCTATGGAGCATTCAAGTTCAAGAAAGTCACCGTTTACCAAGCATGTCACAACCTATAGAGTATTCATGTTCAAGCATGCCACCATTTATCAAACATTCATATTCCAACATGTCACGATCTATCCTACATTCAATTTCAAGCATTTCACTATCTATCGAGCATTCATGTAAAGCATGCCACTTTCTGTCGGGCATTCATATTCAAGCATGTCACTGTCGATCGAGCATTCATGTTCAAGCATGTCACAGTCTATTGAGTATTCATGTTCAAGCATGTCACTGTCTATCTGGCAATCTTGTTCAAGCATGTCACTGTGTATCGAGCAGTCATTTTCAAGCATGCCCCTATCTATCCACCATTCATGTTCAAGCAAGTAACTGTTTATCGAGCATTCCTGCTCAAGCATGTCTCTATCTATCACGCATTCATATTCGAGCATTTCATTGTGTATCGAGCATTCATGTTCAAGCATGTCACTGTCTATCAAGCATTCATGTTCAATCACGTCACTGCCTATCTAGCATTCACGTTCAAACATGTCACTTTCCATCGAGCATTCATCTTCAAGCAAGTCACTATCAACCGAGCATTCATGCTCTAGCATGTCAGTAACTATCAAGCATTATAGTTCAAGCATGTCACTATATATCGAAGATTCATGTTCATGAATGTCACTGTTTATCGGGCATGCCAATGTCTATCGAGCAATCACGTACAAGCATGTCACTGTCTATTGAGCATTTATGTAAAAGCATGTCACTGTCTATTGAGCATTCATTTAAAAGCATGTCACGGTCAATCAAGCATTCATGTTCAAGCATGTCACTGTCTATCAAGCAATCATGTTCAAGCATGTCACTGTCTATCACACATTCATATTGAAGCATATCACTGTCTATCGAGCATTCCTTTTCAAGCATGTCACTATCTATCAAGCATTCACATTCAAGCATTCACGATCTATCAAGCATTCACATTCTAGCATGTCATTGCCTATAGAGCATTCATCTTTAAGCATGTCACTGTCTATCGAGCATTCACCTTCCAGCATGTCACTATTTATCGAGCATTCATATTCAAGCATGTCACTATCTTTTGAAGATTCATGTTCGAGCATGTCACTGTTCATTGGGCATGTCACTATCTATCGAGCATTCAGGTTCAAGCATGTCACTATCTATCGAGCATTCACATTCTAGCATTTGCCAATCTATAGAGCTTTTATCCTCAAGTATTTCACTGTGTATCGAGCATTCACCTTCTAGCATGTCACTGGCTATTGAGCATTCATGTTCAAGCATGTCACTATCTATTAAGCATTCATATTCAAGCATGTCATTGTCTTTTGAGCATTCATGTTCAATCATGTCACTGTTTATCAAGCATGTCATTGTCTATAGAGCATTTAATTTCAAGCATGTCACTGTCTATTGAGCCGTCATGTCCAAGTATGTCACTATTTATCTAGTATTCAAGTTCAAGCGTGTCACTATTTATCGAGCATGTCATTGTCTATAGAGCATTCATCTTCAAGCATGTCACTGTCTATCGAGCATTCATGTTCAAGTGTGCCACTATCTATCCACCATTCAAGTTCAAGCATATCACTGTCTATCGAGCATTCATGTTCAAGCATGTCATTATCTATCGAGCATTCATGTTCAAGCATGTCATAGTCTACTGATCTTTCATGTTCCAACATATCACCGTCTATCGAGCATTCACGTTCAAGCATGTCGATGTCTACTAAGCATTCTTGTTCAAGCATGTCACTACCTATCAAGCATTTATGTTCAAGCATGTCACTTTCTATCGTGCATTCAGTTTAAAGCATGTTACTATCTATTGAGCATTCATGTTCAAGCATGTCACTATGTATCAAGTATGTAACTGTCTATATAGCATTCACGTTCAAATATGTTACTATCTATAAAGCATCCATGTTCAATTATGTCACTATCTATTGAGCATTCATGCTCAAGGATGTCACTGTCTATCAAGCATTCATGCTCAAGCACATCACTACCTAACAAGCATTCATGTCCAAGAATGCCACTGTCTATCGAGCATTCATCTTCAAGCATGTCACTATCTATCCAGCATTCAAGTTCAAGCATATCACTATCCATCGAGCATTTTTGTAAAAGCATGCCACTTTCTATCGGGCATTCATGTTCAAGCATGTCTTAGTCAATTGAGCATTCTGTTGGTTAGTATGTGTTCGTGTTCATTATTACAAAAATGATCAAAATATGATAGAAACAAAGAAGGGGAGAAACAAAACAAAGAGGAATAAAGATGAGATTAGAACACAAACACCACTTGCAAGATACAAGTGTTGACAAGTGAAAAATACCATTTTTCACCCCTAAACTTAAGTCTTGATAGACCTTTGAGAGAACTAAATAAGTGTTTTAAGTGCCTATGTTGCAGCTAACAATAAAGATAGGCTTAACCATAAAAGCAGCTCAAAAGTGCCAAAAAGATGACAATCCATGTCAGTCCAAAGGAAGGAAGTGAAGAAACAACCTCATCAGCTGTGGAAAAGTCTAAAAGGAAGAAGGCAAAAGACATAGAGAAGCGAGAACAATTCGAGCAGAGAAATGCAATCTGAGTTCTTTTCAAAGAACACACTTTTAATAAGAACACGGAACTCTGCGAAAAGGAATAAAACCTCCAGGCTTAGTTTTGAAGAGCATCTGAACCCTTCGAAAAGAAGATTGAACTTTACGAAAAGGAGAAAACAGAATTCGAAGAGAGATTGAACATTGCGAAAAGGCCTTCAGATGCCACAGCACTTTGCGGAAAGGCCCTTAAGCTCTGCGAAAAGGTATTCTGGAGATTCGCAGCTTTAACAAAGGGCAATTCGATGTAATCTATTGCCGCGTCCCAAAGCATTTTAAAACCCAGGGCCATTCCGGAAGATTCTGCGCACGAACCAAAGGCATATTCCACCCCATGTGAGCACCCAAAGATGAAATTACTTGGCGGGAACTTCTAGAAGCTCAAACAGATTTTTGAATTTCCATAACGAATTGATGCCTCTTCACGATTGGTGAACAAGGATCAAGTTACGATTGGCGAATGATCTGGATCCCGTGCTCGACTCCATTGGTAGATATGAATTTAACCAACTCGATTGGTTGATACACATCGAAATTTGGACACAGGAAAGCTATAAATAGGACAAACATTTGCCCAATTTGGGTATCCAGTTTTGAGTTTCATTTCTAATCCCCATTTCCAAACGGACAGTTTGCGAAATCCTGTAATAGCTTCACTTTGATTTGCAATTGAGGCGTGAGACGTTTCACGTAATTCAAAGAGAGTTGTATTCAAGACTACAAATCGAGAGCTGTTTAAGTTGTGCTTTGTAATTGTAACATTGGATTTGAAAAGGTTCTTTGTAAACCGTATTTTCTCAATTGGACTCATGTTAAGGGTTCCTCGATCTCCTTATTGCATTAGACTCCTTTAGATTTCTTGTTTTATGCAATTTCCTTGATTCATTAATCCTGTGAAATTAGTGTTGGTAACCTAGTCTCTTGACATTTGTAGTGATGTTTCTGTTACGAATTGAGGATTTGGATTAAAAACTATTGGATGGTTTGTGGCCATTAAAGTGGATGAGACCATAGCCATAAGTGTAAGCCTAATCCTTGAATTAGATTTATCTCTCTTACATACATTGCTTGTAGCGGATGAAGATTGAATCACCTCTCATTTGAGCTATGGTTATTCTCATTAGATTTCAAAGACCAAATCGAGTTAGATATTACTTCTCCATCTTTGTTTCAATCACTCCCCAACTCGGATCTAGATCATTTAGTTTAAATTTTCCTTTGTTTTAGTTTGTTAAACGTGACAAATTCAAACCTCTCATCTTATCGACTTTCTAGATAGGATAAGAAGCGAGATCGTAGCTCGGATCTGGAGGTTTATCTTACATTTTAAACAAATTCTCTGTAGACGATCTTTCACTCACTTACTTTTAAAACTTGCTACAATTGGCCCCTGATCTTGCGCTAATTCTCTTCTAATTCTTGATATTTCTTTAATTTCTTATATAGTCTAGAGCCCTTTGTAATTTGGCAACTTTAAAACATTTTCAAAACACATAAATCAAGCACACTAAGATTGAACAACAAGTTTTTGGCGCCGTTGGAATTTGTTCTAAAATAGATAGACCTAAGTTTTCATTTTAATTTTATCGATACTAAACTATTCTATTGTTTATACTTGCGATTATTCATATTCGGTTTTTAAAGAAGGGAAATTACTTGAAAGGATTTACGAAGGTTTCTTTGTGCATAATCAGATTTTTTTGTTACGTGTTGTATGTTTGGTAGGAGGACTCTCATTACGAGATTCTCCCATTAAATTTAGAAGTTGAAAGACTACTACGAACCAAACAAACAACACGAGAATTCTCTACTATGGGTGAAGAACCTCGATTGTTGAGGATTACTTTGCACTGGTGCTTATAATTCTCCTTTTGCATTCAATTTCCTCTTGTGGAAGGAAATTATGAGATCAAATCATCAACTATCCAAATGCTCCTTCCTTCCATGGGTTGAGTAAGGAAGACCCATACAAACATGTGGATGAATTTTTGGCTCTTTGCACCACATTCAACATAGCTGGACTGGGTCCAGAAGGAACCAAGCTTAGGCTCTTTCCTTTTTCATTAAAGGATAAAGCTAGAACATGGTTATCCATGTTAGCACCAAATAGTATCACTTCATGGAATGATTTACAATGTCAATTTTTAGCCAAATATTTCCCAATGTCTAAAACTAGCCAATTGAGACAAAGTATCATTTCATTCTCCCAAAATTCAACTGAAACTTTCCATGAAGCATGGGAAAGATTTAAGGAACTTTTAAGGCAATGTCCTCATCATCAAGTTCCTAGATGGCAGCTAGTTCAAAGCTTCTATCAAGGAATTGATCAAAAAGGCAAAAATATGGTGGACGCCTCCTGTGGAGCACTTACTCTAAAAAATAGTTGAAGAGGTTTGGGACTTATTTGAAGTGATTGGTGAATTCAACTCAACAGAATCTGTCAAGAGAAATTGAAAATCCGGCTAGGTTGAACAATCACCAACCCACAAAAGGGAAGATCTATGAGGTGAATGAGTTGGAAAGAAAAATGGATAATCTAACCACAAAATTTGATAGATTGATGGACTCACTTAAAACTCCAAATGTGTCAAGAGTAGAGGAGGCATATACGATATGCGGTCCCTACTCATTCAATTGATCAATGTCCGCATCACGTTCCCGATTTAATGGTGGAACAACCTCATGTTGCCCAATCATTTGGACAGATGCAATCAAATGAATATCCATGGAGAGCACACTCCAATTTGAGGTGGAACCAGGGGAATTACCAATCCCAACAACAGCAACCAAGAATCAAATGCCTTTCAAAAGCGCACGGCCTTATCGTGAAATTTTTATGTCAAACCAAACTTTTGACCCATTCCACAACAACATGCGATGATCTGCCCCGATTCAAACCCTCCAGTCCCTTTCTTTTGAAGATCAAGTCCTAAATTCACTCCAGAATTTAAGATCTTTAACTCAAACTGTGAATTTTCACAGCCAGAGCATAAAGAAGATTGAAGAAACATTGGGATGCCTTTCAAATACCTTGGCAAAAGAGAGGAAGGAAAGTTACCAGCCAACCTTTGAACAATCCCAAAGGACAGTTCATGGTTGAGAAGCTTCTAATTCACATGAAGAAGTAAAAGCATCACCACTTTGAGAAGTGGAAAATGATAGATAATAAAGTGGGTATGGAAGAAGGAAGAAATGAGGAGGAGGATAAAGATATGCAGCAGGAGAAGCATAGTGATAGCAGTGGGGTTGCTGATGTACCTCAGAAAAATCAAAAAAATGAAAAACAGAAAAGTAAAAAAATTTCTGAAGATACTTCTAAAGCTGTAGATGAAAGATTGGTTCCTCATTTACCATTTCCATGCAATGAAATCAGATCTCCTTTTGATAAAGGGAACACAAAATAGATGATATGATGGAGACTTTCAAGCAAGTCAAGATAAATTTACCTTTGCTTGAGGCAATCAAACAAATTCCGATATGCAAAATTTCTGAAAGATGTGTGCACTCACAAAAGACAATCTAGAATACAGTTGTCCAAGAAGGTCTTTGCTGTGGAAAGAATTAGTCAGGTGTTATCCATTGCTACACCTCCCAAACTTCAAGATCCAGAATCCCCACAATCCCTTGCATTATTGGGGAACACACCATTGAAAAGGCTTTATTAGATCTGGGTGCTAGTGTCAACCTACTTCCATATTCTGTATATGAGAAGCTAGGTTTGGGAGAATTAAAGCCCACTCATGTGGTGTTACAACTAGCATGATCCGAAGAAAGCCGAGGAATAATTGAAGATGTATTGGTGGGAGTAGATAAATTTTTCTATCATGCTGATTTTTTAGTTTTAGATATGGAACCAACCAAAAGCAAAACTTCCATCCCTGTCATTTTGGGAAGACCATTCTCACAGCTCTGACAAAGAAATGCTTGCATTCAATGCGTGTCTTGTATTATGGAAGTCTCATTTGGAAACATGAAGGTGAAATTAAATGTTTATAATGCGATCACACATTTCATTCAGCTCAAGAATGTTTTCATGTTGATCTATTGGATGAACTTGTGGAAGGAACTTTACAACAATTTCGCAGGTGAAGACTTCACCATGATATCAAAGATGCTTGGGGATATGCTTAAAAGAAGCAAGTTGTATCTCAATTAGGAAATTAATGTTGTGCAAGGAACTCTTAAACAATCAAGAAGTTTTCTTCTTGAAACCTCGCTACTCTCCCCTTCCACAAACATCTAAGGTACCTTTGATACCTTTTTTTCTCACCCACGATTTAGAACTAAAGAAGCTACCCAAAAATTTGAAGTGTGTGTTCTTGGGTACTCAAAAACCCTCGCCGGCCATCATTTCTTTCTCTCTCACAAAGGAGCAAGAGAAAGAGCTGCTGATAGTCTTGAAAGAACATAAAAAGGCTATTGGATGGACTATTGCTGATTTAGGAGGAATCAGTCCAGCTGTTTGCATGCACAAAATCCACTTGGAAGAAGATGCAAAGCCTTCTAGAGAAATGCAAAGAATGTTGAACCCTCATATGCAAGAAGTGGTCATGAAAGAGGTTGTTAAGTTGTTGGATGCAGGGGTCATTTACCCCATTTCAGATTCAGCTTGGGTGGCACCTACACAGGTGGTACCTAAGAAATCTGGAATCACTGTTGTAACCTCAGTTCGTGAGCTTATGTCAACCGTGCAAACAACTGGATGGAGAGTCCGTATTGATTACGTAAAATTAAATGCAATGACCGAAAGACCATTTCCCCTCCCATTCATTGATCAAATTTTAGATAAGCTAGCGTGAAAAGCTTTTTACTATTTTCTTGATGGATACTCGTTACAACCAGATTCTGTGTACCCACAAGATCGAGGAAAGACCACATTCATGTGCCCTTTTGGCACTTTTGCCTATAGGAGAATGCCTTTTGGTCTTTGTAATGCCCTGCTACCTTCAAAGATGCATGTATGTAATTTTTTCCGATATGATTGACCAATTTATGGAGATTTTATGGATGATTTCTCAATCTATGGCATGAGTTTTTCCCAATGTTTACACCATCTCAAATTGGTACTACAAAGATGCTAAGAAACCAATCTGGTTTTGAGTCGAAAAGAGCCATTTCATGGTCACCAGGCATTGTCCTTGGCCATGTTGTTTCCCACAAGGGCATTGAGGTGGACAAAGCAAAATTGATTTAATTGCACATTTACCACCTCCCAAAAGCATTAAACAAATCAAGTTTTTAGGACATGTCTTTGGATTTTCTGAAGGTTCATCAAGGACTTCAGATAAAATAACTAAACCTCTTTGTCATTTTGTGCCAAGATGTCCCTTTGTTTTCAATAATGAATGCATGAAGGCTTTTGAATTCTTAAAAACTGTCGATTTCAGCTCCAATATTGCGCCTCCAGATTATTCATTACCTTTTGAACTGATGTGTGATGCATCGATTATGCTTTGGGAGCTATCCTTGGGCGGAGAAAAGATAAGCTGCCTCATGTTATAGCTTATGCCAAGTAGATCAATGATTGATGCACACTCAATTACACAACAACCGAGAAGGAGCTGCGGCAATTGTTTTTGCTTTAGAAAATTCAGGTCATATGTCTTGGGTTCACAAATAGTGGTGTTCACTGACCACTCGGCTTTAAAATACCTTCTGTCTAAGAAGGATACCAAACCAAGACTCATCAGGTGGATTCTCTTGTTACAAGAATTTGATCTACAAATTAAAGATAAAAAAGGGGTGGAGAATGTGGTGGCAGGTCACCTCTAGAATTTTAATCTTTGAGATTGATAGGTTGCCTATCAATGAATCTTTCCCGATGAGCAACTTTTTGCCATTAGTATACACACTCCTTGGTTTGCAAACATAGTCAACTTTTTGGCTACTGGAAGAATTCCTCAACATTGGAATAGAATGGATAAAGATCTTTTCTTCTCAAAAGTTAAACACTTCATCTAGGAGGATCCTTATCTGTTCAAGAGTTGTGCAGATCAAATAATAAGGAAATGTGTCCCTGACCAAGAATTTCATAGAATACTTTCTATGTGTCATGAACAGGCCTGTGGAGGTCATTTTAGTGGGAATAAAACTGCTGCAAAAGTTTTGCAGTGTGGATTTGATTGGCCTACACTTTTCAAGGATGCCTATGACATTGTAAGTCTGTGAACTGTCAAAATTAGGCAAGATTTCCAAGAGAAACTCAATGCCTTTACAGCCTATTTTGGTAGTTGAGTTGTTTGATGTTTGGGGGATAGACTTCATGGGTCCCTTTCCTCCTTCCAATGGGTATACTTTCATTTTAGTAGCTGTGGATTATGTATCCAAATGGATTGAAGCCACAGCTACTAAAACAAATGATCACAAAGTGCTCTTGAAATTTCTTAAGGATCACATTTTTTTTCGAGGTTTAGTTTTCCAGGCCATTATCGGTGATGGGGAAGCCATTTTGTAACAGACATTTTGAAACATTGTTGAAGAAATACTCTGTGACTCATAGAGTGGCCACTCCATATCATCCACAAACCAGTGGGCAAGTGGAGATTTCCAATAGAGAAATCAAACATATTTTGGAAAAGATTGTGAAGAAGGACAGAAAGGATTGGTCCTTTAAGCTGAATGATGCATTGTGGGCATATAGGACAGCCTATAAAACCCCAATTGGTATGTCCCCATTTAGGTTGGTCTATGGCAAAGCATGCCATTTACCAGTAGAGTTAGAATATAAAGCTTTTTGGGCCATTAAAACATTGAACATGGATCTAACTACTGCTGGTAATCACAGGAAATTGCAACTTGCTGAGTTAGAAGAGCTGCGAATGGATGCATACACCAATTCAAGATTATATAAAGAAAAAGTCAAAACTTTTCATGATAAAAATTTATTGAGAAAAGAGTTCACAGCTGGTTCTAAGGTATGGTTATTTAACTCAAAGCTCAAGTTTTTCCTAGGAAAACTGAGATCCAGATGGGATGGGCCATACATCGTCGTTCAGCGGCCCCTTGAGGCTGATGACATCCTTGATCCAAGGAATGGAAGAATCATAAAGGTCAATGGTCGAGGCTCAAACCATGCATTGAAAAACCCGAGAGCCTATCGACCATCCATCATCACGAATCTTCAAAAATCTGATGGCCGAAAACTGTACATTATGTTTGTATATCATAGTTTGTGCTTATTTTTTCTTTTTTTTTTCTCCTTTCGCAGAGTTTAAATATGCTCAAAATCAAGTCACAAAGTAATATTTCTCTTTTCGTAAAGTTCAATTTGCTTTTCGAATAGATCTGAAGCTGTAATGAACTACTCGAAAGAAAAGATGTGCTCTTCGAATAGTTGGTCTTGAAGCCATTTCTCTTTTCGAAAAGTAATTACGAAGCTAACTCCTTTGCGAAATGATGTTTACAAGTCGTTAACTTGTCTAATATTCACAATTTTAAAAGGACTCTTTTGGAACTTTTGAAAACTTAAAAGCACTTTGCAATATTAACCTTGAGTATATTTAAACCCTTTCGATTGGGTTTTCATTTCAAACTCGCTCATGAGCGACTCCTCTCACTAAAACCCTACGTTCTTTCTTTGGACGATTCAACAAGTCTACTACCCTTTTGTAACTAATTGGTTAGATCATCCGCATTTTCGAAGAGGATTTCGCTTATAATCTGGAGGATTTTGCAAAGCAAAAACTCATTCAAAATGTAAACCCTAAATCTCGGTATTTCTTTACCCATTCTCTCTGGTTATCATATAGTAAGTTGTTCTGTTTGGGCATTATTATACATCGATTTAGGATGGGAAAAGCAGAAATCATTGGTTGCAATGTTTACCAAATCCTCTGCTAAAAAGGTGAGCAAATCGACCCCAAAAGCAAAGGGAAAAACCAAAACTGCAGCTAAACGGAAACTTTCAATGGATAAAGCGGACAGGGTAGAAAAAGGAAAGAAAATTAGACATGAGGAACCCACCCCTGCTGCTAGCCCTGAGCCTGAGCTTACTCCTCTGCCCATTCATTTGGTTCTACCCAATCCCTTCATTGAAGCTTCGAAGCTAATACCGAGCTAATGGTTGTGAAACTTTTTCGACACCAAACGAGAATGCACTGCCATCCTTAAGATACCTTAGAAGCTTCACTAAGCAATATCCTTACCCCTTGCGGAAAGAATTTACCCAAGAATGGTAAAGTTGTGGTTCCAAATCCTAGTCAAGGTCAGTGAAAAAGATGCTGATGTCCCTAGCCTTGTCTTTTTTATTGATGATTGCGATCTGACTGACTTTTGAAGACATAGGGAATGCTCTAGGGATACCATTCCAATTTGATCCTCTGGCCCTTTGGCTGCTCCGAAATTGCCTCTTTTAGAGATGGCTGCCCATCTAACTCAAGGTATTGTAGACGCAGGCGATCCATCATGAGAAGAGACCTTGCTCCCCAATTTCTATTGATGGATTCCATTCTAAGGGGTAGTTTTATGTCACTTGCACGACCAAGAGAGAAGATCACCAATTTTAGAGGCCCTCTTTCATTTTTCCAAAGGCGTTTTCAATGCCCCTATGTTAATTTTTGAAGCCATGGCGATGTCAATTACCAAGCTAAAGAAAGAGCGAAGATATGGCCTACCATTTGGCAGATTGATCACAGCCCTCCTCCCAGCCAAATTTGACATTGATACTGAGGAGCCCTTTGAAGTCATTACACCACACAATTTTAGAAAAAAGGCTTGGACTACAAGCATAATGTGTGAAGGATGAGAGAGCGGTGAACTCGCACATGCCCCTATTGCACTGGAACTGCGGTTGTGGTGAGAGTGAGCCAACTCACCAGTGAACAAAATTGACATCAACCCTGCAGTTGTGAGTGAGCCAGAACCCATCCCTGAAGCTGAATTTGAGCATCCAAATGAGCTTGCCCCTGCCATGTTGCCAGACCCAACGTTGTCCGAACCAGCTCTACCAATCCCTGTGGTGACCAGCTCTTTAGCTACACCCCTTATAGCAGAAACCCCCCTCCCTTTGGTGACCAGCCCTGCAGCTGCACATACTCTGGAGGAAGTCATCCCTACACCCTACTCCCCCACTCCAGCCCTTGACCAGGTTCACCCCATACTTCCCATCATTCCAATTTCGGACTCCCCTCTCCACCACCCACTCCAACCACCCTCCCACCACCCATTTCTCTCTCCAGTGCCCAAGTTTTAGAAGAGTTAGCTGCAGGATATATTGCCCCTTCTCCCTGCACTCCTCTGCTCCCAAGCCCCTCACATTCCCCTGCTCCATCACACACACGAGGCCTCCCCACACTTGAACGAGCCCCTCACTGAGCCTACTCTTTAATGGTCTCTATTTTTGAAACAATGGAACTGGACCCCTCCCCTAAACCTGCTCCTCCTCCATTCACCCACATTCCAACCCCTCCCTTTACACCCATTGCACCTCCTCCTCCCTCCACCTCTCCCACACGCATCCATTACCCAAATCCTTACCTACCTCCAATCCATCCAAGCCCAACTTCAAATCAACACAGATAACAATAGCCATGGAATGGGCCTCCATACCTTAGCTTCCACAACCCAAACCACCACCATCACCCCTGTGCACTAAATTCTCCTGAATAGGCCACTCAAACATATGCAGTAGTCATATTGGTTGATCTGCCATCCCCTCCACCACTACCCAGTATCTCTGTGCATGCATCTCAGACAGACTCTGCTATCCCCCTTCTAACCACTTCTTCCACCCCTCTCCCAGCTGGGCCCCCTTTTGTCCCCTACCATTCCATTCCCCTTCCCCCCTTTGCCACCCTCATCAAAGCCATGGAAACTAACCCTTATATCCAAAGATGTTCAAAAGGGCTAGCTGATTTGCAAGCTTACATCCGCACTCTATGAAAACCAAATCGAATTTAGAGATTTTATGAAATTTGAAAGAGATAAAATGGACCTCATGGTCAAACATTTCACCGGTGAGGATCGAGCAACACAAGGTGTCCATGTTGCAAGCCCAATCGATCAAGAAAATTGAAGACCACTAGCCTCACCAAACACCTTGGCCTCATCGGAAAGATCAAATCTGAGGAGTATCTTTGAAAAACACTATTCAGAAAGCTCAATCCAGTTCAGACTCCAACACCGACTCTAGCTCGATTAAACGGTGACTCCAGTTTGGAGCCACCTGAACCAACCTATGATACAGATTTTGACCCCAGTTATTAGCTTTCATTGTACTTTTTGGGTTATACAGTTGCAATAGAAAATTTTATTTTGTATACTACTATGCATTTTTGTCTGTCTTCTTGCCATTATTATTTTTGTTATTTTTCATTCTTATATTTTTTCCTCTGTTTTGGACCAGTGTGGACCCTGCTTCCCTTTGGTTTGGGGGTATGGCAGGTATGCCAATAAAATAAGTAAGTTAATGCTTGCTGCAGCTTATGATCAGTAAAACTTTTGAAAATGAAGTCATTTCACACCTGTTGTTTTGAAAAATGAGGAAGTTAAAACTTTTTAAAATGAATTTCTACTGTAATTCTAAAGACTTTCATGAAGTAAATGTCAGGAAATTTTCAAAAGAAAATTGATGTTTTAGTAAACCTACAATGAAGGAAAACAGTGATGATATACCTCAAGAAGTTGATAGAAAACCACACCCAGTGAGATTCGGGCCTGCTGAAATGTATTCTTTGGAGGTATGAATTGGCAATTTTTTCTGCTCTAGGGACTGTTTGAACCTGCTAGTTATCACTAGAAGTTACACATATCCAAGTTAAAATTGCTTGATAGCAATCATGATATTAAAGACATGATGTAGGGCCTTCTTTTGGATAGTTTGAACTTCAAAAAGCCCCACCTTTTGAAACTGCCCTTGATACACACCAATTGAGCTTTATAAATCCAAGATTTCTTTGAAACCTCATCAACCTTATTTAGCCTAACCCTCACTCTGAGAATTCAGAAGGTAAAGGAAAGAAAGCTGAAGAAAGGTGAGTTGGGTAACAGTTTGGTAAAAGAAAAAGAAAAATAATTGAAGGCAATGATGTATCAGCAGAAGAAATGTGGCATTCCAGTCAATGATGATTTAAAAAAAAAAAAAAAAAAAAAAAAGAAAAAAGAAAAAGAGAAGTCATTTCATTGGAAGTTTGAAAAAGAAAGAGAAAAAGATGGCCACTTTGGCTCTGAAAATTCAAAGAAGAAGATGAAATTGTGCTGAATTGAAGAAGGTGTGTCTATCACCTCCTTACCTTGACTGACTTCTCAATTTTGAACTCCATTCCACCCCTTAATTCTTGATAAATTTCACCCATAAGCCACATTACAACCCAAGTTAAAGTCCTTACTGATCAATGATGGATTGAGTTGTCATATGGAGATAAGGATTTGTGTAATCTATGGTGAAAAAAGTAGTAAATTCAGAATAAAAGCAATGCCTATGCTCACCTTACATTCCTATTTGAGGAATTGTAATTGCTCTTGAGTGAAATAGTGTAACCCTCATATTTGCATGGTGAGTGAAAACCACGGTGAGAGTTGAGTTTGAAATCAAATTATTTGGGGTAACATCAAAACTGAATTTTCAAATAGAAGGCAAGCTTTTCATTAATTTTTCTTGTAAAAACTTTTTGACACCAATGAGTGAATGATAAAGGAATTACAGAATTTTAGTTTTGAAATGTTTTCTTGAAAATCTTCTTACAACTGATGCAGTGTGAATAATCTGATTGGATGAAAGTTTGCTTTAATGAGCGCATTGATCTTAAGCGATTTATTGGAGAAGTTTGTGGGTACCTTCACCTTTGAAAACCCTCAAGAGACTTCACTCCTCCACTAGGGATCACCTAGGGGTTTAAAAGGCTTGTTGCATAGGCTAAATGCAAATGCTCCCTACAAAGTGGCTCTTTACTTTGTTTTTTTGTATTATTCTTTTCTTTGCTCAGGACTAGCAAAGCTTAGGTTTGGGGTGTGTTGACAAGTGAAAAATACCATTTTTCACCCCTAAACTTAAGTCTTGATAGACCTTTGAGAGAACTAAATAAGTGTTTTAAGTGCCTATGTTGCAGCTAACAATAAAGATAGGCTTAACCATAAAAGCAGCTCAAAAGTGCCAAAAAGATGACAATCCATGTCAGTCCAAGGGAAGGAAGTGAAGAAACAACCTCATCACCGTGGAAAAGTCTAAAGGAAGAGGCAAAGACCGTAAGAGAAGCAGAACAATTGACAGAGAAATGCAATACTGAGTTCTTTTCAAAGAAACACGCGTTTCAGAAAGAACACGGAACTCGTGAAAGGAATAAGACCTCCAAGCTTAGTTTTCGAAGAGCATCTGAACTCTTCGAAAAGAAGATTAAACTTTGCGAAAAGGAGAAAACACAATTCGAAGAGGGATTGAACTCTGCGAAAAGAGCTTCAGAAGCCACATCACTTTGCGAAAAGGCCCTTAAGCTCTGTGAAAAGGTATTCTGGAGATTCGTAGCTTTAACAAGGGCAATTCAGTAATCTGTTGCATGCGTCCCAATGCGTTTTAAAACCCAAGGACATTCCGGAAGATTCTGAGCACGAACCAAAGGCATATTCCACCCCATGTGAACACCCAAAGATGAAATTACTTGGCGGGAACTTCTAGAAGCTCAAACAGATTTTTGAATTTCCTAACAGAATTGATGCCTCTGTTTCCTGATTGGCTGAACCAGATCAAGCAGTTCTGATTGGCCAGAACAGATCTGGATCCTGGTGCTCGACTCCTATTGGCAGATATGAATTTAACCAACTCTGATTGGTTGATACACATCTGAGCTGGACCTGGGGAAAGCTATAAATTGACGAAACATTTGCCCAATTTGGGTATCCAGATTTTGAGTTTCATTTCTAATCCCCCATTTCCCAGCCAGACAGTTTGTCTGAAATCCCTGTAATAGCTTCACTTTGATTTGCAATTGAGAGCTGTGAGACGTTTCTATAATTCAAAAGAGAGTTGTATTCAAGACTACAAATCTGAGAGCTGTTTAAGCTGTGCTCTGTAATTGTAACGGTGGATTTGAAAAGGTTGCTGTAAATCGTATTTTCTCAATTGGACTCATGTTAAGGGTTCCCTCTGATCTCCTTATTGCATTAGACTCCTTTAGATTTACTGTTTTTTATGCAATTTCCCTTGATTCATTAATCCTGTAAGAATTAGTGTTGGTAACCTAGTCTCTTACAGCATTTGTAGTGATGTTTCCTGTTCTGAATTGAGGATTTGGATTAAAAACTATTGGATGGTTTGTGGCCATTAAAGTGGACAGACCATAGCCATAAGTGTAAGCCTAATCCTTGAATTAGATTTATCTCTCTTACATCTGTGCTTGTAGCCAGATGAAGATTGGATCACCTCTGCTGAACTGCAGTATTTCTCATTAGATTTCAAAGACCAAATCAGAGTTAGATATTACTTCTCCATCTTTGTTTCAATCACTCCCCCAACTCGAATCTGGATCATTTAGTTTAAATTTTCCTTTGTTTTTAGTTTGTTAAACGTGACAAATTCAAATCTCTCATCTTATCAGCTTTCTAGATAGGATAAGAAGCCAGATCTGGTAGCTCAGATCTGGAGGTTTATCTTACATTTTAAACAAATTCTCTGTGGACGATCTTTCACTCACTTACTTTTAAAACTTGCTACAATTGGCCCTGATCTTGCAGGCTAATTCTCTTCTAACTGTGCTGATATTTCTTTAATTTCTTATATAGTCTAGAGCCACTGTAATTTGGCAACTTTAAAACTATTTTCAAAACACACATAAATCAAGCACACTAAGATTGAACAACAACAAGCTTGATGTTGCAAGTTTTATATGAAATAAGGGTTGTCCTACAGAGAGTTATGGATCTAAAGGTAGTAAATATCTAGATTTGCTATAGATCTGACAACTCTAAAGCTAATCTATCTTAAACTAATAAAATAAGGCAAAGATAAGGTGTTTTGGGGTTTTGTCACTAACTATAATAGAAATTGATGCAAAATTAGAAATAAAAGAAAGGGGTCTAAAAAAGAGTGAAAGTGGTTTGGTAAAAATAAATAAGAAAATGGAGAAGTAAGAAATTAGGGACTAATTTTTACTGCAAAAAGTATTATAAAATAGAGTAAGAGTTGGATCTGCAACAATCCTTCATTTGGCTACAAGCACAAATGCAAGGAAGAAGAATCCAACTTAACTCTGAGATATGGATTAGTCTTAGGGTTATGTCCTGTCCACTCAAATGGTCACAGGATATCCCATGGATATAATCCAGTCATGGGGGTTAACGCTGAAACAATAAAACCATTGCATAAAATCCATAAAAATCTAATAAAAGTCACAAGATAATACAGATTAAATGAAACCCTACAACCAGCTATTCATTACAAAAAAGAAGCTTATAATGATATGGCTCTCAAGTTTGCAGTCTCTGCAAGACATCAGGTCTCTTCACAATGCTATTACAAAGCCATTTACAACTCAAATTAGCCCTAACTGCTACTAAGATTTAGCCAGCCATGCTGAGCTAAGGAGAGAAGAAAACAAAAAGGGAAGATGACCTAAACCCTAAAAATGAGCTCAATGTATGTGTATGTCATCTTTTTATATGGTCTTCTCCTCACAGGCATGCTTTGATTGTTTTATATACACATCCAAAAAGTAACTTTATGCTCTGGCCAATTAGAGGGAAGAAGAATCAAAATTGTTAGGCTCTACTGACGTGGCTCAATTTCAGCCAAGTATTGCCCAAGTTTGTTAGGAAAGCAGTACACACTAGAACAGGTGTCCCATATGCTACAGATGTTCTAAAAATGCCCCCAATGTCTACAAATATCTGCTAGCTCGAGAGGATGGTTCTGAAGGCTTCTGATTGTCTAGCTCGAGAAGATGAGATGCTGCAGTCTTGGTCTACTCAAGAAGATGAACTGCTTCTGAAGGCTTCTCGAGAGGATGGAATGCTGCATGCTTTGAACTGCTGGACACTGCTAGAGAGGCTAGAATGTTGTAGGCTTTGACTACTCGAGATTGCACGAGTGTCTAGCTTCTGAAGGTTTGGTCTGCTTGAGACTGCTCGAGAGGCTAGATTCAGCTTCTCGGCTGGGCTGTCTAACTATTGTAGCTCTCCATTAGGCATGGGTCCCACTTTTCTCCCATGGCAGGACTTCAAGGGGTCAAGGCATACTAACACCCAATTTGGTGGGGACCACCATGGTTAAATCTCTATATTTTTCTTAGCTCTAGTGCTTAACTCTAATTCTTCTCTTTTTGACACTTGTAGAATGGATTTCTCCACCACTCTACAGGTTATTGTAACTACAAAATCACTCTTAAAAATCAATTATTAAACAGCTCTAGGGTTTATTAAAGCCTAGGTTTGGAGGTAGAAAGTGACATAATTCAGTGATTAACACACTCCTAAGCCTAATCTTTGCTAGTCCTCGAGCAAAGAGAAGATTAAACAATTATTCTAAAAATTAAATGCCACTTTCATAGGGAGCACTGATGAATTTAACCTATGCATCAAGCCTTTTAAACTCCTAGGAGATCCCTAGTGGAGGAGTGAAGTCTCCTGAGGGTTTTCAGTGGAGATGCCCACAAACTTCACAATAGAACAATTAAGTTTAGTGCAACATATGTCAAATCAGATTTCAACAAATAAAGATTCATTCCACACCCTACACTTTCAAATTTAGAGAAATTCAAATAGTAATGTAGTTAGTTTAACACTTAAAATCATAATGAATTTCCATCATAGCCAGTCAGCTTACATCAAGAGTATTGTGTGTGAGAATCAGTGCCAAGCTCACCATTAATTCAAGATTCAAGTTTAAATATTATCCCAATGAATTTAGTTTCAGACCCAATTCTTACCAGGCTTTCACTCAAAAATAAAATTCAAAGGTGTATCACTTTCACTTCAGCTCAAGATCAATTACAGACCTCAAATAGGCTTGCAAGCATGAGTATAGGCATTGCTGCTAATTCCTGTAATTCTCTTATTCTTTCCACCATAGATTACACATCCCCGTATCTCAACACAACAACTCAATTAACTTTAGATCAATAAGGACTTTTTGCTGGGTTGTAATGTGGCTTAGGGTTGAGGTTTAAAAAGAATAAAAGGATAAAAAGGATTCAAAATTGAGAAATCAACTAAGAGGAGGAGGTGATTCATGACTTCACCTTCTTCATTACATCACAACTTCATCTTCTTTTATATTTTTCATATCTAAAGTGGCTAGCTTCTTCTCATTTGTTTAATTTTTCAAATGAAGTACTTCTTTTGAGTTCTCTCTCTCTCTCTCTCTCTCTCTTTTAAAAATAAAAATAAAAATGAAAAGCCACAAATATACAACTGACACACTGCTTTTTTATAGATTTCTTCTCTTCTCCTTTCACCAAATGTTGAACCCAACTCAACTTTCTTCAACATTCTCTCCTTTACCTTCTGTAATCTCAGAGTGAGGGTAAGGCTGAATCAGGTCAATGAGGTTTAGGTTCAATTACTTTGGTGTTTGTTAAAGAAAAATAAATTTTAAGGCTCAAATAGTGTATAAAAAGGGCAGTTCAATGGGTAGGTATTTTCAAAATCAAATTGTCCAAATGAGGGTCTTAAATCATATCGTTAGTGACATGAGTTCAGCCAAACAGTTTTAATTTGAGGTGCATAACTTCTAGTGAAAAGATGTTGATTCAATCATTCCTTAGAGCCGAAAAAATTGCCAAAACACTCTTCAAAAGAAAATTTAATAGGCCCAGATCTCACTGGGTAGGGTCTTTAAGTAAACTCATGGGGTATATCTTAACATTTTTCTCTCCTTTCTGGTTCACTAAGTACTAATTGTGAAAAAGATTTCTTGAAGTTTGCTTCTTGGAAGTGTTAGATCTCAAAAGATTTCAACTTTAAAATGTCTACTAAAAAATTTTAATTTCTTCTTTCTAAAATGGTTAGGTGGGAATTTACTTTATTTCTTTCAATTTTACTAACAATACTGCACTAAAATTAACTATTTTATTGGATCACCCTACCATACCCCCAAACCTAATATAAACATTGTCCTCAATGTTTCAATAGAGAGTGCATTTAGGGGCAGTAGGGTTAGGAAAGGAAGAAAAAAAATACTGAAGAAAAGAAAGAAAAAATTACACTAACAAAATGATTGTATTCATAGAAAAAGATAATTTATAACAAAATATTATACAAAGGAGACGACTTTGTACAAAATGACAACTGAATAAGAAGCAAAATAAATACAGAAAACTCCTAAAAATAGTCTGAATCTGAATCAAGATCTATGTATTCCTCTGTCTTTTCTTTTCCTTTCTTGACATTTTCAGCCTTGGCAGCACCAGCTTTAGTCTTTGAAGTAGTTGGTTTCTTTTGTTTGGTGCTACCCCTTTGTGGTTGAGGCTCCTGAATTTTAATGCCTTTAGCTCTTGCTTGAGGCTGATCATCTTGAACACATAGAGAAAGGAGAGTGGCTAATAATGAATCAACCAACTTTACATATTGATTAGCCCTTTGTTCATATAATCGATATACAGCTACAGCTATGTCAAGTTTTTCTTGCATTGCAAACATCTCCTGTTGATGAGCTAGCATTACTGATTCCAACTGTTTCCAAGAGGTTAGCTTCATCAAGGCCAACTGATCCTCATAACTTTTTAGTACCCTATTTCTTACAAAATTGACCAACAGACACACATCCCTAGAAACATATGGGTTGGCATGCATGAGAACAATGAGGGTTGGTGCTGGAGGTCTTTGGCTTGGGTATGTGTTATTCACTAAAAAGTACCACTTTTCACCACTTAACCTAGCCTTTGTTGGACCTTGAAGCTGACCAATAACTCCTTTTTAGCTTATTTTATAGTTAGGAATAACTTGTGTAGCTTTACACAAAGTCTACGCTTTTGGTGCCAAGAAGAGAGATAATTCAAGCAAAAGATGACAGTTGAATCAGAGAGTGATGGAACACCATGGTAGTACACACCATGGTGACTATTTTACATGTCACAATGGGCCAAGACAGTCCAACAGATGAACCAAGTGTAGATGAGAGTGGAGGAAGCTGCAATAGAAGCATGTGCATAGCAACAGAGGAGCTAATGACCTATCTCGCACAGTTGAGGTGTTGCCTAGCGCTATTTAATTCACTGGCAAAGCTCCCTCGCACAGCTAAGACATGCAGCATATTAGAGCTCGTGAAGAAGTCACGCAGTTCAATGAAGGGGTTATCACAAAGCAACTTTTCGTGCAGCAGTTGTGCACTTCAGCCGCAATCAATATGTCAAGAATCACGCGGAGCTCTCACACACTAAGCCTTCAAAAATACAACTCACAAAGTTCTCACGAGGATCAAGCCTTAATGCAGTAGCGTAAACTACCCCATGAGACTAATTGGCAGAACAACAACAAAGACCTCGCAAAGTTCTCGCGTGGCTTTGGAAGAGTGAGATGCCCAAAAATCCTCTTGCATAGCTCTCGTGCGCCTAGAAGCTTAACCCTGAACCGAGTGAGATGCAAAGGCATCTACGCGAGTACCTCGCGAAAGAAAGTTTCTGAAGCTTTTCTGTGCGAGTGCATCCAAAGCTGAAGTAGCTGCGCGATCATCCACAGTCCTACTATGTGAGATAGTAGTATTCAAAACCAAACTTTACCTCGTGAATACTTTTGTAAATTTGCGAAGTGATATCTAAGCCGACCTCATCTCAATCTTAACTCAAGGACCTTTTGGGGATTTTCCCAGGTCTAGGGCACACATCCTGAGGCATGAATCTCAATGCATGCATCCCAAGAAATCCAAGGGTTGTAATAGTGCCACATCTGCTTGAAAAATTAGGGTTTACTCTTCTCTCAGCCACAACATTCAGACAAAGTATATAAGTTGTGCATGTAACTTTGAAACTATTAATCACTCTTTCCTTCAACCTCTATCAGCTGAGAGCTCAAGCAGCTTAGGGTTAGGATTAGGGTTTGATCACCTCTTTTTCCATTTTTTTTTCTCTCTCAGCCCAGCACTTGCTGGCTAAATCTTTGGTAAGCAATAAGGTGTAGTTTTATTTAGTTTTGTAATAGGTCATTTAATCATTGGGATTTTGTGTTGAGGTGTTGTGCATAAGGCTGCTACCTTGAGAGATTTCATTGTATGTAATATCAGATCAATAGAATTTGTGCTTTTAATGCTTACTTAATCTATTATTTTCCTATTTGCCCATTTTTCTATTTAGGCTATAGCATGCATTTAGGATTTGAGCTTATTGAAAGGCTCATGGAAGCTTGAGCTTGTAGCCCAGGGACCATGGTGGCAGTAGCAGTTTACATGTTCGACCTCATCATTTGTGGGTAAGGGAGCCTCTGTAGATAGCCTGTGATTATTAGAGTGGATAGACTATAGCCCTAGGGCAATCTTGGTCACATATCTGAGATGGATTCTTTTTCTCTGCACTTGAGCTTGTAGCCTAGGGAGAGATTGTGTAGGAATAGGCTCCCCTCTGTTTCACTTGACCACTATCAGATGTTAGATCTAGCTTCTCTGTAATGATTTCAGCTGTGAGGATATTTTATTACAAGCTATTTTTAAGCAATAAATTGTTAATTTAAAGTCCATTTAAATCTATAGATCTTTTAGTTCCATTAGTTTTCTCGATTGGATTTGTGTTTTTGGGAATTGCCCATTCACTTAACCTTTAGATCTTTTGATTTCCATCTGATCTTCCTAGGTTTAAAACTCCTATGAATGTCAGCCAAATTTGTACGCAGATCTAGGGAACTTGTAGCCTGACAAACATAGTGTCTGCAATGGTATTCATGGCCTGATTTGATTCATTGGATTAGGTTTGATCAATCCACTCCTTTGGATTAGGTTAACTTTTCTGACTCAATCAATGAGATTTATCTAACTCTATTGGATAGACTATGACCATTTGAGTGGACAGACTATAGCCTTAAGAACACCCCAAATGGCATGGGTTAAGTTGGATTCTTCTACCTTGCTGAGGTTATTGATAGCACTTCAGTAAGGATTTGCGGTAGAGAGAGCCCTAAATCTGAGTTACATAACTAAATAAACTTTTGCCTAAACTGCTTACTTCTCATCTTTTTATCTTTATTTTAACACACCATCACCACCTTCTTCATGACCCTTTCTTAGGATAGGACTGTATTTTATTTCTTTTCTTTTTTTTAGTAGGTAATTTAGTGTAGTTGTGACACCCAACTTCCTTTCTTTAGGATTGTCAGATCTGTAGCCAGATCTGAAGGCCTACTATTATAGCTCATTTTGGGTTCTAGATCAATTTGTCTGTGGGACAAACTCTTATCAAAACTTGCTATAATAGCCCTGTATCTTGCAGGCTTAAGATTATTTTAGTTATGTTGTTTCCATCTTTTATTTTACTTTAATTTTTAATTTGTTCTCACCACACAATAATAAAATCAGCACATAAAAATAATAACAACAAGTTTTTGGTGCCGCTGTCGGGGATATTGATCTTTTTAGTAGACCTGAGTTGTATTATATTGTAGTTTAGAAAATTTTTGTAGCTGTGCCATATATAGAATAATAAGTGCTACTGATTCTTTGTGGAATTTTGCAGACTTGAATAATAGCAGAAGGGAAAAGCTAGAGCTGCAGCTGGAGTTTAGCTAGCTCTGTTTGCATTTCTTTTACCCTAAAACTCAGTCTTTTAATGTTGAATTCCCTGTAACTAATCTTATTGTAAATTTGTTTAGTTGTTAATTTAGTTAGAAAAATTTGTGTGCTGTGAGCATTTTCCTTACTTGCTTAATCTGTGTGTGTATTCTTGGAAGAAGGTCTCTTAACCCTGAGTTGGAACTTCCAAATCCTAAGGTTAAAAGAGTCCTTAGACCAAGACACACCACACAAGGCCCTATTGTTGAAACTGTGCCAGCTAACATGACTGAGGGGCAAAGAACCTTGAAGGAGTATAATGCACCTGGGGATTTCACTTCTCCCGTCTGCATACAATTCCCTTCAGTGCAAGGAAACTATGAAATCAAGTCCTCCACCATCAATATGCTGCCATCCTTCCATGGGCTTAGTAAGGAAGATCCTTACAAGCACATTAACCAATTTTTAGTACTTTATACCACTTTCAATATTACCGGCTTGGGACCTGAAGTTACCAAACTGAGGCTTTTTCCTTTTTCCTTAAAGTAAAAAGCCAACACATGGCTCTCTAAGCTCCTAGCCAGCAGCATACAAACATGGAGTAACCTCTAAAGCCAATTCTTGGCTAAATTCTTTCTCATAAATAAAACCAGGCAGATGAGGACAAGTATTTTGTTATTTACTTAGTCCTCAACTGAGATTTTTATGAAGCATGGGAGAGATTTCAGGAGATGTTAAAATAATGCCGCTACCACCAAATTCCAATGTGGCAACTAGTGCAAGTATTTTACTAAGGGATTAATACCAAGAGTAGGGATATGGTGGATGCCTCATGTGGTGGTAGTTACCTCCACAAGACAGCTGATGAGGCTTGGGAGCTGTTTGACATCATAGGGAAAAATTCCATGCAGCAAGAGTCACTGTCTCGCAAAGACAGTCTGACCCTAGCTAAGTTGGTGAAAGAGTCCACCCCTAGAAGTGAAATGTATGAGATTAAGGTGCAAAGTGAGTTGGAGAGGAAGGTGGAAAACTTGAACTTAAAGTTTGACAAATTGATGAATGTGATGTAGCCTAGAATGGTTGCACAAGTGGAGGAGGCATGTTTGATATGCCAATCTCCCACACATTCACTCCAAGATTGTCCATCAGCCAACTAATTCCCTGATTTTGTTATGGAGCAAGTCAATATTGCCCAAGCATTTGGGCAATAGCCTGCTGGGTACTCATGGAGAAACCACCCAAATTTAAGGTGGAGACAAGATAATTACCCTCAACCCTAGCAATAGCAGTTGGTAGCTCCATACAGACCCCAACACCAGTTTAACCAAGGATACCCACCTAGACAGAATTTTTAGTTGCCTGCCCCACAGCCCAACCAGTTGGCCTTGCTCCCACAATAGCCCAAATCCTCTTCTGTTAAAAAGCAAATGCTGACATCCATACATAATTTGGGGAGCCTAGTCCAAACTGTGAACTCTCATGGGCAAAGCATTAAGAAAATAGAGGACCAGCTGGGTCAAGTCTATAATGCTTTGAATAAAAGAGTGGAGGGTAGACTGCCTAGTCAACCCTTAGCCAACCCCAAAGTGCAGTATATGATTAGAGAAACATCCTCTGTCTAAGAGGAGGCTAATGCAATCACTACCATTAGGAGTGGGAGAGTGGTTGATAATTTAGTGGGCAGAGCAACTGAGGAGGTCATAGAAAGTGAAATTGCAAGAGAGGAGAGTGGTGAAGAGCCAAAGAAGCCATCCCCTATTGTTGATTAGTAAGGAAAAAATAAAGGGGCTGATGTTGAGCCCCAATAGCAACCAATAAGTGAAGAAAGAAGAAAAAATAAAAAATTGACCATGATGTGGTTAGGCATGCAGCTGTGGCACCAGTAGTCCCACAACTACCATTTCCTCATGCATTAGCTGGCCCATAGCCTTTTGATAAGGGGAATACTCAGATGGAGGAGATGATGGAGACCTTCAGGCAGGTCAAGATCAATTTTCTCTTGCTTGATGCCATAAAATAGGTCCTTGCCTATGCTAAATTCCTGAAGGACCTCTGCACACAGAAGAGAAAAGCAAGGGTGCAGTTGTCCAAAAAGGATGGATTCAGGACAACTACAATCTCCTAGACCTGCAAGATACAGGGCTATTGTAGCACGTTTTATAGGTAAGTAAGGGTATGTCCATAGGGAAAATGTGAATAAACTATGATGGATCTCCAGATCTATAGTAGATTTGACACTTTATCCTACTTTAAGCTATTCTAAAACAGGAAAGAGGAGAGGTTTTTGGGTTTTGTCACTACGAACTACAAAAATTAAATGTAGTTGATCCAGAACTTAAGAAAACACAGAAGTGAAGGAAAATGGATCAAAAATCAAAATGATGAAGATCAGTAGCTAGGGATTTGATATTTTAGTGAAAATTGATTAAATCAGAGGCAATGCTTAGATTAGATCTGCAATAATCCTTCATCTGGCTACAAGCTCCCCAGGTTTTACCCCAGCAGATGCATGGTATAAGAATCCAATCTCAACCAGAGAATTGAAGCAATGCTAAGGCTATGATTTATCTACTTTAATGGTCACAGACCATCCCAGAGATTATCCCAACATATGAAAGAAATCCTAAGGCTATGATCTATCCACTTTAATGGTCACAGGT
Source organism: Chloranthus sessilifolius (assembly GCA_021018995.1). Classification (NCBI taxonomy): domain Eukaryota; kingdom Viridiplantae; phylum Streptophyta; class Magnoliopsida; order Chloranthales; family Chloranthaceae; genus Chloranthus; species Chloranthus sessilifolius. Next base: position 119,789,294 of record CM037584.1, on the reverse strand, counting down.
CATCCTAGAGATTGTCTTGAGCCAGTGGTCTTGATTAGAACAAGTTAATCATTATAGATGCTGTGAATGCCAGGCTACAAGCTCCCCATTTTTGGCTGGCTCACAGGAATATCCAAACTAAGGAAATCAAATACAAATAAATAAAAGCTAGCTCATAATTAACTCAAAAAACCCACAATTTCATTGTAATGCTACTACTTACAATGATGTGCTCAGATCTATAATCTGTGCAGCATCCAATCCCTCACAAAGCCTCTAAAACTCTCAATTACAGATTATACCCTTACCCTAGCTACTGAAGAGGTTTTTAGCCAACTATTCTTGGCTAATGGCGATGAAGGAGGAAAAGAGAGGGAAAAATTGGAGGGAAAAGTGAATTCGATCTCGGCTCTGCTCTTTAAATAGATCTGCAATAATCCTTCATCTGGCTACAAGCTCCCTAGGTTTTACCCCAGCAGATGCGTGGTATAAGAATCCAATCTCAACCAGAGAATTGAAGCAATGCTAAGGCTATGATTTATCTACTTTAATGGTCACAGACCATCCCAGAGATTATCCCAACATATGAAAGAAATCCTAAGGCTATGATCTATCCACTTTAATGGTCACAGGTCATCCTAGAGATTGTCTTGAGCCAGTGGTCTTGATTAGAACAAGTTAATCATTATAGATGCTGTGAATGCCAGGCTACAAGCTCCCCATTTTTGGCTGGCTCACAGGAATATCCAAACTAAGGAAATCAAATACAAATAAATAAAAGCTAGCTCATAATTAACTCAAAAAACCCACAATTTCATTGTAATGCTACTACTTACAATGATGTGCTCAGATCTACAATCTGTGCAGCATCCAATCCCTCACAAAGCCTCTAAAACTCTCAATTACAGATTATACCCTTACCCTAGCTACTGAAGAGGTTTTTAGCCAACTATTCTTGGCTAATGGCGATGAAGGAGGAAAAGAGAGGGAAAAATTGGAGGGAAAAGTGAATTCGATCTCGGCTCTGCTCTTTAAATTTTTGGATGCCTTTCAATCTCGTTGCTCCTTTATTTATACCTTTTTCTCAGATCTGTTTCAGCCAATCCAAATTCAAAAGAATAATGTAGTTATGCTGATGTGGCTAATCCCTCTTCTAGAAGCTTTTCTCCTATTGGTCGACAACTGACAAGTACATGTTAGGTAGTTAGAGTTCCCGCTTGTGCTTAGTTGAATACCAAAAATACCCCCCAGGGGTCGCTGTCGTGCCTTGGAGCATGTGCGCAGAATTTGGAAGTTGTGACTGCTGAAGAAGGGTCATTGGAAGTTTCTAGAATGAATGTCGAGAGGTTTAGAGGGCTTTTCGATGGGTTCTTGGTCTGTATGCTCAGTCTTTCGATAGGTTTGGGATAAACCTCTCGCTGGGTTGAAGTGTACTAGTCGCTAGGATCAACTTCTCTCGACAGGTTTGAAGTAGCTCTCGATACCCTCTATTCAGTTCTTCCTTCATCTTGTCGACAGGTTACAATCATCCTGTCGACTTGCTGAAGTGATCGACATGTTGGGAATCATCTCGACAGGTACTAGAGGATCATGTCGAAAGCTTCTCTCGTTCTGCTTAATAGGTTCATTTGAACCTCGTGACTTCCACTACATCTTCAGCTAAGGTGTCGACAGGTTCTTTCTTTCTACAATCACAACCTATCAACAAATAGCTGGAACCTTGTGATAGCTTACTGGATCCTCTTGGCAACTTCTTCCTTGACTTTCCTCAGCTGGCACCTATTTTTGGTGCACTATCTTCCATCTGTTAGCACTCAACAACCTCTTGGTCAGTTCAATCTATCTTTTATGCAACTGTGCTTGGTCTCAAGCATGACTTTTTGAGCCTATGACCTTCTCATGAATTTATACAACTCTGATTGCTTGACTGATAGGCTTTTGGGCTGTTGTGAAACCGTGATGAGGAACATATTGCTTCTTTGGCCTTTTTAGGTGGATATCTACACTAAGGCTGGATTTTATTGCTTATCTACAAAACACCCTTAACACACCTTATTAGTCAATTCAAGGGTCTAACGAAGGTTGGGTTAGGAGGTGAAAAATGGTACTTTTCACTTCTTAACACACCCCCAAACCTAAGCTTTGCTAGTCCCTGAGCAAAGGAGAGAGTAAAAACAATTAACTTACAGAATTAGATGCCACTTTCGTAGGGAACACGGGTACATTTAGCATATGCATCAAGCCTTTTGAACCCCTAGGTGATCCCTAGTGGAGGAGTGAAGTCTCCTGAGGGTTTTCAGTGAAGTTACCCACAAACTTCCCCAATGGTTCAGTTAATGTTAATGCAGCATGTTGAGAATAAAAAATCAAGTCAAAATGAAATTCATTCCACACCTCATTCTTTTAAGTTCAGAAGGTTTTTATCAAAAACACAGTCTTTTAAAAACTAAAATTCTACTGCATTTCCTTCACAATCAATCAGCTCATGTTAAGGCATTTTATCAGAAATTTAATACATAGCTAGCTATCAAATTGAGAATGTCTGTTATGATACAACTCCCAACAAACTTAATTTCAGACCCAAACCTCACCGGGGCTTGTCACTCAGAAGGAAACTAGAAGGGTGCATCAGCTCACAAGAGCAGTTATAGCCCTCAAATAGGACTGAAAGCATGAGCATAGGCATTTCTCTAATTTATGAAATTTTCTAACTCTTTTCACCATAGATCAGACATATCCTTGTCTCCACATGACAACTCAATCAATTTCAGATTAGTAAGGATTTTTTATTGGGTTGTAATGTGGCTTATAGGTGAAGTTTATAAAGAATAAAAGGGAATGAAAGGATTCAAATGTGAGAAATCAGTAAGGTAATGAGGTGATTTGTAACTTCTCAACCTTTATTTCAGCATAATTCCATCTTCTTTTTAAATTTTCAGAGCCACAGTGGACAGCTTCGCTTTTTTTTTTTTCAAAATATCTGTTGAAATGACTTCACTCTTTTTGTTTTGCTTTTCTATTTTTCTTTTCTTTTTGTATGCCTTTCTTTTGTGTTTTTCTCTAATTATATATATATATATATATATATATATATATATATATATATATATATATATATATATGGGCTGGTATGCCATAATTACACATCACTCTTGTCTTCATATGTGTTTTCTTCTTCTTGTACCAAATTGTCAAAACTTACTCCTCTAACCTCTTCAATTCCTTCACTTCTACCTTCTGAAATCTCAGAGTGAGGGTCAGGCTGCATCAGGTCATTGAGGTGTTGGGTTCAAATTTTCTGGTTTTTATCAAAGAAAAGCTTGGGTTTCAAGGTTCAATTTGTATGTATCAAGGGCAGTTTAAAGGGTAAGGATATTTTCAGCTCAAACTATCTAAGGAATGGCCTTACTTCATATCCTCAATGTCAAGAATGCTGTTAAGCTATTTCAACTTGGATTTTCATAACTTCTAGTGATCAAAGCTGGATCTAGTCAGTCTTTAGAGTAGAAAAATTGCCAAGACACTCTTAATAGAAAAATAAGTTCTCAGGCCCAAATCTCTCTGGGTGTGGTCTTACATCAAATTTTTTACGGAGTATCCTCACATATCTCCTCTCCTCTCAAGGTCACTAAGTGTTAATTTTTTGAATAGAAGTTCCTGACATTTGCTTCATTATAGTGTTAGAGCTGCAGCATTATTCCGAATATTTTTTTCCTTTTTCAATTTTCCTAAAAATAATTAAGGTGGGGATTTACTTTATTTTCTTAGTTTTTTATTGAACCTTGCTGCACTACTATTAACTATCCATTGGTAAGGCATACCTTGCCATACCCCCAAACTTATGAGGAGCAGTGTCCTCACTGTGTTAAAGATAACAGTGGGTGTGTAGCACGGGAGAAAAATAAAAATACACACAGAAAGAATAGAAATATAAGACATAAATATCAAAGAAACTAATTAACATAAAAAAGAAATTGTATTAAAATATATACAGAAAATATGCACAAGATCTTCATAAGTATATAAAAAAAAAGTAGAAAAGAAAACCTAGACACATTCTAATGTAGACACGACTCAGGCGACACGTCCATAGCCTCAAACAAAATATCCCATTCAAAAAGTTGCGCCCCTGGCTCATGGATATCCTGAACCTGCTACTACTAGAAGAGGAACTGCAAGCCAGGGGAGGGGATGAGAAGGCCTAGGAGGAAGTGGAGCGGGTGGTGGTTGGGGAGGCGAGGGTGGGGGAGAGGAGGCAGGGGGTTCTATCTTCTATTTTTTCTTCTTCCTCTTATCTTTTTTCTTCTCTTCCTGGGCCAGAATCCTTTGCACCTCCTCGAATGCATCCCACAGGAATTGCAGTGGGTCTGGCTCCTTAGGTGGTGGCGGGACCAATCAGATTGGGTAGAATTTGTTTGGCTTATTGATGGGTTTGTCATCCACCATGGTTGGAAGTGGGGATGAACTGACAAAGTTGATAGAGAATGAGTACCACGGAGGAGGACGGACCTGCTATTTAAAAGGCGAGGTAGGAGAAATAGGGATCGTCAGAATAAATGGTCACATTTTTTCAAAGCTTAACTATTAAAATGACGGTGGCAATAAATGGCATGATGATGGTGGTAAGCACGACATGTCATGTGAATTATGATGGGGAATGACACCATGGAGTGCATGCTTGACTATTTTTATCCATGGGGGTTTAATGCGAGGAGATAAGAGGAATTAATGCTTGGACACCGGTATTCTGAACCTATCAAGAATTACAAAGGAGGACCCTCAGATCTTATCGACATGCTAGCGATTGTATCGACAGACAATGTTGCGCCAGTAAAACCCGTCAATACATTCCTTTAGAGCTTTTGAAACCTGTCGGTAAGTAGCCCAAACCTTCTCGACAGGTTATGAATCAATGCAAATAAGCCTATATCCTATCCCATGACCATGCTACACATCCCTTAGTCAACTCAGGAAGTTCCCAACCCCAAGTTGGCCTATGACGGACACCTGATATGTACATACTCATACTAACCCTAATGACTCTGTGAAACAGTAGTACCACACCAAAACAAAAACTATGATACATATGATACCTTGTTGAGAATCAATTAAGTAATGGAGGATCTTGAAGGGAAATGGTCACTATGGGCTCCACATTTTCAACAACAGGCTTGAGCCTCTGACCATTTACTTTCAAGATCCTGCCATCGTTGGGATCCTTAATATCAACTGCTCCAGAGGGGAATACATGCTCAACTATGTAGGGTCCCTGCCATCTAGATTTCAATTTTTCTGAGAAAATTTTTAGCTTAGAGTTGAAAAGCCATACCTTTCTGCAGACAATGAACTCTTTTCTTAACACTTGCTTGTCAAAGAAGACCTTGGTTTCCTCCTTGTAAATTCGTGCATTGGAATAAGCATCCAACCTTAGCTCATCCAACTCAAACAGTTGGAGTTTCCTCTGAATGCCAGCAGAAGTTAAGTCAGTATTCAAAGCTTTAATGGCCCAATATGCCCTGTGCTCAAGCTCTACTGGTAAATGGCATGCCTTGCCATATACCAGCCAAAAAGGAGACATCCCAATGGGGGTCTTGTAAGTAGTTTTGTAAGCCAATAAAACACCAGTTAGCTTCAGAAACCAATCCTTCTGATCCACTCTCACTATTTTCTCTAAAATATGTTTGATCTCTCTGTTAGAAATCTCCACCTGCCCATTGGTTTGTGGGTGGTATGGGGTGGCAACTCTGTGTGTCACCGAGTTCTTTCTAAAGAGATTCTCAAACTGTTTGTTACAAAAATGGCTCCCCCCATCACTGATGATGGCTCTGGGGGTGGTGCCAAACCTAGAGAAAATGTTGTCCTTCAAAAAGTTGAGGACAACCTTGTGATCATTAGTTCTTGTGGCTATGGCCTCGACCCATTTGGACACATAGTTCACAACCACAAGAATGTAATTATAACCATGGGAAGGAGGAAATGGGCCCATAAAGTTTATCCCCCAAACATCAAAAAGCTCAACCATAAGAATGGGCTGCAAGGGCATAGAATTTCATGTGGAAATACTCCCCATTTGTTGGCATCTAGAACAGGCTCTACAGTGTTGAAAGGCATCCTTGAAAAGAGTGGGCCAATAGAAGCCACTTTGAAGCACCTTTACAGCAGTTTTGTTGCCACTGAAATGGCCTTCGCAAGCCTGTTCATGGCACATAGTCAGAATGTTTTTAAATTTGGTTTCAGGCACACATCTTCTTACCACTTGGTCTGCACAATACTTAAAAAGGTAAGGATCCTCCCACATGTAATATTGAATCTGTGAGAAAAATAGAATCTTATCATCCTTGTTTCAATGTGGGGGGATTTTACCTGCAGCTAGATAATTTACTATATTGGCAAACCAGGGCACACTCATCTCTATAGCAAAGAGTTGTTCATCTAGGAAGGAATCATTGATGGGCAAGCTCTCTTGTTCAGTAGCTGGGATCCTGGATAGGTGGTCTGCTACCACATTCTCAACCCCCTTTTTGTCCTTGATCTCTAAATCAAATTCTTGCAAAAGCAAAACCCATCTTATCAGTCTGGCTTTGGCATCTTTCTTGGACAAGAGATATTTTAGGGCTGAGTGGTTAGTAAACACAATGATCTTAGATCCCAGCACATATGATCAAAATTTCTCCAAAGCAAATACAATAGCCAACCACTACTTTTCAGTTGTTGTATAATTCAGCTGGGCATCAACCATGGATTTGCTTGCATAGGCCACTACACTTGGTGCCTTGTCTTTTCTTTGTCACAAGACTACACCAATAGTAAAGTTTGATGCATCACACATCAACTCGAATGGCAAGGAGAAATCAGGAGCTTGTAAAATGGGAGCAGTAGTCAAACATGTCTTTAGTAATTCAAAGGCAGCCAGGCATTCATTACTAAATTCAAATGGAACCTCCTGGCAAAATAGATGGTAAAGAGGTTTGGAAATTTTGCTGAAATCTTTGATGAACCTTCTATAAAAACCAGCATGACCTAGAAATGACCTGACTTGCTTGGCAGTTTTGGGTGGGGGTAGATGTGCAATTAAGTCAATTTTAGCTTGATCAACCTCTATCCCTTTGTGAGAGACAACTTGCCCTAAGATAGTGCCTTGAGTCACCATGAAGTGACTCTTTTCCCAACTTAAGACTAGGTTGGTTTCTTCACATTTCTGCAACACCAGGTTAAGGTGCTGTAAGCATTGACTAAAATCATCCCCATAAATGAAAAAATCATCCATAAAAATCTCCAAGAACTAATCAATCATGTCAGAGAAGATAGCATACATACATCTTTGAAAGGTGGCAGGTGCATTACATAGTCCAAATGGCATCCTTCTGTATGCAAAGGTTCCAAAGGGGCGTGTAAAGGTTATTTTCTCTTGATCCTGTGGGTATACAGGGATCTAATTGTATCCTGAATAACCATCAAGAAAATAATAAAATGCCTTGCCCGCCAGCTTATCCAAAATTTGATCAATGAATGGCAATGGGAAATGGTCTTTGCTGGTTTTCTCATTGAGCTTCCTGTAATCTATACACACCCTCCAACCAATGGTCTGTCTGGTTGGGATCAGCTCTCCTGAGTCTGCTTGAACTACAGTTATCCCAGATTTATTTCTTAGGCACCACCTAGGTAGGTGCCACCCATTGAGAATCTGAGATAGGGTAAATGACCCCAGCATCTAACAGCTTGACAACTTCTTTCATGACAACCTCTTGCATGTGTGGGTTCAGTTTCCTTTACATCTCTCTAGAAGGCTTGGAACCCTCTTCAAGATGAATCTTGTGCATGCACACAGCAGGATTTATACCTCCAAGATCTACAATAGTCCACCCTGTTGCTCTCTTATGCTTCCTTAGCACACAATGCAGTTCTTCCTCTTGCTCAAGAGTGAGGGAGGAAGAAATTATGACTAGCAATTTCTTATTATCTGCTAGGAAAGCATACTTCAAAGATTTTGGGAGCTGCTCCAGCTCCTCATCTGGGGGACTGATGAGTGAAGGCAGTAGGGGTGCCTTAGAAGGTGGTGGAAGAGATAACAAAGTTGGTTTCCCTGGGTGATGCTATGCTGGCTCCACTTCAGAATTTACAGTTTGCACTTGCTCAAGCTCAGAGGTGAAGGCTTTCTCTTCCAGAGTTTCCTTCCAAACTTCATCAAAAATATCAAACAGATCATTTTTGAGCAGAAGTTGAGGTAGAGTTTCTTCCACTAACTCATATAGCAGCTCAATAGAAAAACAATCCTCATTATCTAAATCGGGTTGATGAGTTGCATTATACACACTTAATTTGACTTTCATATTACCAAAGGTTACTTCCATGACTCCTGATCTACGTTGAATGCATGCATTGGCAGTGGCCAAGAAAGGTATTAAGTAGTGAAAAATGCCAGTTTTCACCCCTTAACCTGACCTTTGCAGGACCTATGAGCACATTAATAAACCTCAGTTGAGTCTGTTTTATAGATAGCAATAAAAGATAAGAAAAATGTAGAAAACCACTCAAGAATGCCACACAAGGAAGTTTATCTCTCAGCACAGTACAGACCCAACAATAGCACACCAGAGGGCTGCACACCATTGGGCCCTTTGGGCGTGTGGCAACAATAGAGCAAGGCAAAGGAAGTGAAAACAGGCTGAAAACATCCTATCGAGAGGTTATCTGAAAACTTCGATAAGAGTTGAGAGCCAAAAATGGAGGAATTCGTGCAGTTGGAAAGGTTTCGATAGGATCTGAAGGTAGAGAAAGGATGAATTTGTGTGGATTGATGAGTACGATAGGATCCAAGAACCTACCGAGCAGCTGAAAGAACGGAAGAAACCATCCTATCGAAAGCTTGCCTGAGGTATAAGGGGAACCTATAGAATGGTTTCCTGAACCTATCAAGATGGAGACGCTGGAACAGAACCTATCGAAGGGTGCTTAAGCCTTTCGATAGGAGTGAGAGCAATCCTATCAGAATGATGGCATGTAGAGCTGAACCTATCGGAATGGTCCTCCAACCTGTCGAAAAGCTTCTCTAACCTGTCGAATGCTCCAGACAAAGGGCTGAGAATGCTGAAGCTTTAAGAGAAAAATCATCCTATCAGAACCTATGGAAGAGACCTGAGAACCTATTGAAAGGAGCCACAAAGCTCCATTTGAACCTGTTAGAAGCTCCCTGAACCTATCGAAATCGTGTGAAGAACTTCTCAGAAAATCAGCTATGCACACGCTGTAACTTGGTGACCTGTTGCATGCAAACCGAGGCATGTTGGTGACCGGCACGATGATCCAAAAGATGCCCTGAGAAATCCTAACCAACCCACGTGCTCTAACAAAACTCTAACAAACCCTGAGGACCTTATAGAAGGGAAGATTGGCAGGAAAAACAAGAGAGAAAGCTATATATTGAGATCCCCAATTGCAATTGGGGGGGATTGAGATTTAGATCAAATTCTAGAGATCAGAGCTTACAGCAAAATTCCATTTTCCCTCTTTTAGCTCAACTATGGTTGGCTAATTCCTTAGGAGCAGCGAGGAGAGAGGTTAGATCTATAATTGGGTAAAGTTGAGAGTGTTATTATGGGTTAATTGCTGCACAGACTACAGATCTGAGAGAATTTCATTATAGAGTGAGTTTTATTGCAATGTAAATGTTTTTTTTATTGATTTAATTAGATCTATAGTTCCTTTGGTTTCATTTGGTGCTCTATCGGATTTGTGTAGAGGAGTCTGTTGATCAGCTCACCCACTTAACTGGTAGACCTCTTGGATACCATCTGATCTCCCTAGATCTGATATCCCTGCAATTTCTTGTATCTATGACCTAGAAATTGCAGCATCTGTAGTAGTTTTAATGCTCTGTTTGAAACCTTTGGTTTGGAGGAATTCCCTAGGATGATCTGTGACCATTAAAGTGGACAGATCATAGCCTTAAGAGCAGTCCAATCTCTGGTTTCAATTGGATTCTTCTACCATAAACCTTTGGATCGGATGAAGTCTATAGGATGGTTTGTGACCATTAAAGTTGACAAACCATAGCCTTAAGATCAGTTAAATCCTTTGGTTTAGAGTGGAGCCTTCTACCCTGCAGCTGTGCTTGTAGCCAGTTGAGGGATTTGTGAGCTTTGAACCCCTGTAACATGACCATCTCAACCTGATTGCAGTGAGACCAATCTCCAAGCTTCTCTTCTCCACTTTCTATTTTTAAACCCTTCCATTTGCAAGACCTAGATCTCTGGACTCGATCTCAGTTAGTTTACATTTCAAGTGTAGTTTAGTTCAAGTGACAACCCTTTTTAACCTCTCCCCTTTCTTTTAGCTGACTTAGCATTAGTTAGGGTGCCAAATCTCTTACAGATTGGGAGATTTACCATATTTTGAACTCACCTCCCTGTGGACATTCCCTTACTTATTAAAAACTTGCTTCAAAGGACCCTATATCTTGCAGGTCTAGGATATTTTTGTTGTGCTGAATCCATCCCTTGTTTTACTCAGATTTATTTTATCTTTATCATTACACAATAAATTAGCACACTAGAAATCCCCTACAAGTTTTTGGCGCCGTTGCCAAGGAGGTGTTTCTGAAATTGGTAGATCTACATTTGATTTAGTTTATATCATAGATCTGCAGTAGTTTGTTTGATTTTTTTCACTAATTCTGTTTGTAAGTTTTGTTGTTTTCCAATATTCTATTTATATTTCATCAGATCTGAAGCTGCTGCGAAAGAGGAGCATTGTGCTGGAGGCTGCGCTTGAGTTTGCATCCCTCTACTCCCCTTTATTTGTTAGATCTGTTAATTTTTAGATTCAGTAGTCATTTGTTTTTGTTCTTGCTTGTTGTGTTTGAAGATTTGCTCTACATTAGATCTTGAGTGGTGTATGTTTGGGAGAAGAACTCTCCAACCTTAGATTATCCCTTTAAATCCAGAGGTTGAAAGGATTCTCAGATCTAGACAAACTCCACTCACATCTGTTGCAGCTGAATTTCCCGAAATGGGTGAGCAACAGCAGCCTAGAACTCTCAAGGAATTTAATGCACCAGGGGTTTACAATTCCCCCTTCTGCATTCAGTTCCCAGCTGCTCAAGGAAATTATGAAATAAAGTCTTCCATAATCCAGATGCTACCCTCATTTCATGGCCTAACCAAAGAGGATCCTTATAAGCACATTGATGAATTCTTAGGACTTTGCACCACTTTCAACATCACAGGTTTGGGGGAGGAGGGAACCAGGATGAGACTCTTTCCTTTTTCATTGAAGGATAGAGCCAAGACCTGGTTGTCAATGCTTCCACCCAACAACATTCAGTCCTGGAGTGACCATTAATGTCAGTTTTGACTAAATTCTTCCCTATGTCTAAAACAAGCCAATTGAGGAAGGGCATCATCTCATTTGCCCAAGATCGAACTGAGGATTTTCACCAAGCTTGGGAGAGATTCCAAGAACTCCTAAAAAAATGCCCCCACCATCAAATCCCTGAATGACAATTGGTTCAAAGTTTTTATCAAGGGATTTATTCGAAAAGTAGAGACATGGTAGATGCTTCTTGTGGTGGGACCTACCTCCATAAAATTGTTGAGGAGACCTGGGAGTTGTTTGATATCATTGGTGAGAACTCCATGCAGAGGGAGACCTTTCTAGGGACTTAGATCCGCCTAGATTGGTGAAAAAGAATACCACTAGAGGGAAGATGTTTGAGGTAAATATGCAAAGTGATTTGGAGAGGAAAGTGGGTAGCCTGACACTGAAATTTAATAAGCTCATGGGAGCAATGCAGTCACCCGTGGCTGCTAGGGTGGAGGAGGCATGTGCTATCTGCCAGTCCCCTGCTCACTCCCTTGAAGAATGCTCATCAGCTGTCTAGTTTCTAGATTTTGTTACGGAGCATGTGGCTACCACTCAATCCTATGGGCAACAGCCTGCTGCTGGGTTCCAATGGAGGAACCACCCCAACTTGAGGTGGAGAGAAGATGCATACCCAAACCAACAGCAGCAGCCACAACAGCCCATGCCCTACAAAAATGCTTAACCCTACCACCAAAGTTATGTTCCCCAGCCTCATTACCAACAGCCCATGACCCAGCCTATGGGCCAGCCAGTTCAGCAACCTGCACCCCCTCCAGCTGTGAGATCACTTTCTTTCGAGGAACAAGTTCTGGCCTCATTATAGAATTTGGGTCTCTTATCTCAAACTGTGCACTCTCACAGCCAACGCATAAAAAAGATAGAAGACCATCTTGGTCAGCTGTCTAATGCATTGACTAAGAGAGAGGAAGGGAGGCTACCTAGCCAACCACTGGATAACCCAAGGAGACAGTTTGTAGTAGGTGAAGTTTCCTCCACCCAGGAGGAAGCTAAATCTGTTACTACATTGAGGAGTGGACGGCTGGTAGATAATCAAGTGGGCTGTGAGCCTGTCAGAGATTTGGGAAAAGAAAAAGAAGTGGTTTTCGAAAGGACACAACAGGAGCCACCAATTGTGGACAACCAGGAACAACCCAGTTTAAATAAGAAAGAGAATGAGGATTCTCCAAAAAATAAAAAAGTTAAAAAGACAGATGACCAGTCGGTTAAGGCTGCAAATGAGGGAGTCGTCCCACATTTGCCATTTCCCAAGGCATTGCAAGCACCTTCCCCTTTCGACAAAGGGCAAGGTAAAATAGAGAAAATGATGGAAACTTTTAAGTAAGTGAAGATCAACTTGCCTTTACTTGATGCAATCAAGCATATTCCAGCCTATGCCAAGTTCTTGAAAGACCTGTGCACCCATAAAAGACAGTCTAGGATACATTTATCCAAGAAGGTCTTTTCCGCAGAAAAGGTGAAGCAGATATTGACTATTGCAATCCCAACCAAACTCCAAGACCCTGGAGTCCCCACTATCCCCTGCATCATTGGGGATCATATCATTGAAAAGGCTTTGTTAGATCTAGGAGCTAGTGTGAACTTGCTTCTATATTCAGTATATGAGAAGCTGGGATTAGGAGAGTTGAAGCCCACACATGTGGTCTTACAACTAGTTGATAGATTTGAAAGGAAGCCCGTGGGGATCATTGAAGATGTTTTGGTTGGGGTTGACAAATTCTTTTATCCTGCTAATTTTTTGGTGCTGGACATGGAACCAAGCAAGTGTGTTACTTCGATACATGTAATATTAGGAAGGCCCTTTTTGGCCACAGCTAATGCTTGTATACAATGCAGGTCAAGAGTCATGGAAGTATCCTTTGGGAACAAGAAGGTTAAATTGAATGTTTACAACTCAGCCAATCAATCCCATCACGATGAGGACTATTTTTCCATAGATGTGATAGATGAGGTTGTGCAAGAAAATTTGGATATGCTACTGCATGGTAATGAGTGGTCTAATGTTTTTGACAAAGTATGGAAGGAAACAGAGGAGGATAAGGCCTCCACCTCTGAGATTGAACATGTGAAAATTGTATCCTCTGAAGCAAAGCCAACATAGCATCACCCATTAAGGCCTGCTTTGTTACCTCTTCCATTACCCTCTAAGACACCCCTATTGCCTTTCCTCATCAGACAGCTCCCAAAATCTTTAAAATATGCCTTTTTAGGAGACAATAACAAATTGTCAGTGATAATTTATTCTTCCCTCACCCTTGAGAAAGAAAAAGAATTATTTTGTGTGCTAAAAAGGCATAAGAGGGAAATAGGATGGACCATTGCAGACTTAGGGGGGATCAATCCTGCTGTGTGCATGCATAAAATCCATCATGAGGAAGGCTCTAAACCTTCTAGAGAGATGCAAAGGAAACTCAACCCACACATGCAGGAAGTGGTGATGAAGGAGGTAGTCAAACTCCTCGATGTTGGGATAATTTACCCTATCTTACATTCTGAATGGGTGGCACCTACCCAAGTAGTACCCAAGAAATTCGGGATCACAGTAATGGAAGCAGACTCAGGTGAGCTGATTCCAACCATACAGACCACAGGTTGGAGGGTATGCATAGATTATCGAAAGCTCAATGAGAAAACCAGCAACGATCACTTTCCATTGCCCTTCATAGATTAGATCTTGGACAAGTTGGTAGGCAAGGCCTATTACTGTTTCCTTGATGGATATTCAGGGTACAATCAGATCCCTGTCTACCCCCAAGACCAAGAAAAAACTACTTTCATGTGCCCATTTGGAACCTTTGCATATAGAAGGATGTCATTTGGGTTGTGTAATGCACCTGCCACTTTCGAAAGATGTATGTATGTCGTCTTCTCTGACATGATTGACAAGTTTTTGGAGATCTTCATGGATGATTTATCCATTTATGGAGATGATTTTAGCCAATGTCTACACCATCTCAGCTCTGTGCTGCAAAGGTGTGAGGAGACCAGCCTAGTTTTGAGTTGGGAAAAGAGTCACTTCATGGTGACTCAAGGCACTGTCCTAGGACATGTTGTATCCCATAAAGGAATAGAGGTTGATCAAGCTAAGATTGACTTAATTGCACATTTGCCCCCTCCCAAACTATCAAACAAGTTAGGTCATTCTTGGGCCATGCTAGGTTCTATAGGAGGTTCATCAAGGACTTCAGCAAAATTTCCAAGCCTCTTTGCCACTTGTTGTGCCAGGAGGTTCCCTTTGAGTTCAATGATGAATGCCTTGCTGCTTTTGAACTGTTAAAGACTTGTTTGATACAGCTCTTATTTTGCAAGCCCCTGGTTTTTCTCTGCCATTTGAGCTGATGTGTGATGCATCAAACGTCACCATTGGAGTAGTTTTGGGCCAAAGAAGAGACAAGGCACCATGTGTGGTTGCGTATGCTAATAAATCAATGGTTGATGCTCAATTTAATTACATGATGACTGAGAAGGAGCTGTTAGCCATTGTATTTGCTTTGGAAAAATTCAGGTCTTATGTGCTGGGATAAAAAATCACTGTGTTTACTGACCACGCAGCCTTGAAGTACCTCTTGTCCAAGAAGAAAGCAAAAGCAAGACTAATCAGATGGATTCTTCTTTTACAGGAATTCAACTTGGAGATTAAAGATAAGAAGGGAGTTGAGAATGTGGTTGCTGACCATCTGTCAAGGATCCTAGAGGCTGGAACAGAGAGCTTGCCCATCAATGATTCTTTCCCAGATGAGCAACTTTTTACTGTACAGATAAGTATGCCCTAGTTTGCTAATATAGTAAACTACCTTGCTGTGGGAAGGACCCCTCCACATTGGAATAAGGATGATAGAAGTCTGTTCTTCTCACAGATTCAATATTACATGTGGGAGGATCCTTACCTCTTTAAGCATTGCGCAGATCAGGTGATAAGACGTTGTGTACCTGAGGCCGAGTTCAAAAACATTCTAACCATGTGCCATGAACAGCAGCATTGTAAAGATTGTCCTCAATGCCAGCAAATGGGAAGCATTACAAAGAGAAACTCCATGCCTTTGCAACCTATACTTGTTGTCGAATTGTTTGACATTTAGGGAATCGATTTTATGGGACCTTTCCCACCCTCCTATGGATATAATTTCATCCTTGTAGCTGTGGACTAGGTGTCCAAATGGGTAGAGGCCATAGCTACAAGAACAAATGACCACAAGGTTGTCATTAATTTTTAAAAGACAACATCTTATCGAGGTTTGGCATCCCCAAAGCTATTATTAGTGATGGGGGAAGCCACTTCTGTAATAAACCTTTTGATAAACTAATAGAAAAATACTCTGTGACTCACAGAGTAGCCACTCCCTACCACCCACAAACCAGTGGGCAAGTAGAGATTTCCAACAGGGAAATCAAACACATTCTAGAGAAGATTGTGAGAACTGACAGGAGGGACTAGTCCACAAAATTGACAGATGCCTTATGGGCTTATAGGACTTCCTATAAAACCCCCATAGGTATGTCCCCATTCAGACTAGTTTATGGCAAGGCATGTCACTTGCCTGTTGAGTTAGAACACAAAGCATACTGGGCTATTAGAGCAATAAATTCTGATATAAACTCTGCTGGTATACACAGGAAACATCAGTTATCTGAGCTGGATGAGTTGCGATTATAAGCTTATGCAAATGCCCGAATTTACAAGGAGAAGACAAAAGCCTTCCATGACAGACACTTGCTACGAAAAGAATCAAGACAAATGACAAGGTATGGATGTTTAACTCTAGATTGAAATTCTTTCCAGGAAAGTTGCAGTCCAGATGGGAGGGGCCTTTCACAGTTGTGCATGTTTCTCCATTTGGGACTGTAGAAATCATGGACCCTAGAGATGGTAGAACCATGAAAGTCAATGGTCAAAGGCAAAAAATTTATGTTGAAAACATTCTTGAGCCTGAAGAGACCATTGATCGTCAGGGCCCTCCAGTTTAATACCTGATTTCATTATGTAGTATATGTATCATATTTCTTTTTGTCTTGATAGTTTTTTCATGTACAATAAAATTGCCATGCTAGGGGTAGGTTATCATCTTGATAGTGCTTGCAGTTCAGGGATCATGGGAGTATGTTTATAAGGTCAATAAATAAATTATAGCATAGCAGTAGGAGTTTGCTAGGTGCTGAGACTGAGCACTGCACTGAAATGCAAAGTTATTGGGCTTTTGGGACCTTTCGATAGGTTACTTACACCTTTCGTGAGGTCAGTCGATGATTTCAATAAGTTATTTGAGGTTTTCGTTAGGCACTGATACTGGTCGATAGCTAAAATCAACTTTTCGATAGGATCAAGAGGGACATAAAGAAGGTTTCAATAGGTTCTGGATACCTATCTGGAACCTACAGAAATGATGGATCACCCACCATATACCTATCGAAAGGATGATTCCACCTATCGGAATCCTATCGAATCATTCCATTTGAAAGTTTTATTCGCTATGATTTCGACAGGATGCCTAGACCTATCAGAATCACTCATCTCATCCTATCAAAATCGTTTTTCAGTCTCTATAACCCTTCGTTAGGACAATCTCTTCCATTCGACACCTACTGAAAGCCCTAGCTCCCTCTTCCTCATTTGCTCTTCTTACTATCAGAGCACGTGTTCATTCTTATCCACAAATCGTGTCTCGGCATTCATTGCGCATACTTCCTTGACTTAACTACCACTCCTAAAAATAGCACATCATGCAGTCCGCGCTCTATTTCCCAAACAGCAACCACTGCTCCATTTATTCCCACTTTCACTTTTAGCCTGGAAGAATGCAAAATTTTATTATACCGATTCATATTCCAACGCCCATGCTCTTTAAATATCAGCTTCGTCCTGCCCTTCCACATTCATTTCCCCTTGACTTGTGCAATCCTTCCATCCCACACTCATGGCCGACGACAAACCTCAAGACTTGCCGATCAAGTTTTACCTAGTCTGGCCACCACCGCCACCACTGGTCGAGCCTGATCCCCGCCAATTTCTCTGGGATGAATACGAAGAGGTACAAAGAATCCTGGCCAAGGAGGAAAGGAAAAAGAATAAGAGGGAGAAGAAGAGACAGAAGGTCGAGCCTCCGGCATCCCCGCCTCCATCCTCCCCCACTACCCCACCCCCTGCCCCCTGATCCATAATTGTTGTTTCTCTTTTTCCTTTTCTTCCTCCCATCCTGGCTTGCAGTTCCTCTTCCACCGTAAGCAGGATGAGGATATCCCTGCACAAGGGGGACGACGAATTTTCAGTGACAACAAATTTGTAGTGTGCTATTTTCAATAAAATATCTTTTTAATGTTATCTATGCTTGTATACTTTCCCTCTCTGTTTCCCTTTCTTTTCTAATATTATGTCTTACCTGTTTCCTTACTACCATACTCCCAACAATGAGGACACTGTGTAATTTAGGTTTGGGGGTATGGAAGGTATGCCAATGAAATGAGTTAATGATAGTGCAACTAGGCTAAAAAGGAGTGTTTGGATGTAGAGTAAATTCTCACTTGATTTTTTTTGGAAAAGAGGAAATTAAAATACTTTTTAAAACTGAAATGAGCTGTAGTTTAACATTTTTGATGAAGCAAATGTCAAGAATTTTCAAAAAAAATTGATGTGCCGTAAACCTGAAATGAGAGAAGATTGTGACGATACACCCCTGAAAATTTGATGGAAGGCCATATCCAGTGAGATTTGGGCCTGAGAATTTTTTCTTTGAAGAGTGTCTTGGGAAATTCTTCTGCTCTAAGGACTGATTGGACTCAATTTTGCTCACTGGAAGTTAGGCAAATCCAAGTTGAAATAGCTCGACAACACTCATGACATTGAAGACATGAAGTAAGGCCATTCCTTGGATAGTTTGAACTTCAAATGCCCCACCTTTGAACTACCCTCGATACACACCATTTGAGCCATAAAAACCCTAGTTTTCTTTGATGAAAACCAGAAAATTTGAACCCAAAACCTTTTGACCTGTTTCAGTTTACCCTCAATCTGAGAAATCAGGAAAAATGAGAGGTGAGGTTAGAGGAGCAAGGGTGTCGATGATTAATCGACAAAGAAGGAAGCACATTCGGTGGTGTTGTGGCATTCCAGCCCATAAAAAAAAAAAAAAAAAATAGAGCAAAAGGATGAAAAAGAGAAGTCACTTCATTTGAAAATCTACAAGAAGATAAGAAGCTGATCACTTCAAGTCCAAAAATTCGAAAAGAAGATGGAATTGTGCTAAAATGAAGAAGGTGTTGTCTAGACCACCTCCTTACCTCTACTGATTTCTCAATTTGAATCCCTTTTACCCTTTCATTCTTTTACAAATTAACCTCATCCCTAAGCCACATTACAACCCAATAAAAAGACCTTACTGATCTAAAATGAATTGAGCTGTCATGTGGAGATAAGGAGTTGTTTAATCTATGGTGAAAAGAGTTAGAAGATTTCAGGAATTAGAGCAATGCCTATGCTCATGCTTGAAGTCCTATTTGAGGGCTGTAACTGCTCTTGAGCTGTGTGAAATTCTACACCCTTCATTTTTTATTGTGAGTGAACAGCCCTAGTGAGACTTGGGTCTGAAATCCAATTTGATGGGGTTAGTATCAAAACATAATTCTCAAGTGAAAGGTGAGCCATGCATTAATTTTTAGGAGAAACGCCTTGACATGAACTGAGTGATGGTGAAGGAGTACAACAGACTTTCAAGTTTTGAACTGATGCTTTTTCTGTTGAAATTCCTCTAATAAATTGAAGGGACATGGTGTGAATTTATTTTATTTACTTAAACTCTATTTTAGCAGGATGCACTACTATTAACTAACTTTATTGGAGAAGTTTGTGGGTACCTTCATTGAAATCCCTCAGGAGACTTCACTCCTCCACTAGGGATCACCTAGGGGTTTAAAAGGCTTGATGCATATGCTAAATGTATCCGTGATCCCTACGAAAGTGACATTTTTAATTTTCTTTGTTTCTCCTGTGCTCAGGGACTAGCAAAGCTTAGGTTTGGGGGTGTGTTAAGTAGTGAAAAATGCCAGTTTTCACCCCTTAACCTGACCTTTGCAGGACCTGTGAGCACATTAATAAACCTCTGTTGAGTCTGTTTGTAGATAGCAATAAAAGATAAGAAAAATGTAGAAAACCACTCAAGAATGCCACACGAGGAAGTTTATCTCTCAGCACAGTATAGACCGAGCAATAGAACACTAGAGGGCTGCACACCATTGGGCCGTTGGGGAGTGTGGCAATAGCAGAGAAAGGCAAAGGAAGCAAAAATAGGCTGAAAACATCCTATCGAGAGGTTATCTGAAGACTTCGATAGGAGCTGAGAGCCAAAAATGGAGGAATTCGTGCAGTTGGAAAGGTTTCGATAGGATCTGAAGGCAGAGAAAGGATGAATTCGTGTGGATTAAGGAGTTCGATAGGATCCAAGAACCTATCGAGCAGCTGAAAGAAAGGAAGAAACCATCTTATCGAAAGCCTGCCTGAGGTATAAGGGAAACCTATCGAATGGTTTCCTTACCCTATCGAGATGGAGATGCTAGAACAGAACCTACCGAAGGGTGCTTGAGCCTTTCGATAGGAGTGAGACCAATCCTATCAGAATGATGGCATGCAGAGCTGAACCTATCAAAATGGTCCTCCAGCCTGTCGAAAAGCTTCTCCAACTTGTCGAATGCTCTAGACAAAGGGCTGAGAATGTTGAAGCTTTAAGAGAAAAATCATCCTATCGGAACCTATCGAAGAGACCTGAGAACCTATCGAAAGGAGCCACAAAGCTCCATTTGAACCTGTCAGAAGCTCCTTGAACCTATCAAAATTGTGTGAAGAACTTCTCAGAAAATTAGCTATGCACATGCTGCAACTTGGTGACCTGTTGCACGTAAACCGAGGCATGTTGGTGACCGGCACGACGATCCAAAAGATGCCCTAAGAAATCCTAACCAACCCACGTGCTCTAACAAAACTCTAACAAACTCTAAGGACCTTCTAGAAGGGAAGATTGGCGGGAAAAATAAGAGAGAAAGCTATATATTGAGATCCCCAATTGCAATTGGGGGGGATCGAGATTTAGATCAAATGCTGGAGATTAGAGCTTGTAGTGAAATTCCATTTTCCCTCTTTTAGCTCAACTATCGTTGGCTAATTCCTTAGGAGCAGCGAGGAGAGAGGTTAGATTTGTAATTGGGTAAAGTTGAGAGTGTTATTGTGGGTTAATTGCTGCACAGACTACAGATCTGAGAGCATTTCATTGTAGAGCCAGTTTTATTGCAATGTAAATATTATTTTTATTGATTTAATTAGATCTGTAGTTCCTTTGGTTTCATTTGGTGCTCGATTGGATTTGTGTAGAGGAGTCTATTGATCAGCTCACCCACTTAACTTGTAGAACTCTTGGATACCATCTGATCTCTCTAGATATGATATTCCTACAATTTCTTGTGTCTGTGACCTAGAAATTGCAGCATCTGTAGTGGTTTTAATTCTCTGATTGAAACCTTTGGTTTGGAGGAATTCCCTAGGATGATATGTAACCATTAAAGTGGATAGATCATATCCTTAAGAGCAGTCCAATCTCTGGTTTCAATTGGATTCTTTTACCATAAACCTTTAGATCGGATGAAGTCTATAGGATGGTTTGTGACCATTAAAGTTGACAGACCATAGCCTTAAGATTAGTTAAATCCTTTGGTTTAGAGTGGAGCCTTCTACCTTGCAGCTGTGCTTGTAGCCAGCTGAGGGATTTGTGAGCTTTGAACTCTTGTAACATGACCAGCTCAACCTAATTGCAATGAGACCAATCTCTAGGCTGCTCTTCTCCACTTTCTATTTTTAAACCCTTCCATTTGCAAGACCTAGATCTCTGGACTCGATCTCAGTTAGTTTACATTTCAAATGTAGTTTAGTTCAAGTGACAACCCTGTTTAACCTCTCTCCTTTCTTTTAGCTGACTTAGCATTAGTTAGGGTGCCAGATCTCTTACAGATCTGGAGATTTACCATATTTTGAACTCACCTCCCTGTGGACATTCCCTTACTTATTAAAAACTTGCTACAAAGGACCCTGTATCTTACAGGTCTAGGATATTTTTGTTGTGCTGAATCCATCCCCTATTTTACTATGATTTTATTTTATATATTATCATTACACAATAAATTAGCACACTAGAAATCCCCAACAAAAGGCCTGTCCAAAATCACAGGGATGGAAGTAGCACACTTGCTCGGGTCCATATCTAACACCAGAAAATCAGTAGGATAAAAGAATTTGTCAACCCCAACCAAGACATCATCTATGATACCCACAAGCTTCCTTTCAGATCTGTCAGCTAGTTGTAAGACCACATGTGTGGACTTTAACTCATCTAAGCCCAACTTCTCATATACTGAATATGGAAGTAAATTCACTCTAGCTCCCAGATCTAACAAGGTTTTTTTAATGGTATGATCCCCAATGATGCAAGGGATAGTGGGAACTCTAGGGTCTTGTAGCTTGGTTGGGGTTGCTATAGTCAAGACTTGGTTCACTTCTTTTGCTGAAAAGGCTTTCTTGGATAGGTGAATCCTCGATTGTCTTTTGTGGGTGCAAAGATCTTTTAAAAACATGGCATAGACTTGCACCTAGTTAATTGCATCAAGTAAAGGCAGGTTGATCTTCACTTGCTTAAAGGTTTCCGTCATTTTCTTTACTTTGGCATTCCCCTTATCAAAAGGAGAAGCTACTTTTAAAGCATTTGAAAATGAAAAATGGGGAATTGGCCTCCCATTTGTAGCCTTAGCCAACTCATCAATTTTTTCTTTATTTTTTGTTTTCAAAATTTCCTTTTTTTTAAAATTTTTCTGTTGGGGAGCATTAACATCCCCCTTATTTAAACTGGACTGCTCCTGCTGTACATTCAATGAAACTGCTTCATCTTCTGTCTCTGAAATTTTCAAAGGCCCACAGCCTACCTGATTGTCTACCAGCCTTTCACTTCTTAATGTGGTGACAGATTTAGCTTCCTTATGGGAAGAAGAGACTTCACCTACCACATATTGTCTCTTTGGATTGTCCATGGGTTGACAGGGCAGCCTACCTTCCTCTCTCTTTGTCAATGCATTAGACAGTTGACCAAAATGGTCTTCTATCTTTTTGATAGTCTGGCTATGAGAGTGGAAGGTTTGGGACAAAGAGCTTAAGTTTTGTAATGAGGTCAGAATTTTCTCTTCAAAAGAGAGTGTTCTAGAAGCTGAAGTTGGCGCATTTGGTTGCACAGGTTGAACCATAGGCTAAGCCATAGGTTGCTGCTATGGGATCCTTGGAATAAAATTCTGTTGATAAGTTTAGGGTGCAGGTTTAAAAGACATTGGTTGTTGTGGTTGCTGATAGAACTGCTGCTGGAATTGCTGCTGCTAGTTTTGGGTTTGAACATTATCTTGCTTCCACCTCAGGTTAGGATAGTTCCTCCAGGAATAACCAGCAGTTGGCTGCTGACCATAAGACTGAGTAGCAGCTACATGTTCCATTACCAATTTTGGAAATTGCTTAGCAAAGGGGCAATCCTGGATGGGATGAGTATGAGATTGGCAAATGGGACATGCCTCTCCCACACTAGCAACCATTGGAGATTGTCTTTCTTCCATCATATTTTCCAGCTTCTGAGTTAAGCTGGTTACCTTTCTCTCCAAATCACTATACCCACCAATTTCATACACTTTTCCTCTTGTTGTGTTCCCCCTTAATATTCCTCCTGGGGTGTCCACATCCCTAGCAAGAGACTCTTGCTGTAATGAATTTTCACTAATAACATCAAATAATTCCCATGCTTCCTCAGTTATTTTATGAAGGCATGTGCCTCCATAAGAAGTATCCACCATATTTCTGCTTTTTGAGTCAATTCCTTGATAGAAACTTTGGATAAGTTGCCATTTAGGAATTTGGTATTAGGGGCACTGCCTCAATAGCTCCTTGAATCTCTCCCATGCCTCATGGAACCCTTCAGTTGGGAGTTGAGAAAATGAGAGGATATTCTTCCTCAACTGACTGGTTTTAGACATAGGGAAGAATTTAGCTAGGAATTGGCTTTGCATATCATCCCAAGAGTTGATACTGTTAGGGGGAAGCAGAGATAACCAGGCCCTGGCTTTGTCCTTTAATGAAAAAGGAAATAGCCTAAGCTTGGTGGCTTCTGGCCCTAGACCTGTAATATTAAAGGTGGTGCACAAGGCAAGGAATTCATCCACGTGCTTGTATGGGTCCTCTTTGCTCAAGCCATGGAAAGAAGGCAACATCTGAATGATTGAAGATTTAATCTCATAATTAGTTTCCACAGCAGGAAACTGGATACAGAAAGGAGAATTATATGCACCAGGTGCATAATAATCCTTTAATAATAACCTCAGTTGCTCGCCCATTACAACAGATTCAGTTTCAGCTGATATAGGTGGGGTTTGTTTGGGTCTAAGAATCCTTTCAACCTCTGGATTTAAAGGCAAAATATGGGAGTTGAGAGTTCTTCCAGACATACACCACTCATACAATGCCCAAAATACAGTTCACAACCAATTCAATAGGGAACAAGCACAAACAGCTAATAAATCTACAAATGCACTGATTTGAAAAATAATAGAGGACTAAAGAGATGCAGACTTCAGCACAACCTCTAGCGCAATGCTCAGAGCACCACAAATTCAGATTTGAAAAGAAAAATCACTACAAAATACTACAAGAGCAATTAATCAAATACTTAACAGGTAGTCACAATTACAAATCTAAAAAAAATTAGAAAGAAAACATAGATCTACCATGTTTAGATCACATGATCCCTGGCAGCGGTGCTAAAAATTTGTTGGAAAAATCAAGTGTGCTGATTTAGTGTGTAACAAAATAGAATCAAATTAAAACAAAGGATAGATTCAGCACAACTATAATCTCCTAGACCTGCAAAATACAGGGCTATTGCAGCAAGTTTTATAGGTAAGTAAGGGTATGTCCACAGGAAAAATGTGAATAAACTATGATGGATCTCCATATCTACAATAGATCTGACACTCTATCCTACTTTAAGCTATTCTAAAATAGGAAAGAGGAGAGGTTTTTGGGTTTTATCACTACGAACTACAAAAATTAAATCTAGTTGATCCAGAGCTTAAGAAAACATAGAAGTGAAAGAAAATGGACTAAAAATCAAAAGGATGAAGATCAGCAGCTAGGGATTTGATATTTCACTAAAAATTGATTAAATCAGAGGCAATGCTTAGATTAGATCTGCAACAATCCTTCATCTGGCTACAAGCTCTCTAGGTTTTACCCCAGTAGATGCGTGGTATAAGAATCCAATCTCAATCAAAGAATTGAAGCAATCCTAAGGCTATGATCTGTCCACTTTAATGGTCACAGACCATCCCAGAGATTGTCCCAACATATCAAAACAATCCTAAGGCTATGATCTATCCACTTTAATGGTTACAGGTCATCCTAGAGATTGTCTTGAGCCAGAGATCTTGATTAGAACAAGTTAATCATTATAGATGCTGTGAATGCTAGGCTACAAGCTCCCCATTTTTGGCTGGCTCACAGGAATATCCAAACTAAGGAAATCAAATACAAATAAATGAAATCTAGCTCAGAATTAACTCAAAAAAACTACAATTTCATTATAATGCTACTACTTACAATGATGTGCTTAGATCGACAATCTGTGCAGCATCCAATCCCTCACAAAGCCTCTGAAACTCTCAATTACAGATCATACCCTTACCCTAGCTATTGAAGAGATTTTTAGCCAACCATTATTGGCTAATGGCGAGGAAGGAGGAAAAGAGAGGGAAAAATGAATTCGATCTCGGCTCTGCTCTCTCAATTTTTGGATGCCTTTCAATATCGTTGCTCCTCTATTTATACCTTTTTCTCAGATCTGTTTCAGCCAATTAGAATTCAGAAGAATAATGCAGTTATGTTGATGTGGCTGATCCCTCTTCTAAAAGCATTCCTCCTATTGGTCCACAACTGACAAGTACATGTGAGGTAGTTAGAGTTCCTGCTTGTGCTTAGTTGAATACCAAAAATACCCCCAAGGGGTCGCTGTTGTGCCTTGGAGCGTGTGCACAAAATTTGAAAGTTGTGATTGCTGAAGAAGGTGGTCATTGGAAGTTCCCAGAATGAATGTCGAGAGGTTTAGAGAGCTTTTCAATGGGTTTTTGGTCTGTATGCTCAGTCTTTCGATAGGTTTGGGATAAACTTCTCACTGGGTTGAAGTGTACTAGTCACTAGGATCAGCTTCTCTCGACAGGTTTGAAGTAGCTCTCGATACCCTCTGTTCAGTTCTTCCTTCATCCTGTCGACAGGTTATAATCATCCTGTCGACTTGGTGAAGTGATCGACATGTTGGGAATCATCTCGACAGGTACTAGAGGATCCTGTCGAAAGCTTCTCTCGTTCTGCTTGATAGGTTCATTTGAACCTCGCGACTTCCACTGCACCTTCAACTATGGTGTCGAAAGGGTTCTTTCTTTCTGCAATCACAACCTATCGATAAATAGTTGAAACCTTACGATAGCTTACTAGATCCTCTCAGCAGCTTCTTCCTTGATTTTTCTCAGCTGACACCTATTTCTGGTGCACTATCTTCCATCTGTTAGTACTCAGCAACCTCTTGGTGGGTTCAATCTATCTTTTATGCAACTGTGATTAGTCTCAAGCATGACTTGTTGAGCCCATGACCTTCTCATGAATTTATACAACTCTGATTGCTTGATTGACAGGCTTTTGGGCTGTTGTGAAACCGTGATAAGGAACAGATTGCCTCTTTGGCCTTTTCAGGTGGATATCTGCACTAAGGCTGAATTTTATTACTTATCTACAAAATATTCTTAACACACCTTATTAGTCAATTTAAGGGCCTAACAAAGGTCGGGTTAGGAGGTGAAAAATAGTATTTTTCACTACTCAACAATTCCCACACCTGAGAAACTACAAGACCCTGGGGTACGTACTATCCCCTGCATAATTGGAAACCATGCCATTGGTAAAGCCCTCTTGGACTTAGGGGCCAGTGTGAACCTGCTCTCATATTCTGTGTATGAGGAACTAGGTTTGGGGGAGTTAAAATCCACATCAGTTGTGCTCCAACTGGCTGATAGGTCTGAGAGGAGACGTGTAGGTGTGGTGGAGGATGTTTTGGTGGGGGTGGACAAGTTCTACTACCCAACTGATTTCCTTGTTTTGGACATGGACCCTTGCAAAAGTAAAGCCCTAATTCCTGTCATCCTTGGAAGGCCATTCTTGGCAACTGCAAATGCTTGCGTACAATATTAGGTCAGGGTTGATGGAGGTGACCTTTGGGAACATGTGGGCCCAATTAAATGTGTACCATGCTGCTGGGCATCCTCAGATGGACATTGAGGACTGTTGTGCAGTAGATGTACTAGATGGCCTGGTGGAAGAGGAATTATCCAATTTGTTGGATTGGGATAAGGTTGCTGATGACGTGGCAAATATTTGGAGTATGGTTGAGAAGGAGGGCCAAGTTTTCATGACAGAAGGCAACACTAAAATAGAGTCTTTTGTGGGCCTAGTGCAGCATTCCAACTAGATACATTGCTGCCCCCTCCTTAAACCACTAAGGCACCTTTGTTGCCTTCAATTGAAAGTCCCCCTGAGCTGGAGCTGAAACATCTCCCAACCACATTAAAATATGCCTTCTTGGGGCAGGACAATAAGATTCCAGTGATTATCTCCTCCTCTCTCACTAGTGAGCAGGAGGAGGCATTATTGAGTGTTCTCAAGAAGCATAAAAAGGCAATGGGGTGGACAATAGCTGATCTTGGAGGCATTGATGCCTCAGTATGCATACACAGAATTCACCTGGATGAGGGTGCAAAACCCTCAAGGGAGATGCAGAGGAAACGTAATCCTCACATGCAGGAAGTGGTCCTTAAGGAGATAGTGAAACTGTTGGATGTAGGGGTAATTTACTCCATTTCAGATTCAGAATGGGTGTCACCTATCCAGGTGGTACCTAAAAAGCCAGGCATAACAGTTTTCACTACTGATTCTGGGGAGTTGATGCCAGCCAGAGAGAGCACTGGCTGGAGAGTTTGTATCGATTATAGAAAATGCAACTCCAATACAGGGAAGGACCACTTCCCCCTCCCTTTCATTGACCAAATTCTAGATAAGCTGGTTGGAAAGGTATTTTATTACTTTCTTGATGGATACTCTGGGTATAACCAAATTGTTTATCCTCAAGATCAAGAGAAAACAATTTTCACATGCCCCTTTGGCACCTTTGCTTACAGAAGGATACCTTTTGGACTGTGCAATGTCCCAGCCACTTTTCAGAGGTGCATGTATGCAATCTTTTCTGATATGATTGACAAATTCCTAGAAATCTTCATAGATGATTTCTCAGTATTTGGGGACAACTTTAGCCAGTGCTTGAGTCACCTTGAGCTGGTTTTACAAAGATGTGAGGAGACCAAATTGGTCCTAAGTTGGGAAAAGAGTCATTATGGTGACACAAGGAATTATATTAGGCATGTGATCTCTCGCAAAGGAATAAAGGTTGACAAGGCTAAAGTAGACTTGATTTCACACCTGCCCCCACCTAGGACTGTCAAACAAATCAGATCATTTTTAGGACATGCTGGATTTTACAAGAGCTTCATTAAGGACTTCAGCAAAATATCAAAGCCATTGTGCCACTAGCTTTGTCAGGATGTGCCATTTGACTTCTCTGCTGAGTGCCTTGAGGCCTTTGAGGTCTTAAAAAATTGCCTTACCACTGCTCCTATAATCCAAGTTTCAGATTACTCACTCCCCTTTGAGCTGATGTGTGATGCATCAGACTTGGCCATAGGTGCTATCTTAGGACAGAGGAAAGATAAGTTGCCTACAGTGACCTATTATACCAGCAAATCACTAGCTAAAGCTCAGCTGATCTACACCACTACTAAGAAGGAACTGCTAGCTATTATATTTGTTGTGGACAAGTTTAGACCCTACTTATTTGGGTCTAAAAATATTGTTTTCACCGATCGCTCAGCCCTGAAATACCTATTGGCTAAGAAAGATGCAAAGCCAAGGTTGATCAGATGGATCCTCTTGTTATAGGAGTTTGATCTTGAGATCAAAGATAAAAAGGGAGTTGAGAATGTGGTGGCTGACCACCTCTCTAGAATTATTCTAGAAGAATGTGCTGCAGCACCTGTTAATGAGTTGTTGCAGCTATTTGTTGCGCAGTCTAGTGTGCCTTGGTTTACACACATTATCAATTTTCTTACTGTTGGTAGGATTCTCCCTCACTGGTCCAAGATGAACGAAGACCTATTTTTCTCTCAAGTCAAACATTTTCTGTGGGAGGATCCATACCTATTTAAGCATTGTGTAGACTAGGTGGTTAGGAGATGTGTACCTGAAAGTGAGTTCCACAGCATTCTTTCCATGTGCCATGAGCAAGCCTATGGAGATCACTTTGGTGGCAATAAAACTGCAACAAAAGTGCTGCAATTTGGTTTTTATTGATCTTCTTTGTTCAGAGATGCAAACATACATTGCAAGGCCTGTGAGAGATGTTAAAGGATGGGAGGCATTTCCAAGAAAAATTCTATGCCATTGCAACCCATCCTTGTGGTAGAACTTTTTGACATTTGGGGCATTGATTTTATGGGCCCCTTTCCTCCATCTATGGGTTTTAACTTTATACTTGTGGTAGTGGACTATGTGTCTAAGTGGGTGGAAACCATTGCCACAAGGACTAGTGACCACACAGTTGTCCTTAAATTTTTGAAGGACAATATCTTCAAAAGATTTGGCACCTCAGAGTTATCATTAGTGATGGGGGAAGTCATTTCTGTAACAGACCTTTTGAGAACCTCCTCAAAAAATACTATGTTACCCATAAAATTGTAACTCCCTACCACCCACAAACCAGTGGGCAAGTTAAAATTTTTAATAGAGAGATCACGCATATCTTGGAGAAGACTGTGAAGACTGATAGAAAGGATTGGACACAAAAGTTGAATAATGCTTTGTGGGCTTATAGGACTGCCTATAAGACCCCTATTAGCATGTCTCCATTTAGGCTAGTGTATGGCAAGGCCTGCCACCTACCAGTGGAGTTAGAGCACAAAGCCTATTGGGCTATCAAATCACTGAATTTTGATCTAACTTCTGCCATTTTCATAGGATATTGCAGCTGGCAGAGCTTGATGAGTTGAGGCTTGAAGCCTATTCAAATGCCAGAATATACAAGGAGAAATCAAAGGCATTCAAAAAAGAAGCTAATGAGAAGGGACTTCAATGCTGGCACTAAGGTTTGGCTTTTCAACTCCAAATTAAGATTTTTTCCAGGAAAGTTAAAATCCAGATGGGATGGACCTTACACTGTCATTCATGCTTCCCCATCTGGTGCTGTGGAGATCTTGGATCCTATGTACGGGTGTTGAGAACGGGAAAATACCATTTTCCACCCCTTAATTTGGGCCTTGATAGACCCTTGAGAGAGCTAAATAAGTGCTTTAAGTGTTTGTTTTATAGCTAATGTAACGATCCCCAGAAGTAACACTGTAGTGGTAAGAGTTTGGTCAGGACACTCACGTGGAAGGGCCTCACTAAACTAACCGTTAAATCTGTGCACAAAGTAAGACATTTGACATTGGGCTTCAAACTAGACATAGCCGTCTGATTATAATAATACAAATTTAATCAGTAATCAGGTTCTTATACCTAATCAGTAGTATTGACACTTTACACTGAAGCCAAAATCGATTGGTTTTATATGCTTATACAGACCCAAAACCGTGTGAGCATTTGCATGGAATTATAGCCAAAATTCCAGCTTAAAATAAACAAAGGGCCTGTAGCCTAAAGTTGTTTTAAAACTAACCAAGAATAGAGAAGGAGACTATTAGATAAATTTTTGTTGTGTTCTTATTTTGTCTTACCTAAAAAACTAAACACTAACACACAAGTGTTTGCAAATGCATACAAGTAATTCTCCCTGTTTTGTTTTATATACTAAAATGTTGTTTTAACTTATATACAAAACTTTGACTTAGCAACGAAAACCGGTTCAAGCAATATACAATAGAATTTTAGGGTTTTATTTTATTGTGCATACACTACCAATGTAGTGTTAGCATACATGGTATACTAACCTTCTATAGCTGATAAGCTACTTGCATGGCAGACTTAGAGAGCGACTCCAATGAGTCACTTCGCGGGTGCATGCACGCAAAGTGCATCAGACCATTATAAAATTACTAAACAGAGCTAGCTTCTTCCTCCTTTACAAATTCATGGCAAGAAAATCCTACACTAGTTCAGCCCTGATGCCCTCTACCATTATATGAGACTCGTCATCCAAAAACAACAGCGATGATCAAATGCTAAACAAATTCACCAAGAGGTAAGTCAATTGTTTGACCTATTAATCCTAGGAACTACAGTTCAAATTGTTGCCTAGAGATTGAGTGCAGCTCCTTGCACTTCTGGTTTCATAATCTGTAAATGGTAAACCAGATATATATAGATATATATATGCTACAGGTTATATATATATATATTTAAATGATAACAAATACATAAATACAGAACATATATATATATATATATATATATAGGAGAAAAAAGGAGATATACAGCATATTCAAAGGCCAAGAAGAAGACCCAGCTGAAGCCCGACAAGCCAGGCTTGCTACGGCAACCTCAAAGGGTTGCCGCGGCAACCCTATGCTCAAACCACTGTGTGGTATGTTGGTCATATCTTTTAACCCTGAACTCCAAATGGCACGATTCTTAATGCGTTGGAAATTAGACAATGAGACCTACAACTTTTATGAAGTAACTAAGTTCTAAATCTAATTTTTAAAGGGTCAAAATGTAGTGACAAGTCTTGGAAATATGCAACTGCAAAGCTTGCAGCAGCAACAATATACTCAGACTACTGTATGGTAGTTTAATCATATCTTTTGATTCCGAACTCTGATTAATACGATTCATGATGCGTTGGAAAGGGGACAATGAGCCCTACAACTTTTATGAAGGAACAAATTTCTTAATCCAACATTTAAGGGGTCAAACAGTAGTGAAAAGTCACAAAAATATGCAACTGTAAAGCTTGCCGCGGCAACCTATGTTGCTTGCCGTGGCAACCCTGCATCTGACACTCTTGGCGACACCTCTGTCAGGGGTTTATGCTGGGATGACTTGCTGAGTTTGACCATGAGACTTGAGACCATAAATGGTCCATATTTGGGGTCTATGTTGACCCAATAAACTATTAAAAATACTAAACCTATGAATGACATTTCTAGGTGCCACTTGGTACACATGATGCGTTTGCTTGAAGACGAGCGTGTACGGGAAACTAGTTATACGTAAACCTAGTGTAAGGTAGGGAGTTTACATTGTTAATTTATATTTTATTTTTGAGTTTATTCCTGATTAGCAAATTATAATTATGCTTATGTTAGTTTAATCCATATGCTAGTTGTACTAGTTCTGCTGAGGAATAATAAGCTATGATGATAGTAAGATCAAAGCCATATATGTTTATACCATGAATTTTGATGCTTGAACCATGCTAGTTCAGCTCGACATAGGATTATTCTATGAATATATGTCAGCATGATAATCTTTGAATATAAAGGCAATTTAAATGATAATTAGAGATTTATAAGGATGCCGATCAATTTTGTTGATGACAAACGCATGTGATAATGTCAGTTTGTATAATGAACTCATGTCAATTGGGATGGATATGATACTAAGGAATTCAGTGTTGATTTATGGTTAAAGGATGACACTCAAATATGTAGTGATAAAGGGATAATACTATATCAGTTTAGAGGAATGGTTCTGATTAATAATGATCATGTATTGCTCATGTATAATAATCATGGATAGAGATAGATGAATTTTATGAATCATGATGAAAATATAGGTCAGATTTGACATATGATTAATGAATGAATATGCTAGACCAGTTATGATAAAGAGTTAGCTCAGTTCAATATATGAATATTAATGATTATGCTAATTTCAGTTTAAATGAATACCTTTGCATAACTATACTTGTGTTAAGTTTTGATGAATAAATATGCATGATAAGGATTCAAGCAGTGTGCCATAGGACTATTCGGCTAATTCAGTTAGATGTGTGATTATAAATGATGATACGATCAGTTATGTACGAATGATGATAAGATCAGTTTCAACGCATGAATATGAATAGTTATGCTAACTCAGTGATACTAGTTTAGTTTTGCTATATCATATCTGTTCATGATGTTCTTGCATATATGTTAGCATGCATTGTTCATGTTCTGTTATCATTGATGTCATGTACACATCTTTAATTCATCTTGAAATAAGTGATCCCGCTAACTCAGGAGCTTGATATCCTGTCTAAGTGATCCCGCTAACTCGGGAGCTTGATATCCTGTCCAAGTGATCCCGCTAACTCGGGAGCTTGATATCTCGTCCAAGTGATCCCGCTAACTCGGGAGCTTGATTTTCTTGTTTCTTGGTTTTGTACATGTCTTGTTTCAGCATGATTCATTGATCTCGCCTGATTCCTTGTCAGCATGAATATGTCAGCATTATCAACATGATACAATAATTGCATGATTTAGTGCTTGTTCTGTTATATACTGCTAGGATATATGGATGCTAGAATAGACCTAATATAAGATGACATGTGTTTCGTTTTATTTTGCATCTAGACATGAATGGATAATCTAACATATAAATTAGCATTTTAATTTTCCCTGTTGAGCTTTGATGATAGCTCATCCTACGACTTTATGTCTTAGCTGCAGATATTGCTCAAGACCCTGAGCACGAAGCTGATCCAACCTACCAGTTTGAGGAGGACGAGGAGGAAAGTTCTACTGAGGACTTCTTTCCTTGAGAGGTTTGGGAGAGATAGAGATTTGTTTTTAAAACATTAAATATGTATAAACAGTAGTGTGATTTAAGATAGTTTACTACTTCAGGTATAAGTTTCTGTTTATATTTCCTGTTCAATTTACTGCTTTAGATAAAGAAATGGATATCAGTTGTTGCCATATTTCTTCGTATCAGAGTTAATTAAATTCGCTTCCGCATATGTAACACTTTGTACACGATGCCCTTATATGACAGGATCATGTTAAGTGATTCGACGGCGCAACCTTTCCGATTTACAAGAAGGGGAAAAGTCGGGCTGTCACAGCTAACAACAAAGGCAGGCTTAACTCTGAAAGTAGCTTAAAAGTACCAAAAAGATGATGACCCATCTTGATCTGGAGGAAGAAGGAGAAGGGACAACCTCACTGGCTTTCAAAATGCCTAAATTAAAGAAGACAAAGGCCTGGTTTCAGCCTGGAAATAGGTTTGGAGCTATTCGAAAAGAAGAATGCACTACAGAATGCTATTCGAAAGGATTCCTGATCTATTCGAAAAGAACCTGAACACTACGAAAAGAACTAAAGCTTCAGGCTTGGTTTTCAAAGAGCACCTGATCTATTCGAAAGGAACCAAACTTGCTGATGATCCTTTCGAAAAGAAGAAAACTCTGTGCGAATAGAGTTCCAGAAGTTACTTTTCCTTTCGAAAAGACCTCCAATCTGTGTGAATAGAGTTCCAGAAGTTACTTTTCCTTTCAAAAAGACCTCCAATCTGTGCGAATAGAGCTCCAGAAGTCACATTTCCTTTCGAAAAGGCCCCCAATCTGTGCGAAATCATATTCTAAAGATTCCCAGTATTTGCAAGGGTATTTTAGTAATCTCTACACGTGCCCCAATGCATTTAAAAACCCAGGAACATTTTGAAAGATTCTGAGCACGAACCAGAGGCATATTCCACTCCATGTGAACACCCAAAGATGAAATTACTTGGCGAGAACTTCTAGAAGCTCAAACAGATTTTTGAAATACCTAACAGAATTGATGCCTCTGTCTCTTGATTGGCTAAACCAGATCAAGCAGTTTTAATTAGCCAGAACAGATCTGGATCCTTGTGCTCGACTCCTATTAGTTGATATGGATCTAACCAATTCTGATTGGTTGATGCACATCTGAGCTGGACTTGGGAAAAACTATAAATAGACGAACTATTTGCCCAATTTGGGTATCCAGAATTTGAGTTTCATTCCTGTTGTCCCATTTTCCAATTCAGATCAAGATAGCTTGTTTGAAACCTCTATAATAGCCTAGCTTTTGTTTGTAATTGAGAACTGTGAGATACTTGTGTAATTCAAGTGAGAATTGTATTCAAGACTACAAATTCGAGAGCTGTTTTAAGCTGTGTTCTGTAATTGTAATGGTGGATTTGAAAAGGTTGCTTTCATCAGTACGTTCTCAATCGGATTCATGTTGAGGGTTCATTGTGATCTCCTCACTCATTAGATTCCTTTAGATTTGCTGTTTTTAAGCAATTTCCCCTAATTCACTATCCCTGTGAGAATCTGTGTTTGTAACCTGGTTCTTACAGCATTTGTAGTGGTGCTTATGTTCTGAATCAAGACTTTGGATTGAAGAAGAAAACTATTGGATGATCTGTTCCATGACAGTGGACAGATCATAGCCATAAGTTCAACTCAGTTCTAATTCTTGAATTGGATTATTTTTTCTTACATCTGAGCTGGTAGCCAGATGAAGATTTGATACTTTCTCAACTGTGTAACGCTATTTCTCATTCTGCAACCAATTACTAAGCTTAAGTTAGCTGTTATTTCTCCATTTTTATTAATTTTGCATCCAATTTCCCCAACTCGGATCTGGATCACTTAGTTTAAATAGAGGCCAGATCTGGTAGCTCAGATCTGGAGGTTTACCATACATTTTAAATCAATTCTTTGTGGACGATCTTTTACTCACTTACATTTAAAACTTGCTACAATTGGCCCTGATCTTGCAGGCTAATTGATTTCTCTTTGTGCTGATATTTCTTTATTCCTTTTAGTTTTCCAATTTCAGTATAATCCATACTTTGAAATATCTGTTTTCAAAATACAAATAAATCATGCACACTTAGGACGACAACAAGTTTTTGGCGCCGCTGCCGGGGAATTGATTTTAAAATTGGTAGACCTAAGTTTTTTTTCTTTTATTATTTTTTTACATCAGTGCTAACTATTTCTATTGCTTGAATCTGTGCAGTTATCTCTATACAATTAAGCTTGGAATCTACTCCGTAAGGATTATTGCAGGTTTGCTTTGCATAATTTTTCTCTCTGTATTTGTGTTGTATGTTTGGTAGGAGAACTCTCAATCTTGAGATTGTCCCTCTGAATTTAGAAGTTGAAAGGCTACTAAGAACCAGAGAAACATCATAGAATTTTGCTAAGACTGCTACTATGGGTGAGCAACCTAGACTCTTGAGGGATTGCTTTACACCTGGTGCATATAAATCCCCATTTTGCATTCAATTTCCTACTGTTGAAGGAAATTATGAAATCAAATCATCAACTATCCAGATGCTTTCTTCCTTCCATGGTTTGAGTAAGGAGGATCCATACAAGCATGTGGATGAATTCTTGTCTCTTTGCACCACATTCAACATAGCTGGAATGGGTCCAGAGGCAACCAAGCTTACGCTCTTTCCTTTTTCATTAAAGGACAAAGCTAGAGCATGGTTGTCCATGTTGCCACCAAATAGTATTACTTCTTGGAATGATTTACAGTGTCAATTTTTAGCTAAATACTTCCCTATGTCTAAGACCAGCCAGTTGAGACAAAGCATTATTACTTTCTCGCAACACTCAACTGAAACTTTCCATGAAGCATGGGAATGGTTTAAGGAACTTTTAAGGCAATGCCCTCATCATCAAGTTTCCCAATGGCAGCTTGTTCAAAGCTTCTATCAGGGAATTGATCAAAAGGGTAAGAATATGGTAGATGCCTCCTGTGGAGGCACCTATTTGCAAAGAACAGTTGAGGAGGTCTGGGACCTATTTGAAGTTATTGGTGAAAATTCAACCCAACAAGAATCTCTGTCAAGAGACATTGAGAATCCTACTTGGTTGAATAAAGAGCAGACTACCAAGGGAAAGATTTATGAGGTGAGTGAGTTGGAAAGGAAGGTGGAAAATTTAACCACCAAGTTTGATAGATTGATGAACTCATTTCAAAGTCCAATGGTTGCTAGAGTAGAGGAGGCATGCCTGATATGCCAGTCCCCTACTCATTCCCATGATCAATGTCCAGCTGCACCACAGTTCCCAGATCTAGTGGTGGAGCAAGCTCATGCTACCCAATCGTTTGGATAGTTGCAATCTAATGAATATGCATGGAGAGGGCACCCCAATTTAAGGTGGAGCTAGGGCAATTATCAATCACAACAGCAGCAGCAACCAAAGCACCAAGTACCTTTCAAAATTGTTCAGCCATACCAGCATAATTTCTATACCAAGCCCAATTTTTAGCAGCCCATTCCACAACAGATGGCACAACCTGTGCATCAATCTGCCCCAGCTTAGCCTCCTTCCAGATCCCCTTCTTTTGAAGACCAAGTTCTAACTTCACTCCAGAATTTAGGGTCTTTAACTCAGACTGTAAACTTTCACAGTCATTGTATTAAGAAGATTGAAGATACATTGGGTCAAATTTCAAATACATTGGCCAGAAGAGAGGAAGGCAGGTTACCCAGCTAACCCTTGAACAATCCCAAAGGACAGTTCATGGTTGGAGAGGCCTCTTTTTCACATGAAGAAGTAAAAGCTATCACTACTTTGAGAAGTGAAAGAGTTGTAAATAACAATGTGGATACAGAAAAAGAAGAAGAAAAAAATGAGAAAACTGCTAGGAACATGCAGCAGGAGCAGCATGATGTTAGCATTGGGGGTGCTGATGTACCTCAGAAAAATAAAAAAAATGAAGAATAGAAAAATCAAAAAAATTATGGTGACGATGCTAAGGCTGTAAATGAAGGACTAGTTCCTCATTTACCATTTCCCCATGCCATGAAATCTGCATCCCCTTTTGATAAAGGGAATACAAAAATAGACGAAATGATGGAGACTTTCAAGCAAGTTAAGATAAATCTTCCTTTGCTTGATGCAATCAAGCAAGTCCCAGCCTATGCAAAGTTCTTGAAGGACATTTGCACACACAAAAGACAATCTAGGATCCAGTTATCCAAGAAGGTCTTTGCTGTGGAGAAAGTTAAACAGGTTTTGTCCATTGCCACACCTCCTAAACTCCAAGATCCTGGAATCCCCACAATCCCTTGCATTATTGGGGAACATACCATTGAAAAGGTTTTATTAGATTTGGGTGCTAGCGTTAACTTGCTTCCATATTCTGTATATGAAAAACTAGGTTTGGGAGAGTTAAAACCCACTCATGTGGTGTTACAACTAGCAGACAGATCTGAAAGAAAGCCAGTTGGGGTGATTGAGGATGTGTTGGTAGGAGTAGATAAGTTTTTCTACCCTACTGATTTTCTGGTATTGGACATGGAACCTACAAAAACCAGAACTCCCATTCCTGTCATTTTGGGGAGACCATTCTTGGCTACAGTCAATGCTTGTATTCAATATAGGTCTGGAATTATGGAAGTGTCCTTTGAAAATATGAAGGTGAAGTTAAATGTTTACAATGCAATTACCCAGCCTCAGTTCAGTTCTGAGGAGTGTTTTCTTATTGATTTGTTGGATGAACTAGTAGAGGAAACTCTACCTCAGTTCCAGCAGTGTAAGGATTTAATCACAGATTTTGAAGATGTTTGGAGAAATGTTGTGGAAAAGACAGCTTGTGCCTCAAAGACTGAAGAGGTCAATGCTGTGCAAGAAACTCCGGTCCAAACAGCAAGGCTTTCTTCATGGAAACCTGCTGTTTTTCCCCTTCCACAAATAGCCAAGGTACCTTTCTTACCTTCTCTTCTCAGCCCACCTGATGTAGAGCTGAAATAGTTGCCAGAAAATTTGAAATATGTGTTTTTAGGAGACCATAAAACATTGCCTGTGATTATCTTTTCCTCCTTCACTGAGGAGCAGGAGGAATAGTTGTTGATTGTATTGAAGCAGCATAAGAGGGCAATTGGCTGGGCTATTGCTGATTTGGGAAGAATTAGTCCAGCTATTTGCATGCATAAAATTCACTTAGAAGAAGGTGCAAAGCCTTCTAGAGAAATGCAGAGGAGGCTGAATCCTTATATGCAAGAAGTGGTCACGAAGGACGTTGTTAAGTTGTTGGATGCAGGGGTCATTTACCCCATCTCAGATTCAGCTTGGGTGGCACCTACACAGGTGGTACCTAAGAAATTTGGGATTACTGTTGTAACCTCAGATTCTGGTGAGCTCATTTCAACCAGACAAACAACTGGTTGGAGGGTCTGTATTGATTACCGAAAGCTCAACACAATGACTAGAGAAGACCATTTCCCTCTTCCATTCATTGATCAGATTTTAGATAAGCTAGCAGGGAAAGCTTATTATTATTTTCTTGATGGTTACTCTGGTTACAATCAGATTCCTGTGTATCCACAAGATCAGGAAAAGACCACATTCACTTGCCCCTTTGGCACTTTTGCTTATAGGAGGATGCCTTTTGGTCTTTGTAATGCCCCTGCTACCTTTCAAAGATGTATGTACTCCATTTTCTCTGATATGATTGACCAATTTATGGAGATTTTTATGGATGACTTTTCAATATATGGAGACAATTTCGCCCAATGTTTACATCATCTCAGCCTAGTGTTACAGAGATGTGAAGAAACTAATTTAGTTTTGAGCTGGGAGAAGAGCCATTTCATGGTCACCCAAGGCATTGTCCTTGGCCATGTTGTCTCCCATAAGGGCATTGAAGTGGACAAAGCAAAAATAGATTTAATTGCACATTTGCCTCCTCCCAAAACTGTTAAGCAAATAAGAAGTTTCTTGGGGCATGCTGGATTTTACAGGAGGTTCATTAAGGACTTTAGTAAAATATCCAAGCCTCTTTTCCATTTATTGTGCCAAGATGTCCCTTTTGTTTTCAATGATGAATGCCTTAGGGCATTTGAATTCTTAAAAAACTGTTTGATTTAAGCTCCAATACTTCAGTCTCCAGACTACTCCCTGCCCTTTGAGCTGATGTGTGATCCATCAGACTATGCTTTGGGAGCTGTTCTTGGGCAGAGAAAGGATAAGCTGCCTCATGTCATAGCTTATGTCAGTAGATCAATGATTGGTGCACAACTCAATTACACAACAACTGAGAAAGAGTTGCTGGCAGTTGTTTTTACCTTGAAGAAATTCAGGTCATATGTTTTGGGTTCACAAATTGTGGTGTTCACTGACCACTCAGCCCTGAAATACCTTCTGTCTAAGAAGGATACCAAACCAAGATTAATCAGGTGGATCCTCCTATTACAGGAGTTTGATTTGCAGATTAAAGATAAAAAAGGGTGTGAAAAATGTGGTGGCTGATCACCTGTCTAGAATTCTGACTGCTGAGATTGATAGGCTGCCTATCAATGACTCTTTTCCTGATGAGCAACTTTTTGTTATCAGTGTGCATACCCCTTGGTTTGCAAATATAGTCAACTTTTTGGCTACCGGAAGGACCCCCCAACACTGGAATAAAATGGACAAAGATCTCTTCTTTTCAAAGGTTAAACATTTAATTTGGGAGGATCCTTACCTGTTCAAGATTTGTGTAGACTAAATCATTAGAAGATGTGTCCATGAAGTAGACTTACACAACATACTTTCCATGTGTCATGAGCAGGCCTGTGGAGGTCATTTTAGTGGAAACAAAACTGCTGCAAAGGTTTTGCAGTGTGGATTTTATAGGCCCACACTCTTCAAGGATGCACTGCAGCACTATAAGTCTTGTCAGAACTGCCTTTACAGCCCATTTTGGTAGTTAAATTGTTTGACATTTGGGGGATAGATTTTATGGGACCTTTTCCTCCTTCAAATGGTTTTAATTTCATCTTAGTAGCTGTGGATTATGTATCCAAATGGGTTGAAGCCACAACCACTAAAACCAATGACCACAGAGTTGTCCTTAAATTCTTAAAGGATAACATCTTTTCCAGGTTTAGTTCCCCAAGAGTCATTATCAGTGATGGAGGAAGCCATTTTTATAACAAGCATTTTGAAGCTCTATTGAAAAAGTACTCTGTGACTCATAGAGTAGCTACTCCATATCATCTACAGAGCAGTGGACAAGTGGAAATTTCCAACAGAGAAATCAAACATA
The DNA here is from genome assembly GCA_021018995.1 of Chloranthus sessilifolius. NCBI lineage: Eukaryota > Viridiplantae > Streptophyta > Magnoliopsida > Chloranthales > Chloranthaceae > Chloranthus > Chloranthus sessilifolius. The sequence goes on along the minus strand of CM037584.1, from coordinate 119,748,785 downwards.
TACTGGAAAAGACTGTGAGGAAGGACAGAAAGGATTGGTCCTTTAAACTGAATGATGCATTGTGGGCTTACAGGACAGCCTATAAGACTCCAATTGTCATGTCCCCATTCAGATTGGTCTATGTTAAAGCATGCCATTTACCAGTGAAGTTAGAATATAAGGCCTTTTGGGCCATTAAAGCTTTAAACATGGATCTTACTACTGCTGGTAAGCACAAAAAACTGCAGCTCTCTGAGTTGGAAAAGCTGAGGATGGATGCATACACCAATGCAAGATCTTACAAAGAAAAAGTTAAGGCTTTCTATGACAAAAATCTGCTGAGAAAAGAGTTCACAGCTGGCGCTAAGGTATGGCTATTCAACTCAAAACTCAAGTTTTTTCCTAGAAAGCTGAGATCCAGATGGGAAGGGCCATATACTGTCATTCAAGCATCTCCATCCGGAGCTATTGAAATTATGGACCTGAGTGATGGAAGAACCTTGAAAGTAAATGGTCAGAGGCTCAAACCATGTATTGAAAATATCTTGGAGCCTGTGATGACCATCTATCATCAAGAGCCTCCACAAATCTGATGTCACACAAATGTATCATATGTATTTTAACTGTGTCTGTTCTGTTTTTTTTTGCATAGTTTTGTGTAATGTTTTTTTTTTTTCTCTCTGTTTTAGTCATGTTTTAGTTAAATTTTCTTTGAGGAATCATAAGTTCTGAAAGCTTTGTGATTTTAATTGATTGAGATAATAAATTCCAATGATTTTAATGTGGAGATTTTGTTAAAAATAAAAAAAAAATTCAGTTCTGTACTTCAGAGCATTTGTTCAAAAGTAAATTCATACTTTTCAAAAAGTTTTACAGTCAATGCGAAAACTCAATTCGCAAAGTAAAATTCAGTTCGAAAAGTATAAACTCCTTTTTGAAAAGGATCTGAACCTGTAACCACAACTACTCGAAAAGAATGGTAAACTTTATGAATAGATGCAGATCTTTTCGAATAGATGTTTCTAAAGTCATTTGCTTTACGAAAGGTACTGATGCCTTTCTCCTTTTCGAAAAGGACTTTTTTGAACTTTTCGAGAGAATCAATAATGCTTTGCGAAATCGATTTAAACATATTTAAAACCATTCGAATAGAGGTTTTCATATTCGAAAGCATTTCCAGCTTGTCCTGTTTTGCAGAAAACCTTTCTTTTTCCATCCTTGCGTTCTTTTGGAATCTAGATCCAATTTCCTTCATTTTTTTTCCACTGATTAAGCTTGAAGAGAAGGATCTTTTGCGTTTGACTCCAGTGGATTTAATCAAGCAGTCAGAGATTTCGAGCAAACCCTAGGTTTTGGTATTTTTCTCTCCATATCCTCTATCTGTGCTTTAAAAATTTGATTTCTGTTTAAGCATACATTGTCTGGGATTCAAGAGAGTTGTTTGTTAATTGTTGTTAGAAGAAGGAATTATTTGAACGAGTTTTTAGAAAATTTTAAAATGGGGAAAGCTGAAAAATCGTTGGCTAAGATGTTCCCTAGGTCTTCTGCTAAGAAAGCTAGCAAATCCTCCACTAAAGGAAAAGCTAAAACCTCAGCCAAGAGGAAATTGTCGATGGATAAGGCTGATAGGATTGAGAAGGGAAAGAAGGTTAGAATTGAGGAACCCATCTCGGAAGCTGACCCTATTCCTGAAACTGACCACGCCCGCATCCAAATCTCCAAAACCTCCATACCCCATTCCCTCCTAACCATGCCCAACCACCCATCGTCCATACCTCCCAAAATCCCCCACCTCAATTCCAGGCCCAAACCCACACAAATCCATGGGCCCAAGCCCAAACACCTTTAGAGCCATGGGCCCAAGCCCAAAATCCTTAAAGCCCAAGGACCTAAGCCTAGGCTCAGGCCCAAAACCCTCAAAGCCCATGGGCCCCAGCCCAAACCAATGAGACTCAGGCCCAAGCCCATCAAGCACAGGCCCAGGCCCAAAACCCTCAAAACCCATGGGCCCAAGCCCAAGCCCATCAGACCTAGGCTCAGGCCCAAGATCGTTAAAACCCATGGGCCCAAGCCCAAGCCCATCAGACCCAGGCCCAAAATCCTCAAGGCCCATGGACCCAAGCCCATCAGGCCCAGGCCCAGCCCCAAAACCCTCAAAGCCAATGGGCCCAAGCCCAAACCCATCAAACCCAGGCCCAAGTCCAAGCGCCCCAGGGCCCTTGGACCCAAACGTATCAAGCCCAAGCCCAAGGCCCATGGACCCAAACCCAACTCCCTCATGGCCCATTAGCCCAAACCCAACAAGGCCCATTGGCCCAAAGTCATACTAACCCCGACACCCAGGCCCAAGGCCCATCAACCTAAGCCTTCCAAAACCATCAAGCCCAAATCCCTCAAACCCAAGGCCCATCCGCCCATGCTCATCAAGGCCCATTCACTAACCCCATACCCCCCCACCAGTACCCTTCATTCACCTATACCCCTTACGCCCCCATCCCGCCTCCAACAGAAAATCCAATCCATCCCGTTCCTCAAGCCCACAACATCCCGCCACATCAACCACACCCCCATCACCCCCAGAATGTACACCCAGCTCAACACATCATTTATCCACAAACCACTCATCCATTCATCCCTTCCCATCCCCTACAAACCTTATGGCCCCACCAGGGCATCCAACCCCTCACCCCCCAAGTCCAAATAGTAGACCTCGCCCCTCACCAATACCATGACCAACAGTACGAGGAGGATGAGATCTGCAACAGTGGAGGAGTTGCCAGCTTCAACCCTCTCGGGCCCACCATCATCACACCTAGGGTCAAACAAAATCGAGAGCAGGTCCACTTCTGACCTCAAAAGAACCAGAACAGTTGAAAGAACAAATAGACAGAATACAGAAGCAACTGATGAAGAAGGGAGGAGTAGAACTGCATTCAACAGACTTTTCAGACTTATGTCTATTCTTTGATGTCCCCCTGCCACAGAAATTCATGATGCCATCATTTGATAAGTATAATAGCACTGGCAACCCCATTGCCCACTTAAAATCTTACTGTGGGGATATGTGCCAGCATGGCGGAGATGAACGACTCTACATCAAAGTATTCCAAAAAAGTCTAACGGGCCTAGCTCTGAGATGGTTCACATCCCTGGAACCGTCCATGATAAAAAATTGGAAAGATCTGACACGCTTATTTCAAGAACAATATGTCTATAATATGGACATAGAGCCAAGGAAGTCAGATTTGGCCCGTTTAAAGCAAACACATGATGAAGCTTTCAGTGCTTACTTGGGAAGGTGGAGGGCATTGGCCGCTCAGGTAACTCACCAGATTCCTGATGATGAATAGATTGAGTTGATAACCAAAGGAGCCCTCCCGGTCATCTCAGATTTTTTAGTATATCAGCAGCAGTCTAGTTTTGCCGATTTGGTCAGAAATGCAAACCGTTGCGAAGATTCCATTAAAGAAGGTAGGTTAGGGAGAAACGTGGCCGGCGGGGCCACCGGGGTTAGAAAAGCTACTGAACCAAGAATTGAAAGAAGACCAGGGACAGAGGTACAGAGCATTGTTTACCCCCAGGACAATACCAATGCCCCCCCAATGCAGCTCCAGGCCGCACAACCACCCCCAGTCCGTTTCGATCAAGCACCAAGGCCAAGCAATAGACCAAGAGCCTCGTTTACCCAGGAACAGATGAAAGCAGGGTTCGAATGAGTGTTCACACCGTTGGGGCAATCCTTGAGTGTCTTGTTGCCAGTGTTGCTACAAAAAGGCTTGGTCAATCTGCTCTAGCCTCGCCCACCACCCCATCCCATCCCAAGAAACTATGACCCGAATCTGCATTGTAATTTCCATCAGGGACCGGGTCACCGTACGGACCGGTGCTTTCCACTGAAGCACACTGTCCAAGATTTAATAGAGGTGGGAAAAATTATTCCCCTGCCGCTTCCTCAAGGGCAGAACCAGAACATCCATCAAGCCCCTCTACCACCGCACCCAGTAGGCCCCAAGCCTAACATCCATCGGATAGAGGAGGAATAAGAAGAGTTTGACTCCTCAGATTATATCAGTAATCAGGAGGAGTTTTCATTCCCCAGGATGAATGAAGGAGGACCATTCGTTGGGGTTATTGAGCCATTGTATTTAGCTGATTATTTCTCCGTGCCGGCATACCAAGAGGAGCCCTTAGATTTAGGGCAATATTTTTCCACTCTCGCTCCCACCTATCAAATCCAAATGGGCACAACCCCGCCGCAATCATACACATATCCACCCCATGCCCAATTTACCCCATACACCTCCCCGTCACACCCGAATCACCCCATACCATACATAACCCTGCCATCCCCATATTATCCTACCCCATACACACCCCCAAATATCTCCACCCAATACGCTACTCCGTCATCCCCAAATCACCCCGCTCCATGCACAACTCCATCATCCCCAATCTACCCCATTTCATCCACAAACCCATCATCACCCCTCCATTCCATCCCCTATACAAACCCTTCATATCCCCTAATTCCACCCACTACCCCGCCATATCCCAATCAGCCCGCTCCATGCACAACTCCATCCCCCCTAATTTACCCTACTTCATCCACGAACCCATCATCATCCCACCATGTCACCCCATATACAAACCCTTCATATCCCTATCACCCCGCTCCTCAGATGTCTCCCCATCCCTCCATCCTAGTCACACTCCCGCCATCCCTTCGTTATTTTGGCCCCAATCCAACTCCACCGCCACCCAAGCAAGCAACCCCTCACCCAATCCCCTTATCACCCGCTCCCAATCACCACTGGTCTTACCAAGCCCAGGTAATACCTGTACAAGCCCTCTCTGCACCCATAAATCTAACCCCACCAATTCCCGCCACTACCATTCTGCCCCCTATTGGAGTCAACCTGGTTAGACCCGAGAAACTAGCGTATCCAACCCAATTCTCCTCAGAATCACCATACACTCCTTTCCTCTTCCCGAAATCTGCCTATGACCTGCATCAGGTGCCGTTAAGCTATAAACAGACGGACATGAATGCTGGTTGCAACCAAGAGGAGGCTATTGAATTTATTACCAGGTCAGGCCAGATTTCTACGCAGCCGGAAGCATCAGGGGCCATCAGAGGAGAAGAGAAGAAGAAAGAACAGGCCGCAGGGAATCCCTTTGAAAAAATAGCTAGAGAATACATACTGGAGACACAGCTCAAGAGAACACCCTCACATATTACTGTGTGGGATTTGTTAATCACGTCCCGCTCCACTTCCAAGCCTTAATGGGAGCACTCAAGGACGCACAAGTCTCCACCCATGTAACTCCAGATGAAGTAGGAGAAATAATAGGGCAAGTGTTGGCTCCAAATGCCATCTCATTCACTGATGCGGACCTACCGATCAAGGGTAATGACCACTCTAAGCCCTCTAATATAACAGTGGAAGTAGGAAACTTGGTGGTGCCGTTGGTCTTAATAGACAACGGGTCGGCACTGAACGTATGCTCTCTAAGGACGGCAATCAAAATTGGTGCGAACCCCGACACCTTCCGGCCATCCATATCAAGCGCCAGGGGATTCGACAACACCAGAAGAGAAATCATAGGAGAAGTAGACCTTGACCTGATCCTCGGGTCGCAAACCTTCATCACCCCCTTTCAGGTGATGGACATTAAGTCTACGTTCAATCTACTGTTGGGTCGGCCATGGATACATAAGCTCGGAGCAATACCATCGACTCTACACCAAAAGCTCTGATTTATTTCAGAGGGAAAGATTGTCACCATCTTGGGTGAGAGCAGAGAAGACAGGGAGCGGAGCGCTCTAGACATTGAAAATCCAAAAGTGCTGGACATGCCGCACACAGCAGATGACACCGATTTTCATCGATTTGAGTATGACTTTTCAGCCGTCACCCTTGAGTCACCTGAGAAAACCCCTGCCAAAATTGGGGTAGGAATGGACGCGGCAGTGCTCATGCTCCACAAGTGGGGCCACCAAAAGGGGAAAGGCTTGGGCTCGCGCCTTCAAGGAAGAAGAGACCCCATTAGGGCTAAGGGGCAGCAAACCAGATTTGGCCTAGGCTACAAGCCCGACGAAGAAGAAGTCAGAGAGGCCAAAGAAAAGATGAGGGCCGTAGTAGTCGCCAGGGCCAGAGGAATCAACCTGGAAGAAGAAACTCCCGCCTGACCCCACATCCGTGAAACCTTTGTGAGCGCCGGGGTAGTGAAAATTGATCTGAATGGGGAGACGAGGGTAACCTCACATAAGCCTACTTCAATCCACCCCACCAATCCCTACATCATTCCCCCAGACTTCGAGATGGACTTAGCCGTCCTTTCCTTATTTGAGGAAGAAGTTCCCCGGTCCACCCATCACTCCAGCACCAGCCACTCTGGGCCCATCCTAACCATAGAGGGTAGGGTCCCAAAGGATTCCTCTGTAAATATGCTGAGGGAGGAACTGCAAGAGCCTACTGGTGCCATTTCCAACCAAAGAGGTAAAGGCCAAGCCTCATAGGTAAGTAATTGGGCATCCTTGCCCCAACTCCTGGGAGCCGCCAAATACCGTGAAAACGGCACCGACTCTCCAAAAAAAACAACCTCTAAAAAGTAAGGTTAGCCTCTGGACCACTCTACCCTGTATATATAGAGATCCACTTCGCCAGGGGCTGACCTCCGAAAAAATGCAAAAAGCCATAAAAATAGAAAAATACCAATTCCAAAAATATTGTCCTTTAAAATTCCCAATAGAATTAAAATTAATGTCGTGATACCCGTCCCATGTGAAGCCGACCCCTTTCCTGTAGAAATACAAGAAGAGGTAAGAGTCACGAGTCTGGACGAGGAAGGTCAAACCAATGAGCTCCCTAATGAGCTCCTCAAACAATTTGCCAATTTTGAGCATGGCCCTACCCCGATCGTCGAAGAGACGGAGGATGTTAATTTGGGCATGAGAGAGGCCCCTAGAATCACCAAAATCGAAACATCGCTGTCCCCTACAGAGAGGAAAGGTATGATAGATTTCCTTCGGTCATACCAAGACGTCTTTGCATGGTCGTATGAAGACATGCCTGGTTTGGATACCGATCTGGTTGAGCATGAGTTACCACTCTACCCCGATGTTAAGCCAGTTAAACAGAAGCTGAGATGCCTCCGACCAGAGTGGATGTTGAAGGTGAAGGACGAGGCCATTAAGCAGTATGATGCAAGTTTTCTCATGGTATCCAAGTACCCCCAGTGGCTGGCCAATATCGTCCTCGTACCGAAGAAGGATGGAAAGGTTTGAATGTGCATTGATTTCTGAAATCTCAACAGGGCAAGCCCTAAGGATGACTTTTTGCTACCACACATCGATATCTTGGTCGATAACACTGCAAAGCACGGGATGCTCTCATTCATGGATGGATTCTCAGGCTACAATCAGGTTAAGATGGCGGAGGCCGACCAAGAAAAGACTACGTTCATCACCCCCTGGGGTACCTTCTGTTACAAAGTAATGCCATTCGGGCTCAAGAATGCTGGGGCAACCTATCAAAGAGCAATGACGACCCTGTTCCACGACATGATGCATCGAGAGATTGAAGTGTATCTCGACGACATGATTGCCAAATCACCAAAAAGGGAGGACCACTTGATAAATCTTCAGAAGCTATTCGAGAGGTTGAGAAAGTACAGGTTGCGGTTGAACCCCCAAAAGTGCGTTGGTGCTGCTATGTCCGAAAAGCTGGGCTTTATTGTCGTGAGAGAGGATTAAGGTCGATTCGACCAAGATCAAGGCCATCACAGAAATGCCGTCACCATCTACATAGAAGGAAGTCAGAGGTTTCTTAGGCAGAATCCAGTACATCAGCCAGTTCGTTATACAGTTAACTCTGATATGTGCACCAATCTTTAAGGTACTGAGAAAGGACTAACCAGTTGAGTGGAATGATGACTGCCAAGCTGCATTTGATAAGATTAAAGGTTACCTCCTAAATCCTTCGGTATTGGTAACCAGACTGAGTAGACCTCGATAATGTACCGTCACGACAGAGTTTTCCATGGGCTGTGTGTTAGGACAGCATGATGAGACAGGAAGAAGAGAGCAGGCCATCTATTAACTAAGCAAGAAGTTCACTGACTATGAGATGCACTATTCTCATCTGGAGAAAGCATGCTTGGCACTCGTTTGGGCTACTCAAAGACTTCGACACTACCTGTTATCCCAAGCCGCTCTACTTCTAGCACGGATGGATCCGTTGAAGTACCTATTCGAGAAACCTGCTCTCACTGGTTGAACTGCACGATGGCAACAACTCCTATCCGAATTTGACATTACCTATGTCACCCAGAAATCGATTAAGGGGCAGGCACTCGCTGATCATCTTGATGAGAACCCTCTACCGGACTATGAGCCTCTAAGGACCGAATTCCCTGATGAGGACATTCTGTTCATGACTGAAGAGGATACTGAGGAAACAAAGGAGTTTTGGGTAATGCACTTTGATGGAGCACCGCATGTTGAAGGCCAAGGAGTTGGCACCATTATTATCTCGCCAAGAGGATCACATGTACCCATCTCAATTAAATTGAACTTCCCATGCACCAACAATATGGCCGAGTATGAGGCCTGTACAGCTGGTTTACAGGCGGCTCTTGATCTGAATATAACTCACCTCAGGGTCTTTGGAGATTCACAGTTAATTATATGCCAGACCAATGGAGATTGGAAGACCAAGGATGAGAAACTAATCCCATACCATGAACATCTGGAGGATTTGATAATCTGCTTTGAAGAGGTCACCTTCTCCTATGTACCATGAGCAAGGAATCGGTTTGCTGACGCCCTGGCTACCCTGGCCTCTATGGTTGAGATTCCATACGGAGTTGTGATGAAGCCAATCATGATTGAACAGAGGGATGAACCGGCATTCCGTCACCTAGTTGAGGGACCTACAGAGGTAGATGATGAGCCATCCTGGTTCTCAGACATCAAGAATTTCCTTGAGACCCGAACTATCCCAGAAGGAACATTGAAGGTAGATAGACGCACCATCCAGCGATTGGCAACGAACTATGTCATCTGCGACGATCTCCTGTACAGACGGTTTCATGACAATATTCTACTCCGATGCCTAACCCGAAAATAAGTAGGTGAGACCATGAAGGAGATCCATGAGGGAGTCTGCGGGGCACATGTCAGTGGACACATGCTCGCAAAGAAAATCCTAAGGCAAGGATATTTTTGGACCACTTTAGAGAGTGATTGCTATAAACACATTCAGAAGCGCTACAACTGCCAAGAGCACTCCAGTCTAATACATGCTCCAACCATTGATTTGCACAGCATGGCCACTCCTTGGCCATTCGCCATCTGGGGTCTCGACGTCATCGGCAAAATCAATCCTAAGGCTTCCAACGGACATCAGTTCATCCTCGTCGCGGTAGAGTATTTTACGAACTGGGTAGAGGCAGCCTCCTACACGAGCATTAAGGCTAGTCATGTTGAGAAGTTCATCAAGAATAACATCATTTGTAGATTCAGCGTACCCAAAGATATCATCACTGATAATGGCACTAATTTCTCCAATAGGCGCATTCGGGCCTTGTGTGAGCAATTCCAGATCAAGCATCATCGATCATCCCCATACAGGCCGCAAACAAACGAAGCTATGGAAGTAGCCAACAAAACTCTGATCCGCATCCTAGAGAAGATGGTAGTCACTTACAGAGATTGGAGTGAGCAGTTACCCTTTGCACTTTGGGCCTATAGAACGTCTATTCGTACCGCTACAGGGGCAACGCCATTCTCCCTTGTGAACGGAACTGAGGCCGTGCTACCCGTTGAGGTCGAAGTATCGTCACTCCGTATCCTTTTGGAATCTCATCTACCCAAGGATGAGAGGGAAAGAGCTCGTTTTGAGCAGTTAGACTTGATTGATGAAAAGAGACTCCTAGCCTTGTGTCACACCTAGATCTATCAGAGGAGAATTACATGTGCTTACAATAAGCGTGTCCGCAGTCGAGATCTAAAGGTAGGAGACACTGTGCTGAAGAAAATTTTCCCGTCTCTCCACACCGATCCGAGAGGGAAGTTTAAGCCGATTTGGGAAGGACCCTACATCGTCCGAGAAGTTTTGCCAGGATACACAGTTCGCCTCGCCACCATGGACGGAGACCACTTTCCTGAGCCCATCAACGCTGGATACCTCCGTAGGTTCTACTCATAGGTCTTGAGACAAGGTAAGTTTTGATAAAAGTAGATGCGTGACTGCCTAAGGACCCCATAGAAGAGGCCATCATTTCAAAGACAAGTAGCCTAAAAGAAATATTCCCTGAAAACCTTCACCCTTTTTGCTACACATGTCAGGCCAATAACCATTTCTTTCATATACCCCTCCCAAAATTCCAAAAAAAGAAAAAAGAGAAAAAGAAGAAAGCAAAACCCCAAAAAAAAGGGGGGACCAAGAATAAAAAAGAAATGACTGGGGCATGTACCATAAAAAGCCTTTGGAAAGAAAGAGGAGTCACCAAATCTAGAATTCACTCAAAACTTAGATCCAAATCCCCAGAAAAACCCAACCCGTTTGAACCTCGACCACATTACAACCCGGAAGAAAGCCCTCTTTAAGGTCCACAAGCGGTCATAGCATCTATTGCATTAGATCAAGCTGAGCTAACAAACCACACAAAACTTCATTCAGCCGGCTATGATGGAATCAACGTCCATATCGTGGCCTTCTGGTTCTTGAAGGAAAAGAAAGAAAAAAAAAAGGAGAAAGAAATTTTTTTTTTTGAGTTCAAAGCAAGATGGACGTGGTGAAAACCCGCAAGGGCGCCACGGGTAAAAACAGCGAACTCACGCGGACCAGGTGAAAACCTGAAAGGGCACCTGGGGTAAGAGAGCGAACCCATGGACGTAGTGAAAACCTGAAAGGGCGCTACGAGTAAAAACAGGGATGACGGTCATAGCGAAAACCCGTCTTGGGCGCTATGAGCAAAAATGTCAAGAAAAGAGAGATTAGGAGAAGACCTGTTCTGGCCCCCCCATTTCAGTTTGGACCCCTTGAGCCCCTTCTCCCCTTTGATGGGCCACTCATGTTAAAAATTGGATCAGATCCCGATCAAGTATGTTGTCTCTACTGTGGCGTTTGACGCATGACCAAAGGGAAAGATAGAAGACTAGACCAATCCCAGGGAAGCTAACCTTCCCATGTTTAAAGGAAAAACCTGTACCTCATGAACAGGGTTCGACCATGCTCAAAAAAGGACCCATTGGTTTGGCCTCATAATTACTGACATCACAAAAAGATCCAAAGGGAGAAAATTTCAAAAAAGATAATAGATTTTCCTTTCCCATAAAAACCTCACACTGTGAGGGAAAAAATTTCAAAAAGATGATAGATTTTCCTTTTCCATGAAAAGCCTTACATTGCGAGATGTATGAAAGAAAAAGTCGAAAAACAAAAAAAATATATGTATGTATAGATTTCATTCAATTTCTTACAGTATTACGTGCGGAGTGTCACGTCCCAAAAAGATAACGACATGACACTTTTTATTTTTCTGCCGTCTTTAAAAGTAAAAACTAAAATAAAATAAAAAATATATATAATAAAAACAACAAAAAAAGAAAATAACCTAAAAAGAGATCTCTGTTATGGGGCATCGGCCCCCTTCTATGTATATGATATATGGTATGTACAGGAACAGGTCAGGGGCAGGAACCGCGCTTTAAAGTACTGATCTCTGTAAGGAGAGAGTCCTCATGGGCATTCGGATCAGACAACCACCTACCATGAAGACTCTTTTGCCATCTCCGCGAAGCGTCAGCTGTACTGCGAGATTCAGTCAAAAGCCCAGTCAATCGAAGAACCTCACTCTCAGCCGTAGCAGCTCTCACCTCCGCAATCTCGGCTCTGGCCCTTTGTATGCCCCATATCAAGGCTCGGCCCCTCTTAGAAGCCCACGTATCACCGGGCAATGGTGCACGCATCCCCAAATGACCCTTCGAGTTTCCTTCGGTTGGCCCAAAGGGACCGTGCTACAATAAATGGATCTAGATCCGTAGGCGCCCACCTAATGCGCCCACAAAAAAAGGAAGAAGAAAAAATAAAAGAGAAAGAAAAATGAAAAAATACAACACTGGTTCTCAAGGGAGCGTCGCGACGTCTGTTTGCCCCACCTCGAGAGCCGTGTTAAATCAATTCGAAATGATCAGGTTCACCTGAAAGTTCTCGAACCCCATTTACACAGGGACACCGCGCCTGATCCGGCAGGCAAAATACTGGTCATGTTTATCCCCGGTCATTAGGGACCCACTTTCCTAAGCAAGATGCTTGGGTCTAGTTTGTTTAAAGACCAAGACCACGCATCCCCAGGAGTCAGGACTTGATCCGATAGGCAAATAAACTCATCCATCATCGGTCGCTCTTGGGAACATACACCTAGCCCCAAATCTTCCCCAGCAAGAGTCAGGGCCTGATCCGGCAGGCAAACCAAGGACCTATCACCGGAATGCACACGTCCTTAAGGTATATCAAAATGGCAAGTTGATTCGCCTAAGGATATGTGCAAAAATAAAAGCAGTTTGAGCATGATCAAAGTCTCAAACTGACATGTGCAAAAAAGAGAAGAAAAGGAAAAAGAGAAGAAATAACAACCTTTGGTTATGAAGTAAAAATCCTTAGTAGGTTGACCCCACCTTCCAAGCTTTGGCTCTGATCATCCACCTTCGGATCCATGTTGACCAAGAGTATACCCGACTCCAGACCATTCAAAAAGTCTATTGCCAGTCGAAACTGACCCGTCAAAAATGAAATTACAACCGACCAAACTATGTACAAACATACAGACCGAAGGGCTCTTTCCCTTTTATTTCCTTTTACACAGGCTTAAAACCTGTATAGGCATGGTGTCCCTGTTGAATGTACGCACTTGCGTCTGGGTATCCACAGGATGGTCGTTTGTCCTCGTAAATTGTACCTTAGGGTCGAGGCTTCCGTTCGCGCCTATTTGCTGCTTATCGCCCCTGATGGGTGTCTGTCTGTGCATAGTTAGTAAGATGTAATTTCATTAGGGACGGAGGCTAGAATTGACCATCTCTTTCGATGGATGTTTGGTTCTAGCCCGATCCTTTTTAGCTTTGTCTCAAGTTAAGGCACTCCGATTCATGTGAATCAGGAGCACCTCACCACCGGAACGAGCACATTCCCAAGGTGTACCTATCCCTGGCAGAGCGCACGCATTCTTAAAGCGTATCAATTGATATTTGATCCACTTAAAGAGTTGTGCAAGAATAAAGTTGCCAGAGGTCCGTGAGCTTTTCTTAGAGGCCTCGAAACAAAAAAATTCAGAAAAGGTAACACAAAAAATTTTTACTCTGAAAATGGGCATGCATTCCTAAGAAGTGTTGCGACATCAACATTCGCTTCACTCGGGTAAGTCATGCTAAAATAACCTTGAGGTTGATGGGTTCGCCCAAAGACTCCAAGCCTTACCTAGGTAAGGGCACCTGTGGCCAATCCAGTGGAGCTGTCAATATCCCATAGGGTCGGGCACAAGTTTGTAGGCCTTCGCTTTGTGTACTTCGCATCAATTCCTAAGCATAGATCGATCATCCCATTTCATGGAGCTGTCTGGATCAGATTAATACTCAACATCACAAATCTATAATTTCCCTCAGGAAGTGGATGATATCCCAGCTAGCGGGCTTAAACTTTCTGTGATCATCGCAGTTATGCCCAGTAATGTCTCCATGCGCTTGGGAACTGTTAGCTTTGAGGTACGGACGATATCCCGAAATGAGAGGGCTTACGTACACTCACCATCACCATGAATGTTTGAGAATTAAGTTGAACCAGGCAGACCCATCAAACGTGCCTTGGACCTCTTCGGATGTCTCTTGTCTTTGGCATCTGATCATTAGTGATCGAATTCAAAAGAGGGGCATCTGTAGACACCCAAATTCGGCCCAAGGCCCGATCAGTCTGTACTCCGAGAGAGATGTACTCTTGTGCTTCCGATGGCACCCCTGAACCCTTAGGAACCTATCCAGACCTTTAGGAATCACCCTGAATCCTTTATAACCATCCCCTAACCCTTAGAGATCACCCCTAAACCCTATATTCCCTTCTCATACCTAACTTGAACCTTTCTAAGCAGTTGATGGGAGAGGAGCTATAAAATTTTACACAGACCACCACCATAGATGAGCTATATACCATTGGAAAGAGGACTTCTCCAGCTTTCCAACGAGCTAAAGATCACCCAATTTGGAACTACGGTTCAAAAGTTATGGCCGTTTGAAGCTTCACATGAAATGAAAACTTTTGCTCAGGCGTATGTATTACATACGCCCAGCCAATTTGGCCCCAGATTGGTTAGGTGTATATATTATATACGCCTGACATTTTTGGGCCAAATTTGGCCGGGCGCATATAATATATACGCCCAGCATAGGTGGGACCCACCATGGGCATCATCTTCCCAAAACTCCCCTGATTTTCGTAGAAATCACTGTGCATAAACTAGGTGTATATAATATATACGCCCATCTTAGCTACAGTAACTGTCATCAGTGGCTCAAAATTCCTTTATCTGGTTTGACCTTTTGACCATCCCCTTGGTTGAGGTGGGTGTCTTGAGATTGGTTGCACCCCCTTTGAGCTTATTTGCAACCCTTAAGTCACCTATGGTCTCACCCCATCATCCGCCATTGAAACCAGTTTCCCAAAACCCTAGGACCTTGAAAATCTAGAAAACCTTAGATGGGGGATTACCTAATTGCTAAACCAATTAGCTCTTATGTAAGCCCTTAACTCATCCCTTCTCTATAAATAGAGAGGCCCCCCTCTTCCCAAAGGGTTGAAAAAATTAAGATTAAGAATTTTGAGCTTAAGAGAGAACCCTAGTGAGAGAAAATGCACACATTTTGCCAAAATTCTAGCATGCTTAGTTCACCCATTTCCACCATTAGATCGCTCCCTTTAGCTAAAGTCTAGCCTTGAGCCTCATCCTACACTTTCTATTTTACCGTTTAAACCATCAGAAACGCGCCAAAGCGAAGGTATTCCACGGTGCAACAAGGGCCCGTGAGCTCCGGCTCACCCCTCTCTTCCTCTACCTTCTTGGTGTTTCCCCCGTCCAAGGATTCAAGCCGTTACGCCGCCGAAATTTCGGTTTGGCTCAAAGCTTGATAGGATCATATTGCCTTCGGGCAAGGGAAAACTCCGACCTTTTGTTTTTATTTTGGCCATAGATAGAGACCGCTACGTGCGGGTTGATCGGGTGCCTAAACCCTTCCCGATCAATAACCGAAGCCCCTACCCTAGAGTCTTTGGCAAAGACTGGTAAATCAGAGTCATATTTAGCACTTCGGTGCTCAAAATATCGATTTGAAGGTTTCCCGGGTCACTAAAACCTCCGGGTGGGGACTCTACATTTCATCCATAGCGAGCGCATCGCCGCGACGGGTTCGAGTGGATCCATGGTCGCACAGGAAGCCCAACACTGGAATAAAATGGACAAAGATCTCTTCTTTTCAAAGGTTAAACATTTTATTTGGGAGGATCCTTACCAGTTCAAGATTTGTACAGACCAAATCATTAGAAGATGTGTCCATGAAGAAGACTTCCATAACATACTTTCCATGTGTCATCAGCAGGCCTGTGGAGGTCATTTTAGTGGAAACAAAACTGCTGTAAAGGTTTTGCAGTGTGGATTTTATTGGCCCACACTCTTCGAGGATGCACTGCAGCACTATAAGTCTTGACAGAACTGCCAAAGATTGGGCAGCATTTCCAAGAAAAATTCAATGCCTTTACAGCCCATTTTGGTAGTTGAATTGTTTGACATTTGGGGGATATATTTTATGGGACCTTTTCCTCCTTCAAATGGTTTTAATTTCATCTTAGTAGCTGTGGATTATGTATCCAAATGGGTTGAAGCCACAGCCACTAAAACCAATGACCACAGTGTTATCCTTAAATTCTTAAAGGATAACATTTTTTCTAGGTTTGGTTCCCCCAGAGCCATTATCATTGATGGAGGAAGCCATTTTTATAACAAGCATTTTGAAGCTCTATTGAAAAAGTACTCTGTGACTCACAGAGTAGCTACTCCATATCATCCACAGACCAGTGGACAAGTGAAAATTTCCAACAGAGAAATCAAACATATACTGGAAAAGATTGTGAGGAAGGACAGAAAGGATTGGTCCTTTAAACTGAATGATGCATTGTGGGCTTACAGGACAGCCTATAAGACCCCAATTGGCATGTCCCCATTCAGATTGGTCTATGGTAAAGCATGCCATTTACCAGTGGAGTTAGAATATAAGGTCTTTTGGGCCATTAAAGCTTTAAACATGGATGTTACTACTGCTGGTAAGCACAAAAAACTGCAGCTCTCTAAGTTGGAAGAGCTGAGGATGGATGCATAAATCAATGCAAGATCTTACAAAGAAAAAGTTAAGGCTTTCTATGACATAAATCTGCTGAGAAAAGAGTTCACAGCTGGCGCTAAGGTATGGTTATTCAACTCAAAACTCAAGTTTTTTCCTAGAAAGCTGAGATCCAGATGGGAAGGGCCATATACTGTCATTCAAGCATCTCCATCCGGAGCTGTTGAAATTATGGATCTAAGTGATGGAAGAACCTTGAAAGTAAATGGTTAGAGGCTCAAACCATGTATTGAAAATATCTTGGAGCCTGTGATGACCATCTATCATCAAGAGCCTCCACAAATCTGATGTCACACAAATGTATCATATGTATTTTAACTGTCTGTTCTATTTTTTTTTGCATAGTTTTGTGTAATGTTTTTGTTTTTTTTTTCTCTCTATTTTAGTCATGTTTTAGTTAAATTTTCTTTGAGGAATCATAAGTTCTGAAAGCTTTGTGATTTTAATTGATTGAGATAATAAATTCCAATGATTTTAATGTGGAGATTTTGTTAAAAAAAAAAAAAATTCAGTTATGTACTTTAGAGCATTTGTTCAAAAGTAAATTCATACTTTTCGAAAAGTTTTACAGTCAATTCGAAAAGTTTTACAGTCAATGCGAAAACTCAATTCGCAAAGTAAAATTCAGTTTGAAAAGTATAAACTCCTTTTCGAAAAGGATTGGAACCAGTAACCACAACTGCTCGAAAAGAATGGTAAACTTTATGAATAGATGCAGATCTTTTCGAATAGATGTTTCTGAAGCCATTTGCTTTGCGAAAGGTACTGATGCTTTTCTCCTTTTCGAAAAGGACTTTTTTGAATTCGAGAGAATCAATAATGCTTTGTGAAATCGATTTAAACATATTTAAAACCATTCGAATAGAGGTTTTCATATTCGAAAGCATTTCCAGCTTGTCCTGTTTTGTAGAAAACCTTTCTTTTTCCATCCCTGCGTTCTTTTGGAATCCATATCCAATTTCCTTCATTTTTTTTTCGCTGATTAAGCTTGAAGAAACGGATCTTTTGCCTCTGACTCCGGTGGATTTAATCAAGCGGTCCGAGATTTTGAGCAAACCCTAGGTTTTGGTATTTTTCTCTCCATATCCTCTGTCTGTGCTTTAAAATTTTGATTTTTGTTTAAGCATACATTGTCTGGGATTCAAGAGAGTTGTTTGTTAACTATTGTTAGAAGAAGGAATTATTTGAACGAGTTTTTAGAAAATGTTAAAATGGGGAAAGCTGAAAAATCGTTGGCTAAGATGTTCCCTAGGTCTTCTGCTAAGAAAGCTAGCAAATCCTCCACCAAAGGAAAAGCTAAAACCTCAACCAAGAGGAAATTGTCGATGGATAAGGCTGATAGGATTGAGAAGGGAAAGAAGGTTAGAATTGAGGAACCCATCCCGGAAGTTGACCCTATTTCTAAGATTGAGCTTCCTCCTCTTCCTAAGCATTTGGTACTTCCAAACCCTTTCATTGAAGCTCAGAAGCTGATTCCAGTACTTAATGTGGATGAGAATTTTTTCTTGAACAAACCAGAATGTAAGCTATCCCTGAACTACATCAGGGATGCTTCACTGAGTAATATCCTGACCCCCTCTTCCAGCGAAGATTTATCCAAGAATGGTGCGATTATGGTACCAAAACATGGTGAAAGTGAGTGCGAAGGATGCTGATGACCCACCTCTGGTAATTTTTATTGATGATTGTGATTTAACCATCACTTATGAAGATATTGGAAAAGCCCTGGGGATACCATTTCAGTATGATCCTGCTAGCCCTTTGGCTACACCTGAGATAGCTTCTTTTAGAGATATGGTTGCCCATCTAACCCAAGGCATAGTTGGAACTGGGCAGTCCATCATGAGGAGTGACTTAGCACCTCAATTTTTCCTAATGGATTCCATTTTGAGAGGGAGTTTGTATGTCACTGGGCACAGTCAAGAAAGAAGGACACCCATTCTGGAGGCCCTCTTTCACTTTTCTAAAGGGCAATTCTTCAATTCCCCTATGCTGATATTTGAAGCAATGATTGACATCAGTGCCAAGATGAAGAAGGAACAGAAAGTGGCTGGAATACCATTTGGAAGGTTGATAACAGCCCTACTAAGGGCTAAATTTGACATTGATGAGCAAGAGCCTTTTGAGATTGTAACACCTCATGCTTTTGGGAAGAGGGCTTGGACTATAAGCCAAAGTATGTTGAAAAGAATGAGGGAAGAGGTAGAGCCAGCCCAGGAGGCTGCTATACCTGAACCTGAGGTGGCCAGCTCTTTAGCTGCACCCATTGCACCTTTAGCGGCCATTGAACCTACTGCTAATGATGAGGAGACCATCATCATGTCCACCTCACCCATCACAGCACCTATCCCAGTAGTTCCATCACTCATCACCACCACAATTCCCATTGTAGATTCTCCCCCAACACCAACCATTTCAACCATACTTACAACACCAATTTCACCTAACAATTTCCCATATATACCCACAGATTTTGTTGTAAACTCACTTAGCACTCCTCACCTACAAAGCTTCCCAGGTTCACCAGCCCATTCAGCTCATACACTTGAGATCACCCATACCTCTAAACCTGAGATATTCACCACTGAGGCCTATTCATCCTTGATGGGATCTATCTTGGAGAATATTGGGCATGAATATGCCCTAGTACCTGACCCCCCCCTCCCCCCCCCAATTTACTCATTTGGCTACTTCTCCCTTTACATTCATCCCACCTATTACTCTTCAACCACCTACACCAATCATACCAGTCACCACTCTGCCTACCACACACACACCTGACCCAATTAGCCAAATCTTCACCCTCCTCCAATCTATCCAAGCACAACTGCAAACCAACACAGACAACCAGTCTGTGATGACTTCTTTTCTCCAAACCTTGGCCTCCACAGCCCAGCCAACTACCTCAGCCACAGTACCCTCCATCTCTAACCATGCTATTCAAACTGAACCTGAGGTAGTACTTTTAGATTCACCTTTCCCCATCCCCACTGTCTCTGACCATGCTACCCAAACTAAACCTGAGGTCGTGCTTTTAGATTCATCTTCCCCCACCCCCACTGCTGGGATACATATGGTCCCCTACCACTCCATTCCTGTTCCACGTTTTGCCACTCTTCAAAGGGCTATGGAAGAGAACCCTTACATCTCTAGCGATGTCCTTAAGGGGATTGCAGATCTTCAAGCTTACATCAAGACTCCTTATGAGGACAAGATTAGGAAGTTGGAGCTGTTTATACAATTTGAGAGAGATAAGATGCAGGACCTGCTGCACCAAACCTATCAGATGGTTAGGGGTGAGAAGCACAAAGTTGCCCTGTTACAAGAAGAGCTTGTCAATGAAAAGCTGAGGACAGCTAGAGAGAAAGAGAGGGCTGATAGACTTGAGAAATATATTGGCCTCACCAGAAAGATCAAGTCTGAAGAGTATACCGAACTCCAAGCCACAATCCAAGAGAAAGCTGAATCAAGTTTAGACTCCAATACTGACTCAAGTTCAGACTCCAATACTGACTCAAGTTCTGACCCCATTGAACTAACTTATGATTCAGATTTTAACCCTAGTTATTAGAAACCTTGTAAATTATTTATTTTTTGTTGTTTGTTTAAGTGTTTAATTAATGTTTATTGTTTACTTCTGTTGATTTGTCCATTACTGTGCATATTTTTTTTTTCTTTTCTCTCTATCATTGTGCTTATTTATTTATTTTTTCTTTTTGCTTATCCACTTCTGGACCAGTGAGGACACTGCTCCTCATAGGTTTGGGGGTGTGACAGAGATGCCAATAATTTAGTTAACATTAATGCAGCTTATGATCAACAGAATTTTTGAAAATGAAGTGATTTCCCACCTGTCTTTGAAAAATGAGGAAGTTAAAACTTTTAAAAATTGATTTCTAGTCTAATTCTAATACTTTCATGAAGTGAATGATAGAAAATTTTCAAAAGAAAATTGATGTTTTAGTAAACCTAAAACGAGAGAAAACAGTAATGATATACCTCAAGAATTTGATAGAAAACCACACCCAGTGAGATTTGGGCCTGAAATGTATTCTTTGGAGGTATGAATTGGCAATTTTTTCTGCTCTAGGGACTGTTTGAAGCTGCTTGTTATCACAAGAAGTTACACATATCCAAGTTAAAATACCTTGACAGCAATCATGATATTAAAGACATGATGTAAGGCCTCCTTTTGGACAGTTTGAACTTCAAAAAGGCCCACCTTTTAAAATTGCCCTTGATACACACCATTTGAGCTTTATAAATCCAAG
The DNA here is from genome assembly GCA_021018995.1 of Chloranthus sessilifolius. Lineage (NCBI taxonomy): Eukaryota > Viridiplantae > Streptophyta > Magnoliopsida > Chloranthales > Chloranthaceae > Chloranthus > Chloranthus sessilifolius. The sequence continues at coordinate 119,728,091 of CM037584.1, read as the reverse complement.
ATTTCTTTGAAACCTCATCAACCTCATTTAGCCTAACCCTCACTCTGAGAATTCAGAAGGTAAAGGAAAGAAATCTGAAGAAAGGTGAGTTGGGTAAGAGTTTGGTAAAAGAAAAAGAAAAATAATTGAAGGCAATGATGTATCAGCAGAAGAAATGTGACATTTCAGTCAATGTTGCTTTGAAAAAAGAAAAAAAAAAAAAAAAGGGAAAAGGAAGTCATTTCATTGGAAGTTTGAAAAAGAAAGAGAAAAAGATGGCCACTTTGGCTCTAAAAATTCAAAGAAGAAGATAAAATTATGCTGAATTGAAGAAGGTGTGTCTGTCACCTCCTTACCTTGATTGACTTCTCAATTTTGAACTCCATTCCACCCCTTTATTCTTGATAAATTTCACCCATAAGCCACATTACAACCCAAGTTAAAGTCCTTACTGATCAAAGAAGGATTGAGCTGTCACATGGAGATAAGGATTTGTGTAATCTATCATGAAAAGAGCAGTAAATTCAGAACTTAAAAGCAATTCCTATGCTCCTGCTTACAGTCCTATTTGAGGGCTATAACTGCTCTTGAGCTGCGTGAAATAGTACAACCCTCTTACTTGTATGTTGAGTGACAACCCTGGTGAGAGTTGGGTTTGAAATCAACTTATTTGGGGTAACATCATAGCAGGATTCTCAAATAGAAGGCAAGCTTTTCATTAATTTTTCTTTTAAAAACTTTTTGACACAAACTGAGTGAATGGTAAAAGAATTACAGCAGAATTTCAGTTTTGAACTGATGTTTTCTTGAGAATCCTCTTACAGCTTGACTGATACAGGTGTGAATAATCTGATTTGATGAAAGTCTGTTTTAACAAAACTGCATTGATATTAATAGATTTATTGGAGAAGTTTGTGGGTACCATCATTGAAAACCCTAAGGAGACTTCACTCCTCCACTAGGGATCACCTAGGGGTTTAAAAGGCTTGTTGCATATGCTAAATGCAACTGTGCTCCCTACAAAAGTGGCTTTTTACTTTGTTTTTAATTTTGTCTTTGCTCACGGACTAGCAAAGCTTAGGTTTGGGGGTGTGTTGAGAACGGGAAAATATCATTTTCCACCCCTTAATCTGGGCCTTGATAGACCCTTGAGAGAACTAAATAAGTGCTTTAAGCGTTTGTTTTACAGCTAACAACAAAGGCAGGCTTAACTCTGAAAGTAGCTTAAAAGTACCAAAAAGATGATGACCCATCTTGATCTGGAGGAAGAAGGAGAAGGGACAACCTCACTGGCTGTCAAAATGCTTAAACTAAAGAAGACGAAGGCCTAGTTTCAGCCTGGAAATAGGTTTGGAGCTATTCGAAAAGAAGAATGCACTACAGAATGCTATTCGAAAGGATTCTTGATCTATTCGAAAGGATTCCTGATCTATTCAAAAAGAACCTGAACACTGCGAAAAGAACTAAAGCTCCAGGCTTGATTTTTAAAGAGCACCTGATCTATTCGAAAGGAACCAAACTTGCTAATGGTCCTTTCGAAAAGAAGAAAACTCTGTGCGAATAGAGTTCCAGAAGTTAATTTTCCTTTCGAAAAGACCTCCAATCTGTGCGAATAGAGTTCCAGAAGTTACTTTTCCTTTCGAAAAGACCTCCAATATGTGCGAATAGAGCTCTAGAAGTCACATTTCCTTTTGAAAAGGCCCCCAATTTGTGCGAAATCGTATTCTAAAGATTCCCAGCATCTGCAAGGGTATTTTAGTAATCTCTGCATGCACCCTAATGCATTTAAAAACCCAGGAGCATTCTGGAAGATTCTGAGCACGAACCAGAGGCATATTCCACTCCATGTGAACACCCAAAGATGAAATTACTTGGCGGGAACTTTTAGAAGCTCAAACAAAATTTTGAATCACCTAACAGAATTGATGCCTCTGTCTCCTGATTGGCTGAACCAGATCAAGTAGTTCTGATTGGCTAGAACAGATCTGGTTCCTTGTGCTCGACTCCTATTAGTTGATATGGATCTAAACAATTCTGATTAGTTGATGCACATCTGAGCTGGACTTGGGGAAAACTATAAATAGACGAACTATTTGCCCAATTTGGGTATCCAGAATTTGAGTTTCATTCCTGTTGCCCCATATTCCAATTCAGATCAAGATAGCTTGTATGAAACCTCTGTAATAGCCTAGCTTTTGTCTGTAATTGAGAACTGTGAGATACTTGTGTAATTCAAGTGAGAATTATATTCAAGACTATAAATTCGAGAGCTGTTTTAAGCTGTGTTCTGTAATTGTAATGGTGGATTTGAAAAGGTTGCTTTCATCAGTACGTTCTCAATCGGATTCATGTTGAGGGTTCATTGTGATCTCCTCACTCATTAGATTCCTTTAGATTTGCTATTTTTAAGCAATTTCCCTTAATTCACTATCCCTGTGAAAATCTGTGTTTATAACCTGATTCTTACAACATTTGTAGTGGTGCTTATGTTATGAATCAAGACTTTGGATTGAAGAAGAAAACTATTGGATGATCTGTGTCCATGACAGTGGACAGATCATAGCCATAAGTTCAACTCAATTCTAATTCTTGAATTGGATTATTTTTTCTTACATCTGAGCTGGTAGCCAGATGAAGATTTGATACTTTCTCAACTGTGTAACGCTATTTCTCATTCTGCAACTAATTAATAAGCTTAAGTTAGCTGTTATTTCTCCATTCTTATTAATTTTGCATCCAATTCCCCCAGCTCGGATCTTGATCACTTAGTTTAAATTCTACTTTTAGATAATTTAGTTAATGTGACAAAGTCAACCTCTCATCTTACTTACTTTATAGATAGGATTAGAGGCCAGATCTGGTAGCTCAGATATGGAGGTTTACCATACATTTTAAATCAATTCTCTATGGACGATCTTTTACTCACTTACATTTAAAACTTGCTACAATTGGCCCTGATCTTGCAGGCTAATTGATTCTCTCTGTGCTGATATTTCTTTATTCCTTTTAGTTTTCCAATTTTAGTATAATCCATACTTTGAAATATTTGTTTTCAAAATACAAATAAATCATGCACACTTAGGACAACAACACTGGGAAGATCATGAAAGTGAATGGGCAAAGGTTAAAAATTTGTGTAGAAAATTCAGTGGAGCCCCCTCAAACCATTCACCTACATGAAACTCCCACTGCTCAGTGATCCACACCTTTATAACATATGTACCATATGAGTTAACTGATATTTTTTTTTTTATGATGCTTAGAAAAATTTCAATTACTGCTTTTAGAGTGTTGATTTGCTTGTGTGTTTGATTTTATGTTGTTCATTTTTGTCTTGAGTACATGTGCATATCTGTCATCTGAATTTGTTGTACAAGTCTATTGATGTATGGTTGAGGTGCTCTCACATTAAATGGCATGAATTTGATCTGAAAATCTATCTTTAGAATTCTGCAATTTTGAAGAATAGTTGTTGATAATAGGCACATAATTGTGATGGTGATATGGAGTATATGTGAAAGGGTTGATGTTGATGCACAATGGATAGGTGCATGACATTATGGAGGCACTTGCCAATGTGCAACACTGAGAAAATGGTTAAAAATAGGTTCTCGCGATGCTAACAGGCATAAAGTTCAACCTCACAAGCCAGTTATATGCTTTCTCGCAGAGCTCTAATGACAGTTCGAGCCCCATGAGGCTCGATCTTGGTAGAAATTTTGAACTGCGCAAATAATTGACTCCACGCGTTTAACCTTGCGAGGCACTTGATGATCTACATTTTGAAGTCTCGCGAAGTTAGACAGTGCAGCTGCACGAAAAAGAAAAATTCAACTCGCACACCAAGGCCCAGTTTCAGCTCTGTGAACTATATTGAGAAGCATTTTTTTTCTACTGCATGACAAAGCTCCTCGCGGGATTGAATGTACACTACGTGAGAAATGTGCCCCGCGAGCACTTGTTATCAGCTGCGCAAGGCACGGGTTTACCCTTTAAACCCTGGCAAATTTCTTCAAATTCTACATTTCATATCTCTTCGCCTTAACTCCCATTGCTAATAATGGACCAACATGTACTCTGCGAGATCATTCCCATAATAAATCGCACGGGGTTTTATATTTATCCCTACCGACGTATTTATTGCTAACTAGCCTTCTTTAATATCATTATAGCAATCAACCTTGGAAGGAGAAGAAAATTTAATATGACGATGCATATTCCACCACCCATGCATTTTAAATACAAGGCTAGTTCACCTCCATCGCATTCATTCTCTTTTGACCCCATCAGTTCGCCCCTGCCCACAACTATGACGGATGACAAACCCATTGATCTGCCGATAAAATGTTACCTAGTTTGGGAGGACCCACCACCACCAAAAGAACCTGACCCATTATAATTCTTGTGGGATGAGTATGAGGAAGTACAAAATATTTTGGTCTAGGAGGAAAGGAAAAAGAATCAGAGAAAGAAAAAGAAACAAAAGATAGAACCATCTGCACCTTCTACCCCTTCCTCTTCACTCCATCCACCACCTGCTCAACATCCTTCTCCTTAGTCCTTGTTATCCCCCTTGTTTTGGCTTACAGTTTCGCTTCCATGAAGCAGTAAGTTTCTGCCACTGTCATGTCTAACTTAGTGTGTGTCTAGATTTGTCCTAGGTTTATACTTTTTCTATATCTAAATGAAATTTTCTTCTGTTTCGGTTGTGTGATATACTTTCTATCTTTATAGCTGTTACTTTGTTTTAGTTGTTTGTGTGTGCCTTATTTCTTACTTTTATTTGCTTTATTTTAGTGTCAATTTTGTCTATGTTCCCTGCTGCACATGCCCTCTTATCTTTGAATCAGGGAGGACACTGCTCCTCATAGGTTTGGGGGTGTGACAAGGATTGCCAATGATTTAGTTAACCTAAGTGCATCAGTCTTAATTAAGTGAGGAATAAATATAATGAATTTTACCTAAGCAATGTTGAAAGTGAGGAAATTTAAACACTGTGCAGACCTTTTAATACTAAAATCATTTAAAAATCAATACTTCTATGAGGTGAACATCAAAATTTTTTTTATAAATAGTAGTTAGTGAACCAGTAAGGAGAGAAACAGGTGAAAGAATACCCCTTTTAGTTCAATTAAAGACCATACCCAGTGAGCTTTGAGCCTACAAATTTTTTTTAGGAGTGTCTATGGCAATTTTTTCTGTTCTAAGGACTGACTGAGTCAAGCCCTTTTCACTAGAAGTTATACACCCCAAGTTGAAGTTGTTTGACAGTAATCATGACACTAAGGAAAGGATCAAGGCCTTCATTTGGACAGTTTGAGCCTAAAAGATCAAACCTGTGAAACTACTCTTGTGCATATACTTTTTGAGCCTTAAAGCCCCATTTTTTCTTCAACAAACACAAAAGTACTTGAACCTGAATCTCTTAGCCTGATTCAACCCTACCCTCACTCTGAGAATTCAAAAGGTAAAGGAGAGGATGTTGAAGATAAGTGAGTAAAGTTTAACATTTTATGAAAAAAAAAAAAAAAAGAAGAAGAGAGAAGGAGATCTGTAAATAATAGTGTAGCAGTTGTAGATGTGTGGCAACCATCATAAAAAATCTATATATAAATACAAGAAAAAAAAAAGAAAGAAAAAAGGAAAAAAAAGAAGAGAAGGGGAAGTCAAAAGAAGAATTCCATTGGAAATGTTGAGAAGAAGAAAAGAAGTTGGCCACTTTAACTCTGAAATTTCAAAAGAAGATGGAGTTGTGCTGAAATGAAGAAGGTGAAGTCATGAATCATCTCCTACCTGTGTTGATTTCTCAATTTTGAACCCCTCTTTACCCCTTTTATTCTTTACAACCCTCACCAATAAGCTACATTACAACCTATGAAAAGTCCTTGTTGATCCAAAGTCAAATGAACTGTCATGTGAAGATGAGGGAATGTCTAATCTATGGTGAGAATACTTTATGATGTCAGAAATTAGATGCAATGCCCATGCTCATACTTGCAAACCCATTTGGGGTATGTAACTGCTCTTGAGCTTCTGTGAAATGATACACCCTTAAATTCATTTATGAGAGACAATCCTGGTAAGCATCGGGTCTGAGATTGAAATCATTGGGGCATTGTTTGAACTTGAATTTTGATGTATTGGTAAGCTTAGCATTGTTTTGAATATAATGCTTTCTTTGTGTCAGCTGCTTGGATGTGTTGATCATGCATGCATGACTAAGGTGTTAAATTGTTTGCATATACTACTTTGGAACTCCTTTAATTTTGATAGAGCAAGGGTGAAATGAACTTTATTTATTGCAAACTGATTAACCACTGTGTGCATGTTTGTTAACTGTTTCATTGAGAAGTTTGTGGGTATCTTCACTAAAAACCCTCAGGAGACTTCACTCCTCCACTAGGGATCACCTAGGGGTTTAAAAGGCTTGATGCATAAGCTAAATGCATTCGTGCTCCCTACGAAAGTGGCATTTACATTCTTAGAGTAGCTACTTAAATTTTGCTTTGCTCAGGGACTAGGAAAGATTAGGTTTAGGGATGTGTTATTCATTGAAAAGTACCACTTTTCACCTCTTAACCAAGCCTTTCCTGGACCTTGAAGCTGACTAATAACTCATTTTTAACTTGTTTTATAGTTAGGAATAACTTGTGCAGCTTAACACAAAGTCTATGCTTTTGGTGCAAAGAAGAGAGAGAATTCAAACAAAAGATGATAGCTGAACCAGAAAGTGATGGAACACCATGGTAGTACACACCATGGTGACTATTTTGTATGTCACAATGGGCCAAGACAGTCCAATAGATAAAGCAAGTGTAGATGAGAGTGGAGGAAGCTGCAACAGAAGTATGTGCATAGCAATAGAGGAGCTAATGACTTATCTCTCACAGTTGAGGTGCTGCCTCGCGTTGTTTATTTCACTGGGAAAGCTCCCACGCACAGCTAAGACATGCAACATATTAGAGCTCATGAAGAAGTCATGCAGTTCAATGAAGGGTTTATCATAAAACAACTTCTCGCACAGCAGTCGCGCACTTCAGCCGCAATCAATATGTGAAGAATCTCGCGAAGCTATCGCGCATTAAGACTTCAGAAATACAGCTCGCGAAGTTCTCGTGAGGATCAAGCCTTAATGCAGCCACACACACTACCCCATGAGACCAATTGGCACGAACAACAGCAAAGACGTCACAAAGTTCTCGCGTGGCTCTAGAAGAGAGAAACGCTCAGAAATCCTCTCGCGCAGCTCTCACGCGCCTAGAAGCTTAACCCTGAACTGAGTGAGATGCAAAGGCATCTGCGTGAGTACCTCGCGAAAGAAAGTTTCTGAAGCTCTTTTATGTGAGTGCATCCAAAGTTGAAGCAGCTGCACTTTCATCCACAGTCCAACTGCGTGAGACAGCAGTTTTCAAAGCCAAACTCTACCCCGCGAACACTCTGTAGCTATGTGATAGAAGTGATATGTAGAAGCCAGCCTCGTGAAGCTCGAGCTCTCCACTTCTCAATCTTAACTCAAGGACCTTTTGGGGATTTCTCCAGGTCTAGGGCACACATCCCAAGGCATGGATCCTGATGCATACATCCCAAGACATCTAAAGGTTGTAACAGTGTCACATTTGCTTGAAAAATTAGGGTTTACTCTTCTCTTAGCCACAACATTCGGACTAAGTATATAAGTTGTGCTTGTAACTTAGAAACTATCAATCACTCTTTCCTTCAACATTTGTCAGCTAAGAGATCAAGTAGATTAGGGTTAGGGTTAGGGTTTGATCACCTCTTTTTTCATTTTTTTTTTCTCTCTCAGCCCAGCACTTGCTGGCTAAATCTTTGGTAAGCAATAAGGTGTAGTTTAATTTAGTTTTATAATAGGTCATTTAAACAGTGGGATTTTGTGTTGAGTTGTTGTGCACAAGGCTGCTGCCTTGAGAGATTTCATTGTTGGTAACATCAGATCAATGGAATTTGTGCTTTTAATGCTTACTTAATCTATTATTTTCTTATTTTCCCATAGTTCTGTTCAGGCTATGGCATGCATTTAGGATTTGAGCTTATTGAAAGGCCCATGGAAGCTTGAGCTTGTAGCCCTGGGAACATGGTGGCAGCAGCAGTTTACGTGTTCTACCTCATCATTTGTGGTAAGGGAGCCTCTGTGGATACCCTGTGACCATTCGAGTGGACAGACTATAGCCCTAGGGCAATCTTGGTCATATATCTGAGATGGATTCTTTTTCTCTACACTTGAGCTTGTAGCCTAGGGAGAGATTGTATAGGAATAGGCTCCCCTCTGTTTCACTTGACCACTATCAGATGTTAGATCTGGCTTCTCTGTAGTGATTACAACTGTGAGGACATTTTATTGCAAGCTATTTTTAAACAATAAATTGTTGATTTAAAGTCCATTTAAATCTATAGATCTTTTGGTTCCATTAGTTTTCTCGATCGGATTTGTGTTTTTGGGAATTGCCCATTCACTTAACCTTTAGATCTTTTGATTGTCATCTGATCTTTCTAGGTTTAAAACTCCTATGAATGTCAGCCAGATCTGTAGATCTGGGGAGCTTGTAGCCTAAAAAACATAGTGTCTGCAATGGTATTCATGACCTGATTTGATTCATTAGATTAGGTTTGATCAACCGACTCCTTAGGATTAGGTTAGCTTTCCTGACTCAATCAATGGGATTTGACAGACTCTATTTGATAGACTGTGGCCATTTAAGTGGATAGACTATAGCCTTAAGAGCACCCCAAATGGCATGGGTTAAGTTGGATTCTTCTACCTTGCTGAGGTTATTGATAGCACTTCAGTAAGGATTTGCTGTAGAGAAAGCCATAAATTTGAGTTACATAACTGAATGAATTTTTGTCTAAACTGCTTACTTATTATCCTTTTATCTTTATTTTAACACACCATCACCACCTTCTTCATGACCATTTCTTAGGATAGGACTGCACTTTATTTCTTTTCCTTTTTTTAGTAGGTAATTTAGTGTAGTTGTGACACTCAACTCCCTTTCTTTAGGATTGTCAGATCTGTAGCCAAATCTAGAGGCTTACTATTATAACTCATTTTGGGTTCTAGATCAATTTCTCTATGGGACAAACTCTTACTTATCAAAACTTGCTACAATAGCCCTATATCTTGCAGGCTTAGGATTATTTTAGTTGTGCTATTTCCATCTTTTATTTTACTTTGATTTTTAATTTGTTCTCACCGCACAATAATAAAATCAGCACATCAAAATAATAACAACAGTCAGTTGGTACAATGGTCCAGTGATATGGATCATTAGCAGGGAGGGATCTAATAGTAGGTTCAGTAGCAGGGAAGATTGATTGGGAAGAAATTGATGGCTGGGAAGGGATCAGCTCCACCTCTGGGACTTTAGTTTTAGGTAGAGGTGGAAGATGTGGGAGGGGGAACCAGAAATAATTCTTCAGGTTCAAAATCTGTTTGGGTGGCAACATCAATTGTTGCCACAACTGTAGAAGAATTTTGGAATTGAGGAAGGGTACGGTTAGGGGTGGGGTGTTGGGTTGTGGGTATGAAAGATTGAAGTGTTGAGTGGATGGAAGCAAGACTTTTTTGGATTGAGGATTGGCTTTCTATGGAGGTGAGGACTTGGGATTGAAGGGAGGTTAAGAGTGAAATGATTTGGGTTAGAGGGTTTGGGAGGACAGGGGTAACATGTTGAGTGGAAACTAGTTTAAAGGGTGAAGTGGGTGCATGGTTGAATGGATAGTGGTGTGGGGAGTCAGGCAGAGGGGTGTACTCATGCCTAATGTCCCCCACAATGGAGTCTATTAGGGCTGAGTAACCCTCTGTGGTGAATTGTTTAGAGTTGTCATAAAATGGGTTTTGGATAGGGGAAAGTGGAGGGGAATGGGCAAGGGAAGGACCGGGGTCAGTGGGTTCAATGGCACAGCCATTGGCCCATAATCAAGATGGGTAATTGGAGAAGGTCTTTCGGGTGTTGGATTTGGTATTGGTGGAGGTATGGCAATGGATGGGGTTAAGTTAGTGTCTGCTTGGGATTTGGTTTTCTTTTGGTAGGTTCTCTTGATTGTGGGTTTAGGAAGGTTGTGGGGGAAAGGTAAGGATGGTAGAGGAGCTGATGCTGGAATGGAATCGAGGGTAGAAGATGGTTGCTCTGAGATGGCTGCAGAGGTTTGCCAAGAAAGGGCTGCTTCAGACTCCTTCTTCATCAATGTTAAGCTAATCTTCCACTGTCTCTCCCCAAAAAAAACTGGTGACAACTCAAAAGTTTGCTCTCCTATTCTCCATACATATCCTCCATTTTTTAGCAAGGCTGTGATTAACCTGCTGTAAGGTAAGCCTTGACTTACCTGCCTCTTTTTTACTTTACCTTGAATATCACACATTCTCTCAAAAATTAACTTGGCAGCACTAAAAAAATGCCCCTTAGAGAAGGAGAATAGTGCATCCACAATTGGATGCCACCTCTCCTGTTGATGTCCAGCCACAAAGACATTTTTCCTTAAGATATTATTCATGAACAGTAAATTTGTGTTAAAATCACTTCTCATAACAGATTCTCCTGATGCAGTCTTTCCTTGAGTTAAATGGTGGGCAATTTCTTTAAATGAAGCACTAATAGGGGCCCCTAGGCCGCAAGATGGATCATAGTTTGCAGGAATACTCAATGCATGTGCTATATCAGTGGTATCCACAATTGCCTCAAAATTATCTATCAGAGTCACTAGCACTTGGTTTTCCCTAGTTGTCCCTCCTTACTCTTTCATCCTAATGTTTTGGTACCATACTTTCATTAATCTAGGATAGACAATCTCTTCCAAAGGTCTCAGCAGGGAATCCATGGAGGCCTTAGTCAATACAATATGGCTTCTCTAGCCCATTCTTCTTTAGTGAAAAAGGATCTATCAAAGCTGGTCTCGAGTACCAGGTTTAGTCTCCACAAAATCTTTGGGAGTTGTGAGAGGGTCGAACTCAGGGGCAGCCCCCTTACCCTTCTTCTTTTTCTTTGTAGCCTCCTCACCCTTCTTTTTCTTTGGCTTTAATGCTTCGGGCTTGTGGGTGCCAGCTTTAGTTTTCTTGGGGGTGCCAGCTAATGAGTCACCTGAGACTATAGATTTCCTTTTTGTTGGTTGAGCCGCAGGAGCTGAGGATGATGTAATCCTCCTGGATTTGCTAAGTGGTGTAGGAGGATAGGTGTGGGAAGGACGAAGCAATTTGGTTAGGGTTTCCTCAAAATTGATAGCGTCAGCCATTCCAGAAACCCCAATTCTTATAATAAACCTAAGCCCTAGTTTTCCCAAAGCACTGCAAACTATCGAAACATTGATTGAATTTGAAAAATTCACTAACCTCAAGAAGATGATCTCGATCCAGGATAAAATATTCAGAGAAATGAAATGGAATGAGAAGTAAACGATTGAGAACTTACCCAATCTAGGGTTTTGCCAAGATAATCCACACGGATCTAAATCCAAAGATTCTTAGTGTAAAATGCGTGCCTTAAGCTATTGATGAAACTAGTAGAGACATGGAATGAATAGTGTAGCAGAGAGTGAGCAGTAGAGGAGAGAAGAAGAAACTGTAGCGGGTGATGGAGTGTGAGGGTTTAGCACAAAGAGGTATAATGAGAAAATGGTCCTCACGAGGAGATTATAAGCTCAGGACCCCGAGCCGTGAGAGGATGATGCTTTAAAAATGTTATCTCGAGTAGATCTCGAGCAGATGGTTTTACTTGCATGATCCTGTCGAGGTTGGGTATAGTCTTCAGAATAAATGCCTCGAGAGGATGTATTAAGTGTCTGATCCTCTCGAGAAACTACTAACTCTCCTGAAAATAGGTCTCAAGAGGATGCCTTATGTGTCTGATCCTCTCAAGCATTCAACAATGGCTTGGTCAAACTCGTGGAATGACTCACTCTCATGCAATAAGGCTCAATGATTCTTATGCGCTACAAATCCACTCAGCACTTTACAACACATCAACAAATACTTAATTAAGACCAGACAGCTAGAAACACAGTAATGCACAAAATTTTAAACTACTCTGACACTTATGGTACAAATAGTATTACGTTCTAGATCATAAATCAGTTGGGAGATTCTTGAAGACTGATGGTCTCAGAGGGCTCCACAACATTTTCAACACATGGTTTGAGCCTCTGGCCATTAACCTTCATGACCCTTCTAGAGTTAGGGTCCATGATCTCAACAGCTCCAGATGGGGATGCATGTAAGACAATAAATGGGCCATCCCATCTGTACCTCAGCTTACCTAGAAAGAACTTTAATTTAGAATTGAATAGCCATACCTTTGCACCCTCAGCAAACTCCTTCCTAAGAAGGTTCTTGTCATAAAAGGCTTTAGCTTTCTCCTTATAAATCCTTGCATTTGCTTAGGCATCAAGTCTAACATCTTCCAGTTCAGAAATTTACAGCTTCCTGTTGATACCAGCAGAAGTTACATCCAAATTCAAAGCTTTAATGGCCCAATAGGCCCTGTGTTCTAACTCTACTAGTAAATGACAAGTGTTTCCATATACAAGCCTAAAAGGGGACATCCCAATAGGGGTTTTATAGGCAGTTCTATAAGCCCACAATGCATCATGCAACTTTAGGGGCCAATCCTTCCTATCTGTCCTAACTGTTTTCTCTAGAATATACTTGATCTCTCTATTGGAAATTTTCACCTGCCCACTAGTCTGTGGGTGATATGGAGTAGCAATTCTGTGTGTAATGGAGTACTTTTGGAGTAAGCTCTCAAAGTACTTGTTACAGAAATGACTACCCCCATCACTGATGATAGCTTTGGGATGCTAAACCTTCAGAAAATATTTTCTTTCAAAATTTTTAGGATAATTCTATGGTCATTGGTTCATGTGGCAATGATTTTCACCCATTTGAAAACATAATCAACAACCACAAGAATAAAATTGAAACCCAAGGAAGGAGGGAAATGACCCATAAAGTCTATCCCCCAGACATCAAATAATTTTACCATAAGGATGGTTTATAATGGCATAGAATCTCTTTTAGATATGCTCCCCAACCTTTGACATCTCAAATAGGCTTTGCAGTACTCAAATGCATCCTTGAACAAGGATAGCCAGTAAAATCTAGATTGGAGCACTTTAGTTGCTGTCTTTTTACCCCCAAAGTGACCTCCACAGGCATGTTCATGGCACATTGTCAGAATATTGTAGAATTCACTATCAAGGACACATCTCGGCACTACCTGGTCTGCATAATATTTGTATAGGTAAGGATCCTCCCATATAAAATATTTGACTTGAGAGAAAAACAAGTCCTTGTCCATCTTGGACCAATGTGGGGGGATCTTTCCAACAACAAGGTAGTTCACTATGTTTGCAAACCAAGGCAGATTTAAGTTGATGGCAAACATTGCTTATCGGGGAAGGAATCATTTAGTGGGATTGCAGCACAATCTTGGCCAAGTGGTCAGCCACCACATTCTCTACCTCCTTTTTATCCTTGAAAGTCTCAAGATTAAACTCTTGCAGGAGTAAGATCTATCTGATCAACCTGGGTTTTGCCTCTTTTTTGGACAACAAGTACTTTAGGGCAAAGTGGTCAGTGAAAATTACAATTTTAGACCCTAATAAATAAGATCTAAAATTTTATAAAATAAAAACTACTGCCAGAAGCTCCTTTTCAGTTGTCATGTAGTTCAATTGAGCATATGTCAGTGTCTTGCTTGCATAATAAACTACACTTGGTAGTCTCTCTCTTCTCTGCCCTAAGACTATACCAATGGCAAAGTCAGAGGCATCACACATTAATTCAAAAGGGATAGAATAATCTGGGGCTTGGATAAGTAAGGCAGAGGTCAAACAATGTTTTAATACCTTAAATGCACTCAAGCATGCAACATCAAACTCAAAAGACACATCTGGTTGAAATCCTTGATAAACCTCCTATAAAAACCTGCATGACCTAAGAATGATCTGACTTGTTTGATAGTTTTTGGTGGAGGTAGGTATGAAATCAGATCAATTTTTGCCCTATCAACCTCAATCCCCTTTTGGGACACCACATGGCAAAGAATAATTCCTTGGGTGACCATGAGTGGCTCTTTTCCCAGCTTAAAACTAGATTGGTTTCTTCACATCTTTGCAGCACAAGTGAGAGGTGGTGCAAACATTGACTGAATTTATCCCCATAGACTGAAAAGTCATCCATAAAGATTTCCAAAAACTTATCCAACATGTCTGAAAACACAACATACATGCATCTTTGGAAAGTGGCAGGAGCATTGCACAATCCAAATGGTATCCTTCTGTAAGCAAAGGTGCTATATAGACAGGTGAACAAATGGACAGGTGAAGGTCATCTTTTCCTGATCTTGAGGATACACTGGTATCTAGTTATAACCAAAATATCCATCAAGAAAATAGTAGTAAGCCCTTCCTGTCAATTTATCCAAGATTTGGTCAATAAAGGGCAATGGGAAGTGGTCTTTCCTAGTCTTGGAGTTTAATTTTCTGTAGTCAATACAAACTCTCAAACCAGTGATCTCCCTGATTGGCATCAACTCTCAAGACTCATTTGGACTATAGTGATGCCAGATTTCTTAGGGACCACCTGGATAGGTGATACCCATTCAGAATATGAAATTGGATAAATCGCTCCAACATCAAGTAGTTTTACAATCTCTTTCATCACTACTTCTTGCATTTGAGGATTTAATTTCCTCTGCATCTCTCTAGAGGGTTTGTAACCCTCTTCCAGGTTAATTTTATGCATATAAACTGATGGATCAATTCCCCCTAAGTCAGAAATTATTTATCCTATTACTTTCTTATGCCTCCTACGGACACAAAATAATTTCTCCTCTTGATCCACAGTGAGAGAAGAGGATATAATTACTGGTAGTTTATCATTCTATCCCGGGAAAGCATACTTGAGAGATTTTGGAAGCTGTTTTAGCTCCAAATCAGGTGGACTATCAATAGAACGCAACGAAGGTGCCTTAGAGGGTTGAGGGAGAGACAACATAGTAGGTTTCCAAGTGGAATGCTGCACTGACCCCACTGAAGAGTCCAAGGTGTTTACTTCTTCAGCAAAATAAGTGACGGCTTCCTTTTCAACATCTTAAGTCCAAAACTCTTCAAACTAATCGAACACCTCATCCCAGTCTAGCAGCTTAGGCAAGGTTTCTTCTCCCAGCTCATCAATGACATCAACTACAAAACAATCCTCATTTTCAAATTGAGGTTGGTTGGCTGCATTATAAACATTAAGCCTAACCTTCATGTTCTCAAAAGTGACTTCCATCATCCTAACCTACACTGAATGCATGCATTGGCAGTGGCCAGAAATGGCCTGCCTAATATTATAGGTGTTGTCATTTTTTTTGGACTCTTGCTGCATGTTTTATTAAGAACAGTGGAGAGAATAAATCAAGAGTGGGGGATTGGAGATGGGTCAGCATAGCAAGTTTAAAATAAACACAGTCCTACAAGATACAGGGTCCATTATAGCATGTTTTGATAAGTAAGAGTTTGTCCCACAGAGAAATTGATCTAGAACCCAAAATGGGCTACAATAGTAAGCCTTCAGATCTGGCTACAGATCTGATAATCCTAAAGAAAGGGAGTTGGGTGTCACGACTACACTAAATTAATCCTAAAATTAGAGAAATAAAATATAGCCCTATCCTAAAGATAGGGTTAAGAAGAAGATGGTGGTAGTGTATGCCAAAATAAAATACAAAAATTATGAGAAGTAAGCAGGTTGAGCTAGAGTTAATGATACAATAATGTAAATCAGATTTAGTTTGTCTCTACAGTGCTCTCTGCTAAGACGCTATTAATAGCCTCAACAAGGTAAAAGCTCCTGATTTAACCCATGCCATTTGGGGCGCTCTTGGGGATATACTCTGTCCACTATAATGGTCACAGGGTATCCGATAGAGTCAGTCAAATCTCATTAGTTAAATCAGAAATTCATTAGTCTAATCCAGAAGAGTGGACTCATTATTTCCACAGCCACTGGACTAGCTCTAGCCATGAATTCTATTGCAACACTATATAATTCCAGTGCTAGAAGCTCCTCAGATCTGCGCACAAACCTGGCTGACATCCATAGGTATTCCAACCCATAAGATCCTAAGTGCTTTGCTAATGCTTACAGCTTACTAGTGCCCGCAAAAAGGACCATGCAACAGGTTGAATAAGGCCTTTAGCTCAGCTGGTCATTGCTACAAACAACCTGTAATGACTCAGCCTCAAGCTACAATTACTACAAGAGATCAGATCTAACATCTGATATCGATTAGGTAGAGCAAAGGGGAACCAGTTACTGTACAAACCTCCTCATAAGGCTCTATAAGCTCATGTGCAGGAGAGAAGAATCCTTCTCAAACATGTGGATGGACACAACCTTAGGGCTATACTCTATCCACTTGAATGGTCACAGGGTATCCCATTGGTCTGTCCATCCCACAGACGCCTGAGAAAGAATATGAAAACTACTGCAACCACCATGGCCTACAGGCCTCTGAGCTCCCTGGATCTCACTATAGATCCAACATTGCTTTCCATGTATCTATCAAACCAAGGGAAATCAGATGGTAAATAATAGACCTACTAGAAACTGAATGGGCTAGTCCCAAATACATGGGTCCTATAGACATCTAAAGAAATCATAAGATCTATAGATTTGATTAAGCATTAAAATAACAGTTCATTGATAATAGTAAAACATACAATGAACTATCTCCTGGCTGTGGCCCATACACAACTGCTCATCCACGATCCCAATGAATACAAAATCTATTATAAGACTGAAATAAAACTAAACCTAGCTACTTACAAGGGTATTAGCCAGCAAGTGCTGAGCTAAGAGAGAAGAAAAATAGGAAAAAGAGGTGATCAAATCCTAACCCTAGCCTGCTAGAGCTCATAGCCGACAGAGGATGAAGGAAAGATTAAAATAATAAACTCTAAGTACAACTTATATACTCTATGAAAACGGCCTTAGCTCTAAAGAGAATAACCCTAATTTTTCCAGCAGACGTGACACTATTACAACCTTTGAAGTCCTCGAGATGTGCGCTTCAAAATCTGTGCCTTGAGAAGTGTCCCCTAGCCTTGGGAAATTCCCAAAAGGTCCCTGAGTTAAACTAAGAAGTGGAGAGCCCGCGCTTCGCAGGGCTGGCAGCTATTTTAGTTTACTCGCGCAGTTGCTTTGCTTTTGCGGATTTGCCTTTGGCTGATGGGAATGACTCATTCGCGCAGTAAACCTTTAGTGAATCGAGCAGCTTCTTCGTGTCGCAGTGCTGTCGCGAAGATAATCTGGAGAGCTACGGTGTTTCACGCAGTAGAGCTTCAGGAGCTCTCTCTCGCTAAGTACTCGCGCAGGTGGGCTGGTGCACTCGCATAGTAACTTGTAAGGCTCCAGAGTGCGCAAGATCTATGCGAGGGGAATTCTGGGCATCTCTCTCTTCTAGGGCCATACGAGAACTCCGTGAGGTGACTTTTTGTTCTCTATGCATATGGACTCATTGGGTTCTTCGCGTGGTTGCTTTAAGGCTTAATCTCCGCGAGAGCTTCACGACCACGAATTCTGAAGGTTTTACACTGCGAGATCTTCACGATGTCTTTACAGCTCTCCTCTTGACTGCACGACCTATCTGCACAAGAGCTTCTTCCACTGCATCTTTAGCTTCACGAGGAGGCTCCTCAACTCTGCGAAGTTTATTTCTTGACACTCTGCTGCACTGCACTTGCTGCTGTTGCAGCATCCTTCCTTCTCAGCTGACATTAGTCATCTATTAGACTTTAGGCCAATGATGATTAGCAACAGTGAGTCACCATGGTGAGCACCACCAAGGTGTTTCATTAGGCTTTGGCTCAGCTGTCATCTATGCTTGCATTCTCTCTCTCTTTGGGCAAAAAAGCCAGGGTTTTACATTAAGCTGCACATTTTATTACTAACTGCAAAACATACTTAACAAATGATTATTAGTGGGCTTCAAGGTCCATCAAAGGCTAGGTTAAGAGGTGAAAAGTAGTACTTTTCAGTGAATAACACATCCCCAAACCTAATCTTTGCTAGTCCCTAAGTAAAGGAAAAATTAAAACAACTACTCTAAGAATTGAAATCCCACTTTCGTAGGGAGCACAGATACATTTAGCATATGTACCAAGCCTTTTAAACCCCTAGGTGATCCCTAGTGGAGGAGTGAAGTCTCCTGAGGGTTTTCAGTGAAGATACCCACAAACTTCTCAATGAAATAGTTAACAAAGGTGCAACATTCTCAGGTCAGCTATCAAGAAACAGAGCATCAGTTCACCTTTGATTCAATAAATATGTGAGGAATTTGGACATGAAAAGCACAGATATTTAATCATCACAAACTCTACATGAATGCACAATAGTTCCAATTAGCTCACTACAAGGGAGACAACACATGTATATCAACACTGAGCTCATCATTAATTCAAAAATCAGGTTATAGGCCATGCCTAATACATTCAACATTAGACCCAATGCTCACCAGGGCATACTGTCACAAGGGACCTTGAGGGTTTCATTTTCTCTCAAGCTCAAGAGCAGTTACAACCCCCAAATGGGTCTGTAAGCATGAGCCTAGGTAAAGCATCTAAGTCCTGGCATCATTGGCAGGTCCTTACCATAGATTGGACAACTCCTTGTCTCTTTATGACAGCTCATTTAACTTTGGATCACAAGGTCTTTTAGCTGGGTTGTAATGTGGCTTATGAATTGGGTTATAAAGAATGTAAGGTTGAAAAGGGATTCAAAGTTGAGAAATTAGTAAGTGGAGGAGGTGATTCATGACTTCACCTCTTTGTAGTTCAGTCCCTTTCATTTTCTTTCAAAATTTTCAGACTTGAAGTGGCCAGCTTCTCCTCTTCATTATGATTTTTTCAATGAACTGTTCCTCTTGACTGCTTTGTCACTCCTCTTCATTATTGTTTTTCTTTCTTTTCTTGCATTTTTCTTTCTATTTTTTTATTTTTATTTTTCTGTTTGTGACTTGCCACCTCTTTCCTCAGCTGTTACACTACTCAACGTTAGGTATCTCTTCTCCATTCACCTAATGTTGACCCTATCTTGTCCATCTTCAGCTCCTTCCCCTTTACCTTCTGAATTCTCAGAGTGAGGGTAGGTTTGAGTTAGGTCCATAGGTTCAGGTGCAAGTACTCAGGTGTATTTTGAAGAAAATTGGAAATTAAGGCTCAATAGGTGTGTGCACAAGGGCAGTTGATTAGGATTTGGTTTGTTTAAGCTCAAACTGTCCAAGAGAAGGCCTTGATCCTTTCCTAGGTTTCATGGGTGCTGCCAGTTGTTTCAACTTGGAGGTGCCTAACTTCTAGTGAGGGCATTGCCTTAGCCAGTCCTTAGAGCTAGAAGAATTGCCAAAGTCACTCCTCAAAGGAAGGAATTTTTTTTTTGTAGGCCTAACTCTCACTGGTTATGGTCTTCCATTGAATTTTTAAGTATGTCCTTACCTTTTTCTCTCTTTAATGATTCACTTAGTACTGATACAGGTGAGTTTACTTGCTGTTCACATCATGAAAAAGTTAAAATTTAAAAGCTTGTAATGCCTAACGGTCTGCAAAATTTTAAATTTCTCATTTTTCTGATGATCCTTAGGTAAACATGGTTCTGTTTCTCTCTTAGTCACTTGAATTTGCTGCACTTAGGTTAACTATTTCATTGGCAGA
This sequence comes from Chloranthus sessilifolius, assembly GCA_021018995.1. NCBI lineage: Eukaryota > Viridiplantae > Streptophyta > Magnoliopsida > Chloranthales > Chloranthaceae > Chloranthus > Chloranthus sessilifolius. The sequence continues at coordinate 119,708,408 of CM037584.1, read as the reverse complement.
ACCTGCCACACCCCCAAACCTATGAGGAGCAGTGCCCTCACTGATTAAAAGGGCAATGGGTGTGCAACAGTGAACAAACAGAGGTACCTAAGACACTACACTAAAGCCGAGAAAATTAAGAAATGGACACACAACACATTAATAAACACACAAACAGGCAAACAAAGATGAAACAAAGTAAGAGGTACACAGAAGTAACAAAAAGAAAGTTTATTATATTAGAAAATATATTTACAACACACTACTCTTAACTCAAAACATGTGCACTATGCTAACCATCTAAGGGTTAGCTGGTTCATTCTTAATTTTAACCCCTTTTCCATTATCTTTCTTCTGCTGTACAGTTGGTGGTGGGGGTACTATCCCAGTTGCTACAGCTAGTTGCCTCTCAAGGATTTCGGCCTTTTGTTAAGCCAATTCAGCTCGGGCAATAAGGAGTGCCCTGATCTCCTTGGAGGCAGTCAACCTTTTCTCTAATGCATCAGCTCTCAACTTTTTTATTACAACAACCATTTTTTCTTGTTCAGCATTAAGCTTCTCTTTTGCAACCAAACTCTCTTGGGCTTTGTGTAGACACAACATTTGTTTCCGGCCCTTCCCTATGTCCCTAAGCAGCTGTTCGGTATCCCATTTCAGGCGCTGAATCTGTGCTTCATAAGACATTCTAAGAATAGTCATTCCTTTAATAACATCCCTTTTGATGTAAGGATGGGACTGCATTGCAAGAAGGAGGGTAGAGTATGAAGGACTGGAAAAAGAAGAGGCAAGAATTAAGGGGAGGTCCTCTCTTGAAGAAGGGCCGGCTAAGAATGAACGGTCAGTGGGTTGGGGAATGATGTGTGGAGGCTCAGGGTGGGGCTCTAGGTCAGAGTTTGTATGGATTGACTTGGAGGAGATGGGTATGAGGTCATCCACATCAATCATAGCATTAGAGGTAGCTACAGCAGGTGGGATCTCTGGAATAGGTTCATCCTCAGTTTGGGTAATGGCATCAATGAAAGTGGAAATGGGTGGAGTAGGTAAAGGTTGGGAGGTAGGGATAGTTGGTGATTGTGAAGGTTGGGGTAAAGTGGCTAAGGTGGATTGGATGGCTTCTAGGCTGGTTTCTATGGAGGTCTGGTTTTGGAGGGTGGAGGTTATGGAATTAATATATGTTTCTATGGATGATTGGGTTTGGGTATTGGTTAACATTTGTGATTGGAGGGATAGTAGGAGGTGTAGGATTTGGGGTAAGAGGTCTGGTATGGTATTGGGTGTGGGGTTGGATGGGTGAAACTGGCTGGAAGGGAGATGTGGGTCTATGAGTGAAGGTAGTAGCCTGTGGTCATGTAAAGTGTGGTGGGGTAAATTGTTGGGGGGAGGTGAGTCGGGGGGAGGTGAGTCGGGGAGAGGTGTATACTCAAGGTTGATGTCTCCTAGGATAGTAGACATCATAGTGGAAAATTCCTCTCCTGAAAATGGCTCACTATCATGGGATAAGGGAATGGATTGGTCTACAGGCTTACTAGGGATAGGTACAAAAGGTGGAGAAGTCTCAATGGACTGCTGGGGGGTGTCAAAGGTATGGGGTTCTGGTGCATAGGTTGTGGGTATTGGGTCTGAAATGAAGGTGGTATCAGGGATTGGAATGGTTTGGGAAATGTAGGTGGGATTGGGTGCTATGGAGGTTGTGCCTTTTGTGAGTTTTCTTTTCTTAGTGTAGGCAACTTTTACAGGTGGGTTGGTATGGGCTGGAAAAGGGGGTAAGGGTGCAGTAGTGGATAAGGTGGCCATGGTGAATGTGGGTTGGGGTGGCGCAGGTAAGGATATTGGGCTTGTGTGGGACTGTGAGGGCTGGGATGAGGATGGAGGTGGTGGGGCAATGGGTGTAGAGGTTGGTGGCCTGGCTGGCCCAACATAGGCTGCTGCCTCAGCAGCGGTAGCAGCAGCAGCCACTTCCTGAATGGTGGGGGCTATTTCTCTCAATAATTCCTTCCCCTTCTCCCTCTTTCTCATCATTGTGCCACTGCTACCCCATTGTTTCTTTCCACTATTTTTGGGATTCAGGGCCACTGTCTCCTCCTCCCTTTTGAAGTATTTCCCATCTTTCAGCAGTACAGTAATCAAACTATGGTAGGGAAGGGCTTGTGGTTTCTTGTTAACCTTCACTTTCTCCCACAAGTCCTTAATCCCTTTAAAAACTAACTTGGCTGCATCCAAGTAGTGGTTTCTGTGAAATGAGAGAAGGGCATCAGCTATGGGGGACCTCCTCTCTTGCTCATGACCTGAGTAAAACACATTTTTCCTCAGCACCCCATCCATGAATCTGAGGTTGGGGTGCATATATCTTTTCCTGATTGAGTCCCCTAAAGTCATGATTCCTCCAGTTAGTTCTCTGGCTATCTCTGTAATGGTGGCAGTCAAGGGAGGTCCCAGGACAAACTTAGGGTCATACCCAGCTGGTATCCCTAGTACCCTTACAATGTCAGACTGGTTAAACAACATTTCAAAATTATCAATCAGTACCAGCAGTGCTGGGTTCCCATCATCAACAGTCCTCAGCCTCATATTCTGATAAAACAATCTGACTAATATTGGGAACACCAGCTGCATTGAGGGTCTCAACAGTGGCAGCAGAGTTGCCTTACTCAGATATTCAATGGAGGCAGAGGTCTCTGGTAGCTCCTCAAAGTAGGCTTTATAAAAAATAGTTTCTGCCTCCAGCGGAATTGGCAACATAAACTCAGAAGGGACCCTGAGGTATTAAGTATTCTCTTCCTCTGCAACCTCAGGGGCCACAGGGGTCACAACCTTGCCCTTTTTCTGCTTCTTCTTTGATTTTTCAGGGTCCTCAGCAGGTGGGTGCTCTCTGACCCTCTTCTTTGGGGCAAATTTCTTCTTTTCCTTTGAGATTGTGGGTGCAGCACCAGGGAAGGGCACCTCAGAGGTCTCCAATGTTGAGGCCTCTGCAATCCTTGCGGATTTCTGAATGGCCACAGGGCTGCCACTAGGAGCATGGTTTAACATATCCACCAATGTATCAATGAATTTTGAACTTTTGACCATAGGTGCTCCAAATCTTAAAATAGGGCTCATAGATATCAGAGAGTGTAGATTACTCTAAGTAGGCACAAAAAATATCACAATTCATCTTCTCTCTCTCTCTCTAATTTACTAAACCAATCAAAGCACAGAGGGAGAGTTATAGAGCTTACCCAATGCGAGCTAGGGTTCCACATAGAAATGTGCACCGTGGATTAAATCCCCCCAAACCGTGCTCAAAGTAACCAGGAATAGCTGGGGAGCAAAATGGTGAGAGGAAAAAGCTTCAGATGGAGTGGTTCAAGTTGTGGAGAGGAAAACAGAGAAAGAGGGGGGCTCGCTTTTGGGTGGAGAGAGCTAGGGCAGAGAGAAAATGAAGCAACTGAGGAGTTTCGCTGAGTTTATAGAGTAAATCCTGCGGTCCACGGAGTTGGCTTAAGGCTCTCGCGGAGTAGGATTGTCCCGCAGATGGCTTTTAAGTTTGCGAATGGTTCTGTCGCACAGCCGAATAAACTGCCTCACAGTGCCTTTGTTGTTGTCCTAAGTGTGCATGATTTATTTGTATTTTGAAAACAGATTTGCAAAGGATGAATTATGCTGAAATTAGAAAAATAAAAAGAATAAAGAAATATCAGCACAGAGAGAAGTTAATTAGCCTGCAAGATCAGGGTCAATTGTAGCAAGTTTTAAATGTAAGTGAGTAAAAGATCGTCCACAAGGAATTGATTTAAAATGTATGATAAACCTCCATATCTGAGCTACCAGATCTGGCCTCTGATCCTATCTACAAAGCAAATAAGATGGGAGGTTGAATTTGTCACATTAACTGAATTATCTAAAAGTAAAATGTAAACTAAGTGATCTAGATCCGAGTTGGGGGAATTGGATGCAAAATTAATAAGAATGGAGAAATAACCAGTACTTAAGCTTAGTAATTGATTCCAGAGTGAGAAATAGTGTAACACGGTTTAGAAAGTATCAAATCTTCATTTGGCAACCAGCTCAGATGTAAGAGAAAATAATCCAATTCAAGGATTAGAATTGAGTTGAACTTATGGCTATGATCTATCCAATGTCAAGGGCACAGATCATCCAATAGTTTTCAATCCAAAGTCTTGATTCAGAACATAAGCACCACTACAAAGGCTGCAAGAACCAGTTTACAAACACAGATTCTCACAGGGATAGTGAATTAAGGGAAATTACTTAAAAGCAGCAAATCTAAAGGAGTCTAATGAGTGAGGAGTCACAATGAACCCTCAACATGAATCCGATTGAGAACGTACTGATGAAAGCAACCTTTTCAAATCCACCATTACAATTACAAAGCACAACTTAAAACAGCTCTCGAATTTGTAGTCTTGAATACAATTCTCACTTGAATTACATAAGTATCTCACAGTTCTCAGTTACAGACAAAAGCTAGACTATTACAGAGGTTTCAGACAAGCTATCTTGATCTGAATTGGAAATGGGGCAGCAGGAATGAAACTCAAATACTGGATGCCCAAATTGGGCAAATAGTTCATCTATTTATAGTTTTCCCCAAGTCCAGCTCAGATGTGTATCAACCAATTAGAATTGGTTAGATCCATATCAACTAATAGGAGTCGAGCACAAGGATCCAAATCTGTTCTGGCAAATTAAGAGACAGAGGCATCAATTCTGTTAGGAAATTCAAAAATCTGTTTGAGCTTCTAGAAGTTTCCGCCAAGTAATTTCATCTTTGGGTGTTCACATGGAGTGGAATATGCCTCTGGTTCGTGCTCAGAATCTTCCAGAATGCCCCTGGGTTTTTAAATGTATTGGGGCGTGTGCAGAGATTAGTGAAATGCCCTTGCAGATGCTAGTAATCTTTAGAATACGATTTCGCACAGATTGGGGGCCTTTTCGAAAGGAAATGTGACTTCTTGAGCTCTATTCGCACAGATTGGAGGTCTTTCCGAAAGGACAAGTAACTTCTGGAGCTCTATTCGCATAGATCTGGTGTTGTTCGCAAGGAGTTTTCTTCTTTTCGAAAATATCATCTGCGAGTTTGGTTCCTTTTGAATAGATCAGGTGCTCTTCGAAAACCAAGCCTGGAGCTTTAGTTCTTTTCGCAGTGTTCAGGTTCTTTTTGAATAGATCAGGAATCCTTTCGAATAGATCAGGAATCCTTTCGAATAGCATTCTGTAGTGCATTCTTCTTTTTGAATAGCTTCAAACTTATTTCTAGGATGAAACCAGGCCTTTGTCTTCTTGAGTTTAGGCATTTTGACAGCCAATGAGGTTGTCCCTTCTCCTTCTTTCTCCAGATCAAGATGGGTTATCATCTTTTTCATACTTTTTAAGCTACTTTTAGAGTTAAGCCTGCCTTTATTGTTAGTTGTAAAATAAACACTTAAAGTACTTATTTAGTTCTCTCAAGGGTCTATCAAGGCCCAGATTAAGGGGTGGAAAATGGTATTTTCCAGTTCTTAACACACCCCCAAACCTAAGCTTTGCTAGTCCCTGAGCAAGGACAAAATTAAAAACAGAATGAAAAGCCACTTTTGTAGGGAACACAGTTGCATTTAGCATATGCAACAAGCCTTTTAAACCCCTAGGTGATCCCTTGTGGAGGAGTGAAGTCTCCTGAGGGTTTTCAGTGAAGGTACCCACAAACTTTTCCAATAAATAAGTTAATATCAATGCAGTTATGTTAAAACAGACTTTCATCCAATCAGATTATTCACACCTGCATCAATCAGCTGTAAGAGGATCCTCAAGAAAACATTAGTTTAAAACTAAAATTCTGCTGTAATTCCTTTTTACCATTCACTTAGTTTGTGTCAAAAAGTTTTTACAAGAAAAATTAATGAAAAGCTTGCCTTCTATTTGAGAATCCTGCTATGATGTTACCCCAAATAAGTTGATTTCAAACCCAACTCTCACCAGCGTTTTCATTCAACATGCAAGTAGGAGGGTTGTACTATTTCACGCAACTCAAGACCAGTTACAGCCCTCAAATAGGACTGTAAGCAGGAGCATAGGCATTGCCTTTTAGTTCTGAATTCACTGCTCTTTTCACCATAGATTACACAAATCCTTATCTCCATGTGACAGCTCAATCCATCTTTGATCAGTAAGGACTTTAACTTAGGTTGTAATGTGGCTTATGGGAGAAATTTATCAAGAATAAAGGGGTGGAATGGAGTTCAAAATTGAGAAGTCAGTCAAGGTATGGAGGTGATAGACACACCTTCTTCAATTCAACATAATTTCATCTTCTTCTTTGAATTTTCAGAGCCAAAGTGGCCATCTTTTTCTTTCTTTTTCAAACTTCCAATGAAATGACTTTTCCTTTTCCCTCTTTTTTTTTTTTTTTTTTTTCAAAGCAACATTGACTAGAATGCCACATTTCTTCTGCTGATACATCATTGCCTTCAATTAATTTTCTTTTTCTTTTACCATACTGTTACCCAACTCTCCTTTCTTCAGCTTTCTTTCCTTTACGTTCTGAATTCTCAGAGTGAGGGTTAGGCTAAATGAGGTTGATGAGGTTTCAAAGAAATCTTTGATTTATAAAGCTCAAATGGTGTGTATCAAGGGTAGTTTCAAAAGGTGGGGCATTTTGAAGTTCAAACTGTCCAAAAGGAGGCCTTACATCATGTCTTTAATATCATGATTGCTGTCAAGCTATTTTAATTTGGAAATGTGTAACTTCTAGTGATAACAAGCAGGTTCAAATAGTCCCTAGAGCAGAAAAAATTGCCAATTCATATCTCCAAAGAATACATTTCAGGCCCAAATCTAACTGGGTGTGGTTTTCTATCAAATTCTTGAGGTATATCATTACTGTTTTCTCTCTTTTTAGGTTTGCTGAAACATCAATTTTCTTTTGGAAATTTTCTGACAGTCACTTTATGACAGTATTAGAATTACACTAGAAATCAATTTTAAAAAGCTTTAACTTCCTCACTCTTCAAAAACAAACAGGTGTGAAATCACTTCAATTTCAAAAATTCTGCTGATCATAGGCTGCATTGATGTTAACTAAACTATTGGCATTTCTGCCACACCCTAAACCTATGAGGATCAGTGTCCACACTGGTCTAGAAGTGGATAAGCAAAAAGAAAAGAGAAAAAAAAAACAATAAGCACAATGATAGAGAAAAACAAATGCACAGTAATTGCAAATTAACAGAAGTCAACAGTAAACATTAATTACACACTACACTAACAACAACATTTTTTTTTACAAGGTAGTCTAATAACTAGGGTCAAAATCTCTATCATAAGTTGGTTCAATGGGGTCAAAACTGGAATCAGTGTTGGAGTCTGAACTTGAGTCAGTATTGGAGTCTGAACTTGATTTAGCTTTCTCCTAGATTGTGGCTTGAAGTTCGGTGTACTCCTCACACTTGATCTTTTTGGTGAGGCCAATATATTTTTCAAGTCTATCAGCCCTCAGTTTTTCTTATTCAAGCTTCTCTTGTAACATAGCAACTTTCTGCTTCTCACCCCTAACCATCTGATATGTTTGGCTCAGTAGGTCTTGCATCTTATCTCTCTCAAATTGCATAAATAGCTCCAGTTTTCGAATCTGGTCTTCATAAGGAGTCTTAGTGTAAGCTTGAAGATCTGCAAACCCCTTAAGGACATCTTGAAAGATGTAAGGGTTCTCTTCCATAGCCCTTTTAAGAGTGGCAAAACGTGGAATGGGAATGGAGTGGTAGGGGACCATATGTATCCTAGCAGTGGGGGAAGGTGCATCTAAAAGTACTACCTCAGGTTCTATTTGGGTACCAAGGTCAGAGACAGTGGGGATGGGTGGAGGTGAATCCAAAAGTACTACCTAAGGTTCTGTTTGGGTAGCATGGTCAGAAGTGGAAGGTACTGTGACTGAGGTAGTTGGTTGGGATGTGGAGGCCAAAGTTTGGAGAATGGAATTTGTCACAGACTGGTTGTCTGTGTGGATCTGTAGCTGGGCTTGGATAGATTGGAGAAAGGTGAAGATTTGGCTAATTGTGTCAGGTGTGTGTGTGGTAGGCAGAGTAGTGACTGGTATGATTGATGTAGATGGCTGAGGAGAAATATGTGGGATGACTGTAAAGGGGGAAGTAGCCAAATGAGTGAATTGGGGGGTATCAGGTACTGGGACAGATTCATGGCCAATATTCTCCAAGATAGATCCCATCAAAGATGAATAAGCCTCAGTGGTGAATATCTCAGGTTCAGGAGAATGGGTGATTTCAGGTGTATGAACTGAATGGACTGGTGAACCTGAAAAGCTTTGTAAGAGAGGAGTGCTAGGTGAGTTTACAACAAAATCTGTGGGAATATCTTGGAAACTGTTAGGTGAAATTGGTGGTGTATGTATGGCTGGAATGGTTGGTGTTGGGGGAGAATCTGCAATTGGGATTGTGGTGGTGATGGGTGATGGAACTGCTAGGATAGGTGATGGGATAGGTGGTGTGATAGGTGTTGTGATAGGTGAGGTGGGTAAGATGGTGGTCTCCTCAACAATGGTAGTAGGTTCAATGGCAGCTGCAGGTGCAATGGGTGTAGCTAAAGAGCTGGTCACCTCAGGTTCAGGTATAGCAGCCTCCTGGGCTGGCTCAGCCTCGTCCCTCATTCTATTTAACATGGTTTGGCTTGTAGTCCAAGCCCTCTTCCCAAAGGCATGAGGTGTTACAATCTCAAAAGGCTCTTGCTCATCAATGTCAAATTAAACCCGTAGTAGAGCTGTGATCAACCTTCCAAATGGTATTCCAGCTATTTTCTGTTCCTTCTTCATTTTGGCATTGATGTCAGCCATTGCTTCAAAAATCAGCATAGGGGCATTGAAGAATTGCCCTTTAGAAAAGTGAAAGAGGGCCTCCAAAATGGGTGTCCTTTCCTGACTGTGTCCAGTGACATACAAACACCCTCTCAAAATGGAATCCATCAACAAAAATTGGGGTGCTAAGTCTCTCCTCATGATGGACTGCCCAATTCCAACTATGCCTTGGGTTAGATGAGCGACCATATCTCTGAAAAAAACTATCTTTGGTGCAGCCAAAGGGCCAGCAGGATCAAACTGAAATGGTATCCCCAAGGCATTTCCAATGTCTTCATAAGTGATGCTTAAATCACAACCATCAATAAAAATTACCAGAGTTGGGGCATCAGCATCCTTCTTAGTCACTTTCACCATGTTCTGGTACCATAATCTCACCATCATTGGATAAAGTTTCTCTGGAAGAGGGGTTAGGATATTGCTCAGTGAAGCATCCCTGATGTAGTTCAAGGATAACTTACATTCAGGTTTGTTCAAGAAAAAATTCCCATCTACATTAAGCTCTGGAATCAGCTTCTGAGCTTCAAGGAAAGGGTTTGGCAGTACCCAATGCTTAGGAAGAGGAGGAAGCTCAGTCTCAGGAATAGGGCCAGCTTTCGGGATAGGTTCCTCAATTCTAACCTTCTTTCCCTTCTCAATCCTATCACCCTTATCCATCAACAGTTTCCTCTTGGCTGAGGTTTTAGCTTTTCCTTTGGTGGAGGGTTTGCTAACTTTCTTAGCAGAAGACCTAGGGAACATCTTAGCCAACGATTTTTCAGCTTTCCCCATTTTAACAATTTCTAAAAACTTCTTTTAAAAATTCCTCCTTCTAACAACAATGAACAGACAACTCTTTAGAATCCCAGACAATGTATGCTTACACAGAAATCAAATTTGTAAAGCATAATCAGAAGATATGGAGAGAAAAATGCCAAAGCCTAGGGTTTGCTCGAAATCTCTAACCGCTTGATCAAATCCACCCAAATCAGAGGCAAAAGATTCTTCTCTTCAAGCTTAATCAGCGGCAAAGAAATGAAGGAAATTGGATCTGAGCTCCAAAAGAACGCAGAGATGGAAAAAAATGGGTTCTCTACGAAACGGGACAAGCTGGAAATGCTTTCGAATATGAAACCCTCGATTTGAATGGTTTTAAATATGTTTAAATCGGTTTTGCAAAGCATTATTGAAGTCTTCGAAAAGTTCAAAAAAGTCCTTTTCAGAAAGGAGAATGGCATTAGTATCATTCGAAAAGCAAATGGCTTCAGAAACATCTATTCGAAAAGCAAATGGCTTCAGAAACATTTATTCGAAAAGCAAATGGCTTCAGAAACATCTATTCGAAAAGTAAATGGCTTCAGAAACATCTATTCGAAAAGCAAATGGCTTCAGAAACATTTATTCGAAACGCAAATGACTTAAGAAACATCTATTCAAAAAGCAAATGGCTTCAGAAACATCTATTCGAAAAGTTTTGCATCTATTCATAAAGTTTAGATCCTTTTCGAAAAGGAGATTATACTTTTCGAAATGAATTTTTCTTTGCGAATTGATTTTTCACATTGACTGTAAAACTTTTCGAATTGAGTGTAAACTTATCGAATTGACTGTAAAACTTTTCGAAAAGTAAGAATTTACTTTGGAACAAATGTTCTGAAGTACAGAACTGATTTTTTTTAATTTTAATTTTTATTTTTTTTAAACAAAATCTCCACATTAAAATCATTGGAATTTATTATCTCAAACATTTTAACTAAAACAGAGAGACACAAAACTATGCAAACAAACACAGAACAGACATAGTTAAAATACATATGATACAGTTGTGTGACATCAGATTTGTGGAGGCTCTTGATGATAGATGGTCATCACAGGCTCCAGGATATTTTCAATGCATGGTTTGAGCCTCTGACCATTTACTTTCAAGGTTCTCCCATCACTTGGGTCCATAATTTCAACAGCTCCAGATGGAGATGCTTGAATGACAGTATATGGCCTTTCCCATCTGGATCTCAGTTTTCTAGGAAAAAACTTGAGTTTTGAGTTGAATAACCATACCTTAGAGCCAGCTGTGAACTCTTTTCTCAGCAGATTTTTGTCATAGAAAGCCTTAACTTTTTCTTTATAAGATCTTGTATTGGTGTATGCATCCATCCTCAGCTCTTCCAACTCAGAGAGCTGCAGTTTCCTGTGATTACCAGTAGTAGTAAGATCCATGTTCAAAGTTTTAATAGCCCAAAAGGCCTTATATTCTAACTCCACTGGTAAATGGCATGCTTTACCATAGACCAATCTGAATGGGGACATGCCAATTCGGGTTTTATAGGCTGTCCTATATGCCCACAATGCATCATTCAACTTAAAGGACCAATCCTTTCTGTCCTTCCTCACAGTCTTTTCCAGTATATGTTTAATTTCTCTGCTGGAAATCTCCACTTGTCCACTGGTCTGTGGATGATATGGAGTAGCTACTCTGTGAGTCATAGAGTACTGTTTCAATAGAGCTTCAAAATGCTTATTACAAAAATGGCTTCCCCCATCACTGATAATGGCTCTGGGGAAACCAAACTTGGAAAAGATGTTATCCATTAAGAATTTAAGGACAACTCTGTGGTCATTGGTTTTAGTGGTTGTGGCTTCAACCCATTTGGATATATAATTCACAACTACTAAAATGAAATTAAAACCATTTGAAGGAGGAAAAGGTCCCATAAAATCTATCCCCCAAATATCAAACAATTCAACTACCAAAATGGGCTGTAAAGGCATTGAATTTTTCTTGGAAATGCTGCCCAATCTCTGGCAGTTCTGACAAGACTTACAGTGCTGCAGTGCATCTTTGAAGAGTGTGGGCCAATAAAATCCACACTGTAAAACCTTTGCAGCAGTTTTGTTTCCACTAAAATGACCTCCACAGGCCTGTTCATGACACATGGAAAGTATGCTGTGGAAGTCTTCTTCATGGACACATCTTCTAATGATTTGGTCTGCACAAATCTTGAACAGGTAAGGATCCTCCCAAATAAAATGTTTAACCTTTGAAAAGAAGAGATCTTTATCCATTTTATTCCAGTGTTGGGGGGTCCTTCCAGTAGCCAAAAAGTTGACTATATTTGCAAACCAAGGGGTATGCACACTGATAGCAAAAAGTTGCTCATCAGGAAAAAAGTCATCGATAGGCAACCTATCAATCTCAACAGTTAGAATTCTAGACAGCTGATCAGCCACCACATTTTCCACACCCTTTTTGTCTTTAATCTGTAAATCAAACTCCTGCAATAGGAGGATCCACCTGATTAATCTTGGTTTGATATCCTTCTTAGACAGAAGGTATTTCAGGGCTGAGTGGTCAGTGAACACCATAATTTGTGAACCCAAAACATATGACCTGAATTTCTCCAAAGCAAAAACAACTGCCAGCAGCTCTTTCTCAATTGTTGTGTAATTGAGTTGTGCATCAATCATTGATCTACTGGCATAAGCTATGACATGAGACAGCTTATCCTTTCTTTGCCCAAGAATAGCTCCCAAAGCATAATCTGATGCATCACACATCAGTTCAAAGGGCAGGGAATAGTCTGGAGACTGTAGTATTGGAGCGAAAATCAAATTATTTTTTAGAATTCAAATGCCCTAAGGCATTCATCATTGAAAACAAAAGGGACATCTTGGCACAATAAATGGCAAAGAGGCTTGGATATTTTACTGAAGTCCTTAATGAACCTCCTGTAAAATCCAGCATGCCCCAAGAAATTTCTAATTTGCTTAACAGTTTTGGGACGAGACAAATGTGCAATTAAATATATTTTTTCTCTGTCCACCTCAATGCCCTTATGAGAGACAACATGGCCAAGGACAATGCCTTGGGTGACCATAAAATGGCTCTTCTCCCAGCTCAAAACTAAATTGGTTTCCTCACATCTCTGTAACACCAGGCTGAGATGATGTAAACACTGGGCAAAACTGTCTCCATATATTGAAAAGTCATCTATAAAAATCTCCATAAATTGGTCTATCATATCAAAGAAAATGGAGTACATACATCTTTGAAAGGTAGCAGGGGCATTACAAAGACCAAAAGGCATCCTCCTATAAGCAAAAGTGCCAAAGGGGCAAGTGAATGTGGTCTTTTCCTGATCTTGTAGATACACAGGAATTTGGTTGTAACCAGAGTAACCATCAAGAAAACAATAATAAGCTTTTCTTGCTAGCTTATCTAAAATCTGATCAATGAATGGAAGAGGGAAATGGTCTTTTCTGGTCATTGTGTTGAGCTTTCGGTAATCAATACAGACCCTCCAACCAGTTGTTTGTTTGGTTGAAATGAGCTCACCAGAATCTGAGGTTACAACAGTGATCCCAGATTTATTAGGTACCGCCTGTGTAGGTGCCACCCAAGCTGAATCTGACATGGGGTAAATGACCACTGCATCCAACCACTTAACAACCTCCTTCATGACCACTTCTTGCATATGAGGATTCAACCACCTCTGCATTTCTCTAGAAGGCTTTGCACCTTCTTCCAAGTGAATTTTATGCATGCAAACAGTTGGATTGATTCCTCCCAAATCAGCAATAGTCCAGCCAATTGCCCTCTTATGTTGTTTCAATACAATCAACAACTCTTCCTCCTACTCCTCAGTGAGGGAGGAAGAAATAATCATAGGCAATGTTTTATGGTCTACTAAAAACACATATTTCAAAATTTCTGGCAATTGTTTCAGCTCTACATCGGGTGGGCTAAGAAAAGAAGGTAACAAAGGTACCTTGGTTGTTTGTGGAAGGGGAAAAATAGCAGGTTTCCATGAAGAAAACCTTGCTGTTTGGACATGAGTTTCTTGCACAGCTTTGACCTCTTCAGTCTTTGAGGCAAAAGCTGTCTCTTCTACAACATTTTTCCAAACATCTTCAAAATCTGTGGTTAAATCCTTACACTACAAAAACTGTGGTAGAGTTTCCTCTACCAGTTCATCCAACAAATCAACAAGAAAGCACTCCTCAGAACTAAACTGAGGCTGGGTAACTGCATTGTAAACATTTAACTTCACCTTCATATTTCCAAAAGATACTTCCATAATACCAGACCTGCATTGAATACAAGCATTGGCTGTAGCCAGGAATGGTCTCCCCAAAATGACAGGGATGGAAGTTCTGCTTTTTGTAGGTTCCATATCCAATACCAGAAAATCAGCAGGGTAGAAAAACTTATCTACTCCTACCAACACATCCTCAATCACCCCAACTGGCTTTCTTTCAGATATGTCTGTTAGTTGTAACACCACATGAGTGGGTTTTAACTCTCCCATACCTAGTTTCTCATATACAGAATATGGAAGCAGGTTGACACTAGCACCCAAATCTAATAAAGCCTTGCAATGGTATGTTCCCCAATAATGCAAGGGATTGTGAGGATTCCAGGATCTTGGAGTTTAGGAGGTGTGGCAATGGACAAAACCTGTTTAACTTTTTCCACAGCAAAGACCTTCTTGGATAACTGGATCCTAGATTGTCTTTTGTGTGTGCAAATATCCTTCAAAAACTTTGCATAAGCTGGGACTTGCTTGATTGCATCAAGCAAAGGAAGATTTATCTTGACTTGCTTGAAAGTCTCCATCATTTCGTCTATTTTTGTATTCCCTTTATCAAAAGGGGATGCAGATTTCATGGCATGGGGAAATGGTAAATGGGGAACTAGTCCTTCATTCTGACCTTAGCATCATCACAATTTTTTTATTTTACATTTTTCATTTTTTATTTTTTTGAGGTACATCATCACCCCCAATGTTAACATCATGCTGCTCCTGCTGCATGTTCCTAGCAGTTTCCTCATTTTTTTCTACTTCTTTTTCTGTATCCACATTATTATTTACAACTTTTCCACTTCTCAAAATAGTGATAGCTTTTACTTCTTCATGTGAAATAGAGGCATCTCCAACCATGAACTGTCCTTTGGGATTGTTCAAGGGTTGACTGGGTAACCTGCCTTTGTCTCTTCTAGTCAAAGTATTTGAAAGTTGACCCAATGTATCTTCAATCTTCTTTATACTCTGACTGTGAAAGTTTACAGTCTGAGTTAAAGACCCTAAATTCTAGAGTGAGGTTAGAACTTGGTCTTCAAAAGAAGGGGATCTGGAAGGAGGCTGAGCTGGGACAGTTTGATGCACAGGTTGTTCCATCGGTTGTGGAATGGGCTATTGAAAACTAGGCTTGGTATAGAAATTCTGCTGGTAGGGCTGAACAGTTTTGAAAGGTACTTGGTGCTTTGGTTGCTACTGCTGCTGTGATTGATAATTGCCCTGACTCCACCTTAAATTGGGGTGCCCTCTCCATGCATATTCATTAGATTGCAACTGTCCAAACGATTGGACAACATGAGCTTGCTCCACCACTAGATCTGGAAATTGTGGTGCAACTGGACATTGATCATGGGAATGAGTAGGGGATTGGCATATCAGACATGCCTCCTCTACTCTAGCAACCATTGGATTTTGAAATGAGTCCATCAATCTATCAAACTTGGTGGTTAAGTTATCCATCTTCTTTTCCGATTCATTCACCTCATAAATATTTCCCTTGGTAGTCTGCTCTTTATTCAACCGAGCAGGATTCTCAATGTCTCTTGACAGAGATTCTTGTTGGGTTGAATTTTCACCAATAACTTCAAATAGGTCCCAGACCTCCTCAACTATTTTTTACAAATAGGTGCCTCCACAGTAAGCATCTACCATATTCTTACCCTTTTGATCAATTCCCTGATAGAAGCTTTGAACAAGTTGCCATTGGGGAACTTGATGATGACGGCATTGCCTTAAAAGTTCCTTAAACCTTTCCCATGCTTTATGGAAAGTTTCAGTTGAGTGTTGTGAGAAAGAAACAATATTTTATCTCAACTGGCTGGTCTTAGACATAGGGAAGTATTTGGCTAAAAATTGACACTGTAAATCATTCCAAGAAGTAATACTATTTGGTGGCAACATGGACAGCCATGCTCTAGCTTTGTCCTTTAATGAAAAAGGAAAGAGCCTAAGCTTGGTTGCCTCTGGACCTAGTCCAGCTATGTTGAATGTGGTACAAAGAGCCAAGAATTCATCCACATGCTTGTATGGATCCTCCTTACTCAAACCATGGAAGGAAGGAAGCATCTAGATAGTTGATGATTTGATTTCATAATTTCCTTCAACAGTAGGAAATTGAATGCAAAATGGGGAATTATATGCACCATGTGCAAAGTAATCCCTCAAGAGTCTAGGTTGTTCACCCATAGTAGCAGTCTCAACAAAATTTTGTGATGTTTGTCTGGTTCTTAGTAGCCTTTCAACTTCTAAATTCAGAGGGACAATCAAAAGATTGAGAGTTCTCCTACCAAACATACAACACAGAAACAGAGAGAAAAATTATGCAAAACAAACCTTCAATACTGAGTAGATTCCAAGCTCAAATGTATAACTGCACAAATTTAAACAACAGAATAGTTAGCACTGATGTAAAAATAATAAAAAAAAAACTTAGGTCTACAAATTTTAAAATCTATTCCCTGGCAACGGCACCAAAAACTTGTTGTTGTCCTAAGTGTGCATGATTTATTTGTATTTTGAAAACAGATTTGCAAATGATGAATTATACTAAAATTGGAAAACTAAAAAGAATAAAGAAATATCAGCACAGAGAGAAGTTAATTAGCCTGCAAGATCAGGGCCAATTGCAGCAAGTTTTAACTGTAAGTGAGTAAAAGATCGTCCACAGGGAATTGATTTAAAATGTATGATAAACCTCCAGATCTGAGCTACCAGATCTGGCCTCTGTTCCTATCTACAAAGCAAATAAGATGGGAGGTTGAATTTGTCACATTAACTAAATTATCTAAAAGTAAAATATAAACTAAGTGATCCAGATCCGAGTTGGGGGAATTGGATGCAAAATTAATAAGAATGGAGAAATAACAGCTACTTAAGCTTAGTAATTGATTGCAGAGTGAGAAATAGTGTAACACAGTTGAGAAAGTATCAAATCTTCATCTGCTACGGATGTAAGAGAAAATAATCTAATTCAAGGATTAGAATTGAGTTTCATGGACACAGATCATCCAATAGTTTTCAATCCAAAGTCTTGATTCAGAACATAAGCACCATTACAAATGCTGTAAGAACCAGGTTACAAACACAGATTCTCACAGGGATAGTGAATTAAGAGAAATTACTTAAAAGCAGCAAATCTAAAGGACTCTAATAAGTGAGGAGATCACAATGAACCCTCAACATGAATCCGATTGAGAACGTACTGATGAAAGCAACCTTTTCAAATCCACCATTACAATTACAGAGCATAACTTAAAACAGCTCTCAGATTTGTAGTCTTGAATACAATTCTCACTTGAATTACATAAGTATCTCCTCAAAGAATGCATAAAAGCTAGACTATTACAGAGGTTTCAGACAAGCTATCTTGATCTGAATTGGAAATGGGGCAGCAGGAATGAAACTCAAATTCTGGATGCTCAAATTGGGTAAATAGTTCGTCTATTTATAGTTTTCCCCAAGTTCAGCTCAGATGTGTATCAACCAATCAGAATTGGTTAGATCCATATCAACTAATAGGAGTCGAGCACAAGGATCCAGATCTGTTCTGGCCAATCAGAACTGCTTGATTTGGTTCAGCCAATTAGGAGACACAGGCATCAATTCTGTTAGGAAATTCAAAAATCTGTTTGAGCTTCTAGAAGTTCCCACCAAGTAATTTCATCTTTGGGTGTTCACATGGAGTGGAATATGCCTCTGGTTCGTGCTCAGAATCTTCTAGAATGCCCTTGGATTTTTAAATGCATTGGAGCACGTGCAGAGATTACTGAAATGCCCTTTGCAGATGCTGGTAATCTTTAGAATACAATTTCTCACAGATTAGGGGACCTTTTTGAAAGGAAATGTGACTTCTGGAGCTCTATTCGCACAGATTGGAGGTCTTTTCAAAAGGACAAGTAACTTTTGGAGTTCTATTGCCATAGATCTGGTGCTGTTCGTAAGGAGTTTTCTTCTTTTCGAAAAGATCATCAGCGAGTTTGGTTCCTTTCGAATAGATCAGGTGCTCTTCGAAAACCAAGCCTGGAGCTTTAGTTCTTTTCGCAGTGTTCAGGTTCTTTTCGAATAGTTCAGGAATCCTTTCGAATAGATCAGGAATCCTTTCAAATAGCATTCTGTAGTGCATTCTTCTTTTCGAATAGCTTCAAACTTATTTCCAAGATGAAACCAGGCCTTTGTCTTCTTGAGCTTAGGCATTTTGATAGCTAATGAGGTTGTCCCTTCTCCTTCTTCCTCCAGATCAAGATGGGTCATCATCTTTTTGATACTTTTTAAGCTACTTTCAGAGTTAAGCCTGCCTTTTTTGTTAGCTATAAAACAAACACTTAAAGCACTTATTTAGTTCTTTCAAGGGTCTATCAAGGCCCAGATTAAGGGGTGGAAAATGGTATTTTCCAGTTCTCAACAGCCTTTCGCGGAGCTGAGGCCTTGGCTGTAGTGCGCGAGACCTTGATATGCTTCAGGAAATTTCCTCGCATAGTACTCGCGTAGAACACCCAGAAGGCATCCTTTTCACACAAATTAAGCTCGCGGAGTAGAAAGCAACTCCGCAAGACACTTTGATAGTCAGGGCTCGCCCAGCAAATTTAAGCCTTCCAACTCAGCGAGATAGTATTTTTTACACAGCCTTTACTGTTGTAATCTCAGTGCAGCACATTGGTTGGTGCCTCATGCTGTTGTGCACCCACCCACTGTGCATGAGCACTAAGCCTCAGACAGGTGCTTTATTTCACTCATGAAAAGCTTATATCCATTTTTAATCTACTATTCATCAACATTGCAGAATTGTAAAAGTAGTTTTTCAGCTCGATTTCATGCAAATCATGATTAGGGTATCTTAGCCATTCATCAACAAACACACAGCCGATTCAGATGATACAAAGGCACATATTTTCATTCACAAATAATTAAAACATAGACAAAGCAAAACAATCAAACCAACATAACACATAAAACACAAATGATAGAATTCTAAAGAACACAATTCAACACCAAATTTTTCATACATATGATATAATTATTACCAGTATTTGGCTCACTGGGCACTAGCTTCCTCCTGAGTAGAGGATGCATCACCAATCATAAACTGACCTTTCGAGTTTGTTAGGGGCTAACTAGGCAATTTTCCTTCCTCCCTCTTGTTCAGAGCATTACAGATCTGACCAAGCTGGTCCTCAATCTTTTTGATGCTCTGTCCATGAGAATTGACAGTCTGCACCAAGTTCCCCAAGTTCTGCATTGAAGCTAGCATCTGCTCTTCAAATGAAGAGGATTTGGGCTATTGAGGGGATAGAGCCAACTGGTTAGACTGTGGGGCAGGTAACAGGAAATTTTGCCTTGGTGGGTAACCTTGATTAACCTGGTGCTGGGGTCTGTAGGGAGCTACCATATGCTGCTGCTGGGGTTGAGAATATGAGTCTTGTCTCCACCTTAGATTTGGGTGGTTCCTCCAAGAATACCCAGCAGGCTGCTGCCCAAAGGTTTGAGCTGCATTGGCATGCTCCATAAAAAAATCTAAAAATTGATTAGTAGATGGACAATCATCAATAGAATGTGTGGGGTATTGACATATCAGACATGCCTCCTCCACCTATGCAACCATTCGAGGCTGCATCACATTCATCAATTTGTCAAACTTCAAGCTCAGGTTGTCCACCTTCCTCTCCAGATCACCTTGTACTTCATATATTCCACCTCTAGGAGTGGCCTCTTTCACCATCTTAGTTGAAATCTAACTGTCATTGCATGACATAGACTCCTGCTGCATGGAATTCTCCCCTATTATGTCAAACAACTCCCAAGCTTCCTCAGCTGTCTTGTGGAGGTAGCTACCACCACAGGAAGCATCCACCATATCCCTGCTCTTGGCATTAATTCCTTGATAAAATACTTGGACAAGCTACCACATTGGGATTTGGTGGTGGGGGCATTGTTTTAACATCTCCTGGAATCTTTCCCAAGCTTCATTAAAATTCTCAGTTGAGGATTGAGTGAATGACAAAATTTTTGTCCTCATCTAGCTTGTTTTGTTCATAGGGAAAAACTTTGCCAGGAACTTGGTCTAAAGGTCACTCCATGACTGTATGCTGTTGACTGGGAGCTTTGATAGCCATGTGCTGGCTTTGTCCTTTAATGAAAAAGGAAAAGGCCTCAATTTAGTGGCCTCAGGCCTCAAGCCAGCAATGTTGAAGGTAGTGCAAAGTGTTAAAAACTAGTCAATATACTTGTAGGGATCTTCTTTATTCAGCCCATGAAATGAAGGCAGCATACTGATGGTGGAGGATTTAATTTCATAGTTCCCCTCAACAGAGGGAAACTGAATGGAGAAGGGAGAGGTGTACTCCCCAGGTGCATTGTAGTCTTTTAATGTCCTCTACCTCTCAGCCATCGTAGCTGGTTCAGACTTAATAACAGGGCCCTGGGTGGTGTATCTAAGTCTAAGGATCCTTTCCACCTCTGGATTTGGGGGTTCCAAGTCAGGGTTTAAGGACCTTCTACCGAGCATACACTCACCAACAGTAATGAAAATGCTTACAAGCACACAGAAAGATTTCGAACAAAAAAAAGTAGCAACTACACAGATTTACACTAAACAAAATAACAGGAGATTCAACATAAATGGCATGAGATTTAGGGGAAAGAAAGTGCAAATAGAGCTAGCTACACTCCACTTGCAGCTTTAGCTTTTCCTTTCTTCTGTTGTCCATTTCTGCAAAATTCCACAAAGAATCAGTAGTACTTTAATTCTAGATTAAACACAACTATAAAGAATTTTGTTAGTCTAAGTTATAGTACAACTCAGGTCTACTAAAAAGATCAATATCCTCGACAGTGGCGCCAAAAACTTGTTGTCATTTTTTTCGAGACTCTTGCTGCATGTTTTATTAAGAACAGTGGAGAGAATAAATAGAGAGTGGGGAATTGGAGATGGATCAGTACAGCAAGTTTGAAATAAACACAGTCCTAGCAAGTTTTGATAAGTAAGAGTTTGTCCTATAGAGAAATTGATCTAGAACCCAAAATGGGCTATAATAGTAGGCCTTCAGATCTGGCTACAGATTTGACAATCCTAAAGAAAGGGAGTTGGGTGTCACGACTACACTAAATTAATCCTAAAAACAGAGAAATAAAATGTAGCCCTATCCTAAGGAAAGGGTTAAGAAGAAGATGGTGGTAGTGTGTGCCAAAATAAAATACAAAAATTATGAGAAGTAAGCAGGTTGAGCTATAGTTAATGATACAGTAATGTAACTCAGATTTAGTCTGTCTCTGCAGTGCTCCTTGCTGAGATGCTATTAATAGCCTCAAAAAGGTAAAAGCTCCCAGTTTAACCCATGCCATTTGGGGAGCTCTTAGGGCTATACTCTGTCCACTATAATGGTTACAGGGTATCCGATAGAGTCAGCCAAATCCCATTAGTTAATCCAGAAATTCGCTAGTCTAATCCAGAAGAGTAGACTGATCATTTCCACAGCCACTGGACCAACTCTAGCCATGAATACTATTGCAACACTATGTAATGCTAGTGCTACAAGCTCCTCAGATTTGTGCACAGACCTGGCTGACATCCATAGGTATTCCAACCCATAAGATCCTAAGTGCTTTTCTAAGGCTTACTACTCACTAGTGCCCGTAAAAAGGACCATACAACAGGTTGAATAAGGCCTTTAGCTCAACTGGTCATTGCTACAAACAGCCTGTAATGACTCAACCTCAAGATATAATTACTATAAGAGATCAGGTCTAACATCTGATATCGATTAGGTAGAATAGAGGGGAGCCGGTTACTGTACAAACCTCCTCACAAGGCTCTAGAAGCTCATGTGTAGGAGAGAAGAATCCTTCTCAAACATGTGGATGGACACAACCTTAGGGCTATACTCTGTCCACTTGAATGGTCACAGGGTATCCCATTGGTCTGTCCATCCCATAGAGACCTGAGAAAGAATATGAAAACTATTGTAACTACCATGGTCTGCAGGCCTCCGAGCTCCCTAGATCTCACTACAGATCCAACATTGCTTTCCATGTATCTATCAAACCAAGGGAAATCAGATGGTAAATAATAGACCTACTAGAAACTGAATGAGCCAGTCCCAAATACATGGATCCTATAGACATCTAAAGAAATCGTAAGATCTATAGATTTGATTAAGCATTAAAACAGCAGTTCATTGATAATAGCAAAACTTATAATGAACTGTCTCCTGGCTGTAGCCCATACACAACTGCTCATCCCCGATCCCAATATATACAAAATCTATTACAAGATTGAAACAAAACTAAACCTAGCTACTTGCAAGGGGATTAGCCAGGAAGTGCTGAGCTAAGAGAGAAGAGAAGTAGGAAAAAGAGGTGATCAAATCCTAACCCTAGCTTGCTAGAGCTCTCAGCCGGCAGAGGATGAAGGAAAGATTAAAATAATAAACTCTAAGTACAGCTTATATACTCTATCAAAATGGCCTTAGCTCTCAAGAGATTAACCCTAATTTTTATAGCAGACGTGGCACTATTACAACTCTTGAATTCCTCAAGATGTGCGCTTCAAAATCCACACCTTGAGAAGTGTGCCCTAGCCTTGGGAAATTCCCAAAAGGTCCCCGAGTTAAACTGAGAAGTGGAGAGCCCGTGCTTCATAGGGCTGGCAACTATTTTATTTTACTCGCGCAGTTGCTTAGCTTTTGTGGAGTTGCCTTTGGCTGATGGGAATGGCTCATTCGTATAGAAAACCTTTAGTGAATCACGCAGTTGCTTTGCATCGCAGTGTTGTCACGGAGATAATCTAGAGAGCCAGGGTGTTTCATGTAGTAGAGCTTCAAGAGCTCTCTCTCGCTAAGTACTCGCGCAGTAACTTGTAAGGCTCCAGAGTGTGTGAGATCTGCGCGAGGGGAATTTTGGGCGTCGCTCTCTTCCAGGGCCATGCAAGAACTCCGCAAGGTGACTTTTTGTTCTCTATGCATATGGACTCGTTGGGTTCTTCGCGATGCCTTTACAGCTCTCCTCTTGACTGCACAGCCTATCTGCGCGAGAGCTTCTTCCACTGCATCTTTAGCTTCGTGAGGAGGCTCCTCAACTCTGTGAGGTTTGTTTCTTGACACTCTGCTACACCACACTTGTTGCTGTTGCAACATCCTTCCTTCTCAGCTGACTTCAGTCATCTGCTATACTTTAGGTCAATAATGATCAGCAACAGTGAGTCACCATGGTGAGCACTACCAAGGTGTTCCATTAGGCTTTGGCTCAGCTGTCATCTATGCTTGTATTCTCTCTCTCTTTGAGCAAAAAAGTCAGGGTTTTATATTAGGCTGCACATTTTATTACTAACTACAAAACATACTTAACAAATGATTATTAGTGGGCTTTAAGGTCCATCAAAGGCTAGGTTAAGAGGTGAAAAGTGATACTTTTCAGTGAATAATATCAGGTATTGGGGTGGTGCACTTTGTAGGCTCCATATCCATGACTAAGAAATTTGCTGGGTAGAAAAACATATCCGCCCCTTCCTGCACATCCTCTACAATTCCCACAAGCCTCCTGTCTGATCTGTCAGCCAGCTGGAGTACCACATGTGTGGGTTTTCACTCCCTCAAACCTAGCTTCTCATACATAGAGTATGGAAGTAGGTTAACACTGGCTCCCAAATCTAAGAGAGCTTTACCTATGGTATGATCACCTATAATGCAGGGAATTATAAGTACCCTAGGGTCTTGGAGTTATGCTGGGATTGCTATGGACAAAATTTGTTGCACTTTTTCAGCAACAAATATTTTCTTAGTGAGGTGGATCCTAGCTTTCCTCTTCTGTGTGCATAAGTCCTTCAGGAACTTTGCATAGGTCGGGACTTGCTTTATAACATCAAGCAAAGGTAAATTAATTTTTACTTGGTTAAATGCATCCATCATTTCCTCCATCCTAGCATTCTCCTTGTCAAAAGGAAAATGCCCTTTAAGTGCTTGAGTAAATGATAGATGAGGTATTGTTGGTACCTCATATGTTGCCCTAACATTCTCATTAATTTTTTTTTCTTTTTATTTTTTTCTTTTTGCTGGGGCTCAACAGCAACCCCTCTATTCACCTCCTAATGCTGCTCTATGATAGGCACTAGGTCCTCTCCTTCTTTACTTCTTCTTGACTCAAAGACCACTTGGTTGTCTACCACTCTACCACTCTTCAAGGTAGTGATGGCCTTGGCTTCCTCATGAGTTGAAGAAGCTTCACCTATCATGAATTGCCTCTTGAGATTGGTCAGTGTTTGACTTGAGAGCCTGCCCTCTTCCCTTTTTGTCAGAGTATTTGAGAGTTGGCCAAGGTGGTCCTTTATTTTCTTGATACTTTGGCTGTGGGAATTCATTGTTTGTGATAGAGAGCTGAGGTTTTGTAATGAAGACAAAACCTGCTCCTCAAAGGAAGAGGCACTGGTTTGTGGTGGTGGTAAAGTTAGTTGACTTGGTTGTGCCACTGGTTGTGGGAACTGATGTCTTGGGAAATACTCTTGATGGTACTACTTGTTAAGTTTGTAGGGCAATGCCTCCTGCTGCTGGGGTTGATGAAAATTGTCTTGTCTCCACCTCAAGCTAGGATTCCTCCAAGCAAACCCAGTAGGTTGTTGCCCATAAGATTGGGCAACATTGGCATGCTCCATTACTAACTCTAGCTATTGACCAGAAGAGGGACAATTTAGAATGGAGTGTGTGGAGGGTTGGCATATCAGACATGCCTCCTCAACCTGTACAGCTGTTGGGGGTTAAACCACACTTAGTAATCTACCAACTTTTTGGGACAAATTGTCCACTTTCCTTTCTAGGTCATTGTTGTATACATTAAGTTCATAAAGTTTCCTTTTTGAAGTGATCTCTTTTACAGCTCTAGCAGTCGATTCAATGTAATTTCTTGTCAGAGCCTCCTGCTGGATAGAGTTTTCACTTATAACATCAAATAAATCTCATGCTTCCTCATCAGTTTTGTTGACATATGTGCTACTACAAGATGCATCTACCATATATCTAGTTTTAGAATCTAACCCTTTGTAAAAGATGTGAACAAGCTGCCATTTTGGTATTTGGTGGTGTGGGAATTGTCTCAGTAGTTCTTTAAATCTTTCCCAATATTCATGAAAGTCCTCAGTTGGGAACTGAGCAAAAGAAATAATGTTCTTCCTCAACTAGCTTGTCTTGCTCATTGGAAAGAATTTAGCCAAGAATTGGCTTTGTAAGGCACCCTAAGATGTAATGCTATTTGTTGGGAGCATGTTTAGCCAATTTCTAGCTTTATCCTTTAATGAAAAAGGAAACAATCTCAGCTTAGTGGCCTCATCTCCCAGACCAGCAATCTTAAACATTGTGTATAAAGATAGAAACTCATCTATATGCCTATAAGGGTGATGTTTAACTCTAAGTGTGCATGATTTATTTGTGTTTTGAAAATAGACTTACAAATAATGAATTATACTGAATTTGGAAAACTAAAAAGAATAAAGAAATATCAGCACAGATAGAAGTAAATTAGCCTGCAAGATCAGGGCCAATTGTAGCAAGTTTTAAATATAAGTGAGTAAAAGATCGTCCACAGAGAATTTTTTTAAAATGTAAGATAAACCTCCAGATCTGAGCTACCAGATCTGGCCTCTGATCCTATCTACAAAGCACATAAGATGGGAGGTTGAATTTGTCACATTAACTAAATGGTAAAAGTAAAGATTAAACTAAATGATCCAGGTCTGAGTTGGGGGGATTTTGATGTAAATTAATAAGAATGGAGAAATAATATCTAACTTTGATTTGGTTCTTGAAACAAAATGAGAATAAAAGTAGATCAAATGAGAGATGCTCCAATCTTCATCTGGCTACAAGCACAGATGCAAGAGGAAGTAATCTAACTCAAGGATTAGAGTTAAACTTATGGCTATGGTATGTCCACTTCAATGGCCACAGACCATCCAATAGTCTTTACTCTGAACCCTCAATTCAGAACAAGAAACACCACTACAAATGCTGTGAAAGATTAGGTTACAAACACTAATTCCCACAGGGATAATGAATCAAGGGAAATTGCTTGAAAAACAGTAAATCTAAAGGAGTCTAGTGCAATAAGGAGATCACAGGGAACCCTCAACACGAATCCAATTGAGAACGTACGGTTCACAGCAACCTTTTCAAATTCACCATTACAATTACAGAGCACAGCTTAAACAGCTCTCGGATTTGTAGTCTTGAATACAATTCTCTCTTGAATTACAAAAGTATCTCACAGTTCTCAATTGCAAGTAAAAGTTAGGCTATTACAAGAGTTTCAGATAAGCTATCTAAATTGGAAATGGAGCAACATAAATGAAACTCAAAATCTGGATGCCCAAATTGGGCAAATGGTTCATCTATTTATAGTTTCCCCCAGGTCTAGCTCAGATGTGTATCGACCAATCAGCAGTGCTTAGATCTGTATCAACCAATGGTAGTCGAGCACGAGGATCCAGATCTATTTTGGCCAATCAGAATTGCTTGATTTGTTTCAGCCAATCAGATGACAGAGGCATCAATTCTGTTATGTAATTCGAAAATCTGTTAGAACTTCTAGAAGTTCCCGCCAATTGATTTCATCTTCGGGTGCTCACATGGGGTGGAATATGCCTTTGGTTCATGCTCAGAATCTTCCGGAATGTCCCTGGGTTTTTAAATGCATTGGGGCGCGTGCAAAAGATTACTGAATTACCCTTGCAGATGCTAGGAATCTCCAGAATACCATTTCGCATAGTTTGGGGAACTTTTCGCAAGGTACTGTGACTTCTGAAGCTCTTTTCGCAAAGTTCAGGTTCTGTTCGCAAGGAGTTCTCTTCTTTTCGAATAGGTCAGAAATCCTTTCGAAGAGTTCAGGTGCTCTTCGAAAACTAAACCTGGAGCTTTTAGTTCTTTTCGCAAAGTTCAGGTTCTTTTCGAAATGTTCAGATTCTTTTCGAAAAGCACTCTGTAATGCATTCTTCTGTTCGAATAGCTCCACACTTTCCAGGTTACAACCAGGCCTTTGTCTTCTTCAGTTTTGGTATTTTGACAGCTCGTGAGGTTGTCCCTTCTCTTTCTTCCTTTGGATCAACATGGATTATCATCTTTTTGGCACTTTTAGGCTGCTTTCATGGTTAAGCCTGTCTTTATTGTTAGCTGTAACACAAGCACTTAAAACACTTATTTAGTTCTCTCAAGGGTCTATCAAGGCCCAGGTTAAAGGGTGGAACATGGTATTTTCTAGTTCTCAACACACCCCCAAACCTAAGCTTTGCTAGTCCCTGAGCAAAGACAGAATTAAAAATAGAATAAAAGCTAATTTTAGGGAACACATTGCATTTAGCATATGCAACAAGCCTTTTAAACCCTAGGTGATCCCGGAGGAGTGAAGTCTCAAGGTTTTCAAGGTACCCACAAACTTCTCCAATAAATCAGTTAATATCAATGCAGTTCTGTTTAAAGCAGACTTTTATCCAGTCAGGTTATTCACACCTGCATTAGTCAAGCTGTAAAAAGATCTCCAGGAAAACATTAGTTTAAAGCTAAAATTCAGCTGTAATTCCTTTATCATTCACTCAGTTGGTGTCAAAAAGTTTTTATAAGAAAAATTAATGAAAAGCTTGCCTTCTATTTGAAAATTCAGTTTATGATGTTACCCCAAATAATTTGATTTCAAACTCAACTCTCACCAGGGTTTTCACTCACCATGCAAATATGAGGGTTGCACTATTTCACACAGCTCAAGAGCAATTACAGTCCTCAAATAGGATTGTAAGCAGGAGCATAGGCTTTGCTTTTTAGTTCTGAATTCACTGCTCTTTTCACCATAGATTACACAAATCCTTATCTCCATGTGACAGCTCAATCCATCATTGATCAGTAAGGACTTTGACTTGGGTGGTACTGTGGCTTATGAGTGAACTTTATCAAGAATAAAGAGGTGGAATGGAATTCAGAATTGAGAAGTCAGTCAAGGTAAGGAAGTGGTAGACACATCTTCTTTATTTCAGCACAATTTCATCTTCTTCTTTGAATTTTCAGAGCCAAAGTGGCCATCTTTTTCTCTTTCTTTTTCAAATTCCCAATGAAATGACTTTTTCTGACTTTTTTTTTTTCCGAAGCAACATTGACTGGAGTGCAACATGTCTTTTGTTGATACATCATTGCCTTCAATTATTTTTCTTCTTCTTTTACCAATCTGTTACCCAACTCTCCTTTCTTCAGCTTCCTTTCCTTTACCTTCTGAATTTTCAGAGTGAGGGTTAGGCTCAATGAGGTTGATTAGGTTGGTTGATGAGGTTACAAAGAAACCTTGGGTTTATAAGGCTCAACTGGTGTGTATCAAAGGCAGTTTCAAAAGGTGGGGCTTTTTGAAGTTCAAACTGTCCAAAAGGAGGCCTTACATCATGTCTTTAATATCATGATTGCTGTCAAGTTATTTCAATTTGAATATGTGTAACTTCTAGTGAAAATAAGCAGGTTCAAACAGTCCCTAGAGCAGAAAAATTGCCAATTCATATCTCCCAAAAATTCATTTCAAGCCCAAGTCTCACTGGGTGTAGTTATCTATCAACTTCCTGAGGTATATCATCACTGTTTTCTCTCCTTTTTGGTTTACTAAAACATCAATTTTTTTATTTTGGAAATACATTCCCTTCATGAAAGTATTGGAATTACACTGAAAATCAGTTTTAAAAGTTTTAACTTCTTCATTTTTCAGGTGTGAAATCACTTTATTTTCAAAAATTCTACTGATGATCAGCTGTATTAATGTTAACTTAATTATTGGCATTTTTGCCACACCCCCAAACCTATGGTGAGCAGGGTCCGCACTGGTCCAAAGTGTATTAGCAAAGAAAAGAAACAAGCAACCAGAAATTATAATGAAAAGAAAAAAGAAAAGAAATGCACAATGTATGTACAATGTATTAACACAAAACCAAAATTTTATATTATAGACCCATAAAACAGATATGTACAATGTATTCTAATAGTCAATAAAGTCTCGTATCATAAGTTGGTTCAATGGGATCAATCGGAGTCACCGCCGAGTCGAACTAGAAGCACTCTGTTGAGTCTCAACTTGATTTAGCCTTCTCCCGGATTGTTGTGTTTTTCATTTGTATTCCTCGTTTGATCTTTTTCGTGAGGCCAATATACTTTTCAAGTCTAGTAGTCCTCAATTTTTCCTGTTCAAGTTGTGCTTGCAACATGGTCACCTTGTCTTTGCTACTCCTAACCATCTCAAAAGTTTGACCCGAGGTCTGCATCTTCTCTCTCTCAAATTTCATGAATAACTCTAATTTCCGAATCTGGTTTTCATAAGGGGTTCTAATGTAAGCTTGCAAATCAGCTAACCCTATGAGGACATCTCGAGATATATGGATTCTCTTCCATAGCCCTTTAAGAGTGGCAACTGGGATGGGAATGGAGGTAGGGGACCAAAGGTATCCTAGCGGGGAGTGGGAGAAGAGGAGTCCAAGAATGACCTCGTGGCACGAGTGGCTTGATCAAAAAGTGAGGAGAGGTGAAAGGGCTCAATAAGAACTACTTGAGTTCTGTTTGGGTAGCATGGGCGAGTGGTGAGGGTGGGTGGGCCAACAAATACTACCTCGGGTCTGCTTTGGGTAGCATGATCATCAACAGCAGGTACAGTGGCTAAGGTATTTGTGTGGGATGTGGAGGCTAAGGTTTGGAGAAGGGCATTGGTCACAGACTGATTGTCTGTGTTGATCTGTAGTTGGGCTTGGATGGATTGGAGAAAGGTAAATATTTGGCTAATTGATTCAGGTGTGGGTGTGGTATGCATAGTAGGGGCTGGTAAAACTGAAGTAGATGGTTGAGGTGCAATGGGTGAAATGGTTGTAAAGGGTGAAGTAGCCAAATGAGTGAAATGAGGAGGGTCAGGTATAGGTACAGATTCAAGCCCAATATTCTCTAAAATAGATCTTATCAGTGATGAATAAGCCTCTGTAGTGAATATCTCAGGTTCAGTTTGGGTATGAGTTACTTCAGGTGTATTAGTTGAATTAGCAGGTGAACCTCAGAAGCTTTGGAGCCGAGGAGTACTAGGAGCTTGTTCAACAAAGTCAGGGGTTAAATCTTGGATATTGTTGAGAGAGATTGGTGGTGTGAGTATGGCTGGAGTGGTTGGTGTAGAGGAGGAGTCTGCAACTGGGATTATGTTGGTTGTGGGAGATGGGATTGCTTGAAGGGGTGCAAGAATAGGAGTTGGGCTAGGTGAGGTGGGTAAGATGACCACTTCTTCAAGACAGCTTGTTCAATGTCAGTTGCAGTTGAAATAGGTGCAGCTAAAGAGCTGGTCATCTCAGGGTCTGGCAAAGCAGGTTCAATAGTAAGGGCGGAGTTCTGTATGGCGGGTTCAATAGCAGTAGGGCGTGTTCTACTTCCTCCCTCATTCTTTTCAACATTGCTTGACTTGTAGTCCAAGCCTTTTTCCCAAACACATGAGGAGATATAACTTTAAATGGCTCTTGCTCATCAATATCAAACTTGGCTCTTAGTAGGGCTGTGATCAGCCTACCAAATGGTATTCCAGCTAATTTCTGCTCCTTTTTCAGCTTGGTACTAATATCAGCCATGGCTTCAAAAATTAACATAGGGGCATTGAAAAATTGTCCCTTAGAAAAATGGAAGAGAGCCTCTAAAATTGGTGTCCTTCTTTCTTGGTTGTGCCCAGTGACATAAAAACATCCCCTCAAAATAGAATCCATCAGTAAAAATTGAGGTACTAGGTCTCTCCTCATTATGGATTGTCCAGTTCCAACGATGCCTTGCGTTAAATGTTCAGCCATTTCTCTGAAAGAGGCAGTTTCTGGTGCGGCCAGTGGACCAGCAGGATCATGTTGAAAAGGTATCCCCAAAGCATTCCCAATGTCTTCATAAGTGACAGTTAAATCGCAATCATCAATGAAAATAACAAGAGTAGGGACATCAACATCCTTCTCTGTCACTTTTACCAAGTTTTGGTACCATAATTTCACCATTCGTGGATAAATTTTCTCTGGAAGAGAGGTTAAGATATTCCTCAGTGAGGCATCCCTAATGTATTTCAAAGATAACTGACATTCAGGTTTGTTGTAGAAAAAGGTCTCATCAACAATAAATTCTGGAATTAGCTTCTGAGCTTCGATAAATGGGTTCGACAGTACCAAATGAATAGGCAAAGGAGGAAGGGAGTGGCTAGTGTTGGGGTGGGTTCCTCATATCTCACCTTTTTCCCCTTCTCAATCATATCAGCTTTCTCCATTGAAAGTTTCCTTTTAGCTGAAGCTTTGGTTTTTCCTTTTTTTGACGGTTTGCTAATTTTCTTAGCAGAAGATTTTTGGAACATTTCAGCCAATGATTTTTCAGCTTTCCCCATTCTAAAGCTTTGTATAAAAACTCCCACAATAAATGCTGATACTAAATCAAATTTTGCAAATGATAAACAGAGGAAATGCACAGAAAAATACCGAAATCTAGGGTTTTGGTTGAACTTGTTGCTTGCTCGCTGAAATCCACCAGAACCAGAAGCTAAAATCCCTCTCTTCAAGCTTAAATGATCGAACAAATGTGAAGAAAAGTGTGGCTGAATTCTAAAATCACGCAAGGAAAGAAAGAAAAGGGTTTCGTGGAAACAGACGTCTCGAAGCTTGAATATGAAACCCTTACTTCGAAAGGGTTTAAATATGCTCAAAATGATTTTCGCAAATATCTTTGAAGCTTTTGAAAAGTTCAAAATAGTCCTTTTTTACAAGTGAGAATGGCATCAGTACCATTCAAAAAGCATATGGCTTCAGAACTAACTTTTCGAAAAGCAAATCATTCTGAACTAACCATTCTAAAAGCAAATCATTCTTTTCGAGCAGTTAGTTACAGGTTCAGCTCCTTTTTGAAAGGTTAATTAAACTTTTCGAGAAGGGTTTTTTTCTTTGCGATCTAATTTTTTTACATATTTAAACTTCTCGAATTGAAAGTAAAATGACTATAAACAAAGAGCAAAAAATTATGCAAAAATTATAAAACAAGCACTGATAAAATACAAATTATACAGTTGGTTATCTTCAGATATGGGATGGATCTCGATGATAGATGGTTAGTACAGGCTCCATGGTATTTTCAATGCATGGTTTGAGCCTCTGACCATTTACTTTCAAGATTCTTCCATCACTTGGGTCAAAAATTTCAACAGCCTCAGAAGGAGATGCATGAATGACTGTATATGGCCCTTCCCATCTGGATCTCAGCTTTCCAGGAAAAAACTTAAGTTTTGAGTTAAATAGCCATACCTTAGAGCCAGCTATGAACTCTTTTCTCAACAAATATTTATCATGGAAGGCCTTGACTTTCTCTTTGTAAGATCTTGCAGTGGTGTATGCATCCATCCTCAGCTCTTCTAACTCCTCAAGCTGCAATTTACTGTGATTACCAGCAGTAGTAAGATCCATGTTCAAGGTTTTAATAGCCCAAAAGGCCTTATATTCTAACTCCACTGGTAAATGGCATGCTTTGCCAAAGACCAATCTGAATGGGGACATGCCAATTGGGGTTTTATAGGCTGCCCTATATGCCCACAATGCATCATTCAGCTTAAAGGACCAATCCTTTCTGTCCTTCTTCACAGTCTTTTCCAGTATATGTTTGATTTCTCTATTGAAAATCTCCACTTGTCCACTGGTTTGTGGATGATATGGAGTAGCTACTCTATGAGTCACAAAATATTTTTTCAATAAAGCTTCAAAATGTTTATTACAAAAATGGCTTCCCCCATCACTGATAATGGCTCTGGGAAAACCAAACCTGGAAAAAATGTTATCCTTTAAAAATTTCAGAACCACTGTGATCATTGGTTTTAGTGGCTGTGGCTTCAACCCATTTGGATACATAATCCACAGCTACTAAGATGAAATTACACCTATTGGAAGGAGGAAAGGGACCCATGAAGTCTATCCCCCAAATATCAAACAATTCAACTACCAAAATAGGCTGTAATGGCATTGAGTTTCTCTTAGAAATGCTGCCCAATTTCTGGCAGTTCTGGCAAGACTTACAGTGCTGCAGAGCATCTTTGAAAAGTGTAGGTGAATAAAATCCACACTGTAAAACCTTTACAGCAGTTTTGTTTCCACTAAAATGACCTCCACAGGCCTGTTCATGACACATAGAAAGTATGCTATGAAAGTTTTCTTCAGGAACACATCTTCTTATTATTTGGTCTGCACAAATCTTGAATAGATAAGGATCCTCCCAAATAAAATATTTAACCTTTGAGAAGAAAAGATCTTTATCCATTTTATTTCAATGTTGAGGAATTCTTTCAGTAGCCAAAAAGTTGACTATGTTTGCAAACCAAGGGGTGTGTATACTGATAGCAAAAAGTTGCTCATCAGGGAAAGATTCATCGATAGGTAGCCTATCAATCTCAGCAATTAAAATTCTAGATAGGTGATCAGCCGCCACATTCTCCACACCCTTTTTATCTTTGATCTGTAGATCAAACTCCTGTAATAGGAGGATCCACCTGATTAATCTTGGTTTGGTATCCTTCTTAGACAGAAGGTATTTCAGAGATGAGTGGTCAGTGAACACCATTATTTGTGAACCCAAAACATATGACCTGAATTTCTCTAAAGCAAAAATAATTGCGAGCAGCTCCTTCTCAGTTGTTGTGTAATTGAGCTGTGCATCAATCATTGATCTACTGGCATAAGCTATGACATGAGGTAGCTTATCCTTTCTCTGCCCAAGAATAGCTCCCAAAGCATAATCTGATGCATCACACATCAGTTCAAAAGGCAGTGAATAATCTGGAGACTGTAATATTGGAGCTGAAATCAAACAGTTTTTTAAGAATTCAAATGCCTTCAAGCATTCATTGTTGAAAACAAAAGGGAAATCTTGGCACAATAAATGAGAAAGAGGCTTGGATATTTTACTGAAGTCCTTAATGAACCTTCTGTAGAATCCAGCATGTCCTAGAAAACTTCTGATTTGTTTAACAATTTTGGGAGGTGGCAAATGTGTAATTAAATCAATTTTTACTCTGTCCACCTCAATGCCCTTGTGGGAGACAACATGGCCAAGGACAATGCCTTAGGTGATCATAAAATGGCTCTTCTCCCAGCTCAAAACTAGATTGGTTTCTTCACATCTCCGTAACACCAATTTGAGATGATGTAAACACTAGGCAAAACTGTCTCCATAGATTGAAAAATCATCCATAAAAATCTCCATAAATTGGTCAATCATATCAGAGAAAATGGAGTACATGCATCTTTGAAAGGTAGCAGGAGCATTACAAAGACCAAAAGGCATTCTCCTATAGGCAAAAGTGCCAAAAGGGCAAGTGAATGTGGTCTTTTCCTGATCTTGTGGATATACAGGAATCTGGTTGTAACCAGAGTAACCATCAAGAAAACAGTAATAAGCTTTTCCTACAAGCTTATCTAAAATTTGATCAATGAAGGGAAGAGGGAAATGGTCTTTTCTGGTCATTGTGTTTAGTTTTCTGTAATCAATACAGACCCTCCAACCAGTTGTTTGTCTGGTTGACATAAGCACACCAGAATCTGAGGTTACAACAGTGATCCCAGATTTCTTAGGTACCACCTGTGTAGGTGCCACCCAAGCTGAATCTGAAATGGGGTAAATGACCCCTGCATCCAACAGTTTAACAACCTCTTTCATGACCACTTCTTGCATATGAGGATTCGGCCTCCTCTGCATTTCCCTAGACGGCTTTGCATCTTCTTCCAAATGAATTTTATGCATGCAAACAGCTGGACTGATTCCTCCCAAATCAGCAATAGTCCAGCCAATTGCTTTCTTATGCTGTTTCAATACAATCAACAGCTCTTCCTCCTGCTCCTCAGTGAGGGAGGAAGAAATAATCACAGGCAATGTTTTATGGTCTCCTAAAAACACATATTTCAAATTTTCTAGCAACTGCTTTAGCTCTACATCCGGTGGGCTGAGAAAAGAAGGTAACAAAGGTACCTTGGCTGTTTGTGGAAGGGGAAGAATTGCAGGTTTCTATGAAGATAACCTTACTGATTGATCATGAGTTCCTTGCACAGCATTTACTTCCTCAGATTTTTCCTAAGCATCTTTAAAATCTGTGGTTAAATCTTCACATAGCAAAAACTGTGGTAGAGTCTCTTCCACCAGTTCATCCAATAGATCAACAAGAAAATATTCCTCAGAACTGAATTGAGGCTGTGACTGCATTATAAACATTTAATTTCACCTTCATATTTCCAAAAGAGACTTCCATAATACCAGACCTGCATTGAATGCAAGCATTTGCTGTAGCCAGGAATGGTCTCCCTAAAATGATAGGGATGGAAGTTTTACTTTTTGTAGGTTCCATGTCCAATACCAGAAAATCAGCAGGGTAGAAAATCTTATCTACTACCAATACATCCTCAATCATCCCAACTGGCTTTCTTTCAGATCTGTCTGCTAGTTGTAACGCCACATGAGTGGGTTTTAATTCTCCCAAACCTAGTTTCTCATATACAGAATATGGAAGCAGGTTGACACTAGCACCCAGATCTAATAAAGCTTTTTCAATGGTATGTTCCCCAATAATGCAAGGGATTGTGGGGATTCCAGGATCTTGAAGTTTAGGAGGTGTGGTAATGGACAACACCTGATTAATTCTTTCCACAGCAAAGACCTTCTTGGATAACTGTATCCTAGACTGTCTTTTGTGAGTGCAAATATCTTTCAGAAATTTTGCATATGCTGGAATTTGTTTGATTGCATCAAGCAAAGATAGATTTATCTTGACTTGCTTGAAAGTCTCCATCATTTCATCTATTTTTGTGTTCCCTTTATCAAAAGGGGATACAGATTTCATGGCATGAGGAAATGGTAAATGAGGAACTAGTCCTTTATCTACAGCTCTAGAAGCATTATCAGAATCTTTTTTATTTTCATTTTTTTGATTTTTCTGAGGTACATCAGCACCCCCAATGCTAACATCATGTTGCTCTTGTTGCATATCTCTATCATTTTCCTCAATTTTTTCTTCTTCCTTGTCAGTACCCTCTTTATTATTTACAATTCTTTCACTTCTCAAAGTAGTGACAGTTTTTACTTCTTCATGAGAAATAGAAGCCTCTCCAACCGTGAACTGTCCTTTGGGATTGTTCAAAGGTTGGCTGGGTAACCTTCCTTCCTCTCTTTTGGCCAAAGTATTTGAAAGTTGACCCAATATTTCTTCAATCTTCTTTATGCTCTAACTGTGAAAGTTCACAGTCTGAGTTAAAGACCCTAAATTATGGAGTGAATTTAGAACTTGATCTTCAAAAGAAGGGGATCTGGAAGGGGCTTGAACTGGAGCAGATTGCTGTACAAGTTGTTGTGGAATGGGCTGCTGAAAAGTTGGCTTGGTATAAAAATTCACGATAAGGTGAGCAGTTTTGAAAGGTACTTGGTCTTTTGCGATTGCTAATTGCCCTGGCTCCACCTTAAATTGGGGTGCCCTCTCCATGCATATTCATTTGACTGCATTTGTCCAAATGAGTGGGCAGCATGAGCTTGTTCCACCACTAGATCTGGGAACTGTGGTGCAGCAGGACATTGATCATATGAATGAGTAGGGGACTGGCATATCAGACATGCCTCCTCTACTCTTGCAACCATTAGATTTTTAAGTGAGTCCATCAATCTATCAAACTTTGTGGTTAAATTATCCATCTTCCTTTCTAACTCATTCACCTCATAAATCTTTCCTTTGGTGGTTTGCTGAGTGTTCAACCTAACAGGATTCTCAATATCTCTTGACAACGATTCCTGTTGAGTTGAATTTTCACCAATTACTTCAAATAAATTCCAGACCTCCTCAACTGTTTTTTGCAAGTAAGTGCCTCCACAGGAAGCATCTATCATATTCTTGCCCTTTTGATCAATTCCTTGATAGAAACTTTGAACAAGCTGCCATCGGGGGATTTGATGATGAGGACATTGCCTTAAAAGTTCTTTAAATCTTTCCCATGCTTCATGGAAAGTTTCAGTTGAATGTTGTGAGAAGGAAATAAAATTTTGTCTCAACTGGCTTATTTTAGACATAGGGAAATATTTGGCTAAAAATTGACACTGTAAATCATTCCAAGAAGTGATACTATTTGGTGCTAACATAGACAACCATGCTCTAGCTTTGTCCTTTAATGAAAAAGGAAAGAGCCTAAGCTTGGTTGCTTCTGGACCAAGTCCAGCTATGTTGAATGTGGTGCAAAGAGACAAGAATTCATCCACATGTTTGTATGGATCTTCCTTACTCAACCCATGGAAGGAAGGAAGCATTTGGATAGTTGATGATTTGATCTCATAATTTCCTTCAACAGTAGGAAATTGAATGCAAAATGGAGAATTATAGGCACCAGGTGCAAAGTAATCCCTCAAAAGTCGAAGTTCTTCACCCATTTTGTTTCAGCAGAATTCTGTGATGATTGTCTGGTTCGTAGTAGCCTTTCAACTTCTAAATTTAGAGGGACAATCTCAGGACTGAGAGTCCTCCTACCAAACATACAACACAGAATAGAGAATCAGATTATGCACAGCAAACCTTCAGAATTCCTTTTAAAGTAGATTCCACGCTTCAAACTGTATGTGAATAACTGCACAAATATAAACAATAGAATAGTTTAGCACTGATGTAAAGATAAAAATAAAATGAAAACTTAGGTCTACCTATTTTAAAACAAATTCCCCGGCAACGGTGCCAAAAATTTGATGTTTAATTCTAAGAGTGCATGATTGATTTGTGTTTTGAAAATAGACTTATAAATAA
The DNA here is from genome assembly GCA_021018995.1 of Chloranthus sessilifolius. Classification (NCBI taxonomy): domain Eukaryota; kingdom Viridiplantae; phylum Streptophyta; class Magnoliopsida; order Chloranthales; family Chloranthaceae; genus Chloranthus; species Chloranthus sessilifolius. Next base: position 119,670,746 of record CM037584.1, on the reverse strand, counting down.
TGAATTATACTGAATTTGGAAAACTAAAAAGAATAAAGAAATATCAGCACAAATAGAAGTAAATTAGCCTGCAAGATCAGGGCCAATTGTAGCAAGTTTTAAATGTAAGTGAGTAAAAGATCGTCCATAGAGAACTTTTTTAAAATGTAAGATAAACCTCCATATCTGAGCTACCAGATCTGGCCTCTGATCCTATCTACAAAGCACATAAGATGGGAGGTTGAATTTGTCATATTAACTAAATGGTAAAAGTAAAGATTAAACTAAATGATCCAGGTCTGAGTTGGGGGGATTTTGATGTAAATTAATAAGAATGGAGAAATAATATCTAACTTTGATTTGGTTCTTGAAACAAAATGAGAATAAAAGTAGATCAAATGAGAGATGCTCCAATCTTCATCTGGCTACAAGCACAAATGCAAGAGGAAGTAATCTAACTCAAGGATTAGAGTTAAACTTATGGCTATAGTATGTCCACTTCAATGGCCACAGACCATCCAATAGTCTTTACTATGAACCCTTAATTCAGAACAAGAAACACCACTACAAATGCTGTGAAAGATTAGGTTACAAACACTAATTCCCACAGGGATAATGAATCAAGGGAAATTGCTTGAAAAACAGTAAATCTAAAGGAGTCTAGTGCAATAAGGAGATCACAGGGAACCCTCAACACGAATCCAATTGAGAAAGTATGGTTCACAGCAACCTTTTCAAATTCACCATTACAATTACAGAGCACAGCTTAAACAGCTCTCAGATTTGTAGTCTTGAATACAATTCTCTCTTGAATTACAAAAGTATCTCACAGCTCTCAGTTGCAAGTAAAAGTTAGGCTATCACAAGAGTTTTAGATAAGCTATCTGAATTGGAAATGGAGCAATAGAAATGAAACTCAAAATCTGAATGCCCAAATTGGGCAAATGGTTCATCTATTTATAGTTTCCCCCAGGTCTAGCTCAGATGTGTATCGACCAATCAGCAGTGCTTAGATCTGTATCAATCAATGGTAGTCGAGCACGAGGATCCAGATATGTTTTGGCCAATTAGAATTGCTTGATTTGTTTCAGCCAATCAGATGACAGAGGCATCAATTCTGTTATGTAATTCAAAAATCTATTAGAACTTCTAGAAGTTCCCGCCAATTGATTTCATCTTTGGGTGCTCACATGGGGTGGAATATGCCTTTGGTTCGTGCTCAGAATCTTCCGGAATGTCCCTGGGTTTTTAAATGCATTGGGGCACATGCAAAAGATTATTGAATTACCCTTGCAGATGCTAGGAATCTCCAGAATACCATTTCGTATAGTTTGGGGAACTTTTCGCAAGGTACTGTGACTTATGAAGCTCTTTTCACAATGTTCAGGTTCTATTTGCAAGGAGTTCTCTTCTTTTCGAATAGGTCAGAAATCCTGTCGAAGAGTTCAGGTGCTCTTCGAAAACTAAACCTGGAGCTTTTAGTTCTTTTCGCAAAGTTCAGGTTCTTTTCGAAATGTTCAGATTATTTTCGAAAAGCACTCTGTAATGCATTCTTCTGTTCGAATAGCTCCACACTTTCCAGGTTACAACCAGGCCTTTGTCTTCTTCAGTTTTGGTATTTTGACAACTCGTGAGGTTGTCCCTTCTCTTTCTTCCTTTGGATCAACATGGATTATAATCTTTTTGGCACTTTTATGCTGCTTTCATGGTTAAGCCTGTCTTTATTGTTAGCTGTAACACAAGCACTTAAAACACTTATTTAGTTCTCTCAAGGGTCTATCAAGGCCCAGGTTAAAGGGTGGAACATGGTATTTTCTAGTTCTCAACAAAGGGTCTTCTTTACTCAGCCCATGAAAAGATGGCAACATTTGGATGGTCTGGGGTTTTATTTCATAGTTACCCTCAATTGTAGGGAATTGAATGCATAAAGGGGATGAATATGTCCCAGGTACATAATAATCCCTAAGGGGTCTAGGCTGCTCACCCATCTCAAATGTCTCTAAATGTTCAGCAGGGGTGTGTGTTGTTGGCCTAGGTCTAAGGACCCTCTCAATTTCAAGATTCAATGGTATGATCTCAGGATTTAGGACCTTCTTCCCAGCTACAACACACAGTAGAGACAACTTACAACAAATAAAAAGACACTAAGCACTACCGCTGAATTTAAAGATTATATAAATGAAACTATAACAAGGGATAAAGAGATGCAAACTAAGGCAGAGTCGGCTCCAACTGCAAGTTATTTTCTCCCCTATTTGCTACTGCTCTAAATCTGTAAAAAATTAAAAGACTATAGTCGTAATTTATTCAAACACAACAAAGACAACAAACAGATCTAAATCATAAGACAAAAAAACTCAGATCTACTACTTAGATGAAAACTCTCCGGAAACATCGCCAAAAACTTATTGATATGTTTGTGTTGGTGCTCTTTATTATAAAAATGATCAAAATATGATAGAAACAAAGAAGGGTAGAAACAAAACAAAGAGGAATAAAGATGATATTAGAACAGAAACACCACCTGCAAGATACATGGTTGATGTAGCAAGTTTTAGATGAAATAAGGGTTGCCCCACAGAGAGTTATGGATCTAAAGGTAGTAAATCTCTAGATCTGCTACAGATTTGACAACTCTAAATCTAATCTATCTTAAACTAATAAAATAGGGTAAATAGAAGGTGTTTTGGGGTTTTGTCACTTACTAAAACAGAAATAGATGCAAAATCAGAAATAAAAGAAAGGGGTTTAATGAAGAGTGAAAGTGGTTTGGTAAAAATAAATAAGAAAATGGAAAAGTAAGCAATTACGGACTAATTTTTACAGCACAAAGCATTATAAAATAGAGCAAAGGTTGGATCTGCAGCAATCCTTCATTTGGCTACAAGCACAAATGCAAGGAAGAAGAATCCAACTCAACCCTGAGATATGGATTAGTCTTAGGGCTATATCATGTCCACTCAAATGGTCGCAGGATATCCCATGGATATAATCTAGTCATAGGGGTGAAAACTGAAATAATAAAACCACTGCAGATACTATGTCTGCAAGGCTACAAGCACATGCATCCATAGGTGCATAAAATCCATAAAAATCTAATGAAAATTATAAGATAATACAGATTAAATGAAACACTGCAACCAACTATTCATTGCCAAGAAGAAGCTTACAATGATATGGCTCTCAAGTCTGCAGTCTCTGCAAGACTCTAGGTCTCTTCACAATGCTATTACAAAGCCATTTACAACTCAAATTAGCCCTAACTGCTACTAAGACTAAGCCAGCCATGCTGAGCTAAGGAGAGAAGAAAATAAAAAGGGAAGATGACCTAAACCCTAAAAAATGAGCTCAGTGTATGTGTATGTCGTCTTTTAGTGTGGTCTTCTCCTCACAGGCATGCTTTGCTTGCTTTATATACACATCGAAAAAGTAACTTCATGCTCTGGCCAATAAGAGGGAAGAAGAATCAAAACAGTTAGGCTCTGCTGATGTGGCTCAATTTAGGCCAATTATTGCCCAAGTTTGTTAGGAAAGTAGTACACACTCGGACATGTGTCCCATGTGCTGCAGAAGTTCCAAAAATGCCCCCAATGTCCACAGATATCTGCTAGCTCCCGAGCGTCGAGAGGATGAATTGCTTAAGTCTTGGCCTGCTTGACACTGCTCGAGAGGATGGCTTCTGATTATCCAGCTCAAGAAGATGAGATGATGAAGTCTTGGTCTGCTCGAGAAGATGAACTGCTTCTGAAGGCTTCTCGAGAGGATGGAATGTTGCATGCTTTGAACTGCTCATCATTGCTCAAGACTGCTCGAGAGGCTAGAATGCTACAGGCTTTGACTGCTTGAGAGGCTAGATTCTGAAGGTTTGGTCTACTCAAGACTGCTCGAGAGGCTAGATTCAGCTTCTCAACTGGGCTGTTTAACTGCTGCAGCTCTCCTTTGGGCATGGGTCCCACTTTTCTCTCATGGTACGACTTTAAGGGGTTCAAGGCATACTGAACGCCCCATTTGGTGGGGACCACCATGGTTCAATCTCTATATTTTTCTCATCTCTAGTTCTTGACTCTAATTCTTCCCTTTTTAGCACTTGTTGAATGGATTTCCGCACCACTCTATAGGTTATTGCTAACTACAAAATCACATTTAAAAATAATAATTAAACAACTCTAGGGTTTAGTAAAGCCTAGGTTAGGAGGTGGAAAGTTGCATAATTCAGTGATTAACACATTCACGTTCCAGCATGTCACTATCTATCGAGCAATCATGTTTAAGCATGTCACTGTCTATCGAGAAATCATGTTCAAGCATGTAACTATCTATCGAGCATTCATGTTTAATCATGTCTCGGTTTATCGGGCATTAATGTTCAAGCATGCCACATTCTATCACTCATTCATATTCAAGCATGTCACAGTCTATCGAGCATCCATGTACAAGCAAGTCACTCTCTATCGAACATTCATGTTCAAGCATGTCACTGTCTAAAGAGCATTCATGCTCAAGCATGTCACTACCTAACAAGCATTCATGTCCAAGCATGTCACTGTCTATCGAGCATTCATCTTCAAGCATGTCACTATCTATCCAGCATTCAAGTTCAAGCATGTCACTATCCATCGAGCATTTATGTAAAAGCATGTAACTTTCTATCGGGCATTCAAGTTCAAGCATATCATTGTCCATCAAGCATTTATGTAAAGCGTGCCGCTTTCTATCGGGCATTCATGTTCATCCATGTCTCTGCCAATCGAGCATTCATGTTCAAGCATGTCACTGTCTATCGAGTAATGATGTTTAAGAATGTCACTGTCTATTGAGCAATCATGTTCAAGCATGTCACTATCTATCGAGCATTCTTGTTCATGCATGTCTCGGTTTATCGGGCATTCATTTTCAAGCATGTCACGATCTATCACTCATTCATATTCAAGCATGTCACAGTCTATCGAGCATTCATGTTCAAGCATGTCACTCTCTACTGAGCATTCATGTTCAAGCATGTCACTGTTTATCGAGCATTCATGTTCAAGCATGTCACTGTCTATCGAACATTCATGCTTAAGCATGTCACTACCTAAACAATATTCATGTCCAAGCATGTCACAGTCTATCGAGCATTCATCTTCAAGCATGTCACTATCTATCCAGGATTCAAGTTCAAACATGTCATTGTCCATCGAGCATTTACGTAAATGCATGTAACTTTCTATCGGACATTCATGTTCAAGTATGTCTCTGTCAATTGACCATTCATGTTCAAGCATGTCACTGTCTACCAACCAATCATGTTTGAGCATGTCACAGTCTATCGAGCAATCACTTTGAAGCAAGTCACTATCAATCAATCATTCATGTTCAAGCATGTCTCAGTTTATTGGGCATTCATGTTCAAGCTTGTCACAATCTATCACTCATTCATATTCAAGCATGTCACTGTCTATCGAGCATTCATGTTCAAGCATGTCACTCTATATCGAGCATTCATGCTCAAGCAAGTCACTGTCTATCGAGCATTCATTTTCAGACATGTCACTGTATATAAAGCAATCATGTTTAAGCATCTCACTGTCTATCTAGCAATCAGGTTCAAGCAGGTCACTATCTATCGAACAATCCTATTCAAGCAAGTCACGATTTATCCGACATTCATGTCCAAGCATGTCACAATCTATCACCCATTCATAATCAAGCATGTTACAGTCTATCGAGAATTAATTTTCAAGCATGTCACTCCTTATCGAGCAATCATGTTCAAGCATGTCACTGTCTATCGTGCATTCATGCTCAAGCATGTCACAACCTAACAAGCATTCATGTCGAAGTATGTCATTATCTATCAAGCATTCATCTTCAAGCATGTCACTATCTATCCAACATTCAAGTTCCAGCATGTCACTGTCCATCGAACATTTATGTAAAAGCATGTCACTTTCTATCAAGCATTCACGTTCAAGCATGTCTCTGTCAATCGGGCATTCATGTTCAAGCATGTCACTGTCTATCGAGCAATCATGTTCAGGCATGTCACTATCTATCAGGCAATCATTTTCAGGCATGTCACTATCAGTCGATCATTCACATTCAAGCATGTCTTGGTTTATCGGGCATTCATGCTCAACCATGTCACGATCTATCACTCATTCATATTCAACCATGTCACTGTCTATCGAGCATTCATGTTCAAGCATGCCACTCTATCGAGCATTCACGTTCAAGCATGTCACTGTCTATCGAGCATTCATGTTTAATCATGTCCCTACCATTCGAGCATTCATGTTCAAGCATGTGACTACCTATCGAGCATTCATGTTCATGCATATCACTACCTATCGAACATTCATGTTCATGCATGTCACTTCCTATCAAGCATTCAAGTTTAAGCATGTCACTCTCTATCGAGGATTCATGTTCATGCTTGTCAACGTTTATCAGGCATGTCACAGTGTATCGAGCATTCATGTTCAAGCATATCACTGTCTATCGAGCATTCATGTTCAAGCATGTCACTGTCTGTTGAACATTCATGTTCAAGCATGTCACTGTCTAGAGAGCATTCATGTTCAAGCATGTCACTGTCTATCGAGCACTCATGTTCAAGCATGTCGCTGTTTATCTAGTATTAAAATTCAAGCATGTCACTTTTTATCGAGCATCTCACTATCTATAGAGCATTCATGATGAAGCATGTCACTGTCTCTTGGGCATTCATGTTCAAGCATGCCACTATAGATCCAGCATTCAATTTCAAGTACGTCACTGTCTATCGAGCATTGATGTTCAAGCATGCCACTATCAATCAAGCATTCATGTTCGAGCATGTCAATGTCTATCGAGCACTCATGCTTGATCATGTGACTACCTATCAAGCATTCATGTGCAAGCTTGTTAATATCTATCGAGCATTCTTGTTCAAGCCTGTCACAATTTATTGGACATGTCACTGCCTATTGAGCATTCACGATCAAGCATGACACTGTCTATCGAGCATTCATGTTCAAACATGTCACTGTCTATCGAGCATTCATGCTCATGCATGTCACTACCTATCAAGCATTCAAGTTTAAGCATGTCACTATCAATCGTGCATTCATGTTTAAGCATGTCACTATCTATCGAGCATACATGTTCAAGCATGTCACTATCAATCGAGCATTCATGTTCAAGCATGTCATAATCTATAACTCATTCATATTAAAGCATGTCACAGTCTATCGAGCATTCATGTTGTAGCTCTCACTGTCTATCGAGCATTCATGCTTTCGCATGTCACAACCTAACAAGCATTCATGTTCTACCATGTCACTGTATATCGAGCATTCATCTTCAAGCATGTCACTATCTATCTAGCATTCAAGTTTAGCATGTCACTGCCCATTGAGCATTTATGTAAAAGTATGAAACTTACTATCGGGCATTTATGTTCAAGCATGCCTTTGTCAATCAGGCATTCATGTTCAAGCATATCACTGTCGATCAAGCAATCATGTTCAAGCATGCCACAGTCTATCTGGCAATCATTTTCAAGCATGTCACTATCAATCGATCATTCATGTTCTAGCATGTCTCGATTTATCAGGCATTCATGTTCAAGCATGTCACTTTTTGTCGAGCATTCATATTCAAGCATGTCACTCTCTATCAAGCATTCACGTTCAAGCAAGTCACTGTCTATCGAGCATTCATTTTAAGGCATGTCACTGTCTATCAAGCAATCATGTTTATGCATGTCACTGCCTATTGAGTAATCATCTGTCACTCGAGCATTCATGTTCAAGCAGGTCACTGTCTATCGAGCAATCATTTTCAAGCATGCCACTATAAATCTATCATTCATGTTCATGCATGTCTCAGTTTATCGGGAATTCATGTTCAATCTTGTCATGATCTATCACTCATTCATATTCAAGCAATTCACTGTCTATCGAGCATTCACGTTCGAGCATGTCACTCTCTATCTAGCATTCACGTTCAAGCATGTCACTGTCTATTGAGCATTCAACTTCAAGAATGTCATTGTCTATCGACATTCATGCTCAAGCATGTCCCTACCTATTGACCATTCATGTTCAAGCACGTCACAGCCTATTGAGCACTCATGTTCACGCATGTCACTACCTATCAAGCATTCATGTTTAAGCATGTCACTATTTATCTAGTATTCATGTTCAAGCATGTCACTGTTGATCGGGCATGTGATAGTGTATCGAGGATTCACGTTCAATCATATCACTTTCTATTGAGCATTCATGTTCATTCATGTCACTGTCTATTGAACATTCATGTTCAAGTATGTCATTGTCTAGAGAGCATCCATGTTCAAGCTTGTCACTGTCTATCGAGCATTCATGTTCAAGCATGTCACTATTGATCCAATATTAAAATTCAAGCATGTCACTTTTTATCAAGCATGTCACTGTCTATAGAGCATTCATGATGAAGCATGTCACTTTCTCTTGAGCATTCATGTTCAAGCTGCCACTATCTATCCAGCTTTCAAGTTCAAGTAAGTCATTGTCTCTCAAGCATACATGTTCAAGCATTTCACTATCAATTGAGCATTCGTGTTCAAGCATGTCATGATCTATCAATCATTCCTATTAAAGCATGTCACGGTCTATCGAGCATTATCGTTTAAGCATGTAACTGTTTATTGGGCATGTCACTGTCGATCAAGCATTCAACGCTCAAGCAGGACACTGTCTATTGAGCCTTCATGTTCAAGCATCTCACTGTCTATCGAGCATTCATGCTCAAGCATGTCAGTACTGATTGAGCATTCAAGTTTAATCATGTCACTTTCAATCTGGCATTCATGTTCAAGCATGTCATAATCTATCGAGCATACTGTAGACACCCAAATTTGGCTTAAGGCCCAATCGAAACACATTTTGAGAGAGGCGTACTTCTAAGTTTCTAATGGCATGTATCAAACCCTTAAGAACCTTTTCAAAACCTTAGGAACCATCCCAAACACTTAGAGCCTACCCCGGATCCCTTAGAACTTACCCCAAACCTTTAGAAACCAATCCCGACCGTTAGAACCCATTCTGAACCTAAACTTAACCTTCCCGAGCAATGGATTAAGAAGGGTGCACTGGGACAGGCTTAGATCTTCTACTATGATCGAATCATATACCATTGAAAAGAAAAAATCTCCACCTTTCCAACAAGCTAAGAATCACCCTAATCAGAGCTGTACACAGAACGATATGGCATTCTGAAGATTGAGACAAATTAGGGTTTTGAGGTGGGGACCCCTATGGTTTTGGTGTAAGTAATACTTGCGCCAGGCCATTTATCCCCAGAAATATCCTGGCACAACTAATAGTTGCACCAAGCACAAATGGGTCCCCCCTCGGGCAGCCAACTACCCAAAACCCTGTTTGACATTGTTTTACTATACATAAGCTTGGCGCACCTATTAGTTGCACCAGGCTTAGCTATAGTAACCCTAGTTTTCTATTCAAATTTTGAGATTGGGGCTTGACTTGTTGACCATCTTGATCCCCTAGGTGTGTTTCATTTGTTCTGTTGCATCCTTTCCTATTCTATGTGCAACCCTTAAGTGGTTTGAAACACTAACCTATCATCTACCATTGGAGCTAGTCTTCACACTTTTCAAGGCTTCAAAAACCCTAGAAAACCTTAGATGGCTAAATTACCTAATTCCTAATCCAATTTAGCCTCTATTCACCCTCCTAACCTCTCCTTTTCCTATAAATAGAGAGGCACCCCTCCCATTGAAAGGGCTATAATTTTTTGGAAAAAAAAGAGATTAAGAACTCTCTCTCTCTCTCTCCCCTTTAGTGCCCTTTTGCATACAAATTCCAGAACTTCAAACCTACCCTTAGACCATGCCTTTCATTAAAAACCTCTTAGTTTAGGTGTGTGCTACCCCCTAGCCTTCCCTCTCTATCTCTTAGCTATCAAGCCCTAGGAGCTAGAACCTCAATTCTAGCCATACAAGCCATTGGAAGCTCATTGAAGCACATCTACCCAAGGTCCACAGTGGTGCAACAAGGGCCCGAGAGCTTCAGCTCTCCCCTCTATTCCTCTACCTTCTCGGTTCTTTCTTTATCCTTGCGTTTGCGCCGTTACGCCGCCAAAATTTTGGTAGGAACGAAGGGGCATAAATAGGATCTTAGGGCCTTAAAGGCAAGAGGAAGAGATTTTTGCTTCTTTATTTTTATTTTTGTTTTGGCCATATGTAGAGACTGCATTAAGCGGGTTGATCGGGTACCTAACACCTTCCCGATCGATAACCAAAGCCCCTACCCAAGAGCCTTTGGCGTAGTCCAGTGATTCAGAGTCATATTTGTGGTACTTCAGTCCTTATAAAAATTGATTTGGGTTTCCCAGGACATTGAAAGCTCTGGGTGGCGACTCTAATTTTTTTAGGAGAGTATGCATCGTCGCGACGGGATTGTCACGATTCCCACGGTTGCAGAGATGACGACTCTGTTGGGGAGTAGCTAGTAGAGCTTCCCCTTGAATTTGACCTTTTATTTTTCATTTTACTAACCTTTTTGCTATTTTTTTTTACTATTTTTACTCACCCCTACGATTACGTCATTTTACTCTCCCCTACTTTTACGTCATTTACGAGCCTTAGCCGATTGGCGGGCCTACTTATGCACCGCATTTAAATTTCTTTACTTTTCAGTCATTTTGGTGCCTTAGCCAATTAGCAGGCCTACTTGCGCTTTGCATTTAATTTCCTTTACATTTTCATCATTTAAAGCGCCTTAGCTGATTGGCGGGCCTACGTGTGCATTTAATTTCCACAAACATATACTATCAGTGGACTCCGGCTCGTAGACGCAGCATGGGACCATCACCCCCGGTCTTTGAACTTTAAGAAAACTCCCATAAAATCAAAAAATTAACATTGAACCACCAAGGGGGACTTAATCAATTTTTGTGGGGTAGATTTTTATGGGTTAGGTCTTTCTAAACACACATTCAACCTCCCGGTTCTTAGTACGGCGGCAATCCCTAGTGGCGATGATCCGGAAAAGTTCTAGCCCACCTAGTACCTGAGAAAGCGCTTGCACTGGAGGTATATGGGGTGGGTAACCTTCTCGTTACTTAGCCTAAAACCTGTGGGGAGTGAGCATTAGTGGACCCGCACCGGCCTTGTATCCCTTAGGTTCGATGAGGAGAGACCCGTTGCAATTAAGTGACCAGTCCCCGGAAGCATTGCTTCCAGAAAACTAATAGAAAAGACCAAAATCCAGGCTTCTGTTCTCCTGTCGAAGCAATTTCCCCCACACTTTATACCTGGCGCATCTATTACATTCGCCAAGCCTGGAATCCCCTGATTTGCATTGGCGCATGTAATAGTTGTGCCAAGCATAATCTGGTCTAAGATTGGCTTGGTACAGGTAATTCAAGTGCCCAGTGTGATTTGTTCCTACCGGATAGTGCATCCTGAGTCTGTGGCCTATCTCACCTTTCTGGAATCCCCGATTAGTGATTTTAGTGCCTGTTTTAGGCACCGCAATTTCAGACACCCGATACGCCCCCGTTGGTCAAAGGAAGGTGACTTCTTTTTTACTCATTCTAGAGGATCAAGTTGTTTTCATTGATTTCCGTGCCTTCAATAGATCAAAGGATTTTCCTTTTATTCTTTCGAAGTACTTCGGAGTCTCTGCCGCAGGACCTATTTAGGGTATGAAAGCCACCCGAGATGGGAATTCAAAGGCCTCAAAATCCTTAAAGCATTTATCATTATACAAAATTTAAAAAAAAATTAAATAAGTCAAAAACTCAAAAATAGAGATCTGTGGTGTCGGTACAACGACATCATCTTGTCCTCCGGCATCCCGTAGTGAAAGGAGGAAACTTTACGGGCCCCACCCGAGGCACCTGTACCCTACCCGATACCGAGCCATGTCGTGCGCGGTGGATCCGGCATACGCCGATCCCGACTCATCCTCGTCACATTCCCCAACCCATCCCCTTGTGGAAGAAGTTTTCCCATCCATCCCCCATATGCAATCTCCCTTCACCGTTACCAGCCCATTTGGCGTCCCCATTTTCCCATCTACCACCTCCCAAAATACCCAAAATCCAACCCCCCATTCCACCATCATTTTCCCAAACCATGCCCATTCCCCTGTCCATGGCCATTCCCAATCCATCTCACCTTCCATCCACACCCATTCAAAACCCGGACCAATCCTTAACCTTCACCAATATACCCTATTTCTCTTCCGCCAGACGCATACCCAATCCACCCGCATCTACCCATGCCACATCCAATTTTTTGAATCCCCCATACTTCCCTCCATCCACCCAGGTCATGCCCATTTTTACCAGGGCCATGACCAGTTTCTCTCACACCTCTCCCACTTCCCTACCCCATTCCTCATCATCCCAATATATACTTGATCCACCCACATTCACCAATGCCCCACCTAATTTCTCCAACCCACCCCATATCCCCTCATTTACCCAGGTCATCCCCAATTTTACCGGGGCCATGTCCAATTTCCCCACCACTTCCATCCCATCCATACCCCAAATACCCTTAAATACACCCCCTCCACCCGATCCCTCTTTGATGGCTATGATGGAGGAGATGGTCCAAACCTACACTAGATGGAAAGCCTCTCAAGACATCTCCTCTCACCCACACCACACATCCATGAACCCCTCCCATACACTATCAAGCCTCCATGCCTCATTCCCCCATGATCCCCATCAACCTCCATCATCCATACCCCCATTACCCAAAACCTCCAAGGCCCAATGGCCCAAACCCCCATCACCCAGACCCATTAGGGGCCCATGACCCATATATCCCAAGGCCCACTGGGCCAGACCCACCAAGGCCCACTGGGTTAGACCCACCATGGCCTAATGCCTCATGGCCTAACCCTCCCAAAGCTTTATGGCCCAACCTTCCCAAGGCCTCATGGCCCAAACCCATCAAAGCTCTTTACCCTACACCCAAGCCCAACAAGATCCAAACCTTAGGTCTCCATACCCTTACTCTTCACAATTCCTCCAAAGTTTCACTCACCCACAACCTTCATACCCAGCTCAAACCCATGCCCTGCATCAACCCCAATTTACCCATGTCCCTACACCTTAAAGCTATCTCAAAGCTTTTCCCCATGCCCAATGGCCCCATCAGGCCCAAAATTTAACTCCCACTCACCCCATCACCCAGAAAAACTTTCCTCAGATGCAATGGTCACACCCAACCCCCTTTCAGCCCATACAGTACCAACAGGAGAATCCCGCCCTCACTGCACTATATGCAGACCAACAATATGAAGAGGACAAGATTAGGAATAGTGGGGCTTATGCCGAGGCATTGCCCAACATTAATCCTCCACCCATAATAACCACCCCCTGGTAGCACAGAGTGAAGCAAGACCTACTGTTGAGAAGATGGCCCCCATGTTTAAGGAATCAGAGCAGTTGCAATAGCAACTAGATAAAATTTAGAAGTAGCTATTGAAAATGGGTTGAGCTGAAATCCATGCCACTAATTTTTAGACTTGTGTTTATTTGCTAAAGTCCCCCTACCCCCAAAATTCAAGATGCCAATTTTTGATAAATACAACAGCACTAGCAATCCCATTGCACACCTCAAGTCTTATTATGGGGACATGTACCAGTATGGGGGGATGAAAGACTACTGATAAAGGTCTTTCAGAAAATTTTAATTGGTCCTACTTTGAGATGGTTCACATCCCTAGAACCGTCTATGATAAAGACATGGAAAGATCTGACTCATCTGTTTCAAGAGTAGTATGTCTACAATATAGACATTGAATCACACAAGTCAGACTTGGCCCGATTGAAGCAAAACCCAAATAAAATCTTCAATGATTACTTAGGGCGTTGGAGAGCACTGACAGCTCAGGTGAGAAATAGGATACCTGATGACAAATAAATTGAGATGATTTCAAAGAAAGTAGTCCACCTTTGCTGATTTGGTGAGGAACGCCAACCATTGTGAAGATGCTATCAGGGAAGGTCGTCTAAGCAAGAAAGTACCTGGTAAAGCCAGTGGGGTCAGGAGTTTCTTAGAGTAGAGAAATGAGAAAAGAGTAGGAGCCGATGTTCAGAATATTGCCAACACCTGGCCCAACACTAATATAATCCTATTCCAGTTCAAAGTTGCTTAGCCAGCTCCAGCCAGAAGCGGGCCAATGCAAAGAATCGGGAATGGGCAGGGAGCGCAGATGACTCCAGAGCAGATAAGGGACCACTATGACCGAGGTTTACACCCTTGGGGAAATATTTGAATGTAATTTTTTATTTATTAATAAAAAAGGGATTAGTCACAGCCCTCCAACCACAACCTCCTTCAAATCCTATCCTAAGGAACTATGACTCCAATACTCACTATAATTTTCACCAGGGTCCGGGTCACTCAACTGATCACTGCTTTCCATTAAAGCACTCTATACAAGATTTAATTGAAGCCAAGAAGATTATTCCACCTGCACCTTCCCAAAGTGAACCAACACACGAACATACATCAAGCACCGCTGCCCCCAAACCCTCCCAGTGGGGCAGGTCTGAGACCCATTGTCAGTATGATCGAGGAGGATAATGAGGAGTTTGAATTTGACCCATCAAATTACATCAGTGATCGAGAAAGTTTTATAGCACCAAGGCAAAAAGATCAAGAAGAAAGAAGTATTGGGGTGATTGAACCCTTGAATTTATCGGATTATTTTCCCAACTCGACACCCCAAATTGAACCCTTAGATCGCAGGTCTTACTTCCCATTACCCACTCCCATCAACTATGAACAAATTAATGCTTACCAACCATATTCCACTACTCCCACCAATTACCCAATAGCCCATCATGTCCGCCATATCCCACCACCACCTATCAATTATCAATGGTCCACCCCTGCCCCATTACCAATGGCACAACCATCCACAAACCTCATCACCCCAACATGACCTACTTTCGCCACGTGCCCATCCATCACTGAGGTGAACCAGGTATTACCTACCCTTCCTGAGCCATCAGTACAAGTGCATCAAATACTGGCAACCACTCCATTTCAAATTTCGAGACCAACTTACAATCCTCATCAGGTCCTTCTTAGTTATGAGCAGAAGAATGTCAACACCGGTAGCAGCAGAGAAGAGGCAGTGGACTATGTTACCAGATCTAGGAAAATCTCTAAGTAGCCAAAGGCACAAGTAGCAGCACAAGCACAACCAGAGGGGAAGAAAGATAGTGCGGTGAACCCGTTCGAGAAAATGAGTAGAGAGCATATACTGGAGACTCAGCTGAGAAGAATGCCGACTCATATCATGGTCTGGGACCTATTGGTGATTTCCCCACTCCATTTTCAAGCACTAATGGGGGCATTAAAGAATGCACACGTATCTCTTCAGGTGAGCCCAGATAAAGTTGGGCAGATAATTGAACAGCTGTTGGCTCCCAATGCCATTTCATTTTCGGATGCCAATTTATTGGTGGAGGGAAATAGTCACTCAAAATCCCTCAACATCACTGTGGAATCCAGAAATATGATAATCCCCTTGGTATTAATTGATAACGGGTTTGCGCTGATTGTATGCCCCCTGAGAACCGCTACAAAGATTGGAGTAGATCCATGCATGTTGAGACTTACCAGAACTAGTGCCTGAGGTTTTGATAACACGAAAGGGAGATAATGGGAGAAGTTGATCTTGAGCTGGTGATTGGGCCAATGACCTTCTCCATATTATTTCAAGTAATGGATATCAAGTCCTCGTTCAATTTATTATTGGGGCGCCCATGGTTACACGAAGTTGGAGCAATACCATCGACGCTCAATCAGAAGCTCAAGTTCGTGTCCGGGCAGAAGGTTATCACCATAATAGGTGAGGGGCATGATGAGAAAGAAAAGTCCACCCATAGCATTGAGAACCCAAAAGTGTTGAATGTTCTACACACAACTGAAGATACCGACCTCCATAGTTTTGAATATAAGGTATCGACTGATGTAGTCCCAGATCCCTCGGAGAGCATCACTTCAAGAACCGGAGGTGGAATGGTAGCGGCGGTGGCCATGCTCCAAAAATGGGGCTATCAAAAGGGAAAAGGACTAGGGCCTAGACTGCAAGGCAGGAGACAACCGGTCACTGCCAAAGGCGGACAGAAGGTCAGATTTGGGCTAGGTTACAAGCCCACAGAAGAAGAGGTCCGAGAGGCCAAAGAGAAAGCCCGAGCCACATTAGCTGCTAAAGCCCGGGGAATCAGCTTAGAGGAGAAGCCCTCTCCCAAGCCTCATATCATAGATTCATTTGTGAGTGTTGGGGTTGTGAAAATCAACAGGAATGGGGTAAATCAAATAACCCCACACAAACTCGGGACACCTGTTCACTCCACTAATCCCTAGATTACCCATCCCAGCCTGGACATAGACCTGGCTGCATTATCTCTCTTTGAGGAACGATGTTCCATACTTGCACAATCTCCCCCTGTGGTAAACCACCATAGGACAATGCTGACATTTGAGGATAGAATCTCAGTCGAATCCATGATCGGCATGATGGAGGTTGACTCCAAAGAGCCATATCAGTCAGCACCCTCCATCCAAATCCAAACAGGTAAATGAGTGGCATCGCAAGTACGTAATTGGGCATCTGTGCCCCAAACTCTGAAAGTGATAGGTGGTCTGAAATTTGGCATCGATTTCCCAAAAAAAAATAACCTATAAAAAGTGAGATGAGCCCTTGGCAAGCAATATCGTGTATATATAGGGACTCGCTCTGCCAAGAGCCCATTTTCGAAGAAAACAAAAATCCTAAAAACATATAAAAAAATACAAAACCCAAAAATACTATCTTTTAAAATTCTAAAAAAAATCAAAGAAAAGGATGCCTTAATCAGGAATCCTGTCCCACGTGAAGTCGACTCCTTTCCTGTAGAAATACAAGAAGAGGTAGGAGTCACGAGTTTGGACGAGGAGATCCCTACTGAGGAGCTTCCCAATGAACTCCTAGAATGGTTTGCCAACTTTGAGCATGGTCCTACCCCTATTGTTGAAGAAATTGAGGATGTCAATCTAGGTATTGAGGAGATTCCAAGAATTACCAAGATTGGAACATCACTGTCTCCTGAGGAAAGGAAAAGCATGATTGATTTCCTTCGATCATACCAAGACATCTTTGCATGGTCGTACGAGGATATGCTTGGTTTGGAGACTGATTTGGTCGAGCATGAGTTGCTGCTCTACCCTTATATCAAACCAATCAAGCAGAAGTTGAGATGACTCCGACCTGAGTGGATGCTGAAAGTTAAGGACGAGGACATTAAGCAATATGACGTGGGATTCATCATGCTCTCCAAATACCCCCAATGGTTGGCCAATATCATCCCAGTGCCGAAGAAAGATGGAAAGGTCCGTATGTGCATTTATTTCAGAAACTTGAATAGGGCGAGCCTGAAGGACGATTTCCCGTTACCACACATCGACATCTTGGTCGATAACACTGCTAGACATGGGATGCTATCATTCATGGATGGATTCTCTAGATATAATCTGATCAAAATGGTGGAGGCTGTTAAGTGGTGAAAATTGCCACTTTTCACCCTATAACCTGACCCTTGATAGACCTGTGAGCACACTAATAAACTATTATCAATTGCATTTTGTAGACAGCAACAAAAGAAGATACTAATGCAGAAAAGCATTCAAGAATGCCCAAAAAGGAGCTATCTCTCAGCACAGAAAAAACTCAGCAATAGCACACCAAAGGGTAGCACAGCACTGGACCCGTAGAGCGCGTGGCTACAGCAAGGCAAGGTGAAGGAAGTGAAAACAGGCTAAGAATGTCCTATCGATTGGCCAACTGAAGACTTCGATAGGAGCTAAAAGCAAAGAAAGGAAGAATTCATGCAGTTGAAGAGGTCTTCAATAGGATCTAAAGGCAGAAGAAAGATGAATTCGTGTGGATTAAGGAGCTCGATAGGATCTCAGAACCTATCGAGCAGCAGAAAGGAAGGAAGAAACCATCCTATCGAAAACCTGCCTGAAGTGTCAAAGGAACCTATCGAAATGGTGGAATGCAGAGTGGAACCTGTCGAAATGGTTTTCCAACCTGGTCGAAGAGTTTCTCCAACCGGTCGAATACTCCAAACCAAGGACAGAGAAGGCTAGAACTCTAAGCGAAGATTTATCCTATCGCAACCTATTGAACGAACCTGAGAACCTAGCGAAAGGACCAAAATGCTCGATTCCAACCGGTCGAAAGCTTCCTGAACCTGTCAAAATCGTGTGCAGAACTTCTCAGAAATTCAGCTACGCACATGTTGTGATTCAGTGACCTGCTGCATGCAACTCGAGGCACTTGGTGACCGACACGACGGTTTCAGAAGATGCCCTAGAAAGCCCTAACCGACCCACGTGCTTTAACAAAATTCTAACAAACTCTGACGACCTTCTAGAAGGGGTTTTTGGCAGGAAAAACAAAGGAGAAAGCTATATATAGAGATCCCCAATTGCGATTGGGGGAGATCGAGATCAGAGCCAAAAATTTTGGAGATTAGAGTTTGCAGAGAAATTTTATTTCCCTCCTTTAGCCCAACCATGGTTGGCTAAGTCCCTTGGAGTAGCGAGGAGCGAAGTTAGATTTGTAATTGGGTAAGGTTAAGAGTGCTACTGTAGGTTCCTAGTTGCACAGACTACAAATCTGAGAGTATTTCCATTACAGAGTGACCTTGTTTGCAATGATAATGTTGTGTTTAATCCTTTAATTAGATTTAAATGTCCTTTGGTTCCATTTGGTGATCGATCGGATTTGTGTAGAGGAGCTATAGATAAGCTCACCCACTTAACTGGTAGACCTCTTGGATACCATCTGATCTCCCTGGATCTGATGCTCCGTGATTCCTTGAGTCTGTGACCTGGGAATTACAGCATTTATAGTGGTTTTATTTGTTCTAATTGAGGCTCTGGCTTTGTAGGAGATCCCTAGGATGGTCTGTGACCATTAAAGTGGACAGATCATAACCTTAAGATAAATCTAAGCTCATGCATCAATTGGATTCATCTACTGCAATCCATGGATTCGATAAAGTCTATAGGATGGTCTGTGACCATTAAAGTGGACAGATCATAGCCTTAAGGCCAGGTGGATCCTGTGATTTGGAGTGGAATTTATACCCTGTAGCTGTGCTTATAGCGAGCGAGGGAATTGTGTGCTCTGAACCTTTGTAGCATGATTAATTGAATCTGACTTCAATGAAAACCAACCTCCAAGCTACTCTTCTCCATTTTCTACTTTTTACTCTCTTCCCCTACAAGATCTAAGCTCCTAAACTCGATCCAATTTAACTTATGTTTAATTGTAGCTTAGATTAAGTGACAATCCATTCCAAACCACTCCCCTATCTTTTAGCTAAATTAGTAATAGTTAGGGTGCCAGATCTGACACAGATCTAGAGATTTGTCATATTTCTAACCACCCTCCCTATGGACATTCTTTTACTCACCATTCTTTTAAAGCTTGCTACAACAGATCCTGAATACTTGCAGGTCTGTATGAGTGTGTCTGCCTAGTTTTATTGACGATTTTAGACCCTCATTTGAGGGTAGGCAAACACCCCAACAAGTTTTTGGCGCCGCTGCCGGGGAGGCATGTTTAGAAATTGATAGATCTAAGTTTTGATCATAGATCTATAGTTTTTGTTTGATTTTTTACTAACTGCATTTGTAAGTTGTGTTGTTTTTCAGTAGTTTGTGTGCAGTTCATCATATCTAAGGCTACCCGTGAGAGGAGAATTGTGCTGGAGATTGCTCTGCAGTTTGCATCCCTCTACTCCCCTATTATTTTTTAGATCTATTGATAATTTTTGTTAGAATAGTTAGAAAATTTGGTTGATTTTGTTTATTGTGTGTTTGGATCTGTTCTACATTCGGAATCTGAGTGTTGTATGTTTGGTAGGAGAACTTTGAACCTCAGATTATCCCACTAAATCCAGAGGTTGAAAGACTTCTCAGATCCAGACCTACTACACCCACCTCTATTGCATTTGATTCTGTAGAAATGGGTGAGCAACAGCAGCCGAGAACCCTTAAGGAGTTTAATGCACCAGGGGTCTACAATTCCCCCTTCTAGATTCAATACCCTGCTGCTCAAGGAAACTATGAGATAAAATCTTCCATCATTCAAATGCTGCCCTCATTTCATGGCCTGACCAAAGAAGACCCCTATAAGCACATTGATGAATTCTTAGGATTGTGTACTACATTTAATATCACAGGTTTGGGGGAGGAGGCCACCAGGATGAGACTCTTTCCTATTTCATTAAAGGACAGAGACAGTACCTGGTTGTCCTTGCTTCCACCTAATAGTATTCAGTCCTGGAGTGATCTCTAATGTCAGTTTTTGGCCAAATTCTTTCCTATGTCAAAGACCAGCCAGTTGAGGAAGGGTATCATCTCTTTTATCCAAGATCCGACTGAAGACTTTCATCAATCTTGGGAGAGATTTAAGGAACTCCTCAAGAAATTCCCCCACCATCAAATCTCGGAATGGCAATTGGTTCAAAGTTTTTATCAGGAAATTGATGCTAAAAGCAGAGATATGATAGATGCCTCCTGTGGTGGCACCTATCTCCATAAAACTACTGAGGAGGCATGGGAGCACTTTGATATCATTAGTGAGAACTCTATGCAAAGGGAAACCTTAGCAAGAGATCTAGAGCCTCCTAAATTGATGAAGGAGAACACCTCAAGGGGAAAGATATATGAAATGAGTGTGCCAAGTGAGTTGGAAAGGAGAGTGGACAACTTAACTCTTAAATTTGATAGGCTGATGGGAGCAATGCAGTCACCTGTGGCTGCTAGAGTGGAGGAGGCATGTGCTATATGCCAGTCCCCTGCTCATCCCTTGGAAGAATGCCCATCTGCTGACCAATTTCCTAATTTTATAACAGAGCATGTGGCTACAGCTCAGTCTTATGGGTAGTGGCCTACGGCTGGGTATCAATGGAGGAACCATCCCAATCTGAGGTGGAGACAGAATGGATACCCCAGCTAGTAGCAGCAGCAGCCCCAGCAGCCCATGCCATACAGAAATGCTCAGCCCTATCGAGAAGGTTATGCCCCAAGACCTCAGTATCAGCAACCCATGGCCCAACCTGTAGCTCCTCCTGTGCAGCAATCTGCACCCCCTCCAACTGTGAGAACACCATCCTTTGAGGAACAAGTTCTATCTTCATTACAGAGCTTGAACACCTTAACCCAAACTGTGCACTCTCACAACCAGAGCATAAAAAAGATAGAGGACCGACTTGGTCAGCTGTCTGATGCTTTGATTGGGAGAGAGGGTGGAAGGTTGTCTAGCCAACCACAGGACAATCCACGAAGACAGTTGATAGTGGGTGAAATTTCCTCCACTTATGAGGAAGAAACCATCCTATCGAAAACTTGCCTGAAGTGTCAAAGGAACCTATCAAATGGTTTCTTAAACCTATCGAAATGGCGGAATGCAGAGCGGAACCTGTCGAAATGGTTTTCCAACCTGTCGAAGAGTTTCTCCACCCTGTCGAATACTCCAAACCAAGGACTGAGAAGGCTGGAACTCTAAGCGAAGATTCATCCTATCGCAACCTATCGAACGGATCTAAGAACCTAGCGAAAGGACCAAAATGCTCGATTCCAACCTGTCGAAAGCTTCCTAAACCTGTCAAAATCGTGTGCAGAACTTCTCAGAAATTTAGCTGCGCACATGTTGTGATTCAGTGACCTGTTGCACGCAACTCGAGGCACTTGGTGACCGACACGACGGTTTCAAAAGATGCCCTACAAAGCCCTAACCGGCCCACGTGCTTTAACAAAACTCTAACAAACTTTGACGACCTTCTAGAAGGGATTTTTGGCAAGAAAAATAGAGGAGAAAGCTATATATAGAGATCCCCAATTGCGATTGGGGGAGATCAAGATCTGAGCCAAAAATTCTGGAGATTAGAGCTTGCAGAGAAATTCCATTTCCCTCCTTTATCCCAACCATGGTTGGCTATGTCCCTTGGAGTAGCGAGGAGCAAAGCTAGATCTGTAATTGGGTAAGGTTAAGAGTACTACTGTAGATTCCTAGCTGCACAGACTACAGATCTGAGAGTATTTCCATTATAGAGTGACCTTGTTTGCAATGATAATGTTGCGTTTAATGCTTTAATTAGATTTAAATTTCCTTTGGTTCCATTTGGTGATTGATCAGATTTCTGTAGAGGAGTTGCAGATCAGCTCACCCACTTAACTGGTAGACCTCTTAGATACCATCTGATCTCCCTAGATCTGATGCTCCTGTGATTCCTTGAGTCTGTGACCTAGGAATTGCAGCATCTGTAGTGGTTTTATTTATTCTAATTGAGGCTCTGGTTTTGTAAGAGATCCCTAGGATGGTCTGCGACCATTAAAGTGGATAGATCATAACCTTAAGATAAATCTAAGCTCAGGCGTCAATTGGATTCATCTGCTGCAATCCATGGATTCGATAAAGTTTATAGGATGGTTTGTGACCATTAAAGTGGACAGATTATAGCCTTAAGGCCAGGTGGATCCTGCGATTTGGAGTGGAATTTATACCCTGTAGTTGTGCTTATAGCCACTGAGGGAATTGTGTGCTCTGAACCTCTATAGCATGATTAATTGAATCTGATTTCAGTGAAAACCAACCTCCAAGCTACACTTCTCCATTTTCTAGTTTTTACTCTCTTCCCCTACAAGATCTAAGCTCCTAAACTCGATCCAGTTTAGCTTATGATTAATTGTAGCTTAGATTAAGTGACAATCCATTCCAAACCTCTCCCCTGTCTTTTAGCTAAATTAGTAATAGTTAGGGTGCCAGATCTGACACAGATCTGGAGATTTGTCATATTTCTAACCACCCTCCCTGTGGACATTCCTTTACTCACCATTCTTTTAAAGCTTGCTGCAACAGATCCTGAATACCAACAGGTCCGTATGAGTGTGTCTGCCTATTTTTATTGATGATTTTAAACCCTCATTTGAGGGTAGGCAAACACTCCAACAAGTTTTTGGCGCCGCTGCCGGGGAGGCATGTTTAGAAATTGATAGATCTAAGTTTTGATCATAGATCTGTAGTTTTTGTTTGATTTTTTACTAACTACATTTGTAAGTTGTGTTGTTTTTCAGTAGTTTATGTGCAGTTCATCAGATCTAAGGCTACCAGTGAGAGGAGAATTGTGTTGGAGATTGCTCTGTAGTTTGCATCCCTCTACTCCCCAATTATTTTTCAGATCTGTTGATACTTTTTGTTAGAATAGTTAGAAAATTTGGTTGATTCTGTTTGTTGTGTGTTTGGATCTATTTTGCATTCGGAATCTGAGTGTTGTATGTTCGGTAGGAGAACTTTGCAACCTCAGATTGCCCCACTAAATCCAGAGGTTGAAAGACTTCTCAGATCCAGACCTACTACACGCACCTCTGTTGCATTTGATTCTGTAGAAATGGGTGAGCAACAGCAGCAGAGAACCCTTAAGGAGTTTAATGCACAAGGGGTCTACAATTCCCTGTTCTGCATTCAATTACCAGCTGCTCAAGGAAACTATGAGATAAAATTATCCATCATTCAAATGCTGCCCTCATTTCATGGCCTGACCAAAGAAGACCCCTATAAGCACATTGATGAATTCTTAAGATTGTGTACTACATTTAATATCACAGGTTTGGGGGAGGAGGCCACCAGGATGAGACTCTTTCCTTTTTCATTAAAGGACAGAGCCAGGACCTGGTGGTCCTTGCTTCCACCTAACAGTATTCAGTCATGGAGTGATCTCTAATGTCAGTTTTTGGCCAAATTCTTTCCTATGTCAAAGACCCGCAAGTTGAGGAAGGGTATCATCTCTTTTATCCAAGATCCAACTGAAGACTTTCATCAATCTTGGGAGAGATTTAAGGAACTCCTCAAGAAATGCCCCCACCATCAAATCCCTGAATGGCAATTGGTTCAAATTTTTTAGCAGAGAATTGATGCTAAAAGCAGAGATATGATAGATGCTTCCTGTGGTGGCACCTATCTCCATAAAACTGCTGAGGAGGCATGGGAGCTCTTTGATATCATTATTGAGAACTCTATGCAAAGGGAAACCTTAGCAAGAGATCTAGAGCCTCCTAAATTGATGAAGGAGAACACCTCAAGGGGAAAGATATATGAAGTGAGTGTGCCAAGTGAGTTGGTAAGGAAATTGGACAGCTTAACTCTGAAATTTGATAGGTTGATGGGAGCAATGCAGTCACCTGTGGCTGCTAGAGTGGAGGAGGCATGTGCCATATGCCAGTCCCCTGCTCATCCCTTAGAAGAATGCCCATCTGCTGACCAATTTCCTAATTTTATAACAGAGCATGTGGTTGCAGCTCAGTCTTATGGGCAGCAGCCTACTGCTGGGTATCAATGGGGGAACCACCCTAATCTGAGGTGGAGACAAGATGGATACCCCAACCAGTAGCAGCAGCAGCCCATGCCTTATAAAAATGTTCAGCCCTATCAAGAAGGTTATGCCCCAAGACCTCAGTATCAGTAACCCATGGCCCAACTTGTAGCTCCTCCTGTGCAACAATCTGCACCCCCTCCAGCTGTGAGAGCACCATCCTTTGAGGAACAAGTTCTATCTTCATTACAGAGCTTGAACACCTTAACCCAAACTGTGCACTCTCACAACCAGAGCATAAAAAAGATAGAGGACCAACTTGGTCAACTGTCTGATGCTCTAACTAGGAGAGAGGGAGGAAGGTTGCCTAGCCAACCACAGGATAATCCACGAAGACAGTTTGTAGTGGGTGAAATTTCCTCCACTTATGAGGAAGAAAGCATCTTATCAAAAACCTGCCTGAAGTGTCAAAGGAACCTATCAAATGGTTTCTTAAACCTATCGAAATGGCGAAATGCAGGGCGGAACCTGTCGAAATGGTTTTCCAACCTGTCGAAGAGTTTCTCCAACCTGTCGAATACTCCAAACCAAGGACTGAGAAGGCTGGAACTCTAAGCAAAGATTCATCCTATCGAAACCTTTCGAACGAATCTGAGAACGTAGTGAAAGGACCAAAATGCTTGATTCCAACCTATCGAAAGCTTCCTGAACCTGTCGAAATCGTGTGCAGAACTTCTCAGAAATTTAGCTGCGCACATTGTGCGACCATGGATCCTCTCGAACCCGTCGCAGCGATGCGCTCGCTTTTAATGAAAATGTAGAGTTGCCACCTGGTGCTTTTGGTGACCCGGGAAACCTTCAAATAAATATTTTGAGCACCGAAGTGCTAAATATGACTCTGATTTACCGGTCTTTACCGAAGACTCTAGGGTAGGGGCTTCGGTTATCGATCAGAAAGGGTTTAGGCACCCGATCAACCCGCACGTAGCGGTCTCTATCTATGGCTAAAAATAAAAATAAAGGGCGGAGTTTCCCCTTGCCCGAAGGCAATATGGTCCAATCAAGCTTTGAGCCAAACCGAAATTTCAGCGGTGTAACGGCTTGAATCCTTGGACGGAGGAGATACCAAGAAGGTAGAGGAAGAGAGGGGTGAGCCGGAGCTCACGGGCCCTTGTTGCACAGTGGAAGATCTTTGCTTTGGCGTGCTTCCGATGGCTTAAACGGTATGAAAATGGATTCTAACACTAGGATTCGGTAAAATAGGAAGTGTAGGGTGAGGCTAAAGGCTAGACTTTAGCTAAAGGGAGTGATCTAATGGTGGAAATGGGCTGAAATAGATGAAATATGCATGCTGGAATTCTAGAAAAATAGTGGCATTTTCTCTCACTAGGGTTCTCTCTTAAGCACTCTCTAATCTTTCAACAAAAATTCAACCCTTTGGGAAGGGGGGTGCCTCTCTATTTATAGAGAAGGGTTGGGTTAGGGGCTTACTTAAGAGCTAATTGGTTTAGCAATTAGGTAATCCCCCATCAAAGGTTTTCTAGGTTTTCAAGTTCTTAAGGTTTTGGGAAACTGATTTTAATGGCGGATGATAGGGTGAGACCATGGGTGACTTAAGGGTTGCCCATAAGCTCAAAGGGGGTGAAACCAACCTCAAGACGCCCACCTTAACTAAGGGGATGGCCAAAGGGTCAAATCAGATGAAGGAAATTCGAGCAACTTATGACAGTTACTGTAGCTAAGCTGGGTGTATATATTATATACGCCCAGTTTATGCACAGTGATTTCCACAAAAATCAGGGGAGTTTTGGGAAGATGATTCCCATGGTAGGTCCCACCTATGCTGGGCGTATATATTATATATGCCAGGCCAAATTTGGCCCAAAAATGTCAGGCGTATATAATATATACGCCTGACCAATCTGGGGCCAAATTGTCTGGGCGTATGTAATATACACGCCTGAGCAAAATTTTATGATTTTATGTGAAACTTCAATCGGCCATAACTTTTGAACCGTAGCTCCAAATTGGGTGATTTTTGACTTGTTGAAAAGATGGAGACGTCCTCGTTCTGATGATATATGGCTCATCCTTGGTAGTGGTCTGTGTGAAATTCT
Organism: Chloranthus sessilifolius; assembly: GCA_021018995.1. Taxonomy (NCBI): domain Eukaryota; kingdom Viridiplantae; phylum Streptophyta; class Magnoliopsida; order Chloranthales; family Chloranthaceae; genus Chloranthus; species Chloranthus sessilifolius. The sequence continues at coordinate 119,644,281 of CM037584.1, read as the reverse complement.
GTAGCTCTCATCCCATCAACTGCTCAGAAGGGTTCAAGTTGGGTCTGGGAAGGGATCCTAGGGTTTAGGGGTCTCCCTAAGGGTTGGGGAATGTTTTTAATCAGGGGTGCCATCAGAAGCATAGGAGTACATCTCTCTCGGAGTACAGACTGATCGGGCCTTGGGCCGAATTTGGGTGTCTACAGATGCCCCTCTTTGGTATTCGATCACTAATGATCGAATGCCAAAGACAAGAGACATCCGAAGAGGTCCAAGGCGCGCATGGTGGGTCCGCCTGATTCAAATCAATTCTCAAACATCCATGGTGATGGTGAGTGTACATAAGCCCTCTCATTTCGGGATATCGTCCGTACCTCAGTGCTAATAGTCCCCAAACGCATTACGACATTACTGGGCATAACTGTGATGATCACAAAAAGTGTAAGCCCGCTAGCCGGGATATCGTCCACTTCCTGAGGGAAATTATAGATTTGTGATGTTGAGTATTGATCTGAACCGGACAGCTCCATGAAACGAGATGACCGATCTATGCTTCGGAATCGATGCGAAGCACACAAAGAGAAGGCCTACAAACTTGTGCCCGATCCTGTGGGATATTGACAACTCCACTGGATTGGCCACGGGTGCCCTTACCTAGGTAAGGCTCGGAGTCTTTGGGTGAACCCATCAACCTCAAGGTTATTTTAGCATGCTTTACCCGAGTGAAGTGAATATTGATGTCGCAACACTTCTTGGGAATGCATGCCCATTTTCTGAGTAAAATTTTTGGGTTTTGTTTTTCTTTTGTTTCGAGGCCTCTAAACAAAGCTCAAGGACCTCTGACAATTTTATTCTTGCACAACTCTTAAGTGGATCAAATGCCAGTTGATACGCTTTTAAGAGTGCGTGTGCCATGCCGGGGATAGGTACACCTTAGGGATGTGCATGTTCCAGTGGTGAGGTGCTCCTGATTCACATGAACCGGAGTGCCTTAACTCGAGGCAAAGCTAAAAAGATCAGGCTAGGACCAATCATCCCTCGAAAGAGATGGCCAATTCTAGCCTCCGTCCCTAATGAAATTACATCTTACTAACTATGCACGGACAGACACCCATCAGGGGCGATAAGCAGCAAAATAGGCGCGAACGGAAGCCTCGACCCTAAGGTACAATTTACGAGGAAAAACAACCATCCTGTGGATACCCAGACACAAGTGCGTACATTCAACAGGGACACCGTGCCTATACAGGTTTTAAGCCTATGTAAAAGGAAATAAAAGGGAATGAGCCCTTCGGCCTGTATGTTTGCACATGATTTGGCTGGTTGTAATTTCTTTTTTGACGGGTCAGTTTCAACTGACAATAGACTTTTCGAATGGTCTGAAGTCGGGTGCACCCTTGGTCAATCATGGATCAGAGGGTGGATGGTCAGAACCAAAGCTTGGAAGGTGGGGTCAACCTACTCAGGATTTTTACTTCATAACAAAAGGGTTGTCATTCCGAACCTTCTCCTTCTTTTTCTTTCTCTTTTGCACATGTCAGTTCGAGATTTTGAGCATGCTCAAACTATTTTTATTTTTGCACGTATCCTTGGGCGAATCGACTTGCCATGTTGATATACCTTAAGGACGTGTGTATTCCAGTGATAGGTCCTTGGTTTGCCGGCCGAATCAGGCCTCGACTTCTGCTGGGGAAGGTCTGGGGCTAGGTGTATGTTCCTAGGAGTGACCGGTGATGGATAAGTTTATTTCCCTGCCGGATCAGGTACTGACTCCTGGGGATGCGTGGTCTTGTTCTTTAAACAAATTAGACCCAAGCATCTGCTTTGGAAAGTGGGTCCCTAATGACCGGGGATAAACATGACCAATATTTTGCCTGCCGGATCAGGCGCGGTGTCCCTGTATAAACGGGGTTCAAGAACTTTCGGGTGAACCTGATCATCTCGAATTGATTTAATATGGCTCTCGGAGTGGGGCAAACAGGCGTTGCGACGCTCTTTTGAGAACCATCGTTGTATATATATATATATATATTTTTTATCTTTTTCTTTTTCTTATTATTTATTTATATATTATTTCCTTCTTTTTTTTCTCTTTTTTGTTTTGATTTTGTGGGCGCACCAGGTGGGCACCTACGGATCTAGATCCGTTTTTTGTAGCATGGTCCCTTTGGGCCAAGAGAAGGGAACTCGAAGGGTCGTTTGGGGATACGTGCACCATTGCCCGGTGATACGTGGGCTTCTAAGAGGGGCCGAGCCTTGATATGGGGCATACAAAGGGCCAGAGCCAAGATTGCGGAGGTGAGAGCTGCTACGGCTGAAAGTGAGGTTCTTCGATTGACTGGGCTTTTGACTGAATCTCGTAGTACAGCTGACGCTTCGCGGAGACGGCAGAAGAGTCTTCATGGTAGGTGGTTGTCTGATCGGAATGCCCGTGAGGACTCTCTCCTTACAGAGATCAGTGCTTTAAAGCGCGGTTCCTGCCCCTGACCTATTCCTGTACATACCATAGATCATATACACAGAAGGGGGCCGATGCCCCATAACAGAGATCTCTTTTTGGGTCATTTTCTTTTTTTGTTGTTTTTGTTATATATATATATATATTTTTTAGTTTTTACTTTAAAAGAAGGCAGAAAAATAGAAGGTGTGTCATGTCGTTATCTTTTTGGGACGTGACACTCCGCACGTAATACTGTAAGAAATGGAATGAAATCTATACATATATATTTTTTTTATTTTTCAACTTTTTCTTTCATACATCTCGCAACGTAAGGCTTTTCATGGAAAAGGAAAATCTATCATCTTTTTGAAATTTTCTCCCCCACAGTGTGAGGTTTTTATGGGAATGGGAAATCTATTATCTTTTTTGAAATTTTCTCCTCCACAGTGTGAGGCTTTTATGGAAAAGGGAAGTCTATTATCTTTTTTGAAATTTTCTTCTCCACAGTGTGAGGCTTTTATGGGAAAGGGAAATCTATTCTCTTTTTTGAATTTTCTCCTCCATAGTGTGAGGCTTTTTATGGAAAAGGGAAATCTATTATCTTTTTTAAAATTTTCTTCTCCACAGTGTGAGGCTTTTATGGGAAAGGGAAATCTATTCTCTTTTTTAAAATTTTTTCCTCCACAGTCTGAGGCTTTTTATGGAAAAGGGAAATCTATTATCTTTTTTGAAATTTTCTCCTTTTGGATCTTTCTGTGATGTCGGTAATTACGAGGCCAAACCAGTGGGTCCTATTTTGAGCATGGTCGAACCCTGTTCATGAGGTACAGGTTTTTCCTTTAAACATGGGAAGGTCAGCTTCCCTGGGATTGGTCTAGTCTTCTGTCTTTCCCTTTGGTCATGTGTCAGACGCCGTGGTAAAGATGACATACTTGATCGGGATCCGATCCAATTTAACATGAGTGGCCCATCAAAGGGAAGAAGGGGCTCAAGAGGTCCAAACTAAAATGGGCGGGCCAGAACAGGTCTTCTCCTAATCTCTCTTTTCTTGACATTTTTGCTCACAGCGCCCAAGACGGGTTTTCGCTATGCCCGTCATCCCTGTTTTTACCCGTAGCGCCCTTTCAGGTTTTCACTACGTCCATGGGTTCGCTCTCTTACCCCAGGTGCCCTTTCAGGTTTTCACCTGGTCCGCGTGAGTTCGCTGTTTTACCCATGGCGCCCTTGCGGGTTTTCACCACGTCTATCTTGCTTTGAACTCAAATTAACTTTTTTTCTTTTTTCTTTTTTCTCTTTTTTTTTTTCTTTTCTTTTTTTTCAAGAACTAGAAGGCCACGACATGGACGTCGATTCCATCATAGCTGGCTGAATGAAGTTCTGTGTGGTTTGTTAACTCAGCTTGTTCTGATGCAATAGATGCTATGACCACTTGTGGACCTTAAAGAGGGCTTTTTTCCGGATTGTAATGTGGTCGGGGTTCAAACGGGTTGGGTTTTTCTGGGGATTTGGATCTAAGTTTTGAGTTAATTCTAGATTCGGTGACTCCTCTTTCTTTCCAAAGGCTTTTTATGGTACATGCCCCAGTCACTTCTCTCTTTCTTTTTTTTTGTCTTGGTCCCCCCTTTTTTTTAGGGTTTTGCTTTCTTCTTCTTTTCTTTTTTTTTTCGGTTTGGATTTTTCCTCTCTTCTCTTTTCTCTTTTTATGGAATTTTGGGAGGGGTGTATGAAAGAAATGGTTATTGGCCTGATGTGTGTAGCAAAAAGGGTGAAGGTTTTCAGGGAATATTTCTTTTGGGCTACTTGTCTTTGAAATGATGGCCTCTTCTATGGGGTCCTTAAGCAGTCATGCATATACTTTTATCAAAACATACCTTGTCTCCAGACCTATGAGTAGAACTTGCGGAGGTATCCAGCGTTGATGGGCTCAGGAAAGTGGTCTCTGTCCATGGTGGCAAGGCGAATGGCGTATCCTGGCAAAACCTCTTGGACGACGTAGGGTCCTTCCAAATTCGGCTTAAACTTCCCTCTTGGATCGGCGTTGAGAGACGGGAAAATTTTCCTCAGTACAGTGTCTCCTACCTTCAGATCTCGACTGCGGACACCCTTATTGTAAGCACGTGCAATTCTCCTTTGATAGATCTGAGTGTGGCACAAGGCTAGGAGTCTCTTCTCGTCAATTAAATCCAACTACTCAAAACGGGCTCTTTCCCTCTCAGCTTCAGGTAGATGGGATTCCAAAAGGATACGGAGTGACGGTACTTCGACCTCAACAAGTAGCACGACCTCAGTTCCGTACACAAGGGAGAATGGCGTTGCCCCTGTAGCGGTACGGATAGATGTTCTATAGGCCCAAAGTGCGAAGGGTAACTGCTCACTCCAATCTCTGTAAGTGACTACCATCTTCTCTAGGATGTGGATCAGAGTTTTGTTGGTTGCTTCTACAGCTCCATTCGTCTGAGGTCTGTATGGGGATGATCGATGATGCTTGATCTAGAATTGCTCACACAAGGCCCGGATGCACCTATTAGCAAAATTAGTGCCATTATCAGTGATGATATATTTGGGTACGCCGAATCTGCAAATGATGTTGTTCTTGATGAGATTCTCAACATGACTAGCCTTAATGCTTATGTAGGAGGCTGCCTCTACCCACTTTGTAAAATACTCTACCGCGACGAGAATGAACTGATGTCCATTGGAAGCCTTAGGATTGATTTTGCCGATGAGGTCGAGACCCCAGGTGGTGAACGGCCAAGGAGTGGCCATGCTGTACAAATCAATGACCGGAGCATGTATTAGACTGGAGTGCTCTTGGCACTTGTAGCACTTCTGCACGTATTTACAGCAATCGGTCTCCAATGTGGTCCAAAACTATCCTTGTCGTAGGATTTTCTTCGCAAGCATGTGTCCACTGACGTGTGCCCCGCAGACTCCTTCATGGATCTCCTTCATGATCTCAACCGCTTCTTTCCAGGTTAGGCATCGGAGAAGAATATTGTCGTGAGACCATCTGTACAGGAGATCGCCGCAGATGACGTAGTTTGTTGCGAATCGTTGGATGGTGCGTCTATCTACCTTTGATGTTCCTTTCGGGACAGTTCGGGTCTCAAGGAAATTCTTGATGTCTGAGAACTAGGGTGGCTCATCATGTAACTCTGTAGGTCCCTCGATTAGGTGACAGAAAGCCGGCTCGTCCCTCTGCTCTATCATGATCGGCTTCATCACAACCCCGTATGGAATCTCAACCATAGAGGCTAGGGTAGCCAGGGCGTCAGCAAACCGATTCCTTGCTCGTGGCACATATGAGAAGGTGACCTCTTCAAAGCAGACTATCAGATCCTCCAGATGCTCATGGTATGGGATTAGTTTCTCATCCTTGGTCTTCCAATCTTCGTTGGTCTGGCATATAATTAACTGTGAATCTCCAAAGACCCTGAGGTGAGTTATATTCAGGTCAAGAGCCGCCTATAAACCAGCTGTACAGGCCTCATACTCGGCCATATTGTTGGTGCATGGGAAGTTCAATTTGATTGAGATGGGTACATGTGATCCTCTTGGCAAGATAAGAATGGCGCCAACTCCTTGGCCTTCAATATGTGATGCTCCATCAAAGTGCATTACCCAGGACTCCTTTGTTTCCTCAGTATCCTCGTCAGTCATGAACAGAATGTCCTCATCGGGGAATTCGGTCCTTAGAGGCTCATAGTCTGGCAGAGGGTTCTTAGCAAGATGATCAGCGAGTGCTTGCCCCTTGATTGATTTCTGGGTGACATAAGTAATGTCAAATTCGGATAGGAGTAGTTGCCATCGTGCAGTTCAGCCAGTGAGAGCAGGTTTCTCGAACAGGTACTTCAACGGATGCATCCGTGCTAAAAGTAGAACGGCTTGGGATAATAGGTAATGTCGAAGTCTTTGAGTAGCCCAAACGAGCGCCAAGCATGCTTTCTCCATATGAGAATAGCACGTCTCATAATCAGTGAATTTCTTGCTTAGGTAATAGATGGCCTGCTCTCTTCTTCCTGTCTCATCATGCTGTCCTAACACACAGCCCATGGAGAACTCTGTCGTGGATAGGTACATTATCAGGGGTCTATCAGGTACAATGGTACCAATATAGGAGGGTTCAGGAGGTAACCCTTGATCTTGTCGAATGCAGCTTGGCAGTCATCATTCCACTCAATCGGTGAGTTCTTTCCTAATAGCTTGAAGATCAGCACGCAGATCGGAGTTAACTATGCGATGAATCGACTGATATACTGGATTCTGCCTAAGAAGCCTCTGACTTCCTTCTCTGTAGACGGTGGTGGCATTTCAGTGATGGCCTTGATCTTGGTCGGATCGACCTCAATCCCTCTCCTACTGACAATAAAGCCCAACAGTTTGTCGGACATAGCGCCAAATGCACACTTCTGGGGGTTCAACCGCAACCTGTACTTTCTCAACCTCTCGAATAGCTTCTGAAGATTTATCAAGTGGTCCTCCCTTTCTGGTGATTTGGCAATCATGTCATCGACATACACTTCAATCTCTCAGTGCATTATGACGTGGAACAGGGCCGTCATTGCTCTTTGGTAGGTTGCCCCAGCATTCTTGAGCCCAAATGGCATTACCTTGTAACAGAAGGTACCCCAGGGGGTGATGAACGCAATCTTTTCTCGGTCGGCCTCTGCCATCTTAATTTGGTTGTAGCCTGAGAATCCATCCATAAATGAGAGCATTCCATGCTTTGCAGTGTTATCAACCAAGATATCGATATGTGGTAGCGGAAAGTCATCCTTAGGGCTTGCCCTATTGAGATTTCAGAAGTCAATGCACATTCGAACCTTTCCATCCTTCTTCGATACGGGGACGATATTGGCCAGCCACTGGGGGTACTTGGATACCATGAGGAAACTTGCGTCATATTGCTTGATGACCTCATCCTTGACTTTCAACATCCATTCTGGTCGGAGGTGTCTCAGCTTCTGTTTAACTAGCTTAACATCGGGGAAGAGTGGTAACTCATGCTCAACCAGATCGGTATCCAAACCAGGCATGTCTTCATACGACCATGCGAAGACGTCTTAGTATGACCGAAGGAAGTCTATCATACCTTTCCTCTCTACAGGGGACAGCGATGTTTCAATTTTGGTGATTCTAGGGGCCTCTCTGGTGCCCAAATTAACATCCTCCGTCTCTTCGACGATCGGGGTAGGGCCATGCTCAAAATTGGCAAATTGTTTGAGGAGCTCATTGGGGAGCTCATCGGTTTGACCTTCCTCGTCCAGACTCGTGACTGCTACCTCTTCTTGTATTTCTACAGGAAAGGGGTCGGCATCACATGGGACGGGTATCACGACATCAATTTTAATTTTATTGGGAATTTTAAAGGACAATATTTTTAGAATTGGTATTTTTTCTATTTTTATGGTCTTTTGCATTTTTTCAGAGGTCAGCCCCTGGTGAGGTGGATCTCTATATATACAAGGTAGAGTGGTTCAGAGGCTAACCTCACTTTTTACAGGTTTTTTTTTTTTGGAGAGTCGGTGCCGTTTTCATGGTATTTGGCGGCTCCCAGGGGTTGAGGCAAGGATGCTCAGTTACTCACCTGTGAGGCTTGGCCTTTACCTCTTTGATTGGGAGTGGCATCGGAAGGCTCTTGTAGTTCCTCCCCCAGCATGTTTACAGAGGGATCCTCTGAGACCCTGTCCTCCATGGTTAGAGTGGGCCCAAAGCGGCTGGGGCTAGAATGATGGGGGGATCGGGGAATCTCCTCCTCAAATAAGGAGAGGGCGGCTAAGTCCACCTCGAGGTCTGGGGGGATGATGTACGGATTGGTGGGGTAGACGGAAGCAGGCTTCTGTGGGCTAACCCTCGTCTCCCCTTTTAGATTAATTTTTACTACCCCGACGCTCACAAAGGTTTCACGAATGTGGGGGCGAGTGTGAGGTTCTTCTTCCAAGATGATTCCTTTGGCCTTGGCGACTGCTGCGGCTCTCATCTTCTCCTTGGCCTCTTTGACTTCTTCTTCTCTGGGCCTGTAGCCCAAGCCAAATTTGGTTTGTTGCCCCTTGGCTTTGACGGGGTCTCTTCTTCCTTGGAGGCATGGGCCCAACCCTTTCCCTTTTTGGTGGCCCCATTTGTGGAGCATGAACATAGCTGCATCCATTCCTCCTCCAGTTTTATCCGGGGTCTTTTCAATTGGCCCGAGGGTAACGGTTGAGAAGTCATACTCAAATTAATGGAGATCGGCATCCTCTGCTGTGTGCGGTATGTTTAGCACCTTCGGATTCTCAATATGCAGAGCGCTCTTCTCCCTGTCCTCTCTGCTCTCGCCTAAGATGGTGACAATTTTTCCTTCCGAGATGAATCGGAGCTTTTGGTGCAGAGTAGATGGTATTGCTCCGAGCTTATGTATCCATGGCCGGCCCAATAGCAGATTGAAAGTAGATTTGATGTCCATCACCCGAAAGGGGGTGGTGAAGGTTTGTGGCCTGAGGATCAGGTCGAGGTCTACGTCCCCTATGATTTCTCTTCTGGTGTTGTCAAATCCCCTGGAGCTTGATATGGATGGCCGGAAGGTGTCGGGGTTCGCACCAATTTTGATTGCCGTCCTTAGAGGGAATACGTTCAGCGCCGACCCATTGTCTATTAGGACCAACGGCACCACCAAGTTCCCTACCTCCACTGTTATGTTCAAGCATTTAGAATGGTCGTTCCCCTCGATTGGTAGGTCCGCATCAGTGAATGAGATGGCGTTTAGGGCCAACACTTGCCCTATTATTTCTCCTACTTCATCTGGAGTTACATGGGCAGAAACATGGGTGTCTTTGAGCGCTCCCATTAGGGCTTGAAAGTGGAGCGGAGACGTGATTAACAAATCCCACACAGTAATATGCATGGGTGTTCTCTTGAGCTGTGTTTCCAGTATGTGTTCTCTGGCCATTTTTTCAAAGGGATTCCCTACGGCCTGTTCTTTCTTCTTCTCTTCTCCTCTAATGGCCCCTGATGCTTCTGGCTGTATAGAAATTCGGCCTGATCGAGTAACAAATTCAACAGCCTCCTCTTGGTTGCACCCGGCATTCATGTCCGTCTGTTCATAGCTCAACGGTACTTGATGCGGGTCATAGGCAGTTTTTGGGATGAGGAAAGGAGTGCATGGTGATTCTGGGGAGGATTGGGCTGGGTATGCTAGATTCCTGGGCCCAATCAGGTTGACTCCAATAGGGGGTGGAATGGTAGTGGGGGAAATTGGCAAAATTAGATTTATGGGTGCGGAGGGGGCTTGTATTGGTATTACCTGGGCATGGTAGGACCAGTGGTGATTGGGTGATGAGGGGATTGGGTGAGGGGTTGCTTGTTTGGGTGGTGGGGGAGTTGGATTGGGGCCAAAATAATGAAGGGATGGTGGGAGTGTGACTGGAATGGAGGGATGGGGAGATGCCTGAGGTGCGGGTGGATAGGGGTATGAAGGATTTGTGTATGGGGTGGCATGGTGGGGTGATGATGGGTTTGTGGATGAAATGGGGTAAGTTGGGGGGTGATGGAGTTGTGCATGGAGTGGGATGATTTGGATATGGTGGGGTAGTGGGTGGAGTAGGGGGTATGGATATGAAAAGATTATATAGGGGGTGAGATAGCGGGGTGATGATGGGTTTGTGGGTGAAATGGGGAAGATTGGAGATGATGGAGTTGTGCATGGAGCGGGGTGATTTGGGGATGGTGGGATGGTATGTTGGGTGGTGGGATTAGGAGATGTGTATGGAATGGGGTAACTTGGGGATGGTGGAGCAGTGTATTGGGTGGAGAGATTTGAGGGTGTGTATGGGGTAGGATAATGTGGGGATGGCGGAGTTATGTATGGTATGGGATGATTTGGGTGTGATGAAGGGGTGTATGGGGTAAATTGGACGTGGGGTGGATATGTGTATGATTGTGGCGGGGCTGTGCCCGTTTGGATTTGATAGGCAGGAGCAGGAGTGGAAAAATATTGCCCTTAATCTAAGGGCTCCTCTTGGAATGCCGGTGCGAGGAAATAATCAGCCAGATACAACGACTCGATCACCCCAACAAATAGTTCATCTTCGTTTGACCTGGGGAGTGAAAACTCCTCCTGATTACTGATATAATTCGAAGGGTCAAACTCTTCCTCTTCCTCCTCTATCCAATGAATGTTAGGCTTGGGGCCTCCTAGGTGCGGTGGCAGAGGGGCTTGATGGATATTCTGGTTCTGCCCTTAAGGAAGTGGCGGGGGAATGATTTTTCCCGCCTCTATCAGATCTTGGATCGCGTGCTTTAATGAGAAACACCGGTCCGTAGGGTGACCCGGTCCCTGGTGGAAATTGCAATGCAGATTCGGATCATAGTTCCTCGGTATGGGATGGGGTGGCGGGCAAGGTTGGAGTAAATTGACCAGGCCTTTCTGTAGTAGTACCGGTAATAAGATGCTCAAGGATTGCCCCAACAGTGTGAACACTCGTTCAAATTGTGCTTTCATCTGCTCCTGGGTAAACGGGGCTCTTGGTCCGTTGCTTGGCCTTGGTGCTTGATCGAAACGGACTGGGGTGGTTGTGTGGCCTGGAGCAGCATCGGGGGGGCATTAGTATTGGCCTGGGGGTAAGCGATATTCTGTACCTCTGTCCCTGGTCTTCTTTCAATTCTTGGTTCGGTAGCTTTTCGAATCTCGGTGGCCCTGCTGACCACGTTTCTCCCTAACCTGCCTTCTCTAATGGCGTCTTCGCAACGGTTGGCATTCTTGACCAAATCAGCAAAACTAGACTGCTGCTGATATACTAAAAAATCTGCGATGACCGGGAGGGCTCCCTTGGTTATCAATTCAATCTGCTCATCATCGGGAATTCGATGAGTTACGTGAGCGGCCAATGCCCTCCACCTTCCCAAGTAAGCACTGAATATTTCATAATGTCTTTGCTTTAGACGGGCCAAATCTGACCTCCTTGGCTCTATGTCCATGTTATAGACATATTGTTCTCGAAATAACCGTGTCAGATCTTTCTAATTTCATATCATGGACGGTTCCAAGGATGTGAACCATCTTAGTGCCAGGCCCGTTAGACTCTTTTGGAACACTTTGATGAGGAGTCGTTCATCTCCGCCGTACTGGCACATGTCCCCACAGTAAGATTTTTTGTGGGCAATGGGGTTGCCAGTGCCATTATATTTATCAAATGATGACATCTTGAATTTCTGTGGTAGGGGGACATCAGAGAACAAACATAAGTCTGAAAAGTCTGTTGAATGCAGTTCTATTCCTCCCATCTTCATCACCGCTTCAGATTCGCCTATTTGTTCTTTCAACATTCGGTTCTTTTGAGGTTGATGGGACTGCTTCCCCCTGATTTTGTTCGACCCTAGGTGTGATGATGGTGGGCCCAGGAGGGTTGAAGCTGACAACTCCTCCACTGTTGCAGATCTCATCCTCCTTGTACTGTTGGTAATGGTATTGGTGAGGGGCGAGGTCTGCCATTTGGACTTGAGGGGTGATGGGTTGGATGACCTGGTGGGGCCATAAGGTTTGTAGGGGATGGGAAGGGATGAATGGATGAGTGATTTGTGGATAGATGATGTGTTGAGTTGGGTGCACATTCTGGGGGTGATGGGGGTGTGGTTGATGCAGTGGGATGCTGTGGGTTTAGGGAACGGGATGGATTGGATTTTCCGTTGGAGGTGGGATGGGGGCATAAGGGGTATAGGTGAATGAAGGGTATTGGTGGGGGGGTATGGGGTTAGTGAATGGGCCTTGATGACCGTGAGCGGATGAGCCTTGGGTTTGAGGGATTTGGGCTTGATGGTTTTGGAAGGCTTGGGTTGATGGGCCTTGGGCCTGGGTGTGGGGGTTAGTATGACTTTGGGCCAATGGGCCTTGTTGGGTTTGGGCTAATGGGCCATGAGGGAGTTGGGTTTGGGTCCATGGGCCTTGGGCTTGATAGGTTTGGGTCCAAGGGCCCTAGGGGGCGTGGAACTGGCCTGGGTCTGATGGGTTTGGACTTGAGCTGGGTCTGATGGGCTTGGGCCCACGGGGTTTGAGGGGTTTGGGCTTGGGCCTGGGTCTGATGGGCTTGGGCCCATGGGCTTTGAGGGGTTTGGGCCTGGGCCTGATGGATTTCGACTTGGGCCTAGGTCTGATGGGCTTGGGCCCACGGGCTTTGAGTGATTTGGACCTAGGCCTGGGATTGATGGGCTTGGGCCCATGGGCTTTGGGGGGTTTAGGCCTGGGCCTGGGTCTGATGGGCTTGGGCCCATGGGCTTTGAGGGGTTTGGGCCTGGGTCTGATGGGCTTGGGCTTGAGCCCATGGGTTTTGAGGGTTTTGGGCCTAGGTCTAATGGGCTTGGGCCCATGGGCTTTGAGGGGTTTGGGCCTAGGCCTGAGGTGGGGGATTTTGAGAGGTATGGATGATGGGTGGTTGGGCATGGTTAGGAGGGAATGGGGTATGTAGGTTTTGGAGATTTGGATGCGAGGTTAGAGGTGTAGGGTTCCGAGAAGCAGCCCACAGGGCATACATCGTTCTCATGTCCTCCATTGAGGGCATGGATTCAGGTGTGAGATTGGGGGGTGATGGCTCACTTAAGGATGCAGGGGTTGGAGAAATGGGCATGACCCGGGTATGGGGGCATGGGTGATTGTGCTTGGGGGTTATGGATGTATGGCTATGGAAGAGGGTGGGTTGTTGGTCACACCGGGAAAAGTTGGGCATGACCCGGTAAATGGGGGGTATGTTGGGATGGATGATGGGCCATGTGGTGGGAATGGTATGTGAGATGGGGTGGATGGGATGTGGGATGTGGGGGATGGATGATGAGATGGATGAAAGTAAGGGGGGATGGGCTCCCTATGGGGTCTTTGGGAATATGGGGGTGCAGTAAGGGTATATGGATGGGAGATGGGGATGTATGGGTCAATTGGGAAATGAGGGGTTTCAGTAGGGGATGAAAAGGGGGTATGTTGGGAGAATGTGAGGGAGGGGGGTGGGGTGGATGTGAACACGGGCGCCCCAAATGGGCTCTTGATATTGAACCTGGTTTGGGTGAAGGTGTCGGAGATCGGGTCTTCTCCAATATGGGAATGGGATGGGGATGACAGTGGGGATGTATCGGCTCTTGACATGATCCGCTGACGAGTGTTGTATCGATGTCTCGGATAAGGGCCGAATACCTTCCTGGTTCTCCTTCTACGGGCCGGGTTTGAGGTTGCCGTAGTGACGGTCACACCAAAATATATTTTTTTTTTATTGTTTTTCTTTGTGTTTTTTTTTTTTGGTTTTTGGAAAATTAATTTTTTTGAAGATGATTTTTTGTTTTTTTTTTTTTTTTTTTTTTTGAGGATTTTTTTTTTCAAATGAAAATTAACTCCCCTCTACCTAGATGAATGATGACCTGGTGCCCAGGGTCAACTCCCATTTCAGGTGATATATGCACCTTTAGTAGGTCCCACGGCGGGATCCGACACACTTCGGAAGAAGCGAAAGGGAACCCTTTCGTTCTATTGAAGGTGACAGAATCCACGCAAACGACCCGATCCCCCGGAGCAAATCAATGAGAAGTCGCCTTCTCTTGACTGGGTGGGGGCATGTTGGGTGTTATAGAGTGCGAGAGGCTACTGCGGGCACTAATATCGCGGATCGGGGAACTGGGGTGGTGGATTGGGCCTCAGATCGGGTTGCTGTGACCCAGTATACACTGGGCATATATATTATGCACGCCCGACCAAAAAAATGCAGATTTGGCTGGGCGTATATATCATATACGCCTAGCTTAAATTTGGGGATTTTGGCTGGGCGTATATATTATATACGCCTGGCTATTTTCTGGGGATTTTGGCTGGGCGTATATAATATATACGCCTGGCAAAAACACTTCTGTCACCTTAGTTTGACAGTGAACAGCAAGCCCGAATGTGGGTCTTTGAACTAGTTTCTGGGGAGGGATGCTCCCGGGGACTACTGTGTATGTTATCGGGTCCCTCCTTTCCGTTTCCCTGAATTTAATTTGTCTACGCTCTCACCAATGCGGGTTTTACGGCTTGATTGGAATTGGTAACCCAACCGATATACCTCCGGCGCAAGCGCCTTCTCAGGTACTAGAAGGGGTGGTTCTTTTCAGGATCATCACCACTAGGGCTGCTGCCTTACTGGGAACAGGGTAAATTATATCTGTGCCTAAACCCCCCGAAAAATACCCAAAAATGAAAAAATAAATTTAATTATGTCCCCACACTGTTGGTTCACTTTTAATTAAAATTTTTTATAGGGGAGTGAAATTAAGTCCAAAATCGGGTCGGGGATGACAAGCCCGTGCCGCCTCAATGGGCCGGCGTTCAAAGGTGAGATATGATGACCGAAATAAAGTGCGCAAGTAGGCCCGCCAAACAGCTAAGGCTCGTAAATGATAAAAATTTAAATGACGTGAAAAGTAAATGCGAGCGGGCCCGCCAAACGGCTAAGGCGGCTTAAATGACAAGAATCAGAAAAACAGAAATTTAAAGGCGCATATAGGCCCGCCAATCGGTTAAGGCACTTAAAGGACTGAATCGTAGGGGTGAGTACGTTAGTAAAAACAATAAAAATATAGGAAAAATAGCAAAAAATAAGAAAAAAAATAGCAATTGTTAGTAAAAAAAAAGAAGGCCAACAAGAGGGGAAGCGCTAGGGTGATATCCCCAGCAGAGTCGCCATCTGTGCGACCATGGAACCTCTCGAACCCATCGCGGCGATGCGCTCGCCTTTAATGAAAATGTAAAGTCGCCACCCGGAGCTTTTGGTGACCCAGGAAACCTTCAAATCAATATTTTGAGCACCGAAGTGCTAAATATGGCTCTGATTTACCGGTCTTTGCCAAAGACTCTAGGGTAGGGGCTTCGGTTATCGATCGGGAAGGGTTTAGGCACCCGATTAGCCCGCACGTAGCGGCCTCTATCTATGGCCAAAAATAAAAATAAAGGGCAGAGTTTCCCCTTGCCCGAAGGCAATATGGTCCTATCAAGCTTTGAGCCAAACCGAAATTTCGGCTGCGTAACGGCTTGAATCCTTGGGCGGAGGAGACACCAAGAAGGTAGAGGAAGAGAGGGGTGAGCTGGAGCTTACGGGCCCTTGTTGCACCGTGGAAGATCTTCGCTTTGGCGTGCTTCCGATGGCTTAAACGGTATGGAAATGGATTCTAACACTAGGATTTGGTAAAATAGGAAGTGTAGGGTGAGGCTAAAGGCTAGACTTTAGCTAAAGGGAGTGATCTAATGGTGGAAATGGGCTGAAACAGATGAAATATGCATGCTGGAATTCTGGAAAAATATTGGCATTTTCTCTCACTAGGGTTCTCTCTTAAGTGCTCTCTAATCTTTCAACAAAAATTCAACCCTTTGGGAAGAGGGGGGCCTCTCTATTTATAGAGAAGGGTTGGGTTAGGGGCTTACTTAAGAGCTAATTGGTTTAGCAACTAGGTAATCCCCCATCTAAGGTTTTCTAGGTTTTCAAGGTCCTAGGGTTTTGGGAAACTGATTTTAATGGCGGATGATGGGGTGAGACCATGGGTGACTTAAGGGTTGCCAATAAGCTCAAAGGGGGTGCAACCAACCTCAAGACACCCACCTTAACTAAGGGGATGGTCAAAGGGTCAAACAAGATGAAGGAAATTCTAATTCAGTAGCTAAAATTTGGTATATATTATATACGCCTATTTATCTGATGATTTTCACAAAAATCGGGAGTTTTGGGAAGATGATACCGTGGTAGGTCCCACCTATTGGGCGTATATATTATATACGCCAAATTTGGTCTAAATGTCGGTATATAATATATATACGCTGACCAATCTGAACCAAATAAATTGGTTGGGCGTATGCAATATACACGCCTGAGTAAAATTTAATGATTTTATATGAAACTTCAATCGGCCATAACTTTTGAACCGTAGCTCCAAATTGGGTGATTTGGCTTGTTGGAAAGCTGGAGAAGTCCTCTTTCCAATGGTATATGGCTCATCCTTTGTAGTGGTCTGTGTGAAATTCTGTAGCTCTCATCCCATCAACTTCTTAGAAGGGTTCAAGTTGGGTCTGGGAAGGGATGCTAGGGTTTAGGGGTGCTCCCTAAGGGTTGGGGAATGTTTCTAAAGGGTTCAGGGTGATTCCTAAAGGTCTGGGTGAATTCCTAAGGGTTCAGGGGTGCCATCGGAAGCACAGGGGCACATCTCTCTCAGAGTACAGACTGATCGGGCCTTGGGCCGAATTTGGGTGTCTATACACATGTTGTGATTCAGTGACCTGCTGCACTCAACCCGTGGCACTTGGTGACCCACACGACAGTTCCAGAAGATGTCGTAGAAAGCCCTAACCGACCCACGTGCTTTAACAAAACTTTAACAAACTCTGACGACCTTCTAGAAGGGATTTTTGGTAGGAAAAATAGAGGAGAAAGCTATATATAGAGATCCGTAATTACGATTGGGGGAGATTGAGATATGAGCCAAAAATTCTGGGGATTAGAGCTTGCAGAGAAATTCTATTTCCCTCCTTTAGCCCAACCATGGTTGGCTAAGTCCCTTGGAGTAGCGAGGAGCGAAGTTAGATCTGTAATTGGGTAAGGTTAAGAGTGCTACTGAAGGTTCCTACCTGCACAGACTACAGATCTAAGAGAATTTCCATTATAGAGTGACCTTGTTTGCAATGATAATGCTATGTTTAATGCTTTAATTAGATTTAAATTTCTTTTGGTTCCATTTGGTGATCGATCAAATTTGTGTAGAGGAGTTGTAGATCAATTCACCCACTTAACTGGTAGACCTCTTGGATACCATCTGATCTCCCTGGATCTGATGCTCCTGTGATTCCTTGAGTCTGTGACCTAGGAATTGCAGCATCTGTAGTGGTTTTATTTGTTCTAATTGAGGCTCTGGCTTCGTAGGAGATCCCTAGGATGGTCTGTGACCATTAAAGTGGACAGATCATAACCTTAAGATAAATCTAAGCTTAGGCCTCTATTGGATTCATCTGCTACAATCCATGGATTCGATAAAGTCTATAGGATGGTCTGTGACCATTAAAGTGGACAGATTATAGCCTTAAGGCCAGGTGGATCCTGCGATTTGGAGTGAAATTTATACCCTACAGCTGTGCTAAAAGCCAGTGAGGGAATTGTGTGCTCTGAACCTCTGTAGCATGATTAATTGAATCTGATTTTAGTGAAAACCAACCTCCAAGCTACTCTTCTCCATTTTTTACTTTTTACTCTCTTCCCCCACAAGATCTAAGCTCTTAAACTCGATCCAATTTAGCTTATGTTAGCTTAGAATAAGTGACAATCCATTCCAAACCTGTCCCCTGTCTTTTAGCTAAATTAGTAATAGTTAGGGTGCCAGATCTGACACAGATCTGGAGATTTGTCATATTTCTAACCACCCTCCCTGTGGACATTCCTTTACTCACCATTCTTTTAAAGCATGCTACAACAGATCCTGAATACTTGCTGGTCTGTATGAGTGTGTCTGCCTAGTTTTATTGACAATTTTAAACCTCATTTGAGGGTAGGCAAACACCCCAATAAGTTTTTGGCGCCACTGCTGGGGAGGCATGTTTAGAAATTGATAGATCTAAGTTTTGATCATAGATCTATAGTTTTTGTTTGATTTTTTACTAACTGCATTGTAATTTGTATTATTTTTCAGTAGTTTGTGTGCAGCTCATCAGATCTAAGGTTACCAGTGAGAGGAGAATTGTGCTGGAGATTGCTCTGTAGTTTGCATCCCTCTACTCCCCTGTTATTTCTCAGATCTGTTGATAATTTTTGTTAGAATAGTTAGAAAATTTGGTTGATTCTGCTTGTTGTGTGTTTGGATCTGTTCTGCATTCAGAATATGAGTGTTGTATGTTTGGTAGGAAAACTTTGTAACCTCAGATTGTCCCACTAAATCCAGAGGTTGAAAGACTTCTCAGATCCAGACCTACTGCACCCACCTCTGTTGCATTTGATTCTGTAGAAATGGGTGGGCAACAGCAGCCGAGAACCCTTAAGGAGTTTAATGCACTAGGGGTCTACAATTCCCCCTTTTGCATCCAATTCCCAGCAGCTCAAGGAAACTATGAGATAAAATCATCCATCATTCCAATGATGCCCTCATTTCATGGCCTGACCAAAGAAGACCCCTATAAGTACATTGATGAATTCTTAGGATTGTGTACTACATTTAATTTCACAGGTTTGGGGGAGGAGGCCACCAGGATGAGACTCTTTCCTTTTTCATTAAAGGACAGAGCCAGGACCTGGTTGTCCTTGCTTCCACCTAACAGTATTTAGTCCTGGACTGATCTCCAATGTCAGTTTTTGGCCAAATTCTTTCCGATGTCAAAGACCAGCCGTTGAGGAAGGGTATCATCTCTTTTACCCAAGATCCAACTGAAGACTTTCATCAATCTTGGGAGAGATTTAAGGAACTCCTCAAAAAATGCCCCCACCATCAAATCCCTAAATGGCAATTGGTTCAAAGTTTTTATCAGGGAATTGATGCTAAAAGTAAAGAGAAGGCAGATGCCTCCTGTGGTGGCACCTATCTCCATAAAACTGCTGAGGAGGCATGGGAGCTCTTTGATATCATTAATGAGAACTCTATGCAAAAGGAAACCTTAGCAAGAGATCTAGAGCCTCCTAAATTAATGAAGGAGAACACCTCAAGGGGAAAGATATATGAAGTGAGTGTGCCAAGTGAGTTGGAAAGGAAAGTGGATAGCTTAACTCTGAAATTTGATAGGCTGATGGGAGCAATGCAGTCACCTGTGGCTGCTAGAGTGGAGGAGGCATATACCATATGCCAGTCCCCTGCTCATGCCTTGGAAGAATGCCCATCTGCTAACCAATTTTCTGATTTTATAACAGAGCATGTGGTTGCAGCTCAGTCTTATGGGCAGCAGCCTACTGTTGGGTATCAATAGAGGAACCACCCCAATCTGAGGTGGAGACAAGATGGATACCCCAGCCAGTTGCAGCTGTAGCCCCAGTTGCCCATGCCTTACAGAAATGCTCAGCCCTATCGAGAAGGTTATGCCCCAAGACCTCAATATCAGCAACCCATGGCCCAACCTGTAGCTCCTCCTGTGCAGCAATCTACACCCCCTCTAGTTGTGAGAGCACCATCCATTGAGGAACAGGTTCTATCTTCATTATAGAGCTTGAACACCTTAACCCAAACTGTGCACTCTCACAACCGGAGCATCAAAAAGATAGATGACCAACTTGGTCAGCTGTTTGATGCTCTAACTAGGAGGGAGGGAGGAAGGTTGTCTAGCCAATCACAGGACAATCCACGAAGACAATTTATAGTGGGTGAAATTTCCTCCACTTATGAGGAAGCTAAATCTGTTATAACTTTGAGAAGTGGTAAGTTAGTGGACAACCAAGTGGGCTGTGAGCCTGTGAGGAACTTGGATGAAGAAAATGAAGTAATTTCTAGCAGCACACAACAAAGACCACCAATGGTGGACTTGAAGGAACAATCAGCTGTGAATAAAGAGGATAATGAAGATCCTCAAGAAAAGAAAAAACTCAAAAAGAAAGAGACCCCATTGGCTAAGGCTGCAAGTGAGGGAGTGCAGACAGCCAAACTCGGCCCAAGGCCCGATCAGTCTATACTCTGAGAGAAACGCACCCATTGGCCCAAGGCTGCAAGTGAGGGAGTGCTTCCGATGGCACCCCTGAACCCTTGGAAATCTATCCAGACCTTTAGGAATCCCCTAAAACCTATTAGGACTATTCTCCCAACCCTTAGAGATCACCCCTAAACCCCAGGATCCCTTCTCAGACTCAACTTAAACCCTTCTAATCATTTGATGGGAGGAGAGCTACAACTTTTTATATAGACTACTTCTGAGGATGTGCCACATACCATTGGAGAGAGGACTTCTCCAGCTTTCCAGCAAGCCAAAGATCACCCAATTTGGAGTTGTGGTTCAAAAGTTATGGCCATTTGAAGTTTTACATAAAATCATGACTTTTTGCTCAGGCGTATGTATTACATATGCCCTGCAAATTTGGCCCCAATTTGGTCAGGCGTATGTATTATATACGCCTGGCATTTTTGGGCCAAATTTGGCCAGGCGTATATAATACATACGCTCAGCATAGGTGGCCACCAAAACTGGGCGTATGTAATATATACGCCCAGCTTAGCTACAGTATCTGTCATTAAATGCTCAAATTTCCTCCATCTGGTTTGACCCTTTGACCATCCCCTTGGTTGAGGTGGGTGTCTTAAGGTTGGTTGCACCCCCTTTGAGCTTATTGGCAGCCCTTAAGTCACCCATGGTCTCACCCCATCATCCGCCATTGAAACCAATTTCCCAAACCCCTAGGACCCTAAAAACCTAGAAAACCTTAGATGGAGGATTACCTAATTGCTAAACCAATTAGCTCTTAAGAAACCCTCTAACCCACCTCTTCTCTATAAATAGAGAGCCCCCTCTCTTGCCCAAGGGGTTGAAAAATTAAGGTTGAGAGTTAAGCTTAAGAGAGAGAGCCCTAGTGAGAGAAAAATATGTGTTATTTTGCATTCTTCAACCAGCATTCTAGCATGCTTAGTTTATCTTTTTCAACCCTTTTCAACGATTAGATCACCCCTTGTTAGTCAAGCTTTGTCCCTAGCTTCATCCCACACTTCCTATCTACCAAATCCTAGCATTATAACCTATTCCTCTACCGTTTAAGCCATTTAAAGCCATCGGAAGCACGCCGAAGCGAAGGTCTTCTACGGTGCAATAAGGGCCCGTGAGCTCCGGCTCACCCCTCTCTTCCTCTACCTTCTTGGTGTTTCCTCCGTCCAAGGATTCAAGCTGTTACGCCGCCAAAATTTTGGTTTGGCTCAAAGCTTGATAGGACCGTATTGCCTTCGGGCAAGGGGAAGCTCCACCCATTTATTTTTACTTTTGGCCATAGATAGAGACCGCCACATGCGAGTTGATCGGGTGCCTAAACCCTTCCCGATCAATAACCGAAGCCCCTACCCTAGAGCCTTTGGCAAAGTCCGGTAAATCAGAGTCATATTTATCACTTCGGTGCTCAAAGTATTTATTTAAAGGTTTCCCGGGTCACCAAAAGCTCCGGGTGGTCACTCTACATTTTATTCCATTGCGAGTGCATCGCCGCGACGGGTCCGAGAGGATCCATGCTCGCACAGATGATGACTCTGCTGGGGATGTCACCCTAGCGTTTCCCCTCTTGTTGGCCTTTCTTTTTATTTTTTTACTAACCATTGTTGTTTTTTGTTCTAATTTTCTGCTATTTTTCTTTATTTTTTATTTTTTTTACTAACATACTCAACCCTACGATTCTATCCTTTAAGTGCCTTAGCCGATTGGCGGGCCTACTTGCGCCTTTAAATTTCAGTTTTTACGATTTTGTCATTTAAGCCGCCTTAGCTGTTTTGTGGGCCTGCTCGCATCTACTTTCCACGTCATTTAAATTTCAGTCATTTATGAGCCTTAGCCATTTGGCGGGCCTACGTGCGCTCTTTATTTCAGTCATCATATCTCACCGTTGAACGCCGGCCCATTGAGGCGGTACGGGCTTGTTATCCTCGACCCGATTTTGGACTTAAATTCATTCCCCTTTAAAAATCTGTAATTAAAAGTGAACCAACAGTGTGGGGGCATAATTAAATCTATTTTTGCATGTTTTGGGTAGTTTTCGGAGGGTTTAGGCATAGATATAACTTACCCGGTTCCCAGTAAGGCGGCAGCCTTAGTGGTGATGATCCTGAAAAGAACCGCCCCTTCTAGTACTTGAAAAGGCGCTTGCGCCGAAGGTATATCGGTTGGGTTGCCAATTCTGATCAAGCCGTAAAACCCGCGATAGTGAGAGCATAGACAGCTCAAATTCAGTCATGTATCCTTAGGAAGCAGAAAGGAGGGACCCGATAACATACACAGCAGTCCCCGGGAGCATCCCTCCCAGAAAACCAGTCTAAAAGACCCATTTTGGGCTTGCTATACAAGCTAACAGAACTGTCTCTGCCAGGCGTATATAATATAAACACCTAGCCAAAAATCCCCAGAAATACTCAGGCGTATATAATATCTACGCCCAGCCAAAATCCCCAGATTTAAGCCAGGAGTATATGATATATACGCCCAGCCAAATCTGCTTAATTTTTGTCAGGCATATATAATACGTACGCCCAGTATATATTGGGTTCAAGCAGCCCGATCTGAGGCCCAATCCACCACCCAAGTTCCCCGATTAGCGGTATTAGTGCCCACAGTAGTCTCCCGCATTCTGTAACGCCCAATATGGCCCCGCCCAGTCAAAAGAAGGCGACTTCCCATTGATTTGCTCCGGGGGATCGGGTCGTTTGCGTGGATTCCCTCACCTTCAATAGAACGAAAGGGTTCCCCTTTCGCCTCTTCTAAAGTGTGTCGGATCCCGTCGTGAGACCTACTGAAGGTGCATATATCACCCGAGACGGGAATTTTTCTAGGGCACTCGATCATCATTCATTTAAATAGGGGAGATAATTTTCATTCAAAAAATCCAAAAAAATAAATATATAGAAAAATCAAAAATTCGTATATACGCGCACTTTCGGTACGACAATCACTACGGCGACCTCAAACCCAACCCGTAGAAAAAGAACTAGGAAAGTGTTTGACCCTTACCCAAGGCATTGATACAACACTCGTCAGCGGATCATGTCGAGCACCGATACATCCCCACCATCATCCCCATCTCATTCCCATGTAGGAGAAGACCCAATCTCCAACACCTTCACCCAAACCCGGTTCATGTTACGGGTCCATTTGGGGCACCCGTGTTCGCATCCACCCCATCCCCCGCCCTTACATTTTCCCAACATACCCCCATCTCATCCTCTACTGAAACACCTCATTTCCCAATCGACCCATACATCCCCATCTCCCATCCATACACCCTTATCGCACCCCCTACTCCCAAAGACCCCATCGGGAGCCCCATTCCCCGCCTACCTCCCACATCCCGTCTACCTCGTCATCCATGCCTCCTACATCCTATATGCCATTCACCTCATCTCACATGCCCTCCACATCACATGGCCCATCCACATCCCAACATCCCCCCCTATTTACCCAGGTCATGCCCAACTTTTCCCAGGGTGTGACCAGTAACCCACCATCTTCCTTAGCCATACATCCACACCCTCCAAGCACAATCATTCATACCCCCCATACCTGGATCATGCCCAATTTCACCCAACCCCCTCCATCCTTGAATGGACCATCACCCTCCAATCTCACACCTAAATCCATGCCCTCAATGGAGGACATGAGAATGATGTATGCCCTGTGGGCTACCTCTCAGAATCCTACATTCCAAACCCCACATCTAGGTCTCCAAAACCTCCATACCCCATTCCCCCATGACCATGCCTAACCACCCATCATTCATACCATCCAAGATCCCCCACCTCAATTTCAGGCCCAAGCCCAACAGACCCAAGCCCACTCATCCCAGGCCCAAGCCCACCAAACCCATCAGGCCCAAAATCCCCAAGGCCCATGGGCCCAAGCCCATCAAACCCATCAGACCCAAGCCCAGGCCTTCAAGGCCCATGGGCCCCATCCCAAACCCATCAGACTCAAACCCAGGCCCAAAACCCATAAGGCCCATGGGCCCAAGCCCATACCCACCAAACTTAGGCCCAGGCCTAAGCCCATCAGACCCAAGCCCAACTCCAAGCCCCCCAGGGCCCTTGAACCCATACCTATCGAACCCAGGCCCAAGACCCATCATCCCACACCCAATACCCACATGACCCATTAGCCCAAACCCAACAGGGCCCATTGGCCCAAAATCATACCAACCCCCACACCCAGGCCCGAGGCCCATCAACCCAAGCTTTCCAAAACCATCAAGCCCAAACCCAAGGCCCATCCACCCACACTCATCAAATCTCGTTCACAAACCCCTTACCCCCTCACCAATACCCTTCATTCACCTATACCCCTTATGCCCCCATCCCGCCTCCAACGGAAAATCCGATCCACCCCATGCCTCAAAACCACGCCTACAGCATCCCGCCACATCAACCACACCCCCATCACTCCAAGAATATACACCTAGCTCAACACATCATTCATCCACAAACCACTCATCCATTCACTCCCTCCCATCCCCTACAAGCCTTGTGGCCCCACCAGGTCGTCCAACCCATCACCCCCCAGGTCCAAATAGCAGACCTCGCCCCTCACCAGTACAATGACCAATAGTACGAGGAGGACGAGATCCGCAATAGTGGAGGAGCTTCCAGCTTCGGCCCCCCCAGGCCCATCATCGTCACACCTAGTGCCGAGCCAAACCCGAAGCATCGCTATAGCCTCAAAAGAATTAAGCGGTGAGAGACAGATAGAGAATCTGAAGCGGTGACGAAAATGGGAGGGCTAGAACTGCATTCGACATACTTTTCAAACTTCTGTCTGTTCTCGGATGTCCCCCTACCATAGAAATTCAAGATACCATTATTCGATAAATATAATGGCACTGGCAACCCCATCGCCCACTTAAAATCTTACTGTGAGGATATGTGTCAATACGGCGGAGATGAACGACTCCTCATCAAAGTGTTCCAAAAGAGTCTAACGGGCCCAGCACTGAGATGATTCACGTCCCTAGAAGCATCCATGATAAAAACTTGGAAAGATCTGACACACTTGTTCCAAGAACAGTATGTCTATAACATGGACATAGAGCCAAGGAAGTCAGATCTGGCCCGTTTGAAGAAAAGGCATGATGAAACTTTCAGTGCCTACTTAGGAAGGTGGAGGGCATTGGCTACCCAGGTGACCCACCGGATTCCTGATGATGAGAAAATTGAATTGATAACTAAGGGAGCTCTCCCAGTCATCGCAGAATTTTTAATATATCAGCAACAGTCTAGTTTTACTGATTTGGTCTGAAATGCCAACCGTTGCGAAGACGCCGTTAGAGAGGGCAGGTTGGGAAAGAGCATGACCAACGGGGCCACCGGGGTTCGAAAAGCTACTGACCCAAGAATCGAAAGAAGACTAGGCATAGAGGTACAGAACATCGTTTACCCCTAGACCAATACCAATGCCCCCCAGGTACAGCTCCAGGCCGTACAACCACCCCCAACCCGTTTTGAGCAAGCATCAAGGCCGAACAAGGGATTGAGAGCCCCATTTACCCAGGAACAGATGAGAGCATGATTCAAACGGGTGTTCACGCTGTTAGGACAATCTTTAAGTGTCTTATTGCTAGTATTACTACAAAAGGGTCTGGTCAATTTACTCCAGCCTCGCCCCCCACTCAATCCAATCCTGAGAAACTATGACCCGAACTTGCATTGTAACTTCCACCAAGGGCCGGGTCACCCTATGGACCGGTGCTTCCCGCTAAAGCACGTGGTCCAAGATCTAATAGTGGCAGAAAAAATTATGCCCCCACCACTATCTCAAGGGCAAAATCAGAACATCCATCAGGCCCCTCTGCCACCGCATCCAGGAGGCCCCAGGCCTAACATCCATTGCGTAGAAGAGGAAGAGGAAGGGTTTGACCCCTCGGATTACATCAGTAATTAAGAAGAGTTTTTATTTCCCAAGCTGAATGAGGGCGAACCAATTGTGGGGGTAATCGAGCAGCTGTATTTAGCCGATTACTTCCCCACCCCGGCATACCAAGAAGAGCCCCTAGATTTAGGGCAGTATTTTTCCACTCCCGCTCTAGCTTATCAAAACCAAACGGGCATAGCCCCGCCGCAATCATACGCATATCCGCCACACTCCCAATTTACCCCACAGTACACACCACCTCCCAATCACCCCATCCCATACACTATCCCACCGTCAGACACCCCATATACCTCACCGTCACGCCCAAATCACCCCACGCCATACATAAATCCACCATCCCCATACTACCCCACCCCATACACACCCCCAAATCTCTCCCCCCAATACACCACTCCGCCATCCCCAAATTATCCTATCCCGTACACACCCCCAAATCCCACCACCCAGCATACTACCCCGCCATCCCCAAATCATCTCGCCTAATGCACAACTCCACCATCCCCAAATCACCCCGCCCCATGCACAACTCCGTCATCCCCGATTTACCCCGTTTCATCCACAAACCCATCATTGCCCCACCATGCCACCCCAGTTACAAACCCTTCATATCAGTACCCCCTGCTCCATCTGCTACCCCGTCATAGCCCTATCACCTCGCACCTCCGACGTTTCCCAGTCACCCCATCCCAGTCACACCTCCACCATCCCTTTGCCATTTTGCCCCCAATCCAGCTCCACCCCCACCCAAACAAACAACCCCTCACCCACTCCCCTTATCACCCGCTCTCAATCACCACTGGTCTTACCATGCCCCGGTAACGCCTGCATAAACCCCCTTCGCACCCTCAAACCCAACTTCGCCGATTCCCGCCAGTACCATTACACCCCCTATTGGAGTTAACCTTGTTAGGCCCGAGATCCTGACATACCCAGCCCAATCTACCCCAGAATCACCATGCACTCCCTTCCTCATCCCGAAACCCGCCTATGACCCGCATCAAGTGCCGTTAAGTTACGAGCAGACGGACATGAATGCTGGTCGTGACCAAGAAGAGACAGTCGAATTTATCACCCGGTCATGCAGGATTTCTACACAGCCAGAAGCATCGAGAGCCGTTAGAGGAGAGGAGAAGAAGAAAGAGCAGGCCGCAAGGAAGCCCTTTGAGAAAATCGCTAGAGAGCATGTGTTGGAAACATAGCTTAAGAGGACACCCGCCCATATTACTATTTTGGATTTGTTAATCACGTCCCCACTCCACTTTCAAGCCTTAATGGGGGTACTCAAAGACGCACATGTTTCTGCCCACGTAACCCCAAACCAGGTGGGAGAAATAATTGGACAAGTATTGGCCCCAAATGCCATCTCATTCACTGATGCAGATCTGCTGCCCGAGGGGAACAACCACTCTAAGCCCTTAAATATAACAGTGGAAGTAGGGAACCTGGTGGTGCCATTGGTCTTAATAGACAACGAGTCGATATTAAACGTATGCCCTCTAAGGACGACAATCAAAATCGGTGCGAACCCCAACACCTTCCGGCCATCAATAACAAGCGCCAGGGGATTTGACAACACCCGGAGAGAAATCATAGGAGAAGTAGACCTCGACCTAATCATCGGGCCGCAAACCTTCACTATCCCCTTCCAGGTGATGGATATCAAGTCTACATTTAATTTACTATTGGGTTGGCCGTGGTTGCATGAGATTGGGGCAATTCCATTAACTCTACACCAAAAACTCTGATTCATCTCAGACGGAAGAATCGTCACCATCGTAGGGAGAGCAGAGAAGACAGGGAGCGGAGCACTCTGCATATTGAGAATCTGAAAGTGCTTGACATGCCGCATATAGCAGATGACACCGATCTCCATCGATTTGAGTATGACTTTTCAGTTGTTACCCTTGAGTCGGCTGAAAAAACCCCTGCCAAAACTGGGGTAGGAATGGATGCAGCGGTGTTCATGCTCCACAAATGGGGCCACCAAAAAGGGAAAGGGTTGGGCCCATGCCTTCAAGGAAGAAGAGACCCCGTCAAGGCTAAGGGGTAGCAAACCAGATTTGGCCAGGGCTATAGGCCCCTTGAAGAAGAAGTCAGAGAGGCCAAGGAAAAGATAAGGGCCGCAGCAGCCGCCAGGGCCAAAGGAATCAACCTGAAAGAAGAAACTCCCGCCCGACCCCACATCCGTCAAACCTTCGTGAGCGCCGGGGTGGTAAAGATTGATTTGAATGGGGAGACAAGGGTAACCTCGCACAAGCCTGTTTCTGCCCATCCTACCAACCCTTACATCACCCCCCCAGACCTTGAGGTGGACTTATCCGCCCTCTCCTTATTTGAGGAAGAAGTCCCCAGGTTCACCTGTCACTTTGGCATCGGCCACTTTGGGCCCATCCTAACCATAAAGGACAGGGTCCTAGAGGATCCCTCCATAAGCATGCTGAGGGGGGAACTGTAAGAGCCTACCGATGCCATTTCCAACCAAAAGGGTAAAGGCCAAGCCTCGCAGATAAGTAACTGGGCATCTTTGCCCCAACTCTTGGGAGCCGCCAAATGCCGTGAATATGGCACCAGCTCTCCAAAAAAAAATAACCTGTAAGAAGTGAGGTTAGCCTCTGAGACACTCTACCCTGTATATATAGAGATCCACCTCGCCAGGGGCTAACCTCCGAAAAATTACAAAAAACCATAAAAATAGAAAAAATACCAATTCCAAAAATATTGTCCTTTAAAATTCCCAATAAAATTGAAAATGATGTCGTGATACCCGTCCCACGCAAAGCCGACCCCTTCCCTGTAGAAATATGAGAAGAGGTAGGAGTCACGAGTCTGGATGAGGAAGGTCAAGTCGATGAGCTCCCCAATGAGCTCCTCAAGCAATTTGCCAATTTTGAGCATGGCCCTACCCCGATCGTCGAAGAGACAGAGGACATC
Organism: Chloranthus sessilifolius; assembly: GCA_021018995.1. Taxonomy (NCBI): domain Eukaryota; kingdom Viridiplantae; phylum Streptophyta; class Magnoliopsida; order Chloranthales; family Chloranthaceae; genus Chloranthus; species Chloranthus sessilifolius. The sequence continues at coordinate 119,615,398 of CM037584.1, read as the reverse complement.
AATTTGGGCACCGAAGAGGCCCCTAGAATCACCCAAATCGGAACATCGCTATCCCCTGTGGAGAGAAAGGGTATGATAGACTTCCTCCGGTCATACCAAGACGTCTTCGCATGGTCGTATGAAGACATGCCTGGTCTGTATACCGATCTGGTTGAACATGAGTTACCACTCTACCCTGATTGCAAGCCGGTTATATAGAAGCTAAGACGTCTCTAACCTGAATGGATGTTGAAAGTAAAGGACAAGGTCATTAAGCAATATGATGCGGGTTTTCTCATGGTATCCAAATACCCGCAATGGCTGGCCAATATCGTCCCATGCCAAAGAAGGATGGAAAAGTTTGAATGTGCATTGATTTCCGAAATCTCAACAAGGCAAGCCCTAAGGATGACTTCCCATTACCCCACATCGATATCTTGGTCGATAACACTGCTAAGCACGGAATGCTCTCATTCATGGACGGGTTCTCAGGCTACAATCAGATTAAGATGGCAGAGGTCAACCAAGAGAAGACCGCGTTCATCACTCCCTGGGGAACCTTCTGCTACAAGGTGATGCCATTCGGGCTCAAGAACGCTGGGGCGACCTACCATAGAGCAATGACGGCCCTATTCCATGACATGATGCACTGAGAGATCGAAGTGTATGTCAATGATATGATTGCCAAATCACCGGAAAGGGACGACCACTTGGTAAACCTTCAGAAGCTGTTCGAGAGGTTGAGAAAGTACAGGTTGCGGTTGAATCCCCAGAAGTGTGCATTCGGCGCTATGTCAGGAAAACTATTAGGTTTTATCATCAGTAGGAGAGGCATCGAGGTCGACCCGACCAAGATCAAGGCCATCACTGAAATGCCACCACCGTCTATAGAGAAAGAGGTCAGAGGCTTTTTAGGTAGAATCCAGTATATCAGTCGGTTCATTACATAGTTAACTCTGATATCCTCACCAATCTTCAAACTACTAAGAAAGGACTCACTAGTTGAGTGGAATGATGACTGCCAAGCTGCATTTGGCAAGATCAAGGGTTACCTCCTAAATCCTCCAGTATTGGTACCACCTGTACCTAGTAGACCCCTGATAATGTACCTGTCCACAACAGAGTTTTCCATGGGCTGTGTGTTAGGGCAGCATGATGAGACAGGAAGAAGAGAGCAGGCCTAGCGCTCGTGTGGGCTACTCAATGACTTGACACTAACTGTTATCCCAAGCCATCCTACTTCTAGCGCGGATGGATCCGTTGAAGTACCTATTCGAGAAACCTGCTCTCACTGGCCGAACTACACGATGGCAGTTTTTATTATCTGAATTCGACATCACGTACATCATTGAGAAATCGATCAAAGGGCAGGCGCTCGTCGATCATCTTACTGAGAATCCTCTGCCTGACTACTAGCCTCTAAGGACTGAATTCCCTGATGAGGACATCCTGTTCGTGACAGAGGATGATACAGAGGAAGCAAAGGAACCATGGGTAATGCACTTTGACGGAGCATCGCATATCGAAGGCCAAGGAGCTGCGCCGCCGGTCTACAGGCAGCTCTCGATCTGAATGTAACTCACCTTCAAGTTTTTGGCGATTCACAGTTAATCTTATGTCAGACGAATGGTGACTGGAAGACGAAAGATGAGAAACTGATCCCCTATCATGAACACCACGAGGATCTAATAGCTTTCTTCCAAGATGTGACTTTCTCATATGTCCCTCAGATAAGGAATCGCTTTGCCGACACATTAGCAACTTTGGCGTTAATGATTGAAATCCCCTATGGTGTTGAGATGAAGTCGAACATGATCGAGCAGAGTAATGAGCCGGCCTTCTGCCTCTAGATTGAGGAACCTACAAAGCCTGATGATGAGCCACCTTGGTTCTCAGATATCAAGAATTTCCTCGAGACCCTAACTTTATGAGGTGTCTGGGAACAATGACCTGTAGCTGCAGATGGCAAACCTCTCTATGAAGTTTGACAAATTATTGACTGTGATGCAACCCAGAAGGGCTGCTCATGTGGCGGAGGCATGTCTGATATGCCAGTCCCCATAGCACACAATGGAGGAATGTCCATCTGCAGGGTAATTTCCTGAATTGGTTTTAGAACATGCTGCTGCTGCTCAATCTTATGGCCAGCAACAATCTGGGGGCTACAATAGGCAGTCATATGGATACCAGCACCAAAATGCTGGTTACCAATGGAGAGACCACCCAAATCTGAGGTGGAGGCAAGACAACTACATGCAGCCCCAGCAGATGTTGGCCTTACCACAAAGGCCACAGCAGCAGTTCAATCAAGGGAATGCCCCTAGGTCTACCTTCCAGCACCATCAGCAGCCCCATCAGCAGCAAAATCAGTTGGTCTTACCCCCTTCTCAACCTAGAAATACTTCTTTCGAGGACCAGGTCTTCACCTCACTGTAAAACCTGGGTTCCTTGGCTCAGACTGTGAATTCTCATGGTCAGAGCATTACGAAGATGGAAGAGCAGATTGGCCAACTAGCGAATACCTTAGCCAAAAGAGAAGAGGGAAGGTTGCCCAGTCAACCAGTGGTGAATCCCAAGGGCTAATTTTTGATTGGTGAAGGATCCTCAAACCCTGAAGGGTATCTTTCATTGAATTGATGATAAGAACTATGCACCTTTGTATGATATGTACTTTACAGTTTAGAGGAATTTGTAGCAATCTTGTTGGAATCTGAGTTTAGTGCTTTATGCCTACTTTTATTCCTATTCCCCTTGTTTGCTAATTTCAAGTGATTGAATGATAATGGTAGTATATGAATGCTTTTCATGATGCGTGAATTTAATGCTTTGAGAGTATGGGAATTTGTGAATGCCTTATAATGCTTATGGGTGTCCCTGGAAGAGAGCCTGCTTTGAGAGTATGGGAATTTGTGAATGCCTTATAATGCTTATGGGTGTCCCTGGAAGAGAGCCTGTGAGAGAATCCACCCACAAAATCAGGGTCAAAAGGCTGCCTAGTGGGTGAGTGAATCCTAACTCTGTTAAGCCATCGCGGGGTTCTAAAAATCTGGTTTGGTTTTCTCTCGCGCAATTCTTAAAGAAACACTTTGCTGTGTTGTCACGAGTTTCAGATATAGCTGGGTGGGCTACCTCGCACAGTTCAAATGAACATCCAATCTCGCGACCCATTCATGCCTATCCAGCGAGCGGATACTTTCAGAGCGCACCGAGCCTCGCGATATTTAAATCCCACCTGGCTTTTACTACTTTCTTTCTCTCCTCCCAAAACCCTAGCTCCCACTCCTCTCAATCTCTCTCCTCCAACTTCCTATCTACAGTTCATTGCTCACTTTGAAATTCTGGATTTTTGTTCTTAAAGCTTCCATCAACAGTTGCCCCCTGCTAGGAGCTCTTGCGGTCTACCGTGCATCAAATTGAATAGAACCCTAACTTTTAGGGTAAGACTCAGCTCTTAATCTTTCCTTTAAAAACTTCAACTGCACACTCACCAAGGAGAATCTTGATGGCTCCTAAAAGTGTACCTGTGAAGAGAGCTAGGGACCAGGCCACCGTGGAGCCTGTCCCTAAGTAAGCCAAATCCTCTACGGCACAACAAAAAGGGAAGGAGGTGATTCCTGAGGTGGCTGCAAAAACGCTGGAATACTCTACTCCCTCTGAGCTCCTCATTTCCATTCCCTTAGAACCTGAAGCCATTTTTGATATATTGTTCTTTGAATCTGAGCCGTTGTCAGCTCCTGCCATTGAGTTCTTGCGCAAGGCTGGTTTGTTCCCCTTGATGCAAATGATTCCTGTAGTAGCCTATCCTAGGTTAGTGCAACTCTTTTACCAGCACCTTAGGGTCAGACCAGACACACATGGGCAGCCTGGCCTCCTTGTGTTAGTTGACAATTTTGAGATGCTGCTTAACCCAGCGTTGATTGCTGAAGTCATGGGCATCCCTGCCATTTTTGATCCCAACTGCGGTTATGGGGCCCCTGTGAGTGCCCCCCTTGATACCATTGCCCATGCCATTACCAGAGGCTTGAAGGCCACAGGGGACTCCATCAGAAGAAGAGATTTGGATCTCAAGCTGCTGTTCATTGATCAAATGCTAAGGAAGAATATCTACTGCTTCGGCCATCAGCAAGAAAGGATGACACCAATTGCTGACGCTCTCTATTCCTTCTCTCTGGGCCACAGATTTAATGCTGCATGGTTGATTTTTTAGGTCATGAAAGATATGATGGTAAAACTTGGGCTGCAAAAGAAGGTCCACACTCTCCCCTATGGAAGACTCATCACCAAATTACTTCTGAAGGGAGAATACAAGATACCAGTGGGGGAGTTATCTGCTGACCTCACCCCCACCACTTTTGCCAAAAGACAATGGGGGATCAGCAGAAGTCTAATGGATCCCCAGAAGAAGAAGAAGAAGGTTGAAGCTCAGAATGTCTCTGCGCAGGGAGAGGGAGCTGCTGTGGCAAAGGCCACCCCTGTCCCCAAAAAGAAGGCTAAAGCCCCTGCTCCAATGAAGGTGGCGCGAGCTGCTGTCACCTCTGCTTCTGCAGCAATCCCTCCATCTACCCCCCTTACCTCTCCACTAGTTTCTTCACCTATTCCATCTCTCCCTTTCCCTCTCTTATCTCCCTTTTCCATTCCACCCCCCCACTGTGATTCATTCCTGGGTGGAAAGTGTTGAACCCCATGACAACACTCCCCCTTCACCCACCTTACCTCAATACACAGCCCCAGTACCTCCGACATCCTCTGACCTCAACCCTGACATCCCTTCCTTGATAACATACCTTAAAAAGAAAACTTCTCACACAACCCCTGCCTTATCTTTACCCACTTCCACCTCCACTGTCATTCCCAAAGACACACCCCATATTGACCAACCCCTAGTCTAACCCCTCCCACTACATCTTTCCTCCATGATCTTGACTTTAACCTAGCCACCACTTCAGGGTATCAGGCCTTCATGACTACCTTGCTTGATACCTTGCCCACCCATGACATCCCTCTCCCAGATTCACCACTCCCTTCACCACATCACTCCCCAGCCCTTTCAACTTCACCCCCTACCACCTTCCATCATGCCCCCACTTCCCCTGTCCAACCTGTTCCCTCCTATCCTCATACTCCACCCCAACCAACCTCAGATACCCTTACCCATATCCTTTCCCTCATACATAACATCCAAACCCAACTCTCAAACACCACACAGACCCAAGCCTAAATGCAAACGGACATCACCAACATACAATCCACCCTTCAAACATTGACAAACCCAATCATCCCTACACAACCTCCGACCACCACATTGACCCAATCCCCTTCCACCTCTAACTCCACAGTTCCACCAGACCTCACCCACATTGACTTACCTACACCCTTCACCCTCCAAGACACCATACCCTACCATTCCTTCCCCTCTCTACCTACCCTACCCCCTCTAATATTACCTCCACCTCAATTTACCAACACTTCTACCCAAACTGACCCCATTCCCTTCCCATCCACCTTTCCCATTCAACCTCACTTATTTGCAACCCCACCCCTTCCATTTCGACCCTTCACCATTCCCTTCCTCCCTCACCCAGAACCATACTCATCCACTGACCTTCCTTCATTTCACTTTCCACCCATACCTTCCATTCCACCTCTTCTCCCACCCCCTCCTCAATTCACTGGCCATTCAACACCGACTACCCTAGCCACTCCCACCCCTTCTCTTGACTTCATCCTTCCACTCTTCCCCCCCAGGATCAATCACCTTCTACTTCTTCCACTCCATTTCTACCTATCTTACCTAGACACTCCTATTACACCCCCCCTACTTCACCCTCCTCCATGCCATGAGGGACAATGCCTATATCAAGAGGGATGTTCTCAATGGCATGGCCCAACTCCGACAAGCCATCGAATACCCCTTGCTGCAGAAACTCAGTGACTTGAAGCTTGCTCACCGCGAGCAGCTGAGAGATATTTCCAAAGGGTGGGAGGCAATTTTGGAGACACTCAATGCGAACAAGGCTACGATAACTTATTATCGAATGACTACTGAGATTGAGAAAGCCAACGCAGAAAGGGCGAAAAAGCACAACCGATTATTAGAAAAAAAATTGAATAATGCTCAAGAGATCAACCGACTCAGTAAGGAGCTTAAAGATACCAATCTCCTGTGGGCTAACAAGAAAATTGAGATCTTGGAACAGTGGGTTGCCTTCCTACTATCCCAACCAATACAGGCCACCCCTCTCACCACAGCTCCCCCTGAGGCCCCATCTTCTTCCACACAACCAGGCCCATCTTCTTCCACTGGCCCTACCCCAACACCTACACAACCTGTTCCCCCACCTCCTACAGCCCCAACTCAGGTATCTCCTCCTGTTCCTCCTCAAATGCCTACTACAATTCCTACTGCAGTACCTACACAACCTGTTGCTCCTTCTAAAGTCCCTACTGCAGCTCCTGCTCCTGTCTTAGTGCCCCCCCTGTTCCCTCTCCTGCCCCCAAAAGAAAACGCACTCCTTCCAAGAAAACTCTCACTTCCAAAAGAGCCACTACAGCTCAAAAAGGAAAACGGCCAGCCCCTCCATCCCCACCTCCAAAGGTCACCAGGGCTTCTGCTCAGGATGATCCTCATGGTTGCCTACTTTCCAAAGAGGAACGCAGACAGGCTGCTGCTGCCCTTGGATTGGATCCCACTGAGCTTTTTCCTTCTGACTCAGAATTTGATTCTACACCACCTAGGGATCCCAGTGCCCCCACTACTACTGCTGCTCCTTCATCAAGCCCTGTTGAACAATCCTATCCTGAACGAAGGAAGGTTGCTGCCAAGAGGATTACTCCCCCAAGTGGCTCTTTGAAAATTGGAAAAGACAAATCTGCCCAGTTTGAGGAGGCACCACCACTAAGCCAGCCAATGAAAGGGAATAGCCCTGCCATTCCTGCAGCCAAAGTATAAGAACCATCTTCTGTGGCTCCCCCTAAAGCAGTGAAAGGGAAAAGTCCTCTCCTGCCTCAGGTGAAAGCAAAAGCTAAATCCCCTGTTGTCCCTCTTGAGCCAGCACTAGCCCAATCCCCTCTTATTCCCCCTCCGGCCCAGCAAGGGAAAGCCTCCAAAGGTAAGGGCCTCAAAGGAAAATCTCCCAACAAACCCCCTGAGCCAACCACTGATAAATCTTCAGAGATCCCTCTTGAACCAAAGAGGAGAAAAATGAGGGTCAGGGCTCCAACCATACCCAAAATTGCCGACCAAAGAAAGGCAGAGAGAGAACGAAGGAAGAAAGAGGAGGAGGCTTACCTTCAAGAACATGCCAAGAAAATGGGTTGGCACAAGTTTTGAGCCAGATTCTGACTAGATTGTACATAGGATTTTATCTGTTTTCACACTCTTTTGCTTCTGTTTTCTGGTAGTTTGTACACTTCTCATTTTTAATAGACTTTATTCCCCTATCATTACTATCTTGCTTTGTCTGTTGTGTGTTTGTTTCTTGTTCTGGTCTTTTATGCTGTAATAACTCTGCTGCACAGACACCTTTGAACCAGTGAGGACACTGCTTCTCATAGGTTTGGGGGTGTGCTAGGCAGACCCTGCCAATGGAATAGCTAACATAAGTACAGCAGACTCATCTGAGTAATATGGAAATGGACCTCTGTCCACTTAAGAATCATGAAAATAAGAAGTTTAAAATTTTTGTAAACTTTTGACATTATAAACTTCTAATACTCCACATTTCCATGATAATAGCACCAAGGAAACTCACTTGTATCAGCACTCAGTGAATCAGTAGAGAGACAAAAAGGTGAGGACATACTTAAAAGTTCAAAGGAAGACCATAACCAGTGAGAATTGGGCCTATAAATTTTTTTTTTTCCATCTTTTGAGGAGTAACCAAGGCAATCCCTTCTAGTTCTAAGGACTGGTTGAGTCACTGTACTCACCAGCAGTTAGGTAACTCCAAGTTGAAACAACTGACAGTACTCATGAGACTGAGGAAAGGATCAAGGCCTTCTCTTGGACAGTTTGAGCCTAATAAGACCAACCCTTAAGTAACTGCCCTTGTCCATACCCCCTTTGAGCTTTAAATCATAAATTTCTTCAAAATACACCTGAGTACTTGAACCTGAACCTATGAACACCTTGACCTACCCTCCTCACGAGAATTGAAGGTAAAGGAGAAAAGAGTTGAAGATGGACTAGCTATGGTCAATAGTAGGTGAATGAAAAGAAATACCTCAAATGGGCAAGATGATAATTGGGAGCATGGTGGCATTTCTGAAAAGTAAAAACAAAAAAATAAAAATCAGAAAATTCCACAAGAAGGAAACAAAAATAATAATGAAGAGAAGTAAGGGAGGAGTCAAGAGGAACTTTCATTGAAAAATCAAAATCAAGAAGAGAAACTGATCACTTCAAATCTGAAAATCTTAAAGAAGATGAAAGGAGCTAAATTCAAGAAGGTGAAGTCATGAATCACCTCTGTCACCTACTGATTTCTCAATTTTGAACCCCTTCTCAACCCTCCATTCTTTCAACCCCACTCCATAAGCCACATTACAACCCAGTTAAAAGCCCTTGTGATCCAAAAGCTGAGTGAGCTATCATGTGAAGATAAAGAGTATCCAATCTATGGTGAGGAACTGCCAATGATGTCAGCACTTAAGAACTCTGCCTATGCTCATGCTTACAGACCCATTTGGGGGAGGTAACTGCTCTTGAGCCTGTGAGAGAATGAACCCCTCAACAAAACCCTTATGAGAGTATGCCCTGCAAAGTTTTTGCGTCTGAACTTGAATGCATTATGTGTGACCTTAACCTAATTTTTGATCGAAGGATAAGCTCAGTGCTGGCACACACTTGTGCAGTTTTCTGTGATTATAAACTAATTGGAAATGTTCTGCAATCATGAAGAGTTTATGCTGTTTAAGTTACTGTGCAACCAATGAATTAAATTTCTTTTATGCTTAATGAGGCAAGAGTAAACTAAGTCTACCCCTTGATTGCTCATTGGATGATATTGCACTTTTGTTAACTGTTTCATTGAAGAAGTTTGTGGGTGTCTTCACTGAAAACCCTCAGGAGACTTCACTCCTCCACTAGGGATCACCTAGGGGTTTAAAAGGCTTGGTACATATGCTAAATGTATCCGTGCTCCCTACGAAAGTGGCATTTAATTTTTATATTAGGTTTAATGTAGCTTTGCTAAGGGACTAGCAAAGATTAGGTTTGGGGGTGTGTTAAGACCTGAAAAGTACCACTTTTCACCCCTTAACTTAACCTTTGATTAGACCCATAGCCACCTAATAAGTCCTTGTTAAGTGTTTTATGTAGGTAGTACTCAGCAGTGAGATAAGGCCTGGAATCCTGCTAAAAAGCCTGTTTTGGCACCAGAAGTCCCTCAGAAGGATAAAGTCTGAATCCAGACCTGAAAATGAGCCTCGCGCAGTCCAGCTGAGCTTTCCAAGACTCTATAACAACTTCTTATGCAGATGATTGACTAAAGAGCTTCAAAAACATAAACTCGCGCAGCTCTCGCGAAGCTCAAGAATAGAACACCTCGTACAGTCTTGCGCAGTTCAAAGCAGACTTCTCTCAACTGCACGTAGTTCGCTCAGAACGGCTGAGAAGAGAGAGCTTCAGAAGACTCCTTGCGCAGCTGTCGTGCAGTCGCCGCGGGATGCAATTATCAGAAGAGAACTCCTCGTGCAGTTCTCACGCCATTCAAGAAGAAAGCATCCTTGCGAAGGCAAAGCCACCCTCGCGAAGATTAGTTAAGATATGGAACCTTGCACAGTTCAAAACTCATCAAAGCCTCGCGAGGTAACTCGCGAAGCCCAGTGAAGATAAGTGCTCACGAAGTTCTCGCACTATTCAAATCTATCCTCGCGAAGATCAACCTCGCGACTGCTTAAGCTCCAACCTCACGACATCTGAGGCTCTGATGTCCACTCAACCTCACGACTGCCTGAAGATCAAACCAAGCCAACCTCGCGAAGGCGGAAGCTTCAATTTCAAATCATCCTAGCAAAGAACAAAAGCTACCACGCGATAAGTCTGGGAAACAATGGCTACCTAGTGAAGCTCTGAACCTCAAACTTCCATCTCTTCAGCAGAGGGCTTTCTGGGAATTTCCAGCGATTAGGGCACGCACTCCCATGCTCAAATCTCTGTGCACGCGCCCCAAGGCATCGAAGGATCACTATTCGGCCATGTGGCATCGTTAAAATTAAGGTTTCCTAACCCTAATGTGCCGCCACACCACTGCTATAAATACCCACACTTAGCCTAGGTCTAGGGAGAGCTTAGACTTTCTTTTCTTTCTACATCCTGGAATAGCTAGGAACCCATCTCATTTCTGGGAGACCTGATCTGAGATCGTTTAGTTTTTCTTTTTGTAGTTATAAGTAGATTTCTTTTTCTTTTTCCTTCTCTCCATAGTCTAGCACTTGCTGGCTATGTCTTTGTATGTATTTTGAACTAGATTAATGGAAGTTCTGTAATAGGATTCATACTTTATGGGATTTGTGTTTGTGTGTGAGATGCTCTGTGCAAGGCTGCTGCCTTGTGATCCGCCATTACTTTGGCTGTGTTTCAAAGCAATGGAGGACAGGTTCTAAGGGCCACTCAGATCCAAGTGACCTGTGTGTCTGGGCTATCGTGGTCCTATGCAGCCTTAGCCCCACCACAGGACCCACTAGATCTGAAATCCCCATGGGAGCTTGAGCTGATAGCCTTGTGACCATGGTGGTAGCAGTGATATTCTTGTTTTGTCTTGGGCTTCATGAGGAGGATAGCCTCTGGGATAGTATGTGACCATTTAAGTGGATAGATTATAGCCTTAGGGTGATTCCAATCCACCGATCCATGATGGATCTTTCTTCTTTACACCTGAGCTTGTAGAAGCCTGGTGGGAGATTGTACAGAGGCAGACTCCCCTATATTTGTATAGATCCGCCATCAGATGTTGGATCTGATTTGGTTATAGAGATTGTAGGCTGGTCACTGGACCATTGTAGCCTCACTCAAGCAATGGACAGCTAGATCGAAGGTTGTACTCAATCTCTTGCTGGTTCTATGTGTCTGGGCTATCATGGTCTTATACAGCCTTAGCCCCACATATAGAGCTTTAGTGGTTGAGGTTCCCTATGGATTCTTGAGCTGGTAGCCTGGATAAAATAGTGCCTGCAATGATTTACTTGTTATGTTTTGACCCATCCCTGGATAGTGGCTCCCCTATGGGATAATCTGTGACCATTTGAGTGGACAGGTTATAGCCTTAAGGGTGGAATCATGGCAGAGTGATGGGTTGTAATCCCCGGATGGGATTTTTATAACATTAGATCTGAATCTGAGTTACAAAACTCCTCTGATCTAGGCTCAATAACATACTTCTCACCCTTTTATATTTATTTTCCACACTCCATCAATCCACTCAACGCTTTCTGTAGTTTAGACATTAGAATACTTAGAATAAGTGACCTTAAACTCCCCTCCTTTTAGGACTGCCAGATCTGTAGTCAGATTTGGAGGGACTACTAGAGATGGCTCCTTTGGAGCTGTAGATCACCTTTCCCTGTGGGACAAACTCTTACTCATCAAAACTTGCTACAATGGACCCTATATCTTGCAGGTCTAGGATTTCTTAGTTGTGCTGATTCCATCCCCTGTTTTACTCTTTCTTTGATATTTAAATGACTTTCACCACCAACCAATAAAGTAAGCACACACTCAGAAATCCGCCAACAGCTCTCCAGATCTAGCTACAGATCTGGCGATCCTAAATGGAAGGGGATTTAAGGTCACTATAATCTAAATCCTAAGGTAACTTAATGTCTAAACTACAGAAAGGGTTAAGAAAGAGGATAGAGTGTGAGAAAATAAATATAAAAGGGTGAGAAGTGTGCTATTAGGTACAGATCTGATGGGTCTTATAACTCAGACTCAGATCTACTGCTATAGAAATCCTGTCGAATGGCTACATTATCACCAAAGAGGAGAAAGGATCCAACTCACCCCTGTGCCATGATTCAATCCCTTATGGCTATAACCTGTCCACTTAAATGGTCACAGACTATCCAATAGGGGAACCACAATCCAGAGATGGGTCAGAACAAGATTATCATTGTAGGCACTACTTCATCCAGGCTACAAGCTCAAGAATCCATAGGAACCTCAACCTCTAAAGTTTTGTGTGTGGGGTTAGGCCTACAAAGTGCACGAGCCTGGACACACAGGACCAGCAAGATTTTGAGTACTAGCTTTTAAGCTTGGCTATTCACTACTTTAGAAAGACAACAGTGATCCAGTCACAAGCCTATAATCTTTACAGCCAGATCAGATCTGCAATCTGATGGTGGGTCTATACAAATATAGGGGAGTCTGTCTCTACACAATCTCTCACAAGGCTGCAAGCACAAGTGCAGAGAAGAAGAATCTGTCTTAGATCTGTGGATTGGCCTCACCCTAGGGCTATAATCTGTCCACTTGAATGGTCATAGACTATCCACAGAGGCTATCCTCCTCACAGAGGTCTAAGACAGAACAAGAACATTGCTGCCGCCACCATGTTCACAAGGCTACCAGCTCAAGCTCCCATGGGGATTCAAATTTAGTGGATCCTGTGGTGGGCGAAGGCCTACAATGTACCTAACTTGGACACACAAGTCACTTGGATCTGAATAAAACCTTAAAAGCAATCCTCCATCGCTTATAATACAACTTAGCAATGGAGGATCTCAAGGCGGCAGTCTTGTACAGAACAACTCACAACAAAAACACCATCCCATACATGCAATAGATCCTATTATAAAAACTCCATTAAAAACTATACCATATAATCATACAAAAGGCATAGCCAGCAAGTGTTGGACTATGGAGAGAAGGAAAAAGGAAAAAAAAAAAAATCCTAAACCCTAACCTTACCCTATTGTAATTCTACAGTCAGTTTCAAGAAGAAGCACAAAAGTTCAGAACCAAAAATAGTCCTTTAAACCTAAGCTAAGCTTAGGCTTATATAGAAGTTGGTTCTTTGTGAATTAGGGTTAGGAAAACCCTAATTTCATCAATGCAATTATGGCTCATTCTTGTCCCTTGGATGCTCGGGGCGTGTGCATAGAGATTGGAGCATTGGAGTGCGTGCCTTAAATACTTAAAGTTCCCAGATTGCCCCTACAAAAGTGGGGAGAAGTTTAGAACCCGATCCTCACTGAGTAGAAAAGATTTGCAGATCTTGTCGCGTGGTAGAATTGGTGTCACGGGGTTGCTTTGACTTGAAGCTCTTGCAGTCGCGGGGTTGGTACTTTGATAATCGAGAGAATGCTTTAGTCGTAGTGGGATTGGTCTTTACATTTGAATCCCGTGGCGATCCTCACGAAGAGAACAATGTACATAGGCATCTGGATCGCGTGAGCAGTTCCTTGAAAGTATGTGTCCCGCAGCGACTGCGCGACAGCCGCGCGTTGGAATGCCTGGAGCTCTCTCTATTCAGTGAATCGCGTGAAGGTTGAAAACTCATCTCATGAGCTGCATGAGTGCTTCGCGAGCGCTCAAGACTGAGCCTCGCGAGGATCACATGAAGTATACTTTTTACTCCTTGCTGACATCCATCTGCGCACGAACGGCGTGAAGACTACGTGACCGGTTGGGGTGCTCCCTTTAGAAGCCCACGACAACTGCGGGACGCATTCTTTTTTTATTTGTTTCTGCTTTGTTGTGCCTCTGCTGCAGCCAATTCTCTGTCTGGGTTCAACCTTTATACTTCTGAGGGGCTTCTGGGTCAGCAGTACGCTTCTTGGCATGGTTAGGGGTTTATTTGTAGCTACTGTTTATTGCCTACAGAATAGACTTAAAACACATTTATTAAATGATTAAGGGTCTAACAGAGATTAAATTAAGGGGTGAAAAGTGGTACTTTTCAGGTCTTAACACACCCCCAAGCCTAATCTTTGCTAGTCTCTTAGCAAAACTGTAATTAAATGCCACTTTCGTAGGGATCATGGGGTACATTTAGCATATGTACCAAGCCTTTTAAACCCCTAGGTGATCCCTAGTGGAGGAGTGAAGTCTCCTGAGGGTTTTCAGTGAAGACACCCACAAACTTTACCATTAGAATCAGTTAAGTATAGTGCAGATAATGACAACACAGATTTCGATGTTTAAAGCTTCATTCCACACCCAATTTTTTTTTTTAACACTTAGAGGAAACTGCAGCAATGTTGCAGGCCATTTAAAACTTAAAAGTTAACATGTGTTTGCCTTACCACAATTCATTTATCATTAGAATTTCAATGTATAAAAATCAGTACCCAGCTTGCCTTTAATTCAAAATTCAGGTTGGATACAACCCCAATGAGGTTAAAATTCAGAACCAATTCTCACTAGGGCTATCTCTCAACATTAACAACCTGAGGGTGTTCACATTCAAAATAGCTCAAGAGCAGTTACAGACCCCAAATGAGCCTGCAAGCATGAGCATAGGCAAAGCTTCTAATTTCTAACATGTTCAAGAATTTTCACCATAGATTGGACAACCCCTCATCTCCACATGACAGCTCATTTAACTTTAGATCCACAAGGTCTTTTTGAATGGGTTGTAATGTGGCTTATGGCTGAGGGATGTAAAGAATAAAGGGGTAAAAAAAGGGAATCCAAATTAAGAAATCAGCAAGGTAAGGAGTGATTCATGACTTCACAACCTTCATTTCAGCAAAAACTTCATCTTTCTTTTTATATTTCAGACTCAAAGTGGTCAGCTTCTCCTCTTCTTTTCAATTTTCAGATGATGTTGTTCTCTAGACTTCTCTTTCTTTTTCTCTTTTTGTTTTTATTCATTCTTTTTTTATGATTTTTTTTTTATGAAGAACTGCCACACAACTGCCATTGATACATGGCTGTTCAGAAGTTGCTTTTCTTCACCTTCCACAGAATGTTGGACCATTCTCAGTATCTTTAACTCCTTCTCCTTTACCTTCTGAATTCTCAGAGTGAGGGTAAGGTTGACTTAGGTCATGAGGTTAAGGTGCAAGTGTTCTGGTGTTTGTGAAAGAAAAGTATGAGTTTAAGGCTCAACTAGTGTATGCAAAAGGGAAGATTTTAAAAGGTTGGATTTTCAGACTAAAGCTGTCCAAATGAGGGCCTTGGATCATTTCCTTAGTATCATGAGTGCTGTCAATTATTTTTTATTTGGAGGTGCACAACTTCTAGTGAAAAAGTCTTGATTCAATCAGTCCTTAGAGCAGAAATAATGCCAAAAACACTCTTCAAAAGAAAATGCTGGGCCCAAATCTCACTAGGTATGGTCATCAAATTTAACCCATGGGGTGTATTTTCATCTGTTTCTCTCCTCTTAGGTTCACTGAGTACTAATTGAAATTTTTTTCTAATATTAGCTTCATGGTGGTGTCAAGATTTTTAACTTTTTCTGTTTCGAAAAGTCTGCAAAAATATTTAAATTTTTACAAGTTTCCTCATTGTATCAAGTTAAGTGAAAATTAACTTTATTCATCCCATTTTTACCACCATTTCTGCACTAAAATTAACTATTCTATTGGCAGACCTATCCTGCCACACCCCCAAACCGTGAGGAGCAGTGTCCTCACTGGTTCAAAGGTGAGAAAATGCAGTGGAGTCCAGTTAAATAAACATAGAGGAAGACAGAGAAATAGAAAAAATAATGCTAACTGAACAGTATAGAACTAAAAGAAACTTTCATTGAAATAAAAATAAAATATTACAAA
This sequence comes from Chloranthus sessilifolius, assembly GCA_021018995.1. Taxonomy (NCBI): domain Eukaryota; kingdom Viridiplantae; phylum Streptophyta; class Magnoliopsida; order Chloranthales; family Chloranthaceae; genus Chloranthus; species Chloranthus sessilifolius. Next base: position 119,599,696 of record CM037584.1, on the reverse strand, counting down.
AAGAGGTAAAAAGAAAAGACAAAATGGGGGGAAAGATGAATCAAGGGAGAGTCGGTGGGGGAGGGTGTGAGGAAGATGGTGGGGGAGATTCAGGTGGTTTAATTTTTTTCTTCTTCTCTCTCTTCTCCTTTTTATGCTTTTTCTTCGCTTCCTTGGCGAGGATCCTCTAGACTTTTGCATACTCATTCCAAAGAAATTGTAACGGGTCCGGCTCCTTAGGCGGTGGGGGATCCTCCCAGATGGGGTAGAATTTGATGGGGAACTCGAAGGGTTTGTCATCCGCCATGGTTGTGAGGAGGTATGAACTACTAGGGTTAGAAGATGAAGGATGAGATGAACAAGAACTAAGGGTCGATTTAAAAGAGTTGGACGGTGGAACATGAATCAACAGATTTAAAGTGTTGTCCCTTTCCAAGCTTGGCAATAAATGATCATTGTGTGGGGAATGAAGAAATGCACAACCGATTATGGGAAATGAGAGCGCACAATAAATGAAGGTTTAAAGATAGGCTTGGGATTTAAGGGGATCCTGTGTATCGCAAAGCTGCACAGGGGAAAGTGTGGAATTGTTGTGCCTTGCACGCGGTCAGGACTCCGCTAGGAAGCTCAGACAGGGCCCACGAATGAAAACACTAGAATCCTGTACTTTCATCCATTCAGTTGCCATCTATAGTTACCTTGCACATGGATTCTCATGTGAAATAATCATAACCTCCCGACATACATATCCCATGACAGATTTGAACAAAATGAAGACGAAAATAGAAAAAGCTTAAACAAGCATACATAACAGATCAATGTATAAAAAATAAAAAAAATAAAATTCTATTAACTGGAAAGAGACATGTACAATCGTATTTACAAGGAGAAGATTGGAAGGGGACAAAAAAAGTAAAACCTAAGTACAATCTAATCTAGTCTAAGAGGAAGAAGAGTCTGAATCGAAATCTATAATGAAATCCCAGCCCATCTTTTTAGCATGGGCCCTAAGGGCAGCTTTGTCCTATTTCTTCTTGGCTTTCTTTGCTTTTTTTACTTCGGCTGGTGTTTTCTTGGCAGTAGGAGCTTTAGGTGCCCTCACCCTTACTTTTGATTGCTTGGGTATTTTTGGTTCCTTGGGTTCTTGAGGGGCTTTTCCTTTCCTCTCTGCAGGGGGGGTTGCAGGGGATTTGCCTTTTCCTTCCTCAATGGGGATCATAGGGGATTTACCTTTGTCTTCTTCTATGGGGGCCACTAGGGACTTCCCTTTCGCTTTGGGCTCAGGGTGGCCAGGGGGTTTTGCCTCTTCAGACTGGGCAGCTGGCTCTTTGCCAATTTTAATAGAGGTAGCTTTGGGAGCAGACCTCTTAGCAGTGACTTTCCTCTGCTTAGGATAAGTTTGCTCTTGCGGAGGTGCAGCAGAGGCCTTGGTAGGTGGAGGTTGCTCTGTAGGAGGTGATGGAGGATGGGAAGCAGGGGCCTTTCCTTTATCTAGTTTGATCTTTGGTTGTGCCTCCTCAGACTGGGCAGCTGAAGCTGGAGTAGCATGAGGTTTTGGGTCTGGCATGCGAACAAGGAGTGGGGTGGGCTGCAGAGGAGCATTTCGGGCAGCTACCAAAGCAGATTCCAAGGAGGCTATTTGGATTTTATGTTTGAGGAGGTCAGTCTCATGGATTTCCTTTCAGATTCGGAAGATCTCTTGGGCATTGTTGAGCCTCTTCTAAAAAAGTCTTGCTTTGGCCTTCTCTGTAGTAGTGTTAGCTTTTTCCAGCTCCAAATTCTACTCATTATAAGTAGCTGAAGCTTTGGCCTTCTGATAAGCCTCCAGGATATTAGTCCACCCCAAGGAGATGCCCAGTAGTTGCTTTCTATGGGCCTCCTTCATCTCATCAACCTGCTACAGCAGGGGGGTCTCAATAGACTAGTGAAGTTTGGCCATGCCCCTCAGGACATCCTTCCTAAGGTAAGGATTATCCCTCATGTGATGGAGGATGGTGAGGTAGGGAGGGCTGTAAAAAAAATGTTTGGGTGAGATGGGATATAGGAAGTGGAAGGAGCAAATTGTGATTGGTCCTGGGGGGGAAGGGGGGGTAACAGTGGGTAAGTCTAGTTGTGGGGGGAGGGGGATAAGTTCTTGGTCTGTTTTGTAGATTTGTCAGTGAATGTGGGAGGGTAAGATAAGAAGGGGGATGGAGGGTATAGGGGGAAAGGAAAATGGTGGAGGCTCAATAGGAGCAGAGGGGGATGGGAAATGGGAATTGTGAAAGGGATGAAAGAGAATGGTGGGGTTGTGGGGATGAACGGGATTGCTGGTGGTGGGGGGGGGTTGTGAGTCAGGGTTGAAGTCTATTTAGGTCTCTTTGTAAGTGGAAAGGACCAGTGGGGTTGTAGGAAATTGTTAAGGGATGGGTGGGTTTGTTAATGTCTAAAGGGTGGATTGGATGGAGGTGAGTTCAGTCTGCATTTGGTCCTATGTTTGGGTAGTGGTGGATAATTGGGATTGTATGTCCTGGATAAGGGATAGGATAAGTGTCAGTGTGTCGGGGTTGGGAGGTTGAGTCTGTGAAGAAGAGGGCACTAGTTGGAAAGGTGAGGAAGGTGCATGATGGAAATTAGAAGAAGGGGAAGAGTGGGGTTCTGGTGAGTGATGGTGTGATGTAGTTTGGGAGTTCAGGAGGGGGGTGTAGTGGGTAGGCATTGTGTCAAGGAAGGTACCCAAAAAGGCTTGGAAGCCTATGGATGTGTTAAGCGTTAAGTCAATGTCTAAGAGTGGGGATGTAGTAGGTATGGCTAGGGTGGTGGCTGCATCAAGGTGATTTGTGTCAATGGGGATAGAAGGGATTGAGGGTGGTGTCTGAGAGATGGTGGGGATTGTCTCAGTGGTCTTTCATTTTTTGTAGGAAATGAGTGGAGGGCTATCAGGTTTATGTGTAGCTGATGGGGGTATTGGGGTTGTGTACTGAGGTAGGGTAGGGGATGGGGAGTCCTCCCAGGTACCAATCACAGGTGAAGGGGGAGTGGGCGTAGATGATTACGACAGAGGAGGGTGAGAGAGAGAAGGAAGAGGGGTAGTGGATGTAGGAGGAGAAGGTGGGTGGCAATGGTAATGTGAGCTCTGTGAGCACCTCCTTGGTAGCAGGGGTAGACCTTGTTCCAGCTGCCTCTTCCGCTTGTTTGGGAAGGGCCTGAGCCTCAGCTTTCTTCTTCTTCTGGGCCTCCATCAGGCTCTGGCTAATTCCCCATTGTCTCTTGGTAAAAGTAGTAGGGGCAAGGGTGGTAGTCTGCTCATTTTTCGCTATCTTGTACCCCCCCTTAATTAGCAGCAAGGTAATGACCTGGCATAAGGGAGTGTGTGAGGCTTCTTGTTTGTCCCTATCTTCTCCACTAGGTCTTTCATTTCCTCGAAGATGAGCCAGGCCACATGGAAGCCATGGCCAAGAGAGAAGGAATAGACAGCATCCGCGATGGGAGTTCTCCTCTCCTGCTGATGTCCTGAGCAGTAAATGTTCTTTCGTAGGACTTGGTCAATGAAGAGGAGTTCAGGTTCCAATTCTCTCCTTCTGATCGATTCCCTTGTGGCCTTTAGTCCTCTGGTCAGAGCTCTTGCAATTGTATCAATGGAGGCATTCAGGGAGGGCCATATCCACAGCTAGGGTCGAATGCGGCTGGGATGCCCAAAACTTCAGCAATCACCTTAGGGCTCACTAGCATCTCAAATTCGTCAATCAACACCAGTAAGCATACTTGTCCATCCTTGTCTTTCTTGACCCTGATGTGCTGATAAAACAGTTGCACTAGCCTAGGGTAGGCTAGTGCTGGAATTCCTCTCCTCAAGGGTGTCAGGCCCGCTTTGCTCATAAACTGCACGACAGGGGCAGAGAGAGGTTCCTTCTCAAAAAATTGGAGGTCAAAAGTTGTCTCAGGCTCCAATGGGATTGAAACCATGAGCTCAGAAGGAGTAGAAAACTTAGGGGTTGGCTCCTCCACCTCCTCAACCACTTCCTTTCCTTTTTTAGGTGCCTTTGAAGTCTTGGTCTTCTTAGGGGTGGTCTCAGCAGTGGCCTTATCCTTTCCCTTTCTCTTCTGTGCACTCTTGGGAGCCATTTCAAATTCTATCTTCGAATATGAGGAATGGAGATGGAGATCTAAGTGCTTACCCTAAAATCCTAGGGTTAGGTTTGATCTGACGCGCAGGGCACCACAAGATCTTTGATCAGAGGGCAATAGATGGTGATGATGCTAGGCACAACTCTGTAGATTCATGGAGTGAATGATGAGCTATAGGATTGATGCTGGAGGAGAGAGAGGGAAGAGTGCCAAAAGCTAGGGTTTCGCAGAGGGAAGAAGGAAGAGAATGCTGGAAAGGGAGACAAGCGTGGGGTTAAAATACTTATTGCGAAGCTCGGCGCGCTTTGGAACATCTGGTCACGAGATTGGAAATGAACCTAGCGAAGGTGTTTATTCAATTTGGATTGCGCGACAATCTCCCAGGTTGACCTTGGAGAGCGCGACAGTGTGAGATGAATTCATGTGAATTGCGCGAGCGGCTCTCAGGTCTCTATTTGGATTGTGCGAAAAGCTCTGAGGTTCACTTTGAATCTGGCGACACCCTTAGAATCTCGCGATAGCTAATGAATAGCTCTATGTGGATCACGCGAGAGGTTCTCAGGTGCGCTTGAATCTCGCGACAGCTATTGAATGTTTTCATGTGAACTGCACGAGAGTCTCCCAGACTTCCTTTTTAACCTCGTGACAGCTTTAGAATCTCACAACAGCTGATGAAGTATGCTGTCTGTAGTGCGCGAGAGTCTCTCAGGCTTCTTTTTGGACCCAGCGACAGCAAAGTAAAAAATAGAGAGCATGTGCTCTCTGTTCTGCCCTTTTGCATATGTGCTGTGGTTGAATCCTAGGCATGACTCTCACCATGGACACCTCTAGACACATTCAAAATCAATCATTCAAGCAAGGACAACAAAAATCAACCTCCCACATTATGCATTCAATCAAAAACTATCCATTAAAGAGTAGTAAGAATCAAACCAAGCAAAAAAAATTTAAAATAGACAGGTCCAGATTCAGATGGTACCACTAACAAATCCTAGAGAATTTGAACAAAAGAAAGCAAGATAATTCTACCAAAAACAAAGTACCTATGATACAATAATGACACACCTGTGGATCAGTTTGAAGAAGGATCCCCCTGAAAGTGAATGGTGTCCATGGGTTTGGCAGGTTTTTCAAAACAAGGCTTAAGCCTCTGACCATTCACCTTCAAGGTTTTCCCAGACTTAGGATCCTTGATTTCCACAGCACCAGATGGGGAAACATGCATAACAATGTAGGGACCTTCCCATCTGGATTTCAATTTGCCAGGAAAGAATTTAAGTTTGGAGTTAAACAACCAAACCTTGTTGCCAGCTATGAAACTCTTTCTCAACAGCCCTTTGTCAAAGAAAGCTTTGGACCTTTCCTTGTAGATCTTGGCATTGGCATACGCATCCATCCTTAGTTCTTCCAATTCTGACAGCTGCAGCAACCTGTGATGACCAATAGAAGTTAGGTCTAGATTTAAATGTTTAATGGCCCAATAGGCCCTGTGTTCTAACTCCACTGGGAGATGACAGGCCTTGCCATAAACCAGTCTGAATGGGGACATACCAATGGGAGTCTTATAGGCAGTCCTATAAGCCCACAGTGCATCATTAAGCTTGTCAGCCCAATCTTTCCTATCAGTCGTCACAGTCTTCTCTAGGATGTGCTTGATCTCCCTATTTGAAATTTCAACTTGCCCATTGATTTGTGGGTGGTAGGGAGTAGCAATCCGATGGGTGACAGAATATTTCTTGAGCAACCTCTTAAAAATTTTTGTTGTAGAAATGGCTAACCCCATCACTAATAATGGCTCTAGGGGTGCCAAATCTTGAGAAGGTATTCTGCTTTATAAATCTGAGGACAACCTGATTATCATTTGTTCTTGTAGCAATGGCTTCTACCCATTTGGAAATGTAGTCCACTGCCACTAAGATGAAATGAAAACCATTTGAAGGAGGAAAGGGGCCCATAAAGTCAATACCCCACACATCAAATAGTTCTACAACAAGGATGGGCTGTAAAGGCATTGAGTTTTGTTTGGACAGCCCTCCTAATTTCTAACATCTTTCACAGGTCTTGCAGTGTATATTGGCATCTCTGAAAAGAGAAGGCCAATAGAGCCCACACTGCAACACTTTGTTAGCTATTTTTCTCCGACTAAAGTGACCCCCACAGGCATTTTCATGGCACATGGCTAGAATACTGGGGACATCACTTTCGGGAACACACTTTCGAATGATTTGGTATGCACAATACTTGTACAAGCATGGTTCCTCCCAGAAAAAGAATTTGACCTGTGAGAAAAAAAAGGTCTTTGTCCATTTTTGTCCCATGGACAGGAATCTTGCCTATAACTAGATAATTGACAATATGTGCATACCAAGGAACTAAAGATTGGATGGCAAATAGTTGCTCATCCGGGAAGACATCATTTGTAGCAAGGTCATCAACACCTTTCTTTAACATAATTCTGGACAAGTGGTCAGCCACCACATTTTTTACACCCTTTTTGTCCTTGATTTCGATGTCAAACTCCTGCAACAGGAGTATCCATCTAATCAATCTGGGCTTTGCATCCTTTTTGGACAGTAGATACTTCAGTGCTGAGTGGTCGTGAAGATGACAGGTTTAGACCCAAGTAGGTAAGGTCTAAACTTGTCCACAACAAAAACCACAGCCAGAAGCTCTTTCTCGATTCTTGTAATTCAATGGCTAAGCTCAAAGAATGATTTCTTTCGAGATAGGCAACGACCATAGGCAGCTTATCTTTTCTCTGGCCCAAGACAGCACCTATTGCCAAGTTAGATGCATCACACATCAACTCAAAGGGCATGGTATAGTCAGGTGTTTGGAGTACAGGGGCAGAGGTGAGGCAAATTTTCAAAGTTTCAAAAGCCTCCAGACATTCAGCAGAAAAGTCAAAGGGCACATCCTGGCAGAGCAGGTGACACAATGGTTTAGCAATTTTGCTGAAGTCTTTGATAAACCTCCTGTAAAATCCAGCATGTCCAAGGAAAGATCTGATTTGCTTGACTATTCTTGGAGGGGGCAAATTTGCAATGAGGTCAACTTTGGCCTTGTCTACCTCAATTCCATCTTTAGAGACTATATGGCCCAACACAATTCCTTGTGTTACCATGAAGTGGCTCTTTTCCCAACTTAAGACCAAATTGGTCTCCTCACATCTTTGTAAGACCTGGTGGAGGTGTTGTAGACATTCGTCAAAGCTATCCCCATAAATCGAAAAATCAACCATAAAAATTTCCAAGAATTTGTCAATCATATAAGAAAATGTGGCATACATACACCTCTGAAAGGTGGCTGGGGCATTACACAGTCCAAAAGGCATCCTTCTGTAAGCAAAGGTACCAAAAGGACAAGTAAAAGTAGTTTTCCCTTGATCAAGAGGGTGCACAGGGATCTGGTTGTACCCTGAGTACCCATCAAGAAAACAGTAAACACTTTCCCAGCCAACTTATCCAAAATTTGATCAATAAAGGGGAGGGGGAAGTGGTCTTTTCTGGTCTTGGAGTTGAGTTTTTGATAATCGAAGCAAACTCTCCAGCCAGTGGTCTCCCTGGTTGGTCTCAGCTCTCCAAACTCGGTTGTGATCACTGTTATGCCAGATTTCTTGGGCACCACTTGGATTGGTGCCACCCAGTCAGAATCAGAAATGGGATAAATAACCCCAGCATCCAGCAATTTAATGATTTCTTTCAGGACCACTTCCTGCATGTGAGGATTCAGTTTCCTCTGCATTTTCCTGGAGGGTGTTAAGCCCTCCTCTAGATGAATCCTATGCATACAGATTGATGCATCAATCCCTCCTAGATCAGCAATGGTTAAGCCAATTGCTTTCTTGTGCTTCCTCAAAACTGTTAGCAATTCCTCCTCTTGCTCATTGGTAAGAGAAGAGGAGATAATTACAGGAAGTTTTTTGTCTTTCTCGAGGAAAGTATATTTCAATGTCTCTAGAAGCTTCTTAAGCTCCAGATCAGGTGCTTGTTGGATGGATGGCAGGATTGGTGCATTGTTGGTTGGAGGAAGTGGCAGTAATGTAGGTTTCCAATTGGAATGCTGCACTAAGCCCACAGAAGACTTCAATGGGGACATGTCTTCTGGCATTAAAGCTAGGCTTCCTTCCTCTACCATGTTCCAAACTTCAGTTAAATTAGTGACAATGTTGCCCCACTCCGGCAGAGTGGGCAATTCTTCTTCAACAATTTCTTCTAGTACATCTATTGCAAAGCATTCCTCATTGTCCAGCAGAGGGTACTTTGCACTGTTGTACACATTAAGCTCAACTTTCATATGTTCAAAAGTGACTTCCATGATCCCAGACCTACATTGAATGCATACATTGGTAGTGGCCAAGAATGGTCTGCCCAGAATAACAGGTATCGGGGATGTACTCTTGTTGCAGCCCATGTCCAAAACAAGAAAGTTTGCAGGGTAGAAGACCCTGTCTACCCCCACTAAGACATCCTCAACCACTCCCATGGGTTTCCTCTTAGACCTATCAACCATCAATAGGACAATGGGGGTGGGCTTAAGCTCCCCCAAACATAGCTGCTGATACACACTGTATGGCAGCAGGTTAACACTGGCTCCAAGGTCTAGAAGGGCCCTTCTAATCGTGTGGTCTCCAATTATACAGGGAATAGTAGGTATCCCTGGGTCTTGCAACTTCTCAGGCATTGTCATGGTTAATACAGAATTAACTGTATCAGTTGCAAAGACCTTTTTGGACAAATGGCCTCTGGCCTTCCTTTACTGAGTACAAAGGTCTTTCAGAAATTTTGCATAGGCTGGGACCTGTCGGATTACGTCAAGAAGGGGTAAATTTATCTCAACCTGCTTAAAGGTCTCCATCATTTCCTCAATCTGTGCCTACCCCTTATCAAAAGGGGTAGGGCCACTCAAGGCTTGAGGAAATGGCAGCTGAGGTACTGCTGGTTCCTTAGCTGCAAGCCTATGACTGAACTTTTATTTTTTTCTTTTTTCTGCTTTTATCTCCTGCTGAGGCTCAACTATAGCCTCTTTATTTTTCCCTTGTTAAAGGGTAGCAGGCAATTCTTGACTCTGTGCTCTAACAAAGTCTCTTTCACTTTCACTCGACAGTTCCTTGGGAATGACCTCTCCTTGTTCCTTACCCACCTGGTTGTCTACCAACTTGCTAGACCTTAGGGCTGTGATGGCATTAGCCCCCTCAAAATTTGAGGAGCCTTCTCCAATTGAATACTGGCCCTTACGGTTGGCTACGGGCTGGCTTGGCAACTTGCCCTCTTCTCTTTTAGCCAAAGAATTGGCTATTTGGCCTAATTGCTCTTCTATCTTTTTTATGCTTTGACTGTGAGAAGTCACAGTCCAAGGCTTTGCAATTGGGCCAAAACCTGGTCCTCGAAAGAAGCACTTCGGGGCTGAGGTGAAGGAACTACCAACTAATTTTGTTGCTGGGGCTGCTGTTGCTGCTGGAAATTCGACCTTGGGGCTCTGGTTAAACTGCTGCTGTAGCCTTTGAGGTAAGGCCAACATCTATTGTGGCTGCATATAGTTGTCTTGCATCCACCTCAAATTTGGGTGGTCTCTCCATTGGTAACCAACATTTTGGTGCTGGTATCTATATGGCTATTTGTTGTAGCCACCAGATTGTTGCTGTCCAAAAGATTGGGTAGCAGCAGCCTGTTCCATCACATACTCCAGGTATTGCCCTGCAGATGGGCACTCTTCCACTGTGTGTTGTGGAGATTGGCATATCAGACATGCCTCCATCACTTGTGCAGCCATTCTGGGCTGCACCACAGTTAAAATTTTATCAAACTTATCCGAGAGATTGGCCATCTGCATTCTCAAGTCATCATTTCCCCTTACTTCATACATCTTTTCTTTAGAAGTTTCAGCCAACCCCAACTTAGGAGAAGGCTCTTGAACAGATCTAGATGAGGACATCTTCTGAAAAGCATTTTCGCTAATGACTTCGAACAAGTCCCATGCTTCATCAGCTGTTTTATGCATGTACGTTCCACCACAAGAGGCATCTTCCATGTCTCTGCTTTTCTCATCAATCCCATTGTAGAAGCTCTAGACAAGCTGCCAATCAGGGATCTTGTGGTGGGAACATTGTTTGAGCATCTCCTTAAATCTGTCCCAGGCTTGATTAAAATCTTCAGTTGGGGACTAGGCAAAAGCAAGTATGCCTTTCCTCAACTAGCTTGTTTTGGTCTCTGGGAAAAATTTAGACAGAAATCTTGTCTGGAGGTCTTTCCAGGAAGTGATGTTGTTGTTTGGGAGAGTAGATAACCAGGTCATGGCCCTGTCCTTTAGGGAGAAAGGAAAGAGCCTTAACCTAGTGGCTTCTGGTCCCAAACCAGCAATGGAGAATGTCGTGCACAGGGCCAAGAATTGGTCAATGTGCTTGTAAGGGTCTTCCTTGCTGAGCCCATGGAAAGAGGGAAGTATTTGAATGATGAAAGTTTTAATCTCGTAGTTTCCCTGAACATCTGGGAATTGAATGCTGAATGGAGAATTATAATCATCCGGAGCATTCAATTCCTTCAATGTTCTGAGTTGCTCTTCACCCATAACTGTTGTCTCTATTTCAATAGGGGGCTCGACTGTGGTGTGTTTGTGCCTTCTCGGTCTTCTACCCCTTTCTATCTCAGGGTTAGCAGGCTCTAATGTAGGACTGAGGGATCTCCTTCCTAACATGGACACACACCAACAGCAGGGAAGACTATTCGCAGGCACATTGCACTTAACAAAATTTACAACTATCCTAATCAACTACTATGGAATCATCAAAGGAGAAATAAACTGAGGTTTTGGGGTTAGAGAAGTGCAAATAGAGGTAGCTAGACTCCCAGTGCAATTCTACTCTCCTTCTTTGCTACGGTCCAGATCTGTAAGAAAAATTCCAAATGTCAATCAGCAGTATCAATTATTCACAAGTACAGCTACCAAAGAGTAAAGAATACAAAAATCTAGAGTCTACTAATAGATCAAGATTCCCCGGCAATGATGCCAAAAACTTGTTAGGCTATTTTAAGTGCTTGCTACTAACTTTATTGGAGACAATGATAAGAATGGGGTGAATGAAAATGAATGAAAGGTGGATTGAAAACTACAGAGCAGCAAGCCTAAAATATGCACAGTCCTGCAAGATACAGGGCCTATTGTAGCATGTTTTGATAAGTAAGAGTTTGTCCCATAGGGAAAGTTGATCTAAAGCTCCAAGGGAGCTATCTTTAGTAGGCTCTCTAGATCTGGCTACAGATCTGGTAATCCTAAATGGAAGGAGATTTAAGGTCACTATAATCTAAATCCTAAGGTAACTTAATGTCTAAACTACAGAAAGGGTAAAGAAAGAGGATGGAGTGTGAGAAAATAAATATAAAAGGGTCTCATAACTCAGACTCAGATCTGCTGCTATAGAAATTCTGTCCAATGGCTACATTATCACCAAAGAGGAGAAAGGATCCAACTCACCCCTGTGCCATGATCTAATCCCTTATGGCTATAACCTGTCCACTTAAATGGTCACAGACTATCCAATAGGGGAACCACAATCTAGAGATGGGTCAGAACAAGATTATCATTATAGACACTACTTCATCTAGGCTACAAGCTCAAGAATCCATAGGAACCTCAACCTCTAAAGTTCTGTGTGAGGGGCTAGGCCTACAAAGTGCACGAGCCTGGACACACAGGACCAGTAAGAGTTTGAGTACTAGCTTTTAACTTGGCTATTCATTGCTTTAGAAAGACAGCAGTGATCTAGTCACAAGCCTACAATCTCTACAGCCAGATCAGATCTGCAATCTGATGGTGGGTCTATACAAATATAGGAGAGTTTGTCTCTGCACAATCTCTCACAAGGATACAAGCATAAGTGCAGAGAAGAAGAATCTATCTTAGATCTGTGGATTGGCCTCACCCTTGGGCTATAATCTGTCCACTTGAATGGTCACAGACTATCCACAGAGTCTATCCTCCTCACAGAGGTCTAAGACAAAACAAGAACATTGCTGTTGCCACCATGTTCACAAGGCTACCAGCTCAAGCTCCCATGGGGATTCAGATTTAGTGGATCCTATGGTGGGGGAAGGCCTGCAATGTGCCTAACCTGGACACACAGGTCACTTGGATATGAATAAAACCTTAAAAGCAATCTTCCATCGCTTACAATACAACTTAGCAATGGAGGATCTCAAGGCAGCAGCATTGTACAAAATAACTCACAACAAAAACACCATCCCATACATGCAATAGATCCTATTACAAAAACTCCATTAAAAACTATACCATATAATCATACAAAAGGCATAGCCAGCAAGTACTGGACTATGGAGAGAAGGAAAAAGGAAAATAAATAAAAATAAATAAATAACTCCTAAACCCTAACCTTAGGCTACTATAATTCTACAGTCGGTTTCAAGAAGAAGCACAGAAGTTCAGAACCAAAAAAAAGTCCTTTAAACCTAAGCTAGGCTTAGGCTTATATAGAAGTCGGTTCTTTATGAATTAGGGTTAGGAAAACCCTAATTTCATCAATGCAATTGCGGCCCATTCTTGTCCCTTGGATGCCTCGGGGTGTGTGCACAGAGATTGGAGCATTAGAGTGCATGCCCTAGTCGCTAGAAGTTCCCAGATTACCTCTGCAGAAGTGGGGAGAAGATTAGAACTTGATCCTCGCTGAGTAGAAAAGATTTGCAGATCTTGCCATGTGGTAGAATTGGCGTCGCGGGGTTGCTTTGACTTGAAGCTCTTGCTGTAGCGGGGTTGGTACTTTGATCATCGCGGGAATGCTTTGGTCGTCGCGCAATTGGTCTTTGCATTTGAATGGCGCAAGAATGGCGCGCGCAGTTCATTCCTTGATGAATCCCGCGGCGATCCTCGCAAAGAGAACAATGTACATAGGTTTCTGGATCATGCGAGCAGTTCCTTGAAAGTATGTGTCCCGCGGCCACTGCGCGACAGCTGCGTGCTGGAATGCTTGGAGCTCTCTCTATTCAGTGAATCGCTCGAAGGTTGAAAACTCATCTCTTGAGCTGCGGGAGTGCTTTGCGAGCGCTTAAGACTGAGCCTTGCGAGGACCGCGCGAAGTATACTTTTTACTCCTTGCTGACATCCATCTGTGTGCGAACGGCACGAAGACTGCGCAACCGGTTGGGGTGCTCCCTTTAGAAGCCTGCGACAACTGCACGACGCATTCTTTTATGATTTATTTATGCTTTGTTATGCCTCTGCTGCAGCCAATTCTCTGTCTGGGTTCAACCTTTACACTTCTGAGGGGCTTCTGGGTCAGCAATAGGCTTCTTGGCATGGTTAGGGTTTTATTTGCCGCTGCTGCTTATTACTTATAGAATAGACTTAAAACACATTTATTAAATGATTATGGGTCTAACAGAAATTAAGTTAAGGGGTGAAAAGTGGTACTTTTCAGGTCTTAACAACTACCAGTTAACCCCAAAAGTGTGTTACCCTCACAATCCTGAGAGCGGACAATCGGAAAGGTGCCGTCCAACCTGATGAACTGCCACACAAAAACCACTGATACACTGCTATTCATATGTTGCTTTTCTTCTCCTCCCACCAAATGTTGGACCACTCTTACTATCTTCAACTCCTTCTCCTTTACCTTATGAATTATCAGAGTGAGGGTACAGTTGAATCAGGTCAAGAGGTTAAGGTGCAAGTACTCCAGTATTTGCCAAAGAAAAGTAAGATTTTTAAGGCTCAACGAGTGTATGCAAAAGGGCAGTTTTAAAAGGTTGGATTTTCAGGCTGAAACTGTCCAAATAAAGACCTTGGATCATTTCTTTAGTGTCATGAGCGTTGTCAATCAGTTTTGATTTGGAGGTGCCTAACTTCTAGTGAAAAGGTTTTGACTTAATCAGTCCTTAGAGCAAAAATAATGCCAAAAACACTCTTCAAAAGAAAGTGATGGGCCCAAATCTCACTAGGTATGGTCCTCAAATTAACCCATGGGGTGTATTTTCACCTTTTTCTCTCCTCTTAGGTTCACTAAGTACTAACTGAAAAACAATTTCGGCCACAGCTTTGCCTTTTTTCTGTTTCTTCTTTGATTTATCAGGGCTCATAGCAGGTGGGTGCACTATGGCCCTCTTCTTTGGAGCAAATTTCTTCTTTTCTTTTGGATTGGAGGGCTCAACAACAGGTGAGGGAGCCTCAGAGGTCTCCAATGTGGAGGCCTCTGCAATCCTAGCCGATTTTCTAGTGGCCACAAGGCTGCCGCTGACGGATGGGTTCAACATCGCAGTGAGGGTATCTACAAATTTTAAACCTGTTGCCATAGGTGCTTGTTAAGACCTGAAAAGTACCACTTTTCACCCCTTAACTTAGCCTTTGATTAGACCCTTAGCCATCTAATAAAGTTTTGTTAAGTGTTTTCTGCAGATAATAAACAGCAGTGCAATAAGGCCAGAAATCATGTTAAGGAGTCTGTATTGGCACCAGAAGTCCCTCAGAAGAATGAGCCATGAATCCAGACCTGAAGTAAGCCTCGCGCAGCTGACAAAGCCTCAAAGGATTCAGAAAACTATGCTTCGCACAGTCCTCGCGAGCTTCCCAAGACTTCACAACAAGTGCTCGTGCAGTTGAGTAATAGAAGAGCTTCAGTAGCACAACCTCGCGCAGCTCTCATGAAGTTCAGGAGTAAATGGTCGTGCAGTCTCGCGCAGTTCAAGAAGACCTGAAATCAACTTCACGCAGTTCACTCAAAACCACTGAGGAGAGAGAACTTCAGGAGATTCTTCACGCAGCTGTCACGCAGTAGCCGCAGGATGCAAATGTCAAGAGAACCTGTCGTGCAGTTCAGAAAAGCCTCAAAGCTATAGCGAGGATCCTCACGAAGATCTATCAAGAAAAGAAGTTGTCGCGCGGTTCAGGAAGAAAGCAGCCTCGAGAAGTCAGAAGTTAGCCTCGCGAAGATCTATTGTGAAATGGAATGCTCGCGCAGTTCTCGTGCTATTCACAAGTAGCAATCCAACCGCGCGAAGCCCAATCCAGCGAAAGCTTAACTACCTACCTCGTGACTGCTCAAAGCATTAAGAAGCTGCAACCCCGCGATGTCTGAAGTTTTAATGTTAAACTCAACCACGCGAAGAACAGAGCTACCACGCGACAAGTCTGGGAATCGACTGCAACCTGGCGAACCTCTGAACTCCAACTTCCATCATTCTGCAGAGGACTTTCTAAGAATTTCTAAGGATTAGGGCACGCACTCCCATGCTTAAATCTTTGTGCACGCATCCTGAGGCATCCAAGGATCATTAATAGGCCATGTGGCATCGCTAAAATTAGGGTTTCCTAACCCTAATGCACCGCCACACCCACTGCTATATAAACCTAAGCCTGGTTTAGGTTTAGGAGGCCAGACGAGTTCAGTTTTTGCTCTGTTTTGTTTTTAGCATTGTAGTCTTGTTTTTCTATAGCCGTAAGTAGTTGTCCTTTTTCTTCTTCTTCTCTCCATGGCCCAACACTTGCTGGCCATGCCTTTGTATGCTTACTAAGATCAGATTAATGGAATTTGTGATTGGGTGTTGTACTTTTATGGGATTCATGTGGTTGTGAGTTGCTCTGTGCAAGGCTGCTGCCTTGTGATCCGCCATTGCTTTGGCTATGATTCAAAGCAATGGAGGACTAATTCTAAGGTCCCATTCAGATCCAAGTGACCTATGTGTCTGGGCTATCATGGTCCTATACAGCCTTAGCCCCACCACAGGACCCACTAGATCTAAAATCCCCATGGAAGCCTGAGCTGGTAGCCTTGTGACCATGGTGGTGGCAGTAATATTCTTATTTTGTTTTGGGCTCCGTGAGGAGGATAGCCTCTGGGATAGTCTGTGACCATTTAAGTGGACAGGTTATAGCCTTAGGGTGAATCCAATCCGCCGATCCAAAATGGATCCTTCTTCTCCGAGCCTGAGCTTGTAGCCTGGTAGGAGATTGTACAGAGGCAGACTCCCCTATATTAGTATAGACCCGCCATCAGATGGCAGATCTAATCTGGGTATGGAGATTGTAGGCTTGTGACTGGACCATTGTAGGCCCACTCAAGCAATGGACAGCTAGATCTAAGGTGGTACTCAATCTCTTGCTGGTTCTATGTGTCTAGGCTATCATGGTCTTATACAGCCTTAGCCCCACACATAGATCTTTAGAGGTTGAGGTTCCCTATGGATTCCTGAGCTTGTAGCCTGGATGAAGTAGTGCCTACAATGATTAACTTATTTTGACCCATCTCTGGAGTGTGGTTCCCCTATGGGATAGTCTGTGACCATTTAAGTGGACAGGTTATAACCTTAAAGGATTGAATCATGGCACAGGGATGAGTTGAATTCTTTCTCCTCTTTGGTGATAATGTAGCCATTGGACAGGATTTCTATACTAGCAGATCTGGATCTGAGTCATAAATTCCAGCAGATCTGAACCCAATAGCATACTTCTCACCCTTTTATATTTATTTTCCCTCACTCCATCCATCTTCTTAACCCTTTTCTGTAGTTAGTTCATTAGGCTACCTTAGGATACTTAGAATAAGTGACCCTAAACTCCCCTCCTTTTAGGACTGCCAAATCTGTAGTCAGATCTGGAGGGACTACTAGAGATGGCTCCCTTGGAGCTGTAGATCACCTTTCCCTGTGAGACAAACTCTTAAATATCAAAACTTGCTACAAATGGACCCTGTATCTTGCAGGTCTAAGATTTCTTAGTTGTGCTGATTCCATCCCCTATTTTACTTTGATTTTAAATTGCTTTTACCACCAACAAATAAAGTAAGCACCACTTGAGAAACCAACAGTGCTCAGATTAGTAAAATTTGGGTTTACAACCTTGAGAAAATACCACTCACTCAGAGTAAGCACAAAATCTTCAAATTCTCCCCTTCTTATCTTCTTTTAACTAAATCAAGCACAGGGTAGAGAGAGAAATGGAGATCGTACTAGTTGAGAGCTAGGGTTCCACTTGAAATTGTGCACAGTAGCTCAAATCCCTCCAAACCTCATTCAAAGTAACCAAGAGTAGCTAGGGAATAAAATGATGGGAGGAAAATGCTTGAGGTAGAGAAGAAAGGAGGGGAAAGGGACGTCGGTTCTTGTGTTGAGAAACAAGAGCAGACACAAGAAATGAAGAAAATGAGGGGCTTTGCTGAGTTTATAGAGCAAATCTTGCAGTTCGCAGAGATGGCAAGAGGAGCCGCGGAGTTGAATCTTTTACCTTTAGTGCGCGAGGCCATGTGTTGCCTCAAAAGGTTATCTCGCGTGGTGCTCGCGCAGAACAACACTGAGGCCATGCTTCTCTTATAGCTTGAGCTTACGGAGCAAAAATGCAGTTCCGTGAGGCATTTTTATAGCCATTGCTTAGGCTTTTAGCGCGCGAGGAATTCAAGTGAGGGCTCGCGTGTAAATTTAAGCATTCTACCTCTGCGAGACAGTATAGCTTTTCAACCTTTACTCAGTTAGCTCAATGCAGCACATTGGTTAGTGCATTCATGTTGTTGTGCACCCAACCAATGTGCATGGACACCAAACCTCAGACAGGTAATTCACTTCAATCATGAAACACATATGCCCATTTAAATTAATAAATCATCAGCATTGCAGGATTCTAAAGATAGTTTTTCAGATCAAGTTCAATGCAATTATGATGAGAGCACCTCAACCAATCATCCGCAATCATAAACAGCAAATTCAAATGACAAAAATGCACATGTATCCAACACAAAATTCAAAAACAGATAAAGCAAGACAAGCAAATCATCATAACACTAAAAACACCACTGACAGAATTCTACATAACACAAATCAAAATAGAATTTTCATACATATGGTATACTTATTACCAATGTTTGGATCATTGGGCACTAGCTTCTTCCTGAGTAAAGGATGCATCACCAATCATATACTGACCTTTAGAATTTGTCAGGGGTTGACTAGGCAATTTTCCTTCTTCCCTCCTATTCAGAGCATTATAAAGCTGGCCCAGCTAGTCCTCAATCTTCTTGATGCTCTGTCCATGGGAATTGACAGTTTACACCAAGCTCCCCAGATTCTACTTCGAAGCCAGCATGTACTCTTCAAATAAAGAGGATCTGGGCTGTTGTGGGTGCAGGGCCAGCTGGTTAGACTGTGGGACAGGTAACAGAAAATTTTGCCTTTGTGGGTAACCTTGATTAAACTGGTGCTGGGGTCTGTAAGGGCTACCATTTACTGCTGCTGGGTTGAGGATATGAATCTTGTCTCCACCTCAAATTTGGGTGGTTCCTCCAAGAATACCCAGCAGGCTGCTGCCCAAAAGTTTAAGCAGCATTGGATTGCTCCATAATAAAATCTGGAAACTGGGTGGCAGATGGACAATCATGAATCGAATATGTGGGAGACTGGCATATCAAACATGCTTCCTCCACCTATGCAACCACCTGGGGCTGCATCACATTCATGAGTTTGTCAAATGTCAAGCTTAGGTTTTCCACCATTCTCTCTAGATCACCTTGCATTTTCACTTCATATATTCCACCTCTAGGGGTGGCCTCTTTTACCATCTTAGCTGGAGTCTGGCTATTATTGCGTGACAGAGACTCCTGCTGCATGAAATTTTCCCCTATTATGTCAAACAGCTCCCAAGCTTCCTCAGCTGTCTTATGGAGGTAACTACCACCACAGGAAGCATCCACCATATCCCTGCTCTTGGAATTAATTCCTTGATAAAATACTTGGACAAGCTGCCACATTGGGATTTGGTGGTGGAGGCATTGTTTTAACATCTCCTGGAATCTTTCCCAAGCTTCATAAAAATCCTTAGTTGAGGCCTGAGTAAATGACAAAATATTTGTCCTCATCTGGCTGGTTTTGTTCATGGGAAAGAATTTGGCCAGGAACTTAGTTTGAAGGTCACTCCATGACTGTATGCTATTGGTTGGGAGCTTTGATAGTCATGCGTTGGCTTTATCCTTTAGTGAGAAAGGAAAAAGTCTCAGTTTGGTGGCCTTTGGCCCCAAGCCAACAATATTGAAGGTAGTGAAAAGTGCTAAAAATGGGTCTATATGCTTGTTGGGATCTTCTTTACTAAGCCCATGAAACGAAGGCAGCATATTGATGGTGCAGGATTTAATCTCATAATTCCTTTCAAAAAGGGGAATTGAATGCAGAAGGGAGAGGTGTACTCCCCAGGTGCATTATACTCCTTGAATGTTCTCTACCTCTCAGCCATGATAGTTGGTTCAGTTTCAACAGCAGGGCCCTGTGGGATGCGCCTAGGTCTAAGGATGCTTTCAACCTCTAGATTTGGAAGTTCAAGCTCAGGATTTAAAGACCTTCTACCATGCATATACTCACACCCACAGTAAGTACAGAAAATGCTCACAAGCACACACAAAGAATAGTTCAAACAAAAATGAACAACTATACAGATTTACACTAAACAAACACAGGGAAGTAAACATAAATGGACTGAGATTTTGGGGGAAAGTAAGTGCAAACAGAGCTCACTTCACTCCAAATGCAGCTCTAGCTTTTCCCTTCTTCTGCTGTCCATTTTTGCAAATTTCCACAAAGAATCAGTAGTACTTTTATTCTAATTTAGGTACAGCTATAAGGAATTTGGAAATCTAAATTATAGTATAACTTAGGTCTCCTAAAAAGATCAACATCCCTGGCAACGGTGCCAAAAACTTGTTGCGGATCCCAGTTGTGCTTTAGTTTATTGTGTGGTGGAAATCAATTAAAAACAAAATGAAATAAAAGAATGAATTCAGCACAACTAGAGTACTCCTAGACCTGCAAGATACAGGGCCTATTATAGCAAGTTTTGATAAGTAAGAGTTTCTCCCACAGAGAAATTGATCTAGAACCCAAAAATGGGCTATAATAGTAAGCCTCAAGATCTAACTACAGATCTAACAATCCTAAAGAAAGGGGGTTGGGTGTCACAACTACACTAAATTAATCCTAAAAATAGAGAAATAAAATATAGCCATATCCTAAAGAAAGGTTTAAGAAAAAGATGGTGATGGTGTGTACCAAAATAAAATATAAAAAATAGTGAGAAGTAAGCAAGTTAAGTTCAGAGTTAAACCAGTAATGTAACTCAGATTTAGTCTGTCTCTACAGTGCTCCTTGCTGAGACGCTATCAAAAGCCTCAATAAGGTAGAAATGTCTAGTTTAACCCATGCCATTTGGGGTGCTCTTAAGGCTATAGGCTGTCCACTCAAATGGTCACAGCCTACTCTATAGAGTCTGTCAAATCCCATTAGTTAAACCAGAAGTTGCCCATCTAGTCTAGAGGAGTGGGCTGATCATTTCCCCAGCGACTGGACCAGATCAAGCTGTGAATACTATTACAATACTATGTAATGCCAGTGCTACAAGCTCCCCAGATTTGCGCATAGATCTGGCTGACATCTATAGGTATTCCAACCCAGAAGATCGTAAGTGTTTTGCTAAGGCCAACGGCTCACTAGTGCCCATAAAAAGGACCATGCAACAGGTTGAATAGGGCTTTAGATTTAGCTGGGCATTGCTACAAATGACCTGTAATGACTCAGCCTCAAGCTGTAATTACTACAGAGCGTTCAGATCTAACATCTGATGTCGGCTAGGTAAAACAAAGGGGAGCCAGTTCCTGTATAAACCTCCTCACAAGGCTCTAGAAGCTCATGTGCAGGGGAGAAGAATCCTTCTCAAACATGTGAATGGACACAACCTTAGGGCTATACTCTGTCCACTTAAATGGTCACAGGGTATCCCATTGGTCTGTCCATACCACAGAGGCCTGAGAAAGAACATGAAAACTGTTATAACTACCATGGTTCACAGGCCTCCGAGCTCCCCAGATCTCACTATAGATCCAGCATTGCTTTCCATGGGACTATCAAATCAAGAGAAATCAGATGGTAAATAATAGATCTACTAGAAACTGAATGGGCTAGTCCCAAATATATAGATCCTATAGATATCTAAAGAAATCATAAGATCTTTAGATTCGATTAGGCATTAAAACAACAATTCATTGATAAACACAAAACTTACAATGAACTGCCTCCAAGTTATAGCCTGTACACAACTGCTCATCCACAATCTCAATGTATATAAAATTTATTACAAATTAAAATAAAACTAAACTTAGCTGCTTACAGGGAGATTAGCCAACAAGTGCTAGGCTAAGAGAGAAGAAAAAAGGAAAAAAGAGGTGATCAAACCCTAACCCTAGCTTGCTGGAGCTCGCAGCCGGCAGAGGATGAAAAGAAAAATTGATGATAAAACTAGACTCTAAGTGTAGCTTATATACTCTGTTCATACGGCCTTGGCTCTGAAGGGATTAATCCTAATTTTTTCAGCAAACGTGGCACTATTACATCCCTTGAATGCCTTGAGTCGTGCACCTCAAAATCTGTACCTCGAGATGTGTGCCCTAGCCTTTGGAAATTTCTAAAAGGTCCTTGAGTTAAACCTAAGAAGTGGAGAGCCCATGCTTCGCGGGGCTGGCATATGCATGTACGTATTCGCGCAGTTGCAGGGCCTTCATAGAGTAGCTTTTGGTTGATGGGAAGTGCTCACTCGCGCAGTTAATCTTTAGTTAATCGTGCAGTTCCTTTGCACTGCAATTCTCTCACGGAGGTGATCTGGAGTGCCTATACTTCTAGTGCAGTAGAGCTTCAGAAGCTCTCTCTCTCGCTAGGTACTCGCGTAGTTATGCTCCTACACTCGCGTAGTAATTGGTAAGGCTTCAAAGTGCGCAAGATCTATGCGAGGAGAATTCTGGGCACCTCTGTCTTCCACAGCCACGCACGAACTCCACGAGGTGAACTTTAGTTCAGTTCACACATGGACTCGCTATGTTTTTCGTGCGGCTGCTTTAAGACCTGATCTCTGCGAGAGCTTTGCCACCACAAATTCTGAGGATTTTAATCCACGAGATCTTCGCGATGTCTTCACAACTCTCCTCTTAACTGCGCTTCCTATCTATGAGAGGGCATCTTCCACTACATCCTTAGCTTCGCGAGGGAGCTTCTCAACTTTGCGTGATCTATCTTTCTATGCTCTGCTACATTGCACTTGCTGCTTTTACAGTTTCTCCATTCTCAACCAACTTCATTCATCTGCGAGGCTTTTGGTCAATGATGATCAGCACCTGGTCACCATGGTGAGCACTACTAGGGTGTTCCATTAGGCTTTGGTTCAACTGTCATCTTTGCATGTCTTATTCCTCTTCTTTGGGCTAATAAGGATGGATTTTGTGTTAAGCTGCATAGATTATTGCTAACTATAAAACACACTTAACAAATGATTATTAGACTACTTTAAGGTCTATCAAAGGCTAGGTTAAGAGGTGAAAAGTGGTTCTTTTTAGTGAATAACAACCGCCATGGTGTTCCATCAATCTCTGGCTCAGCTGTCATCCTTAGCTTGAATTCTCTCTTTTTAACACAAAAGGCATGGATTTTGTGTTAAGCAGTATAAGTTATTACTAATCTACAAAACATGCTAAACAAGAGTTATTAGTCAGCTTCAAGGTCTAGCAAAGGCTAGGTTAAGATATGAAAAGTGATACTTTTCAGTGAATAACATTTATGGATTGTATATATAGTTGTAATCAATTTTGTAAAAGGGAGCCAGGAATATTCTTAGCCTGTGCTCATTTTAGGATTAGCGTTAGGGTTTAGTTTCCTTCCTTTTCCATTTTCTTTTTCTTCTCTTAGCTCAGCATTTGTTGGCTAAATCTTTATAGCAGATAGGGTTATTTTGGATGCTGTAATCTCTTTTGTAATAACAT
The DNA here is from genome assembly GCA_021018995.1 of Chloranthus sessilifolius. Classification (NCBI taxonomy): domain Eukaryota; kingdom Viridiplantae; phylum Streptophyta; class Magnoliopsida; order Chloranthales; family Chloranthaceae; genus Chloranthus; species Chloranthus sessilifolius. The sequence goes on along the minus strand of CM037584.1, from coordinate 119,576,832 downwards.
TATGAGCAATTTTGGAATCTTGCAAAGAATGCATCCTTAAGGGCAGAGTCATTGTAAGTCCTTTTTAGCAATGAACAACCATTTTTAATGCTCCATTTAATCTGTATTGTTTTTATGTTTATCATTTAGATCTATATGGGTTTATGCACCTATGGATGTATGTGCTTGTAGCCTCACAAACATAGTGGCTGCAGTAGTTTTCTTGTTCTAGTTTAACCCCTTAGCTGGATCATATCTATGGGATAGTCTGTGACCATTTAAGTGGACAGAATATAACCCTAGGATTAGTTCATATCACAAGGCTGAGCTGGATTCTTTCTACCTTGCACTTGTGCTTGTAGCCAAGTGAGGGACTGCAACAGATCCAGCTTCTCCTTTGTTTTACAATACTATTTTCAGTGAATATATATGAGATCTTGCAGAGATTGCAGACTTGAGAGCTAGGTCATTGTAAGCCTCTTTGTAGCAATGACCAACTGATTTTCAAGCCCCATTCAATCTATAATTTCTTGTGGTCTTCACTAGATTTTCACGGATTGTTTGCTCTTATGGATGCATGAGCTTGTAGCATTGCAAACATAGTGCCTGCAATGATTTTCTTGTTTCAACTTCAACCTCTTGATTAGATGAAATCCTTGGGATATTCTGTGAGCATTGAAGTGGAAAAATATAGTCCTAAGATCAGTTCATGTCTCTAGGTTAGGCTGGATTCTTCTACCTTACACTTGTGCTTGTAGCCAAGTGAGGGAGTGCTGCAGATCCAACTCTTGACTTGTTTTGCAGTAAAGATTAGCCCATAGCTGCCTACTTCTCCATAGTTTTATTTTTATTTTCCCAAACCACTTTCATTCTTCTTTATCCCCTTTCTTTTAGTTCTATTTTTAGTTTAGTTTGTGACGCCCCAAAAATACCCTCTTTACCTTGCTTTCTAGTTTAGGTTTAGAGTTGCCAGATTTATAGTAGATCTGGAGATTTACTATTCTACTGTTGTGTTTAGATCATCACTCCCTATGGGACAAACTCGTACTTATCAAAACTTGTTATAACAACCATGAATCTTGTAGGATTGTGTGGTTGTTTACTGTTGTGTTTAATCCATTTTAGGCCCCCTCTTTATCTGTTCTTGCCTTTATTTATTTCCACTGTATTTTGACCACACATTTATAATAAAAAGAACTACAACACAATTAAGAAGCAACACGCGAGTGCCTTCTCAGATATTGGATGGGGTGGTTATTTTCGAGATCATCACCACTAGGGCTGCCACTCTACTTGGAACTGGGTTGGGTGTATTGTTGCCCATTTTTCCCCCCTTAAACAAAAGCTACCCACGAGAATATTCAATTATGTCCCTTGATTCACTTTAAAATTTCAGTTTTAAGAAAGTTTGCTTAAGTCCAAAATGGGACCTTTGCCACTGTCCAAATCGGGCTATGAGAGTCCCATGCCGCCAGCACGGGTTGACATTCAAGGGTGAAATATGATAAGTAGTAAGAAAAAGGAAAGGCCAGTCAAGTGACTATGTGGGAAAATGTAAAGAAATGTAAATGACGGAAATTTAAATCTAAGCTATCAAGTAGGCCTTCCAAATGACTTAGGCGGTAAGTGACTGAAATTTAAATCTAAGTTTCAAGTAGGCACGTGAAACGGTTGCGGCGGTAAATGACGTGGCCAATCAAATGACTACGCAAAAAGATACGAAATCATAAGGGTAAGTAGCATAAAAATAGAGTAAAAATACAAGGAATTGTAGGGGTGAGTAGAAAGCCAAAAAAAAGGGTGCCACTCAAATGACTAGGACAAAAAAGACAAAAATAGGTCAAAAGCAATAAAAAAGGGTGCCACTCAAATGGCGCTAAAAATGTCGCCATCTGTGTAATCGTGGACCTGTCGCGACGATGCACTAAAAATGGACTCACCACCCAGAGCTTTTGGTGTCCCGGGATACCCAAAATCAATATCATGAGCATCGAAGTGCGAGAGATGACTCTGAATCACCAGTCAACGCCAAGGCCTCTAGGGTAAAGACTTCAGTTATCAATTGGGAAGGTGTTGACCCGCTCGTAAGCGGTCGCTACTATGGCCAAGTGCGTAAAAAGATTAAAAAAGGGTAGCACTTCTTCCCCTTGCCTGAAGGCAGCCGGATCCTATTAAGCTCTTTGCAATCACTGAGATTTCGGTGGCATAATGACTCAAATTCTAGGATAGAGGAACACCAAAAAAGAAGGTAGAAGAGTAGAGGGGAGAGCCGGAGCTCTCGGGCCCTTATAGCACCGTTGTCGGACCTTCGCATCGATGTTAACTCCAGTGAGCTTCTGATAACACCAAAGGGTAAGGGTGATTCTTAGTTTGCTATGGTTTGGAAGCAAAGGATTGGGAGTGATGGCATGGGAGATGAGTTAAGGATTCTAAGGTTAAAGGCTTAGAGAGATGGGTGGAGTGTAGTAGTATGAGATCGGCTAAGGTTCCAAGTGTTGGAGGAATTTAAGCTTTGAGATGGGGAGGGATTTTTCTAGAGTTTTCTTTCTAAGAATTTTCAAAAAGTCTCTAAACAAAGGGGGTGGGTCTCTATTTATAGAGTATGAGGAGATTAGTAAGTGGTTAAGTCACTAATTAGTTTAGGAATTAGGTAATAGGAAATCTAAGATTTTAGGGTTTTCTAGGGCTTGGAGAAGAGGGATTTGGGTTTTAATGTTGGATGATATGGTGATGGTTTGAATGACATAAGAGTGATATCTAAGGTTGGGAGGGGCATAAGGATCCTAAAGAAACAAATCCCGAAGTTCGGAATGGTCCACAAGCCAAACCCCCAAATCTGAAATCTATTTTTTTAGGTAAAAAAACCCATTTTCGAAATAGAGAATTTCAGGCCCACACTGGAGAATAACTAAACATTTTTACAAAACATTTCCTACGAGTATGCATGCACAAGTTTTTCTTTTTTTTTCTTATTTCCATTGGATGTATCAACTCGAGCTACCCCAAAACGAAATATTATAATAGTCAATCGGAGTTTTCTATCCAAAGTTATGGCCATCGGAAGTTCGAGGGCTGCACAACATCATGAATCCATGAAATGCAATCTTTTGGGGTTTCAAGCCTCCAATGGCTGACATTGGGACTATCCAGAAATTGGGGAACATTCTCTATGGTTTTTTTCTATGCTTCCTAAGGTTGCCTAGGGTTCTAATGAGTTTTAAAGGTCCGGTATGGGTTCTAGGGGTCTGGTATGGATTCTAATGGTCCGGGAAGGGTTCAAAGGGTCCCAAAAGTGCTTTCGGAAGCTCGGATCATCATGAACTAGAGTACTCAACTCCAAACAATATTGTAAGGATCGTTCCAAACTTGGGTGTCTACAATTACCTTATTCCATTCTAATTCTTTTCATGTATTTTATATTCATGTTTCATATTCCATTCAGTTCAAAGTATCATATAACTTTATTTTTAAAGTTCATTAATCATATTTTAATGCATTCCAAAACATTTTAGTCATTAATATCAAACATTAGACATCATTCAAATTCATCTGTATCCATCAGTTCCATCAATCAATTAATTAGTTAGATTAAACAATTTTGCTCAACTCACAAATCAAAGTTCGAGTCTTCAAATTCCAAGACTTGATCCTAAGGAAGGATCTTGTCGGTTCACACTTATACTAAGTGTTACCTCAGTTTTGAGTCCAATAAGGACTTATGTTTATTGTCGTCGATAAAAGAAAATTGATCATTTCTAACCAAAATTTAAGACATCGAGGTGCCTGTTTTCTAATGATCCTACAAATTCATCTGAGTCGAGTAAACTATTTGATTGCTCATCGATTGATCAACTTTCCTATTATTATTCGGGAATGATTTCCTATATGGATATCTCTTAAAAAAATCATCCTAGGTGAGCATCCTATGTGAACATCCTTTACATGGTTTAGGAGGGGTTTCTTACCTTCTATTTTCGATTTTCCAATCTATCGGTTCAAGTTCAGTTTGCAACCTATGGTTTCAATCAGTTTTCTCATTTGAGCATCGTGAGGCTCATCAAAAGATCAAGAGGTATTTATTCATTTGTTGTTTTTTGGATATGGACCTTGGGTCCACTCCTTTCTCATTAAGGACTCATTTTGGATCTTGGGTCCAATGGGCTATAGTCTTATTCGATGCATTTTGGTAAATGGGGCAAAAGGATGCCAGCCACTAGTCTATGCCGGGTCTTTGGGTCGGTTACTTGGACTTAGGTAACTCCAAACTTAGTCCATGGGTCATTTCCTATGTGTTTTGGGTCTTTACTAGATCCAATTCTAGGTATACAGGCCTCTTCAAGGTTCAGGCCGAGAAACGGATGTAATCATTATTCAAAGGGTGCCTTTATTAATTTATTTCAAAACATTTTAGGCTGGTTCATAGCTTAAAAATTCATCTAAGGCTTACCGGGCCATGGGCCAGGTAGTCAGGTCTTTAATAAATTCTAAATCCAATTCTCTTAGTAATTTGGGCTTTTTGGACCATCTAAAGGTCCAATCCAATGGCTTAGTTGACCAAGTCAACTCAAGTCCCATCACAGAATATCCTCATTATAGTAACTGCTATGATGTGGTATTTCTCAGATGGTCATAGGTCTCGGGGAAAAGTCAAGGTTTTGACCATATGCTTTAAATTTACAGATTTTTCCACAAGTGTACCAAACACTCTGCGGTAAATCGCTCGCCATTTTTAATCCCAATCTAATTTTCGGGTCCTACAAAAACTGGGTAAAAGAATATTGGTATCTACATCTTTCCCAAGTGGTGGTACTCAAAAATATAATTAGACTTGATCACGATCGACAGATTACTGAGATTTGCCCTCCTTTATCAACTTATCTGACCACGTTTATTAATCCTCAAAGTCAGGTTCGTAACTCTTAGTGCCGATATCAAAATCTCACACTCAATGTCTTTCTGGAAAGCTCAAAGAGTCATCATTAAATTCTTTTTATATCTTAAATATCAAAAGTCTTTGTATCATGATGGAATTAGGTTCATCCGATCAGAGGTCAGGTCTGGTTACAAGTTGGGTGCCATGCAACACAATTTTGCATCATGAGGTTCCAGATTTTTTGGCTGATAATTCCTAAGAAATTATCGCCTGCAATTTTAACCAAGTCTTAGGGATAGATCAAGGTTTGACCTTGATTTATCCTAAAATTTTCTAAGGGGGTCTAAGTCACAGAAATCATAGCACTTCAAGGGTTCTGATTTCTGATGCAAAAGGGCTGAATTGATGTCTTCTGCTCAAAGTTTCGTAAAATTCAAACTACAGGGAATCAGGGTATAAAATTTTAACTGGGCATCGAGAACCCGTTGATTTATTTCACTTAATGTTTTAGGAATATTTTGGATATTATTTCAATTTATTTTGCTCTCGGATCTGAGAGTAAACTGTTGTCGGCTACAAGGCTTTCAGACTTGGGCCATCGATGGGGTTCACTTTATAGTCCATCTCATGCCACAACTTTTCGGGTTTCGGTCTGGGATGATTTCAGGTTGATCTCAGATCAATCTAGATCTCATTTCAGGTTGGTCCTATTGATTTAATCGGCACGAATTGTTTGCCAGTACTAGCCTATTTGTCGGGTATGGTTCTAAGTTCATATCGGGCAATTTCGAAAGAGTTTTAAGAACCATCCGATCAAATAAAAATTTTCGGGTACAATTCTATTTTTCAAATCATTTTATTTTTGGAAATCGGTTTTACAAAAATCGGGATTTTCAAATCAATTTTTGGTCAGATTTCAAAATCCATTCACTACGCGTACTATGGCCTAAATTAGCGAATTATCGTGTTTCAAAAATTTAAACAAAAATCCAAGATTCAAATTCAAAAATCGAAATTTTCTACACAATGATGAACATAGTTCATCGTTGACTAATCTAGACCATTGGATGGCCTTGCATGATCACAGTATTCACATGCATGACATCCAAATATTCTGGTCAAACCAATATTCCAAAAAACTTTAAAAACTTCATACCAAAAACCAAATTTCATTTACAAAATTTCAAGAAAATCCTACACTATAGTAGTCTTAGTCTACTTGACCAATCGAGACCATATGATGGCCATGCATGATCATCAAGATCACATGCATGGCATTCCATGGCTTAACTCACATAAGCTACAGAAATTCAAGAATTAAACCTAAAAAAAATGTCCAAGAAAAATAAAATCTATGGACAAAAACCTACACTACAAGACTACAAACACCAACATAAAGCTAACTAAGACATTACCTTGGCTTGTTCTTCTAAAGCTTTCTGATTTTCCCTTGTTTATGTGGTGCAATGGGCTAGGATGGAGCCCATTTCTATAGATTTGGGTCTAGAAGATGTGGAGAGCTGTGTGGTGGTGTTGGATTTTAATTTTGATAGTGGGATGTGGAGTGCAAATTGAAGGTAGAAAGAGGTGCTCTAATGGAGCTTCAAGAGAAAGAAGAAGATGAAAATGGTGGAAATGAGAGAGGTGCCTTGGAAATTCGATTTTTGTTATGGGAGATGGGGGACAAATTTTGAAAAATGAGGACAAGTGTCCTCTAGTTTCTTCCCAAGGCCACTCTCTCTCTCTCTCTCTCTCTCTCTCTCTCTCTCTCTACTCCATTTCTCCATGCGCATGCGGGAGTGGACCCCACATGGGTTCACTTTCCACCACACCTATAGTCAAATATTGTCTTTTGTGCTCTTATATGCCCTCAAAATTTGTGAAATTCTATTATTCCAACACATCTTGTGGTCCATGTGTGAGAGTGCATCTCTCACCCTAGATTTCTCAAAAGTTTTTCTATAGTGAAAGATGGGTCAAAGTTAGGTCAAATAGATAAGTGGCTAGGATTTGCTAGAGATTAACAAAATCCAAATTAAAAATTAGGAAAATTGGAAAATTAAGATATAAATGCCCTTGGGCTTATTTCAAATTTATAAAAAATGTCATTGCACCATGCAAGGTACACACACCTAACTTTAAATATTTGTCCATCTAGCCCTTTCAAATTTATAGGTCTAGGTTTAGCTCAAACTATTGATCAATGCCATGATCATCATCGAAATCTAATATATTGGCGATGATCTCCTTATCAATATCAAGGCTCAATTCGGGTCAAACCTTGGGTTAGGGTCCATCAAAAATCAGTTCGGGCTTCTCATAAGGTGTGAGATGTGATGTGTGTTTTACTTAATTTCTAACACACTCATTCAAATAAAACGGGTGCCCTATGGGTGCCACTAAAAATAAGTAATATCTCATTAATCTAAGGTGGGTGCTTCCCAAATTTAGATGGTCCTGGCCTCAGGCAATCACCTAACCCCAGGGTGTCACCTGGCACAGTCAGGTCCCATCAGGTCTCGGTCAGCAAGTTGACCAACACAAAAGTCGAGGGACAAGATAAAATTTTTGAGCTCGATCCCTTATATACCCACTATTGAAAATGTGATCAAAGGTAACTTAAGTGACCCATTAACCCATGACTAAAAAAGTCCCCTAAACTATGTTTTTCAATTACATTCCATGTGGTTGGACAGCCTAAGTCGAGTGTTGTCTTGGGTGTCACCTTTTATTTGCATGTGGCATGTGATTTGACATCCGAGTGCATCTTTCCATGGCTACATATGGACATATATACCTTGCGCTAATGGAAAGATTTATTGTTTGACAAAATAATTGTGTTAAATGAGTCTAAGCTTTTCTTTACCTGCTAAAACTCTAGAAGCAGCCTCAAATTCCACCTGTTAAACCATCTAATGGTGGGTGCTTTTAGAGTTTAAGTTGGTGCAAATAGAGGTACCCGTAATCTCTTCTTAGTCGATATATTTAGAAAAAGGTGCACTCTTTGCACCAACCAATCGCTAAAACCACCTACATTTTCACGCGCATAAAAAAGGGGCTATTTCTCTAAGATAAAATTAGAGAAAATGGAACGATTAAAGTAAGTTTTACCGTATCATACAACTTCAGAAAGTTTTAGAGCAAAAGGATTAACCTGATATTTCAAAGGCCCCAAAAGTTTTGTGGTCAATGTGAGGGAAAAGATGATTTGAAGTAATGAAAAAATCCGAAAAATGTCATTCGGTGGAGGTATGAGAACATTTATAGTTAAATTCTGAAAATACCGCTCTACAATATTCCATACGATATTCAATATTTAATTGAGAAGAAGAGTAACTTGGTAATTTTGATTATCTTACACATTGACTAAATATGCCAACTGGACGTCATATTGAGGGCCCACGGAGTTGTGAATCCTTACTAGTATAACATGTTGAAAATAATTGAAAGAAAAAAGCAAAAAATTAAAAGAGATGGAATGTAGGGTAGAACTTAGAGGCAAATAAAAATAAACACTTTCTCTAAATGTTATTTAATTCTTTCTTATTAGAACTGCGATAATAAAAGAAGAGAATGATAAACACGTTCCCGGGAAACATCCAAGCCTCGCTCTGTGTAATTTCTTTTGTGTTTGCACTCACAAAAGTGAATTTTGGACACTACGTAATATGTCCAAAGAAATAATGAAACAAAAATAAAAAAATTCGTATCTTCTTGTCTCTTTTTCTTGTATATGTAAAGATCAAATAGATCTTTTTAAATAGACACTAAAATTATGCATAAGCAAACTTTCGGATAAAGATAAATGATAAAACATCTTTTCAAAAAAGATACACTACTTTGGAAAGATACTTCTTTTGGAAATGACACATCACTTTGAAAGGACACTTCTTTTGAAAGGACCCAGCTCTTTGGAAAAGACACAAGTTTTAAAACTTTTAAATATCTAACAATCCCTCCACTATTTAAAAATTTAGAAAATAAAATATTTGGGCATATGAAAATTATATTGTATAAATGAAAGTATTTAAAAGATTTGATCTTTCACTTAGTATAAGTATATCAAAGTTTATCAGGCTCTTAGTGACTTATAGTCTTGAACTAAGGACCTTATCCAACAAATCGGATATATTACACACATTATAATTTATAAAACTTAGTGTTCTTAACAAACCAACACATTTATGGTCATATATTTACCCTAATTTTTTGAGTGCTTTATAAGAGTTTATTACTCGATAAGAAGTGGTCCGTCTTTTACACTCAAATAGGTGAATCTATCAAGAGTGGCTCATGTATACAACTCCAACCTAAATAAGACTATAGATTCATTAAAAGAATCAATCTCTTCCTCTCTCACAGGAATAATACTAGTTTGGTAGACATATGTGAATAAGTTATTTTGAACAAATAGTTCGTTCTAGTGTCAACATAATCACTCATTCAATTTATTTTTCCCATTGAACCTAAGTAATGGTTAACAAAACTTAGGTGGGTTCCCATTGAAGATGACTTTTATTTTATAGACCCCTCAACCTCATTCCACTTGATGTCTTATGTAAATATTCTCTTGCAAAGCCCTTCATAAGAGGATCTGTCAAATTCTCTTTCGACCTTACAAAATATAAAGTCACTACTCTACCCCTGAGTAGACTTTTGACATAGTTTTATCTCAAACTAATATGTCTATTTTTACCATTATACGTCTTATGATTCGATCGTTTAATAGTCACTTCATTATAACAGTATATGGTAATTACAGTGACAAGTTCATCCCCTATGACTACGTCTACAAATAGATTTGTAAGTTATTCTGCTTCTTTACATGCTGTAGTAAGTGCAATAAACTCAGGTTCCATAGTGGCATGAGTTAGGAAAGTTTACTTTTTAGATCCCGAAGAACTTGCTCCACTTGCCATAGTGAAAATCCAACAAGTCATAGATTTTGATTCTTCACTGTCTGTATTCCAACTAACATCACTATCTCCTTCTAGAACAGCAGGATAGGTCGAAATAATGTAAAATATAATTTATAGTCCCTCTAAGATATTTGAGTACTCGATGTATAACATCTCAATGTTCTTGATCAGGGTTACTAATATATCTACTAAGTTTACCCACAATATAGGTAAAATCTAGACGAGTACAATGAATTGCATACATTAAACTATCAATTACCCTTGCATATTCTAGTTGGGAAACACACCTTTCAGTATTCTTTCTCAAATCGTAAATGATGTAAAAGTTAAGTCATAGATAAAGATTCATTCTCTAGTCGATAATTCATCTTCTTTTTATAGTCAATCCAAAAAGGCGGCAATTTAAAAATCATAGCGTCAAACTTAAAATTCCTTAGGAAGTTTAATCCCAATATAATTAAGATGATTAATAATAAGTTTCAAGTCATACATTTGCACAAGAATAGGCTTATCATTTTTCATTTTAAAATCAAATAAATTGCCAATAAAGAAAGTATGATTTTCAGATTCTTCTACTTTGTATTTTTCATCAAGTGCGTACTAGATTTCTTTTGCTGTGGGTACGCTAACGTAGACGTCATAGTTAGAATCCGTGAGCGCGTTCAATATATGACCCTTGCATACGTAATCATCATCTTGACGTTTCTTTTGCGCAGTAATAACCTCTACAGTATCGTTTGATTTTATAGACGACAAGTTAGTAAGACCCTTATCTAAAATATATGCAATATTCAAGGTGGTGAGGAAGAGTAAAATCTTCTGCTACCAACGAGTAAAGTTCATTCCACAAAATCGTTCAAATCGCACAAAATCTTGATTCATCACTTTGATTGATGTCATAGATGCTTCCATGTCGCAAATTAACATTTAGAATCGTTAGAAATAATTGGAAGAATGAAAGCAAGAATTAAAAGAGATAAAATCAAGGGTATAACTTAGAGACACGTTAAGATAAATGCCTTCTCTAAACGTTAATTGCCTCCTTTCGGTTATAATCACGATAGTATAAGAGGAGAATAGTAAACAGTTTCCCAGGATACAGCTAAGCCCAGCTCTCTGTAATTCCTTTTGTGTTTGCATTCACAAAAGGTAATTCTGAACACTACGTAATATGCCCAAAAAAATAATAAAACAAAGATAAAAGAATTCTTATCTTCTTATGTCTTTTTCTTATATATGTAAAAGATAAAATAAATCTCTTTAAATAGATACTAAAAGGATGCATAAACATCCTTCAGATAAAGATAAACGTTAAGGCATCTTTTCGGAAGAGACACACCACTTTAGAAAAACACTTCTTTTGGAAATGACACATAACTTTGGAAAGACACTTCTTTTGAAAAGACACACTTCTTTGGAAAAGACACAAGTTTTAAAACTTTTAAATATCAAACATAATATGTTAACATGCGATTAGAAATCCCACTGGCAACCGATTGGCTCATGCAATCCATCAATCTCATTTTGGTGGAGTATCAATGTTCTGTTTCATCAATTTATTCCAATGAATTATAACAAGGGATCAACAATTGGTTTCAAATCTGATCTCAACATTGACATCGAGTTGTAGAATCCATCAAAGACTACTTGAAACCGTAAACTGGAAACCTCCATGAAATCCTCTTGAAACCCACAGTTAGGTTTGATCATTGGAGATGATATTATCGTTGTTGTTACGATTCAACAAAGCTAATTCGCGAACGCTTAAGAAGAAGAAGAAGAAGATGCTCTAGTGGGTGTGGGTGCATATTTAATGCAAATTTTGATAAAATATTTGAGCCCTTTTGTAACTTTTGAAGTAATAAGTTGAAGTAATAAAATATTTGAGCCCTTTGATAACTATTTGCAGCAACTAAAAGTTTAGAGCGCCCCCAAAAAAGGCATGTGTGCCACTGGAAATTAACATTTGCGCCATCTAATTATATCCCATGATCTCAAGATCTTATTGGATAGAAGATATTGGGAGATAATCTCATCCCCATCGGCAGTCAAAGGCCATATACATGCACTTTGTTTTAGGGAACTTTTGCGATCATAGCTACGTGGGATCAACATCTGACAGTATAATTCTAGGCCCATGACCTAAGATCTTAGGTATGGAGGGACGATGATTGGTGGTGGCTGTAAGTAGGTGTGCAAATTCGGGTACCCGAACTAATCGAGACCTGAAGTTTTTGTTTTGCAATTTGGTTCAACCAGAACAATTCAAAACCGAAACGAATCTGTTCAGTTCATTTTTCCTTTATTTTTTGAAATTGAAGCCGATTGTACTCTGAAATTCTATTTTTTTGTTCGCTTTTGGTTCAGTGTCGAGTTTTTTTTATTGTTCTTGTATTCTTATGGCTTTCTAATCTCACCTAACCACCCAAAACAGAAACTGAACTGAACCAAAATATGGTTCCGTTTGGTCATAATCGGTTTTCGGGTCGATTCGGTTTGCTTGGTTTTCGATTGGGGTTCACGTTTCTGCCCAAAACTCGCACCTGAAACTCAGAGTTCAATTTCTTTTTGTACGAAATATTTAAAAAGGAGCCATTACTTGCATCAGGAACGTTGGTCCTTGCACCGAATTTAAAGAAAGACTTGGTATTTTAGGGACATGTGAAAACGTAATCTAGGCCATTTGATTAGAAGTTTATGGTCTATTGATATCTGCTGCATAAGGTTGGAGCAAACATGATACTTATCGTATGATCTATTGTAGTCAACTGTTGAATCAGATAGTAGCCATTGATAACATTTATTATATTTCATGATAATATTTTGCAATTAATACCTTTAAATTATGACCTTCAATTGAACATCTTAGATGGTGTTTTCACGTAGTAGAGGTTGCCAAACTTGCTAGTCTTTCTTTTTAAATTTGGTGCAAAGGGCCAACTTTGTGAGTGCAAGTAATGGCTCCCTATTTAAAGACTTGAGAGGCCAAAATGGGTACCTCTAAATGCGCCCACACATTTTTTGAAAGCGACAACATCCAAGACACCTTACAAAAATGTTGATTACTTTAGATCAGATGACGGAGATCGTTTTTCACCTCGATCTTCCACAATAGATCTTGAGATCATGGCGCACCTATCAGATAATCAATTTGTGATTCCACGCATCACAAATCCCAAAAAATGGCCCTTAAATCATATGATGCACATCACGCACAAATATGATTTTCGGACCATTTTTTTGGATTCTGTGACACGTGGAATCACTATAGAACAATTGTCAACCGCCTGATTGTCTATTGATTACTTGGCAAAAGCCCCAACACTTGGACTTAATCAAACTCCCCTCAAATGAACATTAAAATGAATTAAAGAGGGACATAATAATTTGATTTTCTCGTAGGTAAATTTTTCAATGGGAAGGAAAAATTAGGCAGCCAAACACTCAACCCAGTCCCAAGTAGTAGAGCGGCAGACCTTATGGTGATGATCTCGAAAAGGACCACCACATCCAGTACCTGAGAAAGTGTTTACATCGGAAGTATATTGGGTGGGTGACCGAACTTGTTACGGAACCTAAAACCCCTGGGGAGAGCGCTAATTGAAATCAAATCGGCATTGTATCCCTAGACACGGAAAAAAGGGACCTGATAAAGCTAAGAAAAAGTCCCGAGAGACATTGCCTTAAAAGCCCAAATCCAAGACCAATTCGGAACAACAATATGGAAAAAAATTTACATACAAGCCATGCGTGCATACTATGCACGCACAACAAAAATTGGTTCAGAAGCCTTGCGTGCAATAGCCAAAAAATCTCAGATTTGTACATGCATGCATAGTATGCACACATAGCTTAGTTGCTGGATGTTCTGAATTTGGGGCCTTTTTCACAGTTCCCCGAACTACATCAGTTTCGAGACTCCAGACACTTCCTACATTCTAAATACCTAACGCTCTCACTGATCAAGCGAGGTCACCCTCTTATTGGCTCATCCGAGAGATCGTGGTTGTGCAATCGTGGACTTTGTGGGTTCGTTGCGACGATGCGCTCACTAAAATAATGGAGCGCCACCTGGAGCTTTTGGTGTCCCAGGATACCCAAAATCAATATCGTGTGCACCGAAGTGCAATATATGACTCCGAATTATTGGTCAACGCTAAAGCCTCTTGGGTAAGGACTTCGATTATCAATTGGAAAGGTGTTAGGCACCCGATTGACTAGCTCGTAAGCTGTCTCTACTATAGCCAAGTGTATAAAAAATATAAAAAATTGAGCGGCACTTCCCCTTACCCGAAGGCACTTCGATCCTATTTGAGCACCCCGCAATCACCGAATTTTCGACAGGGTAACGCCTCAAATTTTAGGATAGGGAAAAAGCAAAAGAAGGTAGAAGAATACAGGAGAGAGACGGAGCTCTCAGGCCCTTGTAGCACCGTCGCCAAATCTTTGCATAAGCGTAGATTCCGATGAGCTTCCGATAGCAAATGGGTTAGAGAAATGGTTCTAACTATTAAGGCTTGGTAGCTAAGAGGTTGGGGTGATGGTATGAGATAGCTGGCCAAGGTTCTAAAGCTTGGAGGGTAATGGGATTGAAGGTATGATCATGTTTAGATGGAGAGAAACTAAGGTTTTAAGCTTAAGCAAGGAGGGATGAAGGTCTATTTTCCTAGAGTTTTTTATCTTAGATTTTCAAAAGCTATTAAACAAGGGGGGGCTCTCTATTTATAGAGTTGGGAGTGATTAGTGAGTAGTTAAGTCACTAATTGGATTATAAATTAGGTAATGTAATATCTAAGATTTTCGGGTTTTTTAAAGGCTTGGAGGAGTGTGATCTGGGTTTTAATGGTAGATGATAGGGTGAGATTTTAAATGGAAAAAGGGTGATAAAGAGAGCTAGTGGGGGTACTAGGGTCCTAAAGAAACTCACCCCAAACTTTGGGGCGGTCCACAAGTCAAACCAAGATGGCAAGACTCGGCCATTTTTACAAAAAATAGAGTTTTTAATGAAGGTGTGTATAATATGCACGCCTCTATTAAGAATCGAGTCCAAAAGGTTCTGGAAGTGAAGACCCGCAAGGGGCCCAGCATGGTTTTAACGGTTTTGGCTGGGCATGCATAATATGCACACTTAGCCATTTTCGGCCACAAATTGCATATATGCACGCCTAGCCAAAATCCTGCACTTTTTTGCAGTTTTTAAAGCGTCATTACTTTTAATGTACAACTCAGAATTAGGTGATTTTTGGCTCGTTAGAAAGCTACGAACTTCTACTTTCCAATGATATATGCCTCAGCACCTGTAGATATTCATATAAACTTTAGTGTTCCTCTTTCTATCCGCTCTTTTTGATTGATTCGAATGGGGTCCGGAAAGGGTTCTAAGGGTTAGGGTTGATTTCTAAGGGTCTGGAAAAGGTTCTAAAGGTTTGGATTAAGTTCTAAGGGTTTGAGAGGTGCTTTCGGAAGTTCGGGAGTACGCCTTTCTCGAAGTATGGGCCAGTCAAGCCTTGGGCTAATTTTGGGTGTCTACAGATGCCCCTCTTTGGTATCCGATCATTAATGATCTAACACTACGTGAAAAAGTCAAAAAAATCACTGCCTTAAACAGTGGTTTTTTTCAAAAACCACTGTCTTTGACAGTGTTTTTTTTTTAAAAATCACTGCCCTAATCAGTTGTAAAAAAAAATAGTGATTTTTTTTTTACCACTATACATGACAGTGGTTTATAAACTTCAACAACGACTGCTCTTAACAGTCAGAAAAAATACCACTGCTTTTGGCAGTAGTTTTTTTATATAATTTTTTAAAAATAAAATAAAATTACGTTGACGATTTTTTATGCAATTTATTTTAAAATAATATTTTTTTATGTTTTTTTTAATGCTTTAAAAAAATTATATAAAGAAAAAACTATTAATCTCATATTTCAACACATCCATTCAACTCAAATGCAAATCATTCAATGTAATTAATAAAAAAAATATATGCCCAATTCTTTTATTCAAACAAAAGGTTGCATCTCAACCTATGATCCAACCTTTCAAATCAGCCAAACAATTTAAACTCTACATGCCCAATCCTTTTATTTAAATAAAAAGAAAAAGAAAAGAAAGAGAGTTAACAATCTAAAGACCCCATGGCCCATTTTCAAAATAAAAGAAAAAAAAAAAAAAATTTGTTTTGCTTCTCCTGCCAAGTGTCCCCATCCCCTAGTGATCCGTTTGAGGTGAGCATGAAATCGGAAAACTTCGCCTGAAACAAAAAAGAGAATATCATTAAACCGAGATATTGATGGCTTCCATCTAAGGAGTCTCGACCAGGTTGAAAATATAAACCTGTTATATAAATAGGTTGTATTCAAGTTAGCGCCAAACTCGACCCGAACCCAACCTGGTACCTGTTTGCTACACAATATATAGGTATATTATGTTTTTAACAGATCCAGGTCAGGTCCAAAAGTGGATAATAGGTCGGGTCCCAAAACTTAAAATACAATTATGTCAGGTCTAGGTCGGGTTCAAGTTGGGTGTAGGTCTAGGTCTAACTAGTAGGTTGAGTAAAGGTCGGGCTATTTTTAGCAGGTCGGGTTCAGGTTCTGCTCAAGGTTTATTTAGTTAACAGGTTGGTTCAAGTTCGGGTCAAGAGATGCATGATTCATATCAGGGATGACGGTTGACACGAAAGAACGATGAACAGTGAGCCCCAATTTCTTTTGTGGGGTCTTACAAAGGATGCAACATTACATGAGGAATATTTTGATTGCGGAAAATCCATAAACTGCCCCCAAAAAGTGGGCTACAGAGGGCCTTATAATAGGACTAAAAAAGTGTATATTAAACTATAATTTACTCATTTTATAAATAAGTTGCATTTTAATTGGACTTTTTAAAAAATCGCCGACTTTCATGACTGAATCTAACTGGATTCCAAGAAACAAATTGATGATCGTTTTTTTGCTCATTTAGCATGAATTTCCACACAAAGTAAAGATTTTTTCCCAATTAAAGCAAATTTTAAAACTTGGGTTTTGTTTAGTTACCACTAAAGAAGTCAATTGAATCAAATACTATAAATGGGTTCTCTCTACAAATTCCAGTAATAGATAAGTAATTGATAGAAACAAAGTTATTTTATTCTGTGAAGGCAACTATTAAGCTAAATCAGCTTGGTTTTCAGCATGTTTGATCTCATACCTGTGTATCGTCATCAAAACTATTTCCTTTAGCTCCATAATCATTCACAGAAACAAGTCTTTTAGGTTTTGAAGCATTTATGAACCACTGAGATCTTGGGAGCAAGATCATAGAGTTAAAACCTTCAGCATTATTGGTGAGTTTTGAGCCTTTAGAATGATCAAAATTGATAAGTAAAAGATAAACAGAAATGTTGCGAGATCTTTGCAGAATCTAATCATTTCTTGAATAGAATAACATATTTTAATAGTTTGTTTTGAACAAAAGCTTATTCATTATCATCCTATACGGGTTTAAAAATGATAGTTCCATAGGGATCTGATGAGTATTTTAGATCTGTCTGTTTGAATCGTGGTCGGATAAAAAGAAGACGTCAAAAGAGAAAATGGACCCACGAATGGTTTTTAAAAAAAGGCCTGTTAAAGACCCATTTGATCAAAAAGAAGAAAATCCAAAATTTATTAGAGTCTTCAACTTTCAATCACGTTACTTTTATATTTGGCCTATTTTGAAGTGTCTAATGAAGTCAGATTGATACAAAATTAGTCATATTTGAAAGTTTATCAAAGTAGTTTTCTAACGAGCCAAAATTTGAGCAATTCTGACAAGTATTGAAGAAGTTATGATCAGTTTTCAAAGGTTGCACATAAAGTGAAAAATTTCAAGAATTCTAATTGAATTCGGATTAATCTCTTTTATTATTTTATTTTAGAAAGTAAGAGTTGTTTCTTTTATTAGAAATATGATTAGTTTCCTTATTATTTTAGGACTTTATTATTTTAGAAGAATTATGATCTTTCTTTTATTAGGAATTAGAGTTATACAAGGATTTGTAATTTTATGCATTGGTTAGCCTATTTAAAGGCTTGTAAATACTTTTATTATAGATTTTGGTTAATAAAAATTATTTATGCAAATTGAGAGTTCTAAACTTTCGTGAGGGTGTGATTCAATCAAAATGGAGAGCGATTCTTCGATTCTCGCTTGCGGTTTGGTGTGAGGTAAACTCTTCTTCCATCTCTATCTTCTTTAGATCTACGATTTACGTAAGTAGCGTAATCATAATTATTTTATTGATCTCATAAAAGCCCTAAATCAATATTTTATTCATCATTAATTTTATTAGCATTTTATTTTTGTTTGGTATCGATAAAACCCGCTTGCGAGTTCGTTCGACGCCCTAAAACTATCGGAGATCAAGCCGTTCATAAGAACCCTAGTCTTCTAGATCTGCGATAAGGAACATACACGAAAGGAATGTTATTTTAGGCTGAAATTAAATCACCTA
This sequence comes from Chloranthus sessilifolius, assembly GCA_021018995.1. Taxonomy (NCBI): domain Eukaryota; kingdom Viridiplantae; phylum Streptophyta; class Magnoliopsida; order Chloranthales; family Chloranthaceae; genus Chloranthus; species Chloranthus sessilifolius. Next base: position 119,558,580 of record CM037584.1, on the reverse strand, counting down.
ATTGAATTTCTAGAATTTTTCGTGGTAATTTGTTATGAGAAATTATTATTTTTAATTAATTGACTTAATTTTAATCCTAATCTCAGCCCTAACATTATATTTAATAAGTTTCCGCATTAGGATCCTTGTTATCAATTGCAACATACCTGCTGCAATTCGAGAAGCTTCTTTTCTATCTTCTTGACTGTGTCAAACCGCTGTTGAATCTCTGCCAATGTGTCCATAATCTGCAAAATTTAGTCAATGAGAATAGATATCTCATTTTCTTGCATGGGTAAAAATTCTAGGCAGTTTAGTTAGAGTGCTTAAAAATGTTAGATAGTTCAACTTAGCTATTTAAATGAAAAGCTCTGGCAACTTGTATGAGAAATCAGCCATTGAATTGGTCAATTTCTATAAATGTGATTTCTCAGACACACTCTGACAGCGCTTTAATTGAGTTGAAACATCCACGAGTTTATTCAAAAAAAATAGGCAGTATGATATGGGGGATCAAGGAAACAGGAACAACCGCGTTTTCAAGGGTAGGCAATAGCCTAGAAGATATTCCAATGAGGATGATCAAGGAAACTGGGATAAGATGGGGTCTTGCTTTGTTAAATTCTTAACCTTCGACTGAAAATTATTAATTCAGTTGGGAGGACTGTACACAGGATCAGTGCTGATTATTTTTGAGAATCGGTGTTTTCTCATTTCTAATCATCTGAGATGTAATACTTGCTATTTTTCTGAGGCCCTAAGCATCTCAGTTGTGACCATCTTGAATCTTGTATCTTTGTTTTCGACATCAATGCATTTCTACTTTTATCGATAACAAATAAACAAATAAAATTGTGCACCAAAATATATGAAAGCCGACCATACTGAATAATCTGCACTGGGTCAAATGGCATATTTCAGCCCAAACTTTTTGAATCAAGCTACTTATAGAATAATTATTAAAGGGTGTTTCCTACAAAATAATACTACATTACACAACTTCCAATACCCAATCTCTTGATGCATATGAGAATCATAATCAGAATTGACCATTGGGATATCAATTTCCTACCATACCACACCTTCAAATTAAAACCATAGAATATTTATACCTTTTGAAGGGCAATTGGAAGCGCCGGACCTTTAGCTTTAACCCACAACTCCATGACAGTTCCCACAAGCTAACATTGCACTATACTTGTTCACTCGTCCTCCCTGTAAAAGAAAAGAAACAGACATAAAATGTCACGAGAAATGGATATCATTTTACAAAAATAACCCAAAATGAAGAGCCCCCCCCCCCGTGTTATGCTAATATTATAAGAAACCCCCTGAGTTATGGGTATTTATTCTGCAGCCCCTGCTTTTGTGTTTCTGTTTCATATAAACCTCTGCCATTAACTAGCCATGAGTTTATGGATGAAAAGCCTATTTTGCCCTTAATGAAACCAATATTTTAAAAATACCACCATTCTAAAAGGCCATTCATTCATCTATATTTACAAGTCATGCCATTAAAGATTATCACCATTCTAAAAGGCCCTTCATTCACCTTTATTTACATGTCATGCTATTATAATTTACCACTATTCTAAAAGGAGTACCTTTAAATCCACCCACAAAATCTTTGAGTTCACCCACGCTGAAACACATCGACTGCATTGAATCAAACGATGGAGATTTTTTATCGTCCCAATCTTTCATGAGATCGATCTTTAGATCATGGGTGTACCATCAGACGGTCGACTTTTTATTTCATGTGGTACACACCCCTAAAAGTGACCTTAATATCAATTTTAAGCATGCACGTGATGTTAAGGTCACTTTTCTGAGATGTGTGCCACGTGAAATAAAACATTGACCGTCTGATGGTACGATCATGATCTCAAGATTCATCATGTGAAAGATTGGGAGGATAAATGATCTCCATCGTTCGATTCAATTCAATCAACGTGTTTCAGCATGGGTGAACTTAAAGATTTAGTGGGTGGATTTAAAGGTGCTCTTCTAAAAGGCCCTTCATTCACCCATCAGATTCAAGACTCATCAGATGGGTGATTCCCCCATTAAATCATGCCAACGTTTGGACGAATACTCAACCAATGGAGGATTTGTGACAAACGATGTAATTATTCTTGAAAAGAAAACCTTCAGTCTACGTGTTCCACTCAAAATACTCGTCCCTCCAATTTCCTATATGATTCAAGACCCATTTTTAGGAATTGGATTGTCTAACCGCGTCTGCTTCCATCCACCGAATCTTTGAGTTCACCCACGCTAAAACACATTGATTGCATTGAATAAGACGATGGAGATCATTTAGGCATACCATTAGACGATCAGTGTTTTATTTCGTGACACACATCTCAGAAAAGTGACCTTAACATCACATATACGGTTAAAATTAATTTTAAGGTCATTTTTTTGGGTGTGTACCACATGAAATAAAAAATCAACCATCTGATGGTGCCACCATGATCTCAAGATCCATCGTGTGAATGGTTGGGACAATAAACAATCTCCATCGTCCGATTCAGTGTAATCAATAGTCTGATGGTGCCACCATGATCTCAAGATCCATCGTGTGAATGGTTGGGACGATAAACGACCTCCATCGTCCAATTCAATGCAGTCAACTGTCTGATGGTGCTACCATGATTCCAAGATACATAGTGTGAAAGGTTGGGACAATAAATGATCTCCATCGTCCGATTCAATGCAGTCAACCGTCTAATAGTGCCACCGTGATCTCAAGATCGATTTAATGCAGTCAATGTTTTTCAGCGTGGGTGAACTCAAATATTTGGTGGGTGGATTTAAAACTATTCTTTTCTGTAAGTGGAGGGGTCGACTTAAAATTACTCTTACCACGTGTAGAAGGTGGCAATTTAGTAATTTAATTTTAAAAAGGATAAATATAGAATTTAGGCTATTCTTTAATGGCTTGTTAACCATTTAAAGTAGCATTTGTTAAAGAGGGTGTTTTATAAACACCAAAATGCTAACTTAGGGGGTTTAAAGCAAATAGCTATAATTGGGGGGTTATTTGTAATATAAACATAACTCGGGGGGGTATTTGCAAAAAACCCTTTGTATATTATGCACGCACACACACAAACGATAAAGATATAAGAAGTAGAGAGGACCTCATTTCTGAAGCTGGCATTCTCTGTGAACTCAGGGAAAGAAAAGTCTTCATCGCTCTCTCCTCCTAAAGAGGACCATCTTCCCCAATTCTCTCGGTTCGAACTAGAAAAGGAGTAGTAATCCTCATTCGGCTTGTTTGCATGATCATTGAGGAATTAATATACATAATGTGCATTATTCAAATGGGCCTATCCATTTAATAAATTTCGTCGAATTGTGGAACGTTGAAATCTCAGAAATTTCGGGACTTTTCTTTTAAAGTACATTTTATAGGTGGAATAAAGTGTGGAGTTTTTTCACTTACCGATGTGGGACTAAAAATCAATTGTAGTTTGCCCATTCAAACTCAATTATTGCCAATTCAAACTCAGTTATCAAACAAGCTGTCATTTCACTTAGTGGCCATCATCTAAATCCCCATTCACCCACCTTTTTACAGCCTTGACCCTAGCATTGGTATTTGGTGCACAGGTCTTGCACTAAGGACCATGCATGGCGCATGGTGCACAGGTCAATCTTCCTATGTGCAGATATTTATGGATGTAAAATCAGTGGAAGTATGCCTTTGACCTAAAATATGCTTGAGCGTGATGGAGGTCATATGATTTAAGGTTCACTTTTTGAGATGTGTGTCATGTGTAATAAAAAACAAACTGTTTGATGGTACGCCCATGATCCATAGATCTATTGTGCAGAAGATGGGGATGAAAAACGACCTCCACCATCTGATTCAAAGGCGATCGATGCATGCCGACTGAAGAAGTGGGGTGAGAAAGTAGCCTGGTGGGGTGAGTATAATGGTACCCTTTGTCAATTTTTCTTCTATAGTTCTATGCTTGAGCTCGGCGTCAGTGCTTGGATAAATTGCTGATTTATTTAAAAAATATTAAATATATTTTTTCTATATTTTTAATCCCCGAAATTTTCTCGAAAATTTTTGAAAATATATCAAAATTAATCCGAAATGTACAGAAAGGATCCCCCACCGAAAAATTACCGAAAATGAAATTTGTCACTATGGTAATAACCACTACAAAGTATAGTATCATAGAAAAAGAAAGAAAATCTCAGAGAAAGACGGGTGATATTTTTATGCAAGGGACATGGCTCATGGTAACATAAGAGGAAAATGACTTTATAAGAGAGAGAGAGAGAGTGCGGTAACAATGTAGGACCAATAGTTGCCAGCATGAAAATCAGTTCAGCTGAAGAAACACCTTCATTTTTTTTTGGACAGTGTTAAACGGCAGGCAGGTTTTGTATAGGCAAAGTGTAGGAAACTGACGTGGCGTGACGCAATTGGTTGCAAGTGCAGTTGAAACCAAGCAAGGCAGCCAATCATGTCACACCACATCAGCAGTCTGCGCATTGCCTGCACAAAACCTCCCTGTTGTTTGCAATTTTTTTGCTAAGGATCGAGCTTTGCTTTATTTTTTTGTTGAGGAGCAGCGGCACCTCCTTAAGTTCACTTCAGTCTTGCTGAAACTCATGACGGAACCTATCTGATGCCAACTTTAGATCTGCCTATTTGAATCGTGACCGGATAAAGAGAAAACGTCAAAAGAGAAAGTGGACCCACGAATGGGTTTTTTAAAAAGGTCCGTTAAAGACCCGTGCGCACATTAATTTAGGCAATATTTTATCTAAGTTTAGTTTTCTTTCTTATTAGGATTTTTCTAATAAGTGACTTGTTTTAGGACTAGTTTCCTTATTTGAATTATTTAGAAGTCAGGCACATATATGTGATATGTGATTGTTAATCCCGTAACTTTCTACGCAACCATCAGAAAAGTTATCATAAGTCTACCAATATGTGTCAAAATTGTATGATTCTTATCTTGTTGGAAAGCTACTTTGATAAGCTTTCAAATAAGACTAATTTCACGTCAATCGGACATCATTTGATCCTTCAAAAGTGGTCACGTAATATAAAAAAAAAGGATTAATGGTGAAATTAATTTTGACCCTTAGATTAGAAAGTTTTAATGGTTGATTAAGAGTTTTATTTTAAGTAGTATTCCTGGGGTTTATTTTCTTTATAAATACACATTGTAATCTCTTATGAGAATAATTATTGATGATGAATGAAAATTGAGTTTTGTTTTATGCGAATTCTAGAGAACTTGAGATGAGTTTTCGATAGAAGAGTGATTCTTCTCCCGCATGCGGTTTGGTGTGAGGCCAACTTTCTTCCTTGGAGCGATTCCTTGGATCTTCTTCTACCCCTATTTTCCCTTTTATTTTATTTTTTAATTGAAGAGCGAGAATTCTAACCCCTATCTTACGGGATTTATATTATTTTAGGGTTAGTGTGCGATTTTCCCGCATCAAATTAGTATCAGAGCCCAAGTTCAACACTCGGCACGTGAAATCCATCTTGAGTAAAGAATAATTTATCGAAGCCTTGCACTAGTTGAATGAGTTCATGATGGCTAGAATGGGATCGTTCGTGGATTGGCGAAAGCTCCTTGATTTATATCAGACAATTGGTAAGATTAGACAAGCATGGGTGACAGTGAAAACTAGATCGCAGAGTCCGAGGTATTTGAATTCAACACCTTGATATTGGCCAACTTCATATGATCAAGCGTTTACTCTTGAGATTAAACGTGAGTTAACAAATATACATCGGATAGTGAAGGCATTAAACAAGGGTCTCGTTAAAGAATTTCTTGAGGATTTTCTTCTCAAACTACAAGAGGAAATCATATCGGTGAGGCATGAAGCTTTGAGATTTAAGCTTTCAAATCTCGTGTCCGTTAACCCAACCACATCACCAACCGTCCGTTGTAATCTCATAACAATTTCTCATCCCATAATTGTTGTGAAACCTACACCTATTACAGAATTCATTAACGGTGTAAACTCTATGTCGGTTGCAGCCCCCGTCACAACTTATAACTCAAAGCCCATTCAAGAAATAAAGCCCATCACCGTCGTTACCCTAGCCAACCTCATCTCACCTAAAATTATTATCGATCCTCTACCTGAACCTGTGATAGCCCCAAAATCAATCAAAGAGTCAGTAGTAGTTGATGAGAACCCTCTTCCGGTCAATATCTATACTAATCCCAACACCGTTGAAGAGACCAAGAACATTGAAGAGCAAGTTGCTACAATTAGTCCTCTCGGGCCCGAGATCGTCGAAGCACAATTATTTGAAATGAAGACTATCACACCCATGACCCATAAGTCCCAAGATCATGTTAGTTGCATGTTGACGTCCATTCCCATTGGTGAATCGAAGATCAAACAGATCGAGCCCGAGTGGAATCCTGTTTACTTGTTCAAGTCGCTTTCGATCGAGGTTCCCTATATATTGTCTGTGATTGCAACCGTGAAGATCCATGCCAACCAAAGTTCGAGGTCGAACTTTTTCAAAGTAGAAGGGATTGATGCGAACTTTAGATTTGCTTGTTTGAATCGTGACCGGATAAAGTGGAAACGTCAAAAGAGAAAGTGGACCCACGAATGAATTTTTAAAAAAGTCCTGTTAAAGACACGGGTGCACATTAATTTGGACAATATTTTATCTAGGTTTAGTTTCCTTTCTTATTAGAATTTTTTTAATAAGTGACTTATTTTAGGACTAGTTTCCTTATTTGAATTATTTACAGGTCAGACACATATATGTGATATGTGACTGTTAATCCCATCACTTTCTGCGCAACCATTAGAAAAGTGGTCATAAGTCTATTAATATGTGTCGGAATTGTATAATTATTATCTTGTTGGAAAGCTACTTTCATAAGCTTTCAAACAAGACTAATTTCACGTCAATCGGACATCGTTTGAGCCTTCAATAATGATCACGTAATAAAAAAATGGGATTAATGGTGAAATTAATTATGACCGTTAGATTAGAAAGTTTTAATGGTTGATTAGGAGTTTTATTTTAAGTAGTATTTCTAGGGTTTATTTTCTTTATAAATACACATTGTAATCTCTTATGAAAATGATTATTAAAGATGAATAAAAATTTTAAGTTTTATTTTGTGCGAATTCTAGAGAACTTGAGATAAGTTTTCAATAGAAGAGTGATTCTTCTCCCGCTTGCGGTTTGGTGTGAAGCCAACTTTCTTCCTTGGAGCGATTCCTTGAATCTTCTTTTACCCTTATTTTTTATTTTATTTTTTATTTTAATTGCAGAGCAAGAATCCTAACCCCTGTCTTGCGAGATTTACGCTATTTTAGGGTTAGCGTGCGATTTTGCCTGTTTGAATCGTGGTAAGATAAAGAAGAAACGTCAAAAGAGAAAGTGGACCCACGAATGAATTTTAAAAAAAAGCTCGTTAAAGACCCGCGTGCATATTAATTTAGGCAATATTTTATCTAGGTTTAGTTTCCTTTCTTATTAGGATTTTTTTAATAAGTGACTTGTTTTAGGACTAGTTTTCTTATTTGAATTATTTAGGGGTCAGGCACATATATGTGATATGTGACTGTTAATCCCGTCACTTTCTGTGCAATCATCGAAAAAGTTGGTATAAGTCTAACAATATGTGTTGGAATTATGTGATTCTTATCGTTTTGAAAAGCTACTTCGATAAGCTTTCAAACAAGACAAATTTCACGTCAATCGGACATCATTTGACCCTTCAAAAATGGTTGCATAATAAAAAAATGGGATTGATAGTGAAATTAATTATGACCATTAGATTAGAAAGTTTTACTGGTTGATTATGAGTTTGATTTTAAGTAGTATTCCTATGGTTTATTTTCTTTATAAATACACATTGTAATCTCTTATGAGAATGATTATTGATGATGAGTGAAAATTTTGAGTTTTGCTTTATGCGAATTCTAGAGAACTTAAGATGAGTTTTCATTAGAAGAGCGATTCTTCTCCGGCTTGCGGTTTGGTGTGAGGCCAACTTTCTTCCTTGGAGCGATTCCTTAGATCTTCTTCTACCCCTATTTTCTCTTTTATTTTTTATTTTAATTGAAGAGCGAGAACCCTAACCCCTATCTTGCAGGATTTACGCTATTTTAGGGTTAGCGTGCGATTTTCCCGCATCACTATCTGCATGGAGCAATCAACAAATTTTAATATAACAGCACCCAACACTCTGCAGCTCCTCGCCAACACTGGGTAGCGTTTATAGGCGTACTGGATTATCAAAATAATTTTTCAGTTTATTAATCCAATTCCTCTATCCACTCCCACAATCTATTGTAAATCCTCCACAATATAATGAAAAACAAAATTCAGAAGAAAAGTATCACCTTAACCTCACATTGCAAAGTGCAAATTGAACTAAGGAAAACAAAAAAGGAAAAAAATAAAGCAAAGATCAGAAGAATTTTAAAGGTAAAATTTTTTTACATTACTCTTCTTTCTCCAACAAATCAAAGCCTTTAAGGTATTCTTTTCATATTAAAGTTTGACTGACATATAAAGTTCATCTCTTTAATTTTTAAGGCATCAGTAGCGCAGTAAAATTCAGTGAAAAAGCATTCGATGAAAATGTAATTGGTTATCTTTTTTAAATGTAATTGGGTATTTAAAAAAAAAAATAATTGGGTATGTTGGTAACCATAAAACCATATAATCTAGAGAAACTTCATTATATTAAGAAAATTGAGGGGAAATTAATTACTTACCAGAGGAGTTGAATGATTCTTCATTTTCTTTCCTTATGCTCTGCCCTCTCTTCACGAATATTGCCAGAAAAAAGGACTATGTTTAAACAAAGAAATTATCTTATCCATTGGTCACGAAGAGTGAAACTGAAGATGGTCCACAATATTCAGTTCTTCATAGAGGAATGAGAAAAAAAATGGTATTTATGAACTAGAATCCAAAAAAGGTTAAAGAAGGAGAACACCCCTTTTTCTTGTCATTCTGAAGGCCATCTCTAAAATCTATGTTTTCTTCTCTCAATAATATAAACTTTTCAATATAGATATTGACATTTAAAGGAAGAAATGGAGAAGAACAACTAGAAAGATTGATGAATAAGAATCCAAAAATAGTAATAAAGAGAAGAAACATACGTTATTTTTGTTGTCATCCTCAACTTTTTTGGATTTCAAATAAATGTAAATGCAGAAATGCTGCCCAAATAGAACCCTATAATCAAAGCACAAATAGAAACAAAACCCATTCATTAAATGTGCAAATATGAATGATTTGCTCTATGGAAAGGGGAATCAAATCTTGCATGAGGCCCTTTAGGTTATATTTCAAATTAGTACAATTTGAAATATAAGGAACGGATATTGCAAACCTCATGGTCACAGTTCACGAGCTGCTGCTCACTGAGGCTAATAAGATTCCCCGTAGCAAGAAAATTAGCTCCTTCCAAAGCACTAACAACGCTAAAAGCCCAGCAAGATCCGCAAGAACCATAAAAAACAATAACAAGAACATTACAATCAAAACAAACATTAAAAAAATAAATCAGTAGAAGAACTCTAATTCAATCTGGAATAAATGAAGAAGCCCTAGTTTGTGAGGTGATTGGCGATAATAGCGGGAATTTACCAAATCCTATAACAAGAAGAACGTTGGAAGCTTGGGATTTAGTTAATCAAATTCGGGTTTCAAATAGGACTCATCAAACCGAATAGCGTGGAGCCCTAACCCATCTGGGAAATTCTCGTATAAAATTTTATGAGAATGGGAAGTGACAAAGTGAAATGTAATAAATTGATTTTTAGCAGCTGTTATATTCCTAAGAACAGTTTATGTGCTTGGCTTGCTATTCATCAGAAGTTCCTCACTATCAAGAACCTTAGAAAAAGAGGACTGAAATGGGTTTCAAGACGCGTACTATGTAGGGAAAATGCTAAAACAAATGATCATATGTTCTTTGAATGTCCATAGATATGGAGATCAATCCTTGCACGATTGAACATTAATAAAACTATCCTATATAATTTCAAATTGGAAATAGAGGACCTTATGGCTAAGGCTAAAGGTAATGGTAGGGCAGGCAATAACAAGATTGGCCTTTTCGGAAACCATTTGGAATGAAAGGAACAGAAGAATCTTCGAGGAGGTGATAATGGATAGAAAATATTTACTTAAAAGAATTGTGGAGGAAATGATCTTCAGGATTGATGGGGCGTTGGAATTGGAAGATGAGAGTGAAAGGGTTATTACAGATAACTGGGGTCTTTGACATCCTAGAGAGAGCAGTGAGGTGAGGTCTTATAGATGGGAGAAACCATAAGAAGTTGTTATTAAAGTTAACACCAAACGAATCATAATTGGGACTCAGGCGGGAATAGCTTCTATTTCTAGAAATTCCGCTGGTCATTTGGTCCATGTCATTGCTGGGAAGAGATCCTCGAGTGATATTTTATTGGGGGAAATTCATGTAGCTCAATTTTGTGTGGATTTATGCAAAGGATGTTGGAATGAATAAGCTCCTTGGTGAAATGTGAATCTAATTCACTAGTCAATATTATTAATGGTAACTTTTTTTTTTTATAACCTGGGTATCAGGCCCTCTTAGAGCACCCGCCTAATACCAGGGGCACATGCGCACCCCAGATGATGCCTTTGAAGTACTACAAAGAAATTGAATTCTTAAAACAATCCCAGAGTTCCTTTCATAAGATTAAGGTAATTCACACCAAGCTTCAGTGCAATAGACCTACTGGTATGCTTGCTCAGCTTGGATAGGATGCAAGTTCAGTCATCCAATTGACTGATCTGGAGGATGTTCCCATTTCCTGTTTATCCCTTCTTCATGATGATTTTAATGCTTTCTATTCTCTTCTGCTATTATATTTTTGGAGCTTTAATTGAGAGGTGAGGACCTCAGCAACCTCAGCTTAACTTTTGGAAAAAAAGGAATCAACACCCACACAACGTGAAAAGGCCAAAAAAATCACTGCCTTAAATAGTGTTTTTTTCAAAAAATCACTGCCTTTGACAGTAATTTTTTGTAAAAAATCACTACCCTAAACAATTGTAAAAAAAGCAGTGATTTTTTTTTACCACTATCCAAGACAATGGTTTATGAACCTCAACAACGACTGCTCTTAACTATCATAGAAAAAACCACTAGTTTTGGTAGTAGGTTTTTTATGCAAATTTTTTTTTTTTTAAATACGATTTTTTTAAAAACAAAATTACGTTGACAAATTTTTATGTAATTTTTTTTTAAATAATATTTTTTTATGCTTTTTTTAATATTTTTTTTAATACAATTTTTTTAATGTAATTTTTTTTCATGCTTTTTTTTAATGCTTTTAAAAAATTTATATAAAGAAAAAAAGTAATTAATCTCATATTTTAAAACATCCATTCAACTCAAATGCAAATCATTCAATACCATTAATAAAAAAAATAGGTGCCCAATTCTTTTATTCAAATAAAAGGTTACATATAAAATTATGATCAACCTTTCAAATCAGCCAAACATTTTAAACTCTACATGCCTAATCCTTTTATTCAAACAAAAAGAAAAAGAGTTAACAATCTAAGGACCCCATGAACCATTTTCAAAATAAAAGAAATAAATAAATAAATTTGCTTTGCCTCTCCTGCCAAATGTTCCCATCTCCTAGTGATCCATTTGAGGTGAGTTTCAAGTCAGAAAGTTTCGCCTGAAATCAAAAGGAGAACATCATTAAACTGAGATAGTGATAGCTTCCATCTAAGGAGTCCTCATCTAATAGGCTGGTTGAAAATATTGACCTGTTATATAAATAGGTTGTATTCAAGTTAGTCTAAACCCGACCCGAACCCAACTTGGTTCCTGTTTGCTACACAATATATAGGTATATCATTTTTTTAACAAATCCAGGTCAGGTCCAAAAGTGGATAACAGGTCGGGGTCCAAAACTGAAAATGCAATTAAACCTATGAATTAAGAATGAGTGCAGAAAAAGTACATGATCCTGATAAATACATCTTATAAAACACATTGACTTATAGAAAATACTCAAAATTTCAATTTTACGCTAATGATAAGTATAAAAAGAAATACAAATTTATATAAATATAAATACCAACAGAAGACACAAATATAAAAAGAAATACAAAGTTTATCATCATACCCATGGTGTACAAATGTGCTCGGCCCTCCCGTTCATCACATGCTCCCCCAAACGTACCAATCCTTTAAGAAAGCAATGGAGTATCCTTGTCTATCCCTGCATTTAAAGGAATTGGTGTGAATGCATTGCAAAGTTTGCTTTATAGGCAACAACACAAATTTTTTCAAAAATTACCAGTAAAAAGAACAAGACCATCTGTGGATACTCTTGCCAAGTCTGTTGAAATCATATTAATGGAGCTAGAAACTGCAAATGCAGAAATTTGAAACCTTAGATTCATGTTTATAGCAGCAACTGTGTATATTAATGCATCATTCCATTGTGTCAAATCTGCATAGGATCTCTTGGCGATAGAAATTATGTGTGTGTGTCTGTGTTTGTGTGCATTAAGCCTCTTTTTCGTAAAGATACAATGAGGTTATCTGAGAAATAAAACTTAGTTGAAGTTCATTAATTTAGTTTCAGCTATTCCTCTAATGAAGAATAAAGAATAAGATCATAAATAAGATATGATGCAAATCCATAGTCAGCCTGTACAGAAAGGAGGTTTACTGAAATTGAGGTAGAGAGAGATGTATTCTTATATTCTAAAAAATCTTCAGATTTTACAATTTTGAACAGCTGTTATTGTTCATCTGAACCAAGAATGCTAAAATTTAATTCTTTTATGGATTATTAAAAAAAAATCGCAGAATCCATAAGAGACCAAGTTAGACCTGCTAGCCTTGCCTTTTTGAACCAATGAGTTAACTTTTTCATATATATGGCAATGCGATAAAACTCATGAATCAGCTTGATTTACTAATCTTCTGCACAAGCAACAAAACTTTGTAAGAAGCTCGATTATAAAAACGAGGAAAAGGCTCTTTGAAGCAAACCATGTTCATTTCTGACAATGCCACCACCACTTCCCATCCCAAATTATTTGTGGGAAGGAAAGCCCATAATAGTAATTAAATAACATATTGGTGATTCATATATATATATATATATATATATTGTAACAACCCCAGATTTTCGGAACCGTACAAGCCATATGTCACGCACGTGTATGTGTGGTTCACAAGGAAACCTGGGTCAACATATACACACGGTGTGTATATGTGTGTAACATATTATTTTTCCCTTCCTTTCACTATATAAGTGAAAGTGGAGAGAAGTCTCTCCCCTACGTAACATAATTTTAACCTAAATAGAGAGGAGGAAAATAGAGAGAGAGAAAGGAGAGTCTTGTAGAGAAGAAAGGCTAAGGCCTTGTTGGAGTGTAACCCGGTGGAAGACTTGGAAAGAAGGTCGGACCAGAAACATAGAGATCTCTTCGAAGTAACAGGGATTCGAACGTTAGATCGAACCGATTACGAGATCCGCCGATTTAGGTAAGACAAAATGCTTGATAAGTGCTTAGGTATGTTTTAATGATAACCTATAATGTATTGGGCAATGGCCGATTAATTATATTTAAGATTTAAGGAAATAGGATAGATTTCTTGAAGAATCATGGAGTGAAGGTTTCCGCTCCTCGCTCGACCGATCTAAACGTCTCGCTCGAGCGAGGACAGAATATATATACCTGAGAATAAGAACGTTCTGGGCTCGCTCGAGCGAGACCCATATTGAAGGAATAAGCTTGCTCGAGCGTGACACACGGCTTTAACCGGCCGAGGATAGAGGCCGCTCGAGCGAGGCTTGGCAACCGCTCGAGCGAGGTTAAGAGGTCGCTCGAGCGAGGCTAAGCAACCGCTCGAGCGAGGTACCAAAACTAAATTAAATTTCTTTTATGTATACAAATATACCTCATGTGAACTATGCGCTCCAGGAGTGCTAGTGACCACTGGTGACCATTCTAAGGCATGTCCTCTCGCATGAAATGTAGGTTGACGTGAGAGCAGTACGTGTCATCACTACGAGAAAGGACCACTGGGTTTTGCCTTGAGGTAGGGAACCTTATCGAAACATGTACATTGTTCAATTTCTCATATGTGTAGTACAGATCAAATTGCTAAACTAAGTATCTCATCATGTCACATAAATAGAGCGTGCGTGTGTAGACTTCAGAAAATGAAGCCAGAGGTCCCAAGGGGATGCAAGAACTACAAGATGAATACCTATATAATGCGATATATCAGTAGCATCCCAGGGGTGCAGATGAGAATCAGTGGGAAAAAGAAAGTAAGGTGATAAGGCCTAATATATTAAAAATTAGCACAATCACGGTGAATAACTATATGTAAAGCACACTTGATATTTTTGTTATTTAAGGTTTGTTTAGAATACCCCACCGACGTGGCGGGATACCCACGACTGACTCGGCAGGATATCCGTGACTGGTACGACGGTTAATCCGTATACAGTAGCACATCCCAGGGATGTAGATTTAAGAGTAGACCCCGCCACCTATGAGAAAGGGGCTTGGGCAGTATTCCCAGGGAATACAAATTTAATAACTGTCTAGTTAGACGACGATGGTGGGTATTCCATCGGGGCTCGATGCTATATTGCTCGGGGACTATTTAAGTTAAAGAGTTAAGTTATTAGGCCGAATTCACAACTAAACGAGTAAGATGAGAAAGAACAAAACCATGCAAGGTAAGTAGTTGTATTCATCTTTTTCTTCAGTTATTTCGATTGTCCTTCCAGATAGTAACATCAGATAAACTGTATTTTTTTCTTTTACGGCACAACATATTTGTCAGAATTAATCTATATCTTCTTTACGTTTCTCTACTGAGCTAGGATGTAGCTCACCCCCTTAGACTATACGTCGCAGGTCCAACACTCGCGGCAACACAGGCTTCAAGAGACGTTGATCCAAAAGGTTCGGATTACGTGGCCGGAGAAGAGTTAGAACCTCCTCCTGAGGAATTCTTTTAGAAGTTCGTTACGTTTTGAGTGGTGAGTAGAGAGTACTCGTGGCTTGGCATGTAAAGTCCTTTCTTTTAAATGTAATTAAATACTATACTTTCCTTTTGGCGAACCATCGAGGGTGATATGATTGTCATCAATGGTTCGGGACAGTTCCTCTGCTCATGAATTGGCATGAGACCGAAACTGTCTGTTGGTTGCTAGACTTTGTTGAAACACGGAGACTTAGTTAGTTTAAGCTTTGCTATTTTAAATTGTTGGCTTTTACTTGTTACTTGATGTTCCGCATAGATTTAAGGTGCATGACCTCGAGGGTCGTGCTGATGACACGGATTTCGGAGTGACAAAATTTGGGTTGTCACATATATATATATATATATATATATATATCAATATTCTCCAAGGAATTTATCCATACTAACTGGTATATGTGATGTGCTGGTGTTGCATATACCTTCGGACTTAGTCGGGTGCTCTAAGAGGCCTAATACCCCTTTATTAATGTGTGGGTTCTGATGTATGCTCAATCAGACTCCGTAACACATCACATGACAGAAAGGGAGAGGAATGGTTAGTTCAATCAACTCTACAATATATCTATTATACTCAAGGAAAAAAATGTCAAATACGAGTGGTACATTCAAACTAATTGCACTTTACAATTTCATCTATAAAGCCATTTTGAAAATTCTTGGCCAACTAGTCGCAAAAGCCATAAGAGACAAGGGTAGGAAATTTTCTACTAATGATTCTACAAATTCCTCCACTATGCATTTGTGAAAAATTTCTCATCACTTCTAGAAAAATCTCCAATAATATATACTTTTCACCTCTCCTCCAACGTGCTTGTTATCCCATCCAAAGGTGTTGCCACTCTCATCAGCTCCAAGAATCTGCTCATTGGCTTGAATGTAGTTAAGATAAACTGGGTTTTGGTGGCTTTATGAAGCCAAGTAGCTCCCCACAGTAACTCATCCTTCCAAAAAAAATCAGAGAAATTTAAATAAAAAAAGACCCTTAGAAAACCCATGAAACAGAGATAAGTGAACTTTTTGCAAATTAGCACACCTGATATCCAGAGAAAGAGTCGTAAAAGGGGCACACATATGGCCTCAACCCATTGCTATAGGACCCTCTATATTTATCAACAAACTTAAATACATGTAACCCATTTGAAAATAAAAAAATAAAAATAGAGAAACTAATTAAAAAGGGTACTTAGAATTATTGGAGCATTGCCTCACATTTTCAATCTCAAAGAAAACCATTTCAAATTTTGAAACGAAGAAACTACCAAACTCTTCAACTACCCATAAACCCTATGATCCTAGCTAGAGACTAATGAAACAGAGTAAAACCCAGCACAACAAAAACCTGCTCATATATGGTGTTGGAATGAGATGCGTTGCTTTGAGCAAATAATCAGTTCTTGTAACTTCTAATACAGAATAAACATATTAATGAAAAAAAACTGTCATTGTTGCAATAAATCTTCCAAAAAAATGGGCCCTCCAATATGGAGAAGCTAGAATCCCTATTTGTTTTTCCTTCCAAAATGTCAAATATTCAAAAAGAAAAGGAAGAAAAACTACCCAAGACCTATAAAGAAAAATTTATAATCTCCCAAACAAAACATGATACTTAGAATTAATGGAGCATTGCCTCACATTTTCAATCTCAAAGAAACCCATTTCAAATTTTAACATGCAGAAGCTACTAAACTCCTCCAACTACCCATAAACACTAAGAGGCTAGCTAGAGACTAAAAGAAACAGAGCAAAATCCACCAGAACAATGAGAACCTGCACATATATGGTGTTGGGATGCCATGTTTCAGAAAAACATAGACGAGAATAGAACCACCTCACTGAAATGAAGAATGCAATGGGTAAATCATACCTGAATATAGCCACCGAAATGAGTTCCTCCCCCTTCTCCAAAAGCATAGTATAGAATCCCCGAAAGTTTAGGTACTTTAGCTCTGATCTGCAACATTATCAGTATCAAGAATCTGTAACATTCATAGAAGAATCTGTAACTTTTTAAACTTCATATCACAGTTGTAAAGTAAACCAAACATCGATTACATTTCTATCACAGTTCTAAAGTTATGCAAACAATCCATTGTCAATATGTATCTCTCTTCACCTAGTGGCTTAAACAAAGACTAAAATAGAATTTTGGATTATTTTGAAAGGGTTGAGATTCTGTACTTCTTTCTCAAACAAACTGTTATCAAAGGCGACTATGACTCAGGGATTAATGTAACTAAGGGACTGGAGAGACTTCCTTTCCTTCAAAAGGGGATTTCCAACCATCGAGATATCTATGTTTGGAACTTTAGACGTGTTAAGCGTGAGGCTTATGAGCAGACTGATGTTCCTCAAAAAAATGATTTTAATACTCTCTTAATTATAATAAATTTACTTGCCTTCATAAAAAATACATGGACATGAGAGAATTTGAGTAGATTAAAAAAGAGAAGCAATCGTGACTCATTTGATGATCTTTATGGGGTCTCAATCAATACAATTTGCCAAATCCTTCATCTAGATTAAATCTTGCGGCCATACAAAATAGGCTTTGACTATTGGTTTTGGCGCCTCCTAAAATGTCCTGGGGCTCTTAAGGATCCTTATAAGTTTATAACAAACATAAGCAAAAATGAAGGCCAACCAAACTTTTCTAGCAGCAAAGCATCGATTCTCTCAACACCAGCTTAACTTCATTTCATCCAGAACTTCTATGAAGGAAGGAGTCCATTTGTCAAAAAATTGCTATGTCCAATACAAATATCGAACACCACTTGTATGTCAACTTGACTATGAGGAAAAACTTCTAACCTATTTCCAGTTGTTTTGTCATTTATGTACTATTTTGTAGCTTTCAGGTATTTTATTGATATAAATAAGGTTTTTAAATCTTTTTAAAATGATCAAATGGCCATATAATAATATATGACTATGCAAATTTGTCAACCATGTAGCATTTCCATGGCTAACAGGGTGGCATTTTCCATGGTTGCCAGAGTAAAGCCACTTCCATCAAACAACTGAAGGCAAATTTATGAATATAAAACAAAACCTTAAAAAAAATTTAAAAAAAGAAGCCCAATGCTTGTCTCAAGGCATAGCTAGTTAGAGCTAATTCCAGGCAACGTTAATACACCAAAACCAATATCTCATCGATTTGGCAACTCAAGCATGTAACACTCGAGGAGCTTTACTGTTGTAATTATATACCTTTACTGGTATTAAAGATTAAAGGGGAAATATAGTTGGTCTTCCTAGAAATACGGTAGATATTATGAGCTAGTTATTGTGAGTTTTTATGAGCTTAGTTACTGAGAGTTTTTATGAGCTTAGTCAGGAGAACTGCAGTAGGTATGATGGGATTGTGCATTGTGTGGACTATGAAATTCACACAAATTGGTGGATACGTCATGCACCATGTATAAATTCTTCCTTTGTTTGCTTGCTCCCGTGCATTGCATGGGTTCCCTACTAGTATTATCAAAATGACTGTCAAAATAATATCTATAAGGTAACAAGTGCAGACTTCTTGGCATGAGTTTGAATCAACATTAGCACCTACTGAAATCATAAGAATTCTGTACATCACAATTATTGAATGCAAGGCAAGATAATATAACAGATGATGCAGTGGAGGTTTCATAGGAGCTTATTTTAAAGCAGGAAATATGTATACCAGTTTGAATAGGTTTACCAATTCTGAGTAGGTTTCCCACAGTTTGTTGTGCACTTATCAAAACTATATGCTCCACGATAATCACAAGTTTTCTAGCATCCATCTCTTGGAGAATAATGGACCATTATCTTCCTATGTTGTGGCCATTGACCCAAGTATGGCCCTTCCCCATGCTTCCCAAATAAAGTGCAACGGGATCTTTACCATCAGGAGCATCAACAAAGGTCAGCTGACAATAAATAGTCAGATAATGAACTGGAAGAGCACTCGTTGAAATACTTTTAGTCCTGTTGCCACTAACTGTGATCATAGAAGCAGGAGCTTCCACCATGGTTTCTGCTCACTTTCTAGAATCTTCCACCATGGTTGCTGCTCACTCTCTATAATCTTGCTCCTCTCCTATTTCATGCCACAAAATAACTTCTACTCTCCTGTTGATGCTCTTTCTCGTGCACCAACTCCAACTTCTTGTCACTTCTGGTGACTTTAAAGGACTAGCCAAATTCTAAGAAAACAAATAACTTCTTGTCACTTCTGGTGACTTTAAAATGGGGCCCCTCTTTCAAATTACTTTATAATATATAAAAAATTCGCCACAATTCTTTTTTGAAAAAATAAACTTGACCATTTGACCATTTTTGAGCCATTCTTGTTGCATTTGGTCAAAGGTTGACTCAAACTTCCATTCAGGAATCTTGCGAGTCCAAGCTAGGTTTGTTTTACTCTATATTCTCTTTCATGTTCAACCATCCACAGGTTTTGAGGCATCGAAGTCAAAACTTAAACCTAAACTGGGCTGCCTCTATTATAGAGGTTTCCAAATTTGACCTTTCAGTATTCAAAAATTCATAGAAAATTCATTAAAACTGGTATGATGATGATTCCAGATTCCAGTGAAAGGTGACTCATTGGAGCACATCTCAGAAGTGGAATCACTGATCAAGTCTAGGTTGGTCAGACCATGCTGTGCAACTTGACTCATATTTCTGCAATTTTGATCCTGCAGATCTCAGGTCAGTTTAGGAAGCCCTCTACAATTTTCATGCCTGGAGTTTTTCTTAGAACCCTATGGATTTGTCACAATTTTCATTCTCAGTTCAGGTATCAGTCCTGAAATTTGACGATTTGATAACAACTCTTAGACGGGTCTAATCCCGAATTAGTGTAGACCAATCCATTTTGAGTTTTAAGCTCAAATTTGGTATGAAGGTCACTGGATTCATAAACTATGTTGGTGAATTTTTCAAGAATCTGATTCTAAGTATTATATGGTCATATACTATATCAAATATACTGCTACAAAACAGAAAAGAGAAATTGAGATTTCAAGAAGTCCAAAGAAAGGGCCAATCAAACAGGGATTATGGCTTTACAACTAATAAATTTCTCTGTACCAGGATATAATTGACCCTAGTTTATGATTCAGAATGATAAACTATCAGGTTCATAATAGAGAAATTAGAAATAGAAGCTTCAAACATGCTAGTCATCATCAATTCTCAAAATTCAGCATTTAGAGCTTCAAACAGCTTTTCAAAATCATAATCACAAATATATCTGTACTCTGTAAACTGAAAAAACAGAACCAAAAGCTCCATTGGAGCACATAAATTTAAAATTTCTAAAAGTATAAGCATTTAGTAAACTAACAACAAAAGTATAAGCACATTTAAGAGTCAAGGCTGGTCTCAGTGTGGTGTACAGCAGTACCACCACATAAAAGAATTTAAAAACACTACTTGACGGGTTCAAATGCCTTTTGACTGGAATAGCAGGTCATTAAATTTCCTTTGTGTAGACCAACTTCATCTCCTAATCGGGTAACACCTAGTATGTACTTTTCCAAATTATTGAAAATGTGTCTTCAACAACTCAATTAATAAGGTACAAAAAATTTTGACAAATTTTTTTGCATTTTTTATGAGGTAAGTTTAATTCGGAAATCTTGGCCAACATCAAAGTAGTCAATAAATGTGGTTAAAGGACAAAACCTGCTTATATGTGTATAAATTGTAGAAGGGAGATAGATATATAAATGGCATGGCGGAATTAATGAACTAGCTGACAAGAATAACTGCAAAAGGTTAATAACCAATTCTGTAGTTGAAACCTACAGAACCAATATATGTGGGTTGGTTTAAGGGAACCTAATATATAGATACAATGCTATTGATGAAATATTGACAAGCATAGCTACATAAGGTTAATAACCAACTCTGTAGTTGAACAACTACAGAAGTAATTTGTGGTTAAGGTCAAGGAAATGTGCCTACATGTGTACAGATGGTAAGTAGATATATAAATATGATGGTAAGAGTTAGTGAACAGATTGACGAGCATAGCTGCAAAGGGTTTACAACCAGCTCTGTAGCTGCAAAGCTATGTCAGTCACCTATTCTCAAGGAACACCCTTCTTAGAAGTTCCATATCCTAGCAACTTTATCTTCTTGAGTGATTGCTTTCTGCAAACAAGATGGGTTAATGTTTTATCCTCTTGTGCACAAGTTTTTAAAACCAACACGGGCATATCAGAAGGGTCTTAGGCCTACATATATCGGGTATACTGGATACATATCCGCCCGACCAGCCGATATTAAAGTCTCTCTCTTTTAAAATATTAATATACTATTTTAAAAGAATAAAAATATTTTGTCTAAAGGGTATTTTTGGCATTATATCCAGTTCATATAATTCATATGTCTAATATTGGCTTATTTGAAGCCGCATAATATGAGCTGGTATAGGCCGATGTGTATGCCCATATGTGGATGCCACCATCTTTTCTGGGTGTGGCATGTGGAAAGCCAACTGTGGAAACTGAGCTCGGAATCATCTTTCTCTCCATATTTTCTACTGACTTCTATTTCATTTGGAAGTGGAAGCCACAAATCATAGGCCATTACAAGGGTGTGAAAAAGAGTTTTTTTTTTAGATAGGTAAGTGAGGTTGATGGGTCCTCACCCATTTAATAAAAGCTAGAAAAGATTACAATCTATGCAATCTAAATCTTTTTTGTTTTATTCTGGGGGTGGGGCACTCAATAAATCACTTTGCTGATAACTAGCAACTTACTAAGATTTTATGCTCTTCCTAAAATTTAAAAATACAAAAATCTCACTGTGTGACTAGAAAATTGGGAAAAATCATAACCAAAATTTTGTAATGTTAATTAGTTTTTAATCATTTAGGATTTTAGGAATAAGTTCTGCAACAAAACAATCAGCAGTTTTATGAAATAAAGATTTATTTCAAGGCATGCATCAGATCCAATTCAAATTACTTTTTAAACTTTTGAAAGGGCTGAAAGATTAACATCTGATTCTAGGAGCTCAAACGCTTCTACACTGTGGTGGGTGGAGATCAGAAGCTTCTATCCTTTGGAACAGGTGGAAACATTATTTTGCCTTAGCAATTTTACCTGGCTAACCATATATTAGCCAGGTTTTTGCAATCCCTAAAAAAACTCTTAATAGAACCTCTAAACAAACTTCAAATCTGCAGTACAACACCACAAATGGACTCCTTACAATAAATCACAATGTAAAGTTTTCATCTCACATACCTTGGCTAGAGAAGCGAGATGAGAGACAAAATCTGGTGCTCCATCTGACCTGTATTTTTCACTCCCCTCTTTGTTGTGCTCCATCTGATGAGGAATCGGTGATGGATTTCGTGTGAGGAAGATGAGATGGAGGTAGAACTGAAATTGAGCTCAAGTCACAGATTTTGAGAGAGACTCGTCCAAAATCTAGGGTTTGTCGAGAGAGAGGAAGAGGAGAGAGGCTAGGGTTTCTTTTTTTGATCATTACCTCACTCGGTGAAGCAGAAAAGAGGGCGTAGCAATCACCGGAAGAGGCGAAAGCCATTGAAGAGGTGGCGATGAGTGAAGCAACAACAGCTGCAGATCTGAACATCTCGACTGTCCAAATGAAATATTGTTCAATTCAGACAAGATCTCGGTTGATCAAATCTGATTCTCAATGAGTCAGAAAACCACAAATCTTCATTTTTCAATTGTCGGAGCACGATGTCGATGCTCTCTGAAACCCATCACCCGCTCTCTCCGCTGGTCTCCAGCACCGATCCCTTGCTTTCTCTGCCCTCACCGCTCTGAACTCGAAACCCTAACTTACCAGAAAATTCCTTCGTAGATCTCCCATCGTACGTAGATGTCATTTTCAGCCCCTTTTCTGGCAAAAACATAACCTCCAACGACCTCGACAACACTCTTGTTGTTGCCGGAACCACGCCGCTCTCTAGATCGGCTTCTTCGAGCACTGAGTATTTGAAGATCTCGGTGTTGGATTTCATTAGAGTTTCAAAGAGGGAGATGGAGGCTAGGGTTTTGACGAAGGAGAGAGAGAGGGGAGGAGCCGATTTCAGAACTCGAATCCCTAACTTACCAGAAAATTCCTTCATAGATCTCCCATCGTACGCTGATGTCATTTTCAGCCCCTTTTCTGGCAAAAACATAACCTCCAACGACCTCGACAACACTCTCGTTGTCGCCGAAACCACGCCGCTCTCCAGATCGGCTTCTTCGAGCACTGAGTATTTGAAGATCTCGGTGTTGTATTTCATTAGAGTTTCAAAGAGGGAGATGGAGGCTAGGGTTTCGACGAAGGAGAGAGAGAGGGGAGGAGCCAATTTCAGAACTCGAAACCCTAACTTACCAGAAAATTCCTTCGTAGATCTCCCATCGTACGCTGATGTCATTTTCAGCCCCTTTTCTGGCAAAAACATAACCTCCAACGACCTCGACAACACTCTCGTTGTCGCCGGAACCACGCCGCTCTCCAGATCGGCTTCTTCGAGCACTGAGTATTTGAAGATCTCGGTGTTGGATTTCATTAGAGTTTCAAAGAGGGAGATGGAGGCTAGGGTTTCGACGAAGGAGAGAGAGAGGGGAGGAGCCGGTTTCAGAATAGTAAAAAAAAAAATTAATCCTTGTTTGGTTGGGCACGATATCTTATAGCATGGGATTAGGTTTAATCAATTAAACCACTGTCTTAATGTATTAAACTACTGTTTTTGAGAGTTGATTATTATACTACTGCTACGACAGTGGTTCTTTTGGACATTACAAAAGTGGTTTTCTTATCGTTTTGACGTAGTGCTAGTCGATGGTAAAAACATGTCTATGACAAGATTTTTTTATTTTTTTTATAACGAATTCTAGGATAAGATTGTTGCATGACATTAGAGACAAGATAATAGGTTGGATTGTTCTTCACAATGAATGCAAAGACCATAGCGGGGACATGATTAGAAGCACTGGAAAGTATGTCTCTTAGATGATTAGGATATTTGGCTGGAAAGAAATAACAGAGTTTTTTGGAAGGTGGGGAGGCCGTTTAAGTATGTTGTTACTTCGGTCAGGGATTTTTACCGAACTTAATTGCTAGGAGAGAAAGAGTGACTGCTAGAAGATGATGATGATGATGATGAAACTCAGTAATGAAAGAGTAAGCACTAGGATTTTGGTCCCCCTGTCACTAATTTATAAATTTGAGATGTGTCCCATGTAGAGTAAAAAATCCCATCATCAAATTCAAAGCAATCAACATAAATAAAAGAGTAAGCCCGAACAATCGAGTTCGTTGCATTGACGATGATGATGAGATTAGGCTAATCAATCTCTGAATATTTTCTTAAAATCTGAAAATTAAATTTTCAGTTTTGAAAATTAGAATTAATATATATATATATATATATATATATATAACCAAGACATTGAACAGAGCAATTTCGAAATCCTACCTTCACGTAGTACAATAAACCTAATTTTTTAAACAAACCTTAATTTACAAGATAAAACCCTAGGTTATGATACACTAATTTCAAAAACTAAAACCCTATCTATCTATCTATCTATCTATCTATATATATATATATATATATATATATATATATATATATATATATATATATATAATAACATGAGAAGAAGAAAATAGAGCTAAACAATTTTTATTAATCCAAAAGCACTAGTAGGGCAGACATTTCATATCACAAATTAGTGATGAATTGTCAAAAGTCAACAAACAAAGAAAAAGAAATATATATATATTGGTAACGGGATATGGTCAACCAATTAAAGTTGAAAGAAGCACATTCCATCTCGACAAGACACAATGGTTTAGGTAAGATTCGAGTCACTACACATTGTTTGTCTCCCTTTCTTATTACAACAATGTACCAGGATAATGTGTGCATGAAGTGATTCCTATGCCTAGTAGTAGTAATCTCCTACTTAGCGTGCCGACCCTAATGAGAAATGAGTTTCATATATTGGTAACGAGATCCGATTTAGCGCAACACCTTAGCTGATTATCACAGACATATTTAGGACTGTTATAAACCAATAAAATTACAATCCGGAATCTAGATTTCTATGTAAGTTGTGCAACATGGCAGATTGGACTGTTATAAACCAACTGAAAATTTGTACTTTTTAGCTTCGAGAATCAATTAGACTAAGTAGGAAGGAGAATCGAACTGACCTGTATTCTAAACAAACCAGATGATCAAGGAGAGACGAATAGAAAGCTAGGGTCAGCAAAACCCTAGGGTTAGTTGAGCAATTCCCCTAAAAATAAGTCTTATATCTAAATTTAAAAGGAGAGAGGGATAATAGATCTATGATTTGTCTAAATCCAAAATAAAAAAATTAATGAATAAGTACCTTTGCGTCGAAGAAGGAGGTGCACAGTTGTCGGAGAACTTTCAGGCTATCGAAGAAGGATTTGTAAGTGTCTAGATTCTAGAAGACTCTGAATCTGGAGAGTTAGGGTTTGAGGAGGGAGATGACCTGAATCGGGAGAGTTAGGGTTTGAGGAGGAGGGAGATGACCTAAATCTAGAGAGTTAGGGTATAATCTTTTGAGACAATCTGAATCTGATCAGCTAGGAAGGTGATCTGAATGGAGATTGAGAAATCACTTCAACACTGATCTCCGTTTCAATGGCGTCGTCTCCAACCTTCAGCACAGTTCTCCTTTGAAATTATGCAATTTAAATCTCTAGCTAGGGTTTGAAAGAGGGAGATGGAGGCTAGGGTTTCGAAGAGGGAGATGGAGTGAGAGGGAGATGGGGCGAGAGAGAGGGGGAGACGGCAGTTTTGTTAGCAAGAGAAAAGAGTTGCAAGATAAATAGAGAATTAGGGTCCCGATAGTTTTGTACGTGACAAGAGGATGGAGTGCATGTGATATGAGAGTTAGGAATTAAACCACTGTCATAACTTAATAGACAATGGATTTTGGTAGTGGATTATTATACCACTGCTTGGGCAGTGGTTCTTTTTTATGTTGCAAAAGTGGTTTTCTTATCATTTTGACATAGTGGAATGTTAAAGAAGAAAGATATCTGAAGAGGCCCAAGGCAAACACTATCGGGTCTGCTGTATTCCAAGTGAACCTCAAACATCAAAAAGAAAAAAAATATGGAGAGTGACGTAAGTCCATACATTGGGAAAACGTCTGTCACTCGAAATTTTCGGTCTCCAAGCGATTAGTGACATTACTGGGCATAATCGAGTGTTGGTATGATTGATGATGCATGATGTTCGAGTTTCATTTTGAACAAAGCATACTCACGAGTGGGAGAGTAATCCACCCATTCTTAAAGATTGGTGTAAAGCAATGATGCGAAGATCTAACAGTTTATGCCCAATTTTGTGAGGCATTGATTGCCTCCACCTTGATCGGTCACGAGTGCCCCTACGCGAGATAGGGTTCGAGGTTCTTGAGCATACTCATCAACCTCAAAATTAATTTAGCAAAACTACCCGAACAGAGTAAATATTAATGTCGAACCACTTTTTGGGAGTGTGTGCCATTTTTGAAGTTGATCTTACAAACAGATCAACTATGTAAAAAATATGGACCCATTGGGGGTAATAAATAACAAGGCAATGAAAGTCCTTACCCATGACTGGGTACAATTTACAAGATCAAACGACCATCCAACGGATACTCAGACGCATGACGTACAGTTGACAGGGATACCGTGCAGGTTTTAAGTCTGCGACCAAAAATAATCACGGGAAAAGATCCCTTCTGCTTCCATGTTTGAACATAGTTGTTCAATATGTAATTTCATTTTTGACAGGTTGGTCTTAACTAACGATCAATCCTTTCGATAATGGAGGTACCCGAACCTCAAACCATGTAGGGAGCACACCCGGATAGCGTAGACCAAGAGTCTACTCCTTCGAAATATCTCGTGATGAATACGAAGTTAAGACGCTCAAGTTCATATGAATCCAAAAAAAGCTGGAGTGACTGGAGCAAAGAAATGATAGCTTGTGCCCAATTGCATGAGGTATTGATTGCCCCACATTGATTTGCACGAGTGCCCCTACCGAGGTAGGGTTCGAGGTTTTTGAGCAAGCTCAACGACCTCGAACTTTTAATTTTGCACAACGACTTGGGCGGAGTGAATATTGATGTCGAACTTTCTTTTGGGAATGTGTGCAACTAAAAATGTACCCTAGATCCTCATGAACTAGAGTGCTCAAATTCATACGAAAATGAAAAGATTGGGCCAAAACTGGGTGTCCACAGAAGGAGACACCCAATCTTGGTCTCTGCTAACAATGATCTTACAAATGAACAACTATGTATAAACATGTACTCATCAGGGGCAATCAATAATAAAGGCAATGGAAGTCCCGATCCATGGCTGGGTACAATTTATAGGAACAAATGACCATCCACTGGATACTCAGACACATGACGTACACTTTACAGGGATACTGTACAAACACAGGTTTTAAGCCTGCAACCGAGAATGAGCCCTTCTGCATGCATGTTTGAACATAGTTGTTTGATATGTAATTTCATACTTGACAGGTTGGTCTTAACCAACTATTGACCTTTTGAGTAATGGAGTTATCTGCACCTCAAACCCCGTAGGGCGTACGCCCATATAGCATAGACCAAGAGCCTACTCTTCCGAAATAGTTCATGACGAAATTAAAGTTAAGACACTCAAATTCATATGAATCCAAAAACTTGAGCGATAAGCGCGAAGAATTGACGATTGAATCAATCCGATCGAAATATGGATTGTTTGACCGTGATTAACACAATTGCCCCTACTTTAAAGCATGATTCAAAGATCCAAGGCGAACCTTAGGCTTAGGAAATTTATTTAGCACAGCTACATTGTCAGAAAAATATTGACATTTTACTGCATTGAAGTACGCATGTGCGTGGAAAGTGACAAAAAAGCACAATGAAAATACATATATATTTTTTTCTATTTTTCTCTTCTTTTTCTCTTTTTTTTTTTATTTCCCTTCTTTCATTAAATTTTTTTTAATAGACCGAATGCCTCAGGTGAGTGGGGAGATGCTTCATCTAATCTGCCCACAGTCGTCGTTGATATGGAATGTTTTGGCAACTCGAGAGGTTGCTTGATTCGAGGCTTTAGGCCATTTGATGTTCCTGCACATTCTCAAGAAAACGTCAGTCCCTTTTTATTTATATAGACAACAAAACAGAAGAAGAAGAAGCAGACTTTTACCTATATTTTTCATTATTTTTTTTTTCAACAAATATATATATTTTTTTGGATTTTTCTGGACTTTATATATATATATATATATATGTATTTATTTTATTCTTTTTTTTTTCTTTTTTTCTGAGACAAAAGTACGATGCAACACATATGTACATGGACATAAAAAGGAGTCATAATATATTTTTTCCATTTTTTTGTTTTGAAAGATGAAAAGAAAGTGGCTATTATCATGATATTTGGATTGGAAGAGCTTGTGGCTCAAAATCGTTTGATTTTTTTTTTTCCATCATTGCCTTGATCAGTTTAGACTCTTTAGGGCATTCGACAACCTTTTAAAGGGTGTTCAGTCCTTGAAATTGATACAGCCTTTTATCATGCCTTGAAACAGCCCAGTAAGTGCCTGTCTGATTACAACAAACGTCTAAGGACTCCGAAATGTAGTAACTGCATTTTCAAATAGTTTATGCCCCTTCTTTTTATTTTCTTTTTCTTGTTCTATTTTTTTTTTTTTTTTTGAAACCATTTTACTCACAACACCCAAAATGGGTTTTCGTTATGTCCGCTATTGCCTTCTTTTTTTTCCATAGTGCCCTTTCGAGTTTTCACTAAGTCTATGGGTATGCATTTTTACCCCAAGCACCTTTTTAGGTTTTCACCTGGTCCGCACAAGCTTGCTCTTTTTACCTGTGGCACCCTTAAGGGTTTTTACCACATCCATTTTGCATTGAGCTTGTAAAATCACTTCTTTTTTTCTTTTTGAGGACCAAAAGATATTATGGGCGCCGATTCCGTCATAGTCGGCTGGGTGAGGATATCTTGTCTTTCATCTTGGCTCGTGCTGACTTAAAGGATATTATGACTGTTTGCAAACCTTAAAGAGGGCTTTCTCCAGGGACGAAACATGATCATGGGTTGAGAGGGACGGGTTAAGGTATTTTCAGGTTTGAAGGGTCCTTTTGACTGGATCTCTACTATTGTAATAGACTTCTTCCTTGGGGATTTTTGCAATACATGTTCTATTATTTTTCCTTCTCTCTGTCTTCTTTTTTTTTTTTTTTTTCTTTCTTTTCAGACATCCTCTTTTTGGGATTTTATTTTTCTAATTATTTTTTTTTGGGTGATAACTCTCTTTTCTTCTCGCTTCGAGAGCTCTCTTCTTTTTTTGGTATGTACACACACATATTTTCTCTATTTCTGGGAGGGGTTTATGAAAGAAAGGTTATTGGCTCAAATTGGGTAGCAAAGGGTATGAGCATTCAAGGACATTTTTTGGCTACTTGGCTTTGAAATGATGACATCCTTTATGGGGTGTTTAAGCAGTCACGTATTCAATTTTATCAATACCTATCTTGCCGCGAGAGACTAAAAATGAAACTGACGCACGTACCCAGCATTGATTGGCTCAGGAAGATGATCTCCGTCCATTTGTAACAAGGATACTGGGAATGTGCCTGTAACATCCCGGAAAATTCATACTTAAATAGTGCACCTCGGGAAGCGGACCAACTAGTCACACGTTTGACCGGGCCAACTTTGACTTGATTAACTTAGGATTAGTTAGTTTGAGTTGAATAACTCATGTGAGAGGAGAGATGTTGAGAATAGATGAAGGTATGTTCACACATACACTGGTTGGTTATAGGTGCTTAACACCCAGGTTAAGTACAAGGTTATAAGAAAAGGGGAAAGGGAATTTACTTCTTATGATTGAGTAGTTGAGAGGAGAGTTAAGAGAAAGAGAGAGAGAGAATAAGAGAGTAAAGGAGAGAGATCATACGATTGCATTGAATGCAAATCATTGTCCTTGGCCCGGAGAAACTAGCTGATTGAGCTCGGGATAGAAGTGAGATCATAGATTTAGGGATTGAGGAACTCTAGGGAGCTAAGGCTTGGGATCAAGGGATCCAACTGATTGAAGGTGAGCTGAATCTTTCATAATTATTTCCTTTATGTTAGTGTAGATTAAATAGCTAATATATGATAAATTGATGATAAAGACATGGACGGGTGCGATGAGTTCAAGGAGTGATGAACTCGATCCATTACTGAGGATGGACAAATTCGTTCAAACGAAATGAGAAAATGATTGAACGAATTTGGCCAGAGAAGATAAATTGAAAAAAAAGGGTTTCTGAGAAAATCGTTCGAACGAAATGGAAATTCGTTCGATCGATTTTGGAAACCGTTCGAACGGATTGAAAATCGTTCGATCGGTTTGCTAGGGGGAAACAATGTATTCTGAAGGATTCGTTCGAACGAAATAAAATCGTTCGAACGATATAGAAATTCGTTCGAATGATTTAGAAACCGTTCGAATGATTTTGAGAATCGTTCGAACGATTTAGAATCGTTCGATCGATTTGGGTGAATTTAGGCTTTTGGGTCTGTTTTAGCTTGTAAATTATTTATAGTTGAACATAGGCTTCTAGACCCAATGTTTAAACAATATAGTAATGTTCTTCACGTGCTGATCATACCTAGGTTAAGTCGGACCATTGGGTTGCTCGTAGTTTGATCGGATTTGAGAATCTGAAGATTTGAGATGCATGTGAGGTAGGGGAATATCTAAACTGGTACACTTTATTACGAGCATTTACATAGTGATAGAGTATTGTTGCATGTTCCTTTAAACACCGTTTTGCTTTATTATTAATGCAAAGAGTAGAGTAATGGAAATGGTGTGTGTGTCTACACAAATAAAAGAGGAAACTTGTTAAGTAAGTTAAAACATCCCAGGGATGTAAGAGCACATAGGCATCGTAGAGATGCATCAGACGACGTGACATCCCAGGGATGTATGGTGGATGTAAAGATCCACATTAAGAAATAAACAGTAAATATGATTGCACGGGCTGGGTGTTACTATGTATTAGAACAACTACACAGTGAACAACTATATGTATTGCACAATTTGATTTAAGGTTCAGAGAATACCCAACCGACGCGGCGGTATAACCGTGACTGACTCGGCAGGATATCCGTGACCGGTATGGCGGCTAATCCGTACACCAGTAGACATCCCAGGGATGTGTCGTAGTAGTATGCTTGTCGCCTACGAGATAGGGACGTGGACGATTCTCTGAAAAATAGTCTGATTAGACGACGATGGAGGGTATTCCATCGGGGCTCGATGCTATATTGCTCAGGGATTATTTAAGTTAATGATTTAAGTCATGGTATCAGCCTGTGTGCAACTATGGGAAACTAATAATCATTCTAAATTCATGAGTAGAGTAATGAATGCAATATAATTGTTTTATCGCATTTTCAATTACTTTTCAAGCAAAGATATATTGATGAGTTCACGTTTTATTCCTGTCATGAAATATATGTTTGTAAGAAGGATATACTTGTTGTGATATTGCCCTATTGAGCTAGGATGTAGCTCACCCTTTGACTATATTTCACAGGTGAAAATTTAGGGTTGCCACTGACGAGTTAGGAGTTGCTACGGGAGAGGTTGATCCCGGGGATTCAGAGTACTTTCCAAGGGAGGAATCTGAGCCTCCTCCTGAGAGATTCTTTTAGAAGACTTGCTGCATACTTTGAGAGTATTTTGTAAAAGAGAGAGATTTACGGCTTGGTACGTCCAGCCATAGTTTGTAAGTGTAAAGACACATGTTATATTCTTTTGTCAAACCATTTAGAGTGACCGTATCTATGACACTGATGGTTCGGGTTGGTTCCTTTGTTCATGTGGAGGCATGGAATTAGAACTATCTTTTGGATTGATATTTTGGATTAGCGTATAGTAGAATTGGAGATTTATTTTGCATTAATTTCTTTGTGCGTTTCTTATTGCGAATGGGATGTACCAAGTGTTCCGCACACTTTATGGGGCACAGCCTTGAAGGCTGTGCCGATGGTATGGGTTTCGGAGTGTCAAAATCCGGGCTGTCACAGTTAGTATCAGAGCCATTTCTTTAAAATTTCTTAGAAGTCTTAGACTTTTTTCGGAGTGAAGGGATCTTCTACTAACGAAACCTTGGTTTCATGTGCAGAGCGCGATGTCTTCTGGAAGAAGGGGTCGACCGAAAGGTAGCCAGAGTAGGACCCAGAGAGGTGATGAGGAGTTTCAAGCAGGGTCTTGTAGTAGAGATCAAGAAAATTCTCGTGAAAGAGATCGGAGGAGTGAAACGACCGATCGTATCGCATTGGCTATGGAGACTATGGCCGCTGCGATGGCTCAGCAGACGCAGCAGACTACGATACTAGCCGAGCATACAACACTATTAGCAGCTAATAATGTTAATAATGCCAATAGTCATCAGCCACCACCACCGCCTCCTCTAGCACTGTTGCCCTAGTCATTCATTGATTTTAGGAGACTGAGACCTCCTAGTTTCTATGGGCAGACAGATCCATTGGAAGCTGAAAGATGGTTAAATCAGATAGAGAAGCTTCTAGATAGATTACAGAGTACAGAGAGTGAGAAGGTTGGATGGGCTTCCTTTCAGTTGGAGGGAGATGTCGATCCATGGTGGAAATCTGTACTAAGGAGAAAGGAAATTGAAGACCCTCAACGTCTATGGACTTGGGCGGAGTTTGTTAGGGAGTTCAATAGGGAGTATTTCCCTAAGCAGGTGTGAGTCCAAATGAGAAGAGATTTTGCAAATCTATAGCAAAGAGGCATGTCTGTGCGAGAGTACGGTGTAGAGTTTACACGATTATCTCGATTTGCACCAGAGTTAGTATCCATAGAGATCATGAAGGCAGCCAAATTTGAAGAAGGTCTAAGGCCAAACATCCATGAACGAGTATCAATTTTTGAACTGGAACGTTATGCAGATGTGATGGGAAAGGCAATAGTGGTCGAAAGGGATATCTATGGTGTGTACAAGAGAAGGGATCAACACGATGGAACAGGGGCAGTTCAAGGGGGAGCGAGTGAGTTTAACTCGGGGAACAAAAAGCCGAGGTTTACAACGCCAGCTCCACTCCCTAGACAAATCACATATACAAATTTCTCTAGGCCACCTACGCCTGCATTGGTGAGACCGATTTGGTATGAGAACCCTACCACCACCACAGGAGTGTCTGCTAGCCAAGGCGTCTCTCGGGCAGCCTCTTCTACACCAAGGGAGCCTTGTGCCAAATGTGGCAAGCCTCATAGAACGGTTGACTATAGATGGGGAATACAAGGATGTTACCGATGTGAGAAGCTGGGCCACATAATAAAAGATTGCCCGGTGATGAACAAGGGAAGAACGGCTTCTGCTTCTGCACCAAGACCAATCCAAGCTAAGAAGCTGATTGTACAAGGAAGGACTTATGCAGATACGGCGGAGGACGCTCGGAACTCCAATGATATCATTCAAGGTGAGTTCTACTTGAATTGAATTACCATGGTATCAAATATAACATTTTAAATGCATTAGTAGAAAAGTTGCATCTGTGTAGATTAAATGCCAATTAAAAAAAAAATCTTGTTGATCAAATTGATATCATGCTTAAATAAGAGGCACGAGTGAAATGTTGAGATGTGTATGCACTATAGGTACCTTATACGTGTATGGGAAGGAGAGTTGTCGAGCGTACGAGGCTAGAGCGTTGATAGACCCAGGGTCTACTCATTCGTTTGTTACTCCTCGATTTGTAAGAAGGATGAGGATCAAGCCAGAGACATTAGATTTCATCTTGGTATTGTGTTGTTCCAAGCCCCAGGAAGCGATTGATGCAGGACTTAATCTGCAAGTCGATGTCGTAGCCATTAAAGATGGGGACGTCTTTGAATTATCGGCAAATTTGATTAAATTAGACATGCAGGGATTTGATGTGATCCTTGGCATGGACTGGTTGTCAAAGCACTGTGCAACCGCTGATCCTTGGCATGGACTGGTTGTCAAAGCACTGTGCAATGGCTTATCCTTGGCATGGACTGGTTATCATCTTTAGGCCGAATACAAGGAGATCGTTTCGATTTGTTTGAGTGAGAACAAAATTTCTACCACTTATGTCCACCATCAAAGCCGAACGCCTAATCAGAGATGGATGCAGTGGTTACTTGGCCTTTCTGATGGATGACAAGGAAGGAAAGAATGTTATTACGGAGATTGCAGTCGTGTGCGAGTTTTGACGATGTCTTCCCAGAGGAATTACCAGGCTTACCTCTGGATCGAGAAGTGGAGTTTGCTATCGACTTGGCACCTGGAACGGAGCCGGTTTCTAAAGCACCATACAGAATGGCTCCGGCCGAGTTGAAGGAGTTGAAGGAACAACTACAGGAGCTTTTAGATAAGGGGTTTGTCAGACCTAGTGTATCTCCTTGGGGTGCGCCGGTCTTGTTTGTTAAGAAGAAGGATGGGTCAATGAGGTTGTGCATTGACTACCGTCAGTTGAACAAACTCACTATAAAGAACAAATAACCATTGCTAAGAATAGATGATTTGTTTAACAAACTACAGGGGGCAAGGTATTTTTCTAAAATTGACTTGAGGTCTGGATATCATCAACTCAGGGTCAGGGCAGACAACATTCAAAAGAATGCTTTTAGGACAAGATACGGACACTACGAGTTCTTAGTGATGCCGTTTGGGTTGACGAATGCGCCGGTGCCCTTTATGGATTTAATGAATCGGGTGTTTAAACCACACCTGGACTCTTGCGTCGTTGTATTTGTTGACGATATCCTAATATACTCCAAGTCAAAGAAAGAGCATGAGGAGCACTTGAGAACCGCTTTACAAACATTATGTGAACACCAATTGTATGCCAAACTCAATAAGTGCGAGTTTTGGTTGGAGGAAGTTAGCTTTTTGGGGCATGTCGTCTCAAAGGATGGTGTCACGGTGGATCCTGCTAAGATTTAGGCCGTAGTGCAGTCGGAACAACCAAAGACGGTCACCGAGGTACGCAGTTTCCTTGGTTTAGTTGGGTATTATAGACGTTTTGTAGCAGGATTTTCCAAATTATCGGGGCCACTGACCAGACTCACACGAAAAGATGTGTGATTTGAGTGGACCGATGCGTGCGAAGCAAGCTTCCAAGAACTAAAGAAGCGACTTACCTCAGCCCCGGTACTTGCAATCCCTTCAGGCAGTGGAGGTTTTGTAGTTTATAGCGATGCTTCTCATAACGGTTTAGGCTGTGTGCTAAACCAATATAAAAAGGTGATTGCTTATGGGTCGAGACAGCTGAAGGACCATGAGAAGAATTACCCGACACATGAGCTCGAGCTCGCAGTAGTCATCTTCGCATTGAAGATCTGGCGACACTATTTGTATGGGGAGACCTTTGAGATCTTCATTGACCATAAAAGCCTCCAATACTTATTTACACAGAAAGAACTAAACATGAGGCAGCGAAGATGGATGGAATTTTTCAAAGACTATGACTGCTCCATCCAATACCACCCAGGCAAGGCTAATGTCATTGCAAATGCCTTGAGTCGTAAGAGTTCGACTCAGTTAGCTAACCTTGTGATGGGGATGTATAGGTGGAAATTGTTTGAAGACCTGCCAATATATGATGCAAAAATTGAGGTACAAACTTTCAGTGCTCTGTTGGCCAATATCTCAGTGAGGCCGATAATTTTCGAACACATACACGAGTTGCAGATGAAAGCCACCGAGTTAGTTAAGATTCAAAAAGAAGTGATGGAAGGTACTAGACCGAACTTCTCTATAAGGGAGGATGGTTCCTTGTTGTTCAGGGGATGCCTCTGTATTCCTGTTGATGTCGGTCTAAGACAAACGATTTTGGATGAGGCACACAAGTCTAAATACGCAATCCATCCGGGTAGCACCAAAATGTATCAAGACCTGTGTAAGAGCTATTGGTGGAGAGGTCTCAAACACGACATAGCAGAGTGCATGTCAAAGTGTTTGATGTGTCAGCAAGTGAAGGTCGATCATAGACACCCTGCTGGATTACTACAACCTCTACCTATACCAGAATGGAAATGGGAGTCTATCTCCATGGATTTCATCGTGGGGTTGCCACGAACAGTAAAGAGGTACAACACCATCTGGGTTGTTGTAGATAGACTAACGAAGTCAGCTCATTTCTTACCCTACAACACTATGTATACGGCAGGCAAACTTGCAGAACTCTATATGAAGGAGATCGTGCGCTTGCACGACATTCCAAGCAGTATTGTATCTGATCGCGACCCGTTGTACACTTCAAACTTTTGGCAGAAATTTCAAGGTATGGGCACTCGGTTAGATTTCAGTTCAGCGTTCCATCCGCAAACTGATGGGCAAACGGAATGAGTAAACCAAGTGATCGAAGATATGCTCAGGGCTTGTATGCTTGAACTACATGAATCATGGGATCAACATCTTTCGTTGATCGAATTTGCATACAACAATAGTTTTCAAGCGAGCATCGGAATGGTGCCGTATGAAGCTCTCTATGGTAGGTGATGTCGATTGCCCATCAACTGGGAAGAAACCAGAGAGAAATTTGTGCTTGGTCCGAAAGTTCTCGAAGATAATGCCATGGTTGTACGTATGATAAGGGAACGACTGCGATCAGCACAGAGCCGACAAAAGAGTTATGCTGATGTCAAGAGAGCGAGCCTAGGCTTCGCCGTTGGCGATCATGTATTTGTGAAAGTATCACCTATGAGGGGTGTGATGCGGTTCGAAAGGACCCTTTGAAGTTTTGGGTTGAGTCGGAGAAGTAGCCTATCGCATCGGATTGCCTCCGTTGTTTGATAGGGTGCACAATGTCTTTCATATCTCTATGCTCCGGAAGTATGTAAAGGACCCCACGCACATTTTAGGCGGTCAGCCGATTGAGTTACATGAGGATATGACTATGGTTGAAGACGCTACTCAAATTTTGGACCAAAAGGAACAAACTCTACGCAATAAGGTCATTCCATTAGTGCTCGTCAAGTGGGGCAACCACCCTATTGAGGAAGCAACTTGGCAGAGAGAGGCTGAGATTCGGGACTTGTATCCCCATTTGTTTGAGCAACATAAATTAAAAATGATAGGTGCTGGGTGTGGAGCACAAGTTTGAAATGTTTGTAACTGTGGAACTTGAAGTTTCAAATTTTTGAATGAAAAAGGTGTACAACTAGCTTAAGCTGTATTAAAATTATGTGTTAATCTTTACAATTTTAAATATTGTGTGTGAAATTAGACTGAGCTTTGTGAAGGTCTTCATGTAAAATGCGGCCTAGTTGTAAGAAATGAACAACTACCTAATTGGTGGACTGCCAAAACGTATGGCTGATCTATGAGTAACGTGTAACATGATTATTCATGCTATAACGGATTGCATGTTGGTATAAATGGAAATTAGTCCATAGTGAGGCATGAAGAAATTGCCTCATCTTGATAAAGGATTTGAAGGGCATGAAGGAACAGCCTCAGCTTCAAAATTTTTGGCGTTTCGTTTGATCGAAATTGAAATTCGTTCGAACAAATTTCTATAGGTCAAGGCATCAAGTGTAGCCAGAAATCGTTCGAACGATTTTCCAAATCGTTCGAACGGAATGCAACTACCAGTGAGAACCAATGAGTTGTCAGGGAATCGTTTGGCAAGATTCGGCCATTTTTGCAAAAAAATAGAGTTTTTAATGAAGGCATGCATAATATGCACACCTCTATTAAGAACCAAGTCCAAAAGGTTCTGGAAGTGAAGACCGACAGTGGGCCCAACTTGGTTTCAGCAGTTTTGGCTGGGCTTGCATAATATGCACGCCTAGCCATTTTCGGCCACAAATTGCCAGGGCATGCATATTATGCACGCCTAGCCAAAATGTTGCACTTTTCTATAGTTTTTAAATCGCCATAACTTTTGATGTATGATTCAGAATTAGGCAATTATTAGCTCGTTGGAAAGCTGGGAAAATCTACTTTCCAATGGTATAGGCCTTAGCTCCTACAGATGTCCATGTAAACTTTGGCATTACACTTTCTATCCGCTATTCTGGTTGGTTTGAATGGGGTTCGGGAAGGGTTCTAAGGGTTAGGGTTGATTCCTAAGGGTCCGGGAAGAGTTCTAAAGGTTTGGGTTAAGTTCTAAAGATTCGAGAGGTGATTTTGGAAGCTCAAGAGTATGCCTTTCTCGAAGTATGGGTCAATCAAGCCTTGGGCCAATTTGGGGTCTTCAATGGTGTTGCGGATAAGCTCCATGCCCTTAAAGATCAAGAGATCTCCCTTTGATTCTTAAGAGGGCACCTGAGTCCCATCATAGGAGGCATTGGGGATGTTAGAACCATCCACAAGGGGAGTTCAAAGGTCCCCATAAGCACCAAGGAGAAAGATTAAAGGAGTAGGAAAGAAAAAAAGGAAGAGAGAATTTTCCAAAAAAATCACCAAAAAAAAATCATTCAAAATAAAAAAATAAACAAAAAAGATCAAAGAAAAAAAAACCAAAAAAGCTTGTGTGCCGTAACCACGACATCGCCGTAACAACCACCATCTCATGGGGGAAGAGGGTGAAAAAAATAAAACTTTTAGGCCATCCCCAAGAAATCCATACCCCACCCAATTTCAAAACATGTCTTGGTCAGTCAATCCGTCCACTATTAATCCAGATTCATCCCCACTACCTCCATGCACGGAGGAGGTTTCTATCTCCTTCCTGTTAACCTAACCCAAATTTACCATCACCAAACCATACGGTGCACCCAATTTTCCCTCCACATCAAACCAAGCACCACCACCACCACCTGTTAATCAGTGAAAAATACCGTTCTTCACCTCCTAACCTGACCTTTGGTGGACTTTTGAGTTGACTAATAATGTGACTTAAGTGTATTTTATAGTTAGCAATAAACTATAGTCATAGTACAGAAATCCATCTAAAAAAATGCCAAGAAGAGACCTGCTGCTTCAACATGTGCACATACAACCTAAGCAATCAACCATCAAGCAGATCCACAAAGCCTCAAAATTCTATGGCAATAGCATATGTCCAACTGTGTACACATGAGAGCAAACCAGCAGCTGTATTTGATGAAGAATGAACCCCTCAAAAGGGCACTGAGTGCTGGAAAGATGAAAGACAACACCCCAATCTGTGTACAAGTTGTGGAAGCAAAGAACATAAGCTATCGAGAGGTTATTTCAACCTATCGAGAAGTCTGGGTGCTGAATGGAAGAGGTTGAGAGGTTAGTTTAACTTATCGAGAGGTGTTGTTGAGGAGAAATGAACATATCGAGAGGTTTACAAAACCTATCAAATGGATTAAAACTGTAGCAAAGATCCTGTCAAGAAGTCACCTGAAGCAGCCATCAAAGCCAACCTAGCGAGAAGATACCTAGAGCTGTATTGGATCTCGCAAGGTTGCATCATCCTGTCGAAAGGATGGCTGAAGCTAGAAGAGCATTTAAGCAGTGAAAGTATCCTGTCGAGCAGTTCAACATAACTTGTCGAAAGCTGCTTTCAACCTGTCGAACAGAGTAAGAAGCACACTCAGAACCTGTCGAAAGGTTCTCTGAACCTCTCGAACCATGATTTTGGTACTTCTCAGTTCTAGCTGAGAATGCAGATCACTTCAAGCTTTGCTGCACATGTCCTGGGGCATGCTAACAACCTTTGAGGGTATTTTTGGAATGCAAATGGGCATGAATGTGAACTCCCTGACTCCCCCACATGTACTTGATCAATTTGAACCAATTGGTGGGGGATTCTAGAAGAAAAATCAGCCACATCAGTAGCTTAATAATAGAATTATTCCCTTGAGCTATGATTGCTTGAAACATATCTGAGATAGAAGGGAAGAATATAAATAGAGGAGAAGCTCAAGCAAAAGAGCCATCCAGAAGATCCAGAAATTGAGGAGGCCAGAGATCAAATTTGAATTCCTTTTCCTCCAAAATTCCAGCCTTCTTCCCTCTTTTCCATTCTCTCTTTAGCCCAACCATGATTGGCTAAATACTTGTAGCAGCTAGGGTGAGGTAGATTTGTAGAATTGAGAAGTTTGAGAGCTTTGTATGAGGATTAGATGATGCACAGACTGTAGATTATTGTAAGTTGTATTGAATCAATATATTGTTTGTTGTAAAGCTTATCTGAATGTATAAATCTTTTGGTTTCATTAGATTCTCAATCAAATTTATGTATTTGGGAATAGTCCATTCATTTAACCTTTAGATCTCTTAATAGCCATCTGATCTTCTTAGGTTTAATATTCCTGTGGATGCCTGAGCTTGTATTGCATCCACAAAATCTGTGGGGATTATCCTATTCTAATTGAAGCCTTTGGATTGGAGGAAATCTATTGGATGATCTGTGACCATTGAAGTGGATAGATCATAGCCTTAAGATCAATTCAATTATCTGGTTTAGATTTTATTTTTCTACCTTGCATTTGTGCTTGTAGCCAAATGAAGGATAGCTGCAAATCAATCCTTTGCATTGTTGCTGAACCAATCAATTTTTAGTGAGACCAAAATCCCAAGCTGTTATTCTCCTCATTTGATTTGAATTCCCCAAAACCTTTTCTCTATTTCTTCAAATCCATTTTCTACTCATCTCTGGATCATTTGCATTTGCATTTAATTTTTTGTAGTTTAGTTAAAGTGACAACCCTAAAACCTCTCCTCTTTCCTTTCTTGCTTTATTTTAAATTAGAATAGGTTAGAGTGCTAGATCTGTTCTAGATCAGGAGATTTATTATATTTTGAAACACATTTTTCTGTGGACATACCCCTACTTACCCCTTTAAAGCTTGCTGCAACAGCCCCGATTCTTGCAGGCCTGGTTGCCTTACCTTGGTGTCTTTTCCTGTGATTTTTCTTTTATTGTGCTATTTTTATCATCTTAATAATTACAAGGTAGGCATTACAATAAGTTTTTGGCGCCGCTACCAGGGATCTATATTTTTAGAATTGGTAGATCTAAGTTTTTCTTATTTTAGATTTTATATTTGTAATTATCTGTTTAGTGTTTGACTAATTGCTTCTATAGTTTTCTTTGTAGTTGTATGAATTTTTACAGATTTGGAGCTGTGGCTGAGAGGAGCAATTTTGCTAAAAGGGGGAACAAGCTGTGCTTGAGTTTGCATTTCCTTACTCTTTTACATTTCTATATCTGTGAATTTTTAGATCTACAGCTATAGTTTTGTGTGTTTGTATTTGTCTGTTGAACTCTGTGTTGTAATTCAATGTTTGTGTGTGGTGTATGTTTGGAAGAAAGACCCTCAACCCTGAGATTTTACCATTGAATCTTGAAGTTGAGAGGATTCTTAGGTCTAGTCAAACTACACATACACCTGTTGAATCTGAGACTGCTGCAATGGGTGAGTAGCCTAGATTGTTGAGAGCAATTTTACACCGAGAGCATATAATTCTCCCTTCTGTATATAATTTCCTACTGTGGAGGGAAACTATGAGATCAAGTATTCAATAATTTAGATATTACCTTCTTTCTATGGGTTGAGTAAAGAAGACCCATACAAATATGTTGATGAATTTCTTGCTCTGTGTACCACTTTTAATATTGTTGGTTTGGGGCCAGAAGCCACCAAGCTTAGGCTATTTCCTTTTTCATTAAAGGACAAAGTCAGGGGCTAATTGTCTATGCTCCCAACCAATAGTATTAACTCTTGGAATGACCTGCAATGTCAATTCCTAGCTAAGTTCTTCCCCATGACTAGAACAAGTCAGTTGAGAAAAAGCATCATATCATTTTCTCAATTCTCAACTGAAAGCTTCCATGAGGCTTGAGAAAGATTCAAAGAGCTAAGGCAATGTCCCCATCACCAAATTCCTTAATGGCAACTTATACAAAGTTTCT
Organism: Chloranthus sessilifolius; assembly: GCA_021018995.1. Taxonomy (NCBI): domain Eukaryota; kingdom Viridiplantae; phylum Streptophyta; class Magnoliopsida; order Chloranthales; family Chloranthaceae; genus Chloranthus; species Chloranthus sessilifolius. Next base: position 119,516,644 of record CM037584.1, on the reverse strand, counting down.
ATCAAAGAATTGATTCAAAAAGCAGAAATATGGTAGATGCCTCTTGTGGAGGTACTTACCTTCATAAAACAGTTGAGGAAGCCTGAGAGTTGTTTGAGGTCATTGGAGAGAATTCAATGCAGTAGGAGACCTTGTCTAGGGAGATTGAGTCTCCAGCTAAATTGATGAACAAGACCACTATAAGAGGGAAAATGTATGAGGTCAGTGGTTATAATGATTTGGAGAGAAAGGTAGATATCTTGACTCAGAAGTTTGATAAGCTAATGGGAGCAATGCAGTCTCCAATGGCTGCCAAAGTGGAAGAGGTATGTCTGATATGCCACTCTCCCACTCACTCCCTTGAAGAATACCCCTCTGCTGCACAATTTCCAGATCTTGTTATGGAGAATGCTAATGCTGCTCAGTCCTTTGGACAGCAGCCAGCTACTGGTTATCCTTGGAGAAACCACCCCAACCTGAGGTGGAGGCAAGATAATTTTCAAAACTAGCAGCAACAGCCAATGTCCTATAGAAATGCTCAGCCTTACCAGCAGAATTTCCTCCCAAGGCCCCAATATCAATAGCCTATGGCCCAGCCAATGGCACAACCTGCATATCAAAATGCACTAGCCCCAGCACCCTCTAGAACACCCACATTTGAGGAGTAGGTTCTGGCTTCATTACAGAATCTGAGCTCTTTGTCTCAAACTGTTAACTCACATAGCCAAAGTATTAAGAAGATAGAGGACCACCTTGATTAGCTATCCAATACTTTGACAAGGAGAGAAGAGGAAAGACTGCCTAGTCAACCTTTGAATAATCCAAAAGAGCAATATATGGTGGGTGAGGCTTCTTCATCACAGAAGAAGCTAAATCTGTCACCACTTTGAGAAGTGGGAGGCTGGTTGACAACAAGGTTGGTGTTGAACCTGATAGGAGTGCAGAAAAAGAGAGAACAACCCATGATGATATGCAACAAGAGCAGCATATGAGAAATAAGGGGGGTGTTAATGAACCCCAACAGAAAAATAAAAATAAAAATAAGGAAAAAACTAATGAGATTGCTAAGGCAGCAAATGAGAGATCAGTCCCTCATTTTCCATTTCCCGATGTACTTTAAGCACCTTCTCCTTTCATAAGGGGAATGCTAAAGTTGAGGAAATGATGGAAACTTTTAAATAAGTAAAGATCAACTTATCTTTACTTGATACAATCAAGCAAGTTCTAGCCTATGCAAAGTTTTTAAAAGACTTGTGCACCCACAAAAGACAGTCAAGGATATATTTATCCAAGAAGGTCTTTTCTACTGAGAAAGTGAATCAAGTGTTGTCCATTGTAATCCCAACAAAACTCCAAGATCCTGGAGTTCCAACAATCCCTTGCATCATTGGGGATCACACCATTAAAAAAACCTTGTTAGATCTGGGGGCCAGTGTGAATCTACTTCCATATTCAATATATGAGAAGTTAGATTTGGGGGAATTGAAGTCCACACATATGGTATTACAGCTGGCTGACAAATTTGAAAGGAGGCCAGTGGGAATTATAGAAGATGTGTTAATTGGGGTTGACAAATTTTTTTATCCAGCAGATTTTCTGGTTCTTGACATGGAACCAAGCAAGTGCATTACCTCCATTCCTGTAATTTTAGGCAGGCCTTTATTGGCCACTGCCAATGCTTGTATACAATGTAGATAAGGTGTAATAGAGGTATCCTTTGACAATATGAAAGTAAAATTAAATATCCATAATGCAGCAAGTCAGCCTCACTTGGATAGTGAGGACAGCTTTATGATTGATGTGAAATTAAAATAGCTCCCCAAGTCTTTGAAGTATGCATTTTTGGGAGCAAATCAGAAGTTACCTATGATAATTTCTTCTTCCCTCACTGAGGAGCAGGAAGAAGAGCTGTTGTGTGTGTTAAAAAGGGATAAGAGAGCAATAGGGTGGACTATTGCTGATCTTGGAGGAATCACTCCTGCTGTTTGTATGCATAAGGTCCACCTAGAAGAGGTGAATCTTTGTCATATAAACAGAAAGTTAAACCCCCACATGTAAGAAGTAGTGATGAAGGAAGTAGTTAAATTATTAGATGCAGGAGTCATCTATCCCATTTCAGATTCTAAATGGGTGGCACCTACTCAGGTGGTACCTAAGAAATCTGGAATCACTGCGGTTAAATCAGATTCTGTGAGCAAATTCCAACCAGGGAGACCACTGGTTGGAGGGTGTGCATTGATTATCGAAAGCTCAATGAAAAAACCAGAAAATACCATTTTCCTTTGCCCTTCATAGACCAAATTTTGGATAAGTTAGCAGGCAAAGCTTTTTATTGTTTTCTTGATGGATACTCTGGGTATAACCAGATTCCTATGTATCCATAAGATCAGGAGAAAACAACTTTCATATTTCCTTTTAGCACCTTTGCTTATAGGAGGATGCCATTTGGATTGTGCAATGCCCCTGCAACTTTCCAAAGGTGTATGTATGTCATCTTTTCGGATATGATCGACCAGTTTTTAAAGATTTTCATGGATGATTTTTCTATCTTTGAGGATAGTTTAAGCCAGTGCCTACTTCACCTCAGCCTAGTGCTGCAGAGATGTGAAGAGACCAATTTGGTTTTAAGTTTGGAAAAGAGTCATTTTATGGTCATTCAAGGCATTTGATTACACATCTGCTCCCACCCAAGACTGTCAAATAGGTCAGATCCTTTTTGGGGCATGCTAGTTTTTATAGGAGATTCATTAAAGATATCAGTAAAATTTCAAAACCTCTTTGTCACTTGCTGTGTCAAGAGATTCCTTTTGTATTCAATGATAAATGTCTCACTGCTTTTGAGTTTTTGAAAGGATATTTGACCTCTGCACCTATCCTACAAGTCCCTAATTATTCTTTTCCCTTTGAGCTGATGTGTGATGCATCAGATTTTGTAATTGGTGTAGTTTTGGGGCAAAGAAAGGACAAAGTGCCTTGTGTGATTGCTTATGCAAGCAAGACAATGATTGATGCTTAGTTAAACTACACCACAACTGAGAAGGAATTGTTAGCCATTGTCTATGCTTTGGAAAAATTCAGGTCTTATGTGTAAGGATCTAGGATTGTGGTGTTCACAGACCATTCAACCCTTAAATACCTTTTGTCTAAAAAGGATGCCAAGCCAAGATTAATCAGATGGATCCTCCTATTAAAGGAGTTTGATCTTGAGATTAAAGACAAGAAAGGGGTTGAAAATGTGGTTACAGACCACTTGTCCAGGATCCTAGCTACTGAGTTTGATGGACTGCCTATCAATGACTCATTTCTAGATGAGCAGCTTTTTGTTGTCAGAATGAGTGCACCTTGGTTTGCAAACATAGTTAATTATTTGGCTGTGAGTAGGATTCCCCCACATTGGAACAAAATGGATAAGGATTTGTTCTTCTCTCAGATCAGATACTATATGTGGGAGGATCCATACCTTTTCAAGAACTATGCAGACCAAGTTGTGAGAAGGTGTGTACCTGAGAATGAATTCCACAGCATACAATAATGTATCATGAACAGGCTTGTGGAGGCCATTTTAGTGGAAACAAGACTGCTGTAAAAGTACTTCAAAGTTGATTCTATTGACCTACTTTATTCAAAGATGCATTTCAGCACTGCAGAGCTTATGAAAGAAGCCAGCAAATGGGAAGTATTTTCAAAAGAAATTCCATGCCTTACAGCCCATTCTTGTAGTTGAATTGTTTAATATTTGGGGGATTGGCTTCATGGGTCCCTTCCCTCCTTCTTATGGATATAATTTTATTCTTGTGGTTATGGACTCTGTGTCGAAGTGGATTGAAGCCATAGCCACAAGAACCAATGTTCACAGAGTTGTCATCAATTTCTTGAAAGATAAAATTTTCTCTAGGTTTGGTAGCCCCAAAGCTATCATTAATGATGGGGGAAGCCATTTCTGCAATAAGCATTTTGAAAATCTACTTAGAAAGTACTCTGTGACACATAGAGTTTCCACCCCATACCACCCACAGACCAGTGGGCAGGTGAAAATTTCTAACAGAGAGATCAAACACATTCTAGAGAAAATTGTAAGAGGAGATAGGAATGATTGGTCCCTAAGTTGACTGATGCTCTTTGGGCTTATAGAACTGCCTATAAGACCCCAATAGGGATGTCTCCCTTTAGGTTGGTGTATGGCAAGGCATGCCATTTACCAGTGGAGTTAGAACATAAAGCCTATTGGGCTATTAAGTCATTGAATTTTGATCTAACTACTACTGGTATGCACAGGAGGCTGCAGCTATCAGAACTTGAAGAGCTTAGATTGGATGTCTACTCCAATGCAAGGATTTACAAAGAAAAGGCCAAAGCTTTTTATGATAAGCATTTGTTGAGAAAGGAGTTTGCTGCAGGTAACAAAGTATGGTTATTCAATTCAAAATTAAATTTTTCCCAAGCAAGTTGAAATCTAGATGGGAAGTGTTAAGTGGTGAAAAATGCCACTTTGCACCCTTTAATAGGCCTTTCATAGACCTATGAGCACGCTAATAAGCCTCTATTGAGTGCATTTTGTAGATAGCAGGGAAAGCTGGTAATAATGCATCAAACCACTTAAGAATGCTCACAAAGAAGTCATCTCTCAGCACCATGCAGACCCAGCAACAGAACAAGGAGAAAGAAGTGAAGATAGGTCCAAAACATCCTATCGAGAGGATGCCAGAAGAGTTCGATAGGAGCTGAGGATTAAAAGGAAAGAATTCGTGCAGTTGGAGAAGGGTTCGATAGGATCTGAAGGTAGAAGAAGGATGAAGTCGCATGGATTGAGGAGTTCAATAGGATTTCAGAACCTATCGAGCAAAGAAAGGAAAGAAGAAACTATCATGTCGAAAACTTACTTGAAGTGTCAAAGGAACCTATCGAACGGATTTGAGAACCTAGCGAAAGGACTAAAATGCTCGATTCCAATCTGTCGAAGGCTCCCTGAGCCTATCAAAATGAAGATGTTGAAATTGAACCTATCAAAGGATGCTTAAGCCTTTCGATAGGAATGAGAGCCAACCTATCGGGATGACGGCACACAGAGCTAAACCTGTCGAAAAGGACCACTGGACCTATCAAACTACTCAGCCAACCTATCGAATACTCCAGATATTGGGCTGAGGACTCTGAAGCTTCAAAGAGAGAACTCATCCTATCGGTACCTATCGAAGAGACCAGGGAACCTATCGAAAGGAACTACAAGCTTACTTTTAACCTGTCGGAAGCTTCTCCAACTTGTCGAAATCGTGTGCTGAACTTCTCAAAAACTATGCTATGCACACGTTGAGACTTGGTGACCTATCGCATGCAAACCGAGCCACTTTGGTGACCGGCACGACGTTCTAGAAGATGCCCTAGAAAGCCCTAACCAACCCACATGCTTTAACAGAACTCTAACAAACTCTGACAACCTTCTATAAGGGATTTTTGACAAGAAAAATAGAGGAGAAAGTTATATATTGAGATCCCCAATTGCCATTGGGGAGGATCGAATTTCTGAATAATTTCCTAGAGATCAGAGCTTGCAGCGAGATCCCATTTCCCTCCTTTAGCCCAAACATGGTTGGCTAAATCCCTAGGAGCAGCAAGGAGTGAGTTAGATTTGTAATTGGGTAAGGTTAAGAGTGTTGCTGGGGTTAATTGATGCACAGACTACAGATCTGAGAGCATTCAATTGTAAGAGTGACCTTGTTTGCAATGTAAATGTTGTTTTCAATGTTTTAATTAGATCTAAAGCTCTTTTTATTCCTTTTGGTGCTCGATCGGATTTGTGTAGAGGAGTTGCTTGATCAGCTCACCCATTTAACTGGTAGACCTCTTGGATATAATCTGAATTCCCTGGATCTGATATCCTTGTAATCTCCTGCGTTTGTGACCTGGAAATTGTAGCATCTATAGTGGTTTTAATTGTTCTAATTGAGGCTCTGGCTTTGTAAGAGATCTCTAGGATGGTCCGTGACCATTAAAGTGGACAGATCATAACCTTAAGGAAAATCTGAGCTCAGGCCTTAATTGGATTTATCTGTTGCAATCCATGGATTCGATAAAGCCTATAGGATGGTCTGTGACTATTAAAGTGGACAGATCATAGCCTTAAGGCTAGGTGGATCCTGTGATTTGAAGTGGAATTTATACCCTGCAGCTGTGGTTGCAGACAGTGCTTGTGGCCAGCCGAGGGACTTGTGTGCTTTTTGAACCCCTGTAATATGCTTAGCTCAACCTGATTGTAGTGAAGACAACCTCCAAGCTGTTCTTCTCCCACCCATCTGCAAGATCTGAGGCTCCAGATTCGATCTAAAACAATCTGCATTTTAATTATAGTTTAGTTTAAGTGACAACTCATTTCAAACCTCTCCCCTGTCTTTTAACTAAAGTAGAGATAGCTAGGGTGCTAGATCTCTTACAGATCTGGAGATTTATCATATTTCTAACCAGCCTCCCTATGGATATTCCCTTACTTTTAAAACTTGCTACAAAGGACCCTGTATCTTGCAGGTCTAGGATATTTTAGATGTGCTGAATCCATCTTTGTTTTCTCTTGATTTTTTACATCATAAATCAGCACACTGGAATTCCACAACAAGAGGGGCCCTACATTGTGATGCATGTTTTCCCATATGGAACTATTGAAATCATGGATCCAAAAGATGGTTGGATCATGAAAGTCAATGATTAAAGGCTCAAAATTTGTGTTGAAAATGTAGTAGAGCTTGTGGTGACCATTCACCTTCAAGAACCTCCAAAGTACGAATGATTTTCAGCATTGTACATTATGTATCATAACTGTCAGTAGAATGATGTTGCTATTATCAAATCTGTCTGTCATTATATGTATGTTGCTAATTTTTCTTAGTTTTTCATTTAGTATAATAAGTCAGTTGTGAGAGGAGATAGGAAGCTCTATAATGCATGAGAAATTAAATGGAAACTGAAGAGGATGGATGAATATTTGCTGAATGGAGACAGTGAGCTGATGTGAAAAAAGTTGGGATTATAAAAAGACCTGTCGAGAGGTTCAAAGTGTAATTCGACAGGTACTGAAGGTGCCCCTTATGGAATTCGACAGGTACTGCAACCTGTCAATAGGATGTACCTAGTTTTCGATAGGTACTAAAGGTGATTGCTGCAATTTCGATAGGTTTTGTGTACCTACCGAGAGGTTGAGAAACCTCTTGCAACCTTAATTGTTGGAAAATCTAAAGCTGTCGAGAGGTTGGCCAAACCTCTCGAATTGAAAATTTTGAATCATATATACCTGTCGAGAGGTTTGATGAACCTCTCAAAACCTTCAGCCTGAGAGTCTGCATTTTCAAGTGATTCTAACTGTTCGACAGGTTGATTCAACTTGTCGAAACCTTCTTTCCATTGTGTCAAAATAGTATTTTGCTTAGTTAAAACCTATCAATAGGTTCAGTTTATCCATTCAACACCTTGAGTTGAAAGTTATGTTCTTCCTCTGCCCGAGTTTCCATTTTCTTCTTTCTTCTCCATCTTCCTGGTTCCAGTTCCAAATACTCTGTCGTTGTTCCAGTTGCATCAACTTTTCAAGGCCGACATTTTGCACCTGGTTTAAGCCGATTTGGTTCTGTGTGCTACAAGCTCCGAGAAGCCCTAGGGTTTTGAGTAAGTCCTTCAATTTAATTCTTGTGATTTTTCCACATTATAGTTCTCTATTTTTGGAGGTTTGTGGTGTGTGTGGCTAATTAAGTGAGGAAGGAAGATTGTTGTGGTTGTTTGAGAAGTATTGTGAGAATTTTATGTCCTAATGGCCGAATTTGAGGGCACCTTGACCAATTTGGTCCAATCCCCTTCCCAATCCACCCCAAAATCCACTAGGAAGTCCAGTAGGTTAGCCACAGAGCCTAAGGCAGGCCCACCTGCTAAGAGGAAACTAGTTGTGAACAAGCCCAAGAAGGCCCAGAAAGCTAAGAAAGCAAAAGTTGTTGAGGAGGTTATTGAGGAAGTACCTAGACCTAACCCTGAGCCTAAGATTGAGCTACCTATGACCCTGACAACTCCTGATGAGTTTGTGGATGCCTTAAGTCTGATTCCTGAGACAATCTTTGACCTACTTTATATTACTAAGGTAGAGGAGTGCAAGGAGACCTTGGTCTACTTGGAAAAGGCATCCTTGACACCTCTGTTGACCCCATTACAAGAGAAGGTATACCCAAGATTGGTCAAGTTATGGTATCAAAATATCAGGGAAAAGAAGATGTCAGGGTTAACTGATCCTACCCTTGTGGTGTTGGTTGATAACTGGGAGCTTGTAGTGGATTACCAGGATTGGGTTGGCATTGGGAGTTACATTTCTATATGATCCAACCAACAGTTTGGGAGCCCCTGATAGTGTATCTTTTAGGAACATGGCTAGACACTTGACCCAGGGCATTTTGGGATCTGGGGAGTCTTTGATTAGGGGAGACTTAGACCCCAGCTTGCTTTTCATAATTACAATCTTGAGGAAGAATGTCTATGTTAGTGGACATCAGCAGGAGAGAAGAACCCTAATAGTGGATGCCCTCACTTCTTCTCCAAGGGCCAGTTCTTTAATGCCCCTCAGCTGATATTTGAGGTCATGGTGGATGTACATGATAAGATAAAAAATGGACAGGTGTTGCCAGGGTTGCCTTACAACGGACTCATTACTGCTCTGCTAAGGCAAGGGAAGTATGTATTGAAGAAAGATGAACATACTGAGGGTTTGAGTCTAAAATTTTTTAGGAGGAGAGCTTGGTCCACTAGTATGACCCTGATTGGGAAGAGCAAGAAGTCAGTTGAGAGTGCTGAAAAGGAAGCACCTCAGGTGACCAGCTCAGCACCCACACCTATGATCTCTACAGCTGCAACAGCCAGCTTTGAGCCTCTGCCTATCTCTACTTGTACAAACTTTATGCCTTTGCCTACCTCTGTTGGTAGTATTGCCCCACCTGTGACCTCTGCACCTTTATCTGTCACTCCTACTGCTATGACCTCTGTTGTTGTTTGTTTTGTTCCCATTCCATCACCTTCTATACCACCCATATCTGTCCCCATCCCTTCCAGCAGCTCATCCATCCCTTCTACCATCACCACAATCACCCCTGTGTCAGCTCCTCCTACCATTGACCCAATTTTAACCTTGCCTTCACTACCCATAACAACCACCTACTAGGGAAAAACCAAGCAAGCCACATCCTCAAGCCCCCTAGCTAGCCCATCCATTCCAAGCCTAGAGCCTTTAAGCCCTGCACCAGCAACGCAACTCACATCTACATCATCTGACGCAGTTACTTCCTCTCCACTATCCATACCTTCTGAGATTGACCCCACTACCTCCATGTCACCCATTCATACTTAGGAGGAGGAATACTTCACCACTGAGGGGTATTCATCCCTAATAGATTCCATTATGGAAGATATTGGGCATGAGTACTCCCCTTTACCTGACTCTCCACATCCTATCCCTTTCCACCATGCTTCCTCCTCACCTTTCCAACATATTCCAGTCATTCCACTTGTTACCCAAACTCAAATCTTACCAGATACCTCTGCCTAGATCCTTTCCCTTCTCACATCCATCCTAGCCCAGCTTCAAACCAATACAAAAAACTTATCTGTTATGGCCACCTACCTATACATGCCATTCAATCCACTTTAATCCCATCTACCTCAACCATTCAACCTCTTACAACTCCCTCTCTTACACCCAGTCCTATACCTACTCCACCTCCTTCTCCTCAACTGTCCCCTATAGTAGTGGTTACCACTGCTGAGGTGGAAGAACCAAAACCTGCACCTTCTACCAGGGACTCTTCTAACCAAACTGACCCCATGGAAGATGACCTACGCTCTCTACCTTTTACCTACCCTTCCACACCACAACCTGAGTTAGTTGCTCTGCCACTTACCTTCATTTTACCTTCACCACCACCACCTGAGCTACCCATCACCCCTTCCTCCACGGATGACCCTCACCATTGGGCCATTGTTCCATATGGAACCAACTCCTTTTCACCTTTTCCTTCCCTCACCAAAGCCATAGAGCACAACCCTTATGTTGGGGAGGATGTCAAGTGTCTAGAGGAGGCAGTCATGGATTTGCAACAGCAGGCCCATGTAGTTGAGATTAACCCTGTTTTGGAGGCCCACAAGCAAGAAGAATGGAAGCTATGGCAAATGGTAATCAACTCCCTAAATTTGTATAAGGTCTACAAAGAAAATTCTAACATGCTTTCCATACTTGTTGAGACCTTAACCATCTATCCTGCCCTCAAAGCCGCTGAGTCAACTGGCATTTTCATCAAGGAGTCTGGACAAATACCAAAGAAGAAGAAGAAGCCAGCTGCAACCAAGTCCACACCTGATGCTTCAAGTGCAGAGCCATTGAAGAAGGATAAAAATCCATTTGAAGAAAAATATGCCTAGATCCCTCCTTTTGTTTTAAGTTCAGATACTGAGTCTGATTAGGTGTAGAGTAGTGGGTGTGTTTAGACTATGTAGTTCAGATATTGTTGTTCTAGGTAGTTTGGTTGTATATACTTTTCTTTTTTCATTTTGTCAGCTCTGTAGCTATTTTGTATATAGTTCATTTTAATAAAATGTTCCTTTTATGTGCCATTGTATATAGTTCAGCTATGTTGTTCATTTTGCTTTTACCTTGTTGTTTTTAGTTGTTATATGTCTAAAACAGTGAGGACACTGTTCCTCATAGGTTTGGAGGTATAGCAGGTTAATTTTGAAAAAAAATAAAAAATTATGAGATAGTTAAGCTAAGTGCAATGGTGTTAGTAGGATCAAAAAAAATTTAGCAAAATTCCAAACTAAGCAATTTTGAAAGAGAAGATTTAAAAATGTATGGTAGACTATTTAATGTTTAGATCTTTTTGAAAAATTCATTGTTTCCATGAAAGATATCGTCAAGAATTTTTTGTCATAATCAGTATGTAGTGAACCATTAAGGAGAGAAAAAGCAAGAACATGTCTTGACACTCCTAAGGAAGACCATACCTAGTGAGATTTGGGCCTGAAAGAATTTCTTTTGAAGAGTGTTTTGGCAAATTTTTCTGCTCTAGGGACTGTTTGAACCTACTCTTTTTCACTAGAAGTTATGCAATTTCAAGTTGAAACAGCTTGGCAGTACTCATAACATTAAAGACATGATGTAAGGCCCTCCTTTGGACAGTTTGAGCTTGAAACTTCCTACCTTTCAACTGCCCTTCATACACACAAGTTGAGCCTTAAAAATCCAAGTTTTCTTTGACAGGAACTAGAGAATTTAAACCCAAACCTCAGTGACCTGATGCAGCCTAACCCTCACTCTATGATTTCAGAAGGTAAAGGAGAAGAAGCGGAAGAAGGTTGAGCTGATTTAAAGTTTGGTGGAAGAAGAAAGTATATTTGATAACAGTTGTGTGTAAATTATGTAGTTGTGGCATTGTAGCATATAAAAAAAAATGAGAAAAATACAAAGAAAAGCATACAAAAAGAAGAAAAATAGAAAAACAAAACAAAAAAAAAGGAAAAAGAGAAGTCACTTCAAATCTGAAAATATCAAAGAAGATGAAGATATGCTGAGATGAAGAAGGTGTGTATACCACCTCCTTACCTTGCTGATTTCTGAATTTTGAATCCCTCTTTACCCTTCTAGTCTTTATAAACCTCACCCATAAGTCACATTACAATCCAATAAAAAGACCTTACTGATCTGAAGTTGATTGAATTGTCATGTCGAGATGAGGAGCTGTATAATCTATGGTGAAAAGAGTAAAGATTTCAGGAATTAGAGCAACTACCTATGCTCATGATTGCAGTCCTATTTGAGGGCTGAAACTGTTCTTGAGCTTGAGTGAAATTGAACACCTTTGAAATCATTTGTGAGAGTATGCCTGTGAGAACATTGGATCTAAGGTTGGACTTATTTAGGCATTGTTTGAACTTGATTCTCTAATTAATGGTGAAGTACATATTGTTTTTACACATCATTCTCTTGATGATTTTAGATTGATTATGATGAGTTTGAAAAATGATTTAGGTATTAAACTGTTTATTTTTATTAGCTGTGAAACTTTTGAATTTGAATGAGCAGGGTATGGAATGAAGCTGAATTTGTTGGAATCTAACTTGTAACTGTTTGCCCTTGATTTAATTATGTTCATATTGAAGTTTGTGGGTAACTTCACTAAAAACCCTCAGGAGACTTCACTCCTCCACTAGGGATCACCTACGAGTTTAAAAGGCTTGATGCATATGCTAAATGCATATGTGCTCCCTACAAAAGTGGCATTTTCTGTTTTCAATATTTATTTTTAATTTTTCCTTTACTCAGGGACTAGCAAAGCTTAGGTTTGGGGGTGTGTTAATCAGTGAAATATACCATTTTTCACCTCCTAACCTAACCTTTGATGGACTTTTGAGTTGACTAATAATGTGTCATAAGTGTATTTTGTAGTTAGTAATAAACTACAGTCATAGTGCAGAAATCTATCTAGAAGAGATCTGCTGCTTCAACATGTGCACATACAGTTCAAGCAATCAACCATCAAGTAGATCCACAAGCCTCAAAATTTTATGGCAATGACATGTGTCAAACTATGTACACATGGAAGCAAACCAACAACTGTATTTAATGAAGAATGAACCCCTCAAAAGGTCACTGAGTGCTGGACAGATGAAAGACAACACCTCAAGCTGTGTACACGTTGTGGAAGCAAAGACTAGAAGCTGTCGAGAGGTTATTTCAACATATCAAGAAGTCTGGGTGCTGAATGGAAGAGGTTGAGAGTTTAGTTCAACTTGTCGAGAGGTGCCATTGAGGAGAAATGAACATATCAAGAGGTTTATAGAACCTGTCGAATGGATTAAAACTATAGCCAAGATCTTGTCGAATAGTGCAGAAGATCCTGTTGAGAAGTCACTTGAAGCAACCATCCTCGCGAAGTGCAGAAGGCCAAAACTATACCCATCGAGAGGTTCCCTGAACCTATCGAATAGTCAAAGCCAACCTAGCGAAAAGATACTTGGAGCTGTATTGGATCTCGCGAGGTTGTATCATCCTGTCGAAAGGATGGCTGAAGCTAGAAGAGCATTTAAGCAGTGAAAGTATTCTGTCGAGCAGTTCAGCAGAACCTATCGAAAGCTGCTTTCAACCTATCGAACAGAGTAAGAAGCACACTCTAAACCTGTTGAAAGGTTCTTTGAACCTCTCAAAGCACAATTTTTGAACTTCTCAGTTCCAGCTGAGAATGCAAATAACTTCAAGCTTTGCTGCACATGTCCTGGAGCATGCGAACAACCTTTAAGAGTAGTTTTTGAATGCAAATGGGCATGAATGTGAACTCCCTAACTCCCCCACATGTACTTGTCCAATTTGAACCAATTGGAGGGGATTCTAGAAGAAAAATCAGCCACATCAGTAGCTCAGAATAACAGAATTATTCCCTTGAGCTTTGATTGGCTGAAACAAATCTGAGACAGAAGGGAAGAATATAAATAGAGGAGAAGCTCAAGCACAAGAACCATCCAGAAGATCCAGAAATTGAGGGAGGCCAGAGATCATATTCAAATTCCTTTTCCTCCAAAATTCCAGCCTTCTTCCCTCCTTCCCATTCTCTCTTTAGCCCAACCATGGTTGGCTAAATACTTGTAGCAGCTAGGGTGAGGTAGATTTGTAGAATTGAGAGGTTTGAGAACTTTGTATGAGGATTGGATGATGCACAGATTGCAGATCTGAGAATAATTTATTATAAGTTGTATTGAATAAATAAATTGTTGATTGTAAAGCTCATCTGAATCTATAGATCTTTTGGTTCCATTAAGGGCGCAAGCTCCGCTGTTGGAACGACGGCCTGAAAGAATTGTGCTGGAACTCTAAGAACCAGTGATTAGGGAAGTCAAGTAGGAGGACACTCCTGAGATAGAGGTGCTCCTATTGAAGAAAAGCGTGCGGTAGTTCCTAAAATAGGGTCTATTCTTTTCATTAAGATCCGGATAGAGGATCATTGCTTCTATTGATTCGATACGAATACGGAAATTGAATGCATCAACTGATTAGATTCTATCTCCTTGCCCCAGATTTATACTTAATGAATTTGATGCAATCCGTTGAATTACGAGGATGCATCCACGCTTAAAGAAGGCAAAAAGCTGTCAACAAGGGAAGTACCGGAGGAAGGAAATTGGGTGCCCAATCATTGGTAGAGCAGCAAGTTAGATATCATCATCTTCCGTGAATACTTGTTCGATCGAGATATGGATTAAGGTAAGTGAATTCATCGATATTGATGGAGTCACCTCAATTTGGAGCTTAGGAGGTTGAATAAGAACCATTTTTCGGATATTTCCTCAAGAGTAATGCAACCTAGGGCAAAATTGAATAGAATCCAAGGATCTTGATCTAAAACTACCAGTAGGAAGAAAGCTACCATTGAAGACATTCATAGCTGGTTACAATGATTAGATTCTACCTCCCTAAGGTTGCTTCCACAGAAGAGGCGAGATCTCAATCGGATTTATGTATTTGGGAATAGCCCATTCATTTAACCTTTAGATCTCTTGATAGCCATCTGATCTTCGTAGGTTTAATATTCTTGTGGATGTCTGAGCTTGTAGCCTTGCATCCACAGCATAGGTGGTGATTATCCTGTTCTAATTAAAAACTTTGGATTGGAGGAAATCTATTGGATGATCTGTGACCATTGAAGTGGATAGATCATAGCCTTAAGATCAATTCAATTCTCTGGTTTAGATTGGATTTTTCTACCTTGCATCTGCGCTTGTAGCCAGATGAAGGATAGCTGCAAATCAATCCCCTGCATTGCTGCTGAACCAATCAATTTTCAGTGAGACCAAAATCCCAAGCTGCTATTCTCCATATTTGAATTTAATTCCCCAAAACCTTTTCTCTATTTCTTCAAAGCTGTCTTCTACTCATCTCTGGATCATCTGCATTTGCATTTAATTTTCTGTAGTTTAGTTAAAGTGATAACCCCAAATAACTCTCCTCTTTCCTTTCTTACTTTGTTTTAAATTAGAATAGGTTAAAGTGCCAGATCTATTCTAGATCTGGAGATTTACTATATTTTGAAATACATTTCCCTGTGGACATACCCCTACTTACCCCTTTAAAACTTGTTACAACAGCCCTGGTTCTTGCAGGCCTGGTTGCCTTACCTTGGTGTCTTTTTCTGTGATTTTTCTTTTATTATGTTGTTTTTATAATCTTAATAATTACAACATAGGCAATACAACACCACCCCATACAACTCCCCCATCCAATGAACCCTCCACATTTGACCGATCCTATGGTCATGGCGGAGGAGATGATGAAGGCATATATGGCATGGAAGGCCTCCAAAGCCTTTCCAACCCATCCCAAATGTCGTTGAACCCCCAATAAACTCTCCAAAATCTCCAGACACCTTCACTGAAGACACCAATCCCAACCAACCACCCATAATATACACCACCCAAGGCTCCCACCATCAACAATGGGGCTATCCAAATAGCCCAAAAAGGCTACATGCCCAAACCCAAGCCCATTCAGGCCTAAACCCATGGGCCACATTTTCAAACCATTCATCATTCCCCCAATACCCCACATACAATCACACCCAAAAAGCATACCCCATTCCGCCCCAAGCAGCAAATCGATCTCTCCCAACCCACCAATCCGACTTAAACCATACCCATCCACATTCTCCATTCCTAACCCAACATGGGCCTTTAACCATTCACAATTCACGCATCCCGTCACCCCACAACCCAATCATCAAAGATCCCATCAAGTGAAATGGCCTCACCAGGCACCCACTCCAACCCTCCGAAGTCTGCCATTCACACATCCCCTCATTCCACAACTCAATCACCAAAGCACCCATCCAATACAGTGGCCTCACCAGGCACCCACTCAACCCATCCAAAACTAATCAGCTAACCTCACCCCACCACCACCACCTTTTGAAGTGGGGCACTAGTATGAGGAAGATGAGGCCAGAAATAGTGAAGCTTACATGTGTGCATTCACCGGCTTCAAGCCCCCATAACCCACATTCACCAACCAACAGGTAGCCTAGGATGATTGCGGGCATCCTATTGGGGGAACAACCCAACTTTTCCATCTAGGGAGTTCGAATTGCTGAGAGAGCAGATGGACAAAAAACATAAACAACTGACGAAGATGGGGGGAGCTGAGATTCATGCTACAAATTTCTCTTATTTATGTTTATTTGTTAAGGTAAGGCCACCTAAATTTAAAGTGCCCTCATTTAATAAGTATAACGACACCGACAATCCCATTGCCCACCTCAAGTCCTATTGTGGGGATATGTGCTAGTATGGCAGAGATGAGCGCCTCCTCATCAAAGTATTTCAAAAGAGCCTCACATGCATGGTTGAAACAAAAATCCAATGAGACTTTTAATTAGTATCTCGGAAGAGGAGGGCCCTAGTAGCCCAAGTGAGGAACCACATACCAGATGAGGAGTAAATAGAGATGATTGTCAAGACTGCGCTGTCAGTCATATTAGATTTCCTAGTGTACCAACTACAAGTCAGTTTTACCGATTTAGTGAGAAATGCCAACTGCTGCGAAGATGCAGTAAGAGATGGTCGCTGGAAAAAAATGGTGACCAGTGGGGCCCACAAGTTCATAGAGCAGAGGAACGAGAAAAGAATGGGTGTGGAGGTCTAAGCAATTATGACCTCACAACCCAGCACAACCACAACACCTTAACAATTTCGGGAATACAGCAAGTCTGACACAGGCAGATCCAACCTAAAGACCAGGCAATGACTCAGGGGCATAAATGACCCCCGAGTAGAGAAGGGCCTGATTCAACCGAGTATTCACTCCTTTGGGATAGTCCCTGAATGTCCTATTACCCTAGCTAATTAAGAAACGTTTAGTCACACCGTTCCATCCATGACCTTCGTCGAATCCACTCCTGCAAAATTTTGATCCCAACATCCATTCCAAAGTCTGCGGCGGCATATGAGGAGCGTTATAGAGAGATAGAGGCTCATGCCCCTTTGTTAGAGGCAGGGGTGGAGGCTGATAGCGTCATCAGGGCATTCTTGATGCATTTCTTTAGAGCAGTGTTGTTTTCTTCTTCTACCCGAGGGTGCATTATCGGGCTATTTTTGCCAGTTCTTAGGGACCTGGACCAGGTTTTCTACATATGCATGGGGTGCGACAGCATTAGCCCACCTTTACCAGCAGTTATTTCGCATACGAGGGGTGTCGCTACCATCGGTAGGTTTATTCCTTTCCTCTAGATGAGTTTTTAATTTGTATAAGCCTTTAAGATTCATTATTTTCTTTTAGGTTTTTTAATTGATGTTACTTGCTTATCTTTTATCGGGCATATGATCATTTCACCTTTCTACGCTTGAGGATCCCTCTGGGGACTCCGCCTTCGTTCCCGTGCATGTATGCTTGGCGGGGACTGATGGGAGCTCGTCGGAGGACCACAGATCTCCAGACCTCGAGGTGGCTTTTTGAGGATATATACCCCGACCAAGTGTGTACTTTATTCCTTATTCATTTTACTTCTCTCGGTACTTCTAATATGTTTCTTTTGTTTATATTTGGTTATAGGTTGTCTGGAGGCTGGATGAGGATGGTGAGGGTGCTGATCAGGCTGTGATGTAGTCTGGTCAAGGATTTTTCATACATGATATATCAATCCCCTATTTTGAGAAGGTGGAGCGGATCCATGTATCCCGGGTTGCGTGTCAATTGAGGCTCCCCCAGGGAGACCCTTCGGAGCTTCATCAACGAGTGGGGAAGTGGATGACTGGTCCCCCCGACCGCTTCTTTGAGAAGAAGATGTCAAAGCAGTATGCAGACTTCAGAGGTGGGGGGACCGAGGTGACTTGGGCATGCGATGATGCTGATGCCCGGGCATTCTTGAGATGGTTTTAGGAGCTCGGTTGTAAAGTCCCATATCATGTAAATAGTTTTCCTTACCTTGGGACATAAGTAACGATCCCACTCTTACATGCAAGACACATTTTGGGTGGGTGTGACGGCCATGTGTCCTGTCGACCCATGCCAAAAGCAAAACCTTGAAGGGAAAGGGCTACTGGTGGGACCATGGATGGCTGGTGGGACCAAGTGGAGCCACCCAAAGAGGACAATATCTTGGCACGTGGCATCGGGGCATTACATCGGTGGTCGGCTCTTCACGCGATTCCCCTTACAGGGGAAGAGTTCCTTTAGTGTTGGCGGGCTTGATTCCAGCTCAGCATGAGGGAGAGAGTGGTCGAGCTGGAGCAGGGCCAGCTTAGCTTGGGTACCCGTGGAGCGCTGGAGGCCCTCCACCTGGCACAAGAGTGGATGGGGAGTGCCCCTTGCCCGGATGTAGAGATGTTGCCATCCCTGGTCATGTTTGGGTTACTTATCTTATTTTAGTTGGTTGATGAGTTCGAGCATTTCTCAAGGGGTGAGAGAGGGTGAGGTCGCCAGCCAGGCACAACTCATAGAGTTGCTTTGGGGTGAGCAGCTCGGCATGCGCTTAGAGATTGAGCAACTGGTACGTGTTTATACCTTGTTTAGTTGAATGTCAGTTAATTGTTAGTGTTTTGAGTTTTACTATGTTATGCTTGCAGAGGTCGGAGCTCGAGGTCGTCGGGGTGTCTGTCCCCCCTTTCGATCCATCTTTAGCGACGTCCTCCAGTCGCGAGGACCCAGCGATGGCCCAGCTTCGCACTGAGTTAGATCATTGGGTAAGTTCTCGAGCTTTTCTTTTTATTTTGTCTATCTTGCTATTATCGTGCTGACTTGCCTAATATTGCCTTGGAATGTGTTCTGCGTCAAATTGTTGAGGATTTTCAAGTGAGAGAGGCTGCAGCTGCCTCGTTGTGCCCAGATAATCAGGTGTAGCATGCGTTCTAGTTTATTTGCATTTATTTGTTTATTCTGCTTGTTGGTTTTATCTGATGAGTTTGTGTTTGTTGTTCGTTTATTTCTTTGTGCAGGTCATGCCTGATTCTGCTCCTGAGGCTCCTCCTCAGGATCGTACTCCTCCACGGGATTGCACTCCTCCTCCCCAGGTATGCTTAGTTAGTTTAGTTATGTTTTCTGTTTTGTAGCTGTGATAGATCTGATAAATTTTTTCCTCTCTTATGGCAACCTACGTCCGAGATTCCTCCTCTGCCGATGCCGCTAGCTGATCCGATGATCGCTGCTACTATCAAATGCCTTCTGTAGGTGCAAGCCAATCTAGTATATTTCTCCCGCTCTTGGTCTTCATCTTTTCATGTGCTTATATGTTCTTAGGTTTGCTTCGTGCTTGTGTGTAGATTGTGATTTGGAGCAGTTGCGCTTGGAGATGCAGCGTGCTCTTACTCATTAGGAGATTCACAAGATTCCTTCTGATCTCATGGAGCTACATCTTCAGGAGGTGACGATAGACCTCATAGTGGAGCGGAGGACTCGGACGGTAGAGCTAGAGTGTGCTCGAGCTATTGCTCATGCTGAGATGCAGGTGACGATAGAGCTTTTATAGCACAAGTTGGGGAGTGTGAGGGATGTTAGATCATGTAGGGGGGTCGAGGTTGAGGACTACTGGTTCCTTGGCTGACATCCACCATACGACCCGTGAGCATATGTTCAGGGTGATTTAGCTCTTGGGCCCTTGTTCACCTTTGATCCTTTACGCCCACAGTCTAGGCGGGCGTCCTGCCAGGCGAGCGAGGGAGGTTCTGTTGCTAGACCTTCTTCTTCCAGGAGGCGTCCACCCACTCCTCAGGCTTCAGTTGAGGCTTCAGTGGATCAGACTCCTGATCCCTGAGTTGACGAGGCTGGAGAGAGTGGTGAGCATCCCTTGTAGAAGCAACGGAGGGAGTAGGGCCATGTACATCTTTTTGTATTGTATTTTTTATTGTATATACAGGTGGTATGCCTTCGATGACAAATGTTAAAAAATTCTCTATATATATATATAGAAATTTTTGGTTCAGGCGTACCACCTTTTGCTTTTCCTTTTACCTTCCATGCTTTACGTATGCTTAGGGGTCATCATCCGTTATTGGGACTTGGACTCTTTGAGCTGGCCCCATAGCAGTTGAAGGTTACTTATATCTGTGCATGAAAACGGTCATTAGTAATTTTATTTTCCCTCTTGCTTCTTGTAAAGGGGGGAGTTGTCTCAAACCAGAGTTTGGTAACAAGGGGAAATATCATTGTATCTTCTTTTTTTTTGTATAGGGAGAGGAAAATAATGCAATAGGGAAAGCAAAATAGTGATGACCTTGTTGTTCTGCATCTAGCATTAGGCAAGAAGAGGCCTTTGTGTGATTCTTTCTTCGAATAAAAATGCCCTAGTGTCGAAGTGCAGTGGAGCTTTCTTGGGTTTTGTGAGACTTGGGGTCTATGTTGAGCCATGTGTGTGTTTGGGGAGTTAATTTTGAAGAAAATTCCTGATGATATCTTGCCACTCTAGAAGGGGCGTTTGGTTATGTCAGCTGCGTACCGGGTTTTACCTTTGAGGGTAGCCATCAGATCACATAGTCTTGATAGAAGTGAGGTGAGTGGTAGATGGCAGGTGATCGAATCAGTCATCATTCATGAGTTTTTTATCTTATTCATGAGGATATCCTAGGAAAGGTTTTGACTCATTGTCTGAAAATAAAATAAAGGAGGGAAAGAGGGGTAAGGCTCAATGATGTGGGGATAGTTTCCTACTTGACAACTTTAAAAGGGATAAGCAACAACCTTTTTCTCAGGTGGTATGGGGTGCCATAGTTGAGTTCTCCGTCATGTTTCGGTACCATCCAAGTCTCACAGTCTATGATTAGCAGGAGTTTGTCCTCCTCCCGCCACCTTACGATGATATCTAGTAGTGTAAAGACACCAGGGATGCCCTCACAGTTTTTTTATACTATCCTGATAGGGTAACCAAGAATGTCCACACAATTTACTTATGCTTCCCTGGGCTCATTGACTTGTTCACCCATCATATTGCTCTCACTAGGTTATGCTTCTTCTTTTCTCTCTTTAGGCTATCGCTTTTATCTCTCTCTTGAAGCATATATATTTTGAAAGCAGCCTGCTGACACAAGAATAGTGAGTTTTGATTAAACCTAACATCTCCTCCAATGGTGGGAAAATGGATGAGAACCGGGTGTTACCTATGCTTGTAAAAGAAGTTAGGTATTCGGCTAATCCTTTCGATCAAATTGCCCGAATAAAGATGTGGGCGATGAGTTAGAAAATTTCGAGAGATATTCTCAGGGATAATGACGTACGACTAGCAAATAACTTGTGATGACTACGAAGGTGGTATCTACGTCTGACTATGAGATATGACAGTCACAATACTAAAGGTAGTATTTTCTGAGGTACATGGCATTCCATAGGTTAGGGAGTTCCTCCCCATCTTGGTTCACCAACTAGTATGCGTTTCCTGGGTACTCGACCGTTATAACATATGGTCCCTCCCAGTTTGGCTTTAGTTTTCCTTTTGGGTGAGAATTCTTGGATGGCATGATTTTCTTCAAGACTGACTCTCTTATTTTGAAGGTTCGCTTGAGGACTTCTTATCGTAGGCTCTGGCCACTCTCCTTTGGTATACTTCTACATGGTCAGCTATCCTTAGACACGTCTCATTGATCTGTTCTATCTAGGTGAGCAGATTAACTCTCCTTTCATCTACGAATAGCTAATCATCTTTGAACGCGCAAAGATCGTGCTTGTATTTTGTATGGTAAAACTTCTTCCATCCCATACGTGAGAAGGTAAGGAGTTTGGCCAATGGCCATATGAATAGATGTCCTATAGGCCCAGAGTGCTTCAGGTAATCGCTCTGGCCAGTCGGCTCCATTGGTTGTCTCTGTTGTTCATTTTAGAATCCGGATTAGCATTTTGTTCATGGCCTCTGCTTGTCCATTCCCATGAGGATTGAAAGGCAACAAGTGCTTCAGGTCGAAGCCGTATCTCTTGCACAATCTCTTCATCTTCTCGATGATGAATTGCGGTCCACTGTCAATGACGATCATTCTAGGAACTCTAAACCTTGTGATGATGTTTCGAATAATAAACTTCACGAGCATTGAAGCAGTAATTTTGACGTATGACTCGACTTTTGCCCATTTGGTGTAGTATTCGGTCACAGTGAGTATGAAGGCGTGCTTATGCTTGTTCGCGACTGTGTTTGTGAAGGGTCTAATAATGTTGAAGGCCCACATAGAGAATGGCCATGGTGAAACCATGGGGTTCAGTGGAACTGATGGGGCTTTGATAAGTGCAGCGTGCTCTTGACACTACTTGCAACATTGGGCGTAGAGGTGGCAATCCCTTGTCCTTGTAGGCTAGTAATAGCCTTGTCGTCTGATTTGATCTGTGAGTCTCTGTCTACCAGCATGGGCCCCATAGGCATTGGTGTGCACTGCTCAGATGATATATTATACTTCAGCCACTGTGACACTGCGTAGGAAGACTCCATTAGTGAAGGCTTCCATGTACAAGACCTCTCCTAGGATGAAGTCCCTGGCGAATCTATTAGTTATCATCTTTCATTCGATCCTCATTGCGTAGGGGGGAATGTCTTAATATTTCAGAAAGTTCCATATGTCATAGCACCATGGCTGTCCATCGTCCGTTGGTGACTTCTCGAATCTGAAGGTGGCGACGGTAGCTTATTTCTTCTTGGGACTTTCTGTGGTGGATGCTTCTTCTTGCTTCACGGCCTTTGGGAGGATTGGCAATTCTGGTTTAATCTTCCATGCGACTTCATGTGCCACCATGGTCAGTTTATCGATGACAAAGGACTTGGTCCTTTGTGTGATTGGTATCTGTATGACTGAGGCTAGCATGGCGAGAGAGTCCGCTAATTCATTCTCCAATCTTGGGATGTGCATGAAGGAAATCCTCTCAAACTTCCTTATCAAGAACTGAGCAGTTGATCTATCACAGAATAGACCATTTTACCACCCTTAGTGATGCTAGACCTTAGTTTGTTACTAATGAGATGCTATGTGCAGATATTCTGAATAATGAGCAGATTACAACCAAAGAATTAATCTATGCCAAAATGAACTCAAATAGTAGCAAGAACTATGATCATGGGAAGGAATGATCCACTCAAATGAAGGACCAGTTGATGAGCCAAGAAAAATAAGTATCGAACGAACATAAATCTCGAATGAATAAAAAAGAGAAGAAGAAATAGAAATTATGATTCAC
Organism: Chloranthus sessilifolius; assembly: GCA_021018995.1. Lineage (NCBI taxonomy): Eukaryota > Viridiplantae > Streptophyta > Magnoliopsida > Chloranthales > Chloranthaceae > Chloranthus > Chloranthus sessilifolius. The sequence continues at coordinate 119,493,477 of CM037584.1, read as the reverse complement.
GAACGTCCGAAAGAATCTATGACTGGAAGAACCAAAGAAAAATCTTGAACGTGTGAAGAAACGATCCACTCAAATGAAGGACCAGTTGAGAGCCAAGAAAAAGAAATATCAAACGAACGTAAATCTCAAACGAGCGAAAAAAAGAAGAAGAAAAAGAAATCATGATTCACAAACGCACGAAAGAAGCTATGACTGGAGGAAGCAAAGTAAAATCTCGAACATTTGAAAGAGCAGAGATAGTACAGAAAGAAGAACAATCGTACACACGATTGTATGAAATAAAGCTCATGCTGCTGATCACGTGAAGTCTACACCGCCATGCACAAGATTAAAAGATTTCTCGAATTAGAAGTTTAGCAACTTACGAATCTAAGAAGATTGGCGAAAGAACCCAGAAGATCTCTATTGCTAAAATTAAGGAGAAAAGTTCAGCACACATCTACCATCAGAGCAAGGAAGAACTAGGATTAGAAGTATAGTTATTTTAGGAATCTTTTGTTTAGAAGTTTTCTTTTATTAGGAATTGAATAATGTAAACTGACCCCTTACAATCTATAAGTAAGAGGGCTTGACATAGGAATTCTTTATCGAAGGAATTCTCAATATCAATTGATGACTGAGGTTGGGTTTTCTTTCGATCAAAAGTAGAGTCGAGTAGCTTAGATATCCAAGGTTTCTCGAGAGCAATTGACGCCTGTGATCGGGAGTTGGAAGATTAGAGTAGAGTATCTGTAGTTTCTAAGGAGCAATTGACGCCTGCAATTGAGGGATGAAAGATCTTTTTATTGCTTTCTAGTTTAGATTTATTTTCATGCATTTTACTACTTTGTACATCTAAAATTTTTTATTTGAATCGACAACTCAAATTGAGAATTTACAGATTAGTGTAACAGTTTTACTTTTCCATCTTAAATTTTTTTGAGTTTGATTGAGGCCCAAATTCTTGGAAGATTGTTGATTAGTATAAATCTGTGTTAAAGAATTCTAGTTTTTGATTGACACCCAAATTCTAGAGGATTGAGATATGGTGTAACGGTACTTTATTTTGTAAACATCCGAGATCTGAAGGATTATGATTGACGACCATATCTGGACGGAGGAGATTTAGATTTATTTTTTGCACTTAGTTTAAACAACCCATTCTTTTATTCATATTTCTCTAATAGTTTAGGTTCTTAAAGACAAATACAAGTTTTTAAACAAATGCGAATACATCATAATAATCACCTTCCTCGTGGGAATGATCCTATACTAGTGATATAATTTCCATTATTCGCTTGCAATAGGTTAAGACTTAGTACGATTAAAAGCCCGAACAAGTTTTTGGCGCTGTTGTCAGGGAAGCAGATTCTATTCTTTATTTTGTTATTATTTTGAAAACCAATATTTATCTTTCTCTTTTTATTTTTCTTTATATTTTTATTTTGCTTTAAATCAGTTCTTTATCTTTCGCAGGTTTATTCGGAGTAGTGAATCAAAGGTTTCAAAACTTCTTTTGACAAGAGAAGCGAGAGGCTAAAATTTATTTTTTTCGCCTTGCTTTCTAAAATAAAAATATGATAAAACTTAAAAATAAAAAAATATTTATGTTTCTGTTGTATGCATCACACTCAATCTCGAAGTTTAGATTTCTTCGAGTGTGACCAAGAAATTGATAGGACTCTCTTACGTAACTTAGCCTCAAACTGATGTTTTACAAGAGAATCCTAAGCTATGGCTGGCGATCGTTCAATTCAAGCACACTTCAGCCCAGTTACTCTGACTAAGCCCTCTTGTATAGTTATACCAGAGGTCGTAGTTGGACAAAATTATGAAATGATGCTCAATACACTACAAGTTGTACCCATCTTTCACAGGCTTGATCGAGAGGATCCTTATCAACATCTAAGGGACTTTATAGACCTTTACACGATGTTACAATTGTCGATGGCTAATGATGAGGTCATTAAATTATGCTTGCTCCCCTTTTCTCTTAAAGACAAAGTGAAAGTGTGGCTGATTTCATTGCCCTGAACAAGCATTACCACTTGGGAAGGACTGCCATCTAAGTTTTTGAACGAGTACTTCCCGATTGGTAAAACTAATTAGATTCGCTAGGCAATTCAAGACTTCAGATAGTTACTTGGAGAATTATTCCACGAGAGTTGGGAACGCATGAAGGATTTACTGAGAAAGTGTCCTCATGATGATGTACCAAATTGGTCCATTGCACAAAGCTTCTAACAAGGGTTACCTGAGACCAACAAGTCTACAGTTGATGTGTTGAGCAGTGAAAAATACAAATTTTCACCTCCTAATCTGACCTTTGATGGACCTTTGAGTTGACTAATAATGTGTTTTGAGTATGTTTTTGTAGTTAAGCAATAAAATGCAGTCATAGTGTAGATATCCATCTAAAAATGCCAAAGAAGAGATCTGCTGCCTCATCATGTGCCCATGCAACCCAAAAGGCTAGCCAATCAAGCAGTCTGCAGAGCCTCAAAAGTCTATGGGAATGCCATGTGTCCAACTGGGTACACTTGAGAGCAAGAGCAGCTACAGTAGATGAAGATTGAACCCTTTAAAAAGGTGGTGAGTGTTGAACAAATGAAGAATAACACCCCAAAGCTATGTGCCAGCTGTGGAAGCAAAGGTTATAACCTGTCAATAGGTTTGGATGCTTGGATATGAAGAGATTGACAAGTTCCCAGAACCTGTCGAGGAGTGGAAACCAAAGGTAGCATCCTGTCGAGATACCTAAAAGCTGAATGAGAACTCATCGATAGGTTCAGAGAGAGAAAAATTAAGCTATCAACAAGTTGAAAGAACCTATCAAGTGGTGTGTTGCAACCTATCGAAGACTTACTTGGAGATGCAGGGGATCTCGTGAGGTTCAGAACAGGGGAGAAGAACCTGTCGATAGGTTCCCCTGAACCTAGTGAGCGGACAAACCCAACCTAGCGAGGACTTACTTGAAGCTGCCCGAGGCTAAGTCAACCTGTCGAACATCAGTACTGAACTTGTTGAAAGCTCAACTGGAGCTATATAAGATGTCGATAGGTTGAATTATAACCTGTCGATAGGCTGACTGAAACTAAGACAGTGTTGAAGTATCTTAGAGTGCTTGCTACTAGCTTTATTGAAGACAGTGCAAAGAATGGGATGAATAAAAATGAATGAAAGATAGAGTGAGAATTATGGAGCAGCAAACCTCAAATATATGCAGTCCTGTAAGATACAGGGCCTATTGTAGCAAGTTTTGATAAGTAAGAGTTTGTCCCACAAGGAAGTTGATCTTAGGCTCCAAGGGAGCCATCTTTAGTAGGCCCTCCAGATCTGACTACAGATCTGGCAATCCTAAATGGAGGGGATTTAGGGTCACTAAAAATCTAAATTCTAAGGTATCCTAATGTCTAAACTATAGAAAGGGTTAGGAAAGGGGATGGAGTGAGAAAATAAATATAAAAGGGTGAGAAGTATGCTATTAGGTTCAGATCTGAAGAGTTTCATAACTCAGATTCAGATCTGCTGCTATAGGAGTCCTGTCCAATGGCTACATTATCACCACTGAGGAGAAAGAATCCCAATCATCTCTGTGCCATGATCCAATCCCTTTATGGATATAACCTGTCCACTTAAATGGTCACAGACTATCCAATTGAGGAACCACAGTCCAGAGAAGGGTCGGAACAAGTTTATCATTGTAGGCACTACTTCATCCAGGCTACAAGCACAAGAATCCATAGGGAACCTCAACCTCTAAAGTGCTATGTGTGGGGCTAGGCCTGTATGGGAGCATGTTAGCCCAGACACATAGAACCAACAAGAGTTTGAGTACAAGCATTAGGTCTAGCTGTCCACTACTTTTAGAGAGACTGCAGTGATCCAGTCACAAGCCTACAATCTCTATAACCAAACCAAATCTGCCATCTGATGGCGGGTCTATACACATACAAGGGAGTTTGTCTCTACACAATCTCTCACAGGGCTACAAGCCCAAGTGCAGAGAAGAACAATCCATCTTGAGTCTGTGGATTGGCTTCACCCTAAGGCTATAACCTGTCCACTTGAATGGCCACAGACTATCCCAAAGGCTATCCTCCTCACAAAACTCAAGATAGAACAAGAAACATTGCTACCACCATCATGTTCACAAGGCTACAAAAGCTCATTGCTCCCATAGGGATTTCAAATCTAGTGGGTCCTGTGGTGGGGCTAGGCCTGTATGGGAGCATGTTAGCCCAGACACACAGGTCACTTGGATCTCAGTAAACCATAGAATCAATCCTCCATTGCTTGCAATACATCCTAGCAATAGAGGATCTCAAGGTAGCAGCCTTGTACAGAACAACTCACAAAAAGAAATCCCATAAATGTACAACACCCTATTATAAAACTCCATTAATCTATTCCAAATAATCATACAAAGGCATAGCCAGCAAATGCTGGACGATGCTGGACTATGGAGAGAAGAACAAGATAAAAAGAAACTACCTAACCTAAACTTACTAGAGATCTACAGCCGATTTCAGAAGAAGAAAAACTAAGTTCTATTCTCAGCAGAGCCCCCCTTAAACCTAAACTAGGCTTAGGTTTATATAGCAGTCAGCTTGGCGGTACATTAGAGTTAGGAAACCCTAATCTTAACGATGCCACATGGCCTAATACTGTCCCTTGGATGCCTCGAGGCACGTGCATGGAACTTGGAGCATTGGAATGCATGCCCTAATGCTAGAAGTTCCCAGAATGTCCTCTGCAGAGGTGAGGGAGAGTTAGAGTTCAGAGTCTCGCCAGGTAGCATTGGTTTCTGAGATTGTCACGTGGTAGCACGGTCTTTACGAGATTGGATTAGTTTGAAATTCTAGCCATCGCGGGGTTGTCTTAGTTGCAGCTAAAGCATTCGCGTGATAGAGCATTGAATCCCTGCTGGATTGCTCTGGTTTTTGCGGGGTTGTACTTTCCTTCTGAATGGCGTGGGAATCGCGTGAGCAGTTTGTTTCTCAATGGATCTTCGCGAGGACGTGATGTGTATTGGTCTCTGAACTGTGCGAGAGGTTTTTCTAAAGTTTTGCATCCCGCGGCCACTGCGCAATAGCTGCGCGCCGAAATACCTGGAGCTCTCTCTCCTCAGTTGATCTAAGTGAACTGTGCAAAGTTTGAAAGCTGCTTTCTTAAGCTGCGCGAGAACAACACGGAAAATTGGAAATGAAGTCTTGGGAAACTTACGAGAACTGCGCGAGGCTTAATTTCTGAATCCTCTAAAGCTTGTGAAAGCTGCGCGAGGTTCAATTCTTGTCTGGATTCAGCTTTCATCCCTCTGAGGGACTTTTGGGGCAAAAGTGGGCTTCTTAACAGGGTTCAGGCTTTATTATAACTGCTATTTATTACCTACAGAAATGACTTAACACATATTTATTAGATGGCTAAGGGTCTAACAGAGGCTAAGTTAAGGGGTGAAAAGTGGTACTTTTCATGTCTTAACACACCCCAAAACCTAATCTTTGCTAGTCCCTTAGCAAAGCTACACTAAAAATCACTGAAATTAAATGCCACTTTCGTAGGGAGCACGGATACATTTAGCATATGTACCAAGCCTTTTAAACCCCTAAGTGATCCCTAGTGGAGGAGTGAAGTCTCCTGAGGGTTTTCAGTGAAGATGCCCACAAACTTCTCAATAAAACAGTTAACAGTAGTGCAAGATTATCAAGTTAACAGTCAAGAAACAGAGTATCAGTTCACCCTTGAATCAGTAAAAATATAAGAAATTTAAATACATTGTCTGCACAGATGTTTAAACAAAATAAACTTCACATGATAGCACAGCATTTCCAATCAGTTCACAACAGGGGAAAATATACATGTGTGTTAGCACTAAGCTCATCATTAAATTAAAAATTAGGTTGTAGGTCATGCCTAATACATTCAATATCAGACCCAAAACTCTTCAGGGCATACTCTCACAAAGAACTTTGAGGGTTTCATTGTCTCTCAAGCTCAAGAGCAGTTACATCCCCCAAATGGGTTTGTAAGCATGAGCATAGGCATAGCATTCAAGTTCTGGCATCATTGGCAGATTTTCACCATAGATTGGGCAACTCATTATCTCCACATGACAGCTCATTCAACTTTAAATCACAAGGGCTTTAACCGGGCTGTAATGTGGCTTATGGTATTGGGTTATAAAAGGAATTGGAAGGTTGAAAAAGGGGTTCGAAATTGGAGAAATCAGTAGGTGAAGGAGGTGATTCATGACTTCACCTTCTTTAATTCAGCTCCTTTCATCTTCTTTGAAATCTTCAGATTTGAAGTGATCAGTTTCTCCTCTTGTTTGATTTTTTTCCAATGAATGTTTCCTCTTGACTCCTCTCTTACTCCTCTTCATTACTGTTTTCTTCTCTTTCTGATGCAGTTTTCTTCTTTGTATTTGTGTTTTTGCTTTGATGAATTGCCACCTTTTTCCTCAGTTGTTACACTGCTAGAACTTCAGATAATTATTCTCCACTCATCCAATGTTGACCCTAGCTAGTCCATCTTTAACTCTTTCTCCTTTACCTTCTGAATTCTCAGAGTGAGGGTAAGGTTAAATCAGATCCATAGGTTCAGGTGCAAGTACTCAGGTGTGTTTTGAAGAAAATTAGATTTTGAGGCTCAAAGAGTGTATGAACAAGGGCGGTTGCTTTAGGGTTTAGTCTGTTTAGGCTCACGCTGTCCAAGAGAAGGCCTTAATCCTTTCCTAAGTGTCATGAGTGCTGTCAGTTGTTTCAACTTGGAGGTACCTAACTTCTAGTGAACACATTGACTCAGCCAGTCCTTAAAGCTAGAAGAACTTTGCCTCAATCACTCCCTTGAAAAAAAATTGTAGGCCCAATTCTTACTGGTTATGGTCTTTCTTTGAACTTTGAAGTATGTCCTTACCTTTTTCTCTCTTCAATGATTCACTAAGTGCTAATACCAGTGAGTTTTCTTGCTGTTCTCATCATGGAAATGTGAAATTTTAGAAATTTACAATGTCTAAAGATCTGCAACAACTTTTAAATTTCTTAATTTTCATAATTCTTAAGTGAACACAGCTCCATTTCTATGTTACTCACATGATTCTGCTACACTTTAAGTTAACTATGTTATTGGCAGACCTACCTGCCACACCCCCAAACCTATGAGGAGCACTGTCCTCACTGGTTCAGAGGTGAGAATAAAAGGTAGAGTCTAGGGAAATATACAAACATAAACACAGAAGAAGAGAGTGAAATAAAAAAGCAAAACTGAATAGTATGGACCTAAAAGAAATCTTTCATTAACAGAAAAAGAAAATAAGACAAAAAGATGGAAAAGGAAAAGACAAAATGGGAGGGGGTCAAGGTGTAGCAGGGGGAGGGTTTGAGGAAGATGGAGGGGGAGATGGAGGTGGTTCCCTTTTTCTCTTCTTCTTTTCTCTCTTCTCTTTCTTCTTCTTTTTCTTTTCTTCCTTGGCTAGGATTCGCTGGACCTCGTCATACTCATCCCAGAGAAATTGCAAGGGGTCCGACTCCTTAGGTGGTGGGGGATCTTCCCAGATTGGGTAAAATTTGATTGGGAATCCGAAGGGGCTGTCATCCGCCATTTGTGGGAGTAGGGGTGGACTTCTAGGGTTAGAAGAGGAGGGATGAGATGAAGCAGGACTAAGGGCCGGTTTAAAAAGAGAGGGACGAGGGAACATGAATAGGCGGAATTGAATTGCGCCCCCTTTTACACTTGGCAATAAATGAATGTTCTATGGGGAAAGGAGAAAATACACAATGGGCACTTTGGAAAAGAGAAGTAGCATTAAAGGAATATCTAAAGATAGGCATGGAATTTAAAGAGGTAAGTGTATCTCGCGGGGATCCTCGCGAGGAGCAATAAGTGATGAGGAAAGGACAGTTCTTGCGCAGCTGAGCTTGGGATCCTCGCGAGGTACACTTAACATGGCACAACACTTTGAAGAGGAAGCCATTGCAATCCCTGAGGCAGGTATTTGCACAAATTTATATAACCAACATCTCCGCGACATGGATTACTGGTTCAAAGAAAAATCTCCATCCAAAAAATCTTCTCCCATGAATGGCAAAAAGAATAAAAATAAAAATACAAAACAATCAGAAAGAAACACATAACAGAGCAATAGAAAAACTAGAATTTCTATGAAAGTGTAAGAAAAGTAGTTACAAGTGGAATTACAAAAAGAAAAACCTAAGATATAATCTAGAAGCTAGGATCTAATCGGAATCAAAATCTATAAGGAAATCCCAGCCCATCTTTTTAGCATGTTCCTTAAGGGCAGCTCTGTCATGCTTCTTCTTTTCCTCCCTCTCCTTTTTCTTTTCAGCTGTGGTTTTCGCTGTTGATGGAGCTTTAGGTGCCCTCACCCTCATTTTTAGTGCTTTGGGAGCCTTTGGTTCCTTAGGTTCTTGAGGGGCTTTGCCTTTTCTCTTAGCAGGGGGGGTGGCAGGGGATTTTCCTTTACCTTTACCTTTAGCTGCTGCAGGGGAGGCCACTAGGGATTTCTCTTTTCCTTTAGCTTTGGGTTCCTCAGTGGGGACCACTGGTGCCTTTCCTTTTCCAGTGGGCTCAAGTTTGGCAGGGGACTGTGCCTCTTCAGACTGGGCAGCAGGCTCTTTGCCAATTTTTAAAGGGACAGCTTTTGGAGCAGACCTCTTGGCTATGAATTTCCTCCACTGAGGATAAGTTTGCTCTTGTGGAGGTGCAGCAGAGGTCTTAGGAGGTGGAGGCTGCTCAGTAGTTGTAGGCTGCGCCGTAGGAGGTGAAGCAGGAGCTTTTCCTTTATCTTTTTGGGGCTTAGGTGGTGCGCCCTCAGACTGGGTAGGTGGAGCTAGAGTAGGAGAAGGCGCAGGCACTTGAATATTGATGGGAGTTGGATTGTAAGGTTCATTGCGAGCAGCAGCCAAAGCGGATTCCAAGGAGGCTATCTTGATTTGAAATTTGAGGGCGTCGGTCTCATGTATCTCCTTTTGAATTTTCTGGATTTCTTGGGCATTGTTAAGGCGTTCTTCAAGCATTCTCGCCCGGGCAGTTGCTGCAGTGGCATTAGATTTCTCATACTCCCAATTGATCTGATAGTACGTAGCTGTAGCCTGTCTTCTAAAATTCCTCCATGATATTTTTCCACCCCAAGGAGATGCCCAGTAGTTGCTCGTTGTGGGCCTCCGTCATCTCATCAATCTTTCCCAGCACGGGGGGTCTCGATTGATTAGCATAGTTGAACCATTCCCCTCAGAACATCCTTCCTCAGGTATGCATTATCTCTCATATGATGGAGGATGGTGAGGTAAGGAGGGCAGTAAAAATGATGTTTTAGGGCAATGGGAAGAGATGAGGTGGAAGGAGCAAAGTGTGCTTGGTCCTGGGGGGGAAGGTGGGGTAACAGGGGGTAGGTCAATTTGTGGGAGAAGGGGTATAAGCTCTAGATCAGTCTGGGTCGGTTTGTCAATGTATATTGGAGATGGGAGGATAAGTGGGGGAATGGAGGGAATAGTGGGAAAGTCAAGTGGTGGAGGAATGGGTTCTGGTACAGGATCGGTTTGTGTAGATTTGGTAGAGAAGATGGGGGGTAGGATAAGAGGGGAGGGACGGTATAGGGGGAAAAGAAAAGGGTGTAAGCAAAATAGGAGTTGGGGGTGATGGGGGCTGGAAAATGGGATTGGTGAAAGGGATTAAAGGAAGGGGGTGGGGAAAAGGTAATGGTGATGGTGGGGGGGGGGGTAATGAATCAGGGGGGAAGTCTGTTTGGGTGGTTTTGTCAGTGAACATGACCATGGGGGGTGAAGTGGGTGGTGGAGGGATGGGTGGAGTGGTTAAGGTGTGCAGGGTGGATTGGATGGAGGTGAGTTCAGCTTGCATCTGGTCCTGTTTGTGGGTGTTGGTGGATAATTGGGCCTGTATGTCTTGGATAAGGGGTAGGAGGAGGGTTAGTGGATCAAAGCTAGGAGGTTGGGTGTGGGAAGAAGATGGTATGGGTTGGAAAGGTGAGGAGGGTGCATGATAAAAAGTGGAGGGAGGGGAAGAGGGGGGTTCTGGGGAGTGATGTTGTGAGATAGTTGGAGAGTCTGGGAGAGGGGTGTAGTGGGTGGGAATTGTTTCAAGGAAGGTGGAAATAAAGGCTTGGAAGCCTATGGAGGTGCTGAGGGTTAAGTTAATATCTAGGAGAGGGGGTGTAGTGGAGCTGGCTGGGGTGGTGGTTTCTTCAAGGTGGGGTGGGTTAATGGGGATAGAAGGGATTGAGGGTGGTGCCTGGGATATAGTGGGGATGGAAGTAGTGGTCTTTGATTTTTTGTATGAGATGAGGGGGGGGGCTGGCAGGCTTAGGTGGAAATGAGGGGGGAGTTGTGGCTGTGTGCTAAGGTAAGGTAGGGGATGGTGAGTCCTCCCATGGACCAAGCACAGGGGAAGGGGGAGTGGGCATGGAGAGTGGAAACAGAGGGGAATGAGAGATGGATGCAAGAGGAGTAGTGGATGCAGGAATAAAAGGTGGAGGGGGAGTGGGTGCTGCTGCAGGGGTGGAAGTGATAGTCTCTGAAGGCACCTCCTTTGTAGCAGGGGTAGACCCTAATGCAGCTGCTTCTGCTTGCTTGGGCTGCACTTGAGCCTCCACTTTCTTCTTTTTCTGACCCCCCATCAAGCTCCTGCTGATGCCCCATTGCCTCTTTGCAAATGTGGTAGGGTTAAGGGTGGTGTTTTCTTCAGTTCTCCCTATCTTGTAGCCCCCCTTGATCAGCAACAGGGTGATGATTCTTGCAAAGGGTAGGGTGTGCGGCTTTTTATTGGATCCTAACTTCTCCACCACGTCCTTCATAGCCTCAAAAATCAGTCAAGCTGCATGGAAGCCATGGCCCATGTCGTAGGAGTAGACAACATCCGCAATTGGGGTTCTCCTCTCCTGCTGATGTCCTGAGCAATATATGTTCTTCCGCAGGACTTGATCAATGAACAGCAATTCAGGTTCTAGTTCCCTCCTTCTGATTGAGTCCCCTGTGGCTTTGATTCCTCTAGTTAGGGCCCTTGCATTTGTGTCAATTGATGCAGTCAGAGGGGGGCCATATCCACAGCTAGGATTGAATGCTGCTGGGATGCCCAAAACTTCAGCAATCATCTTAGGGCCCATTAACATAGTAAAATCGTCAATCTTCACCATCAAGCACCCTTGTCCATCGGTGTCCTTCTCGACCTTGATGTGCTGGTAAAACAACTGCACTAGCCTGGGGTAGAGTGAGGTTCTTTCTCAAAGAATGGTACATCAAAAACTGATTCAGGCTCCAATGGAATTGACTCCAGGAGCTCAGAAGGAGTAGAGTACTTAGAGGTTGGTACCGCCGCCTCCTCAACCACTTCTTTTCCTTTCTTGGGGGACTTTGAAGTCTTGGCCTTTTTAGGGGCGGTTGTTGTAGGGTCCTTGTCCTTCCCCTTCCTCTTCTGTGCAGATTTTGGAGCCATATCTAACTCTGTCTTCTAGTATGAGCAATGGGGACTGAGATCTAGGGTTTGGTTTGATTTGATGCATGGGGCACCTTAAGATATCGGAGCAGAGGGAAAGAGATGAGGGTGATGCGAGGAACACTTGTATAGTGTTGTGGAGTGAATGATGAGTTGTAGGAGTGATGCTGTAGGAGAGAAGGGAGAGCGGCAGAAGCTAGGGTTTCGCAGAGGGAAGAAGGAAGCAGATAATAAAAAAGGGACAAAGTGCGGGGTTGAAATACTTATCGTGAAGCTCGGCGCGCTTTGGAACATCTGGTCGCGGGGTTGGAGATAAACCTAGCGAGGGTGTTGATTACATCTGGATTGCGTGACAATCTCAAAAGTTATCCTTGGAGCGCGCGACAGAGTGAGGTTAATTAATGTGAATTGTGCGAGTGGTTCCCAAGGCTCTATTTGGATTGCGCGAAAAGCTCTGAAGTTTATTTTGAATCTCACAACAGACTTAGAATCTCGTGACAGTAAATAAAATATTGCTGTTGAATTGCGCGAGATTCTCCCAGTTTACCATGTGAACCTCGCGAAAAGTTCTCAGGAACGCATGAATCTCGCGACAGCAAATGGAATGTGTCCATGGGAACTGTGCGAACTCCTCTCAGACTTCCTCTTTAATCTCGTGAGAGCTGTTGAATCTGACGATAGTCTCCCAGACTTTTCTTTGGACCCAGCGACAGTAAGGTATAAAACAGAGAGCGTGTGCTCTCTGTTCTGCCCCTTTGCTTGATGGCTTGTGGTTGGATCCAGGGCTTGACTATCTCCTATGGCTACCTCTAGACATATGTAAACTTATACATTCACTCAAAAATGATCTCCCACAATAGGCATTCAATCAGAAGCAAGTAATTCAAAAGCAGTAAGAATTAAATCATGCATCAAAAGCTTAAAACACAGATAGGTCAAAATTCAGATAAGGCCACTAGCTAATCCTAGAGAAAAGAAACTAAAGAAAGCAATCAAAATCAACCAAAAACTAAGTACATATGATACAGTTATGATACACCTGTGGAATCAGTTTGAAGAAGGATCCCCTTGACAGTGAATGGTGTCCAAAAGGTCGGTAGGTTTTTCAAAACAAGGCTTAAGCCTCTGACCATTCACCTTCAAGAGTCTCCCAGACTTAGGATCCTTGATTTCCACAGCACCAGATTGGGAAACATGCTTGACAATGTAAGGACCTTCCCATCTGGATTTCAATTTGCCTGGAAAAAATTTAAGTTTGGAGTTAAACAACCAAACCTTATCACCAGCATTGAAACTCTTTCACAATAGCCCTTTGTCAAAGAAAGCTTTGAACCTTTCCTTGTAGATCCTGGCATTGGCATATGCATCCATCCTTAGTTCTTCCAATTCCGACAGCTGCAGTAACCTGTGATGACCAGCAGAAGTTAGATCTAAATTTAAATGTTTAATGGCCCAATAGGCCTTGTGTTCTAAATCCACTGGGAGATGACAGGCCTTGCCATAAACCATTCTGAATGGGGACGTACCAATGGGAGTCTTATAGGCAGTCCTATAAGCCCATAGTGCATCATTAAGCTTGTCAGCCCAATCCTTCCTATCAGTCCTCACAGTCTTCTCAAGGATATGCTTGATCTCCCTATTTGAAATTTCAACTTGCCCACTGGTTTGTGGGTGGTAAGGAGTAGCAATCCTATGGGTGACAGAATATTTCTCGAGCAAGCTCACAAAATTTCTGTAACAAAAATGGCCGCCCCCATCACTGATAATGGCTCTGGGGGTGTCAAATCTGGAGAAGATATTCTGCTTTATGAACTTGAGGACAACCTGATTATCATTGGTTCTAGTGGCAATGGCTTCTACCCATTTCGAAACATAGTCCACTGCCACTAAGATGAAATGAAAACTATTTGAAGGAGGAAAGGGGCTCATAAAATCAATACCCCACACATCAAACAGTTCTACAATAAGGATGGGTTGTAAAGGCATTGAATTTCGTTTGGATAACCCTCCTAATTTTTGACATCTTTCACAGGCCTTGCAGTGTGTATGGGCATCTCTGAAAAGAGAAGGCCAATAGAAACCACACTGCAACACTTTGTCAGCTATTTTTCTCCCACTAAAATGACCCCCACAGGCATTTTCGTGGCACATGGCCAGAATACTGGGAATATCACTTTCGGGAATACATTTTCGAATAATTTGGTCTGCACAATACTTGTACAAGCAAGGTTCCTCCCAGAAAAAGAATTTGACCTATGAGAAAAACAGGTCTTTATCCATTTTTGTCTAATGGGAAGGGATCTTGCCTATAACTAGATAATTGATAATATGTGCATACCAGGGAACTAAAGATTGGATGGCAAACAATTGCTCATCGGGGAAGACATCATTTGTAGTGAGGTCATCAACACCTTTCTCCAACATAATTCTGGACAAGTGGTCAGCCACCACATTTTCTACACCTTTCTTGTCTTTGATTTCGATGTCAAACTCCTGCAACAGGAGTATCCATCTAATCAATCTGGGCTTTGCATCCTTCTTAGACAGTAGGTACTTTAATGCTGAGTGGTCGGTGAAGATGACAGTTTTAGACCCAAGTAGGTAAGGTCTAGACTTGTCCACAACAAAGACCACTACCAGAAGCTCTTTCTCAGTGGTTATGTAGTTCAACTGAGCTTCAGCAAGTGGTTTGCTGAGATAAGCAACGACCACAGGCAGCTTGTCTTTTCTCTGACCCAAGACAGCACCTACTGCCAAGTCAGATGCATCACACATCAACTCAAAGGGCAGGGAATAGTCAGGTGTCTGGAGTACAGGGGCAGAGGTGAGGCAGATTTTTAGAGTTTCAAAAGTCTTCAGACATTCAGTAGAGAAGTCAAAGGGCACATCCTAGTAGAGCAGGTGGCGCAATGGCTTGGCAATTTTGCTGAAGTCTTTAATAAACCTCCTGTAGAATCCAGCATACCCAAGGAATGATCTGATTTGCTTGACTGTTCTTGGAGGGGCAAATTTTGAATGAGGTCAACTTTTGCCTTGTCTACCTCAATCCCATCTTTAGAGACTACATGGCCCAACACAATTCCCTGTGTTACCATGAAGTGGCTCTTCTCCCAACTTAAGACCAAATTAGTCTTTTCACATCTCTGTAGGACCTGATGGAGGTGTTGTAGACATTGGTCAAAGCTATCTCCATAAACCGAAAAGTCATCCATAAAAATTTCTAAGAATTTGTCAATCATATCAGAAAAAATGGCATACATACACCTTTGAAAGGTGGCTGGGGCATTAAACAGTCCAAAAGGCATCCCTCTGTAAGCAAAGGTGCCAAAAGGACAAGTAAATATAGTTTTCTCTTGATCAAGGGGGTGCACAGGGATCTGATTGTACCCTGAGTACCCATCAAGAAAATAATAAAAAGCCTTCCCAGTCAACTTGTCCAAAATTTGATCAATAAAAGGGAGAGGGAAGTGGTCTTTTCTGGTCTTGGAGTTGAGTTTTTGATAATCGATGCAAACTCTCCAGCTAGTGGTCTCCCTGGCTGGTCTCAACTCTCCAGACTCGCTTGTGTTCACTGTTATGCCAGATTTCTTGGGTACCACTTGGATTGGTACCACCCATTCAGAATTAGAGATGGGGTAAATTACCCCAGCATCCAGCAATTTAATAATTTCTTTTAGAACCACATCCTGCATGTGAGGATTAAGTTTCCTCTGCATTTTCCTGGAGGGTGATGAGCCCTCCTCTAGATGAATCCTATGCATACAGATTGATGCATCAATTCCTCCTAGATCAGCAATGGTCCAGCCAATTGCTTTCTTGTGCTTCCTCAAAACTGTTAGCAACTCCTCCTCTTGCTCACTGGTAAGAGAAGAGGAGATAATCACAGGAAGTTTTTCTTCATTCTTGAGGAAAGCATATTTTAATGTCTCTAGCAGCTTCTTGAGCTCCAGATCAGGGGCTTGTTGTATGGATGGCAGGATTGGTGTATTGTTGGTTGGAGGGAGGGGCAGCAATGTAGGTTTCCAATTTGAATGTTGCACTAAGCCCACAGAAGACTTCACTAGGGGTGTGCCTTCTGGCATTAAAGCTAGGCTTCCTCCACCATGTTCCAAACTTTAGTTAAATCAGTGACAATGTTGCCCCACTCCAGCAGAGAGGGCAGTTCTTCTTCAACAATTTCTTCTAGTACATCCACTGCAAAGCATTCCTCATTGTCCAGCTGAGGGTACTTATAATCACATGTACACATTAAGCTCAACTTTCATATGTTCGAAAGTGACCTCCATGATCCCTGACCTGCATTGAATGCATGCATTGGCATTGGCCAAGAATGGTCTGCCCAGAATAACAAGTATCGAAGATGCACTCTTATTACAACCCATGTCCAAAACAAGGAAGTCTGCAGGGTAGAAGAACTTGTCTACCCCCACTAGGACATCCTCAACCACTCCCATGGGTCTCCTCTTAGACCTATCAGCCATCAATAGAACAATGGGGGTGGGCTTAAGCTCCCCCAATCCTAACTGCTGATATACACTGTACGGCAGCAGGTTAACACTGGCTCCAAGGTCTAAAAGGGCCCTTCCAATCATGTGGTCACCAATAATACAGGGAATAGTGGGTATCCCTGGGTCTTGCAACTTCTCAGGCATTGTCATGGTTAATGCAGAATTAATTATATCAGTTGCAAAGACTTTTTTGGACAAATGGCCTCTGGCCTTCCTTTTGTGAGTATAGAGGTCCTTCAAAAACTTTGCATAGGCTGAGACTTGTCGAATTGCATCAAGTAGGGGTAAATTGATTTTGACCTGCTTAAAGGTTTCCATAATTTCCTCGATCTGTGCCTGACCCTTATCAAAAGGGGTAGGGCCATTCAAAACTTGAGGAAATGGCAGCTGAGGTACTGCTGGTTCCTCAGCTGCAAGCCCATGGCTGAACTTTTGTTTTTTTCTTTTTTCTATTTTTATCTCCTGCTGAGGCTCAACTACAACCTCTTTATTTTTTCCTTGTTGAAGGGTAGCAGGCAGTTCTTTACTCTGTGCCCTAACAAAATCCTTATCACTTTCATTTGATATTTCCTTGGGAATGACCTCTCCTTGTTCTTTTCCCACCTTGTTGTCAATCAGCTTGCTAGACCTTAAGGCTGTAATGGCATTGGCCCCCTCAAAATTTGAGGAGCCTTCTCTGATAGAATACTGGCCCTTTGGGTTGGCTACTGGTTGGCTTGGCAACCTGCCCTCCTCTCTTTTAGCCAGAGCATTGGCTATTTGGCCAAGCTGCTCTTCTATTTTCTTAATGCTTTGACTGTGAGAAGTCACAGTTAGATTCAAAGGTCCAAGGCTTTGCAACTAGGCTAAAACCTGGTCCTCGAAAGAAGCACTTCGGGGCTGAGGTGGGGGAACTACCAATTGATTTTGTTGTTAGGGCTGCTGTTGTTGGAAATTCGACCTTTGGGCATAACCTTGGTTAAACTGCTGCTGTGGCCTTTGAGGTAGGGCCAACATCTGTTGTGGCTGCATATAATTATCTTGCCTCCACCTCAAATTTGGGTGGTCTCTCCATTGGTAACCAACATTTTGGTGTTGGGATCTATATGGTTATTTATTGTAGCCACCAGATTGTTGCTGTCCAAAAGATTAGGCAGCAGCAACCTGTTCCATTACAAACTCGGGGTATTGCCCAGCAGATGGACACTCTTCTACTGTGTGTTGTGGGGATTGGCATATCAGACATGCCTCCATCACTTGTGTAGCCATTCTGGGCTACACCACAGTCAACTGTTATCAAATCTTTCAGTAAGATTGGCCATCTATATTCTCAGATCATCATTTCCCCTAACTTCATACATTTTTCCTTTAGAAGTCTTAACAACTCCCGGCTTAGGAAAAGGTTCTTGAACAGTTCTAGAAGAGGACATCTTCTGAAAAGCATTTTCACTTATGACTTCGAACAAGTCCCATGCCTCATTAGCTGTTTTATGCCTGTATGTTCCACCACAAGAGGAATCTACCATGTCTCTGTTCTTCTCATCAATCCCATTGTAGAAGCTCTGGACAAGCTGCCAGTCAGGGATCTTGTGGTGGGGACATTGTTTGAGCATTTCTTTAAATCTATCCCAGCATTGGTTAAAATCTTCAGTTGGGGACTGGGCAAAAGAAAGTATGTCTTTCCTCAACTGGATGGTCTTGGTCTCTGGGAAAAATTTAGACAGAAATCTTGTCTGGAGGTCTTTCTAGGAAGTGATGCTGTTGTTTAGGAGAGTAGATAACCAGGTCATGGCCCTGTCCTTTAGGAGAAAGGAAAGAGCCTTAACCTAGTGGCTTCTGGTCCCAAACCAGCAATGGAGAATGTCGTGCGCAGGGCCAAGAACTGGTCAATGTGCTTGTAAGGGTCTTCCTTGCTAAGCCCATGAAAAGAGGGAAGCATTTGGATGATGGAAGTTTTGATCTCATAATTACCCTGAACATCTGAGAATTGAATGCTGAATGGATAATTGTAATCATCCAGAGCATTCAATTCCTTCAATGTTCTAGGTTGCTCTTCACCCATAACTGCTATCTCTATTTCAATTGGGGGCTCGTCTGTGGTGTGTCTGTGTCTTCTCGGTCTTCTACCCCTTTCAATCTCCGGGTTAGTAGGCTCTAATGTAGGACTGAGAGATCTCCTTCCTAACATGCACACACACCAACAACAGGGAAGACTATTCGCAGGCACATTGCACATAATAAAAATTGCAACTATCCTTATCAACTGCTATGGAATCTTCAAATGAGAAATAGACTGAGTTTTGAGGGTTAGAGAAGTGCAAATAGAGGTAGCTAGACTCCCAGTGCAACTCTACTCTCCTTCTCTGCTACGGTCCAGATCTGCAAGAAAAATTCCAAATGTAATTCAGCAATATCTATTATTCACAAGTACAACTACCAAAGAATAAAGAATCAAAAACCTAGAGTCTACTAAAAGATCAATATCCCTAGCAACGGCACCAAAAACTTGTCGAAGTATCTTAGAGTGCTTGCTACTAGCTTTATTGAAGACAGTGAAAAGAATGGGATGAATAAAAATGAATGAAAGATAGAGTGAGAATTATGGAGCAGCAAGCCTAAAATATATGCAGTCCTGCAAGATACAGGGCCTGTTGTAGCAAGTTTTGATAAGTAAGAGTTTTTCCCATAGGGAAGTTGATCTTAGGCTCCAAGGGAGCCATCTTTAGTAGGCCCTCCAGATCTGACTATAGATCTGGCAATCCTAAATGGAAGGGGATTTAGGTCACTAAAAGTCTAAATTCTAAGGTATCCTAATGTCTAAACTATAGAAATGGTTAGGAAAGGGGATGGAGTGAGAAAATAAATATAAAAGGGTGAGAAGTATGTTATTAGGTTCAGATCTGAGGAGTTTCATAACTCAGATTCTGATCTGCTGCTATAGGAGTCCTGTCCAATGGCTACATTATCACCACTGAGGAGAAAGAATCCCATTCATCTCTGTGCCATGATCCAATCCCTTTATGGCTATAACATGTCCACTTAAATGGTCACAGACTATCAAATTGGGGAACCACAGTCCAGAGATGGGTCGGAACAAGTTTATCATTGTAGGCACTACTTCATCCAGGCTACAAGCACAAGAATCCATAGGGAACCTCAAACTCTAAAGTGCTATGTGTGGGGCTAGGCCTGTATGGGAGCATGTTAGCCCAGACACATAGAACCAACAAGAGTTTGAGTACAAGCATTAGGTCTAGCTGTCCACTGCTTTTAGAGAGACTGCAGTGATCCAGTCACAAGCCTATAATCTCTATAACCAAACCAGATCTGCCATCTGATGACGGGTCTATACACATACCAGGGAGTTTGTCTCTACACAATCTCTCACAGGGCTATAAGCACAAGTGCAGAGAAGAACAATCCGTCTTGAGTCTATGAATTGGCTTCACCCTAAGGCTATAACCTGTCCACTTGAATGGCCACAGACTATCCCAGAGGCTATCCTCCTCACAAAACTCAAGATAGAACAAGAAACATTGATGCCACCATCATGTTCACAAGGCTACAAAAGCTCATTGCTCCCATAGGGATTTCAGATCTAGTGGGTCCTATGGTGGGGCTAGGCCTGTATGGGAGCATGTTAGCCCAGACACACAAGTCACTTGGATCTGAGTAAACCATAGAATCAGTCCTCCATTGCTTGTAATACATCCTAGCAATAGAGGATCTTAAGGTAGCAGCCTTGTACAGAACAACTCACAAACAGAAATCCCATAAATGTACAACACCCTATTATAAAACTCCATTAATCTATTCCAAATAATCATACAAAGGCATAGCCAGCAAATGCTGGACTATGGAGAGAAGAACAAGATAAAAAGAAACTACCTAACCTAAACTTACTAGAGATCTACAGCCGATTCCAGAAGAAGAAAAACTAAGTTCTATTCTCAGCAGAGCCCCCCTTAAACCTAAACTAGGCTTAGGTTTATATAGCAGTCAGCCTGGAGGCGCATTAGAGTTAGGAAACCCTAATCTTAACGATGCAACATGGCCTAATACTGTCCCTTGGATGCCTCGAGGTGCGTGCATGGAACTTGGAGCATTAGAATGCGTGCCCTAATTGCTGAAAGTTCCCAGAATGTCCTCTGCAGAGGTGAGGGAGAGTTAGAGTTCAAAGTCTCGCCAAGTAGCATTGGTTTCCAAGACTATCACGTGGTAGCACAGTCTTTGCGAGAATGGATTAGCTTGAAATTCTAGCTGTCGCGGGGTTGTCTTAGTTGCAGCTGAAGCATTCGCATGATAGAGCATTGAATCCCCGCTGGATTGCTCTGGTCTTCGCGGGGTTGTACTTTCCTTCTGAATGGCTCAGAAATCATGCGAGCAGTTTGTTTCTCAATGGATCTTCGCGAGGATGCTCGCGAGGATGTGATGTGTATTTGTCTCTTAATTGCGCGAGAGGTTTTTCTGAAGTTTTGCATCCCGTGGCCACTGCGCGACAGCAGCGCGCTAAAATACCTGGAGCTCTCTCTCCTCAGTTGATCTGAGTGAACTGCGCGAGGTTTGAGAGCTGCTTTCTTAAGTTGCGCGAGAACAGCGCGGACAATTGGAAATGAAGTCTTAGGAAACTCATGAGAACTGCGCGAGGCTTAATTTCTGAATCCTCTGAAGCTTGTGAAAGCTGCGCGAGGTTCAGTTCTTGTCTGAATTTATCTTTCATCCTTCTGAGGGACTTTTGGGGCAAAAGTGGGCTTCTTAACAGGGTTCAGGCTTTATTGTAACTATTGTTTATTACCTACAGAAATGACTTAACACATATTTATTAGATGGCTAAGGGTCTAACATAGGCTAAGTTAAGGGGTGAAAAGTGGTACTAGAGGGAGGTTTTGAGGTCATCCTGTCGAATAATGCAACAGATCCTATCAAGAAGCCATCCAACCTGTCGAAAGCCTACTTCAACCTGTTGAATGAAGCACAAAGAAGCCTCAGAACATGTCAAGAGGTTCCCTGAACCTATCAAACCATGATTTGGGAACTTCTCAATTCCAATTGCAACTGTTGCTCACTTCAGTGCTCTGTGCACACATTCTAAGGCACTTCAACAACCCTTGGGGGTATTTTTGGAGCACAAATGGGCGCGAATGGGAACTCTCTAACCACTTCTCATGTACCAGTCCAGATTAGAAAAATTAGTGGAGAGTTTCTAAAAGCAAAATCAGCCACATTAGCAGCTCAAAATAACAGAATTATTCCCTTGAGCTCTGATTGGTTGAAACAGATCTGAGGACATAGAGGAGGACTATAAAAGTCTGAGGAGTTTACAGAAGAACCATCCAGAAATTGAGAGAGCTCAGACTAAAATTCAAAAATTTCTTCCATCTTCCTTCTTCCCCATTCACTCTTTAGACCAACCATGGTTGGCTAAACCCTTTTAGTAGCTAGGGTGAGGTTAAGAGTTGTAAATTGAGAGGTTTAAAATTTTGTAGGAGGATTAGATATTGCACAGATTGCAGATCTGAGAACAATTGGACTGTACGTTATATTGATTCAGTAATTGTTGAATGTAAAGTTAATTTGGATCCATAAATCTCTTGATTGCCATTTGATTTCCCTAGATCTAATATCCCTATGGATGCCTGAGCTTGTAGCCTTGCATCTATAGCATCTGCAATGATTTAGTAGTTCCAATTAAGACCCTTGAATTAGAGGAATCTCTAGGATGATCTGTGACCATTAAAGTGGACAGATCATAGCCTTAGGATCACTCCAATCCTATGTCTAGGTTAGACTCTTATACCTTGCATCTGAGCTTGTAGCCAGATGAAGGATTGTTGCAAATCAATTTCCTACACTGCCTATGAACCAATCAATTTTCAGTAAAAGAGCAAAATCCCTAGTTGCTACTCTCCTTTTGATTTTAATCCTTTTCTCCATCTCACTAAATCTATGTTTTAATTAGTTCTTGATCATTTGCATTTTTATTTTTATAGTTTTTAGTAAAGTGACAACTCTTAAAAAACCTCTCCCCTTTCCTGTTTTGATTTGTTTTAAACTAGGATAGGCTAGAGTGCTAGATCTATCATAGATCTGGAGATTTACCTTATTTTAAAGCACATTTCCCTATGGACATACCCTTACTTACCCCTTAAAGCTTGTTGCAACAACCCTGGTTCTTGCTGGCCTAATTGCTTACCTTGATCCCATTTCTCTGTGATTTTGCCTTTTAGTTTGCCTATTTTAATCCTTTAATAATTGCAAGGTAAGCAACACAACGAGTTTTTTGCACCGCCACAGGGGATCTGTGTTTTTAAATTGGTAGATCTAAGTTTTTCTTTTTTTAGATATAGATTTATAATTGCCTATTTTGTGTTTGACTAATTGCTGCTGTAGTTTTTTGTAGTTTAATTTTGTGTTGCAGATCTAGATTTGTTGTTTTGAGAGGAGCATTGTGCTAATTGGAGGAGCAAGCTATGCTAAAGTTTGCATTTCTTAACTCTTTTATATTTTTGAATCTGTACATTTTTATATCTGCAGCAGTAGTTGTGTATTTTTTAAATTGTTTTGCTGAAATCTGTGCTGTAATTTTGTGTGTCTGCTGTGTGTATGCTTGGTAGAAGATCTCTCAATCCTGAGATTGTTCCTTTAGATCTTGAAGTTGAGAGACTTCTTAGACCTAAGCAGTCCATGCACACACCTGTGGTTAATTGTGATAGTTCTGCAATGGGTGAACAACCTAGGACATTGAAAGAATTCACTGCACCAAGGGTTTACAGCCCCCCTTTTGCATTCAATTTCCTGCTGTCTAAGGGAACTATGAGATTAAATCTTCCATCATACAGATGCTGCCCTCATATCATGGCCTGAGTAAGGAAGACCCATACAAACACATTGATGAATTTCTAGGACTGTGCACTACTTTCAACATTATAGGTTTGGGGGAGGAAGCAACCGGGTTGAGGCTCTTTCCTTTTTCCTTAAAGGACAGAGCCAGAACTTGGTTGTCCATGCTCCCAGCCAATAGTATTCAGTCTTGGAATGACCTTTAATGTCAATTTCTAGCCAAATTTTTCCCCATGTCCAAAACAAGTCAGCTGAGGAAGAGCATAATCTCCTTTGCTCAGTCCCCAACTGAAGACTTTCACCAAGCATGGGAGAGATTTAAGGAGCTCTTGAAGCAATGTCCCCATCACCAAATTTCTGAATGACAACTTGTTCAAAGTTTCTATCAAGGAATTGATTCTAAGTGCAGGGACATGGTTGATGCCTCATGTGGTGGTACCTACCTCCACAAGACAGCTGATGAGGCTTGGGAGTTGTTTGATATCATTAGTGAAAACTTCATGCAAAGGGAGACTTTGTCAAGGGACATTAAGACTCCTGCTAGATTGGTGGGAGAGAATACTACCAGAGGGAAAATGTATAAGGTCAGTGGGTACAATGATTTGGAAAGGAAGGTGGATAGCTTAACTCAAAAATTTGAGAAGTTCATGGGAGCAATGCAGTCACCAATGGCTACCAAAGTGGAGGAGGCATGTGTGATATACTAGTCCCCCACTCACTCCCTTGAAGAATGTCCTTCTGCTGCCCAATTTTCAGACCTTGTTATGGAACATGAGAATGCTGCTCAGTCCTTTGGTCAACAGCCAACTGCTGGTTATCATTAGAGAAACTACCCCAACTTGAGGTGAAGACAAGATATCTTCCAAAACCACCAGCAGTAGCAATCACAGCAGTCCATGCCTTATAGAAATGCTCAGCCATACCAGCAGAACTACTTCCCAAGACCTCAATACCAATAGACTATGGCCCAGCCAATGGCACAACCTGTGCATCAAAGTGCACCAACCCCAACACCCTCTAGATCCCTCACATTTGAAGAGAAAGTTCTGGCTTTATTGCAGAATTTGGGCTCTTTGTCTCAAACTGTTAACTCCCATAGCTAAAGTATTAAGAAGATAGAAGACCACCTTGGTTAGCTCTCCAATACTTTGACTAGGAGAGAGGAGGGACGACTGCCTAGTCAGCCTATGAACAACCCAAAAGGGCAATATATGGTGGGTGAGACTTCTTCACATGAAGAAGCCAAATCTGTCACCACTTTGAGAAGTGGAAGGCTGGTTGATAACAAAGTTGGTGTTGAGCCTGATGTAAAAAGTATAGGAAATGAAAGAACAACCCATGATGATATGCAGCAGGAGCAGCATATGAGAAATAAGGGGAGTGTTGATGAGCCCCAACAGAAAAATGAAAATAAAAATAAAGAAAAAACTAATGAGATTGCTAAGGCAGCAAATTGGAGATCAGTCCCTCATTTTTCATTTCCTAATGCACTTCAAGCACCTTCTACTTTTGATAAGGGGAATGCTAAAGTTGAGGAAATGATGGAAACATTTAAACAAGTGAAGATCAACTTGCCTTTACTTAATGCAATCAAGCAAGTTCTAGCCTATGCAAAGTTTTTGAAAGATTTGTGCACACACAAAAGGCAATCTAGGATACACCTATCCAAGAAGGTCTTTTGTGCTGAGAAAGTGAACCAAGTGTTGTCCATTTCAACCCTAACACAGCTCCAAGACCCTGGAATTCTCACAATCCCTTGCATCATTGGGGATCACAACATTGAAAAAGCCTTGTTAGATCTAGGAGCCAGTGTGAACCTACTTCCATATTCAGTTTATAAGAAGTTAGATTTGGGAGAATTGAAGCCCACACATGTGGTATTATAGCCGGCTAATAGATCTGAAAGGAAACCTATGGGAATGATAAAAGATGTGTTAGTTGGGGTTGACAAGTTTTTCTATCCAACAGATTTTCTGGTTCTTGACATGGAACCAAGCAAGTGCACTACCTCCATCATTGTAATTTTGGGTAGGCCTTTCTTAGTTACTGCCAATGCTTGTAAATAATATAGATCAGGTGTAATGGAGGTATCTTTTGGTAATATGAAAGTGAAATTGAATGTCTACAATATAGCAAGTCAGCCTCGCTTGGATAGTGAGGATTGCTTTTGGATTGATGTGTTGGATGAGCTTGTGGAATAGACTTTGCCCAAGCTGCTGCATTGTGATGATTTGTGTGATATTTTTGAAAATGTGTGGAGTGAAATTATGGAAGAAAAGGCCCCCACACCTGTGATTCAAGAGGTGAAAGCCTTAAATTCTGACATGGGGCCAGCAACAAGGTATCCTCCTTGGAAACCAGCTATGTTGCCTCTTCCACCACCCTCAAAGGCACCTTTGTTGCCTTCACTCATAAGTCCACCTGATGTGGAGTTGAAATAACTACCCAAGTCTTTGAAATATACATTTTTGGGAGCTAATCAGAAGTTGCCTGTGATCATTTCTTCCTCCCTCACTGATGAGCAAGAGGAAGAGTTGTGTGTTTTAAAAAAGCATAAGAGAGCAATAGGTTGGACTATTGCTGATCTTGGAGGCATTAGCCCTACTATTTGTATGCATAAGATCCACTTGGAAGAGGGTTCCAAATCCTCTAGAGAAATATAGAGAAGTTAAACCCTCACATGCAAGAGGTAGTGATGAAGGAGGTGGTCAAATTGTTAGATGTTGGAGTCATCTATCCCATTTCAGATTCTGAATGGGTGTCACCTACTCAGGTGGTACCTAAGAAATCTGGAATCACTGTGGTTAAATATGATTCTGGTGAGCTAATTCCTACTAGGGAAACCACAAGTTGGAGTGTGTACATTGATTATCGAAAGCTCAATTTAAAAACCAGAAAAGACCACTGTCCTTTGCCCTTCATAGACCAGATTTTGGACAAGTTGGCAGGCAAAACTTTTTATTGCTTTCTTGATGGATATTCTGAGTATAACCAAATCCCTATGTATCCTCCACAACATCAGGAAAAGATAACTTTCACATGTCCTTTTGGCACCTTTGCATATAGAAGGATGCCATTTGGATTGTGCAATGCCCCTTCAACTTTCCAAAGGTATATGTATGCTATTTTCTCTGACATGATTGATCAATTTTTAGAGATATTCATGGATGATTTCTCTGTCTTTGGGGACAGTTTTAGCCAATGTCTAAACCATCTCAGCCTAGTGCTGCAGAGATGTGAGGAAACCAACTTGGTTTTGAGTTGGGAAAAGAGTCATTTTATGGTCAATCAAGGCATTGTCCTTGGCCATATTGTTTCCCACAGAGGCATAGAGGTAGACCAGGCTAAAATTAATTTGATTGCACATTTTCCCCCATGTAAAACTATCAAACAAGTCAGATCTTTCTTGGGGCATGCTGGTTTTTGTAGGAGATTCATCAAAGATTTCAGTAAAATTTAAAAACCTCTTTGTCACCTGTTGTGCCAAGAAGTACCTTTTGAATTTAATGATGAATGTCTCATTGCTTTTGAGCTTTTGAAAGATTGTTTAACCTCTGCCCCTATCCTTCAAGCACCTGATTATTCCTTTCCATTTGAGTTGTTGTTTGATGCATCAGATTTTGCTATTGGTGCAGTTTTAGGGCAAAGGACAAGTTATCTTGTGTAATAGCTTATGCAAGTAAGACAATGATTGATGCTTAGTTAAATTACACCACAACTGAGAAGGAATTGTTGGCCATTATCTATGCTTTGAAAAAATTCAGGTCTTATGTGTTAGGATCTAGGATTGTGGTGTTCACAGACCACTCAGCCCTTAAGTACCTTTTGTCTAAAAAGGATGCCAAGCCAAGATTAATCAGATGGATCCTCCTATTATAGGAGTTTGATCTTGAGATTAAAGACAAAAAAGGGGTTGAAAATGTGGCTGCAGGCCACCTATCTAGGATCCTAGCTACTGAGTTTGATAGGCTGCCTATCAATGACTCATTTCCTAATGAACAGTTGTTTACTATCAGCACTTTTGCACCTTGGTTTGCAAACATAGTGAATTACTTGGCAGTGGGTAGAATTCTCCCACATTGGAACAAAATGGATAGAGAGCTGTTCTTTTCCCAGATTAGACATTACATGTGGGAGGATCCATACCTTTTCAAGCATTGTGCAGACCAAGTTGTGAGGAGGTGTGTCCCTGAGAATGAATTTCACAGCATACTAACCATGTGTCAAGCACATTTTAGAGAAAACTGTGAGGAGATAGGAAGGATTGGTACCTGAAGTTAACTAATGCTCTTTGGACTTATAGAACTACCTATAAGACCCCAATAGGGATGTCTCCCTTTAGGTTGGTGCATGGCAAGGCATGCCATTTACCTGTGGAGTTAGAACACAAAGCCTAATGGGCTATTAAATCATTGAATGTTGATCTAACTTCTGCTGGAATGCACAGGAGGTTGCAGCTGTCAAAGTTGGAAGAGCTGAGATTAGAAACCTACTCCAATGCAAGGATCTACAAAGAAAAAGCTAAAGCTTTTTATGACAAGCATTTGCCGAGAAAGGAGTTTACTGATGGAAACAAGGTATGGCTCTTCAATTCCAAATTGAAATTTTTCCTAGGCAAGTTGGGAACGAGATGGGAGGGACCTTACATTGTAATGCATGTATCCCCATTTGGAGCTGTTGAAATCATGGATAAAAAAGATGGTAGGATCATGAAATTTAATGGTCAAAGGCTCAAACTCTTTGTTGAAAATACAGTAGAGCTTGTGGTGACCATTCACCTTCAAGAACCTCCAAAGTATGATTGATCTCCAACAATGTATACTATGTATCATAACTGTTGGTTTTGTGTTTGTTGTTGTTTTTAAAACTGTTGGCCTTGTATATATGTTGCCATTTTTATTTAGGTTACTGAGTCAACCTTGATTAAGTTAGGAAAGCCACCAATGCATGAGAAATCCAATGGGAACAAAGCAGAATTGAAAATTTTGTTTGAATGGAGACAAGGAAACTTATGAGAAATAAGGTGGATTGTTAAACAGACCAATTGACAGGTCTAACTTGATTTTTGACAGGTTCTGAAGGTTTCCAATGTGCATTTTGACAGGTTCTGATACTTTTCAAGAGGTTTGAATTGATGTTCGATAAGTACTGAAGGTGTAAATGTGGATTTCGACAGGATCTATGAACCTGTCGAGATGTTGAGAGAGAAAGTCGATAGGTACTGAAGCTGTAGGCTATGTTCTTGACAGGTTCTGATACCTGTCGAGAGGTTAAATGCTGAGTATTTTAAACCTGTTGAGAGGCTGGACCTTGAAGCCCATGTATTTGTCGATAGGATGTCTAAACCTATCGATTTGATTTTTTCTGAAGCCTATAAGCTGTCGATAGGTTGAAAGAACCTATCGAGACCTTCATCCTGACAGACTTGGCAATCCACTTATTTTAACAATTCGACAAGTTGATTCAACCTATCAAAATCTCCTTCCCTGACCTATCGAAATAGCTTTTTACTCTTTTTAAACCTATCGAGAGGTCATTTCATCCAGTCGACATCTTCTACTCAGAGCTCTGTTCCTCTTGTGCCCAATTTCCCAATTTCTTCTCTCTCTCCTCCACCTCACTGGTTCTAACTCCAATCACCTTGCCATTGTTCCAAGTGTTTCAATTTTACAAGGGCTACATTTTGCACCTGGTCTCTGTCAGTTTGGTGTCATGCACAGCAAGTTCTGAGAAACCCTAGATTTTCTATGGGTAAGTTCTTCTTCAACCTCCACTCTATGATTTCCAAGCTTTGTACTTCCATTTTTAGTTTGTGTGGTAATTCGATTGGGCAAAAGAAGATTACTGTAAATTGTTGAGAGTTAATTGTGTGGATTGCTTGTCCAATGGCTAACCGTGAGGATACCTTAGTTGATATGTTCAAACCCCCTTCCAATTCTGCCCAAAACTCTACTAGAAAATCTAGTAGGCTAGCCACCTAGCCCAAAGAGAACCCACCTGCTAAGAGGAAGCTCATCATGGAAAAACCTAAGAAAGCAAAGAAAGCTAAGAAGGCCAAAATCACTGAGGAAATTGCTGAAGAAATTGTTGAGGATGTGCCAGTGCTTGAACATATCCCTGAGGTAGAACCTAATCCTAAGGCAGAACCTGAGATACATGTGAACCTAACTACTCCCAATGAGTTTGTGGATGCCTTGGACCTGATCCCTGGGACAATTTTTGACCTACCTTATGTTTCTAAGGTAGAGGAGTGTAAGGACATCTTGGACTATTTGGTGGAGGCAGGCCTGCCACCTTTGTTGACCCCATTGCAAGAAAAATCCTACCCTAGACTGGTCAAATTGTGGTATCAGAATATCAGGAAGAAGATGAAGCCAGGGTCAACTGAGCCTACCCTTGTGGTCCTGATTGATAATTGGGAGCTTGTTGTGGACTACAGTGATATAGGGTTGGCATTAGGGGTCCCATCAGTTTTTGACTCAGTTTATGGTTTAGGAGCACTTGAGAGTGTGTCCTTTAGAGCAATGGCCAGACAACTGACTCAAGGCATTGTGGGCTCTGGGGAATCATTAATGAGGGGAGATCTACACCCTCTCCTGCTTTTCATAGACTCAATCTTGAGGAAGAACATTTATGTCAGTGGACATCTGCAGGAGAGAATAACCCCTATAGCGGATGCCCTTTACTTTTTCTCCAAGGGCTAGTTATTGAATGCCTCCCAACTGATATTTGAAGTCATGGTAGATGTGAATGAAAAGATCAAAAGAGGACAGGCCTTGCCAGGGTTACCCTACAGCAGACTCATCACTGCTTTGCTAAGAAAAGGAAAATTTGTGATCCAAAAGGATGAGCTAGTGGAGAAACTGAATCCAAAAGTGTTTGGGAAGAGGGCCTGGTTTACTAGTAGGACCCTGATTAGATAAAGCAAAAATAAATTAGTTGAGAGTCCTGACAAAGAATCCCCTCAGGTGACTAGCTCAGCAGCTGCACCTGTGATTCCTATAGTCCCATCAGCCAGCTCAGCAACTACAGCTGAGACCTCTACATCATCTAGCTCAGAGCCTTTGCTCACCTCTGCCGGTCTTAGCTCAGAGCTTCCACCTGTGAACTCTGCACCCATACTCATTCCCTCCACTGATGTGCCTTTGCCTGTTATCAGCTCTGATGTTGCCAGCATTCCCATTCCATACCCTCCATACCCTCCATTGCAGTCCCCATACCTCCCAGCAGCTTAGTCATCCCTTCACCCATCACCGCAATCACCCCTGTGTCAGCTCCTCTTACCACAGACCCAATTCCTACCCTAACTTCATTTCCCATCACAACCACCTACTAAAGAAAATCAAGGCAAACCCCAACCCCTCCAGCTAGCCCATCCATCCTTGCTGATGAACCATTAAGCCCTGCACCGGCATCTCCTACATCTTATGACCCTGTCACCACCTCTCCACCTTCCATACCCTCTGATATTGACCTCACTACTTCCTTATCCCCTACCCATACCCAAGAGCTAGACCACCTGGCCACTGAGGGGTCTTCGTCCCTGATTGACTCCATTGTAGAGGACATTGGGCATGAGTACTCCCCTTTACCTGATTCTCCACAACCTACCCAATTCTTGCTTCCTCTCACCTCACCTTTCCAGCATGCTCCCACATCTCCTTTTCAACCCATTATACCCATGCCACCTACTACCCAAACCCAAATCCTACTAGAGGCCTCCACCCAGATTCTTTCCCTTCTTACCACCATCCTAGCCTAGCTCTAAACCAACACAGCCAACCAGCCTGCTATGGCCACCTGCCTTCAGGCCATTCATTCCACTCTAATCCCATCCACCTCTACCAGTAAACCTCTTATAACTCCTACTTATACATCTACTCCAGTACCCACTCCACCTCCATCCCCTCAGTTGTCCCCTCTAGTAGTGGTCTCCACTGTTGAGGTAGCAGAACCAATCCTTGCCCCTTCTACCAGGGACTCTTCAACTCAAATTGATTTTGAGGAAGAAGCTCTACCCATTCCTGCTGCAACCCCAACTGATCCCTTGGAGGCTGACTTACCCTTTTTACCTTTTACCTACCCCACTACCCCACCTAAGTCTATTGCTGTGGAAGAGGAGCTGCCATTGACCCTCATTGTACCACACCACCACTTCTTAAGCTGCCCATCACCCCCTCCTCCATGGATGACCCTCACCATTGGGCCATTGTCCCATATGGCACCAACATCTTTTCACCTCTGCCATCCCTCACCAAAGCCATTAAGACCAACCCATATGTCAAAGAGGATGTGCAATTTTTAGTGGATGCAGTCATGGTGTTACTGCAGCAAACACATCAGGAGGAGATTGACCCTATTTTAGAAGCTCATAGGGTAGAGGAGTGGAAGTTATGTAAAATGGTCCTCAAATCCCTGGACCTGTACAAGATGTACAAGCAGAAATCTGAGATGCTGGCTAGGTTAGTTGAGACCCTCTCCCTATACTCAGCCCTGGGTCCCTTAGAATCCAAAGCCCTTTCCATCAGGGAGCCCACCATGACCCTGGGCAACACCAGGCCTCAGAAACCATCTGCAAAAAGAACTAAGGAAGGTGCTACCAACACTGAAAAACTGAAGAGGAAGGAGAGGCTCAAGGAGGAGTATACAAACTTGCTGCACAAAAAGGATGGGAGCCAATGACCATATCAAGCTCAGAATCAGATTCTGATTAGGTGTAGATTGTGTTTAGATTTTTGTAGTTATTAGTTTGTATGTAGGATTATGCTATATATACTTTTTGTTTAGAATGTACTATTTATTTTATGCTTTGTAACTACTTGTGTGAAATATAATTTCTATTTTGACAGTTCCACTGTGTTTCTTGCTTTCTTTTTTGTTTACTTTTGTTCTCATTTGTTCTTTATGTTTCATTTGCTACTGTCCTTGTGCTTACCTTGCTGTTCTTTTGTTATACTTTCAAAGCAGTGAGGACATTGCACCTCCTAGGTTTAGGGGTATGGCAGGGTGTGCCAATGGAATGGTTAATGCTAGTGCAACAGTGTTGGATAATTTTTTTTTGAAAATAAAGTGATTTCCCACCTGATTTTTGAAAAAGAGGAAATTTAAAACTTTTTAAAAAACTAAAATTTGTTGTAGCTCTAACACTTTCATGAAGCAAATGTCAAGAATTTTCAAAAGTTGGTGCTTAGTAAACTTGAAAAGAGAGAAAATTGTGAGGATATACCCCAAGAATTTGATGGAAGACCATACCTAGTAAGATTTGGGCCTGAAAATTTTTTCTTTGAAGAGTGTTTTGACAATTTTTCTGCTCTAAGGACTGATTGAACCTATTATTGCTCACTAGAAGTTAGGAAAATCTAAATTGAAATAGCTTGATAGCATTCATGACATTGAAGACATGATATAAGGCTATCCCTTGCACAGTTTGAGCTTAAAATTTCCCATCTTTGAACTGCCCTTGATACACACCATTTGAGCCTTTAAAAAAAAATATATCTAAGCTTTTCTTTGATAAAAATCGAAGAATTTGAATCCAAAACTCAGTGACCTAATGCAACCTGACCCTTATCCTGAGATTTCAGAAGGAAGAGGTGAAGGAGTTGAAGAAAGAAGAGTTGGTTTGAAAATTGGTGGAAGAAGAAGAAAGCACACTTGAAGGCAATTGTGTATCAGATGTATAGCTATGGCATTCTAGCCCATAAAAAGAAAAAAAAAATTTGGGAAAAATACAAAAGAAAAGCATACAAAAAGAAAGAGAAAAACAAAAAGAGAAGTCACTTCATTGGAAAATTAGAAGAAGATGACCACTTCAAATCTGAAAATATCAAAGAAGATGAAGATGAGCTGAAATGAAGAAGGAGTGCATGCCACCTCCTTACTTTACTGATTTCTCAATTTTGAATCCCTCCTTACCCTTTCATTCTTTATAAACCTCACCCATAAGCCACATTACAACCCAATAAAAAGACCCTACTAATTGGAAATTGATTGAGCTGTCATGTGGAGATGAGGATTTGTGTAATCTATGGTGAAAAGAGCTAGAAGATTTCAGGAATTGGAGCATTACCTAAGCTCATGCTTGCAGTCCTATTTGAGAGTTGTAACTGCTCTTAAGCTGTGTGAAATGATGCACCCTTCATGCTTATTGTGAGTGACAGCACTGGTGAGACTAGGGTCTGAAATTGTATTTGTTTGGGGCATTATCAAAATAGAATTCTCAAATTGATGGTGAGCTTTGCACTAATTTTCACACACAATACTTTGACATGAGCTGATTGATTATGAAGGAATTATAGTAGAATTTCAATATTAAACTGCTGATTTACTATTTCAGTATTAAATTGCTGATTTACTACTGAGAATCCCCTAAAAAAATATAAATTTGAATGAGTAAGGTGTGGAATGAATTTTATTTTTGTTTAAATTCTGTTTTGACATGTTGCACTGATATTAACTGATTCACTAGAGAAGTTTGTGGGTACCTTCACTGAAAACCCTCAAGATACTCCACTCCTCCACTAGGGATCACCTAGGGGTTTAAAAGGCTTGATGCATGTGCTATATGCATCTGTGCTCCCTACCAAAGTTGCATTTTTCTATTTTCAATAATTGTTTTTAATTTCTTCACTGCTCAAGGACTAGCAAAGCTTAGGATTGGGGGTGTGTTGAGCAGTGAAAAATACTATTTTTCACCTCCTACCCTAACCTTTGATGGACCTTTGAGTTGACTAATAATATTTTTTAGTATGTTTTTGTTGTTAAGCAATAAAATACAGTCATAGTGCAGACATTCATCTAAAAATGCTAAAGAAGAGATATGATGCCTCATCATGTGCTCATGCAGCCCAAAAGGCTACCTAATCAAGCAGTCCACAGAGCCTTAGAAGTCTATGGGAATGCCATGTGTCCAACTGGGCATACTTGGGAGCTAGATCAGTTATAGTAGATGAAGATTGAACCCCTCAAAAAGGTGCTGAGTGCTGAACATATGAAGAACAACACCCCAGAGCTATGTGCCAGTTATGGAAGGAAAGGCTATAACCTATCGACAGGTTTGGATGCTTGGATATGAAGTGATCGATAAGTTCCCAGAACCTATCTAGGAGTGGAAACCAAAGGAAGCATCCAGTCAAGATGCCTAAAAGTTGAATGAGAACTCATCGATAGGGTATGAGAGAGAAAAATGAAGTTGTCGACAAGTTGAAAGAACCAGTCGAGTGGTGTGTTGCAACCTGTCGAGGACTTACCTGGAGATGCAGGGGATCTCGTGAGGTTCAGAACAACAGAGAAGAACCTATCGATAAGTTCCCCTGAACCTAGCGAGAAGACAAACCCAACCTAGCGAGGACTTACTTGAAGCTGCACGAGGATGAGCCAACCTATCGAACAATAGTACTGAACTTGTCGAAAGCTCAACTGGAGCTGTATAAGATGTCGACATGTTGAATTATAACCTGTCGATAGGCTGGCTAAAACTAAGATAGCAGGGAGGTTTTGAGGTCATCCTGTCGAACAATGCAACAAATTCTATCGAGAATCCATCCAACTTGTCAAAAGCCTACTTCAACCTGTTGAATGAAGCACAAAGAAGCCTTAGAACCTGTTGAGAGGTTCCTTGAACCTATCGAACCATGATTTGGGAACTTCTCAGTTCCAACTGTAACTGCTGCTCACTTCAGTGCTCTGTGCACACATTCCAAGGCACTTTGAAGGTATTTTTAGAACACAAATGGGCACGATTGGGAACTCTCTAACCACTTCTCATGTACTTGTCCAGATTGGACCAATAAGTAGAGAGTTTTTAGAAGCAAAATCAACCACATCAGCAGCTCAGAATGACAGAATTATTCCCTTGAGCTCTGATTGGTTGAAACAGATCTGAGGATAGAGAGGAAGACTATAAAAGCCTAAGGAGTTTACAAAAGAACCATCTAGAAATTGAGAGAGCTCAGCCCAAAATTCAAAAATTTCCTCCATCTTCCTTCTTCCCCATTCATTCTTTAGACCAACCATGGTTGGCTAAACCCTTTTAGTAGCTAAGGTGAGGTTGAGAGCTGTAAATTGAGAGGTTCAAAGCTTTGTAGGAGGATTAGATGTTGCACAGATTACAAATCTGAGTACAATTGGACTGTAAGTTGTATTGATTCAGTAATTGTTGAATGTAAAGTTAATTTGGATCCATAAATCTCTTGATTGCCATTTGATTTCCCTATATCTAACATCCCTGTGGATGCCTGAGCTTGTAGCCTTGCATCCACGGCATCAGCAATGATTTAGTTGTTCCAATTAAGACCCTTGAATTTGAGGAATCTCTAGGATGATCTGTGACCATTAAAGTGGACAGATCATAGCCTTAGGATCACTCCAATCCTCTGGTCTAGGTTGGATTTGTATACCTTACATCTGAACTTGTAACCAGATGAAGGATTGTTGCAAATCATTTTCCTGCACTGCCTATGAACCAATCAATTTTCAGTAAAAGACTAAAATCCCTAGCTTCTACTCTCCTTCTTTTGATTTTAATCCTTTTCTCCATCTCTCTAAATCTGTGTTTTAATCAGTTCTAGATCATAAGCATTTTTATTTCTGTAGTTTTTAGTAAAGTGACAACTCTTAAAAAACTTCTCCTCTTTCCTGTTTTGATTTGTTTTAAACTAGGATAGGCTAGAGTGCCAGATCTATCATAGATTTGGAGATTTACCTTATTTTAAAGCACATTTCCCTGTGGACATACCCTTACTTACCCCTTAAAGCTTATTGCAATAGCCCTAGTTCTTGCAAGCCTGATTGCTTACCTTGATCCCATTGCTCTGTGATTTTGCCTTTTAGTTTGCTAATTTTAACCCTTTAATAATTGCAAGGTAAGCAACACAACATGATGTCGTAAGCGGAGGAGCCTTCATGGCTTAAAATGGCCAACAATCTTGGAACTTAATAAAGAAATTGGCCGATAATTGAAAGCAGAAATGAGCTTTGATAAGATCTGATCCAGATGTGATTCGCCTCACCCCGCTCGCGAGGGGTGGTCTTTGTGATGTTAGCAAAGACAGACTAAAGAATCTCTAGCAGCTTGTTGATTAGTATAAATCTGTGTTAAGAAATTCTAGTTTTTGATTGTCACCCAAATGCTAGAGGACTGAGATACAGTGTAACAGTACTTTATTTTGTAAACATTCGAGATATGAAGGATTGTGATTGACGATCATAATCTGGAAAGAGGAGGATTTAGATTTATTATCTGTAATTAGTTTAAACAACCCATTCTTTTATTCATAATTCTCCAGTAGTTTAGGTTCTTAAAAGACTAATACAAATTTTTAAACAAACACAAATATTTCAGAATAATGACCTTCCTCATGGGAACGATCCTATATTAGTGCTGCAATTTCCATTTTGCACTTACAATAGGTTAAGACTTAGTACGATTAAAAGCCTAAACAAGTTTTTGGCGCCATTGTCGGGGAAGCAGATTTTATTCTTTATTTTATTATTGTTTTGAAAACTAATTTTTATCTTTCTCTTTTTATTTTTCTTTATATTTTTATTTTTCTTTAAATCATTTCTTTATCTTTCGCATGTTTATTCGGAGTAGCGAATTAAAGGTTTCAACACTTCTTCTAACAAGAGAAGCGAGAGGATCAGATTTGTTTTTTTTTCCTTGCTTTCTAAAATAAAAATAAGATAAAACTTAAAAACACAAAAATATTTACGTTTTTGGTGTATGCATCACACTGGATCTCGAAGTTTAGATTTCTTCAAGTGTGACCCAGAAATTGAAAGGACTCTCTTGCGTAATTTAGCCTTAAACTGATCTTTTACAAGAGAATCCCATGCTATGGCTGACAATCGTTCAATTCAAGAACACTTCAGCTTAGTTACTCTAACTAAGCCCTCTTGTATAGTTATACTAGAGGTCGCAACCGGACAAAATTATCGATTCAAGCTCAATACACAACAAGTTGTACCCATCTTTCACGGGCTTGATTGAGAGGATCCCTATCAAAATCTAAGGGACTTTATAGGGCTTTGCACAATGTTACAATTGTCGGTGGCTAATGATGAGGCCATTAAATTACGATTGTTCGCCTTTTTACTTAAAGACAGAGCGAAAGTGTGGCTAATTTCATTGACCGTTAGAAGCATTAGCACTTGGGAAGGACTACAGTCTAAGTTTTTGAACTAGAACTTCCCGATTAGTAAAACTAATCAGATTCTCCAGGCAATTCAAGACTTCAGGCAATTACCTGGAGTATTATTCCACACGAGTTGGGAATGCATGATGGATTTACTGAGAAAGTATCCTCATCATAGTATACCAAATTGGTGCATTGCTCAAAGTTTCTACCAAGGGTTAACTGAGACCAACCAGTCTACAGTTGATGCCGTAAGCGGAGGAGCCTTTATGGTAAAAAATGGCCAGCAATCTTG
Source organism: Chloranthus sessilifolius (assembly GCA_021018995.1). Taxonomy (NCBI): domain Eukaryota; kingdom Viridiplantae; phylum Streptophyta; class Magnoliopsida; order Chloranthales; family Chloranthaceae; genus Chloranthus; species Chloranthus sessilifolius. The sequence goes on along the minus strand of CM037584.1, from coordinate 119,456,275 downwards.
GAACTTATTTGAGAAACTGGCTGATAATTCAAAGCAGAAATAAGCTTTGCTAAGATCTAATCCAGATGTGATTTGCTACACCCCGCTCGCGAGGGGTGGTCTTGACGATGTCAACAAAGAAAAAGTAAAGAGGAGGATGACATGAGTGCAGAGGTTGCGGGTCTTGAGCAACAAATCGCAACATTAATGAGTGGAAAATCAAGCACTCCGAAAAAATCTCCAGCAGCTTGTTCAAATTGTCAGAACTCAACCTATGTCAAGAGCCATGCTGTGCCATCATGTCAAGAGGTGGTGGAGAACGAACAAGTAATGGCCTTTCAAAGGGGAGACTATGGGAACACATATAACCCATCATGGAGAAATCACCCAGGATTTAATTATCGATCCATGAGTGGGGCACAACTAGCACCATCAGTTGCACAACCTAGATTCCTCCCCTTCCCAAGTTTTCCACCAGAGACCACCAAGGCCAACTGTACAGCCATAGTTTGTACCGCAGAGCAATGGACTTGATCATACAGTTTTTCAAATTGCATCAGCATTCAAAAGATCTATCCCAATTAGCTCAATTCTCTCAAGTACTACACTCACATACTCAGTCTATTACAAAGCTGGAGGGCCAGATTGGCCAACTAGCTTTGAAATTAACTAAGAGAGAAAGTGGTCAACTACCGGCGCAGCTTGTTAGTAGTCCAAGAGGACAAGTGTTCTTGGGGGAAACTTTTTCCGTCACTAATCAAAATTGACATCCTCATGGGCACTGTCGCGCTACCGACTCATCTGTAGCAATCTTTGTATAACATTCTTTCAATTATTTTCTCTTTCCAATTGTATAATATAAAGACTATTTAGACATTTGTCCTTCATTCTCACGTAGTATATTTATGTACGACGGAGATACCACCAAGTAAGTATTTGTTCCATTCTCGAGAAATTTTCGTGATCCCGATTTTTCACAGAGTGTGAATTCTCTCACGAACCATCGTAGTGATTACGATTGAAGCGAGAATGTTCTATTTCGGCTGCGTACTTTGCAATTGAAAAGGTACAATTTTCTGGTAGCAAGGGCAATGCCTCGATTAACGCTGTGCAACCACGTCTCTCCATATTTATTATGGCCACCTAACGGTTCGTATTTTCAACGTATTCCCATATCCATCATTTATGGAAACCATTGATATCCCTGTCGTGGGTGACTATAAGTACACAAATCAAAACCCCCCAATCATTCCAACCCTGTGGTTTCTTTTTCGCCATGGCAAAACAGCCAAGTTGGTCCGAGATCACCAAGGCATTCGAACGTCTTCTATGACGGGATCGAAGGAAATCTCTACGATTCTGGAAGAAAGGGCACGGTTGATCAATGAAATCCTATCTCTCTTCCCCACGCTAGAAGTCCTTAATGCACCAACCATGCCACCACATTCGCTAACTCACTCATCATCTCCATCTCCCAAACACTATAAACCATCCCCTAGTTCTTCTTCGCCATTGCCCCCTTCAACTCCGTTTTCTTAATTCACCCTTTTTCCCTTTTCTATTGGATGCACCCATCCCGGAGCCGGGGTAGTTCCGATAGGAATCAGATGAGGTTTTGATTAATGAGGAGGCGAAAGATGTTGGAGAAGGAGTCAGGTAGTGGAGGGTAATGTTCGGACTTTGGTTGGTAAGGGCCCCTGGTTTGCTGATTGAAGTTCTGAGGTGGGGGCATGTTGTTGTAATTTTGAAGGTTAGCTAGGCGATTTATGGTTGTATTTTGGTTCTAGTTTTGGTAGGTGTTCTAGTTAGGGTATTGGTTCCATTATGATATTGATTCTGGTTCTAATTTTGATTCAGATATCGTTGTTGATTTTGATTATGGTATTGGCTCTGCCCAGAATTCCTTGGTTGATAGTTTCCATTTTTGGAGTTTTGTTCTTGGTTGACAAACACATTGACTTGCTCGGAGCCGAATGTTTTCTTATTATTTCTCAGCTTCAAATCACTGGAAGAGGTGACTTTTGATGCTATTATAAAAAAGGCAAGGTCTCCTCCTTTGATGTGTCATTGGATGCGATTAGCGCACAGGTGAAGGGTAGCGAAGTCAGGGCAATCACTTATAATAAGAGCGCTTCAAAGAGGCTCCTTGACATTGTCGATGATGATATCGATCGCATCCTTCCCCTTCATCTTACTTCCAGTACTAGCTGCAAGCTTCCTCCAACATGCCACAAAGTCCGCGAAGTCTTCCTCTGGCTCTTACTTCATCGTCATCAGGTCACTCAAACTGACCGCTTCTTGTACCAAGTGCTGGTACTGGTTCAAGAATTGGCTGACCAGATCTTTGAATGTGTCGACCTTGTGAAGTAGTCTGGCAAACCAATCGAGGGCTTCTCCTTTTAACGATCTCTGGAAATAGTGGATTAGGAGCCCTTGGTTATCGTGAATGGGTTGACAGTCGTTGCGGAATAACGCTAGGTGGTGATTTGGATTCCTGGTGCCGTTATACTTGCTAAACTTTGGTGGCTTGAAACCTGCAGGCAAATTAAACTGAAGGTCCCGACAAAATTGGTCGAATCCGAACAAGAATCCGGGACGCTCTCTCTTAGCCATGTAATCATCGAGAATCTTGGGGAAATCCTCTACTCTTACGATGGCGTCTTTCCTAGTTGTCTGAGGATGGAGTCTACCTTGTTGGTTATTACTGACGAAGGTATCTGCAGCCTACCTTAGCAGAGTCATACGAGGGTGTTGAGATATATTTCAAATGCTTGATGATATTTTATTAAAAAAAATAGTAGAGAAGACAAATCAAGAATGAATAGATGCAAAATGGGTAAAATACAAGTTTAAAATATACAGCCTGCAAGATACAAGGCTATTGTAGCATGTTTTAAAGTAAGAGTTTGTCCCACAGAGAAATTGATCTAGAACCCAAAAAGGATTGTATTAGTAGGCCTCTAGATCTGGCTACAGATCTTGCAATCTTAGCGAAAGGGAGTTGGGTGTCACAACTACACTAAAACTAAAAGAAGAAAGTGCAGCCCTATACTAAAGAAAGGGTTTATGAAGAAGGTGACAATAGTGTGTGTTAAAATAAAGATAAAAATTGATGGGAAGTCGACAACTAAACTAAGGTCATTTCAGTCATGCAACTCAGAACTAGAGCTGTCTCTGTAGCAATCCTTCAGATGGCTACTAGCACATCTGTAAGGTAGGAGAATCAAACTCAACTCCTATGATTTAACCTAGTCTCTTAAGGCTATAATCTGTCCACTTCAATGATCATAGACTATCCAATAGAGAGGATCAAATCACATGAGTTAAATAAGAAAACTAATCAGATCCAAGGGAATGGACTGATCTTAAGGCTATAACCTGTCCACTTAAATGGTCACAGATTATCCAATAGATTTCCTCCAACCAATGAATCAAATCAAAACATGAAATTCATTGCAGACACTATGTTTGTCAGGCTACAAGCTCAGGCATCTATAGGAACAAACAGCTCTTGAAAAACTAGTGGAAACCACAGTTATTCAGAAGTTATTTGGGGATATAAATGTAACCGGTCATTGCTACAAAAGGCTTGCAATGACTCAACTCACAAGTCTGCAATCTCTACAAAGAATCAGATCTAACATCTGATGGTGGTAATTAAAACAGAGGAGAGTTTGTTCTTGCCACAACCTCTCACAAGGCTACAAGCTCAAGTGTAGAGGATAAGAATCCATCTCAGATCTGTGGCTTAGAATCTCCCTAGGGCTATAGTCTTTCCACTCAAATGGCCACAGGCTATCCACAGAGGCTATCAAATCACAGAGGACTGAGATGAAACAAGAAAATTATTGCTACCACCATGGTCACAGGGCTACAAGCTCAAGCTTCCTTGGGAGCTTCAAATCAGTAAAATCGTATGTGTATGGCAGAGATCAAAGAATACTATGGACACATAGAAAAATAGCAAATTGAATAAGCATTAAAACAAACATTTCATTAATAAAGACTTACAATGAAAGTCCTCAAAGCAGCAGCCTTGTGCAGAACAACCCTCAACAAATCCCAAAGTTTACACAACCCATTACAAAATTGAATTAAACTATGCCTAATTGCTTACAAAGATCATAGCCAGCAAGTGTTGGGCTAAGGAAGAAGAAAAAGGGAAAAAGATGATGATCTAATCCTAACCCAACTCTAACCTAACCTCTCAGCCAAAATTAGGTTGAGGAAGAGATGGGTTTCTAAAAATAGAATACAGCTTATATACTCAGTCCTCACTGCATTGGCCAATAAGAAAACATAATGGAAAAACACTAATTTCTGCTTGAAGACGTGGCTCCTTTGCAACCCTTAGATGTGTGCATAGAGATCAGGGCCTCAGGATGTGTGCCCTAGACTTGGGGAAATCCCCAAAGTATCCTTGAGTATGGAAATAGAAAGCAGGAGCTAGTGCTTCTCGGGGCTGGGTCTGCTTGTTTTGCTCCTCACGAGGATTGTTGCATGGTTGAAGTAGTTGCAGAAGGTTGCTTGCAAGGATGAATTTAGAGTGAATGGTCTCAGCTCGCGCAGTGGAGCTTCAGGTGATTCCTATCGTAAGGGTCTCACATAGATGAGTTTGGATATCGTGTGGATCCCTGTGTAGTGAGTAGCACAGCTCGCGTGGATGGTTTAGGGTTTGATGCGCATGAGAGCTGCGCAAGAGATTTTTTGGAACTCTCTCTCCTCTTGAGCTATGCAAGAGTTGCGCGAGCGGCTGAAGTCTACTATATGAATGAGCGTTGTGAGAACTTCACAAGCTGGATTTCTGAAACATTCTAATGTGCGAGTGCTTCGCGAGCAGCTGGAGTGTGGAGAGCAAATGAACCTTGCGATGGTTGCACGAGGTAGCTCCTTGAGGCCATTTCTTCACTAAGCTGTGCGAGTTCTGCGTGAGTTTGCATATGTTGCAGGCCTATGAACCTCGTGATGGTTGTGCAAGGTATTTTTCTGTGTTCTACTGTTGTGCTCCTTCTGCTACAACAGCCTCCACTACTTGGGTCAACGAACCATTCCCCCTCTAGACTTCTAAGGTCTACCTTGACATGCAATATGGTCACCATGGTGTGTGCTACCAAGGTGTATTCTCTGTTCTTGCCTGATCTCCACATCTTAGCATTAAAACTCTTCTTCTTTGACTTCAAAAGCTTGGTCTTTGTACTAAGCTGCAACTATTATTACTAACTACAAAATATGCTAAACAAAGGATTATTAGATAGCTCCAAGGTGTAGTAAAGGCTAGGTTAAGAGGTGAAAAGTGGTACTTTTCAGTGAATAACACACCCTAAACCTAATCTTTGCTAGTCCTTGAGCAAAGCAAAATTTAAACAACTACTCTAGGAATGTAAATGTCACTTTCGTAGGGAGCACGGATGCATTTAGCTTATGCATCAAGCCTTTTAAACCCCTAGGTGATCCCTAGTGGAGGAGTGAAGTCTCCTGAGGGTTTTCAGTGAAGATACTCCCAAACTTCTCAATAAAACAGTTAACAAAAGTGCACACATTATCAAATTAGTTTTCAATAAACAGAGTATCAGTCCACCCTTGAATTTTTTCAAAATGTGAGGAGCTTTAAACACATGAAATGCACAAACAATTTAAAATGAAAAACTCTTACATGCATATCATTTCCAATCAGCCTGCAACAAGAAAAATAGTAAGTGTATGTCAGTACTAAGCTTACCATCAATTCAAAAATTAGGTTTAAACAATGCCCAATAAATTCAATGTCAGACCCAATGCTTACCAGGGCAGTCTCTCACAATTGAGTTTGAGGTTTTTCATTTTCACACAAGCCCAAGAGCAGTTACAAACCCCAAATGGGTCTGCAAACATGAGCAGAGGCAAGGCATCTAATTTCTGACATCATTTACTATTTCTCACCATAGATTGAACTACTCTTCATCTCCACATAACAGCTCATTCCAATTAGGATCAACAAGGTCTTATGACTGGGTTGTAATGTGGCTTATGGGTGAAGGTTACAAAGAATGGAAGGGTGAAAAGGTTGCAAAAGTGAGAAATCAACAGGTGAAGGAGGTGATTCATGACTTCACCTTCTTAAATGCAGCATATTTTATCTTCTTGGATATTTTTCAGATTTGAAGTGGCCAGCTTCTCCTCTTCATTTTAATTTTTCCAATGAAATCTCCTCTTGACTCCTCTCTCTTCCTTTTCATTATTTTTTTTTTTTTTGTTATTCTTTTGGATACATTTTTCTTTTCTTTTTGTTTTTATTTTTCTGAAATACCATCATCCTCCCAGCTGCTACACTGTTGTCCTCCTTTTGTGTTTCTTTTCCATTCATCAAATGTTGACCCTAGCTTATCCATCTCCAACTTCTTCTCCTTTACCTTCTAAATTCTCAGAGTGAGGGTAGGGTTCAATCAGGTCTACAGGTTTAGGTGCAAGTACTCTGGTGTATTTTGAAGAAAACTAAAACTTAAGGCTCAAAAGGTGTATGCACAAGGACAGTTTACTAGGTTTTTATCTTTAGGCTCAAACTGTCTAAGAGAAGGCCTTGATCCTTTCTTAAATGTCATGGGTACTGTCAGCTGTTTCAACTTGGAGATGCCTAACTTCTAGTAAGAAAATGAACTCAGCCAATCCTTAGAGTAAAAAGAATTGCCAAAGACACTCCTCAAAAAGAAAAAAAAATTGTAGGCCTAAATCTAACTAGGTATGGTCTTTCATTGAACTCATGGGCATGCCTTTACCTTTTTCTCTCTTTAATGGTTCACTAAGTGCTAACACAAATGAGTTTTCTTAGTGTTCACCTCATGAAAATGTTAAATCTTAAAAGATTTTGATGCCAAAAGGTCTGTAAACTTTTAAATTTTCTCATTTTTAGAGTTTCTTAGGTGAACTTAGCTCTATTTCTATCTTACTCACTTGATTCTGCTGCACTTAGGTTAACTACTTCATTGGCATACCTTGCCACACCCCTAAACCTATGAGTAGTATCCTCACTATTTCAGAGATAGAGCACAAGGGCAACAAGGTATATTTATAAATAAAACACACAATTAAAATAAGGACAGTACAGCAAAATGAGAATCAATCAAAACATAAACAAAAGATACGAAAAAGAAAATTTCATTCATAAAATAGTAATATATATACAATGCAATTGAAATGAAGCACACAAGTTCCTAGAAATCGAAGAAATCCAAACTAACTACATTTACAAGTCTTCCTCAGCTGAATCTATATCAATGTGTTCTTGAACAACTTTTCCTTTTTCCTCCTTGAGAGCAACAGTTGTGGATCTTGATCTTTTAGCAGTGACCTTCCTTTGCTTTGTGTTGCTTCTTTTCTTCGGAGTGGGTTTAGGCTTTGAAGAGGGTTCTTTAATTTTTACTCCAAGTGCTGATTTTTTGGGATGAGGAGCAGTTGCAGGGGGAGGAGCTGCTGCAGTGTAGAGAGAGGCAGTTGCAGCTGCTAAGTCTCTGTCAGCCATAAAGGATAGGGTCTACTGCAATGCTGCAGGAGTCCTAGCGTAATCCTCAGCTCTCTCTTCTACCAGCCTAAGGGCCAAATGAAGGTTCTTCACATTCTCTTCTAGCCCATCTGCTCTATACTTCTCTTGTTGGTATAATTGCAAGGTCTACTTCCAACCATTCTTCATCTTCTTCCTCTCCATCTTATGAGTAAATTTGAGAATCTTGATTTGATGGAGGAATGGCTGCTTGATTGCTGTGTTGATATCTACCATCCCTTTGATCACATCCCTCCAGATATAAGGGTTCTCATCCATGGCTCTCTTAAGAGTAGCAAATGGTGAGGGAGACAATGAGGAAGCAGGAACCATTATCCTCTCAGTTGGGTCCTCCAGGCTGGGGTAGGGAATGGGAAGGGTGGAGGTAGAGGGTACTGGCTGGGGGACTTCATCTTCCTCAAGATCAGTTTGGGTGGCAGCATCAACTTTAGTCACTGCAGGTGAGGTAGAGAGCAAGACTGATAGTTCCTCTACTTCAGGTTGGGGTAGTGTGGAGGTGGAGGCTAGAGATGGTTCAAGAAGGGGTCACTTTATATGGTCAAGCTCATGTTCAGGTTGGGTGGCCATCTCTGCTAGGTCTATGGCAGGCTCAGGTAAGGGTGAAATTGGAGGGGTAGGTTGTGGTAAGGGTGGTGATAAAGGTGGCTGAGTTGAGGGGGCAAGGTTTTGGAGGTTGAATGAATGGCTTGAAGGCTGGCCTCAATGGTTGTTTGGCTTTGGGTGTTGGCCATCATTTGGGTTTGGAGGGAAAGAAGGAGGCTAAGGATTTAGGGTAAGGGGTCAGGTGTGGACTGAATGGCTTCTAGGCTAGATTGAATGATAGCTTGGTTTGGGTGTTGGTTAAGAGTTGGGTTTGTAGGGTTGTGAGTAGGGTAAGGATTTGAGGTTGGGAGTCTAGGATGATAGGTACTGTGGGTTGAGTGGATTGGATAGCTTGAAATGAAGAAGTAGGAGCATGGTGGAAGATAGAGGGTTGAGGTGAAGTGGGAATTTGGGGATTTAGGTGAATTGGGTTGACTGGGGTGAATCAAGTAAATGCATAAACTCATACCTGATGTCCCCCATAACGGAGTCCATCATGGTGGAGTACTCCTCAGTGGAGAACTGGTGGTGGTCATGGAAATGGTCAACTAGTTCAAACGTGGAAGGGTCTATGGGTTGGGTTGGATGGTCATATATGAGAATGTGGGGGATGTCAGTGAGTTGAGGCTCACTATCATAATAGTGGAATGGAGAGGGTGGTGCTGGTGAGGATGGGTGTAGATCAGTGGGTATGGGATCTGGCATGGATGCTATTTCTGGGATAGGAATAGGCTGGGAGACTGGGGTAGTTATGTTTTCAATGGGTATATAGGTGGGTTGGGGCTCAGTGGGAGCTTTGGTGGCTCTCCTTTTGGTGTAGGTTACTTTGACAGTGGGCTGGGGTGGGCAGGGTAAATGGGCAATGGTTGAGTAGGGGCTACTGGTGTGAGGGTAGGGATGGACATAGGTATGGGTATAGGTATAGGGATGGACTCAACAAGGATGGTGGGCTGTGGGATAAGGAAGGGAGGTGTGGGCAAGGGTACGGTAGGTGTAGGTGAGGTAATGGGTGATGTGGTAATGGGTGAGGTAGGGGCTGCTGGTGTGAGGGTAGGCATGGAAGGTAAGATAGAGGTGGCAGCAGAGGTGACTGATGCAATCATTGAGGTAGCAGCTTCGGCTTCTTGGATGGTGGGAGCTGCTTGAGTCAACTATTCTTCCTTCTTGTTCTTCATCAGTTTACGGCTAATCCCCCATTGTTTCTTCCTATATTTACTAGGGGCAAGTTCACTGTCTCCTCATCCATCTAGAAATGGTAGCCTCCTAGCTTCAGCAGAGCAGTGATAAGTCTGCAACAAGTCAGGGCATGGGGCTTCTGCTTTTTCTTCACCTTCTCATGGATGTCCTTCATCCTCTCAAAAATGATCTGGGCAGCATCAATGTAATGGCCCAAGGAGAAGGAATAGAGGGCATCAGCTATGGGAGCCCTTCTCTCTTGCTGGTGCCCAGAGTAAAAGATATTCTTCCTCAACACTCCATCAATAAATATTAGGCTTGGATCCAAGTCTCTTTTTCTGATGGACACCCCTGATGCTGTAATCCCTCTAGTAATCTACTTTGTAATCTCTGGAATGGTGCCAGTCAGTGGTGCTCCCAAGCCACACTTAGGGTTGTAGGTGGCTGGTATACCAAGGATTTCTGCAATCCCAGCTGGGTTTACCAACATTTTAAAGTCATCAATCAAGACCAACAGTGCAGGGCTTCCATCATCACCTGTCTTGACCCTGATGTTCTGATAGAACAGCTACACTAGCCTAGGAAAAACTAACTGCAATGGGGGCCTAAGCAAGGGTAATAGGGAGGCCTTGGTTAGGAATTCTATGGATACAACAGCTAAGGGTTCTTCCTCAAAAAGTGCCTTATCAAAGGCAGTCTCAGGCTCCAATTTAATGGCAGCCAAGAACTCAGAAGGAGTTGTCAGTGGGTTGGGCTCCTCATCAACCTCCTTGCCTTTCTTTTACTTTTTCTTAAATTTCTTAGGGCTTTTGAAAACAGGGGGTGGTCTTTGGCCCTCTTCTTAGGTGGTGATTTTTTTCATGGGAACAGGGGCATCTAAAAACTTGTTGTGCCCACCTTGCAATTATTAGATGATTAAAATAGCCAATTAAAAAGGCACAAATTACAGAGAAATGGAATCAAGGTGAGCTGCCAATCCTGCAAGAATCAGGGCTGTTGTAGCAAGTTTTAAAAGGTAAGTAAGGATATGCACACAGGGAAATGTGTTCTAAAGGATGGTAAATCTCCAGGTCTATGGTAGATCTGGCACTCTATCCTAGTTTAAACTAAACTAAGCAGGATAGAGGAGAGGTTTTATGGTTTTGTCTCTTTAACTACAAATTATAAAAGATAAATGTTATTGATCCAAAGCTAATCAAACCCAGAGAAAAGGGGAGATATAGAAGAGATGAAAAATCAAAAGGGTGAGAACAGTAGCTAGGGGTCTTGGTCTTTTACTGAAAATCAACGGAATCAAAGGCAGTGCATAGGATAGATTTACTACAATCCTTCATCTGGCTACAAGCTCCCCATTTCTGGTAGATGTAAGGTATAAGAATCCAATCTCGACCAGATAACTGAAGCAATCCTAAGGCTATGATCTATCCACTTTAATGGTCACAAACCATCCAGAGATTGTTCCACTCCAAGGATCTTGATTAGAATAGGAAAGCTATTGCAGATGCTGCGAATGTCAAGCTATCAGCTCCCCATTTCTAGCTGGCATCCCTAGGAGTACCTAACCCAGGGAAATCAAATATGAAAAAGTGAAATGTAGATTAGAATCACCTTTAAAATCCATAATTACATTACAATCATAAAACTTACAATCCTATTATGCTCAGATCTGCAATCTGTGCGACATACAATCCTTTATAAGCCTTTGAAACTCTCAATTTATAGCACTAGACCTCACCCTAACTACTGAGAAGAGTTTAGCCACTCATGATTGGCTAAAGAGAGAATGGGAGAAGGAGGAAGGAGGAAGAATTTAGAGGGAAAAATATGGATCTCGCGCTAAGCTCTGCTTCTCTCAAATTCTGGATGGTTATTCTGTATTTTCTTCAAGCTTTTATACTCTCCTCCTCTGTCCTCAAATCTATTTTAGTCAATCAAAGCGCAAGGGAATAATTCTGTTATGTTGATGTGGCTGATTTCTCTTCTAGAAGTTCTCTCCCATTGGTTGTCAGCTGGCAAATACAGATGAAGTAGTTAGGGTTTCCATGCGTGCCCAACTATGTGCTAAAAATACCCTCAGGGGTCGCTGAAGTGCTTTGGAACTCATGCACAGAATTCTGGAAGTGGTAATTGCTAAAGAAGCGCGCTGAGAAGTTGCCAAAACAAGTGTCGAGAGGTTCAGGCGATCCTCTCGACAGGTTATGAATCTACTTTGTATTCACATTGACAGGTTGCATTGGCTTTCGACAGCTTCACAGACTTCTCGACAGGATTGAAGAAGCTCTCGATAGGTTTGGAGATTCCTTGACAGGTTGATGAAGATCCTGTCGATAGCTTAGGAGAACATCTCGAGAGGTTGCTTTACACTTGTCGACAGGATTGAGGGCTCATTTCTCTGTTCTGTCCAATTCCACACTTATCCTCTCGATAGGTTAGAGACAATCCTGTCGACGGGTTATACAATCTTCAGTGAAGTGCTCGACTAGTTGACTCTATCCTCGTGAGAATGAATGTTGCTTCAGGTAAGTTGTCGACACGTTATCTTGCACTACTCGACAGGTTTAGTTGAACCTCACGATAAGTATCTGGAACCTCTCAACCTCATTTGTACCTTGAAGTATCCTCTCGACAGGATCCACGTCTGTACTTCCAACCTCTCGGTAGGTGCTGAAACCTCTTAAGATCATCATCTTTTCAACTCAGTACCTCTCGACAGCTTCATTCCTTGCTCTCAGAACTTCTCGACAAGTGCTGCAAAGCTCTCGACAGCTTCATGGAACCTCGCGACAGCTTATTTTCAGTGCTTTCACAGCTAGCACACATCTTGGGTGTGTTGTTCTTCCTTTGTTCAACACTCAGCAACCCCTTAATAGGTTCAATCTTTCTTCCTTACAGTTGGACTTGGTCTCAGGACTTTCCAATTGGGTAGCACAATGCTTCTTGGGGTCTTTTAATTGAATATCTGTACTAAGTTGTAATCTATTGCTTATCTACAAAACACACTTAAAACACCTTATTAGTCAGCTCAAGGGTCCACCAAAGGTCAGGTTAGGAGGTGAAAAATGGTATTTTTCACTGCTTAACAGCAACATACTCAATGGCATCCACAGTGGCTGCCTCTGCAATCCTCACAGATTTTCTTATGGCCACGGGTTGGTTAGTTGGTTGAGGGTTCACCATTGCTGCTAGACTATCAATGAATTTAGAGCTCTTAGCCATGGTTACACAGATTTCTAAAATTTTGGTCTTGAAACACCAATCTACGGCTGCTCACAATCCACTAAGAGTACTCCACACAAATCCCTTTAAAAATCTATTATCCTAGCAAAGAAATATTAAGTAAAGATCACAACTAGGGGGAAAACAGAGTACTTACCCTTATAAGATAGGGTTTCAATTGAAAGGCTGCATAGTGAATCAAATCCTGCCACACCAAGTGCAAACTGGTCGGAAGCTGATGTGGAGCAAAGTGGTAGGAGTAGGGTGAATTTGCTTGAGTAGAATAGGCAATAAAGGAGAAAGAATGGAGAGGAGAGCTCGGAGGTGTGCTTTGGAAGTTATGGCAAAGAGATAGAAGAATGGAAAATGAAAAAGTCACGGGGTATAAATGGGTGAAACTCGTGCCTCGCGAGGTTCTTGCCAGGTGGTCGCGGAGCAGAGTACATCTCGCGTAGCAAAAGAGGAATCTCGCGATAAGTATATTTACAGAGAACCAGGGGCGTCGCGGGGTTCCATCTACAATCATCCTTCAGGTGTTTCGCTCGTGGGGCTCTAGCAGAGATGTAAATTTCATGACAGAGCCTCGCGAGCACACTGTGTTTGCTTGATTTATGGCTCACGGGGCTCAGTTAGCTGTGGGAAAGCCCAAAACTACTCGCGAGGGTGAAATGCAAGCCACTGAGCTCCGCGACCAAGCTAACTCCAATACTTCTCAGTGCCTGCACATTGGCATGTGCATCTAAACTGTCATGCACCCTGCCATTATGCATCAACACCAAATTTCTTCACACCTCATCTATTTCACCTCTAATAAACTCATGCCCATTGCATACATATGCACAGAGTACAAATCCTAGAGTTCAAATGACTTTAAATCACAGCATGTTCATGCACAAATCACACTCAGAAGCATACTCATCAAATTAGATTCATATTTTTTAAACACTAACACGGTCACACAGACTATTACAGCACATCAAAAACAAACAATGACAATACATGACAGATTTGTAAAAGAAAACGCACCAATGCAAGCAACTATGGTACACAATTTATAGAGCTGTGGATCACTTAGCAGTGGGAGGTTCATGAAAGTGTATGGTCTGAGGAGACTCCATAGAGTTTTCAACACAAATCTTCAGCCTTTGACCATTCACTTTCATGCTCTTCCCAGAAATGGGATCTATGATCTCCACAACACCAAATGGGGAGGCATGGATGACAGTATAAGGTCCATCCCACCTGGATTTTAGCTTCCCTGGAAATTTTTTTAACTTGGAGTTAAATAATCAAACCTTTGCACCATCCTTGAAATCCTTCCTCATTAGTCCCCTATGAAAGAAAGCTTTAGATTTTTCCTTGTAAATCCTTGAGTTGGCATATGCATCCAATCTCAACTCCTCAAGCTCTGACTGTTGCAGCTTCCTATGTATACCAGCAGGTGTTAGATCCAAATTCAAAGTTTTAACAGCCCCATAGGCTTTATGTTCCAACTCCACTGGTAGATGAAAAGCCATGCCATAAACTAGTCTGAAAGGGGACATGCCAATTGGGGCCTTATAGGTAGTCTTATAAGCCCACAGTGCATCATTCAGCTTCATGACCCAGTCTCTCCTATCTGTCCTAACTATCTTCTCTAGGATGTGCTTAATCTCCCTATTTGAAATTTTAACTTGTCCACTAGTCTGGGGGTGGTAGAGAGTTGAATTCCTATGGGTAACAGAATATTTCTTGAGTAAGCTCTCAAAATTTTTGTTACAGTGGCTGCCCCCATCACTGATGATGGCTCTAGGGGTGCCAAATTTTGAGAAGATATTTTCTTTGATGAATTTCAGGACAACCTTGTGGTCATTAGTCCTTGTGGCAATGGCTTCAACCCACTTGGACACATAGTCCACTGCCACAAGGATAAAACTATAACCATTTGAGGGAGAAAAGGGGCCCATTAAATTAATTCCCCAGATATTAAACAATTCTACAACAAGAGTGAGCTACAATGGCATTGAATTTTTTCTTAACAGGCCACCCATTTTCTGACATCTGACACAGGCCTTGCAGTGGGCATGTCATCCTTAAACAAGGAAGACCAATAGAAGCCACACTACAATACCTTAGCTGCTATTTTTCTCCCATTGAAGTGACCCCCACAGGCATTTTCATGGCACATGCTCAGGATACTGGGGATGTCACTATCAGGGACACACTTTCTTATGAATTGGTCTGCACAATACTTGTATAAGCAAGGATCCTCCCAGAAAAAGAACTTGACTTGTGAAAAGAACAAGTCTTTATCCATTTTGGCCCAATAGGAAGGGATTCTGCCAACAGCCAAGTAATTCACAATGTTGGCAAACCAAGGTACAATAGACTGAAGAGCAAATAATTGCTCATCCGGGAAGAAATCATTAACTGGTGCAGCTACACATTCATCTGACAGAATTCTAGAAAGGTGGTCAGCCACCACATTCTCCACTCCCTTCTTGTCCTTGATCTCAAGATCAAACTCCTGCAGCAGCAGGATCCATCTGATTAGCCTAGGTTTAACATTCTTTTGGCCAATAGGTATTTAAGGGTTGAGTGATCAGTAAAAACCATAATTTTAGACCCAAGTAGGTAAGGTCTAAACTTGTCTACAGCAAAAACAACAGCTAACAGATCCTTCGTAGTGGTGGTATAGTTGAGTTGAGCCTCTGCTAATATTTTGCTAGCATAGTATATCACTGTGGGCAGTTTGTTCTTCCTCTATCCTAGGACAACACCTATTGCCAGATCTCATGCATCACACATCAGCTCAAAGGGGAGTGAGTAATCTAGGGCTTGGATAACAAGAGCAGAGGTGAGGCACTTTTTCAAGACCTCAAAGGCCTCAAGGCACTCAACAAAAAATTTAAAAGGCACATCCTGGCAGAGCAGGTGGCACAAAGGCTTTGCAATTCTGCTGAAGTCCTTAATGAACCTCCTGTAGAATCTTGCATGTCCTAAAAAGGATCTGATTTGTTTGAAAGTTCTGGGTGGGGGCAAGTGTGAGATCAAGTCAATCTTAGCTCTATCCACCACAATGCTACTATGGGAAACCACATGGCCTAACACAATTCCTTGTGTTACTATGAAGTGGCTCTTTTCCCAGCTAAAGACCAAATTGGACTCTTCACATCTTTGTAGCACTAGGCTGAGGTGGTTCAAGCATTGACTAAAATTGCGCCCATATACAGAGAAATCATCCATGAAGATCTCTAAAAACTTGTCAATCATATCAGAGAAGATAGCATACATGCATCTCTGAAATGTGGTTGGGGCATTGCATAGACTAAAAGGCATTCTCCTATAAGAAAAAGTGTCAAAGGGACATGTAAAGGTAGTCTTCTCCTGATCTTGAGGGTACACAGGTATTTGGTTATAACCTGAGTATCCATCAAGAAAGTAATAAAATGCTTTTCCAGCCAATTTGTCTAGAATATGGTTAATGAAGGGGAGAGGGAAGTGCTCTTTTCTGGATTTGGAGTTGAGCTTTCTGTAATCAATGCAAACTCTCCAGCCAGTGGTCTCCTTGGCTAGTATTAACTCCCAAAAATCTGAAGTAATAACTATTATGCCTAACTTTTTGGGGACCACCTGAATAGGTGACACCCACTCTGAATCAAAAATGGGGTAAATTACCCCTACATCTAATAGTTTCACTATTTCTTTCAAGACCACCACCTACATGTCAGGATGTAATTTCCTCTGCATCTCCCTAAAGGGTTTTGATTCTAGGTGTTTTTTATGCATACAAACTGAGGCATCAATCCCCCCAAGATTAGCAATTGTCCAACCTATTGTCTGATTCTGAACCCGAGTATGGAGATCATGTTCTCCAAACTGTAGCCCAAATTGCTGCATGGGTAGAAAGTGTCACCCAAAAAAATCCAGGTCAAGACAACGAAATAACCATCGAGCATTCACTGAATCTAAAAGAAAGTGAGCCAGAAGAACATCCTCACCCGTGGGAGACACTGGTCTTTGCTTTCCTAGAAGAGGAAGATTACACACAGTACCTCCCACCTTAGAGCGGCACCATTCAGGTACGCGTTCTAACCTCAAATTTTAACCATTTTATAAATACATCCACATCAAGCCGCGTCGAGTTCGGTCAACAACCGACTTGCCCGATTCTCAAATCAGGAACTAATTACCTGCCTCCGCCTTTCCCTCAAAATAAGGATTTCACGAATGCACAACCACCAGAGGGGATTGGGTTACCAGTCAGACGACAAGTAAGCCGACATCCTACCCATTTCCCCAAAGTGGTCGCTCTACGACCATTTCATATATGGAACTACTGAAAAAGCTAATGTGCCTAAGAGAAGAAAGGAGCCATCCTTCACTGAATCTCAGGCAACCGAGATCGAGCAAGTAACCAAAGCCTTCACTGACCTAGCCAACCTAAGCCTTAATAGTAATGACATGGACAAGCCACTTGAAGGAGTCAGACCATTATTCAAAATCCTTGAAGAGCCAGAGCCACACACAGAAGACTGGGAGTCAACTGACGAGGACTTCCACATCACCGCATTAGCAGACAAAGAAGAACCAGAGTCAGGGGCACCCAGCTTCATGAACTAGGAAGAGAGGACTAGCTCTCAATGTCAAGTGAAGAAGAAGACTACTGGACTAGCTACACAAAGATAGAACTTGAAGATCACTTAAGAGCAGAACGACTGAAGCTCCTCGAGGAGGTCAACAACTCCCAAAGCAGAGAAACAAACTCTAATGATGAGCTTGATCATCCATCCTTACTGGATAATTGGCGGTGTCTTCGTCGCTACCCTTACCCAGAATCACCTTATTATAACCTGTGTGCATCCATCTTGACGCGATGCGAAAGAGCTATTTTGCACAAGGTACGATGGACAATGAAGGCAAAAGATCATCACATTGCCTTTATAGAATTTCAAGAAGAATTAGAGCTCGATGATTCCCAGTCTCCAGATGCACCACAACTTCAGATATTTTGGAACTCACTGGAAGAGGAATGGCAACCACCGCCGAGCCACAACGAAGACTATTAGATAGATCTCCCTACCCTGGAGTTAGCAGAACAGTTGGAACACAACTTCCAAGCATAATCAGATGAAGAGGAAAGTCTTAACCCTGACAATAGTATCCTCAACTCCTATCATGAAGGATGGGAATGCCCCTAGGAGTATCCTTGCATCTCTCACCCATATCAGCCTCGTTGTCAGGCCTGCATACTTTTCACCATGTACAATGAGGTCCAGAGGAAGGAATTCCCTATTTCTGATTACAATGATGATACTTTCGAGCGCTTCTTCACTACATGGGAGTGCCCACAAGAATTTTCGTGCATCGTTCGACCATATCAGCCTTATTGTCTGACCTGCACAATAATAGTGGAAGACTTCGAACGAGAAGGTCGGACCAAGCCCCTTCCTGCACTATGGAGAATGGTCGAAAACAACCCAGGTTTGGTAATTAAGTTCATCAAACTATATCTACGATTATTACAAAGTGAGGAATCTCAGCGACAAGTGGACCTCCGATCTGGTTTCGAAGATGAGAGGTTGGACGACTATCATCTTCAGACTCTCTTCGATGACAAAGCGCTTCACATGGTAGAAGAGGAAGAGGAGTTGTCTAACAAACTATCGCCAGCATCACTCATTAGGAGGATCGCCCCAGATGAAGACTCTAAAAAGAAAATGTCAAATTTAGATTGAGATCACATCATTCGAAGACTCGCCTGAATGGCTCCAGCAATCGTCCCACATCCCCAACTAGGAGAAGTAACCTCGCCGGTTCCACCTCAGGGAACCGACGCTGTACCATATCTATTATCAAAAATCCTAAAACCCATAAAGATATAAAAATAGAAAATTCCAAAAAATTAGAAAATTATAGAAAAGGGAGGGAGCCCTTCATCCCAGACCCATTCAGCGACCAACAAGGAGACTTTTCTCCCAACGATACAAGTAGTGACCACCTCAATGAAATCAAAGGAGTAACCGATATGATCACACCTGGTCATCGTCCCACCCTCAACATCAGAGAGCCTTGCCTTGACTCAGTTCAAAGTGGCCCTACTACCTCTTCCTCGTGAAACTGCCGAGCATCCCGACGAAATAACAAGCCAGTTATCATACCTGACGAGATACTCCATGACTTCGAGAGGATGATGAATAACCTCTACCTACACCTAACAAAGGATGTCACGATCATAAATTGCACCGATGAAGGGTTACCTCTCCCAAAACTAACCCCCCAGTGTAGTTCTTTTGTAGTGTACGAACTCACAGACAGTGAAGAAGGAGCACTAGTCGCTGAGGAAACCCAGGACTTCCAATGGGTCATCAAGCACTTCGATGAGCAAACACAAGCTGCCGCAGAGCCGACTGAAGAGAAAAATTTTGGCACCAAGGAAGAGCCCAAAAAGCTGCTGATCAGCGCAACACTCAAACCCAAGGAACGACTATAAATTATCCAAGTCCTCCAAGAACACCTCAGCCCTTTCGCATGGTCCTACGAGGATATGCCTGGATTGGACCCGAGCTTAGTAGAACCTCGGTTGGTCCTGGAACCTGATGCTAAACCCGTCAAGTAGAAACTCAGAAGAATGCATCCCCAAACAACGCTGCAAGTCAAAGAGGAAGTTGATAAGCTACACAAAGTAAAATTCATCCTAGTCGTCCTCTACCCAAAATGGATTGCCAACATAGTACCTGTCGCTAAGAAGGATGGCAGAGTGCGGGTATGCATCAACTTTCAAAATCTCAACAAGGCATGCTCAAAAGTTGACTTCCCACTACCACACATTGACACCCTAGTCGACAACACCGCTGGACATGAGATGTTATCCTTTATGGATGGATTCTCTGGATACAATTAGATTAAATTAGCAGAGTCAGACCAAGAAAAGACTTTATTCACTATGCCATGGGGGACCTACTGCTATGTCGTCATGCCTTTTTAGCTCAAGAACACAGGAGCGAGATATCAATGCGCCATGATGGCTATATCTCATGACATAATGCATAAATGCATTGAAGTCTATGCCGATAACATACTAGTGAAGTCTCAGACACGAGTAGAACATGCTGAAGCACTACGACTAGTGTTACAAAGATCCGAGTAATATCAAATGAAGATGAATCCAAGGAAGCATGTATTTGGGGTAACCACCAGAAAATTATTAAAATTTATAGTTAGCAAACGAGGTATCGAAGTCGACCCGGTGAAGGTCAAATCCATCCTCGAGATGCCACCTCCCAGCAACATCAAAGAATTATGAGGCTTGATAGGAAGGTTGCAGTTCATTAGGAGATTCATCATCGATGTGATCCTTTCTACAAGCTACAAAAAGGAGGAGCCGAGTACATTTGGGATGACCAGTGTCAGCAGGCCTTTGACAGCATCAAGAAGTACCTCCTCAACCCACTAATACTATTGCCACCAGTTCCTGGAAGACCCCTAATCCTCTACCTCTCAGTGAATGACAAAGAAATGAGAGTAATTCTTAGATAATATGAAGAAGACGACAAGAGGGAGAAGGCTATCTAGTACCTCAGCAAAATGATGGTTGAGTACGAATAGAAATACGCGCCAATGGAGAAGACCTGGCTCACCCTAGTATGGGCCTCAATGAAACTACGACATTACTTTGGAGCGCACAAAATATTAGTACTAGCACACATGGACCCTCTGAAGTACATCTTCGAGAAGCCCGCTACCTCTGGGAAGATCGCCCGATGGAACATGTTACTACAAGAATTCGACATCACCTATGTCACACAGAAATCCGTCAAAGGACAAGTGATCGCTGATTACCCTCCAACTTACCACTCCTAGACAACAAGCCTGTGCATGCTGACTTCCCTGATGAAGACCTACTCTTAATTCACAATGAAGAGCCCGATAAGACTTCATGGACCCTATACTTCGACGGTGCTCTTAACCACAAAGGGAAGGGTATCGGGATAGTCTTACTAAGCCCAGAGGGAGTTGTCATACCAAAAGCTTTCCAGCTTGACTTTCTAGTCACTAATAATGTTACAGAATATGAAGCTTTCATCGTCAGACTATGAGCAGCGCTACAGCTAGGAGTCAAGCAGTTGAAGACAATTGGCGACTCCAAACTTGTAATATCGCAAGTTATCGGGGAGTGGAAAACTAAGAAAGTCGACTGATGGCCTACCTAGAGATACATCAGTTCTTGATAAAGAAATTTGAAAGAATCTCCTTCACCCACATTCCTAGATTAGAAAACGAGCTCGCAGACTCTCTTGCCTCACTAACCTCAGTCATACAGAACCAGTAGGACAAAATACGAAATCCTTTTTCATCGAGAGGCTCACTACGCCAGCACACGAAGTCACGTGGCAAGTGAAGCCGAACTGCAAATTGCACCAGAAGCCCATAAGAATTAAGGGCAACCTGCCCCAAGCACTTCTTTAGAGAAAGAAGCCATCATCGCCATGTTCAAATTCAAAAAATCACCAACCGACGACGGGCAACCACGGTACTTTGACATCTGAAATTTCTAAAAGCATCAACATATCCCTCCTTATGCTATAAAGATCGAACGGAAAACCAAAAGGAATCAATGTGCAAGATTCTGCATACTCGGAAAAACCCTATACATAGAAGCCTTCACCGAAGGAGTACTACTGCGATGCGTCACGACAGCCAAAGAATAATACATCATCTGAGAAGCACACGCCAGTGCCTACGGTGCCCACACCGGTAGATAGAGACTCATAGATTAGATCATACGATAAGGCTACTTTTGGCCGACAATGATAAGAGATTGCCACCTCTATGTCCAATTCTGCAAGCAATGCCAAGAACACGCCGCACACATCAAAGCTCCATCAGTTGCATTGAATCCTATAACATCACCATGGCCATTCTAAATGTGGGCCTTCAGCATCATCAGACCCTGTACAGACACAGTTGGGAATACTCACATGCACGCGTTCTTACTCATTGTGACCAAATACTACACCAAATGGGCAAAAGTTGAATCCTACATCAGAATCACCGCTTCAACACTCGTGAGGTTTATCATTCAGAACATTATCACCCAGTTTGGAGTACCTAGGATGTTCGTCATCGATAATGGACCACAATTCATCACAGAGAAGACGAAGAAGCTATGCCAGAAATTTGACATCGATCTACACCACTCATCACCATTCTACCCTGAGAGAAATGGATAAGCAGAAGCTACAAATAAATTGCTAATCTGAATTCTAAAATAAACAGTGGAGACAAATAATGGAGCCAACTCGCCTGAATGATTACCAGAAGCACTCTGGGCCTACAGGACTTCTATTCGCATGGCCACTGGCCAAACTCCTTACCTCCTCACATACGAGATAGAAGCAGTCCTACCCTATGAGATACAGATACCATCGTTATGAATTCAACTTGATGATGAGCTATCCTTAGACAAAAAGAAAATTGCTTTGCTCGTCGAGCTAGAGTAACTTGATGAGACGCGTCTAAGGGCAGTTGATCATGCTCAGGTACATCAAAGGAGAGTGGCCAGGGCTTATGATAAGAAAGTGCTCAAGCGAACTTTCAACATTGGAGAATTAGTCTTAAAGAAAATCATGCCCTCCAAACACGCTCATCCAAAGGGAAAACTGAAACCGAACTGGGAGGGCCCATATGTTATAGTAGCTGCATATCCAGGGAATGCATATAAGTTGGTGAACCAAGATGGGGAAGAACTTCTCAGCCCTTGGGACGCCATGTACCTTAGGAAATACTACCCTTAGCCATGTGATCATCACATCCCATAGCCAAATACTTATATCTATTGCCCCATAGTTGTCACGACCCATTCGTCAATCATATACCCTCAATTCCTAGAATATCTTTAAGACTTCCAATTTACTGTCCACCTTCTTATTCGGGCAATTTAATCAAAAGACTAGTGGCATACCTGACCTCTTTCAAAAGTATAAGTAATACCCAATTCTCATCCTCCTTCGCCAGCATTGGAGGAGATGTTAGAGCATAAAAAATGAAGATGCCAGGCTCAATCAAAACTCACCATTCTTGTGTTAACAGGTTGCTTTCGGAAAAATATATATATATACAAAAAAAAATCGAGTGAGAGCAATACGACGAATGAACCAGTCAATAAGCTCAGGGAAGCATAAGCAGGCCATGAGGACATCTCTGGTAACTCTACTAGAAATGTATAAGCAAGCTGTGAGGGCATCCCTGATGTCCCGATACTACTAGATATCGTCGTAAGGTGGCTGGAGGAGGACAAACTCCTGCTAACATAGAATGTGAGACTTTGATGGTGTCAAAACATGACGGAGTGCTCAATCATGGCACCCCATACCCACTCTGAGAAAAAGATTGTTACTCATCCCCTTTAGAAAGCATCAGATACAACCTATTCCCTCACATCACTGAGCCTTTTCTCTCTTTCACCCTTAACTTTTATTTTCGAACAATGAGTTGAAAGCCTTTCAAGATATTCCTAGAATTGAAACTGAAAACTGATGAATGACGACTGATACAATCACCTACTATACTTACTGCACGTCCCTTATATCAATGACCACAGGATAGGATGACCACTATCAAAGGTAGACCCCCAATATATGGATGATATGATTAGACAACCTCCCTGGTTCGACGACAATCTCAAACAAATTTTTCTCCAAAACGAACTCACCAAATGCATGTGGCCAGCCATAGGCCCAAAGTACTTATGAAAAATCCAGAGAAGCTCCAATTCACCTCGACACTGGGGTATTTTAGAATCACATTAAAGGCTCCTACTTGCCCACAAAGAAGATGCGGAGCGATAAAGTCACCACCCGAGGAATATCACTGAAGACTTCGCACTCCTTATTCCACCACGTCTACACTAGGATATTTTTTTTAGTATTAGAATTTTCTTTCAATTATTTGTTTCCCCTGTTGCATTATATTTCTTTCCCTTGTAATAAAAAAGATAAAAAAAAATAGAAGAAAAGAAGAAAAAAAAAGAAAAAAAAATGCCCCTCTTATTACCGGACCTCGATCTGAGACATAACCCCCCTTGACAATTAGCAAGGGGGGAAATAAAATCACTAATGCCTTTATCCTCATGTGCAGATAAAAGATAACCTTCAACTATTACCGGGCCAACTCAAAGAGCATCCAAGTCCCAATAATAGACAACGGTGCCAAAAATAAGACGACGCAAGGTAACAAGGAAATGAATCGAAGCCAAGTACATCTAAACCAAAATATCTTTTATATATCAAAAGTTTCTTTTACATATGTCATCGGGGGGCATACCCCCTTGTATATATAATGGATAAAAATGGAAAAAATAATAAAAAAATTCCCTCCTCCCTCCGCTGCCTCTGCGAAGGGCGCTCACTACCATCTCCCATATCCTCAACCCCCGGGTCTGGGGTCTCGTCCCCCGACAACTCAATACCAGCTCCCGAAGTCGGAGGACACTCCCTATGAGGAGAAGGCCTAGTAACCGAACCTCCCTCGCTCGCCTAGCTAGAAGCCCTTCGAGAATGTGAATGCAGAGGACCAAAAGCAAGCATAGGCCCTAGGGCCGAGTGTGCTTGCGCATAAGCCCTCATGCTCTCACGAACCTCTCGACGAATCTCTGCCAGTGAGCCCCTAGCCCTCGATCCTTACCCTGGAAAATGGTCAATCATCCCTCACACTCTCTCACCAACTCTCACCAACTCGTGCTGTAAAAGATCTATCGTCGACTGCATCTCAACACAAGTCACTACTCGGGCACCCTCTAACTCTCTTGTCTGAGTCCTCTGCTCGTCCAACAAGTTCATCGTCGCCTCCTGGAGATGACGCTCTGTAATATTAGAAGGAATCTCGTGAATCTCCTAGCGAGCTAAGACGGGCTATGTCTCCATACGCGACTGCTCCAACTCATAGACCTGTACAAGTCAAAGGCTAAGCAGGTGCATATGCATAACAAGACAAAAAGTGTAGACAGCGAAGACATACCATCTCAGCACACTCTCGCAAATGATGCTATACGGTGGCAGTAGTGATCGGATCAATCGGAGGAGACTCAGACGTAGGCAACTATAAGAAACAAAGAAAGAACGTCAGAGATACAATGGAACTACAAAATCGAGAACGAAAAATAATCACGCTAACCAAATATACCTGGGAAGGAGTGGGAGGCGACTCCTGAGGAGGAGCCTCGGGTGCAGAGTCAGGAATAACCTACACGTAAACCAAACAAACATGAAACTCGTCAGATAAAACTAATTAGCACACGAAATAAAAAAACAAACAAACTACACAAAATATACCTGACTCTCTGGATGGAGAGAAGCGACGGTCGCCTCCCTCGCTTGAAAATCCTCAGCAAGGCGATGCTGAAAAGACATAACTCAACATCAACAAACTACTAAACAAAGCAAGGCCGGATATCTCAAAATAGTGAAGAAACTTACCTAGTACTCTAGCTCCACCCGGAGCTAAGCCATCGCCAGATCCTCCCGACAGGAAGAGGCGACTGAAGACGGATTGAATGTTGGACCAGAAGCCCCAACAGCGGAAAGCTCTGCTCTCTGTAAGTATCAATAAACACATTAGACTGCAACATCAACCAAACGCTAACAAAACAAAATAAAAATAAGACAAGCACTCACCAGTCGATCAATCTCAGAGTGTAGGCTAGCCATCGCCGCCCGGTCAGCTTGCTGCTGGCTACTGTAAGACCCGAACAATGCCGCCTGCCTGACAACCTCGCTCTCTCTCTCAGTCTGACAAACAAGAACCAAATAAGACTATTAAACTAGGAATGATTAGAGATAGAAGTAACAAATTCACAAACAAATACACTCACAAGAGATCACCGCATCTCTGCGAGCTGAACTCTCAACTCATTCTTCAAGGTCCTAGCCTGGAAAACCGAGTTTGTCAAGGACCGTAACATCCCTCATCAGGGCAAGGAGCACATCCCATTCGCTCCATCGCCCTGTGAAGCTTGTCCAGCACTCCATGGATGCCTGCACCCAAGTGGCCCTGCTCTAACGTAGCCAATCTCTCCCTCAAAGCGAAGGCAGACTCGGGACCACCAACTGCAAAAGAATCGCTCCCATGGAAAGGGTGGATAAAGAGTTGACCACTACCTATATCCTCGTCAATCGGTGGCAAATCTCTGAAGGGACTCCCTGAGGGCCCCAATTGACTAGTCACTCGAGAGAGATGGATGCACTCCACCTTCTCAAAACAATGGACCCAGTTGTCCACATCAAAGAAGGGTCAACCAGACTGAATCACCGGCTGCCCTGCATCCTCCCCTGCACCATAGGGCCTCCAAATCACCTGTGACTACAAGTAAACAAAACTACTTGTCAAGTCTATGACTTAAAACACATAAAAAAAACTCCAACAATATAGACAACATGTACCTGCCCTGCGTGCATATCCTTAAATAAACCCCGTGTCTGTAGATTTGAAGATCGACGACGGCGCCCCAATGCCTGCCGCCACACATGCATCCGAGGAAACATGAAAGTAATCTCCACCGAGACCCGTGGGCGCAAGAAGGAAAAGTGGTCATACGCCCAAAACTAAACACACGATGTAACAAACTATAACTAAAATGAACACTAGACTCACTAAGATATTACCAACAAAACTACTAGTCAACCAAACTCACCTGGATAAAAGGGAGGAAACCTCTGATGGTCGCGACGCCTCTCCCTCTACGGTAAAGCTCCTCGTAGAGGTGCGCCAGCGCCGCTACCCCCCAGGCATAGGTGGGCACCTGATCTAGGTTTCTCAACAGTGTCAAGAAGAGACCCATCACACATCCTCAGGTCGAAGATGAGAAGAGGACCGTGTTGCTTTTGTAGTTTCCCCTAGGTGTGCTTTGGTTATTGTGTGGTGGAAACCAATTAAAAACAAAGTAAAATAAAGGAATGGATTCAGCACAACTAGAGTAATCCTAGACTTGCAAGATACAGGGTCTATTGTAGCAAGTTTTGATAAGTAAGAGTTTGTCCCACAAAGAAATTGATCTAGAACCCAAAATGGGCTATAATAGTAGGCCTCCAGATCTGACTACAAATTTGGCAATCTTAAAGAAAGAGAGCTGGGTGTCACAACTACACTAAATTAATCCTAAAAATAGAGAAATAAAATATAGCCCTATCCTGAAGAAAGGGTTAAGAAGAAGATGGTGATGGTGTGTACGAAAATAAAATATAAAAATTAGTGAGAAGTAAGTAGGTTAAGTTCAGAGTTAAAGCAGTACTGTAACTCAGATTTAGTCTATCTCTATAGTGTTCCTTGCTGAGACGCTATCAAAAGCCTCAACAAGGTAGAAAGATCTAGTTTAACTATGCCATTTGGGGTGCTATTAAGGCTATAAGCTGTCCACTCAAAAGGTCACAGCCTATCCTATAGAGTCTGTCAAATCCCATTAGTTAAACCAGAAATTGCCCATCTAGTCCAGAGGAATGGACTGATCATTTCCCCAGCCACTGGACCAGATCAAGCCATGAATACTATTACAATACTATGTAATGTCAGTGCTACAAGCTCCCCAGATCTGTGCACAGATTTGGCTGACATCCATAGGTATTCCAACCCATAAGATCCTAAGTGCTTTGCCAAGGCCAATGGCTCACTAGTGCCCACAAAAAGGACCATGCAACAAGTTGAATAGGGATTTAGATTCAGCTGGGCATTGCTACAAATGGCCTACAATGACTCAGCCACAAGCTGTAATTACTACAGAGAGATCAGATCTAACATCTAATGTCGGCCAGGTAAAATAGAGGGGAGCCAATTCCTATACAAACCTCCTCATAAGGCTCTAGAAGCTCATGTGCAAGGGAGAAGAACCTTTCTCAAACATGTGGCTGGACACAACCTTAGGGCTATACTCTGTCCACTCAAATGGTCACAGGGTATCCCATCGGTCTATCCATACCATAGAGGTTTGAGAAAGAGCATTAAGACTGCTGCAACCACCATGGTCCACAGGCCTCCGAGCTCCTCAGATCTCACTACAAATCCAGCATTGCTTTCTATGGGGCTATCAAACCAAGGAAAATCAGATGGTAAATAATAGATCTACTAGAAACTGAATGGGCTAGTCCCAAATACATGGATCCCATAAACATCTAAAGAAACCATAAGATCTTTAGATTCAATTAGGCATTAAAACAATAATCCTTTGGGAAACACAAAACTTACAATGAACTGTCTCCAGGCTGTAGCCTGTACACAACTGCTCATCCAAAATCCCAATGTATACAAAACCTATTACAAACTGAAATAAACTAAACCTAACTGCATACAGAGGGATTAGCCAGCAAGTGTTGGGCTAAGAGAGAAGAAAAAAGGGAAAAAGAGGTGATCAAACCCTAACCCTAGCCTGTTGGAGCTCTCAGCCAACAGAAGATGAAAAGAAGGGTTGATGATAAAACTAAACTCTAAGTGTAGGATATATACTCTGTCCATACGGCCTTTGCTCTGAAAGGATTAACCTTAACTTTTCCAGCAGACATGGCACTATTACATCCCTTGTATGCCTTAAGACATGCACCTCAAAATCTGTGCCTCGAGGTGTGTGCCCTAGCCTTGGGAAATTCTCAAAAGGTCCTTGAGTTAAAACTCAGAAGTGGGGAGCCCATGCTACGCAGGGCTGACATATGCATTCATTGATTCGTGCAGTTGCAGAGCCTTCACAGAGTAGCTTTTGGTTGGTGGGAAGTGCTCACTCACGCAATGAATCTTCAGTTAATCACGCAGTTCCTTTGCGCTGCACTATTATCACGAAGATGCTTTGGAATGCCTAGACTTCTCGCACAGTAGAGCTTCAGAAGCTCTCTCTCTCGCTGGGGGCTTGTTAAGTAGTGAAAAATACCATTTTTCACCCCTAAACATGAGCCTTGAAAGACCCTTGAGAAGACTAAATAAGTGCTTTAGTGTGCATTTTACAGCTAACCAATCAGACAGGTCCAAATCCGAAAAGCATCCTAAAAAGATCAAAAAGCTGACAGCTCATGTCAAGTTTAAAGGAGTGAAGAAACAACCTCAGCAATGGCTAAAGAGGGTCTAAAAGAGCAGACAAAGACCTGAAGCAAGAGAGAGAGCCATTCGCAAAGAAAAAATCAAGTTAAAAGTCAATTCGCAAAGAAGAATGGGAGCCTAGAGTTCAATTCGCAAAGAACTTCTACTATTCGCAAAGAACTTGCACTATTCGCAAAGAACCTTGAACTTTGCGAAAAGAAGAAAACACTAAAAAGAAGATTGAACTAGCTTCAGAAGTCATTGAACTTTGCGAAAAGGCCCCTAAACTCTGCGAAAAGGACTAAAACTCCAGGTGTAGCTTTCGAAGAGCATCTGAACTCCTCGAAAAGAAGATTGAACTTTGCGAACAGAGCTTCAGAAGTCATTGAACTTTGCGAAAAGGCCCCTGAACTCTGCGAAAAGGACTAAAACTCCAGGTGTAGCTTTCGAAGAGCATCTGAACTCCTCGAAAAGAAGATTGAACTTTGCGAACAGAGCTTCAGAAGTCATTGAACTTTGCGAAAAGGCCCCTGAACTCTGCGAAAAGGTATTCTGGAGATTCGCAGCTTTAACAAGGGCAATTCGAAGTCCGCACGACGCCCCAATGCATTGAAAAGCCCAGACATTCCTGAAGATTCTAAGCATAAAGCGAAGGAATATTCCACCCCACGTGAGCACCTAGAGAGGAATAACTTGGCGGAACTTCTAGAAACTCTAGCAAACTTTCAAAATGCATAATGTAATTGATGCCTTTTTTCACTGATTGGTTAACCAGATCAAGCATTCGATTGGCCAAAAATAGATCCGGATCCTTGTGCTCGACTCCTATTGGTTGATACAGATCTATCCAATTTCGATTGGTTGATACACATCCGAAATGGACTTAGGGAAAACTATAAATAGACAAACCATTTGCCCAATTTGGGTATCCAGATTTTAGAGTTTTCATCTCTGTTTTCTCATTCCAGGCCGATAGCTTATCCGAACCCCCGTAATCCCTTCTTGTAGTTTACCTTTGAGAGCCATTGTGAGTGATTTGTACTTCCAAGTTCGGATTCAAGATCAGAAGTCCGAGGGTTTCTGAGAAGCTCGAGTAAGTCCGAGAGGGCTCTCTAAGAAGCCGTGCTCTGTAATTGTAATTTTGGATTTTAAAAGGTTGTTGTAATTTGTGTCTTCTCCATTGGAGTCATGTCGAGGGTTCTGAATGATCACCTTAGTGCATTAGACTTCTTTAGATTCACTCACCCGCATGCAACTTCCTTAATTCATCACCTGCGTAATTAGCTGCTGGTAACCTAATTCTAGCAAAGATTTACTGATGATGTTCATGTTCTCAATTCAAAGAATAGGCCTGATGTGTCTGTGACCATTTAAGGGATGATCATACAGCCCATAAGTCTAAACCTATTCCTTAATTCGATTTATTTCTTACATCCGTGGCCGGTAGCCGATGAAGATTGAATCGCCTGCTGAACTACGATTCTCCATTAAAATTCGTAGGCTAAAGTACATGAAGCTATTATTTCGATTTGTCTTATTTTAAACACCTCCCCAACTCGGATCCGGATCATGTAGTTAGTTCTTTTCTTTATTTGCTTATAGTTAAATGTGACACAATCCAACACTCTCTTTATCTATTCTTTTTAGATAATTATAGAGCGATCCGTAGTACAGATCTGGAGGTTTATCTTAAATTTTAAATCAATTCCCTGTGGACGATCTTTTACTCACTTACATTTAAAACTTGCTACAATTGGCCCTGATCTTGCAGGCCAGTGTTAGCCCCAATGTGTTGATATCCCTTTCATAAGTTAACATCCATATAACCTAGCATTCTTTAATTCTTTAATTTTTGATTCATAATGCACACAATTATGGCACACTTGGAGCGACAACAAGTTTTTGGCGCCGCTGCCGGGGAATAGATTTTAAAATTGGTAGACCTAAGTTTTTCTATTTTGTAGATTTGATTTTTATTTTAATTTTTGCTTTAAACTTGCACTTTGCATTCCAAGTGCTTGATTAAATGTCTACAGTAGCTTTTGTATAGAAAACCTGCTTTATCGCAGAGAATTTTTATTTTTTTTATTTTTCTGAGTTTTTATTCTTTGCCTACTAGTTATTTGAATAAATGCTGCTGCCACTCTTTTGTTAGTCATTTATTAATTTTGTTGTTATTTTTATGCAACTGCATACCGTAAAAGGAAAGGAAAGTTCTTAAATAGACAGTTTGTCAGTACAAACTCTCTCTCGAGTTGTATGTTTGGCAGAGAACCCTCAACTCTGAGATTCTCCGTTAAATTCGGATGTTGAAAGACTCCTAAGAAACCTACATACATCATGCATATCTGCTGAAATGGGTGAAGAATGAGATTGTTAAGAGACTACTTTGCTCGGTGCTTATAATTCCCCATTTTGCATTCAATTTCCCACGGAGGGAAATTATGAAATTAAGTCCTCCACCATCCAAATGTTGCCTTCATTCCATGGATTGAGTAAGGAAGACCCTTACAAACACATTGATGAATTTCTCGCTTTATGCACAACATTTAACATATGACTGGTCTAGAGGCAACCAAGCTTAGGCTCTTTCCTTTTCATTAAAGGACAAAGCTAGAGCATGGTTATCTATGTTAGCACCAAACAAAGATCACATCATGGAATGATTTGCAATGTCAATTTTTGTCAAAATATTTCCCAATGACTAAAACCAGCCAACCGAGACAAAGCATCATCTCTTTCTCCCAAAACTCAATGAAACTTTCCATGAAGCATGGGAAAGGTTTAAAGAACTATAAGGCAATGCCCTCACCATCAAATTCCTAAATGGCAATGGTTCAAAGCTTCTATCAAGGAACCGATCAAGGGCAAGAACATGGTGGATGCCTCTTGTGGAGGTACCTACTGTAAAAGCTTGAAGAGGTTTGGGACCTCTTTGAGGTGATTGGAGAAAATTCAACCCACAGGAATCTCCGCCAAGGGACACCGAGAATCCACTAGGATGAATAATCCCCAATTCACAAGAGGGAAAGTTTATGAAGTCAATGAGTGGAAAGGAAAGTGGATAATTTGACCACAAAATTTGATAGACCGATGGACTCATTTAAAGCTCCAAATGGGTCAAGAGTAGAGGCATGTCGATATGCCGCCCCCACTCATTCCATTGATCAATGTCCTTCGCATCACAATTTCGAACTCATGATGGAACAAGCTCATGCGCTCAGGTCTTATGGGCAGATGCAATCGAATGACTACCCATGGAGATCTCATCCTAATCTGGTGGAATCGGAAATTACCCATTAAACGAAGCGTGAAAAATCAATTACCTTTCAAACCTTTCACCATATCGAGAATTTTTATAATAAATCAAATTTTCGACTAACCAACAACAAGCCATGCGTGATGCACCAGCCCACCGCCCCTCCTAGATCCACGACCTTTGAAGAGCGGGTCTTGAGTTCACTTCAAAATCTTGAATCTTCTGCATCTGTGAACCTTCACAATGAGCATTAAAAAATTGAAGAAACTCGGGCCAACTCTCAAATTCATTGGCTAAGAGAGAAGAGGGTAAACTACCCACCAACTGTGAACAATCCTAAGGGACAGGTTCATGGTTGGAGAATCCTCAAATGGCCATGAGGAAATCAAAGTGTGACTACTTTGAGAAGTGGAAGAATAATAAACAACACAAAGGTAGTGAAGAGGAAAAAGATGAAGAACAAGTGCAGAACAACAAATTTGGATAGCAATATGGTCTTGATTTACATCGAAAAATTCAAAAAATGAAAAACAGAAAAATAACACAATTGTTGAAAAAGATGAGGAGGAGAAATTTGTTCCTCACCTCCCACTTCCCCATGCAATGACATCAGATTCTCCTTTTGACACAGGAAACACAAGAATTGTGGAAATGATGGAGACATTCAAGCAAGTTAAAATTAATCTACCTCGCTTGATGCAATCAAACAGTCCCTCGCTTATGCAAAATTTCTCAAAGAGGTGTGCACCCACAAAAGGCAATCTAGGATACATTTATCCAAGAAGGCCTTTCTTTGTGGAGAAAATCAACCAAGTGCTATCAATTGCAACACCACCTAAGATGCAAGACCTGAATCCCCACAATCCTGCATCATTGGGGAGCACACCATTGAGAAAGCCTTGCTAGTGTCAACCCGCTTCCCTATTCGCCTATGAGAAGCTAGGTTTGGGAGAATTGAAACCCACTCAAGTGGTGTTACTGACTGGTATGATCGAAAGGAAACCTATGGGGTTGATTGAAGATGTTTTGGTAGGAGTAGACAAGTTTTTCTACCTGGCGACTTTTTGGTGTTGGACATGGAACCAACCAAAAGTACGCCATCCTGTCATTCGGGAAGACCATTCACAGCTACACTAATGCATGCATTCAATGCAGTCCGCATCATGGAGGTGTCTTTTGGAAATATGAAAGTTAAATTGAATGTGTATAATGTCACATTACTCAACCTCAATTCTCCGAGGAATGTTTCCATGTTGACATCATTGATGAAATGGTGGAGGAGTCTTTACAAACATTTCGCAAGGTAAAGACTCCACCACGAATTTAAAAATGATTGGGGATCCACCGAGAAAGAAGGAAAAGGAGATCAACGGAGTCTGCTTGTGCAAGGCACTCACCATGTGATCATCAAGTTCTCTCTTGGAGACTGCTCCTCTCCTCTTCCACAAGTTACCAAGGTACCTTTTGCCCTCTTTTCTCACAATTGGAACTCAAACAGCTCCCAAAAATCTGAAATATGTGTTTTGGGAGATCATCAAACACTACTGATTATTTCTTCCTCCCTTACAAAGGAGCAAGAAGAGGAGTCTGGTAGTTCTAAACAAGACAAGAAAGCAATTTGGACCATTGTCGATTTAGGAGGAATAAACCCAAATTTGTATGCATGCATAAGATCCACTGAAGAGGATGCCAAGCCTTCTAGAGAAATGCAAAGAAGGTTGAATCCTCACATGCAAGAAGTGGTAATGAAGGAAGTTGTCAAGTCGCTAGATCTTTGGGTCATTTACCCCATTTCAGATTCTGCTTGGGTAGCACCCACAGTGTGGTGCCTAAGAAATCTGCATCATCACAGTAGCAAATGAATCTGTAAACTTATGTCCACAGACAAACAAGCTGGATGGAGGGTCCGCATAGACTACAGAAAATTAAATACCATGACAAGGAAAGACCATTTCCTCCTCCTTCATTGACCAAATCCTTGATAAGCTTGCAGCAAAGCTTACTACGCTTCCTTGATGGGTACTCGTTACAACCCGGATCCTGTGTACCACAGGACCAAGAAAAGACCACCTTCACCGCCTTTGGCACTTTTGCCTATAGGAGGATGCCCTTTGGTCTTTGCAATGCCTGCTACTTTTCAAAGATGCATGTATGCCATCTTTTCTGACATGATTGATCAATTCATGGAGATCTTCATGGATGACTTTTCAATTTATGGACACAGCTTTTCCCTATGCTTACAGGACCTCAAGTTGGTGTTGCAAAGATGAGAAGAAACCAATTTGGTTCTATTTGGGAAAAGAGTCATTTTATGGTCACCCAAGGCATTGTCCTAGGACATGTGGTCTCCCATAAAGGCATAGAGGTGGACCAAGCAAAATTGATCTAATTGCACATTTGCCTCCTCCAATGTTAAGCAAATCAAGTTTCTTAGGGCATGCGAGGATTTTATAGGAGGTTCATCAAAGATTTCAGAAATTTCCAAGCCACTGTCATTTCTTGTGTCAAGATGTTCCTTTTGTGTTTACTAATGAATGCATGAGCCCTTTGAGGTCCTTAAGAAATGTCGATTTGCTCCATCTTGCAGTCCGACTATTCGGTGCCCTTTGGTGATGTGTGATGCATCGGACTATGCCCTAGGAGTCTGTCTAGGGAGAGAAAGGATAAGCTTCCCCATGTCATAGCTTATGCAGCAGATCCATGATATATGCCCAGCTCAACTACACAACAACCGAGAAAGAGCTGGCCATTGTGTTTGCATTGGAAAAATTCGCCTTATGTTTTAGGTTCACAAATTGTGGTGTTCTTGACCACTCGCCCTAAAGTACCTTCTGTCTAAGAAGGATACCAAGCCATATGTCGTGGATCCTCCTATTACGGGAGTTTGATCTGATTAAGGATAAGAAAGGAGTGGAGAATGTGGTATCGATCACTTATCCGTAATTCTCAACATCGAGGATGATAGCTTACCCATTAATGAATCATTTCCGATGAGCAACTTTTTGCCATCAATACCCATTCTTGGTTTGCAAACATAGTCAACTTCTTGGCTATTGGATGATTCCTCAACATTGGAATAGAATGGATAAAGATCTTTTCTTCTCACAAGTTAAACATTTCATTTGGGAAGATCCTTATCTATTCAAGAATTGTGTGTACCAAGTGATCGTAAAGTGTGTCCACCATGAATTCTCGCATATTGTCAATGTGTCATGAACAGTTCGGTGGAGGCCATTTCAAGGCAATAAAACAGCTGCAAAAATTCTGCAGTTGTGGTTTCTATTGGCCCACAATCTTTAAAGATGCCTTTACAAGACTGTAAATCTTGCCGTAATCACAAAAATCAAGATTTCCAAAAGAAACTCAATGCCCCGCAGCCTAATCCTGTAGTTGAGTTGTTTGATGTTTGAGCATAGATTTTATGGGCCCCTTCCCCTTCTAATGGAAAAACAATTTCATCTTGGTAGTCAGGATTATGTCTCCAAGTGGATTGAGGCATAGCTACCAAATCCAATGATCACAAAGTGGTTTTAAGATTCCTCAAAGACCACATTTTTTCCAGATTTGGATTCCCCAGAGCCATCATTAGTGATGGGGAAGCCACTTGGCTTTGACTCTCTATTAAAAAGTACTCTCACTCACGAGTAGCCACTCCTATCATCCACAAACCAAAGGATGTGGAGATTTCAAATAGAGAGATCAAACACATTTTGGAAAAACTGTGAAGAAGGACGAAAGGACCGGTCCTTTAAGCTTAATGATGCTTTGTGGGCATACTGTAATCGCTACAAGACTCCTATAGGATGTCCTTTCAGATCGGGTTTATGGCAAGGCATGCCATCTACCAAGAGAATTAGAATATAAGGCCTTGTGGGCAATCAAAACTTTTAATATGGATCTAACTGCTGGTAACCACAGTGAAGCTTCAACTCACCGAATCGAAGAACGAGGATGGATGCCTACACTAGCTCCAGTTGTACAAAGAAAAGGTTAAATCATTCCATGATAGGAGCCTCATGAGAAAAGAGTTCATACCGGGGTCCAAGGTATGGTTATTCAACTCTAAACTTAAATTCTTTCTGCAAATTGAGATCCAGGATGGGAAGGGCCATACATCATCAAGGCCTCCCCTCGAGCTGTGGATATTTCAGATCCCAAGGATGGAGGAATACTCAAGGTAAATGGTCGAGGCTCAAACCATGCATTGAAAACATCCAGAGCCCTTCCCACCTATCATCATGAATCTCCAAAAATCGATGGTAGAAAAGTGTATAATATGTTTGTACAACATTGTTTTTGATTTTTTGTTCTGTCATTTTTCTTGTACGCATAGTGTAAATACACTTCAAAGTTCAAATCGCAAAGTAAAAAGTACTGCTCGAAAAGTTCAAAGTTCTATTGAACTGATTACGAGTCAGTAATGAACTACTCGAAAAGAACCATGTTCTGCTCAATAGTTAAAATTTTCTTTTCGAATAGAAAATCTGGGGAGAAGTCCTTTGCGAAAAGATCTTTCTGGAGCCAAATCCATTTCGAATAGACATCATCAACAAAGGGGTCATTCTTATGAATCTTGCTTTTCACTGTATTCCTGCTAATCATTTTTATAATCACTTAGATTCATAAGTATCTAGGGCTTTTGGGTTTGTTTCTTTGGGCTTAGGATACATCATTTGGCATTAGATTTTGCTTTTAGGAATTTTAGTTTCAAATTGCTTTTAGATCTTGATTTTTTTCTTTCTTAGGTTAATGTGTCCTCGTTTCTTGATTTTCGTCATTTTTACGTGAGTATAGTTAGTTTATAACTTTGTTTTCCTATTTTGCATTCACAAATTCAGTTTTGTATCAACACTTTTCTTTTCTTTTTTAACTTTGTATTCAGGTCCTTACCTTGCTTTTCTTGTTTCTCTTTTATTAGCATTAGTTTCCTTTCATTTGCATAGTAATCCTTCTATTTGTTAGATTTTATTTAGATTCTAACATTGTTTTGTTGATTTTTCTTGCATTTGTATATCATATTTTCCATTTCCTTGCTCATATCTTTTTTACATTTTTATTTTCTACTGCATATAGTTTAGATTTTTCTGTTCTTAGTTTTTCTTTCTTCTTTTACCCTGCTGCCCTAGTCTCTCATTGTCTAGAACATTGAGGACAATGTTCATCTTAGGTTTGGGGGTATGGCAAATGTGTCCACCATGGGATAATTAGCATAAGGGCATCTCAATCACCAAAGTAATCAGGAAATGAATCAATTTACTTAAGAATCATGACAATGTGGAAATTTTATAATTTTCTTTGCAAGAATTTAGTCATTCTAAACCCTACAATATTCCACATTTCCATGATGCTAACACCGGAAAATACACTTGTATTAGCACATAGCAAGTCCACAGAAGAGAAAAGGTAAAGATATACTTAAAAGCTCAAGGAAAAACCATAACCAGGAGAATTGAGCCTATATGTTTTACATCTCTGTTGAAGAGTGGTTTGAGGCAACCTTTTACGATTCAAAGGAATTTGAGGCATTAGATCCACTAGAAATTAGGAAACTCCAAATCAAAACAAGCAAGATTCATGAACCGAGGAAAAGATCAAGGCCTTCTTTGGACGACTTGAGCTTAATGCAGAACCAACCAAGAAAGATCGCCCTTGTTTGTACCCCAATTGAGCTATAAATCCTACAATGCTTCATCAAAACACCTATTTTTCTTTTTTGAACCAATGGAACCAATTGACCTTCCCTCACCTTGAGAATTCAGGAGTTAAAGGAGAAAGAAGTAAAGATGGAACATTTCGGGCAAATATCAAAATAAATGAAGAAGAAATACCTCAAAATGGGCAAGATGGTGGTCGAGAAAGTAAAAGAAAAACAATGTGAAAAAGAAGCAAGCAAAAAAGGGCAAAAAGGGGAACTTTATGTTGAAAATTCAAGATCAAAGGAAGAAGAACTGAGTACTTTGAACACGAGAATCTCAAAAGAAGCTAAACTCAAGAAGGTGGAGTCATGAACCACCTCCTTCAATTCGACTTCTCAAAATCCAAACACTGTTCAACCTTCCTATCCACAAACCTCACTCCACGAGCCATACAACAAACCCACCTAAAAGTCCTTGTGATCCAAAGTTGAGTGAACTGTCATATGGAGATAAGCAGTTTCCCAATCTATGGTGAGGAGATGTCAAGGATGCCAGCACCTGAGAATCATGCCTATGCTCATGCTTACAAATCCATTTGGGAGATGTAAGTGCTCTTGAGCTTGAGTGAAAATGAACCTTCAACAAAAATCTTGATGAGAGTACACCGTAAGTGTTTGGGTTGGAACTTGAGCACATTAAGTATGACTTATAACCTAATTTTTATTCAAATGATGAACCATCACACATTTGCATGATTTCTATGGCTGCTCACAGATTGAAAGAGTGAAACATTCATAAGGTTTATAAATGTTGAAATCTCTGCAAACAATAAACCTAAATTTCGCTTAAACATTGATTCAAGAGTAACTAATTTTGATCTTTGATTGCTCATGGGATGACAAAGCACTAATGCCAACTGTCCCATGGAGAAGTTTGTGGGTACCTTCACTTTGAAAACCCTCAGAGACTTCACCTCCTCTAGGGATCACCTAGGGGTTTAAAAGGCTTGTTGCATATGCTAAATGCACCTGTGCTTCCTACAAAAGTGGCTCTTTATTTTGCTTTTACGCTTTCTTTGCTCGTGGACTAGCAAAGCTTAGGTTTGGGGTGTGTTAAGTAGTGAAAATACCATTTTTCACCCCTAAACATGAGCCTTGAAAGACCCTTGAGAAGACTAAATAAGTGCTTTAGTGTGCATTTTATACCTAACCAATCGACAGTGTCCAAATCCAAAAGCATCCCAAAAGATCAAAAGTCGATACTCATGTCAAGTTTAAAGAAGGAGTGAAGAAACAAATTTCAAAGAATGGCTAAAGAGGTCTAAAAAGAAGGACAAAGACACGAAGCAAGAGAGAGCCATTACAAAGAAAAAATCAAGTTAAAAGTCAATTCGCAAAGAAGAATGGGAGCCTAGAGTTCAATTCGCAAAGAACTTCTACTATTCGCAAAGAACTTGCACTATTCGCAAAGAACCTTGAACTTTGCGAAAAGAAGAAAACACTCCTCGAAAAGAAGATTGAACTTTGCGAACAGAGCTTCAGAAGTCATTGAACTTTGCAAAAAGGCCCCTAAACTCTGCGAAAAGGACTAAAACTCCAGGTGTAGCTTTCGAAGAGCATCTGAACTCCTCGAAAAGAAGATTGAACTTTGCGAACAGAGCTTCAGAAGTCATTGAACTTTACGAAAAGGCCCCTGAACTCTGCGAAAAGGTATTCTGGAGATTCGCAGCTTTAACAAGGGCAATTCAGTAATCTGTTGCACGCGCCCCAATGCATTAAAAAGCCGGAGACATTAGGAAGATTCTAAGCATAAAGCGAAGGAATATTCCACCCCACGTGAGCACCTAGAGAGGGAATAACTTGGCGGGAACTTCTAGAAACTCTAGCAAACTTTCAAAATGCATAACAGAATTGATGCCTTTTTCACCTGATTGGCTGAACCAGATCAAGCAGTTCTGATTGGCCAAAATAGATCTGGATCCTTGTGCTCGACTCCTATTGGTTGATACAGATCTATCCAATTCTGATTGGTTGATACACATCTGAGCTGGACTTAGGGAAAACTATAAATAGACAAACCATTTGCCCAATTTGGGTATCCAGATTTTAGAGTTTTCATCTCTGTTTCCCTCATTCTGGTCAGATAGCTTATCTGAACCCCCTGTAATCCCTTCTTGTAGTTTACCTTTGAGAGCCATTGTGAGTGATTTGTACTTCCAAGTTCGGATTCAAGATCAGAAGTCGAGGGCTCTCTGAAGCTCATCAGAAGTCTGAGGGCTCTCTAAGAAGCCGTGCTCTGTAATTGTAATTTTGGATTTTAAAAGGTTGCTGTAATTTGTGTCTTCTCCATTGGAGTCATGTCGAGGGTTCTGAATGATCACCTTAGTGCATTAGACTTCTTTAGATTCACTCATCCGCATGCAACTTCCCTTAATTCATCACCCCTGTGCGAATTAGCGTTGGTAACCTAATTCTAGCAGCATTTACAGTGATGTTCATGTTCTGAACTAAAGAATAGGCCATGACTAGTGATGCATGACCCTTTAAGTGGACAGATCACAGCCATAAGTCTAAACCTATTCCTTAATTCGGATTTATTTCTCTTACATCTGTGCTGGTAGCCAGATGAAGATTGAATCTGCTCTGTTGAACTACAGATTCTCCATTAAAATTCAGAGGCTAAAGTACATGAAGCTATTATTTCTGCATTTGTCTTATTTTAAACACCTCCCCAACTCGGATCTGGATCATGTAGTTAGTTCTTTTCTTTATTTGCTTATAGTTAAATGTGACACAATCCAACACTCTCTTTTATCTATTCTTTTTTTAGATAATTATAGAGCCAGATCTGGTAGCACAGATCTGGAGGTTTATCTTAAATTTTAAATCAATTCCCTGTGGACGATCTTTTACTCACTTACATTTAAAACTTGCTACAATTGGCCCTGATCTTGCAGGCCAGTGTTAGCCCCAATGTGCTGATATCCCTTTCATAAGTTAACATCCATATAACCTAGCATTCTTTAATTCTTTAATTTTTGATTCATAATGCACACAATTATGGCACACTTGGAGCGACAACAGTGCTCGCGCAGTTATGCTCCTGCGCTCACGTGGTAATTGGTTAGGCTTCAGAGTGTGCAAGATCTGTGCGAGGAGAATTTTGGGCGTCTCTCTCTTCCAGGACCATGTACGAACTCTGCGAGGTGAATTTTAGTTCAATTCACACATGGACTCGCTATGTTCTTCGCGCGACTGTTTTAAGGCCTGATCTTTGCGAGAGCTTCGCGACCACAAATTCTAAGGATTTTAATTTGTGAGATCTTCACGATGTCTTTACAGCTCTCCTCTTAACTGCGCATCCTATCTATACGAGGGCATCTTCCACTACATCCTTAGCTTCGCGAGGGAGCTTCTCAACTCTGCAAGATCTGTCTTTCTATGCTCTGATGCATTGCACTTGCTGCCATTGCAGTTTCTCCATTCTTAGCCAACTTCATTCATCTGCTAGGCTTTTGTTCAACGATGACTAGCACGAGTCACCATGGTGAGCACTACCAAGGTATTCCATTAGGCTTTGATTCAGCTGTCATCTTTGCATGTCTTCTTCCTCTTCTTTGGGCCAATAAGGATGGATTTTGTGTTAAGCTACACAAATTATTGCTAACTACAAAACACACTTAACAAATGATTATTAGTTTGCTTCAAGGTCTATCAAAGGCTAGGTTAAGAGGTGAAAAGTGGTACTTTTTAGTGAATAATAGACCACCCTGAAGAAATGCACCAAGAACGCTCGGAGTACTCGATTCGCCGCTACTCCCGGCTTTGTCACTGGCACCCTACACGCCATCACGTCGCAGCGTGCATCGAAAGTTGTCCTCGCCTCCGAGTGACGCCTCGAAGGAACAAATCCACTAGCAAAAGTATCAAAAAACCAAGTAGTCCATGACGATCCCTATCCCAGACCCACTATGACGGTACTCAACACCGAGCACCTCCCTACACACAACCTAATAGTTACTCTCCATCTGACCCGTGATAGGTGCTCCCTCGAACCGCAGTCCTATGATACGGACCCAGTCCTCAGGGGTGGGTAGCAGCATGCCTACTAGGAATAGCAATGCCTGCTGCTCCTCCCTCCATCTCTCCATAATCACCCAATCAGACCACGGTCAACTGAAAAGGGCTCCAACTCTAAAATCGACCCAAAGCCAAAGGTCGCTAACACACTGGGAACTTCAGGCGAACCGCATGCAGAGCATGAGACTTGACCACGAACTAATGGCGATGAGGCTCCTAATGAACCACAAGAAATAAGATACACATTAACCTAGGCCTACAATCACAGACGACAACTAAACCTACCTAATGGTAATAACTGTAAAAATGACAATAACAAAACCAATAAAAATGACCATCCATAATAAGCACGTAAAAACATAACGCAGAGTGATAAACTAAATGTAACCTGAGACTAGATACAAGTATGCAGGTTTGATGTAAAAGTTAGAAGGTTTCCATCCTAAGAAGTCTACACTGTAATCTAAATGCCTAGAAATAACAGGAACTCTTGTTCACGGATACCTACCTCGTCCAGTGCGAAGAACTCCTCTAGCGGAATCCTGATCACTGGCTCATGAGGAGTAGCATCCTCACTGGCATCCTCACCACCATCCTCACCGCCCATATCACAAGTCTCAGGGTCCTCCTCCCTGACAACAATATTAGCATCACCACCTGAGTGGGCCTCAGAGGTCTCACCTCCCCCCTCAACCATCAGCTCTACCTCAGATGTGGTCCATGAAATGTGGTCAATACCCTCAGACTCCATCTCAGATCGAAGAGCTCAGAAAACTAAAGAGAACGCAAGAAACGGCATCCAAAACGAATGAATAGATCGCAAGAAATAACGAAAACACGAAAATCAGCAACAAGGAAGCAAGAGAGCTCGAGATTACAAAAGATTTAGAAAACGTGCGTTTAAAGTCAAAACCTTGGGCTTATATAGAGCGCAGCCTAATCGTGCACTTGAATACGGGCACACAGTTGAGTCGCGCACTTTATCTTTTGTGCACAAATTAAAATATGCGCCCTTAAGCATGCGCATAATCAACTCATCGCCCGCGCACATTCCGGTCACGCGTTTTGAACAGAGTGCACAATCTGATTATACGCCCTAAGCCAGGCATGCAAACTCAAGCATTGCCCATACATTGACCAGAAACCGACTGAATCATGTGACCTCAACCAAGCGTGTAATGTCATTGCATGCGTCAAACAAGGCGCATAATTGACCCCTGAGTCTATCATTCCCGCGCACCTGACTTGGTCCACAATCGTATTAAGCGCCCTAGATCTAGCGCGCAATTGCCTAGGCTTAACAAAAAAAATGTGCCATCCATCACCTGCAAAGGATGAGAGCTTACCGATAACCCAAACACCATACATAGTTCAGATTCCACACGCACACCCTTGCTTAGGCATTCACACTCTCAAAATTTAAAATTCAACCGTACACTCACGCTTAAAACACCTTGTACCATCCAAGCCCATCCAAAACCTATATCAAATTAAGACCAACCTAGATTAAAAAGATACATGAAGGATTCTAGATTCAACCTAATATCTCCTAACCAAATGAAGATACCCTAACAAAATAAGAATGCACCCGATAAAAGTAGAGCCACTCTTAAAATCAACTAAGTTGAATCAACAATAATTAAAAATTTCACATAATAAATCTTTTATAAATCTGGGAAAATTATTACAAATTATGCATAGGGCATATCCTTTGAATT
Source organism: Chloranthus sessilifolius (assembly GCA_021018995.1). Taxonomy (NCBI): domain Eukaryota; kingdom Viridiplantae; phylum Streptophyta; class Magnoliopsida; order Chloranthales; family Chloranthaceae; genus Chloranthus; species Chloranthus sessilifolius. The sequence continues at coordinate 119,413,064 of CM037584.1, read as the reverse complement.
TATAAAATAATTATGGTATTGGAGTGAGAGATGAACTTCTATTCGAGGCAAACACTCAAAAACACCCGAGCCCGTAGACATTCAGAAGAGGTATCCCTAAAAGAAATGCCTGAAATAGGGGAAAATAATAGAAAACTCCGGAGACGAAGCACACCCTAAACGAAGTCCAACAAGAATCCCATCTTCCTCTCCCGAGTTAGCAGAAAAGAAAGAGTGGCTCACAGAAAGCCACCCAGGATCTGACGGATACACCTATAGAAAGACAATCTTGGAAGCCTTGAAAGGAACACCAACTGGAGGATAATCTGCAACTTTTCCATCTCTCCTTTAACTTTTCCATCTCTTCGATTTCTTTTCCCCCTCCTTTAACTTTTCCATCTCTTCCCCTAGCATGGTAGCAATTCAATTGCTACCTTATATTCCCAATGTCGTTCATCCCCAATAATAATAAATAAAATAAATTACAGTACATTTAGGGTTCAACACTCGAGATACAAAGAGAAAGAAAATTAAAAATGCCCCATATTTCTAGAAAAAAAATAAATACCCCATAACTCTTGAATAAAAAAAATGCCCAAAGTCTTTCCCCAATTTGATATAAACTTCAAAATAAAAACCAAGCCCTTAACTCCTCATTTATAACTTATGCTCCTTAAACCACAAAGTGACAAGTGTCACACTCACAAACCTTCTCCATCTAATTAAATCTAAACTAGGCACATACCCCCCTTTAGAAACACCAATCTATGACAAGTCTAGATAAACCAATAATCACACAACACTTATTCCCTTAGGAAACACAAATCCACCACAAAATAGGTAAGCCAATAGGATTAAAACACCTAACACCCATCTAGAATTTTTAAAAGTAAACTTAAATTCACACATTTCCAACAAGTGTCATCCCAAATCAAACATAAGAACAAAACAAAAAAAAATAAAAAAAACAAAAAAAACCTTAAATCCTAAACATGAGACCCATGCTCTGACCATGACAAATTAAAAACGCCTCAAAAATTAAATGACAAAGTTTAAATAAATGCCCATTCAAACCAAATTCCGAAACCAATATAATAAACATCCCTTTATTCAAAGATCACCGGAGGCACCTCCTGAATATACAGCCTAAAACAAAAGCCTCAAGACCTAATTTACAACTCAAAACGAAAACTAAGTCCGAAGACCCAAGCTCGGAGCGTCCAATCGGAGGCTTCAGAAGGCGAGATGGAGGATTGGTTAGGGAACACATCCCTCAACTTATAACACCGTCTCTTCTGCTATCTTCACCTCCTTTGCCGCCCCCGAGTCAACGCTGCCTTCATTGCTCTCTAAAAGGGACAGATGTGAAGACTGTCCTCCTCCTTCCCAATACTGCCCACCCTCAAGGTCACACCCATGTCGGAAGTCTCGTTGGGCTGAAGATCACGCGAAGCCATGAACCATGGAAGAAATGACATCAAAATTTGATGGGTGAATTACGAGTTATCGCTAAAACTCAGAGATTAGAGAAAAACAGGAACGAATGAAGAAAAATGAAAGAAATTTGTATATATATAGGCACTAGATTAATTAAATGCCTGAAGGGGAACGCACAATTTAATTATGCACAAAAGTAGGAACGCTTAAACACAATCATGCGCACCACGAGAAGTGCGCAATAGAACTTCCGCTCGTACACAATCCCAACACAATCATCACGTGTAGGGACGCCTGCGCACAATGCAATCATGCGCCTGTCTCACTGCAAGGAATCTAAAGGGACACCCACACAGTAACCTAGCGACGCTTCGATCGCGCACTGATTCTAGCGCATAATCTTATTATACGCTAGTCTTCATGTGCGAAAACTGAACCGACACCCGAACACCTCCGCTCTGTCAGCCCTACAACTATTCGATTGCACGCTATTTACAGTGCGCATAATGACATTACACGCTCAGAAACTAATGCGCAATCGCTTCTCTAATCCCATAATCTCGCGCATGGGCTCCCACCGCGTAATTTAATTGAATGACCAGTATCCTGTGTGTAATACTCAGCTATGACTACATTCTGAACACCTTCACACCCCTTTGTCCCATCTCGATTAGAATCCCTCTTTCTCCTCCATCCCATCAAGTAGCCCCACAGGTCGTTAGAGAGAGAGAGCCATTGACCACACCTATGTCTCACCGTGATGCTAAAATCTAACACGCCAAAGCAACCAAAGGAAGGTTCGACCCAATGTCCCATCACGAAGAGTTAAGAATGAGCCTCTTGAAAATCCTATTATACCACCAAGACCAAAATTCAAATGATCCTGACCCTACTGACTCCAATCCATTGCATAACTAAGATCTGCTAAAGAAAGAAACACCATCATTGCCCCATCACGACATTGAGACAACTAAGGAATCACCAATCGTGCACATGTGCCGTCGCAATGCAACTACAACTTGATCCCACCACAGACTTGTCTCATCTTGACATTACTACCCAAGACACTCAAACACATCCCGCCACGATGCACAATCAAGAAGGGAAGGCTCAGTGAATATCCCATTGCAGAGAGTCGAACCTTCCAAATCCCATCGCATAACTTTGCATAACCAACATAGGGGAAGGCTCAACCAATGTCCCATCGCGAAAGCAGAGAGCCCACTTCCCAAATCCCTTGTCACGTAATAGTCATCAGACTCCACCACAACCAAAACATACGCTCCCTAGCGGTAGAGGAGGATAGACTCTCCACCATCCCATCACGCAATAATTAGCGAGCCCCTACCATTACGGAAATCAGGAAAAGAGAGGAAGCTCTTTGCCATCCCATCGCACCCAGACCATCTCCCATCGCAAACCTCCCCAAGACATTCCACCACATTGGCGACCCTCAGGTCCTGCTGCAGCAGAAGTAACGAGAGGAAACCCTCTTGTGTCCGATTGCAATGCCACTACGACAACCAGCGAGTCCCATCACATACAAAAGCCCCAGTAAGCAACAATTCAGGTAAGTATCACCCCCTTCTCTTTACTCGATATTTCTTCTAAAATATAACTAGTTAATATTAAGTCAAATGTTTTCAAAACCCGTCCCTCTCTATCCGTGAATCACTATAGTCCTCCCAAAAGTGGCAATCATTAGTATTCACAAGAAGGTTAGACGGAGCGTCTGGCATACAAAGTGTCATCTTGACAACCACGCAAATGGTCGGGTCCACAAATCTCGTACCAGTGGATTTGCTCAGCAATATCTCGAAAGCCACATTTTCTGAAGATTTACAATCGAATTGATCTTAAGCTTAACTCCCAAATTTTCAAAAATAATAAAAATATAATAAAGTAAATGAATTCCTATCTGTCAAACTTTCACTTCTCACCACTCCAACCCGTTCTTTCCCCTGGGAAACTGAACACTAAATATATTCAACTCTGAGAAATCATAAATGTCCACTAGAAAGGGACGCCTGATGCGCATTGGTGTGAGCAATGGCATGCTTGGTCTGACATGACTTGCGAAAGCCTTCACCATTACATGATATTTTATCTTATTATCGGTCTCTGGACCTTGTTTCTGGACATTCATATGACGCCCCCTAATACCTCGATTGTGTTATATATCTCTTTGTTTGATTGCCCCTTGCACCTGCATATTAGGATATCGACTCTCCTACCGTTTGACTGCCCCTTGCAGCAGGTCACGATATGCGGGAGGGTGCCCCTTGCACCCATGGATTATATTATGCCTCTTTTCCCCCATTGACTGCTACTAGCAGCACGTAGCGATATGCGGCGGGATGTCACTCACGTCCATAGCATAAAATACGCCTTTCAATAGCTACCACTGGGCACTTGAATGCTCAATTTTAACTTGCGCTGATAAATAAGAAAGCCAAGCATCTCATGTCAGCATCCCCGGTTCACATTTGTGATTTTTCAAGAGAAACGAGAAAGCACCTCGGATGAGGGTGTCTACTTCTTCGATGCATTCTTATTCCACAAGAACGCGCTGAAGAGGAGCATCTGTAGACACCCCCATTTGCCCTCTCGAAATATATAAAATTGTTCGGTCAACCTTTGACCTTGCCCACGATCTCTAGAAAAGGACTAACCTTTTTGGAAGACTTAAAAACCCTAACTGAAATAATAGTACATGGTTGAGACCTAGGCTGAAACAATAGCTCTGTGGCTTGGACCCGGCTAAAACCCAGGTAAGTCCCAAATTATGCGCCCCGTACAGCGCATAAAACTCGATTGCACGCCCCGTGGCTGGTGCGCAATTCATCCCTCTTGGACCAGGATTTCACTTCCTAAGGACCACCTTCGACCTGATTATGCGCCCAACCAGGCGCGCGTAATCATGTTGCACACTTTTCCACCTGCGCGCAAGTAGTCCCTTTTGGACTGGCCTTTTACCCTTCTAGAAACCGCCTAACATGAGATTGTACGCCCAATCTAGAGTGTGTAATCAGATTATGCGCCTCAGCACAAGCATATAATTGGTTTCTAAGCAAACCTGGTCTCTAACTCCCCAAACCGCCTAAAAATTCCCTATTATGCGCTCTTAATCCTGCACATAATTGATTATGCGCACTAAACAATGCGCGCAATTAGTCTAATTAGACAAGGACTAGGCTATCCGGCTGAGCTAGCCAGCCGATCACTCACTGAGTCAGTCACCAACTCAAAGTGATTGTGAGCCTGATACTGGGCGCATAATTCAATTGAGCGCACCAAACAGGGTGCATAATTGAAATTCACCGACCAATTGTGCGCACCCCACAGGGCGCGCAATTGGCCAAATACTTATAAATAGGACCCACCACCACGACTCAAAAAGACACAATTTTCGACACAGATTTCTCTCTTTCGAGATCCTCGTTTTCAATCCTAGGATTTCGAGATCCCTCTCTGTGCCTCTGGCCTCAGGTATACTTTCCTTCTAGTTTTTTAATTCTTCTAGTTCTAGTTCTTAGTTCTAGTCCTTAGTTATAGTTCTTAGTTCTAGAACATTAGTCATAGGCTTTAGGTTCTTAAGCTTTTAGTTCTAGATCCTAAGTTTCAAATCTCTTTAGTCCATAATTCTAACCTTTTTTTCCTGGTTCTAGTTCTCAGGTTCTAGAACCAGTTCTTCTTTTTAATTTTAGTTCTAGATTTAGGTTCTAGCCTTTTATTTCTTAAATTCTAAATATTAGAGCTTAGGTTTTAAATAAATTTCTAGTTTTTCTGATTTTACTTCTTAGTTTCTAGAACTAGTCCTTAACTTCAATCTTGAATTCAGTCTTGCAATTTCAATTTTTAGTTCTAACTTGATTCTCAAAATCCTCGATCTTCAATCCGAAAAACCATAATTTATAAATTTAAAATTTATTTTTCAATCTAAAATTTATTTTTCAATCTATATTATTCTCAAAGTAACTATATTATTCTCAAAGTAACCCTAACCAACCGATTTGCCCAAGGGAGCTTACGGAGGGTACCCGGGAGTGGGACCGATCCTCCTTAGCATAGTGGGCCAAAACCCCTTTTTTAGATTTTCAATAAAATTAATATATTTACTTTAATTAGAATTTTAATAGAATTAGTAAATTTTTAATTAATTAGGGTTTCAATAGAAGTAGTATATTCCTAATTAATTTCCATAGATTTAACGTATTTGCATTCCTAGTAGGATCAAGAGACGTAATTAATTAGATTTTTAATACGATTAAAATATTTAAATTAATCAGACTCCCAGTAGGATCAAGAGACCTAGTTGAATTAGAACTCCCCCATTAATTAGACCCTTAATAGGAGTAAAATTAATTAGATCCCTGATAACTATAGCAAGAGCAGGAAAGGCGAAAAGTAGTTAGAAAAGAATCTAGAAAACAAGCTTAACTAAACTTGCAGGTGACCAAGTACTGTTGACATCGGCCGGTTGATGATTCAGTAAAGAGAACAACCCATATCTCTACCTCGGAAGGCATGATCAATGACTGTTGTAGCGTTGATAAACATCTGCAGCTGGCGATCTCAACGAACCAGAAATTTCTCTGAGATTTACAACTTCTTTTCCATAACTTAATTACCTCTAAAAACACTGCTTTTGCCAAAGTCCACTTGGACCGAATTGGGTCACTCTTTCAAGGGACCGAAAGGTACCCAGAAAAAGCACATACCAACACCACCTCAGTCTCAAGTAGAGCGACACCCCTCTTGCTGATAATCTCGAAAAGGACCACCCCATCCGGTACCTGAGAAGGTGTTTACACTATAGGTATATCGGTTGGATGACCGAACTTATTACGAAGCCTAAAACCCCGAGGAGAACGCAAGCTACATCAAAACAGCCTTGTATCTCTAGGCATGGAAAGAGAGACCCAAAAAAGCAAAGAAAAATGTCCCGGGAGGCATCGCCCTAAAAGCCCAAGTTAAAGACCAATTCTGAAAGAGTAGCCCTGTGACGCCCCGATTTTCCCGCCACATTTTGTTTATACTCGGAACTCCAGGAAAGTCGGTTCGTCGATACTGGGTACATCCACGTAATGCGAAAGTCAAGCAATATAATATATAGGGCCAAACTAAAAATTTTCTATGGGATATATGAACTAAACAAAATAAACCATCGGTGATGGCTGACCATCACCTAAACAGTGGCGTACAATGTGTCTACACAAGAGATATACCAAGCCTATATCAAAAAATTTAAAAGCTACTATACCAAATCCAATCAGTAGCGATTATTGTGCTCCTTGCTCAGGCCCATAAATCTGATTCTTCTCAAGTTCAGGGTCGTGATCAAGAGCTACACCTGTGACGTGTAGTCAGGGTGAGCTAACAGTCTAAGCTCAGTAGGAGAAATTCATATACAAATTAACATTTTTCTCTAATGAATCATAAATTAAGTGACAGAATTCAAAACAAGGTTCCAAACTGAATTAAAAAATACGGGTCGGACTTCATAGCAAAACGGACCTTCAAATCATTTTCATATCAATATTGATAGTATGATCATGTCGAAACGAAAACATTTTCGTGTTTAAAACTGAATTGCAAAGCAGAATTCGTCAAAGATTTCTCATGAACAAAACTGAGACATTTTCATTTTCATATCAATGCTGCAGGCATTTTCAAATCAAAATAGAAACCGATTTCAAGGCCATTTTCTTGTTAAAACCGAGTTTCAAATCATGTTGAAAATGATGGAATTTATCAAAGTTTCACAGGTTCTGATTTCTCATTCATGTTAGCATAGGCGGAAGACAGAAGTAGAACAAGGTCAAACGTCCAAAGTGTTAGAGTTCAGAAGTCATGTCCATGGGTTCATAGTTCATGGTTTTAAAGTGTTAGGGTTCAGAGTTTCGAGGTTTCAGAATTTTTAGATCTTCAGGGCTTCAAATTTAAATTACAGATATACTATTGTACCAGTCCCCTTGTTCAAACTTTCAGAGTTCCAAATTCAAATTACAGATATACTACTGTACTAGTCCCATTGTTCAGATTTTCAAATTTTTAGAGTTTCAGATTCAAATTACAGATATACTGTTGTACCAATCCTAATGAATAACTGTCGCACTAGCTCAAATTACGGATTAACCATCGCACCAGTTTGATTTACGGGTTAACCACCGCACTAGTTCAAATTATGGATTAACCGTCACACTGGTTCAAATTACGGATTCAATGGTTTCAAAATTCATACTCAGAGTTCTTAATTTGTGTCAAATTCAATACTCAATTCAGAGTTCTTATACAAAGTCCAGATTCAGATTCATTTACGGATTCACATGCATAGTTCGAATTTACATGCCGGATTCATATTCCTATCGGGTTTAGTGTGTACACATTTTCATGTCAAATTCATGGTTCATAGCAGATTCATGTACAAAGCGTTGTTCTAGATAAACAGATTCTAATTTGAGTATCTTATTTCAGGGTTCATTTTCGGAGATTCGGATTTAATTACAAAACTGTGTCTTTTTTTTCAAAGTTCAAAAGTTTCGAAAGTATTTTCATATCATATTCAGAGTTCGGAGCCAAAAAGTTTAATATTCAAAGTCGGAGTCAAAGTTCTAATTTTTCATATTCAAAATGCAAATCAAATATTGTTCGGTAATTCTAAGAGTTTAGAAACTAGTCCATTACTTCGGCGTTTTCATATTCAAAGATGGTTAATTTCTGAATTTAAAAATCATTTCAAAATCAAGAGAATAGCATACGAGTCAATGTTCTAAAAGCATCTATGATATCAAACATCAAAAACATCTATGATATCAAACATCAAAAGCATCTATGATATCAAAGTCAAAAATGCAAATGGGTAGTGAGTTTCCCCTACCTCGGTGGCGAAATCACGTAAAGTAACGCAAAATGGTACAAAAGTCCTCACGGGCATTCCCAAACCTTAGCCTATATTATGAAGCATTCATATACTTACATGTTAATGATTAAATATCACACATGTTGAAGTTCCTAAAGTTTTCTCCAAACTAGGGCAAAAAGGACAAGTTCGCGTTAACTTTGGATCATGTAAAACTTATCCCTACTTGCCACTTAATTTTGACCTCTAAAACATTAAATTTGTAAAATTAATAATTCATATGAGTTATAGATCTCGTTTCTTCTTTCCAACACGTCAAGAATCATGTAATTCTGAGTTCGGAGCTAAACATTACGGCCAAAATAGGGAACCAAGCTCGAGCTCGAGCTTGCTCCAGTGGCACACACAACCAAGCTCAAGCTGCCTTTACCCGAGCCGTTTTGGCCTAAAAACTCAGCTCAAGCTGGATGCTTCAAGTGGGATCTAGCTCGAGCTAGGTCAAAGTGAGCTCGAGCTAGCTTTCCTGCAATCCAAAATTTCAGAATTGGTTCATCTCCCCCGAGCTTCGACTGAACCAATACCAATGTGCTTTAACCAAAACTAAAACACTTATATATGATTAATCCATGAAATTTACCATCTAAATTTATGCATGCAAGATTCATGATGATCGGATCGACGAAAATCGACGTTGAAGCTCTCGCTTGTCTCTTCAATGATTCGATCTCTCTCACTAATCCAAACCCAAACTTCTCGAATCCTTGCACGGAATCTAAATGTACACACAATCAAATCAAAATCTCACACCACTTCCTAGGATCTACGCTTGCATGCGAAGGGTTTCGGAATTTACCTTCTTAATGAGCCCATATGTGAAAATCGATGGTTGTTGGTGTCGAGATTATCGACCCGAAAGCGATCTACCAATTGATCGTTCAACTTCCTTTGCTTGGGTCAAAATGAAGTCAAAATTGAAGCTCCATTTGTTGAAGTTTGTGGAGTAGGAGGAGAGTTCGAAAAGCTCGAAGGATTGTGATCACTCAGGGTGGATTTTCTAAGGAGAAGGGTGAGTGCAAAAAGATTTGAAGGCAGTGGTCTCACTGTTTGGAATTTCTTTCCAAGAGAAGGGGTGTTCTCACGGAGAGCTCCTCATGAATTCGGTGTTTTCAAATTGTGCCTGGAACAATGCATGGAAACCACTATATACCCAAGGATCGTGATATGGTGCATAGCCGAAACATCAACTACGGTGTACAGGCCTACAAAGCACATGCCAGAAATGTTCATAATGGGTCTTGACTTGTTACACAATCATACATCCCTAGTTGACTCTCTTAGAATTATTAATCGGACTATTCACAGTGCACGGCGCACAACCCTCCTAATTCGGATCACTAAATCGGAGTAAGTTGTTTCAAAATTTTAGGGAATTACATCGTGGTGCTTGAAACAAGTGGAATCAAACTTAGTCTAATCCCGAGTTCGAGTTGTGTGTAATGCACACATAACGCGTAAGGGTTCGAGTTTTAAGCTAGTGTTCGAATTAGGAAATTGGTTTTCAGAATTTGGGCATTGGGTGCGATTACCCAATCAAGGTGGATGAGCCTGAGGCCCCATCACAGTCATCAAAATCTTAACCAAAGTCCAATCAGTCAAGGCAGTCGTATCCTCGTCGAAGGTCAATGATTCAGTGCTAGAAAATCAGGGTTGTTACATCCTTCACACCTTAAAGAATTTTCGTCCTCAAAAGTTTAGGTATCGTATGCGAAAGGTAATGATGCTTAAGAGTCGCGAACGAGAGTTGTTATGCTCCTCTCAAGAGTCAACGATTCATCGTTGATTAAAATTTGGGCCATCACATCCTCCTTCCCTTAAAGGAATTTTCGTCCTCGAAAATTCACGACGTGAACACCAATCAAAGTTAAATACGATGAGATGGCACGAAGGTTAATCAAAGTTAAATACGATGAAACGATGTCAACACTGAAATTAGATTTCCTAAAAATCCTCATGGTACACATCAGAACGTTAATAACTATCTCGTTATCACAACAAGCCAATTAGTAATGAGTTCTAGTACTTGAAATGACCAGGACTTAACAACATATCTCCACAAAAATCCTATGTATCATCAAAGGTCAACTATATATCAAGGTGTACTATTATTCGCTATGATTACCAAGATGATGAAGTCGATCAATGCTCTTAAACACCACAAAGTATAAACCATCAACTATTTACCATAACTATTGATACAATGGTACCTCATATCCCTACTCACAAGTAGTCCCTACAACCTCCTAGAGACCCCAATAACCATAACAAGCTTGAATATCATAACCAAAGCTATCCATCAGTTAGGTCATACCATTAGCACAAATTCTTCTATCAAATCTAGGCCTCAAAGTATCCATCAAATTAACTCAAGATCAAAAGTTCAATCAGCAACTACTGAACTATTAAGGGACAAGCACACTATTGCTAGAACAAAAGATATCTAAAACATTTACATTTTCGTGCATTAAATTTCCCTTCTTTCTTTTTCAATTTGGGACAGTCCTTTATTTGATGTCCTGTCCGGCCACACTTGAAACATGCACCTATTGTCCACCTACAACTCTCCATTTTATGTGGCTTCCCACATCTTGAGCATGACTCAACGGTTGCAAATGAAACGGCATGTGCAATTTGTTGGACCCTTGCTGCTTCAGTCGTAGTAGGATTCGAAAGAGGGAAAGGCCTTAGGGGTGTAGATGTAGGCGGCCTCGAATACATAGTCTGAGCAGGCTGACTAGATGTTGGGTATCAAGAACCTCAGTTCCTCATTGACAGGCTCGAAGGCATAAGACTGCACTAAGCTTGGTGTATTCTGAATTTGTTCTTTTCTTCTCGTGTGCATGTTGTCCAAATCACTTTCGGCAATGAGGGCCAACCTCATGACTTGTGTGTAGGTCATCAACTCAAATAGGGAGATTCTCTCCCTGATCACCGGTTTCAGACCATGTTCAAACTTTTAGGCCTTCATCAGTTCTGTGGCCACTAGCAATGGGGCAAATCTAGAGAGCCTGGTGAACTCAACCTCATATTCACGTACGGTCATTTGCCCTTGCTTCAAAGTTGCAAACTTGATCTCTATTTGCCGTCACTCAAGTGGGGGGAAGTACTTCTCATTGAATACTTCAGATAATTCAGCCCATGTCCAAGGTGTCCCTGACGCTCGGGTCCTTTTGACAAATTTCCACCAAGGATCCGCCTCACCTTCGAGTTGGAAGGTGGCCCAACTCACTTTTTCTTCTTCGGTGCATGGAATTTTTCGAAAAACCTTCTCCATCTGGTTTAACCACTTCTCTACTTCAAGCAGATCAGTTTGACCATAGAAGCTAGGAGGTCTCATCCTCTTGAATTCCTAGAATCCTGAGGGTTGGCGTCTCTCTGCTAGAAATTTGGCTTACTGGTTGGTCAGGGTTTCTAGCAACTACTCGACATGATTGTCAATGTTTACTCCTCAAGAAGGAGTGTTGTTTGTACCCATAGGGGTCTCTTCACTACCTGACGTGTCCCTAGGGTGAACTCTCCTTGACTTATCTCGAGTGGCCATAATGACCTATCATGATCAAACAACGTTGTAGTCAGAAGTGATCATGAAAAGTAGAATCTCACTCGAACATGGGTTAGAGTTTCCTACATTTTGACAGAATCGAAAGCCATTCAAAGGTATGGCTTTGAGTCCTTGGAAGACTTACGGAATAGGGACCGTGGATCCCTCCTACTTTCTGATGGGATCTAATGTCATATATCTGAACTTCATGCTTTGGCTCCAAGTCTCCCATAAGACCTAAAGCCTAATCTCTGATACCAACTGTGACAGAGTCATCGTTGGGTCTCCTATGCCCTGATAGAATTTACTGCCATAGCTCTGATACCATCTATGAAGCCCTGATTTTCCCGGCATATTTTTTTTTTATACATGAAACTCCGGTAAAGTCAGTTCGTCAATACTCAGTACATCCACGTAATGTGGAAATAAAGCAATATAATATATAGGGTTGAACTAAATTTTTTCAATGGGACATATGAAGTAAATAAAATAAACCACCGGTGATGGCCGACCATCACCTAAACAGTGGTGTACAATGTGTCTACACAAGAGATGTACCAAGCCTATATTCAAAAATTTAAAAGCTACTATACCAAATCCAATCAGTAGCGATTATCGAGCTTCTTGCTCAGGCACGTAAATCTGATTCTTCTCAAGTCCAGGGTCGTGATCAAGAGATACACCTGTGAGTTATAGTCGGGTGAGCTAACAATCTAAGTTTAGTAGGAGAAATTCAGACAAATTCACATTTTTCTCTAATGAATTATAAGTTAAGCGAAAGAGTTCAAAACAAGGTTCCAAACTGAATTATGAAACAAGGGTCGGACTTCATAGCAAAATGGACCTTCAAATCATTTTCATATCAATATTGATAGTATGTTCACATCAAAACGAAAACATTTTCGTGTTTAAAACTGAATTGCAAAGCAGAATTTGTCAAACATTTCTCATAAACAAAACTGAGACATGTTCATTTTCATATCAAAGCTGCTGGCATTTTCAAATCAAAATAGAAACCGATTTCAAGGCCATTTTCTTGTTAAAACTGAGTTTCAGTTAATGTTGTAAATGATGAAATTTATCAAAGTTTCAAGGGTTCTAATTTCTCATTCATCTTAGCATAGGCAGAAAATAGAAGCGGAACAATGTCAAATGTCCAAAGTGTTAGAGTTCAGAAGTCATGTCCATGGGTTCATAGTTCATGGTTTCAGAGTGTTAGAGTTCAGAGTGTCATAGGGTTCAGAGTTTCAAGGTTTCAGAATTTTCAGATCTCCAGGGCTTCAGATTCAAATTATAGATATACTACTGTACCAATCCTCTTGTTCAGATTTTCAGAATTTGAAATTCAAATTACAGATATACTATTGTACCAGTCCCATTGTTCAGTTTTTCAGAGTTTCAGTTTCAAATTACAGATATAATGTTGTACCAGTCCCATTGAATAATTGTCGCACCAGCTTAAATAACAGATTTACCGCCGCACCAATTTAAATTACGGGTTAATCGCCACACCGGTTCCAATTATGGATTAACCATCGCATCGGTTCAAATTATGAATTCCATGGTTTCAAAATTCATACTCAAAGTTCTTAATCTGTGTCGGATTCAATACTCAATTCAGAGTTCTTATACAGAGTCTAGATTTAGATTCATTTGAGGATTCACATACAAAGTTTGAATGTACATGTCCGATTCATATTCGTATCGGGTTTAGTGCATACACATATTCGTGTCAAATTCATGGTTCATAGAAGATTCATGTACGAAGTGTTGTTCTAGATAAATAGATTCTAATTTGGGTATCTTATTTCAGAGTTCATTTTCGGAGATTCGGATTCAATCGCAAAAATGTATCTTTTTTTTCAAAGTTTAAAAGTTTCGAAAGTATTTTCATATCATATTCAGAGTTCAGAGCCAAAAAGTTCAATATTCAATGTCAGAGTCAAAGTTCTAATTTTTTATATTCAAAATGCAAATCAAACAGTGTTCGGTAATTCTAAGAGTTTAGAAACTAGTCCATTACTTTGGCGTTTTCATATTCAAAGATGGTTAATTTCTTAATTTAAAAATTATTTCAAAATCAAGAGAATAGCATACAAGTCAAAGTTCTAAACAAACATCAAAAGCATCTATGATATCAAACATCAAAAGCATCTATGACATCAAAGTCAAAAGTGCATATGGGTAGTGAGTTTCCCCTACCTCGGTTGCAAAATCATGTAAAGTCACGCAAAATGGTACAAAAGTCCTCACAGACGTTCCAAAACCTTAACCTACATTACGAAGCATTCGTATACTTACATGTTAATGACTAAATATCACACATGTCGAAGTTCCTAAAGTTTTCTCAAAACTAGGGAGAAAAGGACAAGTTCGCGTTAACTTTAGATCATATAAACCTTTTCCCTACTTGCCACTTAATTTTGACCTCTAAAACATTAAATTTATAAAATGTATAATTCATATAAGTTATAGATCTCATTGTCTTCTTTCCAACGCCTCAAGAATCATGTGATTCCGAGTTCAGAGCAAAATGTTATAGTGAAAACAGGGGACCAAGCTCGAGTTGGATTCAGGCAAGCTCGAACTTTCTCCAGTGGCACGCACAACCAAGCTCGAGCTGCCTTTACCTGAGCAGTTTTGGCCTAAAAACTCAGCTCAAGCTGGGTCAAAGTGAGCTCGAGCTGGCTTTCCTACAATCCAAAATTTCAGAATTGGTTCATCTTCCCCGAACTTCGACAGAACCGATACCAATGCGCTTTAACCAAAACTAAGACACTTATATACGATTAATCCACAAAATTTACCTTCTAAATTTATGCATGTAAGATTCCCGATGATCGGATCGACAGAAATCAACGCCGAAGCTCTCACTCGTCTCTTCGATGATTCGATGTCTCTCTCTAATCCAAACCCAAATTTCTCGAATCCTTGCACGGAATCCAAACGTACACAATCAAATCAAAATCTCACACCTCCTCCTACAATCTTCGCATGAATGCGAAGGGTTTCGAAATTTACCTTCATAATGCACATGTATGTGAAAATCGATGGTTGTCAACGTCGAGATTATCGACTCGAAAGCGATCTACCGATTGATTGTTCAATTTCCTTTGCTTGGGTCAAAATGAAGTCAAAATCGAAGCTCCATTAGTCGAAGTTTGTGGAGTAGGAGGAGAGTTCGAAAAGCTCGGAGGATTGTGATCTCACGGGGTGGATTTTCTAAGGAGAAGGGTGAGTTCAAAAATATTTGAGGGCAGTGGTCTCACTATTTGGAATTTCTCCAAGAGAAGGGGTGTTCTCACGGAGAGCTCCTCATGAATTCAGTGTTCTCAAATTGTGTCTGTCACAATGCGTGGAAACCACTATAAACCCAAGGGTCATGATATGGTGCACGGTTGGTACATCAACTTCAGTGTACAAGCCTATAAAACACATGCCAAAACTAAGGGTTCAATGTTCATTATGGGTCTTGACTTGTTACACAATCGTACATCTCTAGTTGTCTCTCTTGGAATTATTAATCAGATTATTCATGGTGCACGACGCACGACTCTCCTGATTCGAATCACTAAATCAGAATAAATGGTTTCAGAATTTCGGGGCATTACATCATGGTGCTTGAAATAGGTGGAATCGAACTTGGTCTGATCCCGGGTTTGAGTTGTGTGTATCACACACTGAACGCGTAAGGGTTCAAGGTTCAAGCTAGTGTTCGAATTAGGAAATTGGTTTTTAGAATTTGGGCATCGAGTGTGTTTACCCAATCAAGGTGGATGAGCTAGAGGCCCCATCACAGTCATCAACATCTTGACCAAAGTCCAATCGATCAAGGGAGTCGTATCCTCATCGAAGGTCAATTATTCAATGCTAGAAAATCAGGGTTGTTACAAAAAAATGAGTTCAGAAGCCATGCATGCATAGCTTAAGAATCTCAATGGTTTGTACATGCGTGCATTGTATGCTCGCATAGCTTAGCTATTGTCTGTTCAGATTTGAGGCCTTTTCTACAATTCCTCGAACCTCCCCCATACATTGGTTTCAAGATTCCCGATACTTCCTACATTCTAAATACCCAACGCTCTCGCCGGTCAAGAGAGGTCACCCTCTTATTGGGTCTTTCGAGAGATCGCGGTATTGCAAGAAAATTCATGCCCTTAAAGATCAAGAGATCTCTCTTTGATTCATAAAAGGGCATCCGGGCCCCGCCATAGGAGGCTTTCGGGGTGTTAACGCCATCTGAGAAGGGAGTTCAAAGGCCCCAAAAAGCACCAAAAGGAAAGAAAAAAAGCCAAGAAGAAAAAAAGAGAGGGAGATTCAAAAAATTCCTTTCAAAAAGTTCAAATAAAATCATCCAAAAATCAACAAAAAAAATCATCAATAGTCAAAAACTAAAAAGAGAGTAAGTGTTGCTATAATCACGACATCACCTCACCTGCCATTATCCCTTGGGGAAAGTGGAAGAAGAAAGGAAGCCTTTGGTCCTTACCCGAGAAATCCATACCGCACCCAACTTCAAAGAATGTTTTGGCCGGTCGATCCCGCCACCATTGACCCAGATTCATCCCCGCCACATCCCTACATGAAGGAGATTCCTATCTCCACCCCATATAACATCACCAGACCATTCAGTGCACCCATTTTCCCCTCCACATCAACCCAATAATCACCCAAATTTCCCCGTATCGACCCAACATACACCCAGTTTTCCACCCCAAGTGCCATTAAATCCATAATAAACCCTCCAAAACCTTCACACCTCATTCACCCAAAACACCAACCCCAATCAACCACCCATAGCCCACACCACCCAAGGCTCCCGCCATCAACCATGGAGCCACCCGAGTAGCCCACAAAGACCACATACCCAACCACAAACCTATTCAGGTCCAAATCCAAGGGCCACCTTCTCAAACCATCCATCATTCCCCCAATTTCCCACATACAACCACGCCCAACAAACACACCCCATTCCCCCCTCAAATGCCAAACCCATTTCGCCCAATTCCACAACCTGGCATGAGCCCTAACCACTCACAACCGCCATAACCAACCTAACATGGGAACCCATCACAAACCTTCAACCACCCCCAATTCCCACATCCTCTCACCCCCAACCAAATCACCCAAATTCCCATCAAGTATAGTGGTCTCATCAGGAACCCACTCAACCCCTCCAAAATCCACCATTCACACATCCTCCTCACTCAACAAACCAATCATCAAAACCCTCATCAATCACAGTTGCCCCACCAGGCACCCACTTAACCCATTCAGAATTTGCCTGATAATCTCATCCCTCCTCCAGCATTTGTTGATGCGGGTAATCAATATGAGGAAGACGAGGCCCGAAATAGTGAGGCCTACATGGGGGCTTTTGCAAGTTTCTTCACAAACCAATAGGCAGTCGGGAATGATTTGGGGAGCAGCCCAGGCACTACCATCTAGGGAGTCTGAATTGTTGAGAGAACAAATGGAAAAAATGTAGAAATAACTGATGAAGCTAGGAGGGGCCGAGATCCATGCCACCGATTTTTCTGCCCTATGCTTATTTGCCGAGGTGCCTTTGTCACCTAAATTCAAAGTGTTGTCATTCGATAAATATCATGGCACCGGCAAACCTATCGCCCACCTCAGTCCTATTATGGGGATATGTGCCAATATGGCGGAGATGACCGCCTCCTCATCAAAGTGTTCTAGAAGAGCCTCACGGGCCCAACACTAAGATGGTTCACTTCTATTGAACCAACCATGATAAAAATATGGAGAGACCTCACTCACATGTTTCAAGAGCAATATGTCTACAATATCGACATTGAATGGCACAAGTTTTATTTGGCCTAGTTGAAACAAAAATTCGATGAGACTTTTAATGAGTATCTCGTAAGGTGGAGGACCCTAGTAGCCCAAGTGAGGAACCACAAACTAGAGGAATAAATTGAGATGATCTCAAAAATCGTGTTACCAGTTATATCTGATTTTTTAGTATACCAATAGCAGGCTAGTTTTGCCGATTTAGTGAGAAATGCCAACCACTGTGAAGACACTGTAAGAGAGGATTGGTTAAAATCGTGGCTAGTGAGGCCCGCAAATTCATAGAGCAGAGGAATGAGAAAAGGATAGGGGCAGAAGTACAAGCAATAATGACCTCACAGCCCACCATGAGCATAAAACCATTCCAATTTCCAACACAGGCAAATCCAGCACAATGGCCCAGGGGCATAGATGACCCCCAAACAAAGAAGCACCCGATTTAACGGAGTATTCACTCCCTTGGGACAATCCTTAAATGTCCTTTTGCCATTGTTAATAGAGATTGGTTTGGTAACCCCATTTCAGCCGTGACCTTCGCCGAATCCACTCCCAAGGAACTTCGACCCTAACATGCACTGCAACTTCCATCAGGGATCGAGACATTCAACCGATCGATGCTTTCCTTTAAAGAAGGCGATATAAGATCTAATTGAGGTGGGAAAAGTCATCCCTCTAGTGCCTCCCCAAGCAAATCTGCATACCAATATACTCCAAGCGCCATTGTTGCCACACCCGTAAGGGGGAATGGGCCCAAGGCTGTTAGTGGTTCTAGAATTGCTTGTTGTTATTATTACAGTTGTGGTAAAGATAAGGCAGCAAAAACAAACTAAAAAGGGGAAATAAAATGGAGTGAAACAGCACTAAAATAGCAATCTAAAACATTGTCCTGTAAGATCCAAGGCCTATTGTAGCAGGTTTTACTAAGAGTTTATCCCACAAGGAAGTTTGACCTAAAAACGCAAGGGTTGTATAGTAGACCTCTAGATCTGGCTACAGATCTGGCAGCACTAACCTGTACTAGAAAGCAAAGGAAAAGAAAGGGAGTTTAGGTTATCATAATCAACACTAAAATAGAAAAGAAAATCACAGATCTACACTACAAGAAAGGGTTTTAGAAAGGGGTGGATCTGGATTTGGAAAATCAAATGGAAAATTGGTGAGAAGTACTAAAATAGGGACTGATATTTTTTGTTGAAACAAGGGCTGATTAAGCAAAGCAAGGGGTGGATCTACATCTGTCCTTCATTTGGAAGCAAGCTCAAATGCAAGGAAGAATAATCCAATTCATCCCTGAGATGTGGACTAGTCTTAAGGCTGTGATCTTTCCATTGAGTGGTCATAGATCATCCCCAAAGATATACTCCAGTCATGGGGGTAGAAATTAGAATAAGAAAATTACTGCAGCTGCTATGATTACCTGGCTACAAGCTCATGCATCCATAGGAGCATACAATCCATAAAAATCTTAAAAAAACTCAAGAGCATTACAAACTGAATGATTCAATAAAAACAGCTTTGCATTGCTTACAAAATACTTACAATGTCAGCCCTTTAAGCTGCAGTCAATGCAGACTCCAAACCTTTACAAGCTTTCACTGTCTTTTTACAACATACACTCAGTCCTATCTATTACACAAGGAATTAGTCAACAAATGTTGAGCCAAGGAAGGAAGAAAAAATAAAAAAGATGACCTAACCCTAAATGACCTAAGCACAGAAAGCCTCCTGGCCCAGAGCAAAATTAGGTAAATGTTGGATACTTATTTCTGGCTAAAATTACAGCTTAAATACAATCCATGCAAAAATATCTCAATGTTTTGGCCAATCAAAAAGAAGCTGTTGTCGTGGCCATTTGTGGCCAAGTAATTGCCTTGGGATGTGGGGGACAACCAAGCACATTGGGATGTGTGCCCTAGATGCTGTGGAATCTCCAAAATATCTCTGCATGCTTGGGAAATCTGGAACTCGAGCCTCGAGAGGATGAATGGCTAATATTTTACATCTCGAGTGGATCTTGAGTGGTTGAATTAATTGCTGAAGGGGGCTCGACAGGCTGAAATGGCTCAGGTTATGTAGCTCGAGCAAATGAGGCTTCAGGCATTTTAGCTCAACAGGCTCTTGATAGGATGAAGCTTCAAATAATATTGCTCGAAAGGTTGTCGACAGGATGACTTTCTTTCATTTGCAACTCGAGAGGTTGGATTTGAACTGCTCGAGGTGTCTTTTAGAGCTTCTCGACAGGCTAAATGCTTCAGCCTTAACTGCTCGAGATGACTTTCTGAAGGTGTATCTGCTCGAGACCACTTGAGCAGATATTCTTTGGATTAACTCATCTTCTCGAGATGTGCTCGAGATGAGTTTCTGAAGTTGTGAACCTCTCGAGATCTGCTAGAGCTGGCTTTCTGTAGGTTTTAACTGCTCGAGAACCACTCGAGTTAATTTAAGCTGCACTTGAACTTCTCGAGAACTGCTCGAGCTATCATTTGTGATCCTCTGCAACTGTGCACAGCTTGCTACAACACTCTTCTCAGCTTGGGCCCATCCTTCTTCCCTCTGTTGGGATTCTAGGGTCCTTTAGGCAAGCCAAATGATCCCTATGGTGCAGACCACCAAGGTGCACTCTCTGTTCTTCAATCAGCTCAAGATTTGGTTTTGAATTCTCTCTTCTTGGCCTCCAAAGTATAGACCGTTGCATTAAGCTACAGTTTTATTCCTAACTACAAAACATACTCAAATAATAGTTATTAGATGACTCAAAGGTATAGTAAAGGCTAGGTTAAGAGGTGAAAAATGGTATTTTTCAGTTATTAACACACCCTCAAACCTAATCTTTGCTAGTCCTCGAGCAAAACAAAAGTTAAGCAATTACTCTAAAAATTTAAATGTCACTTTTGTAGGGAGCACGAATGCATTTAGCTTATGCATCAAGCCTTTTAAACCCCTAGGTGATCCCTAGTGGAGGAATGAAGTCTCCTGAGGGTTTTCAGTGAAGGTACCCACAAACTTCCTAATGACACAGTTAAACCAAGTGCACACCTTAACAAGTTAGATTTCAACATATAAAATTTTATTCCACCCTTGACTTTTCAAATTAGAGGAGTTTTAAAATAGTGGATGTAAACAATTTAACACCTACATCATGCATTTATGCTCATCACAACAAATCAGTTGACATCAAGAATGTAATGTGTGCAAAACAGTACTAAGCTTATCATTAGTTCAAAAATTAGGTTCAAACAGTGCCCCAATGAATTTTAATTTCAGACCCAATGCTTACCAGGGTTGTCTCTCACAATTGAATTTGAGGGTGCTCAATTTCACTCCAGCTGAAGAGTAGTTACAGACCTCAAATAGGTTTGCAAGTATGAGCATAGGCATTTGCTTCAAATTTCTGACATCATCATGTACTTCTCACCATAGATCCGACATCCCCTCATATTCACATGACAACTCACTTCACTTTGGATCAACAAGGTCTTTTTGATGGGTTGTAATGTGGCTTATGGGTGAGGTTTAAAAAGAATAAGAGGGGTAAAGTGGATTCAAACTGAGAAATCAGCAAGGGGATGAGGTGATTCCTTACTTCACCTTCTTCATCACAGCACAACTTCATCCTCCAACAGGTTTTCCAGATCTGAAGTGGCCATCTTCTTCTCCTTCTTCCAATTTTTAGATAAAGTATTTCTTTTGACTTCTCTTTATATATATATATATATATATATATATATATATATATATATTTTATGAAGTGCCACACATATACCACTTAGTACTATTTATAATTTGCTTTTCTTCTCCTTCCACCAAATGTTGGACCCAGCCCACCTATCTTCAAATTCTTCTCCTTTACCTATTGGATTCTCAGAGTGAGGGTAAGGTTGAATTAGGTCAAGAGGTTTAGGTTCAAGTATTTTGGTGTTTGTTGAAGAGAAATTGGATTTTAAAGGCTCAAAGAGTGTATGCAAAGGGCCGTTGAATGGGTAGGGAATTTTAAGCTCAAATTGTCCAAATGAAAGCCTTAGATCATCTCCTTAGTGTCATGAGTGTTGTCAAACAATTTCAATTTGGGGGTGCCTAACTTCTAGTGACAAAGTGTTGAGTTAGTCATTCCTTGGAGCACAAAAATTTGCCAAATATACTCTTCAAAAGATAAACTGTTTGTATGGGCCCAAATCTCACTGGGTATGGTCTTCCTTTGAACTCATGGGGCATGTCTTCACCTTTTTCTCTCCTTACAGCTTACTAAGTGCTGCTTGTAAAAGATTTTTCTTGATGCTTACTTCATGAAAGTGTTGAATATTTAGAGGATTTCAGTGTTAAAAAATCTGCATTATTTTTAAATTTCCTCATATACAAAATTGCTTAGGTGAACTTCACTCTTTTTGTTTCAAAATTGACTATTACTGCTGCACTTAGCTTAACTAATTCATTGATCTTCCTACTGGTCTACCCTGCCATACCCCCAAACCTAAGATAAATAGTGTCCTCACTGTTTCAATGTATATATGCAATTAGGGGCAGCAGGGTATGCAAAAGATTATCACAGTAAAGCAGAAAACAGGAATGTACAAACAAAGAAGCACCATCCAAATAACACACAAAAGATTATTTTCATTAACAAAATCAATATCAAACAAGACTGTTTACAGACTTAACAAGAGACTGAAAATAGACAACTACTTCTAAAACAGAAAATACACACAGACTCCTAAGTATAAAATGACTACACTAAAGCCTAGTCTGAATCTGAATATGAAAGTAGGTCTATGGGTAGTTATGGAGCCTTGGCTTTCCCTTTCTTCACATATTCAGCTTATGCAACACCAGCCTTGGTCCTTGTGGCAGCCGGTTTCTGTGGCTTGGTGCCGCTCTTCTCCATGGAAGGCTCCTTTAAAGACACACCCTTAGGCACAGAAGGGTTCATCATTGAAAAGGTGGAGGTCATTGTGTCCAACATCCTGCCCAACTGAGCTGCCTTCATCTTATACACCATATACAAATCCAAAACACCTTTTAGTTGCTGCCAGTGTTTCTTCTTCTCCTTCTCTAGATCCTCCCTCATGAGAGGCATTTGGTATTCATAATACTCCCTCACCATTGTTGTCACCTGCTCCACCACTAATGTTACATCCATTCAAGCATAAGGATCAACAGACATAGATTTAATGAGGGTGTAAAACTTGGGAATGGGGATGAATGAAGTAAGGACAATGGTCTTCTAATTAGGTTCATCAATCCTAGGGTGTAAAACAGGGGTGGTGGTCAGGTCAATGTAGGTGGGTGTAGGTGATGGGGGTGGAAGGATAGGTGTCAACTCCTCCTCATAGGTGGAGGGAAATGGTATCAGGGGCAGCTCCTCCTCTTCAAAATTAGTTTGTATAGCAGTAGAGGTGGAGGTAGATCTGATAAGGGCCAGCTCTTCATAATCAGGGTCTGTCTGTGTGGCAGTAGCTGCTGTAGCCACTGAAGTTGAAGGATAGGGTGAAGGAGGTGGTGTGGGTACAAGTGTTGGAGAGGGTGTAGGCTATTGGGCTATTGGGTGTAAGATCTGAAGGGTTGATTGGATGGAATGTAAGCTATCTTGGATGGTGGCTTGGTGTGTAGTATTGGTAAGGAGTTGGGTTTGGAGAGAGGTAAGGAAGGAAATGATTTGGGCAAAGGAGTCAGGTATGGCTGGGGTTATAGGTAGGGTGGGTGGGATTAGTTAGATGGGTGAAGTAGGGACATGGTTAAAGTGGGTAGGTTGTGGAGAGTCTGGGAAGGGTGTATATTCATGCCTGATATCTCTCACATTGGAGTCTATCATGGCAGAGTACCCCTCAATGGTGAAGTGGTCTTGGTCATGGGAAGGTGTAGGTGTAAGGGAATGGGTAGGGGAGGCAATAGGGTGTTGGTATCTTTTCATGTCTAGGTTCTGATGTTATTAAAGTGATGAGATGGTAAAAATCAGAAGATAAAGGTAGAGGAAGATCATAAATCATTGCCTGCAATTATTTCTTCCTCCCTCACAAAGGAGTAAGAGGAAGAACTATTGGTTGTTTTGAAAGAACATAGAAGGGCAATTGGCTGGACTATTGCTGATTTGGGAGGAATCAGTCCAGCTGTTTGCATGCACAAAATCCATTTGGAAGAAGATGCAAAGCCTTCTAGGGAAATGCAAAGGAGGCTGAACCCTCATATGCAAGAAGTGGTCATGAAAGAGGTTGTTAAGTTGTTGGATGCAGGGGTCATTTACCCCATTTCATATTCAGCTTGGGTGGCACCTACACAGGTGGTACCTAAGAAATCTGGGATCACTATTGTAACCTCAGATTCTGGTGAGCTTATGTCAACCAGACAAACAACTGGGTGGAGGGTCTGTATTGATTACAGAAAATTAAATGCAATGACCAGAAAAGACCATTTCCCCCTCCCATTCATTGATCAGATTTTAGATAAGCTAAGAAAAGCTTATTATTCGCTTTTCTTGATGGTTACTCGTTACAACCAGATTCCCTGTACCCACAAGATCGTGAAAAGACCCCATTCACTTGCCCTTTTGGCACTTTTGCCTATAGGAGAATGCCTTTTGGTCTTTGTAATGCTCCTGCTACCTTTCAAAGATGCATGTATTCCATTTTCTCTGATATGATTAACCAATTTATGGAGATTTTTGTGGATGATTTTTCAATCTACGGAGACAGTTTTCCCGTGTTTACATCATCTCAAATTGGTATTAGATGTGAAGAAACCAATCTAGTTTTGAGTGGGAAAAGAGCCATTTCATGGTCACCCAAGGCATTGTCCTTGGCCATGTTTCCTAAAGGCATTGAGGTGGAGAGCAAAAATTGATTTAATTGCACATTTACCACCTCCCAAAACCGTTAAACAAATCAAGTTTTCGACATCTTTGGATTTTCTGAAGGTTCATTAAGGACTTCAGTAAAATAACCAAGCCTCTTTGTCTTTTGTTGTGCCAAGATGTCCCTTTTGTTTTCAATAATGAATGCATGAAGGCTTTTGAATTCTTAAAAAACTGTTTGATTTCAGCTCCAATATTGCAGTCTCCAGATTATTCACTACCTTTTGAACTGATGTGTGATGCATCAGATTATGCTTTGGGAGTCGTCCTTGACAGAAAGGAAAAACTGCCTCATGTCATAGCTTATGCCAGTAGATCAATGATTGATGCACAGCTCAATTACACAACAACTGAGAAGGAGCTGCTGGCAATTGTTTTTACTTTAGAGAAATTCAGGTCATATGTCTTGGGTTCACAAATAGTGGTGTTCACTGACCACTCTGCTTTGAAATACCTTCTATCTAAGAAGGACACCAAACCAAGATTAATCAGATGGATTCTCCTATTACAGAAATTTGATTTACAGATCAAAGATAAAAAGGGGGTGGAGAATGTGGTGGCTGATCACCTGTCTAGAATTTTAACTGCTGAGATTGATAGGCTACCTATCAATGAATCTTTCCCTGATGAGCAACTTTTTGCCATTAGTGTACACACTCCTTGGTTTACAAACATAGTCAACTTTTTGGCTACTGAAAGAACTCCTCAACATTGGAATAAAATGGATAAAGATCTTTTCTTCTCAAAGGTTAAACATTTCATCTGGGAAGATCCTTATCTGTTTAAGAGTTGTGCAGACCAAATAATAAGAAAATGTGTCCCTGACCAAGAATTTCATAGAATACTTTCTGTCTCATGAACAGGCCTGTGGAGGTCATTTTAGTGGAAACAAAACTGCTGCAAAGGTTTTGCAGTGTGGATTTTATTGGCCTACACTTTTCAAAGATGCTCTGCAGCATTGTAAGTCTTGCCAGAACTATCAGAAATTGGGCAGCATTTCCAAGAGAAACTCAATGCCTTTTGGTATTTTGGTAGTTGAGTTGTTTGATGTTTGGGGGATAGACTTCATGGGTCCCTTTCCTCCTTCCAATGGGTATAATTTCATTTTAGTAGTTGTGGATTATGTATCGAAATGGATTGAAGCCACAGCCACTAAAACAAACGAGCACAAAGTGGTTCTTAAATTTCTTAAGGATCACATTTTTTCCAGGTTTGGTTTTCCCAGAGCCATTATTAGTGATGGGGGAAGCCATTTTTGTAATAAACATTTTGAAACTTTATTGAAAAAATACTCTGTGACTCATAGAGTAGCCACTCCATATCATTCACAAACCAGTGGACAAGTGGAGATTTCCAATAGAGAAATCAAACATATTCTAGAAAAGATTGTGAAGAAGGGCAGAAAGGATTGGTCCTTTAAGTTGAATGATGCATTGTGGGCATACAGGACAGCCTATAAAACCCCAATTGGCATGTCCCCATCCAGGTTGGTATATGGCAAAGCATGCCATTTACCAGTAGAGTTAGAATATAAAGCCTTTTGGGCCATTAAAACATTGAACATGGATCTAACTACTGCTGGTAATCACAGGAAACTGCAACTTGCTGAGTTGAAGGAGCTGAGAATGGATGCATACACAAATTCAAGATTTTACAAAGAGAAAGTCAAAACTTTCCATGATAAAAATTTATTGAGAAAAGAGTTCACAGCTGGCTCTAAGGTATGGTTATTTAACTCAAAACTCAAGTTTTTTCCATGAAAGCTGAGATCCAGATGGGAAGGGCCATACACTGTCATTCAGGCAGCTCCTTCGGGAGCTGTTGACATCCTTGATCCAAGTAATGGAAAAATCTTGAAAGTAAATGGTCAGAGGCTCAAACCATGCATTGAAAATACCCAGGAGCCTATGCTGCCCATCTATCATCACGAACCTCCCAAAATCTGATGGTAGATAATCAGACATTATGTTTTTATTTCATAGTTTTGCTTAGTTTCTTTGTTTCTATTTTTATTCATGATTTGCCTCTTTTCGCATGGTTTAAATATGTAAAAGTTAAGTCATAGTAATAATTATCTTTTCAAGAAAGTTCAATTTACTTTTTTCAAAAGACTCGATTTGTAACGAAAGTCAAAGCAAGGATTTGCTTTTCAAATAGTTGGTTCTGAAGCTATTTTATTTTCGATAAGATATTTCTGAAGCTAGTTTCTTTTCGAAAAGATGTTTCTGAAGCTATTAACTTTTCGAATGGTACTGATGCCATTCGCAGTTGTCAAAAGGTCTATTTTGGAACTTTTCGAAAACTTAAAAAGGACTTTGCGAAATTAACTCTGAGCATATTTAAACCCTTTCGAAGTAAGGGTTTCATATTCGAAAACTTTCTGAAGAGCGACCTGTTCCACTGAAACCCTATTTCTTTCTTTCCTTGCGCGATTTGAGAATCTTGCTACACTTTTCTTCACCTTTGTTCGATCATTTGAGTTTTCAGAGAAGGATTTTAGCTTCTAGTCTGGGGGATTTCAGCAAGCAAATAACACGTTCAATCAAAAACCCTAGATCTCAGTATTTCTCTGCACATTCTCTCAGTTTATCATTTGAAAATTTTGATTTTGTTTCAGCATCTGTTGTGGGCATTTTCATACATCAATTTAGAATGGGAAAAGCGGAGAAATCGTTGCCTGTCATGTTCCCAAAATCCTCTGCTAAGTTAGCAAACCTACCCCAAAAGGAAAAACCAAAACTTCAGCCAAAAGAAAACTATCAATGGATAAAGCGGATAGGGTGGAGAAAGGGAAGAAAGTGAGACATGAGGAACCCATCCCTGCAGGTGCTAGTCCTGAGCCTGAGCTTCCTCCTCTGCCTATACATTTGGTACTGCCAAATCCATTCATTGAAGCTCAGCTAATTCTGGTGATTGTGGATGAAACTTTTTTCGTCAACAAACCGGATTGTCTGTTATCTTTAAGATACATAAGAGATGCCTCACTAAGCAATATCCTTACCCCCTTGCCAGAGAAAATTTACCCACGAATGGTGAAGTTATGGTATCAAAACCTAGTAAAGGTCACTGAAAGAGATGTTGATGTCCCTACTCTGGTTATCTTTATTGATGATTGCGATCTTACTGTCACATTTGAAGACATAGGGAATGCTTTGGGGATACCCTTCCAATTTGATCCTTCTGGTCCATTGGCTGCTCCAGAAATAGCCTCCTTTAGAGAAATGGCTACACATTTAACCCAAGGAATTGTTGGCACTTGACAGTCCATCATGAGAAGAGACCTAGCCCCCCAATTTCTATTGATGGATTCCATTTTGAGGGGAAGTTTTTATGTCACCGGGCACAGCCAAGAGAGGAGAACACCAATTCTGGAGGCTCTCTTTCATTTTCCTAAGGGGCAATTTTTCAATACCCCTATGTTAATTTTTGAAGCCATGGCTGATAGTAGTGCCAAGTTGAAAAAGGAGTAGAAATTAGCTGGCCTCCCATTTGGTAGATTGATCATAGCCCTCCTCAGAGCCAAGTTTGACATTGATAATGAGGAGCCATTTGAAGTCATTGCTCCTCACAATTTTGGGAAAAAGGCTTGGACTACAAGCCAAGCCATGCTGAGAAGAATGCGAGAGGAAGGTGAACTGCACCGCACTGATAATGAACTGCACCTTCACTGCACCTCTACATTAATGAACACTCACCTACACTGCTTAATGAACTCCGCCTCTGGTTCCCTTAGAACCGGTTTTGCAGATCCCGAGGTGACCAGCTCTTTTATTTGCACCACTTCTTGAAGCAACTCGCTGCACGACCAGTGGTGACCAGCTCTTTATTGAAGAAACTATCCTTCCCATGGTGACCAGCTCTTCAGCTGCACCAATTCTTGAGGAAGTTGGCCTTTCACCCTCCTCCCCTAGTCCAGCCCCTGCCACTTCACCTATCCCAGCTATCACATCTCCCATACCCTCCATTATTCCAATTATAGATTCCCCCTCTACACCAACCACTCCAACCATAGTCACACCACCAATTTCTCCCACCAATGCCCATGTTTTGGCTGCAGACTTTATTGCCCAATCTCCCTGCACTCCTCTGCTCTAAAGCCCCTCAAATTCACCTCTCATTCATTACACAACCAAGTATCCCTTACACCAACCTAAGCCTTTCACTCTGAGGCTTATTCCTCCTTCGATCTATTTTTGAAACCGTGGGGCTTGAACCTATCCCTATACCCTGACCCTCATCATTTCACTCACTTACCTACTTCTCCTTCTGACCATTGCACCTCCACCCTCCACTTCAGTTGTACCAGGTCCTATGCCCACCTCTCCCCACACCGCATCTATTAACCAAATACTTGCCTACCTCCACCATCCAAGCTCAACTACAACTCAACACAGAAACCACCAGGACCAATGACCTTCTCCAAACCTTAGCCTCCACATCCCACACAACCACCATTACCCTGTCACCTCATTGATTCCCATGCTACCCAAAGCCCGAACCCTGGAGGTAGTATTGGTTGATCTGCCCACCCCCACCACTACTGCCCATGCTACCCAAACTGAACCTGAAGTCCCTTTGGTTGCGTCCCCTTCACCACTCCTCACTTTCTCTGAGCAAGCCACTCAGACCGACCCTGAAGTCCTCCTTCTGGACACTTCTTCTCCCCCTCCCACAGCTGGGACACCTTTGGTCCCCTACCATTCCATTCCCCTTCCCAGATTTTCCACCCTTAGAAGAGCCATGGAAGAAAATCCTTATAATATTCAGAGATGTTCTCAAGAGCTGATTTACAAGCCTACATTAGAACCCTTATGAAAACCAGATTCAAATTGGAGTTATTTATGAAATTTGAGAGAGAGAAATGAAGGACTTGTCAATCAAACTTTTTGATGGTTCGGAGGAGCAAAGACACAGACTATGTTAAGCACATGTGACCAGGAAAAACTGAAGACCACTAGACTTGGCAAGTACATTGGCCTCACCAAAAAGATCAAATCAGAGGAATACACTGAGCTCCAAAACACAATCCAGGAGACAGCTCAATCAAGTTCAAACTCCAATACTGATTCTAGTTCTTATTCTGACAGTGACTCCAGTTCTGAGCCAATTGAACCAACTTACGATACAGATTTTGACCCCAGTTATTAAAGCACTTTATACTTATCTGTAGTATAAGTTCGTAATATAAATTCTGGTTTTTCTTGTGAAATTGCTGTGCATTTCTGCCTGTCCTCTTGTCATCATGATTTTTTTCTTGCTTATGTCTCTTCTCTGCTTTGGACTAGTGTGGACCCTGCTCCCCTTTGGTTTGGGGGTGTGACAGAAATGTCAATAATCAATAATTGAGTTAACATTAATACAGCTTATGATCAGTGGAATTTTTGAAAATAAAGTAATTTCACACCTGCTGTTTTGAAAAAAAAAAAAAAAAAAAAAAAAATATGAAGTGAAAAACTTTTTGAAATTAATTTCTAGTGTAATTCTAATACTTTCATGAAGTGAATGTCAGGAAATTTCCAAAAGAAAATTGATGTTTTAGTAAACCTAAAAAGAAGGAAAATAGTGAAGATACACCTCAGGAATTTGATAAAAAAACCACACCCAGTAAGGTTTGGGCCTGAAATGTATTCTTTGGAGGTATGAATTGGCAATTTTTTTTTTCTGCTTTTGGGACTGATTGAATCTGCTCACTTGCACTAGAAGTTACACATATCCAAATTGAAATAATTTGATAGCACTCCTGATATTAAAGACATGATGTAAGGCCTCCTTTTGGACAGTTTGAACCTTACAAAGCCCCACCTTTTGAAACTGCCCTTGATACACACCATTTGAGCTGTACAAATCTAAGATTCCTTTGAAACCTCATCTAATAACCTCATCAACTTCATTTAGCCTAACCCTCACTCCGAGAAGTCAGAAGATAAAGGGAAGGAAGCTGAAGAAAGGAGAATTGAGTAACAATTTGATAACAAAAGAAGAGTACAAGTTGAAGGCAATGATGTAACAGCAGAGGAAATGTGGCATTCCAGTCAATGCTAATTTGAAAAAAAAAAAAAAATATTTGAGCAAAACAAAGAGAGAGAAGGCATTTCATTGGAAGTTTGAAAAAGAAAGAGAAAAAGATGGCCACTTTGGCTCTGGAAATTCAAAGAAGAAAATGAAAATATGCTCAAGTAAAGAAGGTTTGTATATCACCTCCTTACCTTGACTGACTTCTCAAATTTGAACACCATTCCACCCCTTTAGTCTTGAGAAATTTCACCCATAAGCCACATTACAACCCCAGTGAAGTCCTTACTGATCAATGATGGATTGAGCTATCACATGGAGATAAGAATTTGTGTAATCTATGGTGAAAAGAGCAGTGAATTCCGAACTAAAAGCAATGCCTATGCTCATGCTTACAATCCTATTTGAGGGTTGTAACTGCTCTTGAGCCGTGTGAAATAGTACAACCCTCTTACTTGCATGTTGAGTGAAAATCCTGGTGAGAGTTGGGTTTGAAATCAACTCATTTGGGTAACATCGAAGCTGGATTCCTAAATAGAAGGCAAGCTGTTCATTAATTTTTCTTGTAAATAACCTTTGACATAAATTGACTGAGTAGTAACAAGAATTACAGTAGAATTTTAGTTTTGAACTGATGTTTTTCTTGAAAAATCTTCTTACAATATGACTGATGCAGGTGTGAATAAACAGATTGGATGAAAGTTCGCTGTAACAGAACTGCTGTAATCTTAACTGATTCATTGGAGAAGTTTGTGGGTACCTTCATTAAAAACCCTCAGGAGACTTCACTCCTCCACTAGGGATCTCCTAGGGGTTTAAAAGGCTTGTTGCATATGCTAAATGCAACTGTGCTCCCTACAAAAGTGGTTGTCTACTTTGTTTTTATTTTGTCTTTGCTCAGAGACTAGCAAAGCTTAGGTTTGGGGGTGTGTTGAGAACTGAAAAATACCATTTTTCACCCCTTAACCTAAGTCTTGATAGACCTTTGAGAGAACTAAATAAGTGTTTTAAGTGCTTGTGTTTCAGCTAACAATAAAGACAGGCTTAACCATAAAAGCAGCTTAAAAGTGCCAAAAAGATGACAATCCATGTCAATCCAAAGGAAGAAAGAGAAGAGACAACCTCACTAGCTACTAAAAGGTCTCAACCCAGAAAAGAAGTATGGAGCAATTCGAACAGAAAAATGCACTACAGAGTACTTTTCGCAAAGAACCTGAATTGTTCGCAAAGAACCTGAACTGTTCGCAAAGAACCTGAACTCTGCGAAAAGAACTAAAACTCCAGGCTTAGCTTTCGAAGAGCACCTGAACTCTTCGAAGAGATGATTGACCTTTTCGAAAAGAAGAAAACTCAATTGGAACTGAACCAGAACATTGCGAAAAGAGCTTCAAGAGTTCCAACACCTTGCGAAAAGTCCCCTAAGCTATACGAAAAGGTATTCTGGAGATTCCCAGCTTTTGCAAGGGCAATTCAGTAATTTGTTTCACGTGTCCCAATGCATTTAAAAACCTAGGGACATTTCAGAGGATTCTAAGCATGAAGCGAAGGCATATTCCACCCCACGTGAGCACCCAGAGATGAAATAACTTGGCGGGAACTTCTAAAAACTCTAACAGACTTTCAAAATGCATAACAGAATTGATGCTTTTGTCACCGATTATTGAACCAGATCGAGAAATTCTAATTGGCCAGAACAGATCTGGATCCTTGTGCTCGACTACCATTAGTTGATACAGATCTGAGCACTTCTGATTGGTTGATACACATCTGAGCTGGACTTAGGGAAAACTATAAATAGACGAACCATTTGCCCAATTTGGGCATCCAGATTTTGAGTTTCATTCCTATTCCCCCATTTCCAAATCAGATAGTTTGTCTGAAATCCCTGTAATAGCCTCACTTTTACTTGCAATTGAGAGCTGTGAGATACTTCTGTAATTCAAAGGAGAGTTGTATTCAAGACTACAAATCTGAGAGCTGTTTAAGCTGTGCTCTGTAATTGTAATGGTGAATTTGAAAAGGTTGCTGTAAACCGTGCATTCTCCATTGGACTCATGTTAAGGGTTCCCTCTAATCTCCTTATTGCATTAGACTCCTTTAGATTTACTGTTTTTCATGCAATTTCCCTTGATTCATTATTCCTGTGAGAGTTAGTGTTTGTAACCTAGTCTCTCACGGCATTTGTAGTGATGTTTCTTGTTCTAAATTAAGGATTTGGATTAAAGACTATTGGATGGTTTGTGGCCATTAAAGTGGACAGACCATAGCCATAAGCTTAAACCTAATCCTTGAATTAGATTTATTTCTCTTACATCTGCGCTTGTAGCCAGATGAAGATTGGATCATCTCTCAGTTGAGCTGCAGTCATTCCCATTGATTTCAAGGACCAAATCAAAGTTAGATATTACTTCTCCATTGTTATAAGTTTACCTCAAACGTTCTCTCAACTCGGATCTGGATCATTTAGTTTAACTTTTACTTTTATCATTTAGTTAATGTAACAAATTCAACCTCCCATCTTATGTGCTTTCTAGATAGGATAAGAGGCCAGATCTGGTAGCTCAGATCTAGAGGTTTATCTTGCATTTTAGACAAATTCTCTGTGGACGATCTTTTACTCACTTACATTTAAAACTTGCTACAATTGGCCCTGATCTTGCTGGCTAATTCACTTCTATCTGTGCTGATATTTCTTTACTCTTTTTAATAATCTAGATTCATTATAACTTTGCAATTGCAAACCTGTTTTCAAAACACAAATAAATCAAGCACACTTAGAAGCAACAACAGGAGTCCCCTGAAGCTTTCTTCCCATTTGTCAATTTGTTGGCAATCTCATCTATGGAGGCATTGAGTGGAGCCCCCAAATTCCAAGCAAGGTCATAGGCAGCTGGAATGCCTAGAGCTTTTGCAATCTCAGTTGTGCCCACAGCTGTTGCAAATTCATCAATAAGGATGACCAGCACTGGGTCTTCTCTGTTTAGACCCCCCCCAGACTCCTTGAGTCTCATATTCTGGTACCATAGCTTTACCAGTCTGGGGTACACCATCTCCTCCAAATGGGTCAAAAGGTTATCCAAGGAAACCTTGTTCAAAATTTCCATGGCTTCAACAACCAAGGTCTCCTTTGTGAAAAATGCCTTGTCAAAGGCAATTTCAAGTTTTGGGTGTGCTCAAGGGATCAACTTCTGGGGTGGCTTCATCCAGATGCCTCTGCTTCTTGGTTGATTTTGGGCTTTTGGAGACAGTTCTTGCCCTTTTCTTGGGTGCAACCCTCTTCTTAGGTTTATCCACTTGGGGTGCTGGGGCACCAGTAGCCTCCATAGTGGAGGATGTAGCAATCCTCACTGACTTTTGGGGGGGAGTGGGTTTGTCAGTTTGTGGAGGGTTCAACAATGCTTGTAGATTATCAAAAAATGAGGAGTTGCTGGCCATCTATCAAAACCCTAAATTTGACCTCTTCAATCACAAATCCTAGGTTGCCTACAACTCTAATGAGGTACCTTAGCAAACTCCTCCCAAAAGTAAACTCTTACCCAAGAGCAGCCACTGACCAAATCGCGAGAGTTAGAAACTTACCCCAACCCGCTAGGGTTTTGAAATGACAGGAGCACAGTGGACCAAATCAAGCGCTGTCAGGTGCAAAATGCTTGGTTTTGGTAGCTCAACAAAGTTGTAAAATCATAGAGTGAATGGTGCACTAGAAATGGCAGTGAAGAAGGAAGGGGGAAAAATCCTAATTGGGCTTTATCGCTTAAGAGAGTGAAAATGGCAGAATGTGCTGTCGAGGGGTTTAGAATAGGCACACCCGTGCCTCGACAGGATCTCGAGAGGATGGGTCAAATGTGAATGATCCTCTTGAGCTGGAATTAACCTGTCAAGCAGTTAAGTGTTGGTGAAAGTCTGGGCCTCGAGCTCGACAAGCTGAGCTTCAGGTGCCTCTGCTCGAGAAGCTCTCGAGAAGTTTTTGAGCAGTCCATTGCAACGATTTCAGCTTCTCAAGCAGCTCAATTGGAACTTCTCAATAGAAAAAGTTTTTGGAAGTCATGGCCTCAAGGAGTTGGGCTTTAGGTGAATCTGCTCGAGCAGTTCTCTAGCAGATGCTTTTTTGTGCTTCAGAGCCTATCAAGGATCTCTATTCTTTTGGAAATGATGCTCAAGAGGTTGCCAGAGCCTCTCGAGAAGGTCAAAGTTGCCTCGAGTAGAACTCGAGAGGTTACCTTATCCTCTCGAGATGGCACAAATCACTGAATCACAGTTTTTTCTGGCAAGCCCACTGCCATGTTACACCAGCACACAATTTTATTCCACAACCCTTCTATACCACAACAAATTAGACACATGCTCATTTCATATCATATTAAACAACAAAAGTCCAAGATTCCAACAGACAGATTAAGATTCTCAAAAACATACATATAGAATTTAAATGCACACAAAAACACACAAAAATAGTAAATGAAAGAATTTCAACATCAAACAAAAACAGCTATGTTACATAGTGTACAAGGCTGTAGATCACTTATCATTGGGAGGTTCTTGAAGGTACATGGTTTCAGAAGGCTCCACAGTATTTTCCACATAGAGTTTAAACCTCTAACCATTTACTTTCATAATCCTCCCAAAGGTGGGTCCATGATCTCCACAATCCCAGATGGGAATGCATGGATTACAGTGAAAGGTCCATCCCATCTCGATCTAAATTTTCCTGGAAAGAACTTAAGTTTGAAGTTGAACAATCATACCTTGGTACCATCATCAAAGTCCTTCCTCTGAAGGCTCTTCTCAAAGAAAGTCTTGGCTTTCTCCTTG
The DNA here is from genome assembly GCA_021018995.1 of Chloranthus sessilifolius. Classification (NCBI taxonomy): domain Eukaryota; kingdom Viridiplantae; phylum Streptophyta; class Magnoliopsida; order Chloranthales; family Chloranthaceae; genus Chloranthus; species Chloranthus sessilifolius. Next base: position 119,377,709 of record CM037584.1, on the reverse strand, counting down.
TAAATCCTTGAGTTTGAATAGGCATCCAACCTAATTTCCTCCAACTCAGGCAACTATAATTTCTTGTTTGCACCAGCAGAAGTTAGATCTATGTTCAAGCTTTTAATGGCCCAAAAGGCCTTGTGCTCCAACTCTACTGGCAGATGACATGCTTTTCCATAGACTAGTATAAATGGGAACATTCCAATTGGGGTCTTATAGGCTGTCCTATAGGCCCACAAAGTATCATTTAATTTTACTGTCCAATCCTTCCTATCAGTCCTAATTGTTTTTTTCAGGATATGCTTAATTTCCCTATTGAAAATCTCCACTAGCCCACTGCTCTGTGAGTGATATGGGGTAGCAATCCTATGGGTAACAACATACTTCTTGAGCAGGCTCTCGAAGTGTCTGTTACAGAAATGACTGCCCCCATCACTGATGATGGCTCTAGGGGTGCCAAATCTAGAGAATATATTTTCTTTGACAAATTTTAGAATAACTTTGTGATCATTTCTCCTTGTGGCAGCAGCTTCCACCTTGGAAATATAATCCACAGCCACAAGGATGAAGTTAAATCCCATTGAAGGAGGAAAGGAGCCCATGAAATCAATCCCCCATATGTCAAACAGCTCCACAACAAGGATGAGCTACAGTGGCAATAAATTTCTCCTTGAAATGCCACCCATCCTTTGAAATCTTAAGTAGGCTTGGCAGTGTGTATGGCAATCCTTAAACAAGAAAGTCTAGTAAAACCCACACTGCAACACTTTTGCTGCTATCTTTTTCCCACTAAAGTGACCTCCATAGGCATATTCATGACACATAGTGAGAATACTGTGGATGTCACTATTAGGGACACACTTTCTAATAATCTGGTCTACACAATACTTATACAGGCATGGATCCTCCTAGAAAAAATATTTGACTTGTGAGAAGAACAAGTCCTTGTCCATCTTGGACCAGTGGGAAGGGATCCTACCTACAGCAAGGTAGTTCAATATATTGGCAAACTAAGGGACAACTGAGTGAATGAAAAATATTTGCTCATCAGGGAAAGAATCTCTCAATAGTGTAACAACACACTCTTCAACTAAAATTTGGGAAAAATGATCAGCCACCACATTTTCTATCCCTTTTTTGTCCTTGATTTCAAGGTCAAACACCTGCAGTAGAGGATCCATCTAATCAACCTTGGTTTTGCATCTTTCTTAGCCAGCAGGTATTTTAGGGTAGAGTGGTCAGTGAAGACAATAATTTTAGACCCTAGTAGATAAGGTCTAAACTTGTCCACAACAAAAATAATAGCTAGAAGCTCCTTCTTAGTTGTAGTATAATTCAGCTAAGCTTCTTCTAGTGTTTTGCTGGCATAATAAACCACACAAGGCAATTTGTCTTTTCTCTTCCTAACATGGCTCCCACAGCCAAGTCTGATGCATCACACATTAATTCGAAGGGTAAGAAATAGTCAGGGGTTTGGATCATAGGGGTAGAGGTTAGACATTTCTTCAAAACCTCAAATGCTTCAAGACATTCAACATTAAAATGAAATGGCACATCTTGACATAGCAAGTGGCACAAAGGTTTGGAAATTTTACTAAAGTCCTTGATAAACCTTCTGTAAAATCCTGCATGTCCTAGAAAAGATCTTATTTGTTTTACTATTTTTGGTGGGGGCAAGTGTGAAATCAAGTCAACTTTTACTTTATCAACCTCAATGCCTTTATGGGAGACCTCATGGCCAAGCACAATGCCTTGGTTGACCATGAAATGGGTCTTCTCCCAACTCAAAACCAAGTTGCTTTCTTCACATCTTTGAAGTACCAAGCTGAGGTGATGCAAATATTGACTGAAATTGTCTCCAAAAATTGAGAAATCATCCATAAAACTCTCTAAAAATTTGTCAATCATATCTGAAAAGATGGCATAAATGTACCTTTGGAAGGTGGCAGGAGCATTACACGATCCAAATGGCATTCTTCTATAGGTAAAAGTGCCAAATGGACATGTAAAGGTGGTCTTTTCCTGGTCTTAAGGATACACAGGTATCTGGTTGTAACCAGAATATCCATCAAGAAAGCAGTAGTATGCTTTTCCTGCCAACTTATCTATAATTTGATCAATGAAGGGTAAATGGAAGTGGTCCTTTTTTATTTTGGAGTTTATTTTCCTGTAATCTATGCACACTCTCCAACCAGTGGTCTCCCTAGTTGGCACTAACTCCCCAGATTCAGTGGTTATGATAGTGATGCCAGACTTTTTGGGGACCACCTGGATAGGTGAGACCCACTCAGAGTCTGAAATGTGGTAAATTACCCCAGCATCCAATAGTTACACAATTTCTTTTAGGACAACTTCCTGCATATGAGGGTTTAATTTCCTCTGCATTTCCCTTGAGGGCTTGGAACCCTCTTCCAAATGGATCTTGTGCATACACACTGATGGGTCTATCCCCCTCAAATCTGTAATAGTCTAGTCAATTTCTCTTCTATGTTTCCTAAGGTCACACAACAATTCCTCTTCCTACTCTACAGTCAAAGAGGGAGAGATAATGACAGGAAGTTTTTTATCTTGCCCTAGGAAAGCATATTTTAATATATCTAGCAACTGCTTGAGCTCCAGATTAGGTGGCTCACTATTGAAGGTAGCAAAGGTGCTTTGGAGGGTTGAGGCAGCGGCAGAAATTTGGGTCTCCATATGGAGTGTTGCACTAGGCCCACTGAAGAGTCTAATGTGTTGCTTTCTTCAGCAATGCAATTTGGGGCCTCCTACTCATCAACCTTAGTTCACACATGCTCAAAATCTGCACAAATTTTATCCCAATCCAGCAGATTGGGTAAATTTTTTTCTACTAATTCATCCAGTACATCAACTCAAAACAATCCTCATTGTCCAGCTGAGGCTGCTTTGCAGCATCGTACACATTTAACTTTATTTTCATGTTACCAAAAGTAACCTCCATCACCCCAGACCTGCATTGAATGCAGGCATTGGCAGTGGCCAGAAATGGCCTGCCCAAGATAACAGGAATTGGGGTGCTACTCTTTGAAGGTTCCATGTCTAAGACCAGAAAATCAGCAGGGTAGAAGAATTTATCCACCCCCACCAACACATCTTCAACAATGCCCATAGGCCTCCTCTCAGACCTGTCAGCTAGTTGGAACACAACAGGGGTTGGTTTCAGCTCCCCCAAACCTAGCTATTCATACACAAAGTATGATAGCAGGTTAACACTGGCTCCCAAGTCTAAGAGAGCTCTACCTATGGTGTAATCACCAATAATGCAAGGGATAATGGGTACCCCTGGGTCTTGAAGTTTTGCTGGTGTAGCAATAGACAAAACTGACTTGACTTTTTCAGCTGCAAAGACCTTCTTGGACAAATGGATCCTTGCTTTCCTTTTCTCAGTACATAGGTCTTTGAGGAACTTAGCATAGGCTGGGACCTATTTGATGACATCAAGCAAAGGTAAATTGATCTTAACTTGCTAGAAGGTCTCCAATATTTCCTCCATTCTAGCATTCCCCTTGTCAAAAGGAGAGGAACCTTTAAGAGCATAAGGAAATGGCAGCTGGGGCATTGCTAGTACCTCAGCTGCTAGCCCAGCTGTATCATCAATAATTTTTTTCTTTTTACTTTTCTCATTTTTTTCATTTTGTTGGGGCTCAACAACAGCCCCATTATTATGCTCCTGCTACTCATCGATAAGAAATGAGTCCTTTTTCTCCTCTGCACTCTCCTTTTTCTTCATTTTCTCCATGTCTACCTGGTTGTCCACCATCCTATCACTCCTTAGGGTTGTATTGCTTTAACCTTCTCATGGGTTGAGGAGCCTTCACCAATCATATACTGGCCCTTCGGGTTGTTCATGGTCTGGCTTGGCAGCCTACCCTCCTCTCTCTTGGTCAAAGCATTGGAGATTTGACCAAGCTGGTCTTCAATTTTCTTTATGCTCTGACTGTGAGAGTTCACAGTCTGAGAAAAGGAGTTTAGGTTTTGTAGTGACGATAAAACCTGCTCCTCAAAAGATGGGGCTTTAGGCTGTGGTGCTGGCAATACCAATTGGTTTGGCTGTGGGAGTGACTAAGGGAAAGGTTGCCTAGGTGCATCCCCCTGATTATATTGTTGTCGTGGTCTGTATTGTAGAGCTTACTGTTGCTGCTGGGGTTGTTGATAATTATCTCCACCTTAGATTGGGGTGGCTTCTCCATTGATACCCAGCAGGCCCCTGCCTATAAGATTGGATAATATTTGCATGCTCCATACCAATTCAGGGTATTGACCAGCTGATGGATAGTCCACAAGTGAGTGTGTGGGTGACTGGCATATCAGACATGCCTCTTCCACTTGTGCAGCCATTTTAGGCTACATCACACCCATTAATTTATCAAATTTTTCGGTCATGCTGTCCACCTTTCTTTCCATGTCATTGTACACATTGACCTCATACATCCTCCCTCTAAAAGTGGATTCTTTTACCATTTTAGCAGGAGTCTCAATGTCACTTCTTGATAGAGTCTCCTGCTGGATGGAATTTTCACTGATAACGTCAAAAAGTTCCCTAGCCTCTTCAGCAGTCTTGCTAAGGTAAGTCCCACCACAGGAAGCATCCACCATATCCCTACTCTTGGGATCAATCCCATGGTAGAGGCTCTGGACAAGCTGCTACTTAGGGATTTGGTGGTGTGGGCACTGCCTTAGTAGCTCTTTAAACATTTCCCATGCTTCATGGAAATTTTCAGTTGGGAATTGAGCAAAATAAATTATGTTCTTCCTCAACTGGCTAGCTCTGGACATAGGGAAAAATTTAGCCAAAAACTGACATTGGAGGTCATTCCATGATGTTATGCTATTTGGTGAGAGCATGTTAAGCCAATTCTTGGCTTTATCATTTAATGAAAAAGGAAAAAGCCTCATTTTGGTGGCTTCATCTCCCAACCCAGCAATGATAAATGTGGTGCATAAGGCAAGAAACTCATCTATGTGTTTATATAGGTTCTCTTTACTTAACCCATGGAATGATGGCAGTATTTGGATGGTTTGAGCATTTATCTCATAATTTCCTTCAGCTGCAAGGAATTGAATGCAGAAGGGGGATGAATACACCCCTGGTCCATAGTATTCCCTAAGTGGTCTTGGCTGATCTCCAATCACAACTGGCTCAATATTAATAGCAAGGGTTTATGTGGTCTGCCTAAGTCTAAGGGTTCTCTCTATCTTAGGATATAAAGGATCTAAGTCAGGGTTAAGAGACCTCCTACCCAGCATACACACACACAAAACAACAAGTAAAGACAAGCACTTACAGCTCACTTAAAGAATGAGAAACAAAAATTACTACTAAAAATTACTGTTGAATTTAAGGCATTGACAGAAAGGAAACATAAAGCAAGGTAGAGGTGGTGCAAACTTAGGCAAGCAATATCTAGCTGCAACTTCCAACTCCTTTTTGCTGCTATTCCAGATCTGCAGAAAGCCAAATTAAATTCAGTAGTACTTTTATTCAAACACAGGAACTGCAATAAATGAATTTATAAACACACAAATAAAAACTCAGATCTACTATTTAGATCAAACAACCCCGACAGTGGCGCCAAAAACTTGTTAGTGGTTCTAGAATTGCTTGCTATTATTAGTAAAGGAGTGGTAAAAATAAGGCAGTAAAAATAAACTGAAAAGGGGAAATAAAGTGGAGTGAAACAGCACTAAAACAGTAATCTAAAACACAGTCCTGCAAGATCCAGGGCCTGTTGTAGCAAGTTTTACTAAGGAAGAGTTTGTCCCATAGGGAAGTTTGATCTAAAACCACAAGGGTTGTATAGTAGACCTCCAGATCTGGCTACAAATCTAGCAAGGTAAAGAAAGGGAGTTTGGGTTGTCACAATCTACACTAAAATAGAAAAGAAAATCACAGATCTACACTACAAGAAAGGGTTTTAGAAAGGGGTGGATCTGGATTTGGAAAATCAAATGAAAAATTGGTGAGAAGTAATAAAATAGGGACTGATATTTTTGACTGAAACAGGGGCTGATTAAGCAAAGCAAGGGGGTGGATCTACATCTGTCCTTCATTTGGCAGTAAGCTCAAATGCAAGGAAGAATAATCCAATTCATCCTTGAGATGTGGACTAGTCTTAAGGCTATGATCTATCTACTGAGTGGCCACCAATCATCCCCAAAGATATACTCCAGTCATTGGGTAGAAATCAGAATAAGAAAATTACTGCAGCTGCTATGGTTGCCTGGCTATAAGCTCATGCATCCATAGGAGCATACAATCCATAAAAATCTTCAAAAAAACTCAAGAGCATTATAGACTGAATGATTCAATAAAAATAGCTTTGCATTGCTTATAAAATACTTACAATGTTAGCCCTCTAAGCTGCAGTCAGTGCAGACTCCAGACCTTTACAAGCTTTCACAGTCTTTTTACAGCATACACTCAGTCATATCTATTACACAAGGACTTAGTCAGCAAATGTTGAGTTAAGGAAGGAAGAAAAAATGAAAAAGATGACCTTACCCTAAATGACCTAAGCACTGAAAGCCTCCTGGCCCAAAGCAAAATTAGGTAAATGTTAAATACTTATTTCTGGCTAAAATTATAGCTTAAATGCAATCCATGCAAAAATATCTCAATGTTCTGGCCAATCAGAAAGAAGCTGCTATCGTGGCCCATTTTTTGCCAAGTAAGTACCTTGGGATGTGGGGAACAGCTAAGCACATTAGGATGTGTGCCCTAGATGTTGTGGAATCTCTAAAATATCCCTGCATGCTGAATGGGAAGTCTAAAACCCGAGCCTTGAGAGGATGAATGGATGATATTTTACATCTCGAGTGGATCTTGAGTGGTTGAATTGATTGTTGAAGGGGGCTCGACAGGCTAAAATGACTCAGGTTATGTAGCTTGAGCAAATGAGGCTTCAGTCATTTTAGCTTGACAGGCACTCGATAGGATGAAGCTTCAGATAGTATTGTTTGAGAGGATATCGACAGGATGACTTTCTTTCATCTGCAACTCGAGAGGTTGGATTTGAACTACTCGAGATGTCTTTTAGAGCTTCTTGACAGGCTAAATGCTTCAGCCTTGACTACTCGAGCAGATGTTCTTTAGATTAACTCATCTTCTCAAGATGTGCTTTAGATGAGTTTCTGTAGTTATGAACCTCTCGAGATCTGCTCGAATTGGTTTTCTATAGGTTTTAACTACTCGAGAACCACTTGAGCTGATTTAAGCTACACTTGAACTTCTCGAGAACTACTCGAGCTATCATTTGTGATCCTCTGCAACTGTGCACAGCCTCCTACAACACTCTTCTCAGCTTGGGTCCATCTTTCTTCCCTCTGTTGGGCTTCTAGGGACCTTTAGGCAAGCCAAATGGTCCCTATTGTGCAGACCACCAAGGTGCACTCTTTGTTCTTCAATCAGCTCAAGATTTGGCTTTGAATTCTCTCTTCTTGGCCTCCAAAGTGTGGACTATTGCATTAAGATGTAGTTTTATTACTAACTACAAAACATACTCAAATAACAGTTATTAGATGGCTCAAAGGTGTAATAAAGGCTAGGTTAAGAGGTGAAAAATGGTATTTTTCAGTGATTAACAAAGGCCCACCATTAACATGATGGAAGAAGACATGGATGAATTTGATCTCTCCGAGTTCATCACTAAGGGAGAAAAGTTCGTACTCCCGAGACAATGGAATCAGGAGAATGATACTAAGGGCGGTTGAACCCCTCAATCTAGCCGATTAGTTCCCGAACCCTACACCCCAAGCAACACCTCTAGATCTGAGACTTTACTTCCTAGCTTCAGCCTCCATCAACCATATCTGGCATAGTTTTGCCATACAACCATCAGTCCATCCATCTCTAGCACCAATCAACCATATCTGGCCCAATTTTGCCACACCCCCACCATTCCTTCTACCACAAGAACCAATCAACCACATTTGGCCTAATTTTGTCGCACCGCCAACATAGTCATCACCAATACCCTCACCCACCCCATTTCAAATCCCCAGACCGATGTATGATCCCCATCAGGTCCCACTCAATTACAACCAGACAGATGCCAATACTGGCAATGGGAGTGAAGGGACAGTCGAGTTCATCACACAATCAAAAAGGATCTCTAAGCAGCCAGAAGCACCAGTACCAGTCCAGCCCAAGGAAAGAAGGGAACCTACAGCGATACACCCCAGGGAAAGAATGAGCTGAGAATATGCATTGGAAACACAACTTAGGTGAACGCTGGCTAACATCATCATCTAGGACTTACTAATGATGTCTCCGCCACACTTCAAAGCTCTAATGGTGGCCTTAAAAGACGCTCATGTCTCTGATAAGGTCTCCCCAGATGAGGTAGGATAAAACATTGGACAGGTGTTGGCTCCAAACGCCATCTAATTCTCTTATGCCAACCTTCCAATTGAGGGAGGTAACCATTCCAGATCCCTCAACATTACGGCAATGACAGAAAATATGGTGATACCGTTAGTACTGATAGACATCAGATCAGCATTGAACGTATGCCCTTTGAGAACTACGAACTGGATAGGGGTTGATCCATCCATGTTTCGATCGGCCAAGACAGGAGCCTGAGGGTTTGACAACACTAAGAGGAAAGTGATAGGAGAAGTCAACCTTGAGCTCACCATTGGGCCAATGACCTTCTCTATCCCGTTCCAAGTCATGGATATTGAATCCACCTTCAATTTACTGCTAGGGCGCCCATGGCTATACGAAATTGGGGCAGTGCCCTCAACCCTGCATCAAAAGTTCAAATTTATATCAGAGGAGAAAGTGATACTTATCTTAGGTAAGAGACGAGAAGGAGAAAGAGTTACACATAGCATAGAAAACCTCAAAAATGTTGGATGTACCATACACAATCGAGGACACTGACCTCCACAGTTTCTAATATGATGTAGCAACAGTAGCACTAGAACCCCTCAGAATGGTCACCTTAAAAACTAGAGGAGGAATGATTACAACAGTGGCAATGCTCCAGTAATGGGGTTACCAGAAAGGAAAGGGATTGTGCCCTCGCCTGCAAGGCAAGAGGGACTTGGTAAGAGTGAGAGGAGGGAACTAAATTAAATTCGGTTTAGGATACAAGCCTACAAAAGAAGAGATCCAGGAAGCCAAGAAAAATGCCTGCACCACTGTTGTCACCCAAACCAGGGGGATAGACCTGGAAGATGAACCCCATCCGCAACCACACATCAAGAGCACCTTCATGAGCACATGGGTCATAAAAATTGACCAGAACGGGGCAACTCAGCTAACCCCACATAAAAAAAGAAGCTGACCACAAAACCAATCCCCAAATCATTCCCCCTAAAATAGACCTGGCCTCTCTGTCGCTTTTTTAGGAGGAGATACCCTTGCCAATACAACCACCCATCCTAAACCAAGCATGTGTTAACAATTGAGGACCAGGTTCTAGATGAACCCATGGTAAACATGATGGAGGCTGACCCTGGAGGGCCATCTCAGTCCCCCTCCTACGCAGAGTAAGGTAAAGGGTAGCACCCCAGGTAACGAATTGGGCATCAGCGCCCATAACTCTAAAAGCTTCTGGTGCCCTAAAATTTGGCACCAGCTTCCCAATAAAAAACAACCTATAAAAAGTTATGATACCCCTTGGCAAGCATTGCCATGCATGTATAGAGACTCGCTTGCAAAGGGCCCAACTCCGAAGTAAAGAAAACCCTAAAAAAATAGAAAAAATACAAACTGTCCAAAAATATTATCTTTTAAAGTTCTCAAAAAAAGAAAAAATATTGATGCCTTAAATGAAGAGCACATCCAACGTTAAATCAACCTCTTTCCTATAGAAATGCAAGAAGAGGTAGGAGTCACGGATTTCAACAAGGAGGATCTAGTTGAGGAACTTCCTAGCGAGCTCCTTGAGCAGTACGTCGATTTTGAGAATGGCCCTACCCCAATCATCGAAGAGACCTAGGAGGTCAATCTAGGTTCAGAGAAAATCCTAAAATCACCAAGATCAGAACGTCACTGTCTCCCAAGGAAAGACAAGGCATGATTGTTTTCTTTTGGTCATGCCGAGACGTCTTCGCATGGTCATACGAAGATATGTCCGGTTTGGACACCGATTTGGTAGAGCATGAGTTGCCACTGTATCCTGATGCAAAACCTATCAACCAAAAGTTGAGGCGTCTCGAGCCAGAATGGATGTTAAAAGTGAAGGACGAAGTCATCAAGCAATACAATGCAAGGTTCCTCATGGTCTCCAAATACCCATAGTGGTTGGCAATCATTATCCCAGTGCTGAAGAAGGACAAAAAGGTCCACATGTGCATCGACTTCAGAAATCTTAATAAAGCAAGCCCGAAAGATGACTTTCCTTTGCCACACATTGACATATTGGTCGATAATACTTCCAAGCATGGGATGCACTCGTTCATGGAAGATTTCTCTAGTTACAACCAGATCAAAATGGCGGAGGAGGACCGAGAGAAGATATCCTTCATCACACCTTGGGGAACTTTCTACTATCGGGTCATGCCCTTTGGTTTGAAGAATGCTGGGGCAACATATCAGAGGGCAATGACAACACTATTTCATGACATTAAGCACCTAGAAATTGAGGTATATGTTGACGACATGATCGACAAGTCATAGGAGAGACGTGATCATTTGGTGAACATCCAGAAACTATTTGAAAGATTGAGAAAATATAGGTTAGGTCTGAATCCTCATAAATGCGCATTCGGCACTATGTCGGGGAAGTTTCTTGGCTTCATCATTAGCAGGAGGGCATCAAGGTTGACCCAGTGAAGGTGAAAGCCATCGTTGAAATGCCTCCACCGTCTATTAAAAGAGAGGTTAGAGGTTTCTTAGGCTGAATACAGTACATCAATAGGTTTATTACTCAACTAACTCTTATCTGCACTTCGATCTTAAAGTAACTAAGGAAAGACTCGCCTATAGAATGGAATGACGACTGTCAAGAGGTGTTCGATAGGATCGAAAGTTACCTCCTCAATCATCCAATTTTGGTACCTCCAATATCAGGGAGGCCACTCTTAATGTACTTCTCCCCAACGGATGATTTGATGAAATGCATCTTAGGGCAGCACCATGAAACCGAAAGGAAAGAGCAGGCCATTTACTACCTAAGCAAGAAATTCACTGATTATGAAACACGCTATTCTCATTTGGAGAAAGCATGCTTGGCTCTCATTTGGGCTATACAGAGGCTTCGTGACTACCTGCTCTCCCAAGCAGTTCTCCTTTTAGCATGAATGGATCCCCTGACATCACATATGTCACCCAAAAGTCAATCAAGAGGCAACCACTTATGGATCATCTTGCCGAGAATCCCTTACCTAATAATGAACCCCTAAGAACCAAGTTCCCTGATGAAGACATCTTTTTTATGACTGAGGATGATACAGAAGAGGGAGAAGAGTCTTGGGTAATGCACTTTGATGGGGCATCAATTGCTGAAGGTCAAGGATTCAGCGATGTTTTTATTTTGCCAAAAGGGTCTCACATATCAGTCTCCGTCAAGCTCAACATCCCCTGCACCAACAACATGGCCGAATATGAAGCCTGCATAGCCGGTCTATAAGTAGCTCTCGACCTAAATGTAACCAGCCTCAGGGTGTTTGGCGACTCACAGGTGATCATATGCCAGACCAACGAAGATTGGAAAACAAAGGATTAGTAGTTAACCCCGTACCATGAGCACCTTGAAGATCTAATCGCATGCTTCGACAATGTTACCTTCCCCTATGTCCCACAAGTGTGAAATTGATTTACCGACACACTGGCAACCTTAGCATCAATGGTTGAAATTCCCTATGGCGTCGAGATGAAGCCAATTATGATTGGATGGAGAAACAATCCTTCCTTCTGCCTTCAAATCAAAGGATCAGCAAATCTAGATTAAGTGCTTCCTTGATTCTCAGATATCAATAACTCCCTTGAAACTTGTGCCTTCTCAAAGGGCACATCCAAGACGGATAGGCAGACCATCCAACGCTTAGCATCAAATTATGTCATTTACGGCAAATGTCTCTACAAGCGATCACATAACAACATCTTGCTCAGGTGCCTAACTGAAAGCGAGGAGAAGCAGGAGATCCACAAAGGGATATGCGGGGCCCACGTTAATGGACAAGTGCTCAGTAAGAAAATCCTTTGGCAAGGGGATTTTTGAACCACCATGGAAAATTAACTATTGCAAGAACTTTCATAAGTGCTACAAATCCCAAGAACACTCTAGTCTGATACATTGTCCAGCTATAAATCTCTACTGCATGACCACTCCATGGCCATTTGCCACCTAGGGGCTCGACGTCATCAGAAAGGTCAATCTGAAAGCTTCTAACGGACATTAGTTCATCCTTGTCGCAATCGAGTGCTTCACTAAATGGGTAGAAGCAACATTCTACATAAACATCACGGCCAGTCATATAAAAAATTTATCAAGAACAACATTATTTGTCAATTCGGCTTACCCAAAGACATCATCACAAACAATGGTACCAACTTTGCAAACAAGCGAATCAAAGCCTTATGCGAGTAGTATAAAATAAAGCATCATTACTCGTCATCATACCAGCTGCAAACCAACGAAGCCGTCAAAGCTACTAACAAAATAGTTGTCTGCATCCTTGAGAAGATGATCGTCATATACAGAGACTGGAGTGAAATGTTACCCTTCGCACTATGGGCCTATCAAACGTCGATCTGTACCGCTATAGGGGAAACACTGCTTTTCCTTGTGTACAGAACTGAGGTTATGCTGCCAATTGAAGTTTAAGTACCTTCACTCTATATTCTTATCGAATCTGATCTATCGGAGGCTGAAAGAGAGAGATCCCATTTTGAACAACTGAACTTGATTGACGAGAAGAGGCTCCAAGCTTTATGTCCCACCTAGGTGTATCAAGGGAGAATCGCACGAGCTTACAACAAACATGTTCATGTTCGAGCATTAAAGGTGGGTGACACAATACTCAAGAAAAATTTTCCCTCTCTCCACCCGAATCCTCGAGGGAAATTAAAGCCCAACTGGGAAGGGTCTTATGTCATCAGAAAAGTACTACCCGGATATGCGCTCCGCCTCGCCACAATGGACGGAAAGCATTAACCTGAGCCGATCAATACTGGATACGTACGACGATTCTACTCCTAGTCTCCTGCAGCAAGGTAAGTATTGATAAAAATGGATACATGACTGCTTAAGGACCCCTTAAAAAGAGGCAATCATTTCAAAGCCAAGTAGCCAGAAAGCGTCCTTGAATGCTCATACCCTTTGCTACCCAATTTGTGCCTATAAACCTTTCTTTCATAACCCCCCCCCCCCAAAAAAAGAAAGAAAAAAAATGTGTGTCTGTGTATATGCCAAAAGAAAAAAAATAGAAAAAAGAAGAGAGATGGAAAATCTTTAAAAAATAGGAAAAGAAAAATCCCAAAAAAGGGGATAACTGAAAGAAAAGCAAGAAAAGAGGTAGAACAATCATTGGGCATGTACAACAAAAATCCCCGAAGGAAGGAGTGTATCACAATAGCAGGAACCCAGTCAAGAGGATCTTATAACCTAAGTATACCTTCAAAATTCCTAACCTATCTCTTTTAACCCATGGCCACGATTCACCCCTAAAGGAAGCCCTCTGTAACGTCTCCAAGCAGTCATAGTATTCGTTAAGTCAGCACATGCTGAGCTGAGATACAATAAAAGAAAGTTCATCTAGACGGCTATGATGGAATCAGTGTCCTTACCGTCAGTCTTTGAAAAGGAAAAGAAAAGAAAGAAAATTGTACAAGCTCAAAATAAAAAGAACGTGTTGAAAACTCACAAGGGCGCCACAGGTAAAAAGAGCAAGCTTTTGCTGACCAGGTGACAACCTGAAAGAGTGCTTGGGGTAAAAAAGTAAAAAAACCCATGGATAGCGAAAACACGAAAGGACAGTATTGGTAAAAAAGAGGGCGATAACGGGCATAACAAAAACCATCTTGGGCGCTGTCAGTAAAAAGGTTTTTAAGAAAAAGAATGAAAGAAAAAGAAAGAAAATCATTTTGTTACTCATGTAATTGCACTGTCGGGTTATCTAATCTTCGATTGGTCTGTTTATGTTAGCTCAAATCGGGTCCTAACAAGGTAAGGACAAAAGGTTGAGTTAATCCAAAGGGATGGATGTTCCGACCTTGATAAAATTTTGAGCCTCATAAATAGGTTCAACTATTCTCAAAATGGGACCTATTACTTCCTCTCACACTTAAGGCATCAAACAAAAAAAGAGAATCTATCAGGGGGTTTTATACCCCTTCCTTGTGGTATTTGATATGTGTAAATAGTATGTGCAGGACCAGGTCATTGGCCCAACTCGCTCTCCAAGTCGCAGATCTTCTCAAGCAAGGTGTCCTCATGAGCATTTCGATCACTCATCCACCGACCAGGGAGGCCCTTATAATGCTTCAAGGAAGCATCGGTAGAGCCGAGAACCTCATTTAAAACTCCTTCCAGATGAAGGGCCTCATAATCTGAAGCATCGACTCTCTCCTACTCTTTCTCTAAACGCTCCTGACCAAACTCAAATATTATATAAATTATCCCCGAATCCCGACTTTGTTAATCCTCACTTAACTACTAATGTGTGCTCTAGTTCGTGTTGTGTTGCAACAGGTGCGAAAGCTGGTTAAATGCTAAAATGGTTAAAAGAGCAAAGTTATTAAGAAACCCAACCAAAAGGCATTGAAGGAACTACAACTAAAAGGAATGTGTCCAAAGGTTAAATGGAGAGGTCAAAATTACACTTTCGACCGATTAGAGCAGTGCAACAGAGGAGTACACCAACTGAAGAGAAGAAAGCTTAAATGGACTGGTCGAAGCATCACTTTCGACCGGTCAAAACTCAAAAGGGCTTCAAAAACTGAAGGAGGGACCGGTCAATCTACAGCCGATCGATCGAAATAGAGAGAATAGAGCAAAGTAAAGATAGAGGAATTTATCGACCGGCCGGAACCTAAGTTGACCGGTCAATTAATTCAAGAAACTGAAGCCTCAGCAAGTCATCTTCTACCTCGAGAAGGAAACTAAAGCCAACCGGTCGACTCATCAATTGCGACTGGTCTAAACAACATTTTTGAGGGAAAAATAAGGTCTACAGCTATAAATATCTACAGACATCGAGATCTTCTTTGGGAATCTCTTCAACAGGCTGGATAACTGTAAACTACATAGATTACCTTTTAGAATCATCATCCTTGGAGGATTTTTAGGATCTAGAGAATCCTTGTCGTGGATATGTGTTCTAGGGCCATATAATCTATAAATAAGGACCCTAGGGTTTAGTTTTAGGGGACTCGCACGCGAAAACTTTTCTAGAGGGATCTGACATAAGTTTTCATAGTTTTAGGTCAGGAATAGTTCTAGAATAAGAGGGAGAATGGATGTAATCATTGATCAGAGCCTGCATCAGCAATGATGGAGATATCTGAGTTGATGTGCATTTAAGGCTTCGGGCTGGATCTCTTGTATTTTGGATAAGTATTTTTAATAAATTCCTATTTTCTCATTCTTCTGTGAATTCCACTAATGGTATGATTTCATGTTTGAGGTTCTGACTAGATTAAGAACGCAATGGCAACGCTGCAATCTTATGTAGTTTAATCTCAGTGACCTTGTAGGGAACGTGGTTAGATTAGATAGGATATTCACCGACAGACTAGGCCTTGTAGGATAGTTTTTATTGGTTCGTGTAATGGTTCTTTGATGAGTAGGTTTATCTAACTCATGATTAGATCTACTTATTTCATATACGAAGTGACTGAGCTTATAGCCAGGAGCGGGGGTACTAGGGATTCACGATAGAAAAGAAATAGGATTTATTATTATAAAAATCTGGAATCCAAGAGGGATTCCAGTCTGCTTTCTCCTTCCTTACTTCCAGAACTATATAGATTTCTTATTTGTTTTAAATAATTTAAGAAATCTAATGTTACAAAATACTTTGTAAAATAAAATTAAATAAGAGATAAACAACAAATCCCTGTTGTTCGACACCCTTGTACTTGCCCTAGTACATTCGGACTTGTGCACTTGCAAGGTCATATTTTAAGGCGATCAAGTTTTTTGCTCCGTGGCTGGGGATTTTGGCTTTATCTTTCATTTGATTTTTGTTTTGCTATATTTATTTTGTACCATTATACTAACTGTAGTATGGGTGTTTTGTAGGCTCGGAGATCAGAAGCTCGAATACACCAAAGCTTGTCATAGGACGCTGCGAGAGGCCAAGGTACGTGTTTCTGGTTTCCGATTAGTAGACTAACTGATTTATTTTTATTTTCTTTCTGTTTATGCCAAGGTTTAGGTCACAATTTTCCTCTCTCGAGCGACAAGACCTTGAGCTTGAGAGGATGTGCCGGCATATTCACGCTAGCTCTCGGTCCTCTCAAAACGTTGTAAGTTTTGAACATTCTAGCCGCCCCGCGCTGCCCCCGATTCAATTCAATATGGCAGGAGATGAACAACTAGAGGCTAAAATGTTTAGGGAATATTATACACCGTCCACTTCACAACTCCCTCGTGTATACGATTACCCGCAGCAATTGGTAATGGGAACTTTGAAATTAAGCCAATCTGATTCAAATGCTTCCTAGCTTTCATGGGCTTAGTAATGAGGATCCCTATGACCATCTTACGACCTTTTTAGAAGTTCTGACTTTATTCAAAATTAACACATTGACGGAAGAGGCTACTCGTATGAGGCTCTTCCTGTTCTCATTGAAGGATAAGGCAAAGAGGTGGTTGAATTCTTTGCCTCGAGATTCGATTACCAATTGGGAACGACTACAAATAAAGTTCTTCGTTAAATATTTCTCAATAGGTAAGATGAACACCATCCTAAAGACCATAACGTCATTTAAGCAAGATTCTGATGAATCCTTTTATGAGAGTTGGGAGCCCTTAAACGAGCTTCTGCGCAAGTGTCCCCATCATGGGGTTCCAAACTACCAAATTGTGCAAGGCTTCTATGAAGGGTTGATAGTGTCTAACCGAAAAATGATAGATGCTTCTTGTGGGGGGATGTTTCTCACCAAGACCGTGGACAATGTTTGGGAATTGTTTGTGAGAATTCGGTGCAACAAGCTGCATCGAATCAGATTGATCCTGAGATTTCATGAGTTGTATCTCCTAAGTGAGGAGGTATATACGAATTGAAACCGATGACGGATATTTCTACCAAGGTTGAGGCCTTCGTAAAGAAATTTGAATCTATGTTGAGTGCGAAGTAGCACTCAATAGCTCAAGTAAGTGAGGCTTGTGGCATATGCCAAAGCCCAGCTCATACACCTCCCAATTTCCCAGTTGCACCATTATACCCAAGGCGGTGTAAGAACACATAAATGCTACAAATGCCTTCCAGCGATCTAACCAAAATAATTTTAGAAACATGTATAATCCAAGCTAGAAGAATCATCCAAACATGGCCTGGAAAAGCAATGTGGATCAGGGTAATTCTCAACCTTTTAGGCCTACATTTAATTCGCAACCTCCACAGTTCCAAGGCCAGCAGTAGTTTCAACCTCGGTGGAGTAACAATAACTTTGAAGAGACGATGTTACAAGTAGCACAAAACTGGCAGCAGCAGTCCCAACAACAAACACAGTTACTCCATTCCCATACGCAGTCTGTTGCAAAACTGGAAACCCAACTTGGGCAACTAGCAATTGCTTTGAATAAGCGGGACGAGGGCCGGTTACCATCTCAATTGGTTAATAATCCAAAAGGTCATATCATGGCCAGGGAGACTTTGTCTTCCCCCGACCCGCCAGTACCACAATGAGCACATGAACCTTGTCGAGCTACCGACATATCCGTAGTGCTTCTTGGAAGGCAACCCAAGTTCATTGTAAAATATTATGTTTAGGGGTTAATTATTAGATTTAATATGTTTGGGTTTTGTGCAGGTGTTAAGAATAAAAATGAAAAAAAAATAATGATAATAAAATAAATAAATAATATGAATGTTAGGCTGAGAACTCAGTTCTCTACACATTATTCGATCGGTCAACGGTCGAGCCTGGATCGACCGGTCAATAGAAATGAAAAACTATGCGTTCTGTCCAATCAAAGATATTTTGACCGGTTGGGCAGCAGGGATCTTGCCTCAGAATAGAGGCACTGTTGGAGAAATATGCTTTCTCCTAATTTGTGACCGGTCGAAACTGTTGGAGAAATATGTTTTCTCCTAATTTGTGACCGGTCGAAACAGTTTCGACCGGTCAAGATAGTTAGAGCTTAGGACTATATAAGGTCCTAAGACCGGTCGAAACCCCATTTTGACCGGTCTTGCCCTAGCTCCCCTGCATTCCTTCCTTCTTCTTCCTTCAGCCTGTGGATTTCTCTGTAAATTTTGTGAATATTGTGCATGCCATGATGCATTTCAAGCTTATCCAAGGCAATATGTGAGTTAACAGCAACCTCTTCGCAGCCACAGTCATGCTTCTAGGGTAATCCCAAACTTTTCTTCTTTTATTTTATTTGTGTGAGTTAGGCAATGGTTTCAAAGCACAAAAAAGGTAAGGCACCCATGGTGGATGCCCCGCCTAAAAAGAAGGCACGAACCACTGTGCTGGTATCCATATTGGCGTAAGGTCGTCGGCTATTGCGCCACAGCCACCATCGGTTGTTCCTGAGACTCAACCCTCACAACTAGAGATCCCAAGCCCGTCAATGATGCACCATGATTTCTTTGTAGAACTCGAGTTCGACAGGAAAATTTTTGGCCAACTTCCCGAGGC
Source organism: Chloranthus sessilifolius (assembly GCA_021018995.1). Lineage (NCBI taxonomy): Eukaryota > Viridiplantae > Streptophyta > Magnoliopsida > Chloranthales > Chloranthaceae > Chloranthus > Chloranthus sessilifolius. Next base: position 119,358,946 of record CM037584.1, on the reverse strand, counting down.
CCAATTGCACTAGACTACTTTAGGCGGGCCAACCTCGAGAGTTTGCTGATCCCATCAGCGACGATGGTTTACCCCATCCTTGTCCGCCTTTTTAATCAGAATCTCATCTATAGCACTGACGAACAAGGGAAATTTTTTACGAAGGTTGGCAGTTTTGACCTATCAACCAATAGGGCAGCTTTAGTAACTGCCTTTCATCTCCCCGCTATGTGCCCTTTTGGAAGTGGTCTGGTAACAGGCAAAAATTCCCAGAATTTGATGAATTGGTAAATGACGTTTCCGACAAGCCAACAATTGACCCCACCGATACCACACGAGCCACCCTTCGACCCAAACTTTTCTTTGCGGATGTAGTGTTATATAAAACACTAAGTCCCAAAAGACACAAGACCCAACACCATAGGGACCTTTTAAGGGTCCTTTATGCCGTCATCAAGGGTTGGTGGGTGTCGCCGGTGCAGTCGGTTTTCTATGAGCTTCTTGACTAAGAAACTAGCTGCACCTCGTTCCCACAAAAAGTCAATTAGACTCCTATACGGCCGAAAGATCACACGCTTGCTACTCCAACAGGGGTACAAGATCAACCTACAGGAGACACTGTTGACAAAATTTCCCAAGTTCTATGATGTCAGCTAGGCCCACTAGTGCAGAGCAGGTTGCCATGACTTCTTTCTTGGCCACGCTTCGGGCCGAGACACCGGTTGCCTCCACACCTGACCCTACTGGATCTGCTGTTGGGGCAGGTAGCTCCACCGTCCTGGTCCCTTCCTTAGCCTAGCCTCTACCCTCTACGCCCTCGCCATCACCATCACTTGAGATGAGGGACATTTTACATATCCCTCCATCTCCTCAACCCCCATATCCTATCCCATGGGTCGAGACTTCATCCATTCACTGACCTACCGTTGCACCTCCGATCACTGTGCTTTTCACGGACCCTACTATCACGTCGGAGCATGCACCCACCCCATCCACTTTTATAACATCTTCTATACCCCCCACCATGTTCTTTACCGACACTTTTGACATCAGTGTCAGTGGCTATAGTGGCCTCTTAGATGAGACCATTCATGGGAGCATTGCCCCAACCATAGACCAATTTTTCCCAAGTACATCTCAGTCCACAATGGAGTAGCGCCTCCATGCTCTGAAGGTAAGGTAGCTTGAGATTTGTGCTGAGCTCGCCTCTATGCGGGAGTTGTTGCATGAGGTGTTGGGGGGAATTTCTTTACTATTGTCACAGAAGGGTCCAAGTGGGTCTTCCCATGATGATGGACCTGCTCCTCCATCTAGTTCACCTCCTCCTACACCTCCTGCCGATGACCCCTTCATGGAGGATGACTCCGCCATGGCCCCACTTAAGGCCCCTCCTATGGAGCCTGCTGATCCAACTCCTCCTTCTTCATTAGGAGAACCGAAAACCTGTATCGCTCCCAGGCCTGTAGAATTAGAGGAGCCCAACTCCTTCTCCCCAATCACATAGGGGATTTTACAAGAGGTGTCCGAGGATGGGACCTCTTTATAATTAGTTGTGCACCACGAGGGCTCACTTGACCTTGTCTTGTCCGACCCCTCGACCTGGGCCATTGTGCCTTTTCAGGGAGAACCTACTCGATCTCGGGTCATCGTAGATGCTGCTCTTGTCTATGCTTTAGGGTATACCGAGGCTCTTGAAGATGAACTTCATCAGACCAACGCCGCTTTAGCAGCGGAACGATATTGGACTATGTCTCTTCGTGAGAATTGGTTTACAATGAATGAGGCCAATGAGGCATTAATGAAAAAATTAACATTTGAGGAGTATTACCGCAAGGAAGACGCTAGATCTTTTGTGGAGGCTGCCTTAAAACATGCTAGGGAACGTATTCAATGGGAGAAAGAAATGAACAACTTGTTTAACCAATTGTCTCCCATTTTCCTCGAGACCGAGGATGATTACTTAGGTGGTTCCACCTTCCCCTCTCACAGGAAGGGTGTGCCCTTGCAGCCACCTCCTCCCTCTTCATTTTCCTGAAAACATGCGAAGTAGTAGGAGAAACTATTTTTGGTGTGTGGGCTGAGGGGATTTATTTTTCTAAATTTGCCTTTTGATGTTGTATATTGGTTTATTCTTTTGTGCAATGAGGACATAGCACCTCTTAGGTTTGGGGGTATGTTTGTGCTAAATGTGTGGTTATTACTACAAATTGTCGCATCATAAGTATGACCATTGTTTTATTGTTTATACCCTTAATACCTTGTATAGTTTTTAAGCCATCAAAAATTAATTTTGCCGTAGTTTTCAAAATGTAATCGTAGACGCATGCAATTTTTTTAATTTTTTTTAAAACTCATGTCATGATAAAACTACGGTTGTTTAGGATAATTAAACCCTAATGTGAACATTTAAGGATTGGTCTAGATTCCATGCTTAGAAAATTTTTACACCACTTGCCATGCTTAGGTCCCACAGTCAATGGACTAGTTCTAATATGGAATTTTAGGATCCTAAAATCGACTAAGACCCAGTGAGCTTTAGAACTTTTTCGTCGTTCTTGATGAGTGCTAAATAAATTCGGAGTATCCTTGAAATTAGTGATAAATTTATTAAATCTCATATGCTTTCCTTTGGTTTGTGGATTATGCAGTGATTATATTAGTATACTAGAACTCATCATATCTGAATCCAAAACAAATAAGCATTGTTACCACCAAGAAAGGAAAGGATTCAAGGCCATCTATTAGCTCGTTTGTGCCCACAAATGCCCCATCTTATACTCATTCACCTTGTGCACCCCCTTTGAGCCTTATAGAAAAATTTTGTCCTATTTGTTTCTTGTTAAGCAACATTAACCACACCCCATACCTTCACTTTAAATGAAAAACATTACCCTTCAATCTCTAAGAACTTGGGAAAGAGGGATGAGAGCAAAAGAGGAGTGGGGAAATATGCTTGCAAGAAGCATATGGCAGAATTAAAAAGAAGAAAAAGGGGAGAGAGAAAATGAAAATATGTATAATAGAAAATGAAGAAATGAAATAAGGTGGTATTTCATAAGAAAATGAAGAATTGACAAGGAGAAAAAGTCGAGCAGGAAAAAGAAAATTTCTGAAAAATGCAGAAAAAGGGAGAGTGAAATGAGAAAATAAATGTAACCCTTTTTCAATTTCTTAGAGAAATTTGAATCCAAATTTCCCTTTTCTTTCTTAACCTTTACCCGAGCCCCATTACAACCTTCAAAAAGACCTTTTTGATCCAATCTCGGGTGGTAAATGCTTTATGGAGGGAGATGATACAATGACTATGGTATATAGTATATCATGCTTAAGATACAAATATCATTCTGTTATGAGATTGCTTTATATGTTTTTGATGCACCATTTTTCTTATATTGTGTGGGATCCTTTAATATTGTGTTATAACTCCATCCCACATGTGAGTGAAACTATAAATCATTCATCGGAGTGACCCTGTTGAGATAGTATGCCTAAAGTGAGGATTGAGTCGAGATTTGGGATTCGACGATTCCCGGTTTGGATTTATCTAAAGATAGAAAGATCTTAGCATTAGCACCTGCACACACAACACTCTGGGCAGGGAAGAAAGATTGGTCCAAGGATTGGACCATTGGGTTAATTGGAATAAGCAATGGTGGGATTGTCATGGTATCGGCATTTGGAATAAGAAATCGCATGCTAACATGACAACAGGTTTTGATTTTTAATGTATATATTATATGAAAACTAGTTTTGAAAATTCTTTTACCAATGGTTTTAAAACTGTTTTAGATGTTTGAAGGTGTCTTCACTGAAAACCCTCAGGATACACAACTCCTACACTAAAGATCACCTAGGAGTTTAAAGGCTTATTGCATATGCTAAATGCAATTGCTCCCTACGAAAATGGCTCTTTAAATTCTTAGATTAGGGTGTATAATATTAGAATAATTTGCTTTTGAGTAATGGTATAATATTGCCTTTGCTCGAGGACTAGCAAAGTTGAGGTTTGGGGGTGTGATCAGACTCAAATATTGTATAAATTATCCCTGAATCTCGACTTTGTTAATCCTCACTTAACTACTAATGTGTGCTTTAGTTTGCGCTGTGTTGCAACAAGTGTGGAAGCCTGTTAAATACTAAAAAGGTTAAAAGAGCAAAGTTATGAAGAAACCCAAGCAAAAGGCAAGGATCCAAGGAACTGCAGCTGGAAGGAATGTGTCCAAAGGTTAAATGGACCAATCAAAATTACACTTTCGACCGGTCAGAGCAGCGCAACAGAGGAGTACACCAGTTGAAGAGAAGAAAGCTTAAATGGACTGGTCGAAGCATCACTTTCGACTGGTGAGAACTCAAAAGGGCTTTAGAAACTGAAGGAGCAACCAGTCAGTCTACAGTCAATCGATCGAAATAGAGAGAACAGAGCTAAGTAAAGACAGAGGAATTTATCAATTGATCGGAGCCTAAGTCGACCGGTCTATTAATTCAAGAAACTGAAGCCTCCGCAGGTCATCTTCACCTTCCAGAATCATCATCCTTGGAGAATTGTTAGGATCTAGAGAATCCTTGTCGTGTATATTTATTCTAGGGCCTTATAATCTATAAATAAGGACCCTAGGATTTAGTTTTAGGGGACTCGCATGCCGGAACATTTCTAGAGGGATCTTACGTGAGTTTCTGTAGTTTTTGGTTAGGAATAGTTCTAGATAAGAGGGAGACTGGATGTAATCATCGATCAGAGCCTGCATCAACAATGATGGAGATCTCTTAGTCGATGCGCGCTTAAGGCTTTGGACTGGATCTCTTATATTATGGATAAGTATTTTTAATAAATTTCTATTTTCTCATTATGCTTGTGAATTCCTCTAATGGTGCAATTTCATGTTCGAGGTTCTGACTAGATTGAGAACACAATGGTAATGCTGCAATCTTATGTAGTTTAATCTTAGTGGCCTTGTAGGGATTGGGGTTAGATTAGATAGGATATTCACCGACGGACTAGGCCTTGTAGGGTAGTTTTTTGTTGGTTCGTGCAATAGTTCTTTGATGAGTAGGTTTTTCTAACTCATGATTAGATCTACATATTTCATATAGGAAGTGATTGAGCTTGTAGCTAGGAGCGGGGGTACCAAGGATTCACAATAGAAAAGAAATAGGATTTATTATTGTACAAATCTGGAATCCAAGAGGGATTCTAGTCTGCTTTCTCCTTTCTTACTTTCAAAACTATATAGATTTCTTATTTGTTTTAGAATAATTTAGGAAATCTAATGTTACAAAATACTTCGTAAAACAGAATTAAATAAGAGATAAACAACAAATCCCTATGGTTCGACACCCTTGTACTTGCCTTAGTACATTCAGGCTCGTGCACTTGCAAGGTCATATTTTAAGATGATCAGCTCCTGTAATACCCGCTTCTCATCTACAAGGAGTTCTATTCGAGCAAGGAATGCCGCTTCCTTCTTCAGCTAGGGTCGCTCCAAACTGCTACTCTCTGTCGGGTAATGTCTTCGCGTAGAGGAAATCACAGAGTAAAACCAGGCCTCATACATTGAAGAAGTCAAAAGAACATTTCCCTACTCTAAATCACACATATGCGTCGACTGATGCGTTTCCTAGAGCACCGCTATCTTCTCCAGATCCCCTAAAGACCCTCAAGTAAAAATCAAATGGCACATGAGAGGTCTCGCTACACAAGGCACATGTTGGGCATAGCCAAATTGGTGCAACACCCACGAGGGGAAGTAGTGAGTGCTGCCAATCAATCCCAGAAGTGTGATTCCCTCATGATCCCAGGATCATACTATCAGGAAGGTCCCATCAAGCCATAGGCGTATCTTGCGCATATTCTTTTGAGGCAACCTGGGGCATCGATCAAAAAAGCATCAAGCGGCCTCTCCTCGCACAACATAAAAGTGAGGCACGAGTCTCAGAATGGCAAGGTGTTCACCAAGCCATGTTTGAATCAAGCACCCGCAGAAGCCCTCCACTTTTTCCAAAGCAAAAGCATCAAGTCCTCAGTAGAGCTCGACCAACACAAAATGAACAATAAAATGAACCTTTTCAAGCTCCACCGACACATCACAAAGTGCGAGAGAGAAGCTCTCTCTCTCTCTCTCTCTCTCTCTCTCTCCTCGTGTAGAAGAGGATCTCTGCCATGTTTGAATCAGGCACCTGCAGAAGCCCTCCACTTTTTCCAAAGCAAAAGCATCAAGTCCTCGGTAGAGCTCGGCCAACACAAAATGAACAATAAAATGAACCTTTTCAAGCTCCACCAACACATCACAAAGTGCGAGGGAGAAGCTCTCTCTCTCTCTCCTCATGTAGAAGAGTTTGGATTGATTATTAAATGGCCTAAGGATTAAAAACTGAGAATTCAAGATTTTAAGGATTAGGGATTAAGAACTAAGGACTGAAATCTAGAACTTAAGAATTAAGAACTAGAATTAGGAACTATAATGAAAAGTAAGAACTAGAATAAAAATTAGGGATTAGGACGAAGATTAAGAACTAGAATCAAAATTAAGAATTAGAACCTAGAAGCTAAGAACTACAACGTAAAAATTAAAACTAGAAACTAGAAATTAAAAAGGTAGAAACTAGAACCTAAAAGATTACCTGAAGCTAAACGCCGAAGGAAGAGTCCTGAAATCCTAAGCTTGGAGGCGAGGAACTCGAGACTTGGATATGAAAATTGGTGTGTATTGGTCGAGGTAGGGAGGTCTATTTATAGGTATTTGAGTAATTACGCGTCTGGTGGGAGATGCATAATTAGCCGGCCAAATCCAATTATGTGCCTTGTCTAGTGCGCTTAATTAGATTACGCACCCTATCCTGAGCGCTTAATCACTTTAAGTTGGTGATCGACTCAGTGGGTGATCAGCTGAATGGCTCAGTCGAGTGTCCGAGTTCCAGTCTAATTGGAACTAATTGTGCGCTGGTGGTGGGGCGCACAATCGATTGCGCGTTCTGGTGTGCGCGGGCAATCAGGTCTTCAGACAGCCTCTAGAAGGTTAAGGATCGGTCCATGTTGGACCAATTGCACGCCAGTGATGAGGCGTGCAATTGAATTGCATGGGCTCTGTAGGTCGCGTAATCCACTCCTAAGGCGACCCACAAGAGGAACAGTCCTGGTCTAAATGAGACCAATTGCGTGCCAGCTATGGGGCGTACAATCAAATTGTGTGCACTTGTGTGGGCGCGCAATTCGAGGCTTTCCCTAGGACATGTCAGGTCCGAACCACAAGACTATTATTTCAGCCTGTGCTTTGACTATGTACTATTGTTTCAGTATATAGTCCTCATATTAGGGTTGTGGGGTCTGAGCCATAGAACTATTGTTTAGCCTGTGTTCAGCCATATACTATTATTTCAGTATATGGTCCCCGTATTAGGGTTTTAAAGCTTTTAGAGAAGTTAATTCCCTTTCGAAAGACATGGGTAAGGTTAAAGGTTGACTGAACAGGTTTGTGTACTCCGAGAGGACGAAATTGGGATGTCTACATATGTCCCTCTTCGGCGCATTCTTGCGAAGTAAGAATGCATCAAAGAAGTAGACACCCCTCTTCGAAGTGCCTTCTCGTTTCTCTCGGGAAATCATAAATGTGGACTGGGAATGCTGACATGAAATGCTTGACTTTTTAATCTATTAGCATAAGATAAAATGGAGCATTCGAGGGCCCAGAGGTAGCTATAAAAGGGCATATCCACTATCGCAGATGCAAGGGGCATCCCACCGCATATTACGACCTGCTGCGAGTGACAGTCAAACGGGGGGAAATTAGCATATCTTGATCAATGAGTGTAAGGCGTATCACGACTTGCTGTAAGGGGCAGTCAAATAGGAGGAAAGTCGGCATCTCCTAGTCTGTAGGTGCAAGGGGCAACCAAACAAAGGGATATTCGACACAATCGAGGTATCGAGGGGGCGTCATATGAATGTACAGAGACAAGGTCAAGTGACCTGATAATAAAATGTAATATCATGTAATGGAAAAGATTTTTATAAGTCATGTCAGACCGGGCACGTCATTGCTCACACCAATGGCGCGTCAGGTGTCCTTTTCTAGTGGACATTTGTGATTTCTCATAGTTGAGTATATTTAGTGTTCGATTTCTCAGGAGATAAAACAGATTGGATAATGTGAAGTGAATTATGATAGATAGGAGAGTTTATTTATTTATTTTATTTTTGAAAATATGGGGATTTTAACTGAAGATCAATTCGGTGTTAAAACGACAGAAAACGTGACTTCCGAGATGTCGCTGAACCGATCCACCGGAGCGGGATTTGTGGATCCGATCGTTTGTGTGGTTGTCAGGACGATACTTGGTATGTCAGATGCTCCGTCTAACCTTCTCGACGAATACTGTGAAGCAGTGAAAAATACCATTTTTCACCTCCTAACCTGACCTTTGATGGACCCCTGAGCTGACTAATAAGGTGTTTTAAGTTTGTTTTGTAGATAAATAGTAACTTACAGTCTTAGTGCAGACATCCATCTAAAAAGGCCAAAGAAGCAACCTACTGCTCAACTTGTGCTCAAACAACCCAAAAGCCAGCCAATCAAATAGTCCACAGAGTTTTAAAAGTTCATGAGAAGGTCATGGGCCCAACTGGTTGTGATTAGGACTAAGTGCAGTTGCAAGGAATGAAGATTGAACCCACCTAGAGGCTACTGAGGGTTGAACAAATGAAGAACAACACACCAAAGATGTGTGCCAGCTGTGGAAGCACAAAGTAAAACCTGCCGAGAGGTTCTGATGCTCAAAGGTCAAGATATCGAGAGGTTCCATGAAGCTGTCGTGAGGTTCTGGATGCATAGTCCAACCTGTCGAGAGGCACTGAGTTGAAAATATGAAGATCTCGCAGGGTTCCAGTACCTATCGAGAGGTTGGAGGTACAGTTGTGGATCTTGTCGAGAGGATACCTAGAGGTGCAGGGGAAGTCAAGAGGTCCCAGATACTTATCGCGATGTTCAACTGAACCTGTTGAGCAGTGCGCAGTAACCTATCGACGACTTACCTGAAGCTACTCCCATTCTCGCAAGGATTGAAGCAACCTATCGAGCACTTAAATGGAACTGTATAACTACTCGACATGATGCTTTATATCCAGTCGAGAGGATAAATGAAGTTAGGACAGCAAATAAGATTTTGGCTATCAATCCTGTCGATGTGTTCACCAGAACTTGTCGAGAAGTCAAGCAACTTATCGAGAGCCTTCAGCAACCTGTCGACCAGTTCACAGAACCTGTCGAGATGTCTCCAAACCTGTCGAAAGCCACTTTAATCCTATCGATGAGAACACCAAGCTGATTCAGAACCTGTCGAGTGGTTCCCTGAACCTGTCGAGAGGTTCCCTGAACCTCTCGACAGCCGAATTAGGAACTTCTCAGTTCCTTTCACAGCAGTTGTCAACTTTAAAATTCTTTGCACGAGTTTCAAGGCTTGTTAATGACCTTGGGGGTACTTTTGGAACACCACTGAGCACGAATGGGAACCCTAATCGCATCAGATTGGCCTAATTATTTTAGACCAATGGGGAAAGAGCTTCTAGAAGAGAAATCAGCCACATCAGCAGCCCAGAATAACAGAATTATTCTCTTGGGCTCTGATTGGGTAAAACAAATCTGAGATGAGAGGAGAAGAGTATAAAAGCTTGAATAATTTACAGAGCTAGCATCCAGAAATTGAGAGAACCAGAGCGAAATCTGATCTCCATCTCCCCTCCAAAAATTCCCTCTCTCTTCCTTCTTCCCCCATTCTCCTCTTAGCCAATTCTGGTTGGCTAACCCTCGTTGGTAGCTAGGTGAGGTTGAGAGCTGTAAATTGATAGGTTCAAAGCTCTGTAGGTGGATTAGGTGTTGCACAGATTACAGATCTGAGCACAGTTGACTGTAAGTTATATTGATTCAGTAATTGTTGAATATAAAGTTAATTTGAATTTATAAATCTCTTGATTTCCATTTGATTTCCCTAGATCTAACATCCCTGTGGATGCATGAGCTTGCAGCCTTGCATCCACAGCATCTGCAATGGTTTAATTGTTCCAATTAAGATCCCTGAATTGGAACAATCTCTAGGATGATCTGTGACCATTCAAGTGGATAGATCATAGCCTTAGGATTGCTTCAATTCTCTGATTGAGAGTGGATTCTTATACCTTGCATCTGAGCTTGTAACCAGATGAAGGATTGTTGCAAACCAGTTCCCTGCACTGCCTTTGAACCAAATAATTTTCAGTAAAGGCCAAAATCCCTAGCTGCTATTCTCCACTTCTTAATTTTAATCTTTTCTCCATTTTCCTTTAACTCTGTGTTTAATCAAATCTAGATCATTTGCATTTGATTTTTTATAATTTTTAGTGACAAATCCTAGAAACCTCTCCTCTTTCCTATTTTGATTTAGTTGAATTTAGGATGGAGTGCCAGATCTACTATAGATCTGGTGATTTACCATAGTTTAAATCATATTTCCCTGTGGACATACCCTGACTTACCTATTAAAACTTGCTGTAATAGCCCTGGTTCTTGCAGGACTGCTTGCTTACCTTGATTCCTCATCTCTGTGATTTTGCCTTTTAATTGGCTATTTTAACCATTTAATAATTGTAAGGTGAGCAAGACAACAAGTTTTTGGCACCGCTGCCGGGGACTTGTATTTTAAAAGTGGTAGATCTAAGTTTTTCTCATTTTAAACTTAAATTTTTTATTGCCTATTTTGTATTTGACTAATTGTTGCTGTAGTTTTTTTGTAGTTTAATTTTGTGATTGCAGATCTGGATTTGTTGTTTTGAAAGGAGCATTGTGCCAATTTGAGGAGCAAGTTGTGCTTAAGTTTGCATTTCTTAACTCTATTTATATTCCTAGATCTATAGTTTTTAGATCTGCAGCATTAGTTGTGTGTTTGTGAATTTGTTTTGCTCAAATCTGTAACTGTCATTATGTGTGTTGTCCTGTGTTTTTGTTGTGTGTATGCTTGGTAGGAGATCTCTTAATCCTGAGATTGCTCTTTTAGATCTTGAAGTTGAGAGACTTCTTAGACCTAAGCATCCCATACACACACCTGTAGTTGATTGTGATAGTTCTGCAATGAGTGAGCATCCTAGGACATTAAAGGAATTCAATGCCCCAGGGGTTTACAATTCCCCTTTCTGCATTCAATTCCTTGCTGTCCAAGGAAACTATGAGATCAAATCCTCCATCATACAGATGCTACCCTCATACCATGGTCTGAGTAAAGAAGATCCATATAAACACATTGATGAATTTCTAGGACTATGCACTACCTTCAACATTACAGGTTTGGGGGAGGAAGCAACCAGGTTGAGACTCTTTCCCTTTTCACTAAAAGATAGAGCCAAGACTTGGCTGTCAATGCACCCAACCAATAGTATTAAGTCTTGAAATGACCTTCAATGTTAATTTATGGCTAAGTTTTTCCCCATGTCCAAAACAGGTCAGTTGATGAAGAGTATAATCTCTTTTGCCCAAGCCTCAATTGAAGACTTTCACCAAGCATGGGAGAGGCTTAAGGAACTCTTGAAGCAATGTCCCATCACCAATTCCTGAATGGAAACTTGTTCCAAGTTTCTATCAAGGAATTGATCCCAAGAGCAGGGATATGGTTGATGCCTCATGTGGTGGTACATACCTCCACAAGACAGCTGATGAGCCTTGGGAGTTGTTTGATATCATTAGTGAAAACTCCATGCAAAGAGAGACTTGGTCAAGAGATTTTGAGACTCCTAGATTGGTGAGAGAAAATACTACCAGAGGAAAAATGTATGAGGTGAGTAGATACAATGATTTGGAAAGGAAAGTGGACTGCTTGACTCAAAATGTTGATAAGCTCATGGGAGCAATGCAGTCTCCAATGGCTGCCAAAGTGGAGGAGGCATGTGCGATATGTCAGTCCCCCACTCACTCCCTTGAGGAATGTCCCTCTGCTGCCTAATTTTCAGACCTTGTGATGGAACATGTGAATGCTGCTCAGTCCTATAGACAATAGCCTACTGTTGGTTATCATTAGAGAAACCACCCCAACTTGAGGTGGAGACAAGATACCTTCCAAAATAGCACCAGCAGCCACAACAGCAATCCATGCCTTATAGGAATGCCCAGTCATACCAGCATAATTACTTTCCAAGGCCCCAATACCAATAGCCTATGGCTCAACCTGTGCATCCAAGTACACCAGCCCTAGCATCCCCTAGATCCCTCACATTTGAAGAGCAAGTTCTAGCTTCACTACAAAATTTAGTGTTTTTTGTCACAAACTGTCAACTCCCATAGCCACAATATTAAGAAGATAGAGGACCACCTTGGTCAGCTATCTAATACTTTAACTAAAAGAGATGAGGAAAGACTGCCTAGTCAACCCATGAACAACCCTAGAGGGCAGTGCATGGTGGGTGAAAATTCTTCACATGAAGCCAAATCTTTCACCACTTTGAGGAGTGGAAGGCTGGTTAATAACCAAGTTGGTGTTGAACCTGATGAGAAACGTGCAGCCCATGATGATATGTAGCAGGAGCAGCATATAAAAAATAAGGGGGGTGTTTATGTACTCCAAGAAAAAATTAAAACCAAAAATAAAGAAAAATCTGATGAGCTTGCTAAGACAACAAATGGGAGATCAGTCCCCCATTTGCCATTTTCCAATGCATTGAAAGCACCTTCTCCTTTTGATAAGGGGAATGCTAAAGTGGAGGAGATGATGGAAACATTCAAAAAAGTAAAGATCAATTTACCTTTACTTGATGTTATCAAGAAAGTTCCAGCCTATGCAAAATTTTTAAAAGATTTGTGCATCTACAAAATACAATCTAGGATACATCTATCCAATAAGGTCTTTTGTGCTGAAAAAAGGAACCAAGTACTAGCCATTACAACCCCAACCAAGCTTCAAGACCCTGGAGTTCCCACAATCCCTTGCATCATTGGGGATCATACCATTGAGAAGGCTTTATTAGATCTGGGAGCTAGTGTAAACCTACTTTCATATTCAGTTTATGAGAAGTTAGGCTTGGGAGAATTGAAGCCCACACATGTAGTGCTACAACAAACTGACAGATTTGAGAGGAGGCCGGTGGGAATGATAGAGGATGTATTAGTTGGGGTTGATACGTTTTTCTATCTAGCAAATTTTCTAGTGCTTAACATGGAGCCAAGCAAGTGCACCACCTCTATTCCTGTAATTTTGGGCAGACCTTTCTTGGCCACTGCCAATGCTTGTATTCAGTATAGATCAGGAGTAATGGAGGTGTCTTTTGGAAATATGAAAGTGAAATTGAATGTGTATGATGCAACCAATCAGCCTCACTTGGATAGTGAAGATTGTTTTTTAATTTATATATTTGATGAGCTTGTAGAAGAGACTTTGCCCAAGCTAGTGCATGGTGATGATTTTTGTGATATTTTTGAAAATGTGTGGAGTGAGATTGTGGAAGAGAAGGCCCCCACACCCATGGTTCAAGAGGTGAAAGCCTTAAATTTTGATATGAGGCCAGCAACAAGGTATCCACCATGGAAACCTGCTGTGTTGCCTCTTTCACCACCATCAAAGGCACCTTTGTTGCCTTCTCTCATATGTCCCTCTGATGTGGAGTTAAAACAGCTGCCGAAGACGTTGAAGTATATTTTTTGGGGGGCAAACAAGAAGTCGCCAGTGATTATTTCTTCCTCTCTCACTGATGAGCAAGAGAAAGAATTGTTGTGTTTTAAAGAAGCATAAGAGAGCAATATGTTGGACTATTGCTGACCTTAGGGGTTTCAACCCTACTGTGTGCATGCATAAAATCCACTTGGAAGAGGGTTCCAAACCCTCTAAATAAATACAGAGAAAATTGAACCCCCACATGCAATAAGTGGTAATAAAAGAAGTGGTCAAACTACTAGATGCTGGAGTTATCTACCCAATTTCAGATTCCGAATGGGTGGCACCTACTCAGGTGGTCCCTAAGAAATCTGGAATTACTGTGATTAAAATTGATTCTGGTGAGCTTGTTCCAACTAGGGAAACCATAGGTTGGAGGGTGTATATAGACTATCGAAAGCTCAATTTAAAAATCAGAAAAGACCACTTTCCTTTGCCCTTCATTGACCAAATTTTGGATAAGTTGGCAGGCAAGGCTTTCTATTATTTTCTTGATGGATATTCGGGGTATAACCAAATTCCTGTTTATCCACAAGATCAAGAAAAGATAATTTTCACATGCCCATTTGACACATTTGCTTATAGAATGGTGTCATTTGGATTGTGCAATGCCCCTAAAACTTTCCAAAGATACATGTATGCTATATTTTCTGACATGGTTGATCAATTTTTAGAGATATTCATGGATGATTACTCTATCTTTGGGGACAATTTTAACCAATGTCTATACCATCTCAGCCTTATGTTACAGAGATGTGAAGAAACCAACTTGGTTTTGAGTTGGGAAAAGAGCAATTTTATGGTCAATCAAGGCATTATCCTTAGCCATGTGGTTTCTCATAGAGGCATTGAGGTAGACAAGGCTAAAATTGATCTGATTGCACACTTACCCCCACCAAAAACTATGAAATAAGTCAGATCTTTCTTGGGGCATGTTAGGTTCTATAGGCAATTCATCAAGGATTTTAGCAAGATCACAAAACATCTTTGACACATGTTGTGCCAAGAGGTTCCCTTTGAGTTTGATGATGAATGTCTCCATGCTTTTGAGCTTTTAAAAGGTTATTTAACCTCTGCACCTATCCTTCAAGCTCTTGATTTTTCTTTGCCATTCGAACTAATGTGTGATGCATCAGATTTTGCTATTGGTGCAGTCTTGGGACAAAGGAAGGATAAGGCTCCTTGTGTGATTGCTTATACAAGCAAAACCATGATTGATGCTTAGTTAAATTATACCACAACGGAAAAGGAATTGTTGGCAATTGTCTATGCCTTGGAAAAATTCAGGTCTTATATTTTGGGATCTAGGATAGTGGTGTTCACAGACCACTCAGCCATAAAGTACCTTTTATCAAAAAAGGATGCAAAGCCAAGATTAATCAGATGGATTCTCCTATTACAGGAGTTCGATCTTGAGATTAAGGACAAAAAAGGGGTTGAAAATGTGGTTGCAGACCACTTATCCAGGATCCAAGCTGAGGTGTTTGATAGGCTGCCTATCAATGATTTTTTCCCAGATGAACAGTTGTTTACTATCAACACCTCTACACCTTGGTTTGCAAATATTGTGAACTACTTGGCTGTAGGTAGGATTCCCCCACATTGGAATAAAATGGACAAGGAGTTGTTCTTTTCACAGATTAAACATTACATTTGGGAGGATTCTTACCTATTTAAGCATTGTGCAGACCAAGTGGTGAGGAGATGTGTCCCTGATGAGGAATTCCATAACATACTATGTGTCATGAACAGGCTTGTGGAGGCCATTTCAGTGAAAATAAAATTGCTGCTAAGGTGCTCCAAAGTGGATTTTATTGGCCCACTCTCTTCAAGGATGTATGGCATTATTGTAAAGCTTGTGAAAGATGCCAAAAGATGGGAAGTATCTCCAAAAGAAACTCCATGCCTTTGCAGCCTATACTTATAATTGAACTCTTTGACATTTGAGGGATTGACTTCATGGGTCCTTTCCCTCCTTCCTATGGATATAATTATATTCTTGTGGTTTTGGACTATGTGTCCAAATCGGTTGAGGTCATAGCCACAAGAACCAATGATCGCAAGGTTGTCCTCAACTTCTTGAAGGACAATATTTTCTCCAGGTTTGGCACCCCCAGAGCTATCATTAGTGATGGAGGGTGCTACTTCTGCAATAGACAATTTGAGAACCTACTTAGAAAGAACTCTGTGACACACAAAGTTGCCACCCCATACCACCCACAAACTAGTGGGCAGGTGGAATTTTCTAATTGAGAGATCAAACACATTTTGGAGAAAACTATGAGAGTTGATAGGAAGGACTGGTTCCTGAAGTTACCTGATACTCTTTGGGCTTATAGGACTGCTTATAAGACCCCAATAGGGATGTCTCCCGTCAAGCTGGTGTATGGAAAGGCATGCCATTTACCAGTAGAGCTTGAGCACAAGGCTTATTGGGTTGTTAAAGCATTGAATATTGATTTAACTTCTGCTGGCATGCACAGGAAGCTCCAGCTGTCAGAGCTGAAAGAGCTAAGATTGGAAGCATACTCAATGCTAGGATCTATAAAGAGAAAATCAAAGCCTTCTATGACAAGCATTTGCTGAGGAAAGAGTTCACAGCTGGCAGCAAGGTATGGTTGTTCAACTCTAAATTAAAAAATTTCCCTGGTAAGTTGAGATCTAGATGGGAGGGACCTTACATGGTAGAGCATGTATCCCCATCTGGAGCAATTGAAATCAAGGATCTCAAAGATGGTAGGATAATGAAGGTGAATGATCAAAGGCTCAAACTTTTTATTGATAATGTGGTGGAGCCTGTGGTGACCATCCACCTCCAAGAACCACCAAAATGTGATTGATTCTCAACAATGTATACAATGTATCATAGTTGCTATTTTTGTCAAAGTTTGTTGCTATTTTCGTTTTAAATCTAATTGGCATTGTAAAGGTGGTTGCCAATTGTGCTTAATGTATGCATTTATAAATCATGAATCTATAATCAGTAGGCTTGAAGCATGTCATCAACTCCAAGGCAGGAGAAATGAATGAGAGCTGGGGAGAATTGATAAATTTGTGTGATAGATGAACTAGGAGCTGAGTACAAATATGTTTGAACTAAGAAACTACCTGTCGAGAGGAGTGGAGAACATTTCGACAGGTTTTGAAGGTTCCCAGTATGCATTTCGACAAGATCTGGGACCTGTCGAGAGGTTTGAGTCAATTCTCAACAGGTTCTAAAGGTGTAAAAATGATTGTCGATAGGATCTATGAACTCGTCGACAGGTTCTAAAGGTTTTTGAGTGCCTTATTGACAAGTTCAGAGTACTTGTCGAGAGGTTTTGTGAACCTCTCAAAGTGAATTCCTTCTAAAATTGGAACCTGTCGAGAGGATTAAATGTTGAGTTCAGAATACCTGTCGAGAGGTTCTGTAAACCTCTCGAAATGACTTGTGCTGAAGTCTTGAACCCGTCAATAGGATTGAGTGAACCTCTCGAGAGGTTCAGCTGCTTTTCATTCTTTGACAGGTTGTATCGACCTGTCGACAACTTTCCCCCAATCCTATCACAGATCATTTTTCATCCTTTTAAACCTACCGACAACTCAATCCAGCCATTCGACAGATTGTCTCTAAGCTTTATTTTCTCTCTACCGATTTCCGTTCTCTTTCTTTTTCCTTTCCCTCATTGGTTCCAACTCCATTCACTGTGCCCTTGCTCCAAGTGCTTCAATTCCTCAAAAGCTACATTTTGCACCTATTGGAGACTGATTTGGTGCCGTACACATCGAGATCTGAGAAACCCTAGGTTTCTGTTGGTAAGTCCTCCTTCACCATTCACTCTGTGATTTCCTTGCTCAAGTACTTTCATTGGTAATTTTTGTGGAGATTCATTTGAGACATAGAAGATTTTTTTGGTGAATTATTGAGATATAATTTGTGTGGATTGAGTGCCAAATGGTTTATCAAGAGGATACCCTAGCCACCCTTTTCAAAGCCCCTTCCACTAGGAAATCTAGTAGGCTAACCAAACAGCCCAAGGAGACCCCATCTGCCAAAAGAAAGCTTGTCTTGCATAAAGTTGAGAAATCTGAGAAACCTAGGAAAGAAAAGAAAGCTAAGAAGGCCCAAATCAGTGTAGAAATTGTTGAGGAGGCCCCTGAGACAAAACCTAACCCTATACCTGAGCCCAACCCTATGCCTGACATTCCTGAGCATGTGCCTAACCCTGAGGGGGAACCTGAGATCAATGTAAACCTATCCACTCCCAATAAATTTGTGGATAAGTTAGGCCTAATCCCAAAGACAATTTTTGACCTCCCTTATTTTTCTAAGGAAGAGGAGTGCAAGGATACTTTAGATTACATGGTGAAAGCAGGCCTGACACCATTATTAACCCCTTTGAAAGAGAAATCCTACCCTAGGCTGGTCAAATTGTGGTACCAGAACCTGAGAAAGAAGACCAAGCCAGATTCAACTGAGCCTTGCCTTGTGAGTTTGATTGATAATAGGGAGCTCTTGGAAGATTGTAATGACATTGGGTTGACATTAGGGATCCCTTCTGTTTTTGATATATCCTATGGTCTGTCAGAACCTGAAAATGTGCATTTCAAAGCAATGGCTAGGCACCTCACTCAAGGCATTGTGGGGTCTGGGGAGTCATTAATGAGAAGAGATCTACACCCAAGCATGTTGTTCATTGATTCACTTTTGAGAAAGAATATATATGTCAATAGACATCAGTAAGAGAGGAGAACCCCCATAGTAGATGCCCTGTACTTTTTCTCCAAGGGCCAGTTTATGAATGCCTCCAAGCTGGTATTTGATGCAATGGTGGATGTCAATGACAAAATCTAGAGAGTGCAAGCCTTACCTGGCCCTACCTTACAACAGGCTCATCACTGCCTTGCTTAAGAGAGAAAAATTTTCTTTTCCAATTGATGGGCCAGTGGTGAAGGTGACTCTAAAAATATTTGGGAAGAGGGCTTGGTCTGCCAGTAAGGCCTTAATTGGGAAGAGCAAGAACAAATCAAGTGAGGATCCTAAGATAGAAGCTCCACAAGTAGTCAGCTCTGCTGCTACACATGGCACCTCTACTTCTGCTAGTTTAGAGCCTCTCCCAATAGCTGCCACTAGCTCAATACCTCCTCCTAAGATATCTACATCAGTCACCTCCGAGCCTCTGCTCCCATTTGCTGCTCCTAGCTTGGAGCCTCCACCTATGACCTTTGCACCCACAATCATCCCCTCCATCGATTTGATTTTGCCTATGGTCAGCTCCTCTGATGCCAGCCTCACCATTCCCCCCTCTGTCATACCATCCATCTCAGTTTCTTTACCTTCCATTCCCCCTAGCAGCTCAACCACCCTTTCAACCATCACCACATCCACACCTCGGTCAGTTACTCCTCTTACCATAGACCCCTTCCCTACCTTATCTTCACTCACCATTCCAGCCAGCCCATCCATATCAGCCACTGAACCTTTGAGCCCTGCACCAGCTTCATCAGCGAACCTAGCCACTTCTCCCCCTCCATCCATACCCTTTCACATTGATCCCACCTTTTCCATCTCACCTCCACACACCCAAGACCAGATAACTAGTGAGGGGTATTCATCCCTGATAAAGTCCATTGTGGACAATATTAGGCATGAATACTCCCCACTACCTGATTCTCCACAACCCACCTCTCCACGGCCTACCCATTTACAGACCACACCTACCCCACCTTTTCACCAAGCCCACACTTCCCTATTTCAACCAATTCCACCCATCCAACCCACAGCCCCTATCATACCTGATCCCCTACCCCAAATACTCAACCTCCTCCTCTCCCTTCAAGCCCAAGTACTGACCAATGCCCATACCCAATCATCCATTGAGGCCACCCTCCTATCCATGAACTCCACCCTCCAAAATTTGGCCTCCATGCAAACTAGCCTACAAGCCATCCAATCCACCTTGTCACTTTTAACTCAACCGTCACAACAACCAGCTATCCCTATACCTACCCATTTACCTACTCCACCCCCTTCTCCCCAACCCATTACCTTAGCTATAACCTCCCTATTACTGTCCCTAGTAGACCTATCCTCGAAATCCCACCTCCTACCTTTACCAATGCTGCCACAGATGTGGAAGACTTAATTCCCACCTCCTCAGTCCCAGCCCAAACAGACCCTAAACCTGAACCAGCACCCCTACTTGAGCCTGACCTTAAAATTCATCACCCTTTACCCTCAATCTCCACCCCAACCCTGCCATCATCCTTCCCCTCTCCATGCCTGGCTGGCCCTTCTTCAAGTGTTGAGCAGTCCATACTCCCTGCCTTTTCCTTTCACATACCTCCATACTTAACCTTGCTCCATGCCATGCAACAGAACCCATACCTTAAAAGGGATGTTGTTAGAGGAATGGCTGCCCTCAGTAAATCAATCACGATGCCCTATGAAGCAAAGATAAGTCAAATGACAGTGGATTACAACTTTGAGATGCTGAATATATCAAAGGGCTAGCAACGAATTTTGATCCAATTTGAAGCTCGGAAACAAGAGGCAGCAACAGGGAAATTGAGAGCAGATGGACTTGAGAAAAGGCTAGCTGCCTCTAGAGAGGTCACAAAGGCCACTAGGGAACTCTATGAAAGTAGAGTTCTACTTGCTGAAAAGAAGGTAGAAATCCTTGAAAGGAGACCTGAGAACTGCACAACCACGCCTCGGCCCGGCTCAAGCTAACATTTGATAAGGATGAGAGAGGAAAAAGAGTACACTTCAAGGATGAGCTAGCAAACAATTAAGCTGATTAGAATTGTACATGTCATTAGTTAAGATGTTTGTGTATATTTTTTTTTTTATAGTTATTTCCCCTTGCATTGTACATATTACTGTTTATAAATGAAAAGTTTTGTTTGAAGCTTGTGTCTCATTCTGTTTAGATTAATTTGTTTCTCCTCTATTTTTGGCTTGTTTGATTTTCTTGTTTGTGTAAGCATGTTTATTTTTGCTCCCCTTACCCTTTATCTTTGAAGCAATGAGGACACTGCTCCTCATAGGTTTGGGGGTGTGGCAGTGTATGCCAATGGATTGTTAATGTTAATGCAGCCATTTTAATAGAAATTGAGAAAATAAAGTAATTTCCCACCTGATTTGTGAAATAGAGGAAATTAAAAACTTTTTAAGACTAAAATGTATTGCAGTTCTAACATCTTTCATGAAGTAAATGTCAAGAATTTTCAAATTTTGACATTTAGTAAACTTGAAAAGAGAAAAATGTGAGGATATCCCCCAGAAAATGTGATGAAAGGCCATACCCAGTGAGATTTGGGCCTGGAAAAAAAAATTCTTTGAGGAGTGTTTTGGCAATTTTTTCTACTCTAAGGGCTGATTGGATCTAGTTTTGCTCACTAGAAGTTAGACAAATTCAAGTTGAAACAGCTTGACAGCATTCATGACATTGAGGACATGAAGTAAGGCCATCCTCTAGACAGTTTGAGCTTAAATTTTCCCACCTTTGAACTGCCCTTGATACACACCATTTGGGCCTTGAAAATCTCAGCTTTTCTTTATTGAAAACCAAAAAATTTGAACCCAAAACCCCTTGACCTGTTTCAGTTCACCTTTAATCTGAGAAATGAGGAATTAGAAGGAGAAGTGAGGTTGGAGGTGCAAGGTTTGATGTCTGGTTGAAAGAAAAGAAGGCATACTTGGTGGCATTGTGGCATTCCAGCCCATAAAAAGAAAAATGGAGAAAAATACAAAAAAGCATACAAAAAGAAAAGAGAAAAAAAAAACAAAAAAAAAAAAAAAACAAAAAAGCAAAATAAAAGAATGAGAAAGAGAAGTCATTTCATTGGAGATTTTGAAAAAGAAGAGAAGAAGCTAGCCACCTTGACTCTGAAAATTCAAAAAGGAAGATGGAATTGTGCTGAAATGAAGGTTGTGAAATTGCAAATTACCTCATTGCCTTATTGATTTCTCAATTTTGAATCCCATTCTATCCTTTTATTCTTTATAAACCTCACCCATAAGCCACATTACAACCCAATAAAAAGTCCTTACTGATCTGAAATTAAATGAGTTGTCATGTGGAGATGAGGATTTGTGTAATCTATGGTGAAAAAGAGTTAGAAAAATTCAGAGAGTAGAGCAATGCCTATGCTCATGCTTGCAGTCCTATTTGAAGGTTGTAACTGCTCTTGAGTTGTGTGAAATGATACACCCTTCTATTCTATTTTGATCGATAACCCTGGTGAGCTTTGGGTTTGAAATTAGGATTGTTGGGGGCATTATCAAAACATAATTCTCAATTTAAAGGTAAGCTTTGCATTAATTTTCATACAAAATGTCTTGACATGAGCTGATTAATTATGAAGGAATTACAGCAGAATTTTGGTTTTAAACTGATATTTTTTTCTATTAAGAATCCTCTAAAAATTGAATGAACAAGGTGTGGAATGAATTTTATTTTGCTTGAATTTTATTTTTAATATGCTGCATATATTAACTGAGTCATTGGAGAAGTTTGTGGGTACCTTCACTGAAAACCCTCAGGAGACTTCACTCCTCCACTAGGGATCACCTAGTGGTTTAAAAGGCTTGATGCATATGCTAAATGCATCTGTGCTCCCTACAAAAGTGGCATTTTTCATTTTCAATTATTGTTTTTACTTTCTCCTTTGCTCAGGGACTAGCAAAGCTTATGTTTGGGGGTGTGTTAAGCAGTGAAAAATACCATTTTTCATCTTCTAATCTGACCTTTGATGGACCCTTGAGATGACTAATAAGGTGTTTTAAGTATGTTTTGTAGATAAGCAGTAAATTGCAGTCTTAATGCATACATCCATCTAAAAAGGCCAGAGAAGCAACCTACTGCTCAACTTGTGCTCAAACAACCCAAAGGCCAGCCAATCAAATAGTCCATAGAGTTTTAGAAGTTCATGAGAAGGTCATGGGCCCAACTGGGTGCTCTTGGAACTAAGTGCAGTTGCAAGGAATAAAGATTGAACCTACCTAGAGGCTGCTGAGGGTTGAACAAATGAAAAATAACACACCAAAGATGTGTGCCAGTTGTGGAAGCACAAAGCAAAACCCGTCGAGAGGTTCTGATGCTCAAAGGTCAAGATATCGAGAGGTTCCATGAAGCTGTCGTGAGATTTTGGAAGCATAGGCCAACTTGTCGAGAGGCACTGAGTTTAAAATATGAAGATCTCATGAGGTTTCAGTACCTATTGAGAGGTTGGAGGTACAGTTGTGGATCCTGTCGAGAGGATACCTAGAGGTGCAGGGAAAGTCAAGAGGTTCTAGATACTTATCGCGAGGTTCAACTGAACCTGTTGAGCAGTGCGCAACAACCTGTCAACGACTTACCGGAAGCTACGCCCATTCTCGCGAGGATTGAAGCAACCTGTCGAGCACTTAAATGGAATTGTATAACTACTCGACGGGATGCTTTATATCCTGTCTAGAGGATAAATGCAGTTAGGACAGCAGATAAGATTTGGCTGTTAATCCTGTCGATGAGTTCACCAGAACCTGTCGAGAAGTCAAGCAGCTTATCGAGAGCCTTCAGCAACCTGTCGACCAGTTCACAAAACCTGTCGAGATGTCTCCAAACCTGTCGAAAGCCACTTCAATCCTGTCAATGAGAACACCAAGCTGATTTAAAACCTGTCGACAGTTGAATTAGGAACTTCTCAGTTCCTTTGACAGCAATTGCCAACTTTAGAATTCTTTGCACGAGTTCCAAGGCATGTTAATGACCCTTGGGGGTATTTTTAAAACACAACTGAGCGTGAATGGGAACCCTAACCGCATCACATGGGCCTACCTATTTTGGACCAATAGAGAAAGAGCTTCTAGAAGAGAAATCAGCCACATCAACAGCCCAGAATAATGGAATTATTCTCTTGGGCTCTGATTGGCTGAAACAGATCTAAGAAGAGAAGAGAAGAGTATAAAAGCTTAGAGAATTTACAGAGCTAGCATCCAGAAATTGGGAGAACTAGAGCGAAATTCAATCTCCATCTTCCCTTTAAAAATTCCTTCTCTCTTCCTTCTTCCCCCATTCTCCTCATAGCCAATTATGGTTGGCTAACCCTCTTTGGTAGCTAGGGTGATGTTGAGAGCTATAAATTGAGAGGTTCAAAGCTTTGTAGGAGGATTAGGTGTTCCACAGATTGCAGATCTAAGCACAGTTGACTATAAGTTGTATTGATTCAGTAATTATTGAATATAAAGTTAATTTGGATTTATAAATATTTTGATTGCCATTTGATTTCCCTAGATCTAATATCCCTGTGGATGCCTGAGCTTGCAGCCTTGCATCCACAGCATCTGCAATGGTTTAATTGTTCCAATTAAGATCCCTGAATTGGAACAATCTCTAGGATGATCTGTGACCATTCGAGTGGACAGATCATAGCCTTAGGATTGCTTCAATTCTCTGGTTGAGAGTGGATTCTTATACCTTGCATCTGAGCTTGTAGCCAGATGAAGGATTGTTGCAAAACAGTTTTCTGCGCTGCCTTTGAACCAAACAATTTTTAGTATAAAGACCAAAATCCGTAACTGTTATTCTCCACCTCTGATTTTAATCTTTTCTCCAGTTTCCTTTAACTCTGTGTTTAATCAAATCTGGATCATTTGCATTTGATTTTTTATAATTTTTAGTGACAAATCCTTGAAACCTCTCCTCTTTCCTATTTTGATTTAGTTAAATTTAGGATAAAGTGTCAGATCTGCTATAGATCTAGAGATTTACCATAGTTTAAATCATATTTTCCTGTGGACATACCCTGACTTACCTATTAAAACTTGCTACAACAGCCCTGGTTCTTGCAGGACTGCTTTCTTACCTTGATTCCTTATCTCTGTGATTTTGCCTTTTAATTGGCTGTTTTAACCATTTAATAATTGTAAGGTGAGCAAGACAACAAATACTAATGATTGCCTCTTATGGGAGGACTATAGTGATTCACGAGTCAAGAGAGATGGGTTTTTGAAAATGTTTTGACTTAATCTTAGCTAACTATATTTTACAAGGAATATTGAGTATAAGAAGGGGTATTTTATTTACCTGATTTGTTGTTGGTGATAGGTTTTTCTTACGGTGGGACTGGCTGTTGCTCCCGTGGTAGTGTCGCGATGGGACTACGAGCGGCTGCTCCTTCTGGTTTGAGTTGCTTCTTGTATGGGATGTGCAAGGTTATGCGATGGGACGGGAGTGTCTGGTGGTGGAGTCGCTGAGGGGACTCAAACTCCTTGTGGAAGCATGCAAAATCATACAACAACCCACATTTTTCATATCAATGAGCTTTGTCGCCTTCAGGCTGCTGAGATTTCGTGTAAATTTTTTCACGAGAACTCAAAGCCTCCTTGTTGGAGTTTATGCATTGTCAAGGTGACTTCATGTGCTGTTCATATCTCGGCGGGAGTGTCATGATGGGACATTTTGGAGGGGTGTGGTTTGTGATGGGACATTGGTTGCCTCCCCTTTTTATTGTGTCTATTGTGCAGGGTCATGCGAAGGGACATTAGAGGGTCTATTCTTCCCCCTCCACCAATTGTTGTAGTGGAGGGTGAGTGTCAGTGCGACGGGACATCCGGATCTCCTGATGAAATGTTCGTGACGGGACTTGGTAGTTGATGGGTCGATGGGACGTTGGAGAAGTCTTCCTTCCTTTTATCGGCGAATGTATGTTTCTATGATGGAGGAGTCTGGTGACTGCGACGTGATTGAATATTCAGGAGTCATCGTGATGGGACATGATGATTGTTATGGTAAGGCATTTGGAGGAGGTTCAGCACTTTGCGATGAGATACTGGATGAGCCTTCCCTTCTAGTCATGTGCCATAGCAGGTTGCGACGAAATTCTGGGGAAAAATAGTCGGCGATGAGACATTAGTGGTTATGCGATGGGGAAATGTAGTCGGCGATGGGACATTAGTGGATATGCCATGGGGAAAGCTATGTTTATTTCTTTCTTTGGCAGATCTTGGGTTATATGACGAGATGAAATTGTAGCTGCATTGCGACGGGGCACGTTCATGAGTGTGCGATGGGGTGTTATATGATGACTCCTTTGCGATGTGATGGGTTAATGACGGTATCTCTTTTCTTCGACAGGTGATGTCTTGGGGTCGTGATAGGAGGCTCATTCTTGGCTCTTCACGATTGGACATTGGTCGAGTCTACCTTCGATTGCGTGGCGTGTGAGGTCGCATGATGAGGTTTTAGCATCACGATGGGACACGAGGGCGTGGCTTATTTAGATCAATGAGCTTAGGTGTTGGGATAGCATTGGTTATGTGTGTTCTGTTGCGACGGGACATGTCATTGTGGGGATGTGTGATGGGAATGGCTCTCTCTCTGGTCGGCGTGTAAGGTTACACGATGGGACAAGGGAGAGTGATTCTTATCGTGATGGGACAAGTAGCGTGATTGGCTACTTTGTAGTCGTTAATTCTCACTTTGTGTCGCGAGGGGGGCGATGGGGTCGTAAGTGATGATTTCATTTTATTTTATGTTGGCAGCTTGTTTTGTGCAGCGGATGTTGAGGAGTGGTTATGTGTACTTGTGAGTACGTGATGAGACTCTGGGGAATAATTTTGATTGCGGTGGGACGTGGATTCACAGTAGGTCATCAGGGGGTGATTTGGTTGCGATAGGACTATGAGGAGATGTCCTCCCCCTTATTGGTTCGCGAAGGATCAAGGTGATTATGTGTGTGTCTTATTGCGATAGGACGTGTTGTGTGTTAGTTTTGTTAGTGTTTTTGTTGAGGGTGTATGTTTATTCCGTTGGAAGTGTGTGTTATGTTCGAGGTGTGTGTTATAGCTAGAAATTGCGCTCATGAATCTGGGCACTTAATTCAATTGCACGCCTTGTTAGGCATGCGCAATTGAGAGGTTCAGGGGTTCAATTGCGCGTTTGGGTGTGTGCGTGTAATCCAATTACGCGCCCTGATCAATGTGCGTGACGTCAGCCGGCCACAGTGCGGGTGACCTTTCAAATTCGGTGCAACAACATAGGCATGTAATTTGATTTCGCACGGGCTCTTTGGCACGGAATCAGTTCGTCGGGACTTTTGGGTGGAAGGAAGTTTAATTGCGTGCACGGACCGGTGCGTGTGATTCAGATTTCGTGTGGGTATCTATGTGCAGAATTGAGTTGCACGCTATATTTTTGGCGCCTAATTAGGCAAGTGCCTATATATGTCCGAACTACTTTCATTTTTCTTCATTCTTTTCTATTTTATTCTATTTTCTGTTCGACCTGAGTTCGAAGTATCCCGATTTCCGTGTTTTAGTGATATCGTGTGATTTGATTGTCTGATTGTGACGTCATTTCTTCAGATGTTCATTATTTCGTCTGTTCTTTGACCTGAAGTGGTCCCGGCTGGTGGTGTAATCAGAGATGTTACTATGGTTTGGGGGTGTTGGGATTCAGTGGTGGTATACATCCTTCATTAATGTTAGGAGGTAAAGACGACGGGAGGGAAGTCCTCCAAATGGATGGAAAGGGTGTCACCCAACCATTCCTCCCTCTTTTCTATTGCTTCTGATTGGATGTTCCGCGCATCGCATTTTTGGTTTGTGTCCTTTTTGGATTCCGTGTTTGTTTTAAGTTGTATGTTCAGCTCCTTGGTCTTCGCTTTAGGTTGTATATGCAGGAGATATGCCTCCAGTGATACCTATAAAATTTTATCATAAATAAAGTGATTTTTTTTTATTATGTTCGTTTCATTTATGTTTGTTCATGTTTCTTGTTTCTCTTATTTTGGATATTTTTGGTCCAATGACAGAACAGTAAGGAACAACCTGAAAATAAAAAATATGCCCCAATTTGGGGTGTCGGTCTCGTGACCTGAGTATCGCTACCAAGGTGCTAGCGCTCTTAAAAAAATACCCCAGTGTCAAGTGATGGTAGGGACTTTTATCGGCCTCACAAGATCTCTTGGAGTGTATTTGTAATGGTCCTATGTTGGGAAGTAGTTTAATTGTTTTGGCCACATGCCATACTTAATTGCGTAAGTGTTGAATGATCGTCATGTATCGTAGCTTTTTAGCAAGATTGAGGTGAATTGTAGGTAACGAGTGATTGCATCGCTTATCATTCGAAAGTTTTCGATTTTATCCTCAAGGGGATTTTAAAAATCATTTGACTCATAGTCCGAAAGAGAAATAAAGGGGTGAAGAAGAGGTAAGGTTTATTGATCTGAGGGTAGTTTCTCATTCAACAGATTTCTGAAATAGTAGTCAACTACTTTCTTCTCAGGCGGATAATGCGGTGTCATAATTGAGCTCTTCGTCATGGTCCAACACCATCAAATCATCAAATTCTGTGGTTAACAGGAGTTGTGTCCTCCTCTCGCCACCGTATGATGATATCTACTATTGTGAAGATGTCAAGGATGCCCTCGCGGTTTGCTTATACTTCCCTAATAATTTTACCAGGAATGCCCTCACAATTTGCTTATGCTTCCATGAATTCATTGATTGTTCATTCATCGTATTGCTCTCGCTCGGTTGCGAAGTCATGATAGTCACCTAGGATGAGAGTGCTTCAAAGGGGTTCTCGAGTATTGCCGATCACGATTTTCATCACATCACTTTCTTTTATTTGATTCCCCGTTCAGGCGGCGAGCCTTCTTCAGTGGTTGGTGATCGTCAAGAAGTCTTCGTCGTCTTCTTATCTTGTGTGTATCAAGTCAGAGAGATTGATTTCTTCGTGAGTTAAGTGTTGGTATTGGTCTAGGAATCTGTCAACTAAGTATTCAAAGGTCTCTAATTTTTCTAGAGGTAGAGTAGCGAACCAGTCAAGGGCTTCTCCTTCTAGTGATCTCTGAAAGTAGTGGATTAGGAGCCCATGATTGGTGCGAATTGATCGGCAATCATTACAGAACAGGGTCAAGTGGTGTCTCGGGTTCCCTGTACCATTGTATTTGGTGAATTTGGGTGGTTTGAACCCAGCGAGTACTGTGAAGTCAAGGTCATGACAGAATTTGTCAAATCCAAAGGACTCTTTCGAGCGTTCCCTCCTATCCATGCAATCATCTAGGAGTCGCGAGAGGTCATCTATGTTTATGGTGGTGTCTTTTCTAGATGCCTCAGGAGAGGGTTGTCTTCGGCGGTTGTTGTTGTAGGAGGTGCGAAGGGTATGCGTGTTATGTGTCGGCGTCCTTTCTTCTCTCCTGCTTCTTAGAGTAAGTTGTCATTCACACATCAGCTTTTGGCTCATTGTGGCCTTGCATAAACTGGCGAAGGACTGCAGCAGGGCATCGGCTTCTTCTCCTCCTTTCAGGAGTGCAGTGGCGGTGTGGTCCATAACTTGATTAGTCGTGGAGTTCTGTCCCTCATCACTTTCTCTGTTGCTGTCGCTGTAATTTGTATTTCGTGGAGCAAAGGGATATTTTTCGCTCTCACGAACCATATTTACCCAGGCACGACGCTGGGCTATCCAACGAGACGGCCTAACGTTATACTCGAGATTGCTAGGGAGGTCCCATGAGGGTGGGTCGATATCGTTAATGTTTAATTTTCTGATGCCAACCATTTTAAAATAGTTTTTTTTTTTTTTTAAGTTTATCCACGTCCAAGTGTGTGTAGACAAGTGATAAAGCGGAACAAAATAGAATTCAAAATAAAATAATAATAATAAAATTTAAATACAAAATTAAATTAAATTAAGCAAGAAAAATAGAAAACCAAATTAATTTAACTGGGGCAACCTTAGCGAAAAAAAGTCTCATTGCGATTGTCAGTCTGTTGGTACGTGCTTTTTCTAGGTTCCTTTCGGTCCCGGGAAAGAGTGACCTAATTCGGTCCATGTGGACTCTAACGGAAAGCAATAGAAAAATAAAGCGATAAAATAATAATAGGAAAAGGTTTATGTGCGCCTGCAGTGATATATTAGAATAATAAAAGGATAATATTTAAATATAGGAAAATAAAAGAAGGCGAATTGTAAATGGAGAATACCTGTGTAGATGCGATCACCAGCTGCAGATGTTTATTGATGCTACAACACGTCATTGATCACACGGGGAGATGCAGGTTGACTCCTTTACTAAATCGTCGACCTGCCAACGTCAACAGCTGTGGGTTGCCTATAGTCCAACTAGTTTAGTTTTTCCATTCCTGCTGGAATTTAATTGGTTTGGTCTTTTGATTCTTCTCTGAGTCTGGGTAATTGGGAGTCTCCTAGTGTTACTCTAACTCTAGTTAATTTAGTTTTCTAATCTGACTAGGAATCTAATTAATTTAAATATCTTAATTCTATTAGAAGTCTAATTGGTATTAGTCTCCTAATTCTACTAGGACTCTAATTAATCTAAATATGCTAATTCTACTGAAAGGCTAATTACTCTCATAGTCCTATTAGGAACCTATCTATCTTAAGTTTCCTACTTCTATCAAAAGTCCAATCAATTCAAGTATCCTTATTCTATTAGAACTCTAACTTACCTAGGTGTCCTAATTCTAAAGTCTAATTAACTTAGATATCCTAAGTCTATTACAAGTCTAATTATTTTAAATATTCTATTTCTACTGGAAATCTATTTATTTTAAGTTTCCTCCTACTAGGAATCTAATTATTTTAAGTTTCCTACTTCCACTAGGAATCTAAAAAAAATAGGGGTTTGGCCCGCTATGCTAAGGAGGATCGGCCCCAATCCCGGGTACCCTCCATAAGCTCCCTTGGGCAAATCAGGTGGTTAAGTATTATTTTATAAATATTAAAGATTTAAAAACTAAATTTGGACTAAAATTTGAGGATTAAAAGATTGAAAATTAGGAATTTTAAGGGTTTAGAACTAAAATTAAGGGAACTAGAACTGAACTTATGAACTAGAACCAACATTAAGAACTAGAACTAGAAACTAGAAAGAGAACTAGAATTTAGAACTAGAATTTTCTAAAAGGAAGAAACCCAGAAGAGAGAATTGTGTAGAAGAGAATTGTGTGGAAGAGAATTGTATGGGCTAGGGGGTAGGGGTCTATTTATAGGCTCTTACTAGAAATCCTAGTATAACTCTAATTCCTAATTCAAGTAAAGGAAATATCCTAATTCTTAATCCTAGTGTAACTCTAATTCCTGATTCTTGTAATAAAATAAAGTCTTAGAACGATAAGGAAACCGACCCTATTTTTAATAAAAGAAATAAATCCTAGTTTCTAAAATTAGATAATAAAGAGACTAATCCTAATTCAATTAAGAGTATTGAAATTCGTCCCTTTTGTTTTAGCTTCTGAAAACTAATCATAACTTCTTCTGAAAACTAATCATCACTTTTGGCTTGTTGGAAAGTTACTTCGATAAGCTTTCAAACGTGACCAATTTCACATCAATCCGACTTCATTTGATATTTCAAAATAAACCAAACACAAAAGTGACGGGACTGAAGGTTGGGGGAAAGAAGAATAGAATAGTAAATTATTTTTATGACTAAGGATAATTTTGAAAAGACAGAGTTTGGATTGATGATTAATGGCCTAAGGATTAAAAATTGAGAATTCGAGATTTTAAGGATTAGGGATCAAGAACTAAGGACTGAAATCTAGAACTTAAGAATTAAGAACTAGAATTAGGAACTATAATGAAAAGTATGAACTAGAATAAAAATTAGGGATTAGGACGAAGATTAAGAACTAGAATCAGAATTAAGAATTAAAACCTAGAAGCTAAGAACTAGAACCTAAAAATTAGAACTAGAAACTAAAAATTAAAAAGCTAGAGACTAGAACCTAAAAGATTACCTGAAGCTAAGCGCCGGAGAAAGAGTCTCGAAATCCTAAACTTGGAGGCGAGGAATTCGAGACTTGGATATAAAAATTAGTGTGTATTGGTCGAGGTAGGGAGGTCTATTTATAGGTATTCGAGTAATTACGTGCCCGGTAGGAGATGCATAATTATCCGGTCAAATCCAGTTACGCGCCCTGTCTGGTGCGCTTAATTGGATTACACGCCCCTATCCCGAGTGCTTAATCACTTTGAGTCGGTGACTGACTCAGTGAGTGATCGGCTGACTGGCTCAGCCGGGTGTCCCAGTTTCAGTCTAATTGGAACTAATTGCGTGTTGGTGGTGGGGCGCGCAATCGATTACACGTTCTAGTTTGCGCACGCAATAGGGTCTTAAGACGGCCTCTAGAAGGTTAAGGATCAGTCTATGTTGAACCAATTGCACGCCAGTGATGGGGCGTGCAATTGAATTGCGTGGGCTCTGTAGGTCGCGTAATCCACTCCTAAGGCCACCCACGGGAGGAAAAGTCCTGGTCCAAATGAGACCAATTGTGCGCCAGCTATGGGGCTTATAATTGAATTCTGCGCACTTGTGTGGGCGCGTAATTCAAGGCTTTCCATGGGCCAAGTCGGGTCCGAACCACAAGGCTACTTTTTCAATCTGTGCTTTGACCATATACTACTATTTCAGTATATAGTCCCTATATTAGGGCTGTGGGGTCTAAGCCACATAACTATTATTTTTGCCTGAGTTTAGCCATATACTATTATTTCAATATATGTTCCCCGTATTAGGGTTTTATAGCTTTCAGGGAAGGTAAGTCCCTTCCGAAAGTCATGGGTAAGGTCAAAGGTTGACTGAACAGGGAAAAATTGGGGTGTCTACAATATGAGGCACCTTATGTGCCCAGCGATCCATTTTTACAATGCTTCGACCAACCCTCAAGTCGATTCATTTTAAATAATGACTTAGTCGGTGCTCTTAAATCTCCAACGCGCAATGAATCCGAATATGTCATGGCTTATAGGGTGGATGAGAGTCCACCCACCAAAAGCCTCAAGCCCTTATGTGATAAAGAGGGTATCCAATTCATGCTATATGAATAACCCTTTTTTGTGCCTATCGAAGCTTGATGGGTCCTGCTGAAGACCGAATAAACTTAGTGCTTATTGGGAGGCAACCGAATCCCCTTGTATAATATTAGTTAGGATTTTCGATTTTTCTTTCATTAGATTTAATAGAATTTATGTGTGTGCAAGTAGTAGGGTTGTAAAATAAAGTAAAAAAAAAAATTTAATACAAAAGAAAAGGAAAATTTTAGGTGAGTTTTTGTGAACTCTGGCCAGAGAACTGAGTTCTGTACCAAATTTCGACCGGTCGAATTGCTTAGGAAGGAAGGCATGCAGCGAATTTTGACTGGTTGAGTTTGAGTCGATCAGTCAAAATTATAAATTATAACAGATACCAGCATTTCTGTTGTTTGTTGATGTTTTCAACCGGTCGAAAGATTCTCGACCGGTCGAGACTGGGGAACTTAGCTTCAGAATAGAAGCTCCGCTGGAGAAGTCAACTTTCTCCCATTTTTTATCGGTCGAAATGGTTTCGACCAATCGAGTTCTATGGGCCCAGGGCTATATAAATCCCTAAGACCAGTCGAAATTCCATTTTCGATCAGTCAAAACCCTAATTCCCTTTCCTTCTTCTTCCTTGAGCTCTCATGGTTTTACTTTTGAAATTTTTTTTGCTTGTGTGCCACACCACCTTTCCGCCTTCCGCATTGTCGATCGCGTTCCACATTTTGCCCCCCCCGCCCCCACCCCACGCCTATTAAATTCAATGCTAGGGATCGACTCTTTGCATCTTGTGGCCGCAATTGACGATTTTCACGCTTCAAAGGTAACTTCGTGTCTTTTCTTTCTCTTTTGATTAGTTTATATTGTGTGTGCTTAGATGGTGCGTGTGTTGTATTTTATATCTTTTTAGATTGCCCTCTTACTGTTTTCCTTGCTTATGGTTTTATGCAACGAAGGCATTGCACCATTAAGGTTTGGGGGTGTTTGTGCTTATTGATGTGGTTCATGTTTTACTTTATCACTGTTTAGTACACCCTCATATCCATAGTTTTGTATATAGTTTTTGAACCATCTCATGCTTTATTTTCACGTAGTTTTCAAACTGTAGCTAGTGATACATGTAAGTTCTAATTTTAGAATATTGATGCCATGCTAGGGCTGTTGTTGTATTGGATGATTTATTCCAATGTGAACATTTAAGGATCGGTCTGAATTACATGCTAGAAAATGTTTTTGCACTTCTACCATGCTTAGGTCTGGAAATCAAAGATTTGTTTGAATTTTGAATCTTAGGATCCTAGTGTAGACTAAACCCAGTGAGCTTTAGATCCATCCATCTGTTCTTGATGAGTGCTTATACAAACTCGGAGTGTCGTTGAATACATGCTTGCTTGCTTAACTCTCATACATTTTGTCTTGGTTGGTTTACTTTGCATTGAGGTATCATTTTACTAGTACACATTGCTCTTTAACTTGAAACAAATAGGCATCATTACCACATTGTGAGGAGATGTTCGAAGGTTGTCTATGGCTCGCTTGTGCTTAAAATACCCCACCTCATACAGATTTATCTTTTAGTACCCTTTTTGAGCTTATTGAAAATTTTGCCTTTATATATTTCCTGATAAGCCATGTTAACCATATACCCCGACACCATTTCTAGAAATTTAAGCTTTACCCTTCAATCTCCGAGAAGTTGGGAACGAAGGATGAGAGTAAATGAGATGAGAGTAAGTGGAGAGGCTTGAGAGTGGTGTTTACTATAAGCATATGGCAGAAAATTACATGAAAAAGGGAAAGAAAAAAAAAAGAGAAAAGGGTTGAAAAAAAAAAAGAGAAAAGGGTTGAAAATGAAAAATATGAGATGATTTTGAAATGAGAAGCAAAAAGGAGTAGAAAGAAAGAGAAGTGAGAAAAGACAGAGAAATTCTGACAAATCTGAAAAAGAAAGAGTGCGAAGTTAGAAAATCAAATTGTGTTTCTTTTCCTGATTTCTCAGATAAATTTGATGCCCAACTTCCATTTCTTTCTTAACCATTACCTGAGCCCCGTTACAACTTTGAAAAAGACCTTCTTGATCGAATCTTGAGTAGTAAATGTCATGTGGAGAGTGATAGCGCAATGTCTATGGTACTTGGTATGACGTACTTAGGATACAAATATCTTTTAATTTTTCTATGCACCGCATTTCTTATATCATGTGGGACTCTTTTGTTTGTGTCATAACTCTCTCTGACATGTGTGTGAAAAAAGAACCATTCATCGGAGAGATTCTGTTTTAAGTGTGTATACCTAAGGTGAGGATTGAGTCCAGACTTGAGATATGACGATTCTTTGTTTGGATTAGTCCCGCCATAAAAAGATTTTAGCATGGGTTAACACACACACGACACTCTAGGCATGAATGTAGGATTTATCCAAGGATAGGAGTATTGGGTTAATTTGAATAGGCAACTTTAGAATTAATATGGCATTGGTAGTTGAGAATGAAGGGTTGCATGTTAAAGCAATTACTGATTATTGTTTTCAAAAGTAAATACATTATGAAAACCGGTTTTGAAAACTCAATTTTCCAATGGTTTCAAAAACTATTTTGGAAGTTTGTGGGTAACTTCACTGTAAACCCTCAGGAGACAACTCCTCCACTAGGGATCACCTAGGGGTTTAAAGGCTTGTTGCATATGCTAAATACAATTGTGTTCTTTACGAAAGTGACATTTATTTTCATAAAGTAGGTATTTTAGTTTTTAGCTTTAGTTTTTAATTTTGCCTTTGCTCGAAGACTAGCAAAGTTGAGGTTTGGGGGTATGATCGGCCTTGAAAGTAGCATAATTTAGACCCAAATCTCTGCATTGCTAAGCCTTATTTAATTACTAATGTATGCTTTTAATGCATAATTATGCATAACAGGTTTTGAAGGCCTTAAAGCGTGAATGTGGTTAAAAGAGCAAAGTCAAGGGAGTCTCGAGGCTACGGTAACCAAAATAGCGAAGAGAAAGAAGAGTGCTAAAGTTTACATATATATATCTGCTAGAGTTTAGGCCAATACCATTGGCAAGAAGAATTTCCCAGCTTTCCAACGAGCCAAGAATCACCAAATTATGAGCTGTATATCAAAAGTTATGGCAGAATGAAATTCATATAAAAACGCAGAAAAGTGCAAGATTTTCATGATCAGTCAAGATTTCCATTTCGACTGGTCGAGACTAGGATTTCCAGAATGAGAATCTAGACGAACGGAGGCTCTTTCAGCTTTAGAAATCTGATTTTTGATTGGTCGAAATATCCATTTCGACTGGTCAGAACTCAACAATAGAAGGGGGCTTTATTATATATATAACTTCGACTAGTCAAGCTCCATTCTCAACCATCGTAGCCAAGATTTTCTTGCTGATTTTTAGGCCTGAACAGTTGGGATTCTTCCAAAAATTAGGGCTCCAAGATATCTTTCCTTCCTAGTTTAGATTAGATTCGTTCTAGGGTTTGTTTCTTACTAGAAATCAATGTTTTAGGGCCTTAGATATCTATAAATAAGGACTCTACGTTAGGAATAGAGCAACTTTCAGTCGTAGGGCTTTTTGCTCATAGTTTTAGGTCTAGATTTCATATCTACGAGAGTTTATGAGATTGAGAGCTTTGTAATCATTGTTCTATGATCGATTCAGCGATGATGAAGATCATAGCAACAATGTGCGGCTAAACGTCTCAAAGCTTGAGATCTCTTGTACGATCAAGGATAAGTAAATAACTTTATTTCAGTTTCTCTTTTATTTTGGATTCCGTTTATGGTACAATTACATGGTCTAGGTTCCGACTAGATCAAGAACAGGATGGTAATGTTGTAATCTTATTTAGTATAATTTCAGTGGCCTTGTAGGGATTGGGATTGGCCTAAATAGGATACTCACTGACGGACCAGACCTTGTAGGGTAACTTTTGTTAGTTCGTTCAATGATGCCTTGACAATTAGCTTTATCTAACTCACGATTAGATTTATCTAATTCACATATGAAGCGACTGAGCTTGTAGCCTAGAGCGGGGGTGCCTGGAATTCGAAATTAATTAGGAATAAGATGTGAGTTATTTATGAATCTGAGATCCAAGAGAGATCCCAGCTTGTCTCTCAATATTTTCCAAATCTATATTCTTCGCTTGTCTAGATAAATTAATTAGAATAGTACTCTTATAAAACTCACTTTCTAGTAAGGCTTTAGTTTAAAATAAATGACTAGTCTCTATGGTCCGACACCCTTGTACTTGCCCTAGTACATCTGAACTTGGGCACTTGCAAGTTCATATTTTAAGACGATCTGTGATGCACTGGCACAAGCCACTCGCCCTTACTACCAATGACCTCATCAGGACCGGCCCCAAAACCATGGTCACTATAACCTCATCGTCCGCGCGGCATCCTAAAAAAGAGGCATCAAAAAGTGATTGTTAGAGAATGGCAATAAGATACAAAAAAAGAAATATGGTGCTTTGCTAAAAGTCGAGACAAAAAGGAGGCAAGTATGACCCCCTCTTTTGAAATTTTCATAAACAAAAGGAGGGTACGCCCCGTCATTTCAATTTCAAAAAATAACAAAAACCAAAAAAAGAGAGAAATTGGTTTCCTTGCACTTCAAAATTCTGGAAAAAAAAATATAAAGAAAAACAACAACAAAATTCTATATAAAAAAATGTGCATGCACGTGTGTACAAACAAAAGAAAAAAATTTGGCAAAGAGCACCCACTGCCCTGCAGTTCACAAGAAAAATCCGCATATACATATTCGTATCGGATTCGAAAAGGAAAGGGGTGTCAAATGACAAATTTAGAAAAACCCCGCATTTTTGGTCATGAGAAAGGTCATCAATTTTCCAAATTTTGAGCAAAATATCCTCATTTTTTCGACCAAAATTCTCATAAAGCATGCATACAAATCAAGAAGTGCATTGATAGAAATTTACATTCACAAGAAATATCATTTTTGTCACCAAGAAATGAAAGACCCTAATTGTATCAATAAATAAATCATGAAAATTCCAAAAAAATGCAAAAAGGGGCACAAATCATTCAAATCTCAACAACAATCCATGCAAACAACACGCAAATCCCAATAGGGATCACAAATGATTACATTTGGCAAGAAAAATCATCATTCTAGCCTCCAGATATAAAAACCCTCGCTAGATTGTGGAGAAAAACTCTAAATCCGGCGAGAAAATGACTGATCAATTGGCGATGTTGACACCGGCATGGCCTTGGAATGTAGATCGGGTCGACGGAGAAAAGGGTAGAGTTCCCAGTTTGATTTTTGAAAGAGAAGTGAGAAAATTTTAAAAATTAGGGATTTTGACAGCCGCACGCTTTAAGTGGAAAATTCGCTTTCGTGAATAGTATGTACGCATAGTATAAAAATAAAAATAAAAAAGAAAAGAAAAGAGAAAAAGGAAAAATAAACAAGAAATAATAATAACAATAATAAAACATAAAAACAACCAAAAAATATATTACAAAAATAAATAAATAAATAAATAATGGCACACACTCCAAAAAGGCAGTTCAACATCCATTCGCTTCGCCCTGGTGATTGTGCTAAATTAAAATTTGGGGCCGATGATCATGCTCAAAAACCTCGAACCCTACCTCGCGTAGGGGTACCCGTGCCGATCAAAGTGGTGCAATCAATGCCTCATAAGATTGGGCATAGCCGCTAGATCTTCGTATTTTTGCGTTTTTGTTAAATCTTTAAGAATGGGTCAATCAACCTCCTACTCGTGAGGCTACTTTATTCAATATGAACCTCGAGCATATGCATCATGAATCATACCATCACACGGTTATGGCCACTAATATCGTTAAGCGTTTGGGGACCGATAGTCTTGAGGAGTGGATGATTTCCCAATGATATGTGCCTCTGTTACTCTCCATACCAATTGATGTCTGAGTTTGCATTGAATATTGCAGACCTGATAGTATTTGCCTTGGGTCTCCTTAGACATATTTTTCTTTGGCATACGTTCATTAGTGATCAAATGCCAAAGAGGGGCATCTGTAGACACCCAAATTTAGCCCAAGTCACGATTGACCCATTCTTCGAGAAAGGCATACTTTCAAGCTCCCGAAAGCACTTCTCGAGCCCTTAGAACTTAGCCCAAACCTTTAAAAAACCTTCACAGACCCTTAGAAGACTTCCCAGACCCATCAAACCCTTACTGGACCAAGCCTGGGCCCACAAGTCACCTTTCCAAATTTTTAGCAAAAATTTGCTATTCATGCGTAGTGTGCACGCAGAGAGCAATGTCTAAAAAATTTTGGCTATGCGTGCATATGCATAGTATGCATGCATATCCAAACTGCCTTTTCTCTACAAATGGGCCTCAGTATGGACCCTAAACTTCCCAGTTCTAGACCAGGGATTTAAAGGATGCGTGCATACTATGCACGCATGCCTTAAAAACCTATATTTTCAAAAAATGGAAGATTTGGATTTTGGGGTTTGACTTGTGGACTTTCCCAAACCTTGGGGAATGTTTCTTTAGGACCCATATGCCCCTTCAAGCCATAGATATCACCCTTGTGCCATTCAAGGGATCACCCCATCATCTACCATTGAAACCCTATTCCCTCTTCTCCATGCTCTAAAAAACCCAAACAACCTTAGATTCCACATTACCTAATTGGCAACCCCATTAGTGACTTAATGACTCACTAATCACCTTCTTCTCTATTAATAGAGACCCCCCCTCTTCTTGTTTAAGGACCTTGAAAATTTCTAAAAGAGTAAACTCTAGTGTAATATCCCCCCATCTCAAAGCTGCCTTCCAAGTCTTGAAAATCTAGTTCATCTCATACCCCCTCATTTCCCTCAATACCATTTCCAATCCTTAGCAAGTTAGGAAATCCTAGTTCATCCCTCTTCCAAGCCTTAGCAGTTAGGACCTTTTCCTAACCCATTGTGCTATCGAAAGCTCTCCAGAGTTAGCATCACGTGCAAACCCGCGGCAATGCTACAAGGGCCCGAGAGCTCCGACTCTCTCCTCTTTTCCTCTATCTTCTCTTTTGTTTTTCCATTATCCTAGGATTTAAGTTGTTATGCCGTCGAAATTTCGGTGATTACGAAGAACTCAATTGGCTCCAAGTGCCTTCGGGCAAGGGGAAGTGTTGCTTGATTTTTCCTACATTTTGATACTTGGCCATAGTAGAGACCGCTTATGAGTGGGCTAATGGATGCCTAACACCTTCCCGATTAGTAACCGAAGTCCCTACCTAGAGGCTTTCGCATAGACCGGCAATCTAGAGTCAAATCTAGCACTTCAATGTATATGATATTGATTTAGGATATCCCAGCACACCAAAAGCTCCAGGTGGCGACTCCATAAATTTGAGTGCATCGTCGCGACAGACCTGCCAGGTCTACGGTTGCACACATTTTTACAGAAATCATGATTTCTAAAACTCATTCGATCGCATTTTCAAACTCTAATCGCTGTACATTTTATAGCCTAAGAGTCTAAGCTTTGGGTTTTCATCGGTAAACCGTTAATCACCGTTGATCATTAATGATCGACCTTGGTCATGAGTTTCCAAAATTTGGGAGTCTCATTAAACCATCATTCCATGAAGATGGTCAAACTTTGATCTAAAGACCATCGAGTGGTCACAATTATAGCTAAATAACATAGAACCTACTTATCAAAATTGTTCCTATCCATGCATCTATCACCATTCCAATTCCATGATCAAATTTCAAAATTCTAACATATCATTCTCAGGTTGACTAATTCATTCAAACTTTATAAATGAACTACTTCCAAGATCAAAATCACACAAGAGAACTAAGCAGCATTTAACTATAATTTTCAAGTAAATCAAACAAATGCAAGATAGCCAATCATGCCCATCCGATTGGCTACCATCAAGACCAGAATTTTGACCAAAATTTGTCTGAGATGAACTTATATGAAGTTCATCAAATATGTCAATCATTTAATCTAAATTTTTTGACAAACAACAAAATTTTACGACTATCACACATGTAGGTTATCTAGAATACTTAGCAATCTAGAACCACACAATTGATCATGATTAACCAAGGCATGATGACTAAAATTCTGAGATTCCACATTCACATTTCATAAAAATCATGCATATAAATTCAAGTCATAAATCCTATAATTTCTATGCAAGAAATAAGATTTATTTTACACTACACTCTGCATTAAATCAAAATGCATCTACAACTATTAATTGACCTAGAAATCCGTAATTAATATAGTGATTTTCAGAGATCAAAAATCAAAATTTATAACCTACAGCACATGTATTTTTCATCCATAAGGATTATTTAACCTATCTTACATAGCATGGTCATACCAAGTTAAAAACTGAAGTTTTCTACACATGAGTGCATAGTGATCATGTTTGACCACATCATGACCATTGGATGGCCTTGCATGATCATGTATATTACATGCATGGCATCTCAGGTCACTGGTCTAACCAATATTTCAAATTTTCCAAAGTTTTCAAAACAAAAATCCTTTTATTTCACAAAAATATGAAGAAAATCCAAGAAAACTAAAGTTTTCTAGACTTTGACCCATTTGGTCAATCTAGACCATTGGATGACCTTTCATGATCATGTAGATCACATGCATGGTATCCAATACCATTGGTCTAATATATCATTCCAGAATATTCTAAATATTTAAACAAAATCTCATTTGTTTGGTAAAAACTTGAATAAATGACAAAGGTGGAGTGTTGGAGTATTTCTATCGATTGGTCATGCCATATAGGCCCGAGTCGGACATCCAATTGCTTCGATTTGAATTATCCAGAGGATTCCTTATATACTTAAAAATAATCCAAGCAAAATTCAAATTTGATTGGTTTGACCTTTGTGGACCAATCTAGACCATTGGATGACGTTGCATGATAATGTAGATCACATGCATGGACTCCAATATCTCTGGTCTAACCTACCAGTCCAGAATATTGAAAAGATTTAATTTAAAATCCTATTTTGTTCTTCAAAAACTGAAGAAATCCATGTAAAAATTCAAATTTTGATTGGTTTAACCTTATGAACCAATCTAGACCATTGGATGACCTTGCATGATCATGTAGATCACATGCATGGCATCCAATATCTCTGGTCTAACATATCATCCCATATTTCAGATAAAACTTTGATCAAAAAAAAATTATAAACTAGAAAATCTAAAGGAAATTCTATAAATTTCTACACTAGAGTGGCCCTAGCCCACATGACCATTTTAGACCATTGGATTGCCTTGCATAATCAAGGAGATCACATGCAAGGACCCCAATATTCTAGTCCTATATCAACTATAGT
This sequence comes from Chloranthus sessilifolius, assembly GCA_021018995.1. Taxonomy (NCBI): domain Eukaryota; kingdom Viridiplantae; phylum Streptophyta; class Magnoliopsida; order Chloranthales; family Chloranthaceae; genus Chloranthus; species Chloranthus sessilifolius. Next base: position 119,317,170 of record CM037584.1, on the reverse strand, counting down.
CATTCCAGAAATTCAAACAAGAAAATCACCAAGAACTATGAGATTACATGGATAAATCCCTAAACTACAAGCTAAGAATCTCAAACAACCATTAACCAAAGACTTTACCTTGCTAGCTCTCTCCTTGGCTTGCTAGTTTGCTCCCGATTTGATGGTGAGAAGGGCTTGAAATGTGCCCAAACTAATTTATGTGTGGCTAGATAAGAAATGGAATTGATTTGTGGTGATGGATTGAAGTTTTAATGGATAAGATGGAAGGGCAAATTCAAGTTTTTCTAGGGCTCTAATGGAGGTTGAAGAAAGGAAGAAGATGGAAATGTGGAGAATGAGGAGCCCCCTATGAAATTCGAAATTTTTAAGGGCCTTGGGGGACATGGGGCTGCAACAAGGTGCCATGTGTCACACCATTTCTTCCCAAGGTATTCCTCCTCTTTCCAACACACTCTCTCTCTCCTCCTTTTCTCCATGTGCCCAAGAGAGTGGACCAACTTTGACTCCACTCCACACCACACACTCATGTCTTCATTTGTCTTTTGTGGTTCTCATAGCCCTCAAAACTTGTGAGTTTCCAAAGTCTTACAAATCTTGTGGTGCATGCAATGGGTGCATCCGTAGATTTCCCCGATGAAAATGAATGGTGTAAGATGGGTCAAATCTTGGTTAAATAAATCAAGGGCTAGGATTTGATAGAGATTTAAAATATTGAAATTTCTAATTACGAAAATTCGAAATTTTAGTGACAATGGCCCTTGGGCTTTAGTCTAATTTGCAAGAAATGCCACCCTTCTATGCAAAGCACAAATACATAGACTCATGTATTAGTGCATCTAAATGCTTCCATTTTATGGGTCTAAGTTTGACTCAACACATCAAGAAATCTCATGATAATTTTCAAAATCTGATCCATTGGCAATGCTCACTTTATCACCACCAAGGTTTAGGCCCAATTTGGGTCAAACCTCGGGTCAGAGTTCAACAAGGAACAATCCCGGCTGGTTATAAGGCACAAGATGTGGTGTGTGTTTTTACTAAATTTCTAACACACCCATTCAACTAAATGGGGTGCCACTTGGAATAGTCAATTTTCCATTAATCTAAGGTGGGTGCCTCACATTTTTTTATGGACCTGACCTCAGGTAGTCATTCGGCACAGTCAGGTCCCAGTCAATAATTTGACCAACAAAGAAATCAAGGGATAGGTGTTACATTCTCTGCTCCTTAAAGAGGATTTCGTCCTCACAATTAGAACGATTAAGAATGTTTTGGAAATACTTGCGATTTCCATCAAGGTTTTAATTCCAGCGATAACGGCGTCAAGCCTGTCATTCTAGTCTCGAATTGTTGTCAGAATTCCTTGACTCTGGTCAAGTTCAGTGACTTAGTAAGGTGCCACTTACAGTTTCGGAGTCTCAGTTTCACACATTCATGTGTCAAACAGCTTCACGCTTATCGGGTGGATTTTCTCTGAGAAGGAAAATACGAATCGTTAAGATGTGTTTCTCACTATTCAAGTTGTCGATTTATGTTTTGAGATATTGAATCGATGATCATTGCAAAGCACATTGATGAAGGAAGAGAAGTTCTTCCCGTTCTAGTTTCTTCTTCTTACGATTTAATTCTATCATTATTACTAATGGAGTCATTGCACTTCCCATCTATGAAAACATCAAGGTCATTAAAGTTTAGAGACATGTTTGCTTCTGGCGATTTTTAATCACGTAACAACAATAGTGACTATTGGATATCTCAGGTGCTGTCTTGTTATTGGTGAGAAAACAGTGGTGAAGAAAAATAAAATCAAGAAGTTAAGAGATGGAAATTGGTTTAAATAGTAAGTCTGAAATACACAACCTACAAGATACAGGGCTGTTGTAGCAAGTTTTGAATAAGAGTTTGTCCCACAGGGAAATTGATCTAGAACCTAAAATGGGTTATATTAGTAGGCCTCCAGATCTGGCTACAGATCTAACAATCCTAGAGAAAGGGAGTTGAGTGTCACAACTACACTAAATTATCACTAAAAGAAGAGAAATAAAGTGCAATCATATCCTTAAAAAATGATTATGAAGAAGGTGGTGATGGTGTGTATTAAAATAAAGATAAAAATAATGGGAAGTAGGTAATTAAGCTAAAGTTATTTCAATTATGTAACTCAGATTTAGGGCTATCTCTGTAGTAATCCCTCAGATGGCTATAAGCACATCTGCAAGGAGGAGGTATCTAACTCAACTCTTATGATTTGGCCTGGTCTCCTAAGGCTGTAACCTCTCCACTTCATTGGTCACAGGCTATCCAATGGAGAGGATCAAACCATATAAATCAAATCAGAAAACCAATCTGATCCAATGGAATAAACTGATCTTAAGGGCATAACTTGTCCACTTAAATGGTCACAGATTATCTAATAGATTTCCTCCACCCAATTGCTCAAATCAGATAATTAAAATCATTACAGACGCCATATTTTCTAGGCTACAAGCATAGACTCCATGGGGGCAAATAGCTCTTCAGAAACCAGTGGAAACCACAATTGTTCAAAGACTTTAAATGCAGCTGATCATTACTACTAGAGGCTTGCAATGACTCAGATCACAAGTCTACAATCTCTATAGAGAAATCAGATTTAACATCTGATGTTGGTCAAGTAAAACAGAGGAGAGCTTGCTCCTGCAACAACCTTTCACAATGCTATAAGCTCAAGAGCAGAGGAAAAGAATCCCTCTCAGATATGTGGCTTGGAATCACCCTAGGGCTATAGTCAGTCCACTTGAATGGTCACAGGCTATCCTCAGAGTTTATCCACACCACAGAGGACTGAGATGGAACATGAAAATTGCTGCTACCACCATGGTCCCAAGGCTACAAGCTCAAGCTTCCATGGGTATTTCAAATCAGCTCAAATCCTAAATGCATGGCATAGATTGAACAAAACTATAGGCAAATAGAAAAATAACAGATTGAATAAATATTAAAATAGACATTCATTGATTAAACCAATACTTACAATGAGATGTCCTCAAGGCAGCAGCCTTGTGCATAACAGCTCATCAACAACTCCCAATGTTCAGTAAACCCATTACAAAAACTAATAAAACTAAGCCTAATTGATTACAGAGAACAAAGCCAGCAAGTGATGGGCTAAGGAAGAAAAATATATATATAAAAAGAGGTGATCAAACCCTAACCCTAATCTGCTCGAGCTCATAGCTGACTGAGGTTGAAGGAGAGATATTTTTCTAAGTTATATTTACAGCTTATATACTCAGTCCCTAATGCCTTGGCCAAGAGAAGATTAAACCCTAATTTTCTAGAAGACGTGGCTTGGTTACAACCCTTGGATGCCTTAGGATGTGTGCCTCGAGATCAGGGCATCGAGATGTGTGCCCTGGACCTAGGGAAATCCCCAAAAGGTCCCTGAGTAGAGAGTGAGAAGTGGAGAGCCCAAGCTTCGCGAGGCTGGATTTGGCTCATTAATTCATTCGTGCAGTTTGCAAAGTGCTCGCGAGGTAGCATTTGGCTTGGAAAGCTCCTTGCTCGCATAGGTGGATTTTGAATTGTCGCGCAGCTACTTTGCACTATAATATTGTCGCGAGGATGAGTTGCACTGATTTGGCTTTGCTCGCACAGTAGAGCTTCAGGTTCCTCCTATCGCGACAATCTCGTGAAGTAGAATTTGAATCTCACTTGGCTTCTTGTGAATTGAATAACACAGCTCTCTAGGTAGAGGGTTAAGCTTTCAAGCGCACGAGAGCTGCACGAGAGAATTTCTGGAGCTCTCTCTCCTCTTGAGCTGCGCGAGAGCTACGTGAGCTTTCTTAATTCTTTTGTGCATATTAGTCTCGCGAGACTGCGCGCACGGCTGATATAAGACTTGATCCCCGCGAGAACTTCGCGAGTTGGATTTTTGAAGGTTTAGTGCACGACCGCTACGTGAGTTCTTGGAGTGTTGAGAACAAATCAAGTGCGCGACTACTCAGCTAAGTAGTTCTCTGAGGTTAATCCTTCGCTAAGCTGCGCGAGTTCTCCGTGAGTTCACTTGTGTTGCATGTATCAACTGTGCAAGGAAGCTTTGCTGCAGATTTAGACACGCGAGGCAGCACTCCTAACTGCGCGAAATAACAACTCTACTCCTCTGCTGCAATGCATATGTTGTTTTTGCAGCCTTTCTCCACTCATATCCATTCTCCTTTCATCTGCTAGATTTCTTGGGTCCACCATGACATGCAAAATAGTCACCATGGTGTGTACCACCATGGTATTCCATCAATCTTTGGTTCAACAGTCATCCTTGGCTTGAATTCTCTCTCTTTTTGGCACCAAAAGCATAAACTTTGTATTAAGCTACACAAATTATTACTAGCTACAAAACAAACTAAATAAAGAGTTATTAGTCGGCTTCAAGGTGTAGTAAAGGCTAGATTAAGAGGTGAAAAGTGGTACTTTTCAGTGAATAACAGTAACCAACATGAATAAACAGATTTGTAAGAACTCTTACAGAATACAAGCAGTCAAGATCAGCAATCATCCTAATTCAATCAAATTTTATTACAATTCATACCTTCCTTTTTCTCATGTAGAGCTCGTTCATATAAGCGGATTAATTGTTGAGTTCTGTGTAAGTAAGATCGTGTTCGTTCACAGGCTGTCTCTTCCATCAGCTAGAAGTAGTCTTCCCACTCTTGACGGGCTTCTAGGCTAATCAAGATATTACATTGGCATGATTTTCTTCGATGCGAGCAAAAGGAGTCATAGCGAAATATTCTATCGTATATTTTTTTCTCCTTACATTGTTCTTTTTCTTTTGAATGCAGGTCAGCATATTTTCGTGGTCCTTTATTTGTTGTAGGTACATTCATTCGTATCTATGCAGCATCTTTCTTCCTTGTTAGATTTCACGCAGTGTCTCGAGAATTTGAGCATAAGCTTCCATCTGTAGGAGGTTTACTTTTAGTGATGATATGGTTTTCTTTACGAATTGCAAGATAGTGTTCAATTACAAGAACATGTACCGTGTAACTAAGAATCATATTCAAAATTTGACCATCATTCAAAAATTTCCATAATATTCACATTAGATTTTCATTTAAAAGTCAACATCAAGATTCTATAAGTCTTTCGGCTCCTATCAAGCATACATCAAGACAAAAATTCCTAACAAAGATTTCTAATTCCACCCCTAATGATCTGGGGTATAGGTTTCAGTTTCTAGTCTTTCTATGTTAGCTATTAGACTGCGAAGGTTTTTGTCAAGGTTCTGCAAGCGTTTCACGTCTTCAGCATAATTCTCTTCTATATGCTTCCACACTAGGAGTCGAGATCTCCTTTCTTTCTCTCCTCGAAGTACTCCCAGCAATTCTTACTTGGAAGTCCACATTTGGCGGTCTTCGAGCATGTTTTGATTCAAGATTCTTCGATTATATTCAAGCGATTTGCGTAGAAAGGTGAAGTTCTCTAGCGTTGTTTCCCTATTTGTGTCCATAGTGTACAGGGATCCATCTACTAAGTTCATCTGGAATAAGTTCAAGTTTTTCTAGTAAGAATCCAAGTAAAGAAAAAGGTATACAAGATTTTCTAATTTTCGGGTTTCTAAATAACCAGAGTTTTCAAGACAATGTTCTATAGGTGTCTATTTTCGACCAAATCAAGATAAAAATACGAGGGTGATCAAAATTTTAGAAATGAGATGCTATGGTTATCCATTTTAATCAATCATGCAAGAGAATAGAGATGATCAAATTTTTCCAAAAGACAATTTATCCAAAATACCCAAAATAATCCTTCTCAAACTTTCTATAAGTTCCCATAATATTTTCTTGCTTCTGCCATTCAAAACAATTCTGGCAAAGCAACCAAGTTTTTAAACAAAATAGAACAAATTACCAACCATTGTTTTCCAAAGTTTCCAAAAGTAACCACCTTTGCCGTAAAATAAGGGCAAGGCGTCCCCAAATATCACAAAATTCCAAAAAGAAGAAAGTTTTTCCCAAAATATTTTTAACAAACCCTTTTTCCTTTACATTTTCAAAACAAAACAAAATGGCAAATCAGAAAAAGTCTTATCGCTCCACTTGATCAGGCTCCTAGTCGTCTCAAGAGTCTATCTCACCTAGTCGGTTTTCTTCATGTTCTACACGGGCAGTCGCCTCACGACCCCCTTATCAGCATCTTCCATCATTATGGTATAGTTATGCATCTCTTCTTTGAAACTGGCAATATGCGTAGCATAGACCTCTTATTGCGGGTTGGGTCTTGGGGTATGGCCTAACAAGTTTTGAAATATTCCACAGAGAATACGATTATCATGCATGGCTCTACGGATTGAGTCTCAGCGAGTTTCCATAATTGGAGCAGGAATTTCTAATCGTCCCATTCCTCAACTCCAACATCTTGCTCAGCCTCTAACTCAGCGTGTTGCCTTTCTAATTTCCTCCTTAGGGTCACGCTCATCTAAAATTTTTATACAAGAAATAAAGGAAGGGTCAGGATCAAGATAAATTTTCAGTTATGATGATGATAGGTGCGATCTGTCTCCTTTTCATGTTTTCTAAGAGCGGTATTGGATGACTGACCTTGACAGGTATCGCCTATGGCCTAGACCCTAAAGATTTTTACTCAGGGTAAGATTTGTTTGTTGGCAGGCAATGATTTTTCTTTATCAATCAATCTAGAAAATCTTATTAATTAAAACCTCTCGAGTACATGGTCGATCAGTGACTTTATTTATTATGTCAAATCGACTCAATACAGTCAATGTCAATCAATCGATCTATGACACAGTTTATGGTGATATCAACAATCTAATCACACCTATCAAACATAAACTATATGAATATCAAAATCGTAATCATATCATGTAAAAAGACCAATCTATATCAAGAAAGAGTAATGTTAATGAAGATCACGACTATAATAATCTGTCGAATGGTGCCAAATAACATCAAGAAGTCGATTTGACATATCATGAGGTCTAATCACCATCAAGTAGTCAAATGGTGCCAAATAACATCAAGAAGTCGAATAATCAAATCCTTATCATGGAATCAAATTCATACTAAAGCAAATTCGGAGTCAAGATCAAGCAATGAGGATCACATTCGAGTAATTATATCAAGGAATCAAAGACATATTCAAGTGATCATATTCAAAGGTCAAGACATATATTCAAGCAAGTAAAATTATACTCAGGCAATCCTATTCAAGCAATCAAAGCCAAAATCAAGCAGTCAAAACATGTAGTTAAAATTCTAGAGTAACACTGGTACCTTCGAATAAATGAGGGTAATTCATCTGCATTTTAGATTCCAACTCCCAGGTAGCGCTTTCAATGCCCTAGTTCCTCCAAAGTACCTTCACTAGGGGAATCATTTTGGAATGCAACTGTTGTTCCTTTTGATCTAGAATTTGCACGGGTCTCTCCATGTAGGTCAAGTCTTCTCGTAGTTCAACAACTTATTCCGAGAACAAGTGACTCGAATCTGGAATATATCATCGCAATGTAGAGACATGGAAGACATTATGTATTCGTGCCATCTCTTCAGGGATTTGCAGCTGGTATGCTACAGTTCCAATTCTTTCAATTATTGGATAAGGTCCATATAACGAGGCTTCAACTTGCCTCGTTTACCAAACCGAATCACACCTTTCGTCGGGGATACTTTAATGAAAGCTTTCTCTCCAACTTCAAATTCTAGGATTCGCCTCTTCTTATCGGCAAAACTCTTCTGCTGATCCTATGCAACAATCAACTAGGATCGAATCAACTTAATCTTCTCGATAGTAACCTGAACCAACTCGGGGCCAAGTATTTGTCTCTCACCAACTTCACTACAACAAAGTGGAGATCGACAAGGTCTCCCATGCAGGGCTTCGTACAGTACCATTTTAATGCTGCTTTGATAGCTGTTATTATAGGCAAACTCACACAAAGGCAAGTATTGGTCCCAACTTCCTTGAAAGTCGAGAACACAAGCTCTCAGCATATCTTCAAGTATTTGGATTGTCCGTTCGAATTATCCATCAGTCTGGAGATGGTAAGCAGTACTCATCTTAATCCTGGTTCCTAGGGCTTTCTGAAATGATTGCTAAAATTCTGAGGTAAAATGGGAATCTCGGTCTGATACAATGGATAATGGAATGCCATGGAGTAGTACGATTTCAGAGCAGTTTGCTTCGTAGCCAAGAAATGTGTTGATTTCGTCAAGCGATCCACGATTACCCAAATCTTATCATGACCATTAGTGGTTGTAGGGAGTCCTGATACAAAGTCCATAGTGATGTGCTCCCATTTCTACTAGGGAATATCTGATGGTTGTAAAGGTCCTACAAGTCTCTGTTGTTCTATCTTCACTCGCTGACACACCAAGCATCAACGAATGAGTTCAGCAACGTCCTTCATTCCGAACCACCAATAATTTCGTCTCAGGTCATGATACATCTTCGTACCTCCTGCGTGAATGGCATACTTGGAATGATGTGCTTCCATCAAGATCTCCTTCTTCAACTCAGCGTCACTCGAAACACATAATCTCCTTCGAAAACATAGGGCTCCAAAGAAGAAATAGAAAATTCAGAACGTGTGCCATCATTCACCTTCTGTCGATAGGTCTCTATCTAAGGATCTAAGCGCTGCACTTCGATCACCTTATTCCTGATCAGAGGCTTCAACATCAAACTAGCTACTATAAGCTTCGGAACAATCCCATTCAGGGGTTTTAAACTACAAGACAGATGAGCAAGTAGGGAAACATGCTCAGCTTTCCTGCTCAGGGCATCGACAATCGGATTCACCTTCCCTTCGCGGTACCAGATCACGAAATCAAAATCCTTAAGGGTTTCCATCCAACGTCTCTGCCACAAATTCAACTCCTTCTGAGTGAAAAGATATTTCAAACTTTTATGGTCGGTAAAGATGACCAATTTCTCACCATACCTAGTATCGTCATATCTTCAAATCAAACACGACCGCAACCAATTCTAAATCCTACGTTGGATAGTTTCTCTCATGGTCTTTCAATGTCGTGACACATAAGCAATCAGTTTACCCTTTTGCATCAATACGCAGCCCAATCCTAGTTGGGATGTATCGCAATAGACTTCATAACCATCACTTTCTAAAGGAAGAGTCAGGATCCACACAATAGTCAACCGCTTCTTCAGCTCTTAAAAACTATGTTCGTGAGCAGGAGTCCATTCAAACATGATCTTCTTCTTGGTCAGTTCGGTGAGCGATTTTGCTAACTTAGAGAACCCTTCCACGAACCGACGATAATAGCTTTCCAGTCCAAGGAAACTATGTACCTTAGTCACACTTGTCGATCTCTTCCAACTCATCACAGCTTCGATCTTAGCAGGATTGTCGACACCCCAATTTGGTCCTAGGCATGATCGATAAATACTTCGAGAGAGGCATACTCTCGAGCTTCTGAAAGCATTACTTGAACCCTTAGGAATCAACCCAAACCCTTAGAACTTGACCCGCACCTTTGAAACCCTAAATTGGCCCCATAAAACCCAAAACTAGACCCATACTAGACCAAACCTGGGCCCATAAATCAGCCCTATTATTTTTGCCAAAGTTTGGGCTATGCGTACGTAATATATACGCATAGGTAATTATTGGCAAAAATTGGCTATGCATACATACTAAGTATGGATAGCCAATATTGGCTTCATTCCATAATTAAGCCCCAGTGTGGGCACTGAACTTCTCATTCTTTGTGAAAAGCACTGTTCCTAAGCTATGCGTACATACTATGTACGCATAGCTTAAAATCTTCATTTTCGTGAAAAATGGCAAATTTCAAATTTGGGGTTTGAGTTGTGGACCATCCCAGCCATCAAGAAGTGTTTCTTTAGGACTGTTATGCCCCTCCCAACTTTCAGTTTCACTCTTTTGCCCTCCAACCTATCACTCTATCATCTGCCATTGGATCCGATTCACACTTTTCAAAGTTCTCAAAATCCTCGAAAAGTTTAGATTTGGCATTACCTAATTACTAACCCAATTAGAATTTAAACCGTCCCTTAATCCTCCCTTTCTCTATAAATAGAGAGCCACCCCCCCCACCCCCTTTGTTTAAGAACTTTTGAAAATCCTAAAGCAAAAACTATAGAAAAATAGCTCTCCATCTCCACTCTCAAGCCTTCTTCAAGCCTTGAAACCTAGGTCCCTATATGACATGACCGGATAAATAACACACATATATTTTTCTTAAGATCGAGTTTTCTATAAAGCTAACACTATTATGGCCATGTGCTTATACCCTGGTTTCATGAATGTTTTTTGAGAAAAACCATAATCTCATAGGAAGCGGCCGCACCTCCACATTCACATAGGTAAGTCTGTCGAATATGTTTCTGTAACCAAACACATTAACATAAAATGCTACAGACTTATTAAGAATATGTACTCATCCTTCTCTTTGTCATTACAGATTCCAAGCACTTGACACCTGTCTTGGGATGGACATTTTAGCTAAATTAAAGTGCTTCTAATCATCACTCTCATGTCGTACTCTTCCATTGAACTTAAGGATTTGTTGAACAAATATTAAGTTAGATTTTTGACATAGGTGATCAACTATATGGTTTTAGTCTTATCCCGATAGATGTTTCCTTTACCAATTCTCTAGAAAGTCCTTTGGTAAATGGATCAACCAAATTATTATTGGTCCGAATTGAGTCAATCCCAATTACTCAATCCTTGAGTAACTCTCTAACATAACAGTGTCGTAGACAAATATGTCTATTCTTACCATTATAAACTTTATTGTAGGCTTTTGCTCTCGTAACCTCACTATCACAATTTATTGTAATAGGTGACATAGGCTTTAGCCACAAAGGAATTTCCAAGAGTAAATTTCGAAGTCATTCTGCCTCTTTGCCATATGTCGTTAAGGCAATAAACTCAGATTCCATTGTGGAATAAGTAATACATGTTTGCTTTTTAGATTCCCATGAGATCGCAGCACCATCGAGAGTGAATACCCATCCACTCGTAGCCTTGGATTCATCTGAATCTGAATTCTAACTTGCATCACTATATCCTTCTAAAACATTAGGAAAACCATAATAATGCAATCCATAATGTACACTTCCTTTTAAATATCTAAATACACGAGATATAGCATTCCAATGATCATGACATGGATTACTTGTATATCTACTTAATTTTCCAACTGCATATGCTAAGTCAGGTCTAGTACAGTGCATTGCATACATCAAACTACCGATTACTCTAGCATATTCTAACTGATTTACAGATCTACCTTTATTATAAATAAGTTTGATGCTAGGATCATATGGTGTAGATGCAGGTTTACCATCTAAATGATTATATTTATTGAGAATTTTCTCTATGTAATGAGACTGGGTTAAAGTAAGCTCATTGTCATTTCTTACTATTTTGATTCCTAAGATGACATCAGCATTACCCATATCTTTCATATCAAAATTAGAAGAGAGAAAAGATTTAGTATCCATTATACTATCTAAATCAGTACCAAATATAAGCATATCATCTACATATAAACATATGATAACTCCCTTATTTACAGAAAATTTACTATAAACACATTTATCAGATTCATTAATTTTGAAACCGTTAGAAACAATAACACTTTCAAATTTTTCATGCCATTGTTTAGGAGCTTGTTTTAAACCATAAAGAGATTTAATTAATTTACAAACTTTATGCTCCTGTCCGGTCATTACAAAACCTTCAGGTTGCTCCATATAAACTTCTACTAATTCACCATTTAAGAATGCTGCTTTTACATCCATTTGATGAATTTGTAAATGATAAATAGAAGCAAGTGCTATTAAGATCCTAATAGTTGAAATTCTGACTACTGGTGCATAAGTATCAAAAAAGTCAATACCTGCCTTTTGTTTAAATCCTTTTGCCACCAATCGGGCCTTAAACTTATCTATAGTTCCATCAGCTTTAAGTTTTCGTTTGAAAATCCATTTACAACCTATAGGTTTAGATCCTACAGGAAGATCAACTAGTTTCCATATTTTATTACCCATTATAGATTCTATTTCATCATTTATTGCTTCCTTCCAAAAAGCAATATCTTGCGATTTCATAGCCTTATTAAATGTTAATGGATCATTTTCGATATGAAAAGAAAGCATGGTTTCCTTTGCTTGTTCTGATCTTGTTCCCTCTACTACAAACATATGAAAATCCGAACCAAAAGTTTTTTCTTTTCGCACACTTTTGCTTTTTCTGAGATCCGTGTTTTCTATATTTTCAGAATTTATAATTAATTTTTCTTTATCAGAATTTTCATTAATTCTAGGAATAGAAGAAAAATATTGTTCATAAAATTCAGCATCTTTAGATTCAATTATACTATTTTCATCAATTGCACCCTTAGATTCAGTTAACAAAAATCTGTAGGCTTTACTGGTTAATGAGTATCCAATAAATACGCATTCAATGGCTCTATTACCTAATTTGGATCTTTTAAGATCTGGTAATCTAACCAGAGCTCGACACCCCCACACTTTGAGATATTTAAGATTTGGTTTCCTTTTCTTCCATAACTCATAGGGAGTTATACTAGAACTCTTTTGTGGCACTCTATTTAAAAGATGACAAGCAGTGAGAAGTGCTTCACCCCATAAATTTAAATTTAAACCATAGTTTAAAAGCATAGCATTTACCATTTCTATTAAAGTTCGATTTTTTCTTTCTGCTGTACCATTTTATTGAGGAGTGTAAGGTGCAGTCGTAAAATGTACGACCCCCACATTTTCACAAAATTCACTAAAATCATTGGAAGTGTATTCTCCTCCTCTATCAGATTTTAAAGTTTTAATTTTAAAATTTAACTGGTCTTCAACTTCTTCTTTATAAGCTTTAAATTTTCCTAAAGCTTCATCTTTATGTTTTAACAAATAAACATAAGTATATTTTGAATAGTCATCAATAAATGTTATAAAATATCTTTTTCCTCCTCTAGTTAAAATACTATTTAAATCACAAATATCAGAATGAATGAGTTCTAAAATCTGAGATTTTCTTTCTACTTTATTGAAAGGTTTTCTAGTGATTTTAGTTTGAACGCAAATTCTACATTTTTCATGAATATTTTTCTCGCATCTTGGAATTAATCCTAATTCTATCATAGAACTTAAACGATTAGCATTCACATGCCCTAATCTATCATGCCATAATGAAAGAGAATCAACAATATAAACGGAAGAAGACATTTCATTGATTACATTCAATTTGAACATCCCATTACAGACATATCCTTTCCCCACAAATACACCACCCTTAGTGATTACAACTTTATCCGATTCAAAGACTAACTTGAAATCATGTTTATTGAGTAAACTGGTCGAAATCATATTTTTACGAATCTCAGGAACATACAGTATATCGGTCAAAGTAAGGGTCTTATCAGAGGTCAATTTAAGATTGATTTTTCCTGAACCCTTGACCTTTGCAATTGAAGTGTTCCCCATAAAGAGCTCTTGTCCGTTTGTGTCCTCCGCATAGTTGGCAAAGAAAGATCGGCAGTTACAAACATGCCTAGTGGCACCAGAATCGATCCACCAGTCTTTTTCGCTTCCAACCATGTTGATTTCGGAAATCATGGCTACAAACTTTTCTTCGGTCACATTCGCTTGAGATTCTTTCTCCCTTTTCAGAAGTCTACAATCCTTTTTGAAGTGACCGGGTTTACCACAGTGATAACAACTGCCCTTTTTCTTTTGGCCCTGATGACCTTGGCTCTTAATTTTCTTGTTAGCCTTATCAGAATTGAAGTTGCCTTTCCGCTTTCCATGTGATTTGGACGTACCAACCTCCATCATATGAGCCTTTGAAGTTAATTGAGATTGCTCATCTTTCTTGTCGCGAACACGAAGTTCATCTTCAACTCGAAGATGGTGGTACAACTCTTCAAACGAAAGTTCTTTCTTTTTATGTTTGATAGTGTTTCTGCAATCCTTCCATGAGACAGGCAATTTGTGGATAATTGCATGATTGTGAAAAATGGTATCCATTTTTATGCCCTCTTGATTAATTTGACCGATAATATATTGAATCTCATGAACTTGATCGAGAATCGGTTTATTATCAGTCATTTTAAAATCTAAATACTGACTTACAATGAAGCTCTTTGTACTGACATCTTCTGTTTTGTACTTTATCTCCAGCGCCTTCCAAAGTTCCATTGCAGACGGCATGCTCTGGTACACATCGAAGAGAGAATTTGCTAGCATATTGAGAATGTGTCATTTACAGATATAATCATCTTGCTCCCATTTCTAAAGTTTATGAGCATTGGCAAGAGATTCTCCATCAAAATCTTCAGGCTCCGCGGGTCTTGGAGTGGTTAGGACATAAGCAACTTTCAAAGTCGTCAATACGAAATGTATCTTCTGTTGCCATCTCCTGAAGTTGTTGCCGTCGAATCGCTCCAATTTGACGAAGTCGTGAGTCATCACTTTCAGATTTGAAGCCATTATAAAAGATATTAGCATTTTAAAATTGTTAAATAAATCAAAGAACAGAAATCCGAAAATGATGAAAAGGGCAAGAGAATTGGACTCGAGGCACGTAATCGTTGTCTTTAAAACGCTATTCGCTCCCTACTCGAGTAAATCTTCGAGTTTGCAAAAGGGTTCCAGCGAGACGTTTCCAGGATACAACGAGCCCAATCTCTTGGATGCGATCCGTTACTTTGCAACAGTAGAAGATCGCCCCAGAAAACTCAATCCGATGGAGTACCACCAAAAGAAGAAAGCAAGAGGAATTCTCAAGTTTTATGCAAGGATTCCGATGGATTTCAGAGTGTTAGAATATGTGTCCTAAGGCCTCCTTATATAGAAATTTCAATATGACTGTTGGACCAACAGTTATATTTTGGACGGCTCAGATCTTTCAAAGATATCAACCATTACATCCAACGGCTGCATGAAAGGTTGTAACTTTTCGAATTCAAATTCGAACGGTTGTACACCTTTATAAGCGGTTATGAAACGGTTGGGTCCAACGGTCAACGTTTGACCAATCCGTTTGGCCCAATAGTACCGAATTGACCTGCTGAATAGTGGCCCATTAGGCCCGACCCAACCCATGAATAATTTGACCGTTGATCTGTCTGATCAAAAAGTCAAGCCTCTCCTTGCGACGATGCGCACGTGCGAAGTGCAAAGTGCGTGCTCGCCTAAAGCGCCAATGCACCTAAACGCCAATCGCCAGGCACACGTGCGCGTGCACGAAGGTGAAAGGTTTTATATATAGCCTAGGCACTTTTTATTTTTACTAATGTGGGACTATTCATTTGCATATAAAACTTGAGAAAATCTATTGCCTAAAACCCAACCCAAAACTAAGAAATCAAATAAAATTTTATTTTCTTTAAATTATTAAAATATTTATTATATTAATAATAAATATAACAATTAGTTCTGATTTCACAATTAGGTCAAAATCTAAAGAAATTTGACGAGTCAGGAAAACAGGTTCGACAGGTTGGAAAAATAGATTCAACCAATTGGGAAACAAGCTCAACCAGTCCGAATATAGATTCGACCAATCAGGAAACAAACTGGACCGGTCAGAAAATAGATTCGGCCATTCAGGAATCAAATTCGACCGGTTGGAAAATAGATTTGACCATTCAGGAAACAAACTCGACAAGTCGGGAAACAAAGTTGAATCTACATAGAGTTCTAACTACGAGGAGAGTGTTGCTCTCTCTATCCTAAGCTAAAAGGAGCCCTTCTTGGACCCACTGACAGGTCCAAGAATATCCTACAATTATTCTAAAAGGTCATAAACCATAGAATTCATACTCCTATTGAAATTGATCACACAAGTCCCTTAGGTCAACCCTTTAGGTTAATTTAAGCCTGCTAGGTACACTGTGTGTGTTTCAGGGTACTCCACGGGTCAAACCCTATGGGGACCTGAACTAAAATTTCACATGAGACCTGTCAACCCCCTTGGTTGACAATCCACAAAAGAAGTGGGTGGGTCAATAATTATTATAATCTGGTGACTCAAACCAGGTCAATTTACTAAATTTCTAGCAACATAGTCCAAATCAGGACCTGTCTGCTCTCTGACTTGCAGGCCCAAAGCATGATCTAGATCACAGCCCTTACGGACATGGACACCAGGTCAATGCACAGAGTCGATGACCTACTCAAAAAGAACAATTTACAGGCCTTTCCAGGCCAGCACACAACAATTGTCCAGATTAGACCAAAATGGCCACTAAACTCTATTTTTTACGAATTTCTAGTCATATCTGCTATAACCAGTTTAAACAAATTTTGAGTAGATCATAGCCATCAAATTATATCATGGGTTCATCACAAATTAAAACTCCTTTCGCAGAGTTTGTAAAGGATGTGTTAAACCTTAAAATTAGAGGATTTTGGACACTAACTGCTTAGGGATCAGTCTAAACCCTAACCCATTTAGCATTTTCCAACACAATCTTCGTAAGTCATCATCACCATTTACAGGTCATAACTTATCAGGGTTCAATTGATCTTTACTAGTTTCCATACGGTTTTCATAAGACTCACTAATCCCACATTAATCAATCCCTAATGGGCATTAATTTCGCAAATTCAGTAACAAGACCTCTATATGTATCTAATTTAATACAAAATAAATAAAGAACCTACCTTGAAATCAGGCTCTTCAAGCCATCTAAGGATCAACATGCTTCCAATTCAAAACTCTTTGGATAAAGTCGAAGCCCTTGCGATGTAGATTAATTTTCCTTTAATCACCGTCTTAATCCGAGTTACGGAACCCTAGTCAGTCTAGATTTAAAGAAAGCAAAAGAGAGCTGAGAAGTGAATGAAAGAGAAAGAAGAGAGCTGTTAGAGAAAGAAGAAGAGAGCTGAGAAGTGAATGAAAGAGAGAGGAGCTTGCCAATTTCTAAATTGGGATGAGAGGGTGAGAGAGAGAGACATGTGGCTTCCACTTTCCAAGTGGCACACACATGCATCTAAGGCTGCAATAGAGTC
The DNA here is from genome assembly GCA_021018995.1 of Chloranthus sessilifolius. Classification (NCBI taxonomy): domain Eukaryota; kingdom Viridiplantae; phylum Streptophyta; class Magnoliopsida; order Chloranthales; family Chloranthaceae; genus Chloranthus; species Chloranthus sessilifolius. The sequence goes on along the minus strand of CM037584.1, from coordinate 119,300,160 downwards.
GAGCCAGCTATCAGCTCTGCTCGAAAATGAGAGCTTTTGCTCGCTTAAGCTCAGCTCGAGTGCCAAAGCCAAACTTTTTATTTAAAGCTTGGTTGAAATAGAGCCGAGCTAAAGCTGAGCTTGTAAAGCTCAGCTCGGCCCAGCTAAGCTTGATTAATAGTATCTAGTACTCTTATATATAATAAAATATATTATATATAATTTTATTTTTATTTTTATTTTACTTTTTCCCTTATAATAATAGTTACTTATAATATTATAAAAAATAAAAATAAAAATAATTACTTTATAATGAATAAATATGTAGTAAATAAATAATCCTTATAATTCTCTCTCTCTCTCTCTCTCTCTCTCTCTCTCTCTCTCTCTCTCTCTCTCTCTCCCCGTGCAACCATTAAAGCTCTTTCTCACTTGTCTCAATGAACAACCACTAGCACAGCAATTGACCAACCAATAACCTATACTCTTAAACACATTTTTCTCCAGTCGATCCCTTAAATCCAAAAGAACTAAAGGACGAAAAAATATTAAGGCTTGCATTTATTAAATTTTATTGAAGCTTTCATCTTTTGAAAAAAGAAGATGATGTTTAAAACACACTAGGAAAAAAAAAATTATAATAAAACTTATTTAGTTCAAAGCTCCGCTCGACCCGACTCGAGCTCGATAGAGCCGAGCTAGAGCTTAGACTTTTCGAGCTCGAAGGGCGAAAGTCAAGTTCCAGCTCGACTCATATAAGGTAGAGCCAAGCTAGAGCTAACCCAAGCTCTGGCTCGGCCCAGCTCGGTTGCAGCCCTACATGCATTCTCTACCATAGTGGTCCAAATAACTAAGTAGATAAAGAATGGTATGCATATAGTGCCACCTCTCTAGTTCCAGCCCTGCAACAAGTCCAACTTGTACTTTGATCCAAGTTGGTGCCACAGATTTTAGGTGAAAGTCTAAGTCTTCGCATCAGATGGTGGAGATTCGTCCACCCGATTAATTGAATTATTAATTCAATTCTAAAAAGGAATCACCCTTACTCCACACATTTATTTCAGGTATACCTAAGTTTCATTACCCTTGGCAAACACGAAAGGTCAACTATTAGTGAATTTGGACCCTCCGTTCATCCGAACTTTGACCCTCGATAACTAGTCATCTGTAAGTCCGATTTGGACCAAATTTTAGGGATTGCTAACCCGATGCTATCCAACCCTTTAGATCGTGGTCCGAATATCCTGGGCGTAGAGTTCAACCTGGGTGTCCTGGAGATGATTTTGATACTAGATACAATTGCAGAGGGTGTCACACCTGTGTAATCAGTTCTGAGAGAGCTTAGAAAATAAGCTTCCCCTTTATACTAGATTAATCTCATTGGTAAAGTACATGAATAAGAGACCAAATTAAGGGTTTAATAAAATAAGGTTTAGACAATAAGAAACATGACAAAATAAAATACGAATATGCGTCATACAAGCATGATAACATGACCTGCTTGCTAGAGGTGTCATAGATCTGCTTGTGTCTCAGTGTGCTAGAGGTGTCATAGATCTGCTTCTGTCTCAGTGTGCTAGAGGTGTCATAGATCTGCTTCTGTCTCAGTGTGTCTGATTCCGTAGACAAAAGGAATATGCTGCATCTCTTTGGTGTCTCTTACTGCTTTCTTGGGACAGCTATGCGCGGCATGGTACCTAGGCACTTTTCGTCATCAGAGGAGATTATTGTGGTTGTTTGCTGCAAGCCTACGGTTCGGAGCTTGTGGCTCAAGCGTAACTTGTGCATTTTCAAATAGCAACACAGGCCTTGAGCATAATGAGAGAGAGATGATTATGATGATGATGGCTTTCTATTGATTATGAATACACACAATGAGAAGATAAAAGAGACGTAATGGCTATCAAATGTTTCACAACAACATCGAGATCAGGGAAGATTACTTTCTTCCCACTATCACCAAACCTGGTCTTCCACTCCTATTTCTTGAATTTCTCCATCATTTTTGTTATCTCCTTCAACACCATGGTTACATTCTTCCTGTGGAGCGCGATCTCAAGATCCATTTTGTGCAAGATTGGAGTGAAACGCGATCCTCATCATCTGATTTGATGCAATCAATGGTTTTCAAGGGGTCTTGGATGTGAGCGCTTTCAGAGAACGCATGGGGCAAACAGAGATACCCTTTTATATATTACAAAAAGTAGCACCATAATAGTAAATCCTAATACATAAAAAATCTACCTTAGACTCTTGCAAGGGAATGGGAATTCAAAATGTAGGACCAATAGAGAAATTTTGAAATCACAAACACCACATCATGATCAAAATCTCGACCTGCAGGTGAGTACTTTAGACAACTGAAATTAGTGAGGGCAACCAAGATGAAGCATCTAAACAACATCATAAAACTACCCAAGATGATACATAGTATCTGAATCAGAAACACCCACCACATCGACCACTTGTAATCAGAAACACCACTGCAGAAATGTACGCCCTTGACAAAGAAAGATCGAATTACAGCTTCGGATGCAATCACTGCACAAACAACACATGGAATGCCCACAAAATAAAATCCATGGTTTCGGAGCAAAACCATTGAGGATTACAACAATAAATAAGTCCATACAGCTTCATTAATCATTTTCTCATACTCTCTAAACTCCATTCAGATGAGTAATCCTCTGCCGCCTCTCGGTATTCTGAATTACAAATCTTTTTTGGCATATAAAGGATTAAAGCGGAAGACCACAAAGCCACAAACAATACCAACCGTGAGTGTAACCTGTTCTGGGATGAAAGAGAAGATCACCCCTTAACCATTTGTATATGTATATTAACAATGACAACTATAACCAAAACAGTTAAGGTCGCCGCCATGTTAGCCAAGCATTCAGATGTCCTCATAGGTCCTAGAGAAGGCATGAAAACCCTCATAGAAATTCAAAGAAAGAACACTGCCACGGGCTGCAGCTACTGCTACTACCGTCAATGTAAATGACTTTAGAGGAAAGGGATTACAGTGTAACCATGGAGTTCTTCGGCAAAATCCATAGAAAATATCAAAAGGCATGCAGAGAAAACATAGTAAAGTGATCAAAGCTGTATAAATTCCAATCGTGGCAGTGTCGAGATCTCTGTTCGTTCACACAGCTTTCACCATGCTGTGTTTTTTCTTCTTCTTTCTTCAATATCTTCTTTGCATTTAAATTGAAGGTAGGTATTTAACTTCAATTTAATGCATACAAAACCGTTAAATTGAGAGTGACTATTTAACTAAGGGTACCTCTATTCGCACGTACCAGATTAACGGAGGGCGCTTACACCAAAACCGGCTGACTGCATGGAATCCGACGATTTTGATCGGTTTTCATGCCAATCTTCCACACAACGGATCTTCAGATCATGGGCGTGCCATCAGACGATCAATTTATTCCATGTGGCACAGATCTCAAATGGTGGCCCAAATCACATGGCACACATCACGCTCAAACGTGATTTAGGGCCACAATTTGGAACCTGTGCCACATGGAATCAGAAACTTTATTGCCTGATGGCACACACATGGTCTCAAGATCTATTGCATGGAAGATTGGAAAGAAAAACATCACGATCGTCGGATTCCACGCAGTCAACAGATTTTAGTGTGGGTGCCCACCAGTAATTCAGTAGGCGCGAATAGAGGTACCCTTTAACTAATAAACTGGTTGCTAGAAGAGGGCGGGAGACATGTGCCTGACGAAACACTTCTAAGCAAAGCAGAATCTCATCAAAAGTTGGCAGGCAAAGGACTCAGAGAAACTGAAATCCACATGATACAGTGTTTGATCAGAGAGTGGCTAAAAGTAACTGTCAAGTAGAGCTCTCATCAGGTTGGGTTGGGTCAGGCCAAATTTTTGTTTTCACTAGGAAATTGCCATATGCCCGACCCGACCCGATGGTCAGCCCATCCCAACTTGGTTAAACATCCCCTATTTTCCTTGATTTTATATTTAAATAACAGGTTGGGTCGACCCGACCGTAACCGATTTTTGCCCGACCCGACTCGAAGGATGGGTCAGTTGCCCATGTACGACCCGACCCGATGGGCCATGTTTATGTGGCTGACCCAGTAAAAAACTCAGGGTGGTCAGGTATAGAGAGTAGCCTACCCGTTCTCAACTTAGATTGTGGGAAGGTAACTTTTTTGGACATGTAGCACTATTTTTGGTAGTATGTACTGTGATGGGAAGAATACAATATAAAGATGAAAGATTAGATTTCATCAAAAGACAACTTTTTTGGTGTAATTTAAGGCAGTCCAACTTTTTTTAAAATTAATGGTTAAAATGAATCTCATAAACTAGTTCTAGCCCTTCATTTTAAAGACATTTTGACGTACGATGAAGATAAATTTTTTTATTCAATCACTGACCCACCAATTCTTTACATCTTGTCCTCATCAATCGAAAGCGGCAACCTGTTTAAAATCTAGACTGAAAACGGGTTGGTTACACCAAGGTCGGACATCCAACCAACAGTGCTATAACAGAAGTAGAGAAAAGTAACGACAAATTAACATCAAAATTGTCAGATGATTCTCAAATATAAATGGCGGAGAATGCGAGCTCAGGGTTTCGACTATCTCCAAAAGGAACAGTGGAAGAGGTGGGGTGGCGTAGCTGAGGTCAACCGACGTACAATTTCCTTTGAAGAACTCTCCTTCGCTCGCTTCAAAGTCTTCTGCCGATGCTGGGTGGATATTCCGAGGATGATATGGGTAAAAGCAGGGGCGTTGCATTACCTGATCGCCATAGATGTGGAATCCACAGAAATAATCAATGATACCAGAGAAGTCATGGCTGCTGAAGACAGTGTGGACTGTGGGAGCCGAGGCAGCAATAAAGCTCAAAAGACTGATGCTAACACCGACGGTGTTAACCTGAACGGGACGACCTTTGGGGGAACCATAAGATGTGCGAAATTTTCGTCGGCATCTGTGAGGTGTAAGGTTGACGATGATGGTAGGAACTCCAATCTTCTGAAGCGGGTTTCAGAGACGGTCAACAGAACACTACGACCAATGATAGGGTGACACGTGGCAACAATTGGATTGCATCGGCGAGGCGCACCAAAATCGATTCTCAAACGAATTCAAATCAAGACAGTACGTTGCTAAGGGAGTGGAAGCAAGTCTCTGGTGGGTCTATTTCGGGAGGGGGGTTGCCAACCGTCCCTCTAGATACGACACATGGCGGGTGTGAGCCTACCAGTTTCACAAGGATTATTAACAAGACCAGACCTGACCTGAGAAAATGTTACAGGTTCATAATCTTAATATGACCTCTTGGTTTAGCAGGGCGTCTTTGTCAAAAAGCCCAATGATTGTGTCCAAAGACCCGATCCACGTTTCTAACTCTGATGGTCAGGGGCATAAATCTCCTTCCATAGATAAGGAACCCCGATCATGTTCCATTGACACAGTTGGGCAATCATTGGCTTCCCAGAATCAAGAGGAGTGTTTTTCTGGTGGGATGGATGAGGGCGAAGATCGAGCCAGCAATCTGGATTCGAACTCCTTTTTGACGGATATGGACTCCAAAGAGTATGTGGCTAATTCGCAAGAAGACCTCAATGCTCTGTTGGAAGCTGATCTTGCTCGAATTTGCGACAGATATGGTTTGATTTTCCATGGCAGCCAAGACAAACTTCGCTCAATTATGGGAGTGGGGCGATTTCCTAAGAGGAGCCAGTAAGGGCTATTGTTCGAGGGGATTGTTTGTGATGGATTTTTTTTTGCTTGTTTTATGAATTTCTGTTGCGTGCCGTGGAATGTTAGGGCGTTGGGTGATCCACTCAAGTGTCAAATCATTAAGAGAACTGTGGCGGATTTGAGGCCTAATATTGTGTCTCTGCAGGAAACCAAGTGGTCCTCTTGCTCAGATGCAAATGTGCACTCGATTCTTAGTGGCCCTTATTGGGAGTGGTTGCCCCTTGATGCGATGGAAACTAAGGGAGGTGTGTTGTTAGCGTGGGATAAGAGGCTATGCACTAAAATTGATTACACAGCGGGGAACAAATCGGTTTCTGATCGTTTCTCGTCACAATTGACCAACCATACTTGGCTCTTCACAGCGTTCTACAGGCCAAACGATTACAGGCTCTGACACAGTTTTTGGAACAAATTTATCAGCATTCACATTCGGTGGAGAACTCCATGGATTATCGACGGCGATTTTAACGTCACTAGATTCACGGATGAGAAGACTGGATGGGCTAAAGTAACGACTAGAATGATTGGCTTCTCCAATTTTATCGCAACTACGAAGCTTATAAATATCCCTATGTCGGGTGCCCGCTATACTTGGTCTAACGGGCAATAAATACCCATTATGAGCAGTGCAGAATCGATCGGTTTCTTATGTCTACCAATTGGGAGGACATTTGTCCATATTTGGCGTCAGTCGGTCACCCCTCTTCGGTGTCCGACCACATTCCGGTGTCGCTGTCTGCCAAGGATGTTGGTTGGGGCCCCAAACCTTTCATATTCGAACTGGATTGGTTGAAATCAAACGGATTCAGGGAACTCATCGAACTGCTGTGGAGAGGGTGGAAAGTAAAAGGCACCGCTGAGTTCATCTTCAGTTTAAAACACAGGCTGCTTAAAAACTTCCTGAAGGATTGGAATAAAATTGTTTTTGGTAACATACACAATAACAAAGTGGAGATTTTGTCGAATATTTCTATCCTAAATAGCAAGGAGGAAATTTTGGCTGGTCTAAATGCAGAAGACAGAGAGGCGAGATTGGGTCTCAAAGCGGATCTCAACAAAATTATAATTAAGGAAGAGACTTTTTGGAGGCAGCGAGCTAGAGAAAGGTGATCAAAGAAGGTGATTTTAATACGAAGTTCTATCACAGAATCACCAACTCTTGTGATCGGACCAACTTTATCTCCACAATTATGGTAAATAACAGGAGGCTCACCTCAAAGCGTGAGATTAAAGCAACTATTGATAACTTCAAGCTTCAATTCACTGATGAAGGGTTTGAAAGACCGTTTCCTGATGGGTTACCGTATCGTAGCATTAACTTTTCCGACAAAGAAAATCTAGAATCGGAGTTCACCATCGAGGAGATGAAGCAAGCCATTTCTGAGAGCGACGGTGAAAGAGCCCCGGGGCCCGACGGTTATCCTTTAAAGTTTTTTCAATTTTTCTGAAATGTAATCCGAGCTGATCTATTCAATGTGGTGAAGGAATTATATCGATCTGGGCACTTGAGTAAAGGTACCAAAGCTACGTTCATCGTTCTAATCTCCAAGTGTCATAGCCAGGAATCTCTTGGGGATTTTTGCCCCATCAGTCTCGTGAGAAGTCTTTACAAGGTGGTGATCAGAATTGTGCTTACCCGATTCAAAGGGGTAATAAATAATATCATAGGGCCTAATCAAGCTGCCTTCATCAAAGGCTGGCAAATCACCGATAGTGTTGTTCTTGCTCATGAATGTATTCATTCTCATCATCTTGATAAGTCGGGGATCGTCAATTAAGCATGACATGGAGAAACCCTATAACAGGGTGCATTGGAAATATACAGAGAAAACGCTTCGAAAAACGGGCTTTGGAAGGAAATGGTGCAATTGGATCAAGGGTTGCATTTTGAATCCAACCTTTTATGTCCTCGTTAACGGGTCGCCAAATGGTTTCTTTGAAGGATCAAGAGGTTTGAGACAAGGGGATACCCTATCCCCCTTTTTATTCAATCTAGTTGGAGAATGCCTGAGTTTATTGTTAGATAGAGGAACTGAATGGGGAGTGATTTCTGAGTATTCCACGGCAAGGAACAACAATCCAATCACACACTTACAATTTGCTGATGATACCATCATATTTGGTGATGCCACCAACCAGAACCTTCTACACTTGCGAACCATTCTTAAAATCTTCGAAAGCTGCACAGATCAGAAGGTTAATCTAGCCAAGACGAAGCTGATGGGTATTAATCTTTCAACAGTCGAGGTTTCTAGATTCGCCAATTACTTCAGGTGTGACCGGGGTGAAATTTCATCATTGTATTTGGGATTGCCTCTGTGCATTGGAATCCCAAAGAAATCTCTTTGGAATGGGGTTGTGTTTTGTTGAGACCAAACTCTCGGTTTGGAAGGGTAAGTTGTTATCTATGGTTGGCCGGTAACCCTTATCAAGTGTTCGTTGTTCAATATGTCCATTTATCTCCTCTCTATGTTTCAATGCCCCGCTAGTTAATCAGTGTTCTTCGAACCATATCCTTCTCCATTGCCCAATCACCCTTAATATATGAAATTATTCAGGTCTGCGTTCAACGCTTTAGGATATATGTGATGCTGGAACTTACTAAATGCAATGCTACGGCTGAGATTAGGATTAAAATTAATTCAAACAATTAATAAATAACAATTTCTCATAACAAATTATCACGAAAAAATTCTAGAAATCCAATTAGATGCTTTAATTCCAACCCAAAATAGCGTTACTTTCGTGTACATTCCCTATCGAGGATCTAGAAGACTAAGGTTCTTATGAACGGCTAGATCTCCGATAGTTTTAGGACGTCGAACGAACTCACAAGCGGGTTCTCTCAATACCAAACGAAAATAAACGGTTAATAAAGTTAATGATGAACAAAAGGTTGATTTTGAGTTTTTATAAGATCAATAGGCTAGATCTGAGATTTAATGAGTAAATAAATCATTAGGTTTACGCTACTTAAGCAAACCGTAGATTTAAAGAAGATAGAGATGGGAGAAGAGTTGGCCTCGCACCAAACTGCATGCGGGAATCGAATAATCGCTCTCCGTTTGAGAGAATCACACCCTCACGAAAGTTTAGAACTCAGAATTTTGCATAGGCAATTTTCATTAACTAAAAATTCATAATAAAAGTGTTTACAAGCCTTTAAATAGGCTAACCAATGCATAAAACTAGAAATCCTAGTATAACTCTAAATCCTAATTCAAATAAAAGAAATATCCTAATTCTTCTAAAACAATAAAATAAAGTCCTAAAACAATAAGGGAACTAATCATATTTCTAATAAAAGAAACAACTCTTATTTTCTAAAATAAAATAATAAAAGAGACTAATCGTAATTCAATTAGGATTCTTGAAATTCGTCACTTTCTGTGTAGCTTCCAAAAATTGACCATAGCATCTTCAATACTTGTGGAATTGCACATTTTTTGGCTCGTTGGAAAGCTACTTCGATAAGCTTTCAAATATGACCAATTTCGCATCAATCCGACTTTATTTGGCACTTCAAAATAGGTCAAACATAAAAGTGACGGGATTGAAAGTTAAAGACCCTAATAAAGTTTGGATTTTCTTCTTTCTGATCAAACGGGTCTTTAGTGGGTCTTTTTTTTTAAAACTCATTCGCGGGTCTACTTTCTCTTTTGACATCTCCTCTTTATCCGGCCACGATTCAAACAGGCAGATCTAAAGTTCGCATCAATCCCCTCTACTTTAAAAAAGTTCGACCTCGAACTTTGGTTGGCATGGATTTTCACGTCGGGATCACAGACAATATATAGGGAACCTCAATCGGAAGCGGCTTGAATCGGACATCCTCATCAACTCTCTCCGGGTTAGAAGGATGCATTCCCGATGAATACTGGTTGTGATAGAGGTCCAAGAGATCCAGGTCAATCTGCTGAAACTCTTGTCTAATCCACGTATTCTCTGAACCGCTCTTGTTCTTCCACTTGACCAAATTCTTCTGAAGTCCCCCTTGGTTGGTGGACACAATCTGATCGTCCAGCACATCTTCGATGATCTCACGAGTTTGCTAAGTAGGTGGGGGTAGCAATGTGGGTAGGGAAATTATTGGTTCATCATGGCAGGAATGGTTGAAGGGCCATGGAATGGAACAAGGTCCTCCACATTGAAAGTTGTGCTAATCCCCAAATCCGGCGGAAGATCTAAGATGCAAGCATTAGAACTGTCACCCTTCAAGATCTGATAGGGTCCAGCACCGCGAGCTTGTAACTTCTTTGCAACTCCTTGCAGGAACCGCTCGGGTCCATTCCGAACCATCACAAAATCACCCTCTTGAAATTCTTTGAACCGTCTAGGAAAATTTACATAGAACTTGTATTTTTCATTGTTCGCATTAACTCTTTTCTTAATCTCAGCAGTAACTCATGAATGCAATATGCAAAAGTGGATGCAGACTTTGATGACTTTTGATGAATAGACATTGGGAGAAAATCTATGTGTGTTCTAGTATTCGGCTTACCCTTCCACTGGATGAGGTATGCCTGATGTTTCTCAGATTGCATTCTCCTTGCAATCCAAGTGTTGTCAATTTTCGGTTTACCTTTCCACTTAAGAAGATACTCTCGATATAATTGATGTGTCTTTATCTTGGTAACAAAATATGGATCTCCCAAAACTTTTCTATTTAACCTCTTCACATATTGTTCAGGCGGATATTTGGAAATCAATGAGTAGATAGGATTGGGCTCAGGCGGATGGGCATCAAGGAATGGGTCTGAAGGTTTTGTTGTTGGGCCTACAAAAGGTGTACGTACATCTACAAACTCTATAAGCTCATGTGTGACACTACTGATACTAACGACTCTTATGTGAATGACGCAAGGGGCACTAATGGCTCATGTGCACTCGACTCGATTAACTAGTGTGTAAAATTCTATGACAAATAGGCATGTAAGCCATTTATTTAAAGAGAGCATTGACTGTCCCTAAGGAGTTTGTTTCCCTTCCATTATTCGAATATTAATACCATTAAAGGCTCTCGAAGAGAGCTTTTCAAATTCCCTACATTGGAAAGCTCTCGGCGAGATTGTTTCAATATTGAACTTCTCCAGGAAATGGAGATTTGTACTGTGATAAGACTAAAGACATTATACTTTTTTTGACAATTGGCATTAACTCCATAATATGTGTATAAGAGTCTGGTAGAATAAATAAAAGAAGATAAAGAAGCTAAAGAAGAAAAGCTATATCGTTATTGAAGATCAAATATTGATTTGAAGGAGGAAAAAAAAAAAATCAGTAACTAACGTTTTCATGGGCATATGCATATATCAAAACCACAATTCAAGAAATTCTTTACAAGTAAGATTCCGAAGAGAGAGAAGGGTCCCACGAGGTCTTATGTGATGACTTATGTGATTATGTGAAGTCTCGATAATATGTCAATCACGCGAAGCTTGTCAATAGTAAACTGTAGCCTTCAAATGTTAACAACTTTTGTGAACTTATGTTCAACTTGATCTTCTGACTTGGTGTACATTGTTCTAGTTGTGTGTCCCGCCATGTTTTCTTGTTCAAATTGGAAATTAATGTGTTTTTTATTTTAGAAAAATACAGTGTTATTGACGATGTAAAATGCCGCTTGATTGTCAAATCGTCGGTTGATAGTCACATGCCATGTGCACCATTAATTATTTCTATTAATATGTGCCTAACCAAATAAACTCACATGTCATGTGCACCATAGCACTTTGAATTACTATGAATAGGCTAACTTTAATCCCCAGTTCTGCTGATTAAGTCCTTAACCAAACCAGCTCCATGTGTCCCATAGCTTTGTACCCAGCTTCACCACTAGATTAGAAACCGCAATTTTTTTCTTGCTTCTCCACACCATCAAATTGTCACCAACAAACACCACAATTTCCTACTAATAGGTTAGTATGTCTATTAGTAGGAAAACCTGCCAGTCAACACCAAAATATGCAGAGTTTTAGAGATATCCATGAACAACATAAAGAGTACCCTTAGCAGGAGAACAAGATCCATTTTAAGATCTTCGATACACTAAATCTCTAACAAAGATTTGGATCATCAAGAAGCTCCCCTTCATAAAAAGCAAGACTAATCAATAAATCAGGATGGTAAGCCCCGAGATACCAGTTTCATGCAACAAATGGATGGTGTTGTTTATGTGAAATGTAAAGGTTATCTGTTTAGAACGAGCAACTTCAATCCAAAGGAAGTATTCGAAGGACTCACATGTCACATCCTTAACAAACAATTTGCTCAAATGTCTCTCTAATCCAACACTCAAATCATATATTTCAAATCTATATTTGTAGTTGTAGATTTAGTGGACAGAAAGTATTAAATTATTTCAACATCATTCATTCATATATATATATATATATATTGCTAATGGTGTATTTGTTCTGTTTTGACCAGTAAAGGAAATTAATAAAACAAAGGCAAAGCTACAGTGGAAATACCCAGCTCATACCAAAACAATTCAGGACCAGGTACCAAACATCTCTAGCCATCCAACAGTGAAGCAAAAGGTGGTTCACAGTTCTCCATTTGAAAGCACAACACACATCTATTTCTCATCTGCATACCTCTTTTTAGGAGCTGATCAATGGTGAGTATAAGGCCCTAGCCCACACTCCAACCAAAGAATTTAACCTTCTCAAGCGAGATGCTTAGCAGGGGCAGGAAAAAAAGCACGAAGAAAGAAAACAAAATACAAGGCAACATAACAAAGGAACCTCTGGCACCATAAGCGCAAACAAAGAACAGATCACACCTGGATATTGGTCCACAAATCACAATGTGCTGCAGTCCATCGTTTAATCCCTTTGCTAAAGGCAACCAATTAAAAATAAGGTTTTTGATAGCTCTAATTACTTCTTGCAACGAACATCCTTCCGCCGTCAAATTGGAATGGTCATGCCACACTTGATCAGATTGTCCTCTGTTTCCGCAGTGCACCAGCCAAACAGAAGCACCATGGGACGCGCTTTGACCCTTCAAATCCTACTCCAACCCTGAGCCACCAAAGGTCTTCTAATGAATTGATTATAGATGGATGTAAAATGTGAACTCACCCTTTGAATTCCTCATCCACACACACTGATCCACACTATTAAAAAACATAGGCTTCTTGGGCAGGAGCTGCAGTAACTCAGTTAACGAATCAATTTCAGAATCTTTCGAAGTTCCTTCTTAGCCTTATATCCCAAACATTGAGGTCACAGCCAGGGGAATCCACCATTTCCTGCGCAGAGGCATCTTTGGCTATTGCAAGCGGAAATAAACTACTGAAATTCAGGATTAGCCTGTAGCCCAATGGCAGGCTGAAAAGAATGCACCTCTAACTCGCAGGTTCAATCCCAGCATACCTATAGAAAAAAAAAAAAAAAAAAAAAAAGAACTGAAATTCAATTGACAAGGGACATCACCGAGTAATTACCTTTCCAAAAATGTACTTTATTGTCATAGCCTATTTTAAACCGAATGCAATTTTGGAAAGAGCCGACATTAGCCACAACACTTTTCAAACAAACGAGGCCCCCTCTCTTGATATCCTAGCCTTGCCTTGAAACCTTGTAATTGGCTGACACCATTTGGCCCAAGTGATATCGTATTGACCGCCTATATGCCATAACCATTTTGAAAGGAGGGCCGTATTCATTTGGCTGACCTTCCCGAATATCAAAACTCAAGGTTTAAAATCTCAGTTTTCCTATACGTATCGGCCAGCTCTAAAACCGTTACATATCACACGATACGTATCAGTTTTGGATAATACATTGTTATGTATCGGCTGATACATAACAATATATATGGATTGATACATCTAATGTATATCGACCTGGTCAAGTACAAAACCGATATGTACCGGACGATATGTAGTGGTTCTGGATGATATTTTAAACCATGCCCAAACTACCATCGCTCTTTGGAAAACAAGCTACATCGCAGTTAATAAGGATAAATTACGTGCATCGCCATTCCCACTCCACAGAAAGTTGTGCATCAAACTTTCCTTTCTATTCATCAAATATACCAGAGATCGGGACCTCAATAGGTTGTATATAGAAACAATAGATAGGGATGCCTTGACTAGAGTTACTCCTCTGCCAATCAATAAAGACTGGCTCTTTCACACAGATGATTCCCTTTCCATCCTTTTGATAAGTGGGGTCCACAATGCTTTTGACGGGTGAGACATAGAGGCAGCCCAAGATAATTGGACACTCGACAACCTCTGCCAATTTAGTTAGCCAACTGTAATCCACCTGTATCCCCATTAACTTAAGTTTGGCGAAAATCAATTTTCTGTTCTGTCACCACTTCGTAACATCTCAAGAGAAAAAACAAATGCAACAAATTTCGAAGGCATTGCAGAAAAGGAGCACTGTTCGCGAATTAGAGATGCGTAACGGGGCAATGGAATTTGTTATTTTAAATCTACAAATTCAACTCAAATTGGCACTTCGATCAATGAGCATGCTAGGAGCTTCGCCCACGAGATAAAAAGGAGTGGAGATAATGGATCCCCCTAGCACAAACCTGTTGACCTTCTCAAATGCCTATTCGCTGACACATTTATTACAATGTAGAATACCGGTAGGGCTGTCAATTGGCCGGGCAATGCTTGGCCCTAACCCAGCCGGAGACCGGGCCAACATGTACTCAGCCCTAGCCTGGCCCTAAGCCAGGCCAATAGTGGACGATTTTTTTTTTTGAAAATATTATATATATATATATATATTATTATTATTATTATTCATAAACTCAAGTCTCTACCCAATAACCATTTTTTATATATAGATTGGGGTTTAGGTATATAGAGCATTTAGATTTATTAGGGGTTTAAAGTGTTGTCTAAATATAAATTACAAATTAGAATTAGGGTTAATCACATATTCACATAAAGGAATTAGGATTAAGAGGGCAATATTAAGGGCATGTTTGGATCAAAAGTTACAACTTCCCAATTAAGTTACTTTTGTCCTTTTCTACTTTTAAGAAAGTAGAAGTTAGTTTGGTAAAATATGACAATAAGGAAAAAAATCCAAAAGCTAGTTTAATTAAACACCCATTAACCTACTACCATGTTTTTAAAGCTTTACTATCTAAAAATATTACATTGGTCAAAGTTCTACTAAAAGTTTTTTTTTATTAAGAAGTTGGATTCACTCGTTAACCAATTTGTGATATAATGTACCTAGTTTAATGATTAACTATATCATTTTAACTTGTTTAATATATTTATATATAGAGAGAAAGTCGGGGATATGCGCCAGGGCGTAGAGATATCTCTGAGCCTATTGATAGGAGCTCGGCAGGTAGCGCCTCTTCCACTGACGCGACATTCCCTCCCTTTCCTCATTTAACCATGCTTTAACCATAGTTACCACTGACCAAATCAGAAAGGCAAAGTGTGGCGAGGCGCAGGGGCTACGTTCTTAACATCGTGATATGGGCATGATTAAATTCGAAAAGACCACCGTCTTCGAAGTGCTTACGCTTTTGTGAAGGAGGTAATTGCGCTTCCTATACGGCGCGCTAGCGCCAATATCATTTATTATCATCGTCAGAACATTAAATGAGAAACCGCGCATGACATCGTGGTTTTCAATGGTTATCATTACAATTCGAAATGGCTATTTAAGGGGCCTCTTCGGGGAGATTGATTGCACTCCTTGCGCTTACGCCTCAGTATGAAGCATTTGCGCTTTGTATAAGATGAACAAATGTTTCTTCACCGGGCGCTAGCACGACTATTTCGAAGCGTTAGTGCTCCATCAGGGAATGAAAGACGCCTTCCATATGACACGTAGCGCATTTAAGTTGACACGTAGCACCTTTTTGTGCAAAGTGACGTCCGACCTTCATTTATTGCCATCATCAGAGCATTAAATGAGAAGTGGGGCATGACTTCGTGGTTTTCAATAGTAATCATTACCATTTGAAATGACTGTTTAAGGCACCCCTTCGGGGATACCATTTATTGGCCGAATGTTTTGCATTTATTGCTCGGATGTTTAGCATTAACGGCGCTTTTGTCAGAGGAAGCTTGGTTCTCTGTGAGAAGTGTTAGTGCTCCAATAAGAAGCGCCGACGCTTTCTTGTGTTTGCGCTTGCGCGACTAACATGAAGCATTAGCGCTGCGCATATGACACGAAGCGCCCCAAAATGTTGACACGTAGCACCATTTTGTATGAAGCGACCCCTGAACGTATGTCATTTATTACCATTGTCAAAACATTAAATGAGGTGCGGGGCGAAGCGGACAGGATTATAGTGCCTGACATCGTGGTGTGAAATGGCCATCATTTCCATTCAAAAAAACTATTTAAGGCGGCAATTTTGTGAATTTCAAATTCACAAATTACTTTTCACCTTTGCCCTCCCAATTTTCATCTTCTCAGAGCGCAGTAAGAAACATAATAGCGGTGAAACCTTTTTCCTGCATCTAGCAACAAGGAGAGTGTCTTTTTATTTTCGTTCCGCTTTAAAAATGTCAATAGAAGCGTCATTCCTTCAATAGAAGAAGCGTCAGTGCATCGGATAGGGGCGTGGACGCCTCAGTGCACAAGCTTTTGGAGCATCGGCGCTCCAACATTTGAGGCGCTAACGCCTCTATATGGAAGCGACACCACTTCGATTCTTACTATCTTATTCTCTAAACTTCTCCTTTTCTGTTTCACATATTTTCAAGATGGTTCTCAAGACTCCAGTGACTAAGTGCACCATTGGAAAGTGTCGGGTTATTTATGACGAGGCATCTGAGCAGAGGAAAATCTTCTTTCGCAGTCGGTCTTTGAGGCATTCTTGTGGCACCAAAGGACGTGATAAGCGTCAACAGGCTCCTGGACAGAATCATCATGTGGTGTCGAATACGACCACATCACCGAAATGTTGATACGCAATCTATGACTTGTGATCAACCCAAAATATACTACGCATATGATATTCTTCATCTAGGTCGACTTCAAAGAAGAAACCATCTTCTTTATTCTGCCTATCAATGAGCGTCTTAATCACGGTCATGCATGTCGGATGGATGTTACTCTCCTTTCTTATCTTCTTTAAGTAATCCCAAGTTTGTTGAGGGCTTACCGTCACGCCAGCCTCTCCATCCAAACTCGACAAAACAGTAGAAATCTTCCATTAACTCACATCCGCATCTGTCATCTCTTGAACACTTTATATCGATGTATAATTTGCGCTTGTCAGGTTGCTTGAAACCCCTTCAAACGAACATACATATTTTCTCTTTCTAATCTCCCCCTTTGCGGATTTGTAAGTGTTACTTTTCCTAACGCTGAAACCAATTTTCTTCACGTATAAATTATAGAAGTTATATGCCTCGTCTTCATATTGGAATTTCAGGCTGATAAGTGGCTTCTACTCCTCGCTGGTATTCACGGACCCTCCACAACAATCCAGCATTTCTATATCCCTATCACAACCAAGTGAAACTCCTTCTAAAGAAACGATCTCAGCGGTGAGATTTAAATCAACACCACCTACATTGAATCCTCCAATCGAGTCCATTACAGCCCCTGCATTAGACGAAAAATAAATCAACAACGACTAGTAAGGAAACCTATTCACAACGAAGTGATGACGCGGCCATAAAGAGCGTCATCGCTCCAAGTTAGAAGCGATGGCGCTTCTAACTCGTCGAGTCGTCACTTCGTATCGCTTCACATAAGAAGCACATGCTTCTATGTTTATATATTTTCGAAAGCTTATAATTTAATGATATCCACCCTGTAAATAAGTGAAAAGATCTATCAAGTATGAGCGAATGAGAATACCGCTTCACATACGAAGCCATGGCGTCCATACGAAGCGTCGTCATCCGGGCACAGAAGCAACGACGCATCTATGACCAACACTAACTCTTCGCAGAAAAAGCGTCTGCCTTGATTATAACACATATATTTGAATGCCTATAATTTTATGATATGTAACCTGTAAATAAAAATAGAAACGAGTTGCGAAGCGCCAATCTTACCTCAAATGTCACTCTTCTGTGCTTCTATCCAGTCAGAGCTCTAGAGAGAAAGAGAAAATTGTCTCAGTGATCAGGCTTTTCCACAGAGAGCGCTTCTATCCAGTCAGAACTCTAGAGAGAGAAATTTGGACAGCCCCTAACTTTTCCACAAGGAGACTCGCGGAGAAGTGCAAGAGAGAGAGAGAGAGGAAATAAAATGAGAGAGAGAAAGAACTTGAAAAGAGAGAGAGAGAGAGAGCGACAGAGAAGGAACTTGTAGCCTTTTTTTAATTATTTTACTGCCATATGATGATGAGGCATTCCCCTTGGGGCCTACACTACCTACCTCTGTTAGTTATAGGCTGTATAGCCGCCTGCACTACCTACTTTACCTACCACTGTCAGAAGGAAACCCCGTTGTGGCTAACTCGGGTTAGTGCAATTGCACTTTCCACGTGTCCGCTCCCCATTGGGGAGTAGAGATGTCTCTACTCCCGGGCGCACTTTCCCCTCTGCCATATAATAATGTACATTTTTAAAAAATTTTGAATCTCTCAAATCTATGTTCAATTTATCCGACATGAACCAAAATGACCCATATGATGACGAGACATTTCCCTTGGGGCCTGTGCTACCTACCTTCGTCAATTATAGACTGTATAGCCGCCTGCGCTACCTACTTTACCTACCACTATTAGAAGGAAACCCCGTTGTGGCTAACCCGAGTTAGTGCAATTGCACTTTCCACGTGTCTGCTCCCCATTGGGGAGGCGTAGAGATGTCTCTAAGCCAGGGCGCATTTTCCCCTCTGTCGTGTGTCTGTGTGTGTGTGTGTGTTTTCTATATTTTTAATAATGTACATTTTTTTTTTTTTTTCAAATATCTCTCAATTCTATTTTGAATTTATCCGACATGAGCCGAAATGACCTTCCGCAGAAAGATTGTTGAAAACGAACTTTGTTACTGTGTGCCATAGGCGCAAATAAGAGGAATCATGTTATGAGGACCAAACTGAAACAAAAGAGAGTTGAGAATCTTGAGATTGGGCTTAGAGTATATGATTTTATTATAAAAAGGATTCTTTAACCAATTACAAAGTAACTTTTTTGAATTATTGATTTTATTTTTTTTTTAAAGGTTAGGAGTAGAGAATATAGAGGGCTTCCAAGTTTAGTATTATATTCTAAAAGCATTCTTTAAGCCATTATAAAGTAATTTTTTAGAGTTCATGAATTTCAAACAAAAAAATTATTTATTTTAATTATTATAACTTGCTTCCGTATTTTCAATATTGTCATTAAATTCTGGCTTCCATCTCTAGTTTCTCTAAGAAAGTTGCAATGGATAGTGCTGCTGGTGATTAAGAACCATTTTTCTAAAGTTGCATTTTCTGTTATTTATATTCCATCAAATATTTGATTGCCAAAATTGAAAATTGTGATGCAGTCTTCTGAACAGCACTTAGTAGGTATATGATATGTAAAATTGGCTTTTTACCAGTATAGTTTGTAGACATTCTTGATAGAAAACTTCAGAACTATTGAAAAAGGTTGAAAGGAAGCAAGCCAATCAGAAAATTTCCTAGGAAACTCAGAGAGTAGAGTTTAATGAGACTATATACTGGAGAAACAGAGAGATCTCCAGAAAAGTAGACATGCCTAGTGTTATAATTAGTTAGTTTGGTATCTCTTAGTTTAATAGATTGATCTTTGCATAAAATCCATATGCTATATATAATTGTGTATTTGAGAATCAAAAGGTAAACAATCATCCTTCCCCGTTCATGCTCTCATAAGAAGACAAAAGAAGTATAGCTAAAGTAAAAGCCTCTGGTAGATAGGTACTCACCTTTACTTGCTAACAGGTATATTAGTCTAACTTGAAGATTCCTGAGTCTCAGGTTGCTTTCCAAATACCCTCAGTGCAAGTGCATATATGGCTTTTCTTTTCACCGATGTTCCTTCAGATACCAACTTCACAGCCTAAAGCACATCAAAATTGTGAGAAACAATTGAGAAGCCTTGTAAAAATGTTTCTCCAAAGGAAGATCTGAATAAATTCTAAAAAGAAAAGCTACACTGTGAAAAACAAACTGATCTATCCAAGAAACAGTAAAGTCCAGACCAAAATCAAAACAATATATGTTCCTGAGGAGCAGATGCAAGTGGTTTATAAACCAAATTTTGTGTACATTATGAGAAACAATATTCAGTTTACACATAAGCTCTGTGTAGAGAGTAATAAAATAGTTACATGTAATTCTCGATCTCCAAACAATATTAATATGACAAAGCACATCTGCTATGATCATAGTCTCAACAGAAGATGACAGTGAAGCTGTTTTGAGTGTTACTATGATGGTAGAGGATACAAATCTTTGAACCTGGTGAAGCTTATAAAAAGATCCTACTTGCCTGGTGGGTTTATAACATAAACAAATGGATTAACAGTTAATAGTGTTGGGTGTATGTGAGTAGCACTGTCAAGGTAGTCACTTATGGGTTCAAGATTTAATTGGTCATTTGTATTACTTTAAGGGTATTGTTGAAAATATGAAATATGTATAGTAATGGAAGATGGGTGTAGAGTAACCAGCTCTAACCCTAATTTCCCATCTCTCTCCTTTTTTCTTCTCCTACCCAACCTATCTTTGGCTAATCTCAACTCTAATCCCTCACCTACCAAGCAATTTAAGTGGTATCAGAGCCTCATGATCCCTGACACTGTCTTATGGCCTAGTCACTGCTGACATCAGTATGATTCATC
Organism: Chloranthus sessilifolius; assembly: GCA_021018995.1. NCBI lineage: Eukaryota > Viridiplantae > Streptophyta > Magnoliopsida > Chloranthales > Chloranthaceae > Chloranthus > Chloranthus sessilifolius. Next base: position 119,279,665 of record CM037584.1, on the reverse strand, counting down.
TTGAAATCAGCAAAGTCAACATAGTTGACTAGATTAGGGTTAAAAATGCAATGTGTTGAGGGCTTTAATTTTTATTATAATTATGTTTTCCAAATTTTTTTATGTTGTCTAAGGGCTGTTTCAGATGCTTCGCTGAATATTTGTGAAACTGAGCATTCACGATTTTTTGGGTGTAGGAGAGTTTAGAGGTGACAGATAAAGGCGACGCTTTAGCGAATGGCGATGAAAAACACCATATAGAGCTAAATAGCGAGGATGACTAAATAGCGGCGCCATGGCGGAATAGCGCTATGGCATCGCTATGCACGCTATTACATTTTTTTGGATTAAAAGTAAAATTATTTTTTTAAGAGAATGGCAGTTTTGTAAAATAGATAAGTTATAATATTGTTATAACTTATAAGTTACAGAAATTATCATGTAAATTAGAAAACCCTAAAGAGTAAAGCCTCGTCTCTCTCTCTCTCTCTCTCTCTCTCTCTCTCTCTCTCTCTCTCTCTCTCTCTCTCTCTCTCTCGTCACGTTAGCAACCAACACCAGCTTCGACAACACCCCAGCGGGCTACTGGTCGACAGCACCTCAGCATTGAAGGCACCTACCAGTCAACAATGACAACAGCACCTCATGTCGACGACAGCTCCGGTAGTTTTTTTTCTTTATCTCTATACTTTTTCCTTAGCTCTGTTGTTTTTCTTCTTACCGTGAGGTGGCGACACTACAGCTCATGGTAAGTTTTTTCTCTGTTTGTCTTTTGTGTTTTTTTTGTTAAATTTATTTTGAAATTTAGGATTTTGTTAAATTTGATCGGAATCTCACATGGTTGCACCTTCAAATCCATATCACGTCTGATTTTTCTATTTTTTTATTTTTCGTGTAAATGTTGTTTTTTTTTTATTTTTCTTTCTCTATAAAAATAAAAAAATAAAGGGAATACTAATAAGTGATAAATAAAAATAAAAATTTTAACAATTAAAAAAAAATTAAAATTAATAAATAGCCTCACCATGGAGTAGCGAGCCTCTTCGCCATGACCTCGCCACAATGCCTAACCTACCTTGGAGAGATCCACATCAGATTATAATGGATTGATCGGTTTTCTCTCTTCTTTATTCCTGTTACGTTGGTTTGGAGGATTGGGATGATCTGGAAGAAATTCAATTGAAAATTTTGCTACTTTGTGTTTTTGGCTGTGCACAGTTTATGTAGATGTGCTCTTGCTTCACATAATTGAAACTTTTACTGAATCTGCATCAGTTTTCTGGGTGTTCGTTCATGCTTTCCTTGATGTGCAGTGGCCCTGGTCCATTTGCATGGTAAGATGTTTTTTATATAATTTTTTATCAGTGTTATGGGCGGCGATTTTGGATATCATGTCGCGGTCATTGCACTACTTGCTTGAGTTATCCAACAAAGTATTGAGTCCTCTTTGAGCAGTGTATTTGGTCTATTTGAGATATTAAGCTCCTCTCCTTTTCAATCTGATCAGGTGATTGTGGTGTATATGGATTGCATCGTCGATTCCTCTTGGTGGTTTGATGATGATGGATGAAACCAAAAAATCTCAAGCAGTCTTAATACAGCTCAAGATATTCCAAACTCTCTTATTACCACCGTTCTGATTGATGGAACATATTATTTAGACTGGTCCCAATCCGCCAAAATTAAAAGAAGAAATGGGGCTTGTAGCAATGGAACCAAAAAGCAGCCAATGATGGGCAGCAGATGTTAATTGAGAGGCAGAAAATAAGATTGTTCTGTCATGGTTGATCACCTTATGCAGCAATATATTAGCAGGATGTTTATGTTTATGGACTCCGCCAAACAGGTACGAGATGGCGTAGCTGAGTCATATTCTCATCAACAGAATTTTTCTGAAGTCTATGAGTTGATGGATCGGATTGCTAACATGCGGTATGGATATGCCCATACCAAAATGGTACTTCCAAGAGGACAGCCCTTGGTTCTGATAGTTCTGATCGTTGTTGTGGTACAGTGGTAGAGGTAGTAGTACTCATAATGGAAAATACCTGTTGAATTGCACACTGTGGTAGAACCAAGCATACCAAGAAACATGTTGAGAACTCATCCGAATTCCAAAGGGACACGTGCATATCATTCCATTTCAGAGGGCTGCACCTCTTCTACTCCACGCCCTCCTACTGAGATCACTATGACCCTCTCCAAGACGGAGTATGAAGCTTGGAAGGAGAGTCTTGAAGGTCATGACTCAACTTTTTACATTGATCGGTTAGGTATCTTTGCATCTGCACACATTTCCATATCTTCTAAAACCCTTCAGATCATTTCCTTCTAGTGTTTCCTCTTACTCTTCATTGCCTAGACCGTCTCATGTCCGGATCGTAAATGGGTCTCTTGTCCCTATAGCAGATGCAGGGACCATCCTGACCTCTTATTTTCCATCGAAACCTACTTTACATGTTCTGAATATGACTTCCAGTCTTCTGTCCAATAAAAATCTTAATTGTAGTGTGACCTTTTTCACAACTTACTGCCTTTTTAAAGCAATAGCGTACGTCCTGTTGTGGTCTGTGAGGAAGAACGACACGCCCAGTGTAACATTAGTCTTTACTCAAGAAAAAGGGAAAGATAATTTTTAATTGTTAGCATATTTTCCTCTAAGAGGGGTGGAAGTGTGTTTGTGTTCCCATGCTAATGATCTTAGGCCCTTTTATATATGCATCATGTGATTCGTGAGCACAGTATCTTCTCCTCCACTCACTTCTCTCCAACCGCCAACCTCATAAAAAAGAAGTTGATCTTAGGTTCTATTTATCCTTTTGCTAACAATGATTACAAGGGTTGTAAAGTAACAGAATTGATGCAAAATCCATGGATGTGGCGTGGCGGCCTACGTGGCAATCCTTGGCTGAAGATTGACCATGAGGAGTGGATTCAGTAACATTTTTGGCTTGGAATTCTCCCTTTCTTGGGCCCTCCTATGGGCTTGCTGATTGTGTTTATCAAGAGTTTGGATCATAAACTTATAACTCGCTCTAGAATCACCAAGAAAGCCTCAACCTTTCTCCCCAATATCCTAAGCATCAATGTTTGGAGTTCTAACCCCTTCCAATGAGCTGAAGCTCTTGAGGATCCCTGCGAACTCAGTTTGTGCTTTTTGGTAGAAGGCTTGGCTCAGCTTGTGCTTATTGAAGTCATGGAAAATTCGAGATATTATGATTGATCTAAAGAAGATTATTATAGAGAAATTAGGGATTTATGAGATTTAAAATAAAATGATTTAGGGTGTTGCAAGAATCTTTCATAAAGTTTTGTATTATTATGATTATGGAAAATTAAGGATTTATGGTCTTTTACAAGTATCCCTTCTAAAGTTCTATATTATTTTGATTATGAGAAAATAGGGAAATTTATTATATTTATGAAAGATGAATTTTATTTCGATTGGATTATTTTATGGGATTTACACACTAAAGCCATATTTGTTTATATAATTTAAATTACCTTTCTTCTATGAATGTATTGTATGATCAAACCCTAAAAATAGGAAAGCTCGTGATTGGAATGATAGTATTTTATGATCTAAATTTCTTGTAAAAATTATGCATAAATCATTGATAATGTACAAGAATCTCATTAAATAGAACAACATGAGTCCATAACTCTTTACCTAATTGTAGCATAGGTGTAGACTTTACTACCTCCCTATTTATATTTCCAAACCATTTCCAGATGTGTCGCAGAAATTATATTAGGGCTGTAATAATGATGAAAATTAAGGTTGAGTTAATGCTATAAATTTAGAATTCAGGATCATAAATTGTGTTAGATTTGTCTTGAATGTTCTTTCAAAATGATATTTATTATGTCGAAGTAGAACTCATGTTAGGACGACTTTTCATATGATAATTAATATGAAACTTTAATCCACATGACACTTATGATGCATAAGAATAGAATTCACGATGTAATCATGAAAATATGAATTGAATTACCATGATTGAAGATATGAAAACAAGAAATGACAAGAATTTACATAAACTAAGATTAAAATATGATAATTAATCATATTTAATGACCCACGCAGAAGATATGAATGTTTAAAAGATGAGGATAAAATTGATGGGATTAATCAGTGAAACACTGTGTCGACAGGATCACTGAGTAATTCAAATTGATGTGGTCAATCAATGAAACACCATTCAGACAATATAAGTGGTTAATGTTAAAGCGAGCAGTCATTGCATGTCGTACCCAGCCCGGATCCAGTGAGAGACTCAAATGATGGGGTTTATCGTTGTAGATTCGACGAGTGACTCAAAATAAAGCGAGCAATCATTGCATGTCGTACCCAGCACGGATCCAGTGAGTGACTCAAATGATGGGGTTAATCGTTGTAGATTCGACGAGTGACTCAAAATAAAGCAAGCAATCATTGTTGCACCACTAAGTGTGTCAAAAGTTAATGTAACCAATCATTAATAAGACAATGAATGGCAAAAGCATGAAAGTTCACGAAAAAGTTAATGCAACTAATCATTAATTAAATAATGAGTAGTAAAAATATGAATGAAGATTACGACAAATAAAACAAGAATGAAACGATGAATGAAATTATGAATGAAAAGACGAACGAAAAGACGACTAAAAAGATGAATGAGAAATATGAATGAAAAGATGATTGAACGAATGAACTAAAAGAGACTGAAGAATACGAAAACGAAACCATGAGTAGCTCTACGTTAAATTCTATGAATGTTGTAGCTTTCAATGTTTATATAATAATTTCATTAATTATGCAAGTTTTATTGCATTATTCATCTCCTTATGTTTTCAAGTATATACATGTATGCATATGTTATAATTTTTTATGTATGTAGACACAAGATTGGATTAGTATGTCTGATTCATACTGGGTTTATCTCACACTCTATCTTCGGGTGGCCAGTGAAAACAGGTAATGACACGGATGGAGCGATGGTGAAAGCGAATGTTAACGTGGACTTGGACGAGAAAGGCTTTGAAACTTAAAAGAACATTGAGCAGATATTTAAAAGGAGTTTAGTAGTTAGTATTTTTACTTTTCAAGCTCATAGTATGGTTATGAGAAGTTCCAAATTATAGATGTTTAAATTGATGGATTTATAGACTCAGATTATGGTACTTAAATTGTTGGATAATTCATGTTATTTCTTTTTATTGACGTCATGCATTTCTTATTTGTTCTTTTAATAGTTATGATTATTGTTTAGATGCATGCATTAGTGCGACCCACACGCAAAAAGAAGAAATAAAGTGGTAAGCTAAATTAGATTTATCACTGGATTAGACTTAGTTTAAAGATGAGAGAATTGAATCTAAGTCGTTGTGTAAAGCAGATCATTACTTATATTATATAAAAGACCTAAGAGGAATTATTAAATAGTGTGATGTCTCTAAGTTGGAGCATGGATCTGGCGTACAGATTTGGGGATGGCACATGTCGGGCACATCATCCTAGGAAGGCTATGGTTATATGATATGGATGTCAAGTTATTCGGACGATCGAATGTGTGTGCGTTCGTTCATGAGGGTAAGAGATAAAAATTAAACTCTTTGCCTCCTAAAACACAAACAATAAAGAAGGAGAAAACCAATAAGAGTGGACAAGAGAGCAAGTCTAAGTTGGTCAACATTGTGAGCCCCTCAAACTTTGAGAGGGAGGTGAAAGAGGAGACTATTGTTTACGTTCTCATCACCATAGAGATCAATCTTGAGTCTAGTATTGAATTTCCCCAAGAAGTTATACCTGTGTTGAAAGCATTTCAAGATGTCTTCCCTAAATATTCGAGATAAGCTTCCACCTATGAGGGATATTCAACAGGCAATAGACTTGGTACCTGGTTCGACTTTACCAAACTTACCTCAATATCAAATGAATCCTACAAAACACGTTGAGTTAAAGAGGAAAGTAGATGAGCTCCTTAGGTAAGGGTTCATTAGGGAAAGTTTAAGCCCCTATGGCGTGCCTGCACTCTTCACACCTAAGAGGGATGTGTCTTGGAGAATGTGTGGACAGCCGTGCAATTTTAATAAAATCATGGTCAAGTATCGGTTTTCGATCCCGAGGCTAGACGATATGTTTGATATGATGGTAGGTGTCACTATCTTTTCAAAGAAAGATCTTAAAAGTGGCTACCAACAAGTTCGCATTCGTCCTGGGGATGAGTAGAAGACCACCTCTAAAACCAAGGACGAGTTATACGAGTGGATAACTCATTGCTGGTCATGCCTTTTGGGCTTTCAAACGCCCCTAGTACATTCATGAGGATTATGACCATGGATCAAAATTCCGGAAAACCGATACATATCGTCCGAGCCCAAAACCGATACGTATCGGTACCAATCAGTACCGGACGATACATTCAATGTATCGTCCGGTTTATTATATATATATATGAACAATACGGTACTTTTAATGTACCGTATCGTTCAGGTCTAATACCGATACGTATCGGTATCGGACGAAATTTTGATCCATGATTATGACACAAGTATTAAGGTCTTTCATGGGCAAGTTCTTAGTGGTTTACATTGATGATATCTTGATTTATAGCCACGACAAACAACATCTTGACCACTTGAGGCAGGTCTGTGAAACCCTCATAGGAGAGAAGCTATATGTGAATCTTACATGAATCTTAAAAAGTGTACGTTCATGACCCCACATGTTACCTTCTTAGGATTTTTTGTATCAGCTAATGGAATCACTGTGGATCCGAAAAGGTTAGGTCCATTGTAGAGCAGCACGAACCCCAAAGCATCCATGACGTCCGTAGCTTCCATGGATTGGCTACATTTTACCATCGATTCATATGTAGTTTCACTTCCATTATGACCCCTATCACAGATTACATCAGAAAAGGGGAATTCAAATGGACGAGTGACGCAGCTAAGGCATTTAAGGAGATAAAGTCAAAGATGACTGAAGCTCCAGTCATGTGCATACCTGACTTTTCTAATGACTTTGAGGTCATGTGTGAGGCATCTGGCATCAGTATAGGAGTGTTGAGCCAAGAGGGCCATCCTATTGCTTATTTCAGTGAAAAGCTAAATGAACCATGACCAAAGTACTCCACCTATGACAAGTTCGTCTTGTTTTCCGACCACGAAGCCTTGAGATATTTGAGATCTCAGAAGAAACTTAACTCATGTCATGCGGGATGGGTTGAAAATTTTCAAGAGTACACTTTCGTTTTGAAACAAGGGGATGGGGTTGAGAACGAACCTGCAGATGCTGAGTCGTAGAGTCGCAGTATTAAAATCTATGAGTGTTGAGGCTACCGGTTTGGAAAGAGTTAAGTATGATTAACCTCCTTGTCCCAATTTTGGGAAATGGTATACCTATTTGATTGAGGGACAGGGGAGTAGTGTTCACGATTATGTCCTACGGGATGGGTTCCTTTTTAAGGGTAATAGATTGTGTGTACCCCGCCCCTCCATGTGAGACTTTCTCTTTTAGGAGCTTCATGCCGACAGCATAACTGGTCACTTTGGTCGAGATAAGACGATAACCCTTGTTGATGACCAATTCTATTAGCCCAGTCTCATGCGAGACGTTGCCAAAATTGTTGGGCAATGTTGTACTTATCAACTAGCAAAGCAAAGTAAGCAAAATACATGATTATATACCCCATTGCCAGTGCCACACACCATAGCAAGACTTTAGTATGAATTTCGTGCTTGAACTTCCGAAGACTATTAGGAAGCATGATTCCATTTTTGTAGTTGTGGATTGATTTTCCAAAATGATCCACTTCATTCTGTGTTCAAAAACCTCCGATGCGAGTTACATTGCAAAATTATTTATCGAAGAGGTTGTTCGACTACATGGTGTTCCTCAAACCATTGTGTCTGATCATGATGTAAAGTTTGGAAGACAGTTTGGCACATGTTGGGTACAAGGCAAGAACAGATGGGAAAACTAAGGTGGTCAATAGGAGCTTAGGTAATTTGTTAAGGTGTTTGGTTGGTGATCATGTCAAAAGTTAGGATTCTGTGTTGCCTTTAGACGAGTTTGCATATAACAATTCTATCAAAAGGAGTTTAGACATGAGGCCATTTTATGTTGCTAGTGGTTACAAACCTAGGACACCCATTGATCATATTCCTATATCACCATTGCATAGACCGCCAAAGTCCACATATGTATTTGTGTGTCACATTCATGATTTGAATGCTGAAATTAAAAGATTACATTGAGCAATGAAAAATAGAAATTCTTTGTTGATTCTCACAGGAGATTCAAGGAAATTAATGTAGGTGATGAAGTAATGGTTCAGATTAAGCCTGAGCGATTTCCGCAAGGTGTCGCAAAGGAGTTACATGCCCGCAATGCTGGACCCTACAAAATGTTGAAACGTGTTGGTTCAAATGCATATATTCTGGATCTTCCTCTAGACATGGGCATTAGTTCAACTTTCAATGTCGTAGACTTTGTTCAATATTTAGGTTCAACAACCATACCATCAAATCCGTTCATACACTCTTCTGATCATGGATCAAAATATCGTCCGATACGATCGATTCTGGACCTGGGTGATACGGTAAATTGGGTATTTCTCGAGCCCCTTAAAAACAGTCAATTCATCGTTTGTGTCGTCCATATCAGATGATAATTTGATTTGAAATTATCGTCCAACAATTTCAAATTATCGTCCAATAGAGCCCCTAGCTTCAAGTGACGAAGGGAAACCACTTTAAGCTCGAGTTTCCCTTTTTTTCTTTTTTTTTCTCCTCTTTTCTCTTATTTTCTCCTCTATTCTCCTCTCCTCTTCCCTCTAAGCACCGGAGCTACGATCTCCACCACCCAAAATCGTACGGGAATGCCACCGACTCGCCGGAGACCATACAAAAGGTATTTCCCTATAATTTTGTGTGTTTTTTGTCCATTTGCTTCTATTTATTGGTGGAAAAATATAGATCTACCCATAAATATGGTAGATCTATATTTTTTAGCCCCAAATTTGTGGACTGTGGTAAAACATTTGAAAAAAAATAGATAACCATTAAATATATTTTCCCAGAATTTTAAGGTATTTTTTGGGATTTTAAAAAAAAAATTGTACCAGGACGATACATTCAATGTATCGGCCCATGCTTCTGATTCACCTAAGCCTACCATCCATCACCAACCTATTCCATTACCGCCACCTGTGCAATCGAGGAAAGAGAGAGTTGAGAGGATTTTGGAAGATCAGATAGTTTCTAGCAAAATCGGAGGATACCAAAAGTACTTGGTGAAATGGAAAGGCAAGCTCGAAGCGGAGAATACATGGATTACAAAACAAGAGCTTCAATGTATCGATCTAGACATGCTAGATCGGTATCACAGTTTTAACTCATCGAGGATGATTTATTCCCACCCAGGGAGAGTTGATGGGGACATCGCACCTACACAAGCTTACAAGGTATAACGGAGATGGAATAAGCGCGTGAACACACTCAAAAGTTTCTAGATAGGCGATTGAAGACCCATGTGTACGTGCGCGCATGAATGAAGACCCAATACTTGGAAAGCATGCACATGGGGAGCAAAAGAAAAAGAAAGTTGTCATTATATGACAGACGTCTGCGGTCTCAACACCGACGTCCGCAACCCAACACAGACATCCGTGATTTGAACTCCATACTGTTTTTATGCACACCGTCGAGGACGGACGTTGTTCACAGTTTGGTGGCTAGACGAGTTTTGGGGTAAAACTTGTCGTTTTTAGTGTTTGCTTATGCTTAGAACTTTCTTATTTCGAATTTTATGCTTAGGTTTGGTTTGTTAGCCTATATTTAAACTATGTTTTTGTGTTCTTTTAATAATTTTATTATGTTTTTACCTTTTACTGCCGAATCCGAACTTGGTAACTATGCCCCCGAGGCCCCAACCATAAACCAAGCCCTCCAGAATTCCCTGCAATCCCAATAGAACTCTACAAACCTCTCGAAACCAATCTAACACCAAATTCCAGCAAGCACAAATACTCAACTGATAACCAAAAAGGGGAGGAATTCAAGTCGAAGCTCTACCTGTTTGATCATGTCATCCTTGCACAAGTATTTCAAGACATAATCTCGACAATCCTTTGTAATGGGGGCAGCCAAATATGTCAATTTTGTCTTATTTCCTATTATAGTTTTCTATTTACGATTAGTAAGGAAGACAGCTAACGGCAAGTTTCCTTCGTTGTCTGCAAGGCTCATATCTCTTGGAAAATCAATTGGCGGCAGCAAGAGCATGATTAGTAAGGAAGACAGCTAACGCCATGTTTCCTTCATTTTCTTGGGTGTTCAGGGCATTACTTGGTGGCAACTCCTAACTGCCAACTATCTCTAAAGGATTGAAAAAAATATTGCTTCTAACTTGAGGACAGAAAATGGAGAGGTACAAAAGTCGACTAGCCTCCTCACCATCTATGCAGTACAAGGTGATAAAATTAAAAACCTATTAATTTTTTTTTTTATGCAGATTTAATTTATCTACTCAAAAAATGAAAAAATAGATGATAGCAAAAACAATATTCAATAACTTGGACAACGCAAACAGTCTTCGGATTTACGGATTCAATTCTGCCAAGACAAAGAAACTCGACAACTTTATAATTCGCAATGAAACGGATGGTTTTTCATAAAATAAGAATCTGTACTTGGAACTCAAAAGGCCCAGCTAAACTAAGTTGACTTTTTGAGCTCAAAGTCAATCAGCTAGTAGTTGTGTAACAAGGAGTACCCAATCATTCTTGCACATTAATAGGCCCCTGGGCTAAATCAATAATTCTATGTTTGCAACACAGAGAGTTTAGACTTGTATAAAGCGTAGGTTATCTACGAAAAAATGTGAAAGACGGCAACACAATATATATAATGGAGTTCCAACAGTGAGACAATAACGTAGAAATCAGCCTATTGGAAAGTTCAAAACAACCCATGCAGTCCTAATTTTTGATGCCCAGAATATGCAAATGGAATGAATATTGAGAACTGCCCAACTTTATTCTTGGATAGTATATCATATAACTGTAAAATAGAGTTGTAGCCTAAACCAAATATTGGAGAATATACTTTCAAGTCCAAAAGATTTAATTACCATAGAAAGACTGTGACCTTTGGAGATTAAATCTCTCAAGTCATGTTCAAGTTGAGTTTCTGATGGCATCTCAGTAATAACATTTTCTTTCCCTTCTATTAACAAAGTGATCTCTCCCTTTGGCTGGTGACTTGAAAAAGCCTTCCTCGCTTCTGCCAGCGCGCCCCTCCAAAACTAATAGGAGGCATCCATATTAGTAAATCAATAAGCATATAAAGTACAGCAAAAGACACAGCCAAGGTTAAAAGCGTTATTCGTTTTTATCGGTAATAGTGTTATCAAATAACTAATAAATAACAAACTCATCAAATCACATATATTATTTTTTTTTCACAAATATACGGTTACAATAATCATTGATTTACATTGCAAGGTGCAACTTCCACTCTGGAATATAGTGATTTCTTCATGGTTTGGGTCATAAAATAGCTTATTTTCTACCTTTTGATTCCATTCTCCAGCTCCCACTCCACACTTCTGGTAACAAATATATATACACCATAGAGCCCATGAATTCAACAAAACAGAAACAAATACTATGTCTACATTGTTTATAAGTATTAAGAGGAGCTCGCTAAAGATTTAAGGATAATTATACCTTCAAGTAACATGGAATTATGCAATTTGTCGGATATCTGATTCCCTCAAGACACTAGAAAATCCTCCCAGTTTCTTCTTTTGAAACAAAGATAGTTAAGGTGCTAGAATATAATCACCAAGGCCTGAAAATCAACATAATACCTACAGGGCATTATGCCTTAGCTATTATTTACATGCTTACCAAAAATATTTACTCTGACATCCAATATAAAGTTCCTAGTAGTCACACTTCGATTCCCACAAAGAATTGGAAGAGTTCAAGTTGACTATTTCTATAAAGAATGTGTCAATTTCTTGAACTATATGAAGAAGAAAGAATGACGAGAGAAAGAGACATGCATTGAATCACCCAGCACACGGCTATGATGGTGAAATTACGGTATCCTAGGTTTGCCAATCGTTGCAGTGGAAAAATAACTAGATCTAAAATAAACCATCCCGCACAAATAAATCAATCAACAACACAAGAGATTTTTATGCCACCCTAAAGGGAAAAACCATGGGATCTTTCACAGATCCAAGGCAACAAATCCACTATGAGTTAAAGGTTACAGAATGTACCGAATGATATGCAGACTCCCTAGTCCTATCAAACCCTTCCAATGCATAACGCTAGAATCCACTACACGCTCCCACAGTTACCAAATCTGCATCGCCTTCAATCACCAAGTCACACTATGATTCACTTGTGTTCAGACAAGCCGCAACCACACCCTCGAATCCTCAAGAGCCACTTGAATCCACGAGCACAACCATGCTTGAGAGTCCACAAGCGCAAATCTCCAAAGCAATGGAGGAAAAACACCTTTGAGTTGAGAAGATGAAGGTTCATAACAATTGTTCTCAAAGGCTAGGGTTTTTTGTCTCTCTCAATAATAATGAATACAAGTCAAAAGAGCTAGAAGAGAGTTAACCCTAATACTTGGTTATTAAGCTTTACATAGATGGCTCGATATTAATTCCTAATTTCAGAATAAGTGGAACGGTTGTCCATCAGTTACATCACGGTCGTCTGTCTCAACATGGACGGTAGTCTGTGACAAATCTACGGTCGTCCGTTTTGCAGTTTCCATGAATATAAAACTTAATTTCCAAGTAAAATATGTGGACTTCTAAACCAAATCTTATTCCTTACAAATATAGTCACACATATTAATATTGTACACTTGGCACACACACTAGACAATGGGAGTACGTGCTAGGTGGCATAGATCGTGACAATAGATCTAATAGATGGATTTTGTAAAAAATAACAAGGGTGCCACTCATCAGTGGGAAAAACCAAAAGGGCCATCAGCTTTATGAAACAAACTTAGAATTGAAGGGCTATAAGAAACAAACTTAGAAATGAGATGGTTAGGGCAGGCACACTTACCATTATGAAGGGCTATAAGAATATCATCACAGGTGATCTCCGGAGGTGAATCTTCCATTGAGAGAGAAACATTGGAGGAGCAGGTTCACTTGGTGGAGCCTATTTACGCTTCGCTCTTTGAACATGCACTCTGTTTGTGGGCCTGGTGGATTCAGTATCAACGCTAAGAACGGGTATGGGAAGAACAGGACTATCAGCTTGGAATGAATGTGTAACTTCTTCAACCTGACTTTGGTAGAAGGGGGTGGACTCAAAGAATATGACATCAACACATACAAAACGTTTTCAAAGATATGGGCTATAGCATCGGTATCCTTTTATATCCGGGGAATAACTATGAAAGATACACTTGCAGCAGAAGACTCAAATTTGACTCTGCCAATCTCCAAATCGTGCACGAAACACACAACCAAATACTTTATGAGGGATGGAAAACACGGACGATTTTGGGAACAGTATAGAGAATGGGTGGGTTTTACCATTTAATACTAAAGAAAGTATACAGTAAATCAAGAAGCATGCAGTGAGGACAACATTCTCTCAACAGTGTTTACGAACATTCATATTTAACATTAATGCATGCACTACTTCAATCAGGTGTCTACTCTTTCATTCGTAACAGCGTTCTGTTGAGAGTGTATGAACAAGATGTTTGATTCAGGATTTCTTTATCTGAAAAAATATTTTTGAAGAATTTGCTATCTATTTTTACTATTATTAGATGTAGAAGTGCACATATGCATACCAAATTGATTTTTAATCTAAACATAAAATTGAACAAAAACACAAAAAAGTTCAAAATGATTATATTCAACAAACACATCGATTGCACTCATCAATGAAAACAAAAAGATACTGAAAATCAACCATGGTCGGAACCTGAGCGGCCGGGTTGGAGGTGCATGACTGCGAAAGTCATTGCGGCTAGAGTTTATGGCCTATGTTATCACCCTATGTAATGACTGATCTCTTTCTGGTTATATTTATTGTTTGAACATACGCTATATATTTTAACCCCTAGGACTGATTTGGAATATTTAGGATTGTTAAATGATAAAATGGTAAGAATAAGGAAGAGGATTGAAATGGAATTTTTGAAATTTAAAATGGTATTTGGGTAAATTCCACCCTAACTGCAAAATTGTGATAAATTTAACCCTAAGAAGAGCATTTTCATAAATTTAAAAAGGGAATTTAAAATTTATTTTTTAATTTTATGTAGGTCCATATGGGGCCACGTGTAAGCGTGCATGTGTATGCATGAATGCGACAGTGCATGTGTATGCATGAATGTGACACGTGTGTGCATGCATGTGTTACACATGTAAGCATGCATGTGTGACACATAGATCCATTATGGGCTGGATTTTGGGGCATGGCATAACCTCACATGAATAAAAGTGATTCTATATTATTATTGCTTTCAAAGTAGAAACGAGGGGAGGGAGAGGAGAGGGGGAAATTACTCCACCACCAATTTCACCCCCCCCCCCCCCCCCCCTCCAGCTCTGCCCCTTGCACTAGGTGTGAGTATTATGATTGTATTTGAGAGGCTAGAGAAAACAATTTAAGAATCCACAAAACAAGTTCAAGGGAATTAATAATATATTACTAGAATTTTTACACCAATTTCAAATATTATAACAAAGAAAGCACAAGTTTGAATTGAGATACCTCTTCATGAAGTTTCGTAATCTCTCGAGCTATGACACATTGCCTAAAAAGCCCAACATGAGACCATAATTAGTAGTGAAAATATCCATTTCTTACTCGTATATAAGCAGAGATTATTACATGGGGACTACGGATCATTAAAAAAACAAAAAAATGGAATTATACTCTATCATCCAAATATTATTCTGTCACATTTCTTAGAATTTTATGTGATCAACAAAAAAATTTGCACCAGCAAAATATACAATTCATAATAAGTTGGCATAATTTACAAAAGTAGCATTAGTGCAAGAGCAAAACTGCCTAGACTAAACCAATAAAAAAAAAGCCTAGACTACTCTTAACTACCTAGTATGCCTAAACAATGTAAATGCTCGTCACTAATTGTTGCAAATAAAAACCTGAGCACTATTAACAAATTCTAACACTCCCCTCAAGTTGGAGCATAGATATCATTGGAGAAGACTCTATCTAATTGATGCTTCCCAAGTGCCTTGGTAAACATATTCACCGATCTGATGTTTGGAGTGGAGCTCATACCCTTTTCCTAAACAAAGAGACGTCTACTTCATTATGCTTGGTAAACATGTCAAATTAACCAGGAAAACAGTATGGGCTAATATTTTCTTTAAAACATAACAATATACAAGGTGCCTCATAGACACACTTCTCTAGTTAAGAACTCAAACTTCACCACTAGGCCATCATGCATATCATAGGCACTGCCATATGTCATTGAAATTTATATGACAACTAGCTCTATAGCTGGTCCTCACTGCTCAACTAACATTTCTACCTTCTTTATAATATGGCATGTGGCAATTCCTAGATTTTTGTTTTTGATCGGTAATAGAAAAGTATATATTGCAATGCAGCAAGGTGCTGACGAAACCCAATACAACAGGACACGACCAAAAGAAGAAAAAACCGCTAAGGACAGTAGCAACCAGACCTAGCTAACCGGAGCTTAACCCGGATCCCACACAAAAGCATCCCCCCCCCCAACCCAACAGCCCCATTAGCAACCCAGAACCACATCAAATCCCTGACCTGCTTCATGATCAGCCCCACCGGGCAACTTTTCTCATCAAAGATCCTTCGGTTTCTTTCACCCCAAAAAGTCCAAAAGACAGCGAAAGGGGCCACCCTCCAGTACGCAGACATGGGCTGCCCTTCAGCAAGAGCGCAGTCCCACATCAAAAACAGAGAGAGAGGCGACGCCGGCATCACCCAACACATGCCGAAGGATTTAGCAACAATACACCACAGCTCATAAGCCACCTTACAGTGCATCAGAAGATGGGTGGCATTCTCCTCTTCAACGTTGCACATAATGCAGCAATTGACGATATCCTTCCCCCGCCGGATGAGCTGATCCAACCTTAAGATCCTCTCTTTGAGCGTTACCCACATGAAGAACTTGACTTTGGTCGGGACGGCTCCCTTCCACAGACCAGCCGCAGCAAACCTGATCAAAGGCCGAGAGGATAGCATGACGTAGTAAGACTTAACAGAAAACAGCCCCGCAGTTCCAGCCCTCCATCTGCGCTGATCCCTCCCTTCCCGATTACGCTAAGCACCATAGAGCACCTGCATCAAATTGACAAAAGAGGTGGCCTCCTCATCCCTCAAGAGCCTCCTAGTATTGACGGTCCACAGACTTCCACCATCGGAGTAGGATACAAATCGTCGATCGTGCCGTGAGGATTCACCGAGATAGAATAAATATCCGGGAAGGAGATATTGAGGGGCTCACAGTCCACCCAGATATCCTCCCAAAACCGTATGTGAGTACCGCAACCCCAACTGAAACATAGACCCTTAGAAAACAGCTTCCACGTACTGCAAATGCCCTTCCACCAAGCCGAACAACGACGGTGACCGGCCATCGAGATGCCCCAGTTACCAACGGAATCGCCGTACTTGTCACTTAACACCACACGCCATAGGCTATCCACCTCCTCCTCCCTCCCAGCCCGCCACAGCCACTTGCCAAGCAAAGCAGTGTTAGTCAATCTCAAGTTGCGGATACCCAAACCCCCATATCTGAAAGGCAGACCAACAGTATCCCAATTTACCAAATGAAACCGACGAGCATTCCCAGACCCCTCCCATAAAAAGAGTAATTGTAGTTGTTCAAGCCGGTTGATGATTTTTGCCGGGCATTTGAATAGGGACATGTAGAAAATAGGTAACGAAGACAAAACCGACTTAAGCAGCACCAAACGGCCACCACTGCTCAACAACTTGCCTTTCCAAGACGACAGTCGCTGTTCGAACCTCTGCACCACTGGGTCCCAATCCCTAGCATTGGGCGACCTCAACCCCAGGGGCACACCTAAATCTCAGACGGCGAATCTAAGAGAGCCTCATCGGTACCAATACCCGCAATCGCAGACTTAGCCAGATTAATCCTTTGACCCAAGACCGCTTCATAGATAGAGATAACGTCAGCCAAAGCCTTAAATTCGAGAACGTCGTCCTTACCAAATAACAAAGTATCATCCGCAAATTGGAGATGCGAAATGTGTCTATCATGATTGCCCACTTTGATACCAGTTATAAGATTGGAGGCCCTGGCCCGATTCAGCAGCCCCGATAAAGCTTCTCCAACGATGTTGAAGAGAAAAGGAGAAAGGGGGTCCCCTTGGTGAAAGCCCCGAGAGCTCTTGAAGTAACCAGCAGAAGAACCGTTGACGATGATGGAAAACCAGGCCGATGCATAGCAGTCCCTCATCCATTTCCTCCAAGTCTCCCCAAACCCCATCCTACCCAGCATATACTCAAGGCAATCCCAGCTAACCCGACCGTAGGCCTTCTCCATGTCCACCTTCCAAAGGGCAGCCGGTCTGCGTTGAAGCTTAGCCGAGTGGATGGTTTCCTGAGCCACGACCACCTAGTCAAGAAGGTGACGCCCAGCCACAAAGGCCCCTTGGTTGGCCGATATAATGATACCCATAACCGGCTTAAGACGATTGGCCAGGACCTTGGCGATAATTTTATAAAGACTATTAGTGAGGTTGATGGGACGAAAATCAGCAATGTCCACAGCCCCTTCCCGCTTGGGCACTAGAGTGATAAACGTCGAATTAAGGCTTCGCCCTATGAACCCCAAGGAATGGAATTCCATCATCACCTCCATCAAATCTGCCTTAAGCAACGTCCAAAAACACCGAAAGAATTCGAGAGTGAAACCGTCGGGCCCCGGAGCACGGTTTTTAGCCCCATGTTTAACAACCCGCCAAACCTCCTCTTCTGTGAAAGGCAGCTCTAGCGAGACCTACTCCTCGGCAGCAATGGCCAGAAACGGGAGCCCACTCAAAACAAGCCGCAAGAAACCCTCATCCGAGTACAACCCACGGTAGTAGTCAACGATTTTGGCGCTCAACCCCTCCTCCGAATAAGCCACCCCATCGATGACAATTCTGCTCAGGAAATTAGCCTTGTTCCGCGCATTAGCAATCGCGTGAAAAAACTTAGTGTTGGAGTCCCCCTCCCGAAGCCATTTCACCTTGGACTTCTGCTTCAAGCAAACTTCTTCCGCCAAACAAACATTGCTAAACTCCACTTTCTTAAGATACCTCTCCTGATGTTCATCCACCGTAAGACATCTAGACTCCTCCAAATTGTCCAAATCCTTTAGCCTAGCCAAAAGAGTGTCCTTTTTCAAATGAACCAGCCCATACACTTCCGTATTCTAGGTTTTGATTCTTTTTTTAATCCTCCGAAGTTTGGAGATGAAGCGGAAAGCAGCCGTCCCAGTAACCGACACTTCACTCCACCATTCCCCCACCCTAGTCCGAAAACCCTCATCCAGGAGCCACATGTTCTCAAACCGAAATGGCGACGGCCCTTTGCTCCGAAAAGCACACGTAAGCAGAAGAGGCCGATGGTCAGAGACAGCTCTAGCCAAACACTCTAACCGCGCCCCCGGGTAGAGATCCATCCATTCCCCACAGCACACAAACCTATCGAGCCTACTCATAGAGGGAGAGTCCTGGAGATTCGACCAAGTAAACCTCGAACCGATGGCGGCATCCATCAACCCCAACAAGAAAAAAGAGTTGAAATCAGATAACGGTCACATCGGTGCCCCCACTTCTCCCACCCCACCGTATAGCATTAAAGTCACCCCAAGCAAGAGCGGCAGGTCCCATCTACCCGCCAAAACAGCCAACTCCATCCAGTAATTCGGGCGATCCCGATCATTAGACCGACAGTAAATACCCCCAAACATCCACTCCTTCCCAGAGATTTTGTGCCGGAGGACCACAGCAGCAGAGAAATAGCCTACCTCTTCATCCAATTTATTGAACTGACGATTATCCCAAGCAACCAGAATACCCCCGGAAGCGCCCTCCGAATCAGCCCCTGCCCATCCCCAATAATTTCCCCCCAGCATCGAGGCAACTTTCCTACTGTCGCAAGTGCCCCATTTGGTCTCCTGCAGCGTAACAACAACCGGCTTAATCAAGGCAATCATCCTCTTAACCCCCGCCCTTTTACCGGCACCCGAAATCCCCTTAACGTTCCACGATAGCATCTTCATAATCACCATAGATGGCCCGCCCCAACCGAGTGAGAGGAGACTAGGTCTCCCCCACCCCCTTCCCATTGGTCATTCCCCACTGTAAACGAGCGAGCTCCCGCGCTTCACCGCGGATCCTCCTCTTGGTACTCATACAGGAGACGAGAATAGAGCGGAAATCCTGCCGAAGCTCCTCATCGGACCCGATGAAAGACATACCGAGGTCACGGCCCACACGAATCAGCCACTCGATATCTTCACTGAGATCCCTCGCAGAAATAACCCCATCACTCCTATCGACCGCAAGGATATTCGGCGGAGAGGGCATCAGCAAACCCCTCTTCCTCGAGGCCCCCACATCCTCCTGCCCCCTCAGAAGCGGCTTCTCGAACCTCTGCTCGAAACCGAAAGGGCATCTACCAAAAGATAAAGGCATAGGCTCCAAATCTCCCAAGGGAAGAACCCGTAGAGCCTCCTCGTCGCTCCCATCCGACTCGACCATATCCCTCCCAAGAAAAGAGACTTCTCTGTAGTTGGCATTAGAGGGGCATTCAAAATCCAACCCAGACCCAGCAGAGCTCTGGCCCGGTTCAAAGGTAGAAGACCCGCTCAAGATACTGCTAAGGCTCGGGCCCCTTAGGCTCCTGTCCAGAACGACCTGGATCCTAGCCCCAGAAGGGTCGTGGGTCGACATAACCCGACAGCCCCAGAAGTCAGACATCAAGACCGGTTCCAACCCACCCAGCACGTGAGGCCCTCACGTGACCCAGCTCCAGCTGGCCACCAAAGTCAACAGAAGCCCAGCTTCCAGAACCTTCAGGGACACGCGTCACACTCCCATCAGCTCTCCCCCAACGCCTCCCTTTAAAAGGAAACACCCTTTTGTAAACCCTAAAGGGCTTGAGCTTAAGAGGGGAGTTGTCGGCGACAGCTGGGGAAAGAGCCTCCATCACCATCGGATCCCAGATACGGTGACAGACCTCGTACCGAAGCCTAGGAAACTCCACATCCTCACCAACCTCTGTACCTTGCAGCATCCCTTGGTTGGCGGAAGATGAGAAGATCTCGAGCCGTGAGTCGGCGGTGGGTGATGATCATCACCAAAGCCTCCAAATCAGAACACGGCGTCGAGGAACAATAGCGTCCGGTTCTTGGCCTCCCGATCTCCACAGAAAGACTTCCGCCCTCCCAACAGAACACAGGCGCATTAGGGTCGATCTCCCCTTCTTCTAAGGCCCCACCCTTGTTAGGTGCACTAAAAGCACTTCCACCCTCCGAAGGAGACGCAGCAAGTAGATCATGAACTCAGACCCCGCGAGCATCCCCGGACAGGGACACGAGCGCAGGCCCCTGAGAGCCCGAGAGCAAGCCCGGGATCAGGATAGACATTGGATGGAATCAGCATCCCAGACTCCCGAGGTCGAGCCATCCAAAGTCTGTCCTTGCAGATGGCCCCGGTTTTGCAGACTGAATGGGTAGACTCGCGACGCGAGTTTTTTAGTGGGACAACCGAGTACATGTACGTCGAGAATCCCGAGCCTCGCGGATTCGTGATGCGCCTGGAACGGAAAGGGAACCCACTCCACGAGCTCCACTTCTACGAAGATAGTGAATTCCTGGCCGTTGAGGCAGAGCTTGCACGTTCGGGGGATGGCCTCCGGTCATCCAGACGCACAATCACAGGCGAACGCGTCTCCCACAAGTCGTCAGTACTTCGATCAATGAGGATGCACCCCCCACAACGATCAGCAACCCCTCGAAGGACCTCATCGGTCCAGGCCTGTAAGGGAAGGCCGAATAGCCGAATCCAACAGCCCCCCATCCAACGGTGAACCTGAGAAAGGTTGATCTCCGGCCCCCACCGAGCACAAACAACCGGCTTGCCGTTGATGGAGGACACCTTTTTGTCAAGGATCGCAGTGGCCGAAGCACCTGAGGGACATCGCAAAAGAAATTTCGTGTCGGAAAGAGCCGAAACCGTCGGCCTATTCAGAAAGTCCCATTGTCGCAGCCAAATGTAAATATTTTCCAAATGTAAAGATCCTTTGAAGCAATGAATGACAAGCCAGAAATCTGGAATATTACTAGCAACAAACGTAAAAATATTGCTCTTGAAACTAAGGAAACTCCCCCCACTTCCCTCAGCCGAACCAGGGGGACTCCTAGGCTCCCGAGAGATCCGAATCGGACGCCCACGGGAGTCCGCAAGAGACCACCCCTTCGACAAATCCCAAAGCTGATGGACATCGACGGAGGCCGGGTGGCCCCGGGATGCCGGCCCCGAGACGACCCACGCACTCCCGACCAGCTTCCCCAACGTCCTCTCCGAAGAGCAGCCCTTACGGTGGCAACGGGCTCTCCACCAGAAGTTGAGCTTACGACAACGGGAACAAAACCAATCCCCTTCCCTTAAAACCAGGACGTTAGCTTCTTTCATGGCATTTATTGTTTGCAATTCCTAGATACTTTCGGCATTTCATCTTAGCCTAACTATCGCAATATAGCTTCATCAGCTCATTCATCTTGAACCCATTTCTGTCATGAGAGTCCTCAACCAAAGAAATTTGCACTAGTATGTGTCGTTGTTCTATACTAAATCTTAGCACTTGATTTACCCACAACACTTTACTTTTTACTCTTCCATGTAACGAGATTTCTACTAACAAGGATTAAAAAACTGTTGGTAGAAATCAAGTCTCATGACACATACTAGAGCAAATTTCATATAGAACGACGACCCAAACTAGTGCAAAGTTATCTTTTGATGCCCACCTGAGTGATTACGGGCAATATAAAAGAGTTGTCCTTTGCTGTTTGTGAGAAACATAACAAGGGCGCTCCATTCTAAAAAAATACTCTTGTTGCAAGCTCTACTTTGTTGTTTCTTTTCCAGTCAATTATTATTAAGAAGATACAAATTATATTGCCTCAATATATTCCAATTTATTTGGACAAGTTCAGTCATATTTGATAATTTTATGACTATATCTATCAATATTATTATATGACTGCCATATAGTGTTGGCATGTCTGATTGCCCAGAGTGATCATGTCCGGCACCTTGTATCCATGTCACAATATTTATTTTCTCAACTCCAATTGATTAGGTGTATTATGCTGATTCCTTTAGTAAGTAATATTGTAATGTATCTGGAAATGCTTGCTGATTACTTATTGACACCATTTCGGAAATAAATGGTACATTCCAGAATAACTATTAATCAGACTCAACTCGTCTAGCAATTAATTATTCCTATTCCCCTTTACTGAGCTATTTCAAAAAAATAATAGTTTCTCACTATATGAGAGTCAAATTTTTTCGGTTTCAAATGGTTTCTCAAGCTAAAACATGTTTCATCATTTTCTTGCCATATGAGTGTGAACGTTCAATGATCCAAAATTCATTTTCTCGCCATATTAGGAATCGTCTCTCCCCAAAAGAATGCATGTACTCCTAAGCCGAAAGAGTTCAGAGTAACCTCAAAATGTTGCACGAAGGAGCAGTAGGAAACACTATCCAATAATTGGCTTAAACTTTTCACTTGACGAAAAACATATAAAACATCTGATATATCTGCCTCAACTTTTGCTTCTGTAGCAACTCCAAAGAAAATTAATCTTCTTCACAGGAAATATATTTTGGGTGAATTTTTCACAGTAAATATCATGTCCATTTATTGTTAATGATATTATTTACATTGACAAAGAAAACAGTTTAATCTGAAAAACATAAATGTCACTGCTACTTTACAGCAAATAAAAGGTATATATCTTCATTTATTAATGAAAAAAGATTAATATATTCACAAGTCAAAAAATAATTTAATGGTGCAAGAATGTACGGTAAGATGCATTTGATTGCAGTGTTACAGAAAACAGAACTATTTCATGTATAAAGTCACCTTGAGTCATTAAAAATTGCTGATGCTTCTTCAAGAAATTGTCGAAGCTTGTGTGGGGGAACAAAGAATATCTGTGTAGCAGTTTCATTGGCTGAAACCATCATTCTCTGCCTTCTTGAACCAGCTTGTTTAGGCAGGAATCCAACTGTACAAGAGAATATGACACCATGCATCAAGCACAGAAGTTTGGTGGTTGCTAATTTATGAGTACAAAATTCCTGAGCACATTACCAAATGAGAACTCAACAGTGGACAACCCAGAAGCAGAAAGAGCAGCTATCAAAGCAGATGGCCCAGGAATTGGAATTACAGGAATGTTCTCATTCACACATAACTTTGCCTGCACGAGGATTCAAATTGCACTTCAAAAGGTTGTCCAAGAAAAAAAAAAAATTCTAAGTTTCAGATGCTTAAGCAATCATTTAACACTAAAAAAAGAAAATGTCAATCACAGTCAGAAGTATATATGCCAAGCAAGAAGAAGAAATCTTCAATTCTTGTTTTTCTGGATTACTAATTTTCTTTTAACTTGTTTGTAGTGGTATGTTTCATACATTGCTTTTCGTAGAAAGAAAAACAAAAAAGCTTAGCAATTTCCTACGTATTTTATTTTAAAACTAAGTATTAATTTAGAAAATGTCTCAGACTAATTTCTTCCATCAAAATGCTACTCATAATATCCACATTGACTCTAAATGAGTGTCAGCCTGACGAAATGATTAAGGCTAAATATTTATCTCCACAAGGGAGATCAGAACCAATAGTTGGCATTTTCCGAAGATCATAAGTTCACATACAGAGGCCTTTCCCTCTACAGGATTGTATAGTACGGTTTTTAGACCAACAAGAAAACTGAGGCATTTTAAATGATATGAGAACTCATTGCAAACTTTAAAGGCTTATGCAATTTCTCTTTAAGATGAGGAACAAAAGTATAGAATAACTTTAAGTGGGAACCATGGTTTTAAAACACAGAAACTCGACTCAACTCGGAAATCACCTGAGTAAAGTCAACACAGAAAATCGGTCCGACTCGACTCGCTCCGACTGGGGTTATTTAATATATATATATATATATATATATATATATATATAAAATAAATTTTAAATATTTACTAGATGAAAATTCATTATTGTCCATATCCCATCCATTTAATAATTAAAAATTCATAAAACACCATCCATCTAAATATTCATTACATCTAAACAAAAGGTTAACTTTACATTATCAAATCTACCACATTCTAAAGATCAACCACATACTAAACAAAAGGTTAACATAAATTGTGCACTAATATTTAGCCTTAAGTGACAATGATATATATATATATACTATGCATAAAACTTGCACCAAAAATAAATGTGCAAAAAGAAAATCTGAGCCAAATGATCTGCACAGAATATGTGAAAAAAAAACAGTAAAAGGGTGTGGGTGCTAAAATTTGCACCATCTAAGCCATATGATTTGAAGGCTATGATGTACCGTGGCACATGTTTAAAAGGGAAGACTTCTGAGCCACTTGGAACACCATCAAGAGTCCAAGACCATTTGACTGATTTAAATAAGATATTTTGTGCCAATATTTGGCCTTGAAGATCTTAACAACATGGTCTTCAAATCGTGTGGCTTAGATGGTGCACGAGAGGGATGCGATTCAAATCATGCGGTTTATAAAAGTGAAAAAAAAATACTTACAAATTTTAGGGCACGATAGGGTTGAGATTCAAACTGTGTGGCATATAAAAGTGAAACAAAAAAAACACTTACAGATTTTAGGGCAAAAGAGAGGGCTGCAATTCAAATCGTGTGGCTTATAAAAGTGAAAAAAAAAAATACTTCCAGATTTTAGGGCACAAGAGGGCTGCGATTCAAATTGTGTGGCTTATAAAAGTGAAAAAAAAATAATACTTACAGATTTTAGGGCATGAGAGGGCTGCGATTCTTCTTCTTCTTCTTCAAGATTTTAGGGCACCAGAGGGGCTGAGGGCTGCGATTCTTCTTTTTTTTTTTTTTGAGATTTTAGGGTTGAGAGATGAGATTAGGGCTAATCTTCTTTCTTCTTCTTTTCTTCTTCTTCTTCTTCTTTCTTCTATCTTCGAGATTTTAGGGCACAAGAGTTTCTGTCGAGATTATGGGAGCTGGGAGTCGAAATCTTTAAATATAAAGGGGTAGAAATTACAAGTTTGCCCTTTTAGTTCATTAAAATACCCCGCTAGTCCTTAATTTAGAGCATTTGAAGTTGACTCACTGAATCCGCAAACTCGGTCTAGTTCCCGAGTCGGATCAGCGAGTCGCTCGAGTTACATGCATGTTCAATCCCTTAGACGAGTGGACTCGGAACCTAGTCGAGCCGAGTCAACTCGCCGAGTTTTTAAACCATGGTGGGAACTATGTAAGCAATAGCTTTAAAGTCATGGTTTTGAGTTTTAAGAAAGTAATAGAATATTTGGTTTTGCCAGCCAAATAATTGATTATGGCCTTATGGGTGTAAGGTTGGATTGGGGGTAGTGGTGATAACAAATTGAATTTTGGTAATGGATTAGGATTAGGTTGTTAGTAAGGTAGTAATGTTAGTAATATTGGTGTGTGTATAGAATAGTTGGGTGTGCCGTTGTAATCTTTTATCAGTTAATATAAATGCTAGTGAGGACCCCTTTCTCACTAAGCCTTCTCATAAATTATTTCTCTTCTTCTCTCTTCTTTTCTCTCCTCTTTGGTCTCTAACTCAAACCTAATACCACATACCAACCATCACTACCTACATTTGACCCTAAACAACTACTTGGTATCAGAGTCTCTTTCTCTGCACCGCCATATCATCGCCTCTTCTGACATCAGCATTACGGCATGCTGAAATCAGCAGGTCAAAATCATTGACCCCAGATTGACTCGAAACCCAAATGAGCAGGATTGGTTTTTCCTACATGTGATCTTTCTCTCTTGGATTTTCTGCATCTGACATCTCCAAGGTCTTGTTTCGAGGGCATTTTTGTGCCATGTTTTTTCACGGTTCAGATCAACAGTACTGTAGATCTAGCAGATTTCTGAGCATGTAGATCTCTGTTGAGATGTGTATATGGTTCAGCCTAGTCCTTCCAAGCTTTTGAAACAAGTGGCATGCGTTTTCGTGGAATATCGAGCAAGAAATGATATTTTTATGATTGGCTGTTGCTCTTTTCTCCCTGTTTTCTGGTGTTGCTTAAGAATATACTCTATTGGGAATAAGATGGATGTAGTTACCTATCATCAGGTGTTATACGTATATCTTGGCTTATGCACTGTTTTATGTGATGTGGCAGCTAGAAAATTAATTGGGCTGCAACTACTGTCTGCTGATTGCTCATCTTTTGTTTGTTGAAAAGCCTGTGACAACTGAAGTTTGTGTCTGTTGAATACCAACTAGTTAATCTAGTTACTGAATGGCTTCTACCCTTTATTTCATCTGAAATTTGTTTCTAGGATGTTAAAAACCTGCTACATAAGTGTTCTGATCGCCGATGAACCGTGGAGTGTTGGAGTTTTTCTCTCCTTCTGATGCTCTCAAGGATTCCTATCGCTGATGAACAGATATGTGCAATTTCGGAGATAGTTTGTTGTATTATACTGGGATGATTATGGCTGCAGTTTGTACTTATTGTAAGTGTTTGAAATGCATCCTAAGAGAGTCACTGGCTGTGTGTGCTCACTTGTAACACTCTGAGGAGTAAGTATTGCTGTATTCCTTGGGCTGCTGCCTTCTCTTTCCAGCATGAGTTATATACATCAAGTTAATGGATTGGGTGGTGATTCTCATAATGCCCTGAAAAAGGGTGTTGCTGATTTTCAAAGTAGCTTATTCACTGAAATTCTTGCTGATTGTACTCCTACAAGTACTTCCGCTTGTGCTGCCACTTCCTCACCCACCTCTTGCTGGGTTATTGATTCGGGAGCAACAGACCATATGACTGGCAACAAAAGGAGCTTCTGCTCATACTCTCCTCCATCCTCATCTGCACAGTTTTGGTTGGCCGATGGTTCAAATACCCCGGTTGTTGGTGTTGGTACCATTCCTGTATCATCTTCTCTTTCTTTGAATCATGTTCTTCATATCCCTCACTCAGCTCCAAATTTACTTATGGTCGGTAGTCTTACCAAACATTTAAATTGTTCCATTACTTTTTATTCCTCTCACTGCATTGTTTAGGATCTTACTACTAAAAGGGTTGTTGGTAAGGGCATTGAAAAGGAGGTTTATATCATTTGGATGTGGATCATAAGTGCACTTCTGCTGCCACTGTTGCTGCTAATTCCTCTCCTAACCTTTCCTCTTTTTTACCCTATCAATGGAAACCATGATACACTTTCCCATTGGCATGCCAAACTGGGGCATGTTGGTTTTAAAACCTTGTGCTCATTAGTTCCCTCATTTCAAACTGTTTGTATGTCTTCTAAATTTCAGTGTGATATTTGCACTCTTTCAAAACAAGTTAGAAGTGTCTACCCTACATGCATGCACAGGTGCAGTGCTGCTCTTGAGTTAATTCATTTGGATGTTTGGGGTCCTTCTCCCGTCACCTCTCTAGAGGGGTTTCGTTATTAAGTTGTGTTTATTGATGATTGCACCCATGTCGGTTGGGTCTACCTCATGAAATCGAAAGATGATGTATTTGCAAAATTTCAGGAATTTTATTCCATGGTCCAGACTCAATATGGTTCACCTATAAAACCCATTCAATCAGATAATAGTGGTGAGTATACCTCCTATTCTTCTGCCCAGTATATTCGGGAGCATTGTATTATTCATCAGTTTTTTTGTCCATATACTCCCAACAAAATGGGGTGGTTGAACACAAAAATAGGCATCAAATTGGGGTTACACGTTCTTTATTGAGGGGTATGTTTGTTCATAAACCCTATTGGTCAATGGCCTTTCTTACAACCTTTTTTTTAATTAATCAAACTCTCTCCAGGGTCATTGATGGCCATACTCCGTTTTTGGCTCTTCGCCCTACTGATTCTCTGTTTCCACTTGAACCTGGGGTATTTGGGTGTACTTGCTTTGCTCAACACCATCATCCTACTCGGTGAAAGAAAGATGATCGATCAATTAGGTGTATTTTCATTGATTAGCCTGGGGTCTCTAAGGGATATCGATGCTATGATCCAAAATCTCGTAGATTTTATACTTCATTGGATGCTACCTTTTTTAAGCATGTGCCTTATCTTTCCCTTCACCAGTTTGAGTCTACTCTCACGCCTGCCCCTACTCCTTCCCCTGCCCCTCAGCCCATTGTTTATGTTCCTCCTGCACAGCCTCCTATAAGCCAGCCTGTTGCTACTCCAACCCCTATTCCATTACCCCAGCCCACATCCCCACACACCCCTCAAACTCCTATGCAGCCACAGAAACTGAAGTGTTTTTATGTTCACAGACACATACATGGGACCTCCTTGGTCATGCCTCCACCTCAATCTTCTTCGCAGGTAGATCTGATTGACACTACTATTTCTACTCCTACAAACTCTCCTGCTCCCAGTCTCATTGATACATCTGATCATGATCATGGTAGTAAGGCGACGCCATGGCATCTCCATGGCAGCGCCATGGAGAATGGTGATAGAATTCGTCATATGAACAGAAATGGCTGCAATGGTGAAATAGCGAAGCCATAGCGTCATGGCGTCTTCATGGGCACTATTTATAAAATTGGTATAATAGCTTATATTATAATAAGCAATATAATAATGTTATAATTTTATAAATTATAAGTTATAATACTTATAAATGAACTTATAACTTATAATTTATAACTTATAACTTATATTTTATAAGTTATCACTTATATATATGAGTTGTTTTTGGAGACCAAACCTCCTTTTTTCGTCTTCTCGCTTTCTTACATAGCTCTTCTCTTTTGCGTCTCTCTTTCTCCCATGTCCCTCTTTCTCACGCAATCCCCAACAAAAAAAATACAGAAACGCTATTTTTTTTTAATCTATATCGTCTATCTCTCAGCCCCTTCTCTCTTGTCTATTTCTCAGCACAGTACCTCTCTCATCTCCTTTTCTTTCTCAGTTGGCTTTTTTATTTATTTGCACCTTCGCAAGCTCAAGATTTTCGTCTCCGCAATCACTAAACATTTTTTATAGATTTCTTGCAGCCTCTATCACGAATTGAGCAATGGGCGACACTACAGTATGTGTCGTGGTGTACTTGAATATTTCATATCTTTTAATCTTTCTATATTGGTTGATATTTCATATTTATATTTTATTTATACTTGCTCATGTTTCAATTTTATTGATGTTTCATATTTCATAATTATTTTTTCTCTCTATTTATTGTTATTTATTTTGCCAGATTAATTAGTTGAATTTTTTGTATCCTCTATAAAAAATATAAAAATTAAAAATATATATTAATGATTAATATATATAAATAAAATTATTAAAAAAAAGTAAATAGCATCGCCATGGCACGGCTAGCCTCTTCGTCATGACCTCGCTACACCGCCTTAATTACCTTGATCTTGATATTCCCATTTATGATTGAAAGGGTGTTCGCTCATGTGTTACTCTCTATCCTATTGCCCAGTATGTATGTTATCAAGCAATGTCTTCACTTATCGGGGTTTTCACTCTACGATTGATACTAGCACCATACCACATACCGTTCATTTTTCTTTTTCTCAGCTTGCGAGTTTGGTCGATTGTTTGAAGTGAAAGGCGTAGGGAACCTAAAATGTTTTCTTGGCTTGGAGGTTGCCAGATCGAAGAAAGGGATTTTTATTTCTCAAAAAAAATATGCTCTAGATATGCTACGTGATTCGAGAATGCTTGGGTGTAAACCAGCTGCCAAGCCTATGAATTATAAGCTCTCTCTGCATGAGAGGGAGGGGGAGTTGATATATGATCCCAGAGAGTATCAGCATCTGGTGGACCGATTGATTTATCTTACATTGACAAGGCCAGACCTTGCTTTCGTTGTGAGCCTTGTCAGCCAATTTTTGTATGCATCTCGTGCTCCTCACTTAGTTGTTGTTCATATGATTCTGAGATGCATAAAGTCCAGCCCTGGTTGTGGACTTGTGTATTATTCTCATGGTCATCTTCATATATCTGGATACACAGATGCTGATTGGGCGGGATCAGCTACTGACCGCCGCTCTACTTCTGGATATTATGCCTGCCTTGGAGGCAAACTTGTCTCTTTGAAAAGTAAGAAACAACCGGTGGTCTCCGAGTCTAATGCTAAAGCCGAGTATCATGCGAAAGCTCATGGAGCGTGCGAGTTATTAGGGCTATGCTCTCTTATTTCTAAGCTTGGATTTTCTATGAGTACTCTCATGCCAATTCATTGCGATAATGAGACCGTTGAGAAGATTGCATCTAATTTTGTGCTACATGAACATACAAAGCATATAGAAGTTGACATTCACTTTGTGAGAGAAAAAGTTTGGAATCACACCTTCGAACTAACTAATGTAGCCTCTTCAGAACAATCGCTGATATTTTCACCACGGCTATAAATCTTGCGCTTCTTCATAACATATTGGTAATGGACGAAGAATATGAAGGAAAAGAAAAGGATGACGAGGAACAAGTAGAAGAAGAAGATTTCATTGAGGATGTTGATGAATCGTACGATGAATAAGTGGAGGATGAAACTGATGATGACGATGATTCGACATCCGGGTCTATTACTCTCTAGGTTTAGTAGTAATTAAAAATGCACCTCTTTTTAACCCTATAATTTTGTATTTTGGTCATCAATTGAAAAGGTGTCGTAATTTATTTGGACTTTGTAATGTATCTACTTCATTACATGTCTAATTTTAAAATACATATCCTACACCATTGTGCCTCTTTACATTTTGTATATTGTGTCATATTTTTTACAAAATAAAAGTCAATCTTATCTATAAAAAGGACGCATAACCACGAACAATAAGAAGAGTGAGTCAAGTAAATGTGAACCGATAGATTGACTTGAACAGGGATGGATAACACTCCCCTAAATTTTCATGCGAAACAGACACCTTTACAATGGCCGATGAAGATATGTACAATGAGTGGACATAACGATTTAAGGTAGTCAAGAGTACACGAAAAAAATTACAAAAATCGTTGACTTCAGCATAAAGTGAACAATAGCACATAAAGTAGTTTTTACACCCTCATTTTACAGTGAATTGAACAACCCTATTACCCCAGAGGTGTACGTTTTTACAAGTAAAAAAATTGTACTTTATTACAAGTAAAGTAAATATTACATGAGATTGGATTACACTCAAGTGAACGTGCCCCAAGTGTTTTCACTGGTACCACATTACATCCATCATCGTAAGAGTATGATAGGCATATATATGGTAGGATAAAGGAATAAGATATGACACTAGACCTTTAAGTTTTCGCCATGATGGGGTTCCTCTCACGGTCACATGGAACTCATAATGTCATCCATGTATTGACGCAACACCTCTATGGGAGTATGGGCTGCCATACGAAGTGCATCTAGGTTACTATGGAACCCGTCTCTTAGAAAGCGTGGTTTAGTGAAACTTATCACACCATGGCTCACTCCAACTTAAGTTTTATGTAAATAATAAGAGAGTATAAGTAAGATACGAATATGATACGATACGTTGTGAAGGTCAACTGAATATAAAATTAAATCCTACACGTGTCATACCTTGCGAGCCAGCACAAAGGTACAATGTCTAAAGCCAAGACAGGTCTTAAGGACAATACGATACACAGTGCCCCGAATATAAGGGGACACTGATTTATATGCGTGCAACCTCATCGGGCTGGGTGGTGGTATACGATACAATATGATACAGAGATTAGATGGTTATCTAAATGTGAACCCCGCACGGTAGGCTCAAGCAGCGGCCTGGCACAGGTCGGTTACGTAAGATATATAATATGCGACGTATGTTGCATACCCGTATGAAGCTATGACAAGACTTAAGCTATACCACGTAAGTTAAGTTAACAAGACAATTGAGAAAAAGGATAAGCATTAGAAGCATCATATGCACTGCAAACTATGTTCCTTTCCTTTCAGCTTTAATTCTAAAAGGTTCATGAGATCTTTATTTCTATTATTTATTGTGTATAACTGCTAAATTCTAAAGGATTCACTTTAACTTACGAGGTTGTACACACGATCACCTGAGTAGATTGTAATGGATCAGTTGTGCAACCCATTGAGTTTATGCGACTAAGTAAACTCATCCAACGAAAACTAACAGTTGCAAGTGAAGATACGGACTGTTCTGCCCCTAGGGAGTTTGATGCATTGGTATGAGAGCGAGGGCATTAGGGATCAGTGTTGTCAAAAGCATCAGGCGGGTAGCGAGGCCTGGGCGTCAAGAAAAAAATTATGGTTGAATTTGTTTTTAATTTTGTAGCACATGATCCGTAGTACCATACTACCTTATAAATGATAGATATGATTATGTGAAAGAAAGTTAAACAATTAGTGTGAAAAGAACCTAATAAATATATAAATAGTCAATAAACTAATATAGATAAATATTGGAATTCATAGCCATCATTTATTATCAAACAAGGATGAATTCCTGATAACTAAAAATGCAAATTGATAAAGGGGAACCTGGGCAGCACCACTTATCTAATTAAGTCATAGTGCTCTACTTCAATTTTCTTTCCAAACTGATTTGGTGTTGGAGCTGCATAGTATGAGCACAAAATATGTAAAAGTATGCCTCCGTATGTCCGCTTATTGCCTTAACAAGCGTGTGTGGTCATGACACGGGATTTTAGGCCCTCGAGATCAGGTAAAATTATGGGTCCTGATTGAATCACTTATCGACTGTTGGATCTAAAATACAGACATTTTAAGGTGAATGTGATTAATTTTAGAACAATCAAATCCTACTGATGTCATCAGTGGAATGGGTGTCTGGGTCTCCCATGATTTCCATTATTGGCTTGATCGTTTAGACAATTAACTAAATGGTCTAGGGTTTTGGTCAAGATCGTATCATCTTACAATCATTTGAATGGCATACATCATCTGAGCATGGTTTTAAGATCAATCTAAAAAGTTCTCCTAAACTTAGAAGGTGTATTGGGCCTACCCTAGAGGTTTGGGCCACGTTTTCAAAAAAAAAGGAAGTTAGCTATCTAGGATACTCAGGCCCATTAAGGATCCATAGGCTAGATGGGTCTTCGTGATGAGGCCCATATACATCCTCGATGACCGGGGGGTCTTAAGGAATCCTAGAGATAGTGGCTTGGGCCTCCAATGCATGGTTCACGGCCCAAATGCATTAACGGGCCCAAAGTCTACATTTTACCAATGGCACCCCAATAGCCATATACCTAACAATTCATTCATCTTGAAATCTGTTATAAGTTTTGATTCAAAATTTATGGTGGAACTAGATTAGTGAAAATAAAGACTTTCACCTACTAAGAATATTCTAGATATGGAGATATCCGCATGAAATGGCGGTCCCAAGGTTTTCATTCAAGGCACCCTAATGGCCATAAACCTAATTATTCATGTATCTCGAAATCCGTGAGGATTTTTGATCTAAATTTTCTGGTGGATCTAAATCAGTGAAAAAGTAGACTTTTTCACCTATTGATATTTTCCCAGTTATGAAAATTTTATATAAAATAATGGTCCCAAAATTTTCATTAAAGACACCCTATTGATATTTTCCCAGTTATGAAAATTTTATATAAAATAATGGTCCCAAAATTTTCATTAAAGACACCCCAATGGCCATAAACCTAGTTTTTCACGTATCCCAAAATCCGTGAAGATTTTCGATTTGAATTTTCTGGTGGAAGTGAAAAAGAACACTTTTTCACCTACTGCTATTTTACCAGTTATGGACAGATTTACATGCAATGATTGTCTGATCGTTTCTATTTTGAACTACGTGCACTCATGTTTCGAGGTGCGTTTTATAAGTTCTATAAGCACGAAATGGGCGATCAGACACAGCAGCTGTGTAGAGCCTCAGAAAATATGGAGGGTCATTTTCGAGGTCAAATATGGGGTCAAAGTGAACCCCTAACACTAGTTCATATAGGGTTGTGCACTCGTTATGGTTTTACAGGAAATTACATAGCATGCAAAACGAGGTTAAAGGTAGCTTAGGACTAAACCGTCCGTTAGATGTGAAGTAGGTCAAACTTTAGGGGAGGTCTACCTTAACCTGACCCAATTCGGCCAGGAGATCTAAGGGTTTAGCCCCTTGATTAGGTGCCACAGGGAAAAGAAACAATAATTTTCATGGGTATGTACACCATTTCGGGTGGCACACAAACCGAGGTGGGTTTGTTTTAATTGAAATCTGACAATCAATTTGAGAGATGGTCAGATGATCTTTTATTCGGTCTATGGGCTTTGGCCCAGAGATCCACGGTCTGCTTAATCCAATGGGTCAAACTGGACCCTTTGGCCAATATGTCCACAAATTTACAGAATGCTGTAACAAGAAAAATATTCAAGTGAAACAGTATTTTCACAGAATTTTAGGGCATAGAAAACAGATAAAATAAGAACAAAAAAGTGAAAGTACACCGATAGATGAATAGAGCATTGACAAATAAGGGGGGGCCACCTACTGACACATGACCCAAAGGGTCAAGATCATGGAGATCCGTGAAGTGTCAGTTTGGACATGGATCAGAATATCGTCCAATACGTATCAGTTTTGGACTTGGACAATACGATAAATTGGGTTTTTCTCAGCCCCCTAAAAACAGTCAAATTATCGTTCAAATTATCGTCCGTATCGAACAATAATTTCAAATTATCGTTTTTTTGTGTATTTTTTTTTTTGGAAAAATACCGGAATGATTCATCCGGAACTGATACGTATCATCCGGTACGTATCGGTTTTGGGGCTGGACGATACGTATCAAAAATCCGAGATTTTGATCCATGGGGTCAAAGTTCACTTTGACCTTGGGTGCCATAACAAGAAACATAGCTGAGGCCCTTTGTTGTTGTCACGAACTGGGGCACTTAGTGCTCGTCTTTGAGAGCCTTATGGGCATTTTTTTGCCCGAGGACCCTCTGTACCATTTGTAGTGTACATGGTCCACTATCATCGGGTCAAAGGGTTTGAACACAAGGTCAACCGTTTAGCGATGCAGATACTTGAAAGACATGGAAAATGCCTCAAAACCTGATTTTTCAATATTTAAGCAAATGGATCATCCTTTTCGGCATTTTAATTGCATTAAGGTGTGCTTGGAAGATAGATTGAAGTGGATTAGAGATTACCCACATGTTAAAACATGCACGTGGGTTCGGGATGATCCGAATCGAGGAGCTTTGGGCTAGTGTAGATTGGCTCCAACGCATCGGATTGAGTTGAACAATGGCTCTTCCGCTTTTGGCATTCCCCACCGCCACGAGGTCTCGCTTTCCTTGGTTTAGGCACTGCAAGGTGTGCTCAATGGTGGCGACTTAGCGGCGGTGGTGCTCGGGTGTACTTCGATGGCGGAGCTCATAGGAGATTGGTGTGCATCTGGGAAGTTGAAGGCAGCAGTAGTGATGAGGGCTGTATTTGGAGGCCGTAATAGAGAGGAAGGAGAAAGGTGGGAGGCTGTGTAGGCCTCTGCTGGGTTTGTAGGAGGCGACAGAGGTTGGGTAGAGAGATCCACAGAGAGACCGTAGGGATCTTAGAGAGAAGGCTTCTCTCTCTTTCTCGTTCAAATATATTGAGGTTGTGAGATGGGCAAGTCAACTAAGAAAAGAGAATGTCCAAAAGGACTCCACTACCTTCCAAACATGTTGTCAACGAATTGGGCAAGTCAGGCCCTTAATTGAAGGCCACCAATTAGGGGTTAAAGAGGGAGGAGGTAAGTTTCCTAAGGCAACAGATTGCATGGATTCGGATGACAGTTGGTGCACCCAAATCTAATTTCAATTTTTTTTAGTCATTTATTTTTGGTTTGTGGGATAGGAGCACCCCCGCTATGGAGCTAGGTGCTTCACCCATCCTCCTAGAAAAAATCAAGAGCAATTAAGAGGTAATGAAAATGATGATGGTGATAAGTGGTGAGGATGGTGGGGTGGATCGGTAGTTATAGTGGTGGTGTGGTGGTGCTTATTATAATACACAGGGTGGGGGGTTAGCAATGGAGTGCACCATGATAGTTAAATCCAACAAGGGATTGAAGGAAGAAGACTATCTGAAATGTACGAATGTCATCAAGAGAGAGAGAGGACATTTTTACATAGCTCTGCAGATTTCGGATTCAATTCCACACCGGATTTCTTCAGTATCACACCAACCCCTCAACCAAGAAATCCTGACCATGATAGCTTCATGTCGCAATTTTCTGGTGCCTCATTTTCGTACTTCTATCCTAATCCTCAATTCGAAAGAGGGATGTACCAACACTATGGACATGGATATGAATATAATTATACACAAAGCTGACACAACGACAACTATGAACAGCGACAAGGAACTTTTTGTGGTTGTGATTTGAAGTATGTTGTGCATGCTAGTCTATGATTGATATAAATAATTGTAATGATTGTTTCTTGTTACGTTAGTTGTTAATGGTTGTATTAATAAATGTTTAAGGAATAATGCAATTTTGTTACTATGTGCAGATTCGTCGTTATATCACACAATGTGCTTAATTTTTAGTACAAATTGGCTTTAAATTGTACTAGTTACATTTTAGTTGCTTGATATTGGCTATTTGTTCAAACATAATTGGTCAATAAAGATTTGAACATTTATTGCTTCTCTTATAAGTTATAAACCATGAATAAATTAACATGACTAATTGTGCATAACAATCATAGGAGAAAGTCGAAGATACTTTCAAAATAATTTGGCATACTTCTTTGCAATTTTTCATTTTTAATATATTTTTAAATTTTTTTAATTATTTTAAGAAATAGTAGCTACAAACTGTAGTTTATTGTATAAAATAGCCACTAGTAGACAATTTTTTAAATTAGGATTTAATAAGTTAAGAATAATTATGATTTAATATATTTTCAAAAAAAATCATATTTTAAAATCAATTTATCAAAAACCCAATAACATGCCCAAATTATCTTTTGATATGCATCATATTATCGGATAATTATTTTTACATAAGGGTATCCGTGGAGATCAGTACGATTGGGAAACCGAGATTCTGAACCATGTTTGTGCATCCCAAAATTTCCATTAATGAAAAATCTATCCCTACTCATTAATAATAACATTACTATGTATATGCTAAACAGTGAGACCTGTAAAATAACTTCTAAGACTTGCAGAATAAAGGAAAATAAATAATCTCTAAAACTTCTCATAAGGTCTACCTGCTCCAATGGTGGAGATATCTACCAATCACCCTTTTGTACTCAATGACGACCCTATTATATGAATGTGATATAGTAGTCGAAAAATGAGGATTGCTTCCTATCAAGACCATCTCATTCTAATAAAATTGACGAGATTTTGGATCAAAGTACAAATAAAATTGAGTTTCCACCATATTTTTAGAGAAGTAAACAATAGGAAAAACCATCTAACAAAAAGTAGGGGGAGAAAAAAAAAATTCTTAATGGTGGAAAACTCGATAAATATGGTGTAACCATCCATTATTTGGTTATTTGATATATATATTTCATATTTTATTTCTTGTCGAACCTTGGCCTCCTTGCTCCTGACTTATCTACGTCTCTTCGTCATTAATATGTTTTCTATTATGAATAGAAAAGACAACGAAAAAACAAGCAAAGAATAGAACTCATCCATTGCAACAAAGTAAATAGTAAAATAGTAAATACTTATATTCACAAATAATATAATATAGAAGATATATGACATTGTCCATGAATGATAAAATTGAATGACTGAAGAAATTTCGCATCAAAGATTAAGAGTGCCTACAAGCACTTAGAGAAGACCATAATTTCTTGATATATGACGTATGTGAGTGTTTCTTTAATTGTATCACCACCAGAAAACCAGAGGTGCTCAGGAACTACAGAATCTAGGAAACACTTACGAGTTCCATGCCAGGATCACTGATGCCCGGTGTCCCTGCATCACTTATTAATGCAATAATCTCGCCTTGTTGAAGTCTTTTCAAGACTGTTGTTTCACGTTGAGACTCGTTGAATTTGTGATAACTCAACTGAAAATCTAATTTATACAATCAGAAAGAATGCTTCCCATATTAAACTGTATCTGAGAAATTTGTCAATAAAGATGAAAAGACGGGACTTACGAGGGGGGTTTTAATATCGTAATGTTGAAGCAACTTTCCTGAATGTCTTGTATCCTCAGAAAGTATCACATGTGCTGATCTTAATACGCGCAATGCCCTGCATTAGCAAAATAAGATAGGGAGATGCTGATTGTGAGTGAAATAGGATTCCATGTTCTTATAAAACAAAAAAGAAAACAGTATTGAATAGTATTCATAAAAGATAAAAATAAAATTAAAATTAAAAAGAAAACAAATGTTTTGACATCTTCAGTCATGAAATCGTTGAACTGTGACAATAAGTTACAGTTCAATTATTTATATTGCAAGGATTAGATGACAAGTACGAAATTTCAATTTTCACAGTTCCTTCAACCTCCAATGGAATATTTAAAGCTGAACAAAATTCTAAGATGTTTGTCCTTGACAGTAAAATGACCAAGTCAGCATTCAGGAATAAATCGGCTCGGGAAAATTCATAACAGAATCGAAAAATTCAGGAATAAACTGGAAAAATTAAAAATTATAAAAAAAGATATTAATTAAAAATTATAAAAATTCAGGGAAAAAAATGGGGGAAGATGGGAAAAGGGGAAAAAACCGGCAAAAAGTTGTGACTATCGCAGACT
The DNA here is from genome assembly GCA_021018995.1 of Chloranthus sessilifolius. NCBI lineage: Eukaryota > Viridiplantae > Streptophyta > Magnoliopsida > Chloranthales > Chloranthaceae > Chloranthus > Chloranthus sessilifolius. Next base: position 119,240,660 of record CM037584.1, on the reverse strand, counting down.
GTTCAGGACTTTTTGAAAAGATAGCAACTCTCTTAAAAAATCCAGATTTAAATGGGATTTAATCGTCTACTAATCGCGACTTGTTCAAAAAAATCAGTGAATTTTTTATCACTATGTTGAAAAGTGCTTTAATGAAGGAGTTTGTTAAACTGTTATCAGAGAACCTAAATTAGCTTAAATTCTTCATTAGAACCTCCTCTCTCACGTAATAGTTGTCACACTCATTGATGCGGGACAACGACCCTAAAATGCGGAATATGATTTAATGAAGATTTTGCCGAAATTAAATAAATTAATTCAAGTTTAATCACAAAATTATCTTTGATACCTTAGGGTTTGCAGAATTCTTATGGGTAGATCACAAGAGATCCAGATAGGGTCCAATCCGATGCGCAAGTACTTTAGAGTCGAGGCGAGATCGGCCTAGAGATAGTACTCTAACTTTTCTAGGATTAGGCGCTCGTCTTCGGTCCGATGTAGATTCACGGATTCTAAATTGGGTTGTAGAATGGAATTAGGGTTTGTGAAAGGCTTATGGCTTTTAGATCGGCCTATGATTTAGAGAAGCACGCAGAGATTTAGAGATATCAAATATAAGCAAGCCACGCAAATCAACAACAACAATAAGGAAAATATAGGGGAATCACTCCCTTGGTCTCACACCAAACCCATCTCAGGCAAAGACTACTCAAGCATAAAAGCATTCAATAATCAATCAACTAACTATAATGTTCGTCTTAATGACCTTATATAGGAGGTCTTACAATAAGGGAAAACCCTAAAATGAATATTAAATAAAGACAAATAAACCCTTGAAGTAAAAGTTCGAAACTCAACTTCTAAAACAACTAAAGCAACCAGACACGATTTCGATCGATCGAAATTGAAAATCGTTCGATCGAATTTGAATTTCGTTCGATCGAAATTGAAAATCGTTCAATATTTCGATCGCAATTTCGATCAATCGAAACTGAAAATCGATCGATCGAAAGTGAAATTCGATCAATCGAAATTGAAAATCATTCGATCGAAATTCTCAAATACTTAAAATATCGCCGTTGACATTTCAATTGATCGAATTTTAATTTCGATCGATCGAAATTCAATTTCGATCAATCGATTTTTTTCTGTGCTCCTTTAATTTTCAGAATTTCATCTTTCGCCTAATTTTGATTTCCATTCCGCTTCTTTCTACGCCAGTAGAAACGATGTAGTCCGAATCCAATGTCCATGTATATGGCGTCCCCGTCAATTCTCCTGGACCAAAAAGATTTCATCACTGATGAAACACGCTCGTGGTAGATGTCTAGCAGGTCGGATATTAAGCGGCGAACCTCATTCTCGTGGGCCTAAGTGTTACCGGACTCCGGTTTGCCGACCCATTTAACCAAGTATTTCTGGAATCCCCAGTCATGTGTAGAGATGACATGATCGTTGATTATATCATCTATCTCATCTGATCTCTGTCTGCTTGGGGAAGGAAGAGGTATAGGTTGCAAGGTTGGATTGGGGGTGGGACTAGGAGGTGGTTGGAGTGAGTTTTCTAGAGGTGGGGTGAAACCCAAGTAAGGGACCAAGTCCTCCACATTAAACGTGGAACTAACCCCCGTACCTGAAGGAAGCTGGAGCACGTATGCATTACGACCACTCTTAGCCAAAATTCTAAAAGGCCCAGCGCCTCGAGATTGGAGCTTCTTTGCGGATCCCGATGGGAACTGCTCAGGCATAACTCGGACCATCACATAATCACCCACGTGAAATTCTTTAGAACGCCTGTGAGCATCTGCAAATAATTTATATTGATTGTTGCTTGAATTAATTTTCTGTTTAATTTCGGCATGCAAACTATGAATGTGTTGTGCAAATGCATCGGCAGACTCTGACACTCTATGGGATGCAAACATGGGGATCAAGTCTAATGAGGTCCTAGGCCTATGACCATGCACTACCTCAAAAGGACTCATGCCTATGGACCTATTGACAGAATTATTATATGCAAACTCAGCTGTGGGTAAGATGGTATCCCAGGTCCTAATATGATCACCGACAAGACTACGAAGGAGATTCCCAAGGCTCCTATTGGTGCTTTCGGTTTGGCCATCCGTTTGAGGGTGGTAAGCTGTAGAGAATTGGAGCAATGTGCCCATCATGTGCCAAAGGGTCTTCCAAAAATAACTCGTAAATTTAGCATCCCTATCAGACACAATGGCTTTGGGCAACCCGTGAAGATGCACTACCTCTGCGAAAAATAGTTTAGCAATATGAGATGCATCGGAGGTTTTGGAACAAGGAATGAAGTGGGCCATTTTGGAAAATCGGTCCACTACGACATAGATGGAGTCGTGCTTCCTAGGGGTCTTAGGAAGTCCAAGCACGAAATCCATAGAGAGGTCTTGCCACGATGTGTGTGGCACGGGTAATAAGGTATACAAGCCGGTATTTTGTTTGGTCTGTTTTGACACTTGGCAAGTACGATAATGCTTAACGACTCGGGCGGCATCTCTCATTAGGCTAGGCCAAAAGAACCTATCTTCTACGAGCGCAACAGTTTTATTACGCCCAAAATGTCCTGCCATCCCTCCAACATGTAACTCCCAAATGAGAAAGTCACGCAATGAAGTGCGATGGATGCAAAGGCGGTTACCTTTAAACAAGTACCCATCCTGGATGGTGTACATGGAGTGTGTGCTAGTCGGGTTACTAAGGAGAGTAGTGTACTAAACCCCAAAATCTGGGCACACGGGGTACTCATCCTTTAACTTTTTGGACCCGACGACCTCGGTGCTCATTGTGCGCAAAGTCACCACTCGCCGACTAAGTGCATCAGCGGCCCTATTTTCAGCACCGGCCTTATGCTTTAACACGAATGTGAACCCTTGAAGGTACTCAACCCACTTCACGTGCCTTGGGTTCAACTTCTTCTGTGAAGCAAGAAAGCGTAAGGCTTCATGGTCAAAGAACAACACAAATTCCTGCGGTCTAAGGTAATGTTTCCAATACCAAAGAGATCGAACAACCGCATAGAACTCCTTGTCATAGGTGGAGTATTTTTGTTTCGCCTCGTTAAGTTTTTTACTAAAATAGGCCACAGGGTGACCCTCTTGGCTAAGCACTCCTCCTATGCCTACACCCGAAGCGTCGCATGCGACCTCAAAGACTTTAGAAAACGTCCGGCAATCGCATGACGGGTGCACTACTCATTCGTTGTTTGATCTCAACAAAGGCTTTTGTCGCCGCTTTGCCCCATTTAAAGTCCTCCTTTTTCATGCAATCAGTAATTGGGGCCATGATGGTGCTAAAACTTCTGATGAAGCGACGATAAAAAGTAGCCAAACCATGGAAGCTACGGACATCGTATATGTTCTTAGGCTCGGGCCACTCCACAATGGCTCTCACCTTTTCGGGGTCCGCGACCATTCTATTGGCTGAGATAATAAATCACAAGAAAACAACAGAACGTTGCATGAAGATACATTTCTTGAGATTGGCAAACAGCTACTCGCCCTTGAGGGTTTCACAAACCAGTCTAAGGTGGCTCAAGTGTTGATCCTTGTCATGACTATAGATCAAGATGTCATCGAAATAAACAACAAGAAATTTGCCTAGAAACGGCCTCAACACTTGGGTCATGAGTCGCATGAAAGTATTCGGGGCGTTAGAAAGCCCGAATGGCATGACCATCCACTCATAAAAACCATCTTTAGTCTTAAAGGCGGTTTTTCACTCATCACCGGGGCGGATGCGGACTTGATGGTAGCCACTCTTAAGGTCTATCTTTGAAAAGACAGTGGCACCGACCATCATATCAAATATGTCATCGAGTCTTGGTATGGGAAACCGATACTTAACCGTAATCTTATTGATTGCACGACTATCCACACACATGCGCCACGTACCATCTTTCTTAGGAGTGAGTAGGGTAGGTACGGCACACGGGCTCAGACTCTCTTGGATGAACCCCTTCTGAAGGAGCTCATTGACTTGCCGAGTCAACTCGGCATGCTCAACCGGATTTAACCTATAGTGGGGCAGGTTCGGTAAGGTAGATCCAGGAACCAAGTCTATTGCGTGTTGGATATTACGCAGGGGAGGGAGTTCGTTTGGTAAGTCTTCAGGGAAGACTTCCGTAAACTCTTTTAAAATTGGCTCAACCTCCTGGGGACACTCGCTCACCGACTCGGGAGCACTCTCTACGGTGACAACTACGTACACCACACTCTCATCTTTCGATGCTCTCTCCAACTCAGAAGGGCTCACAATATTAATGGATTTAGAAGACTTGCCCTTCTTTTTGACGGTGTTGGTCGAGGGTGTTTTGGGAGGCAAAGGGTGTAAAGTGATCTTTTTGCCCTTATGCATGAACGTGCAAATGTTTGTTCAACCAGAAAGAGTCACGTCCATGTCGTAGAGCCACGGCCTTCCCAAAATGATATGGCCCACATCCATCGGCACCACATCGCACCATAAGGTGTCCGAATAAGAACCTAACTGAATCGATACACGACACCTTTTCGACACGGGAATGAATGAAGAATTGACCCATGCGACTTTATAAGGTCTCGGGTGGGCTTCAGGTGTAAGCCCTAAGCGGCGTACCGCATGAGTGGATATTACGTTGGTACAACTACCGCTATCCACGATGACCCTACAATTCTTTTCACCAAATCTGACATAGGTGTGGAAGATGTTCTCCCTACGCCAGTCATCTTTTTCATCCCGTTGAGGTTGTGCAAGGGCACACCTCACAACTAAAGCATGACCAACAACATCACCCTCCTCATCACTGGGTGTGCTAACTGGTTCAAATACTTCCTCTTCAACCACTACCTCATCATCATCCTCCTCTCCCTCAATGAAGAGAGTCCTTTGGGGTTCTTTCGTAGGGCATTGGGCGGCAAAGTGTCCAATCCCATAACATTTATAGCACTTTACTTGAGAATTAACCCTTGAGGATTCTCCGACTACACCTTTTCCCTTTTCAAACCTAGAATTGGTAGGGGCAGGTTGTGTAGGTTTGGGAGGAGGATTGAATCGTCCCTCACCGGATCGTTGGTTATTATATTGTGGCTCGGTCCTCTTCACCACCGTAGTTTTCAAATACTGTTCAAGATCTTGCACAACGGCATAGCATCTTTCAAGAGTTTCTACGGGGTGAGAAATCAATTCTTTTTGCAAATCCGATTTGAAATCTAGAGAGTGATTTGTGGTCTTAGATACTTTTGTCCTCATCATGAACTCTTCAAATTTGGCAATGTAATCGGTCACGGGCATACCACCTTGGCATAAATTTTGCCACTGGTCGAGGAGGCGTTGGAGATATGATAAAGGAACATACTTCTCAGTAAGTTGTTCCTTCATGTCATCCCAACGGGTAATGGGAGGACAACCCGCGTTCACCCTAATGCGCTCAACATTGAGCCAAAAAAGTTGAGTTTGACCAACCAACTTCATTTTAGCGAGTCTAACACAACGGTCGTCATTCATGGCATACCAATCAAAGTGTTGATCTATGTCAGAAAGCCAATCGAGGAAGTCGGTAGGGTCCATTCTTCCATCGAAAGTCGGAATCTCAACTCGGATGTTCTTAAGGAGTTGAACTTTGGGGTCATAGTCATCTCTACGACGATCCCTACGGTTCCGGTTGTCTTGGCGACCATTACGTTCAAAGTGTGGACACTTACGCTCTTGGTGTTGATTTTCCAACCCACCCATCGCTTCCAGTTGGTTGATTCGATCACGTAATCTATCATTACCAACTCCTAGTGATGTTTGGGCTTGCTTAATGGTATTCAGACGTGCACTAATCGCACCCAACTCTTCTCACATACCGTTAAGGGCATTGAGAATCGCACTCGAGTCCATGGTGATCACAAGGTCTATTAGGGTTCTAATATGGAATGCAATATGGACTCACAAAAATAATGCAATAAAATAAATATGACAAGCAAAGATGCCCTAACCTAGAAAACCTAAGGCTTTGATACCAAAACTGACTCGGGACAACGACCCTAAAATGTGGAATATGATTTAATGAAGATTTTGCCGAAATTAAATAAATTAATTCAAGTTTAATCGCAAAATTATCTTTGATACCTTAGGGTTTGCAGAATTCTTATGGGTAGATCACAAGAGATCCAAATAGGGTCCAGTCCGATGCGCAAGTACTTTAGAGTCGAGGCAAGATCGGCCTAGAGATAGTACTCTAACTTTTCTAGGATTAGGCGCTCGTCTTCGGTCCGATGTAGATTCACGGATTCTAAATTGGGTTGTAGAATGGAATTAGGGTTTGTAAAAGGCTTATGGCTTTTAGATCGGCTTATGGTTTAGAAAAGCACGCAGAGATTTAGAGATATCAAATATAAGCAAGCCACGCAAATCAACAACAACAATAAGGAAAATATAGGGGAATCACTCCCTTGGTCTCACACCAAACCCATCTCAGGCAAAGACTACTCAAGCATAAAAGCATTCAATAATCAATCAACTAACTATAATGTTCGTCTTAATGACCTTATATAGGAGGTCTTACAATAAAGGAAAACCCTAAAATGAATATTAAATAAAGACAAATAAACCCTTTAAGTAAAAGTTCGAAACTCAACTTCTAAAACAACTAAAACAACCCGACACGATTTCGATCGATCGAAATTGAAAATCGTTCGATCGAATTCGAATTTCGTTTGATCGAAATTGAAAATCGTTCGATATTTCGATCGCAATTTCGATCGATCGAAACTGAAAATCGATCGATCGAAATTAAAATTCGATCAATCGAAATTGAAAATCGTTCGATCGAAATTCTCAAATACTTAAAATATCGCCGTTGACATTTCGATTGATCGAATTTTAATTTCGAATGATCGAAAATTTTTGGTCGATCGAAATTCAATTTCGATCAATCGATTTTTTTCTATCCTCCTTCAATTTTGTCCACAGATTAGCTGCATCTCTGGCCCTAGATCTATCCTTGGCTTCAAAATCAGATTAATTACTGGCTTCAACTGCTTGCTATTCTAGTATACAAGTTTCCCTCAAAGAATATGCAAAAATATAGATACGGTCTTTTGATTATCAGGATTTCTTGCCAGCGAGAGTTTCAGTAAGTTAATCATAAGCCTTACATTCATTCACACATAATCCAAATCTCCTGTAACAGTGCCCTAAGCGTATTTGTTTCCTTTTGCAGAATTGCATTTCTAACATTTCCAATCAAGCAACCATTCGTTTGAATCAAAGTTACACCATATTTACAGAATTGCATTTCTAACATTTTCAATAGAACAAGGGCATAATTATATTGACCCAACTTCAGTGTCTCACTTGTTCTTGCCACTTCAATTCCCAGGAAACAACATGACTACAGGTATTTCATGCCAAGGTAGATTATAAGTTTCTACCTGTTTCCCTCTCCATGCATCATTAATGGCTAGGATACAATGACAACTCCTGCATATCAATAGGAAGAAGTCTTCTAAGGTATTGGTATTATGGTCAGGCAGGTAGTACTAGGGTTAGATTAGTGGTTTAGGGTATTAGGTTAGAGAGATGAAAAGAAGAGACAAAGAAAAGGAATAATGAGGAAAGCTTAGTTAGGGAAAGAGCCCTCACTAGCTTTAATATTATGTCTGAAAATACTCAATATACACCCAGTAATACTCACAATACATGCACTATATATATTATACATTTATATATCCAACATGCATACCAACACCCCCCCTCAAGTTGGAGCATGGATATCAAACATCCCCCACTTAACAGTAATATTTTGAAGAAGACGAGGCCGAATAGCTTTAGTAAGAATGTCGGCAAGTTGGTGAGATGAGGGAACATCAATAAGCTCAAGTGTACCATCCCACATTTTTTTGAACAACGTAATCAACGTCATTATGCCTGGTTCGCTCACGTAACACAAAATCAGATGTAATCTTCTCTGCAGCTTCATTATCACATTGTAGACGTATGGAACCACTAATAGGAAATCCAACTCAAATAGAAGTGAGCGAAATCTTAAGATCTCACCAATGTCATGAGGAATAGCTCCATACTCAGCTTCAGCTGGAACAGGACACCACTGGTTGTTTTTTACTCTTCCATACAACCAAGTTGCCTCCAAGAAAAACACAATAACTGAAAGTCGAGCGATGATCTATACCTGAAACAGCTCAATCGGCATGCCTAAGATGCTCAAATGACCATGTGATAGATATGCCAGCTCACAACCAGGGCTAGACTTGATCTACCAAAGAATATGATGAACCACAGCTAGGCGAGGAGTGCGAGGTGATGCATAAATTGGCCGACCAAACTGACAGCAAATGTTTTTAAAGGATGGAGTCAAAGTGCACAAGATCTGAAAGCCAACAAACCCTAACTTGGCATGCATGAGGAGAGTGTACCATGGTTAGCAACAATAGGAAAGGAACAGCTAGAAGAAACAAGAGAGGAGTTGACAACAACAACAGAAGGGCATTCACAATCCACAGCCAAATAATCTAGTCCTCCCTTTTCAATACCTCTATCAATAATCCTCTTTGAGGTAAGAAAACTCTAAGACGAATAAAAAGTAACAAAATAACGTAATTGTTTAGTTAAACTACTGACTGAAAGAAGATTAGTAGAATAATCACAAACATGTAATACATGAGCCAGAGACGGTGTAATAACCGAAATTTTCTAATTGTTGCAGTTGAGATGTAAATGTCAAAAGTGAAAAGTAAAATGATAGATTTTGGTTCAGGGATCTGGTGGTCATTTTCAAGAAAGACAAGGTGAAAATAGTAATTTTACATCTAGGAAATTATCATTTCAGAAAGATGGAGGGATAAAATGATAAATTGATATAAGTTGATAAACCTAACTAAAGTGTAATTGCTTAACACCCTAGCCCCAAATACTGGTCAAAGGAGGTGGAAAATAGTCAAAGGACGTGGAAATTGATCAAAGGAGGTAGAGACTGATCAAAGGAGGTGGAACTTGGTCAAAGGAGATGGAGATTGGTCAAAGGAGGCGGAAGATGGTCAAAGGATGTGGAAACTTGTCAAAGGAGGTAGAGACTAGTCAAAGGAGGAGGAACTGGTCAAAGGAGGTGGAGATTGGACAAAGGAGGTGGAAAATGGTCATGGAGCAGATGCAGCATCAAACCCTTGGAAAAGCCCAAGGAGCACAGTCGAGGAAGCAATGCAGCACTTGACTCTTGGAAGAGGTCAAAAGGGCATCGTCGAAGAGGTGACACAGGACGTAGCCCTTGAAGGTGGTCAAGGTCCACAAAAAAAGATAAGGATAAGCACAAAAACAGGTAAATTTGGCATTTAATAAAAGGCTATTAGAAAAAGGTTATTTTGACCTTAAGGGCGGGCAGTTTTGATATTTCTAAATTTTAAAGGGTAAAGTTGTAATTTTATGATAAAGGGCATAATCAAAATTTTGATCAAAGATCAAAGGCAAAAAGGTAACTCTACCTAAGAGAAAAGGTTGAGAGAAAAAGACAAAAAGGAAATTAAATAAAATATATAAACATGTGACTCATATAGAGCCACATAGGTGTGTGTGCATACATGTGTGCTTATGATTGACAAAGAAGGGAGGTGCCCCTTCCCCCCCCCCCCCGGCGCCAAACTCTACAAATAGGGGGAGGGGCGATGAAATATGATCCATCTCACTTCTCAAGCACAGACAGAGAGAAAGAGAAAGAAGGAGAGAGTAGCTCAGAAGTGGTCAGGCTCAAGCTTGGCTCAATCAGACGCAGTCCAATCAGCTAGCTAGGTAAGCCTTACTTCATTAGTCTACCTTAGTCTAATATAAGTATGATTAAACTAAATGGGTCTGAATAGGTTAAGTAATCTCTGCCTAACCTAAGTAAACCTGATTAAGCCTGCTAGGTCCTGTTTTACGCAGTTAATTCTGATTATGACTAATTAACCCAGCCTAATTAATCCTACTTAGAGCTAATTAAACATGAATAAGCTAATTAAGCATGATTAAGATAAATTAGCATGATTAAGCTAATTAAGTAAGATTAAGCAAACTAACAGAGGCTAGGGATGCCAATGCGTCAGCTCGCTTGTTCTCTTCTCTGGGGACATGTTTGAAGACTTTTATGACTTGAATTACTACTTAAAAGAGTTTTTATGCCTACATTTATACTTGATTTATCATATCACCTAATTTAAGTGACCGAATTTCCTAGTATTGATTTACTCTTGAACTACCTGCATGTTTCTAGCATTAATACCTGATTTTCTACTATTGATTACTACCTGAAACCTGAAACACCTGAGATACTTGAAAATATCAAATTATTGAAAGTCAACTATCAGCAAAAACGGGAATTTATTGCTGGAAAAAGCGGAATTTATCACCTGATTTCTGTACGATTTCATGTTATTTATGAATTAGCTGTAACGTGGGCAATCCACGGTAAGTGATATGATGTGAGCAATCCACGATAAATTATATAACGTGAGCATTCCACGGTAAGTGATAATAGCTTGCCAACAAAAGTATGAACACCTGAATTACCTGATATTCTATTACATCAGACATTGATTGGATGGTTCCCTACCGATGGGTCTAGGACCCCCTAAGGTAGCTCGTTTTTAGTCCCACATCAGAAGGGCCGGTCCGAAGTGAAATGTTCTGATTCTGTTGGGCACTTGGTATTCGTGCCCCATCTACGTAGCAGCTTTAGCTATATGGTAATCATACAGCTATATGACTGTGCATTAGGTTAAGTTATATATTTAAGGTTTTTGCTGACTAAACTCCTAAATTGCCTGAATTACCTGAATTATCGGAACATTCCGCGTAATGCAAGATAGTCGCTAGATTTTAATAGACATCTAGAATGCAGAGGATATATTCTAGAACTAAAATTTCTGGAGTGCAGATCAATAAAATCCAAGGGTCTATAGTTCATTAATTCCCAGACATTTTTCTTTAGAATACTGAAAATTAAGTATCTAGTTTGCAAAAATCACCAGGAAAAAATTAGAAAAACAAAAAAAAAACAAGTCATCACAAACACTATGTCAATGCTTCAAAAGAACAAATAGACGAGGCAAAATACCACCACTGTTCGATTTTGGTGTGCAGGCAGGAGAACAAAAAGACACGTCGAGGAGGGTCCAGAGAACTTGCACGACTACAGTGGGGAATATCGGATGGGAGGGGAGCGGAGGGGCCCTAATTCCCTGCTGGTCTGCTGTGGGCGGGTTCTGTGTCTAGTTTTGATGAAGTTACTATCCTGGAATGTGCGGGGTATCAGAGGTGAGAATAAGCGCGCTGGTGTCAAACGAGTGATTGCGGCTTTGAAGCCATTGGTTATTACCCTACAGGAAACTAAATGGGACAACTGTGATAGGAGGAAAGTCGCACCCTTGCTAGGTGGTAATCGATGGGACTGGATCGGTGTGGACTCGATGGGTGCATCAGGGGGCATACTGGTGGCGTGGAATTCGAGTTTATTCGACAAATTGGACGAGGAGGTATTGTTCACGGCAACGGGCGTCCTCCGAAATAAAGATACAGGAAAGGTATGGATGTTCGTCGGTATCTATAGGCCATCAGATGATAGAGAGAGGCGAGTTCTGGTTTAAGCTAGCGGCTATTGCCGCTAGATGGGACCTTCCGTTCTGTATCGGGGGAGACTTCAATGCCATCAGATGGGAATATGAAAAGCAAGGTGGGCCGTCGAATGTCGTGGTAATGCGAGATTTTAACACTTTCATTTCGGATTGAGCTATTGTGGATATCCCGCTATCCGGAGCGAGATTCACCTGGTCAAACCTTCAAGATATTACTTCTCTTAGGCGACTCAACAGATTTCTCTGCAATGTGGAGTGGCTGAATATTTTCCCTGGGGCCATAGTAGATGGTTTGGCCCGGGCAGTCTCCAATCACCGGCCAATTCTGCTATCCAGCGAGTCGTGGCCACGTGGGCCATCACCGTTCAGATTCGAGAATATGTGGCTTTTAGATGAGAATTTTATGGCTTTGGTACCTTCATGGTGGAATGAAACGAACCCAACTGGGACAGTTGCGTATAGGTTCACATCCAGACTTCAACACACTAAAGAAAAAATAAATGGTTGGAACAAAGGGGTATCTAGTCAGATGCTGGTCAACAAAGAGAAGTTACTTTTGAGGCTAAAGGAACTTGACAATCTGGAAGAAAATAGAAGGCTGGAGGATGAGAGAGAGGAAAGATATAGGATTAAGCAGGAATTCAACAAGATTTGTATGGCGGAAGAGACTCATTGGAAACAAAAATCAAAGGTAAAGTGGCTCAAGGAGGGTGATTCCAACACCAAATACTTCCATGCAATAGCCAACGCGCGAAACAAATCTAAGTATTTGGGTAGAATCGTGGCTGATGGGGTGTCCTACTCGGGGGAAGAACAGATCAGGGAACACATCGTCGCATTTTACAAAAGGTTGTACTCTGATGAAAGATTGTGCCGACCTGGTTTAGACGGGATTCATTTTCGATCCAGCTCTGAAGATGAGCGCACGAATTTGGAAATACAATTTAGTGAAGAGGAGGTTTGGTGAGTTATCAAATTCGGGGGAAAGAACAAGGCGTCGGGTCCCAATGGTTTTACCATGGAATTCTTCCGTTGTTTTTCGATGTTTTTAAAATCGGATCTGATGGAAGTTTTGTATGAGTTCCACAACTCCGGATTCATAGGGTGTAATCTTAATTCCACGTTCATTACCCTTATCCCCAAAAGGGAGGGAGTTGATAACACCTCGGACTTCCGACCTATTTGTCTTATCAACTGCCTCTACAAGATTATCGCCAACATTCTCGTAAATAGAATTCAACCGGTCCTGTGCAAGATTATTTCCAACAATCAGAGCGCTTTCGTTCGGGGAAGGCAGTTAGTGGACTTGGTGGCGGTGACCCAAGAGACTATTCACTCGACTCATCGTGATCGTCGGCCGACGGCTCTTTGGAAGGTGGATATGGAAAAAACGTACGACCGTGTAAGTTGGGAATGCATTGACTATATGCTTGAAAGAATGGGTTTCAGCGCTACCTGGAGAAAATGGTTAAGGGAGTGTTATTCGTCAACTTGGTTCTCAATTTTGATAAATGGTACCCCAGCTGGGTACTTTAAGAGTTCGAGGGGGATTCGGCAAGGAGACCCTCTCTCCCCTTTTTTATTCAACATCGTCGGTGAAGCTCTAGCTGGGCTGATTGGGCGTGGGAAAGACTTAAACCTGATTACCGGTATACAGGTGGGAACCAATGATCAGTATATCTCTCACCTCCAATACGCTGATGACACGCTAATTTTTGGGAAAGCTGATGTGGTGGAGTTCAGATCACTGTTTGAGATACTTACAATACATGAGGCGGTCTCTGGACAGCGAATCAACCTGGTCAAATCAGCTATCACGGGAATTAGGATCGACGAGCAGTTGTTGACAAAGTTAACACAAGTGGTGAATTGTGGTACCGAGAAGTTACCAATCAAATACCTCGGGTTACCCCTCGGTTTGAGGCTTCCATCTAAGAGGGATTAGGAATCGGTTGTCCAAAGATTTGAGCAGCGGTTGGCTTCGTGGAAAGGTAAGCTCCTCAACAGCGTCGGCCGTCTTGTACTTATTAAATCGATACTTGTGACGTTGCCTACTTTCTACATGACTACGTTCAAATGTCCGATGGTTGTCATCAATCGGCTGGAGCAGATTCAACGAAATTTCTTGTGGGAGGGGGCGGGCCGGACAAGCGTTATCACCTGTTTAACTGGGATACATGCCAACTACCAGTCAGCTGTGGTGGCCTGAGCATCCGCAGCCTGAAATGGACCAACATTGCTCTCCTGGGTAAATGGTTTTGGCGAGCGGAAAGAAGGGAAGAAAATGATAATATTTGGTTGGACCTGATGGTGGAGAAATACGGGTACGTCGAGGGGAATTGGGGTGTATGTACTAAGCCGCAGAGAGGTGCATCTATATGGTGGAAAAGTATTTGTAGTACCTAGCCCCTGTTTGCCAGAGGTGTGCGTTACAGTTGGGGATGTGGCTCTCGTATTCGGTTCTGGAAGGATCCGTGGGTGGATGACTATACACTCAAGTCCTCCTTCCCGGATATTTTCGCCATCTCTATTAATCCTAGAGGGAAGATTGCTGATTATGTGTCAGAAAATCAGGTTGGCCGGCTGTGGAATGTGACCACAAGACGTCTGCTGAGTGGAGCTGAGATGGCATCGTTCTCACAACTTCTACACAGGCTATACTAGGTGCAGAGACCCCCGCAAGGGCAAAACCAGCGGGATTGTACTCCAAGCAAAGATGGTATTTTCAGCGTCAAATCATACTACAAGATGCTCACTCGTCGCCCGTTGATCAGTTTTCTTGGCACAACTCTGTGGAAGGCTAACATACCTTCAAGAGTTAAATTCTTCGCGTGGTCTACTTTCAAGGAAAAGATCCTAACGGTGGACCAGCTTATCCGGCGAGGAAAGCTTCTTCCTAATCGTTGTGTCATGTGCACAAATAGAGAGGAGTTTGCTGCTCATCTACTGTTGCATTGTGATGTGGCTCACGATGTTTGGAACGTGGTCATCCACTCATTCGGTATGGTTTGGGTTATGTCGGCATCGCCTTACACCCAATATTTGATGTGGGAGTTCTTTAAGTTGGGGGGACAGAAGGATAGATACTGGAGGGCGGCCTTGTTTGCCGTCTATTGAAATTTATGACGCGAACGGAATCTTCGCATCTTTGAGAACAAAAGTCGCCCGGTGGGGATAATTTTGAAGTCAATCAGAGATCTAGTGTGGTTTTGGGCTGCTAGAGGAGAGAGGGAGCTGAGTGACGACCTGTATACATGGGATCCGGGGTAACATGTATAAGCAATAGGCCTCTCGATCCTTGATGCTTTTTCATTTTTCCGATTTTTGATGCTTGTGTCGGTGTATTGTCCTTTGCCAGCGTCTTGTTGATTTCAATATATTCCACATTACTGATAAAAAAAAAAAAAGTATCTGTGAAAGTCAACCATGCCTACCGCAGCGTGATGTCTTCAAGATTGCCAATTGGTGTGGCTACAAGATATAAGCCAGATTTCAAAGGACCCTGCAAAATTATGAAGTCATTGAACATCACTAGATGATGAAGATATTTCAAAAACAAACATTCTATATTTTAGTTACCAAATTTCAAAGGGTCATACAAACAACAAAGAATTTCCTTTTTCCCCACATCAATATAGAACCATAAAGTTGCCAAGCCGTATCAACATAAGAAAACACATCTTAAATATCTTTTACTTTATGAAATCCAATTATGCCTTTAATCAGAATCATAAACAACAAGCATAGAACTCTTCTCAATGAAATGTATACCCCCTAGATACACTAAGAAGTACGAAGCAAGAAGTAAGAAGCTAAGTGAAGCAACGGTTCCGATGTGACTCTAAATTAGGATCACAAGGACCTTACTGTCTTTTTCTTTTTTCTTTTTTTTATACGGCCATTCAGCCAAGACAACCTCGAGAACCGAGGAGCAGGCACGCATACACATGTGACAGTTGCGGAGCAGTGTGGGGGAGCACCAACTATAGTGGTGAGGGTTAACTAATAGAACCCAACCCACACCTTGTAAAGACAAGGGTGGGAAACAGCGTGGAGGACGAGAATCAAACCCAGAACCTACTCCCTCACATTGGAGGGACGGTACCAACTGGGCTAATGCCTCTTTGGTACAAGGACCTTACCATCTAAAATATGATAATGTGGTTCTCTTAGAATCCAGTCATAACTCATTGATCCTTTCCAAGATCAGATGAAATTTATGAAGCACATTTTAACCACTAAATCCCATAAAAAGCCACTTTCCACATTTTCAAAGGCACCAAAACCTGTGAGAGAACTTTTGATGGGGTTCTATGGTTAAAATGTGTCATGAATGATGATCTTTTAACATCCCATAAATCCTTTCAAGATATTCTTACTTCAACATTACATATCAAGCCACCTTACACCATAGCACTACACTACTATTGTATTCCCACAAACATACAACTGAATGTTAAGTGTTGAACTCTTAAGATCTTCTAAGATACCATGCTACCAGCAAGGGATTATGTTCCCTATAGATATCATCGTCATGTACCATATATGTGGGGTCCGCTTTATGACTCTCTTTTTTTCAGTAAAAACATTATAATCTTATTAATAAATAATGAAAAATACAGCAGATCAAAGCAGCCAAGCAAGGAGCTCAGCCAGAAGAAAAGAGGGAAAAAAAAAAAGAAGAAAAAACGAAATAAACTATCTCGCCACTCCTACAAGCGTGGAGCTACACTACTATTGTATTCCCACAAACATACAACTGAATGTTAAGTGTTGAACTCTAAGATCTTCTAAGATACCATGCTACCAGCAAGGGATTATGTTCCCTATAGATATCATCGTCATGTACCATATATGTGGGGTCCACTTTATGACTCTTTTTTTTCAGTAAAAACACTATAATCTTATTAATAAATAATAAAAAATACAGCGGATCAAAGCAGCCAAGCAAGGAGCTCAGCCAGAAGAAAAGAGGAAAAAAAAAGAAGAAAAAACGAAATAAACTATCTTGCCACTCCTACAAGCGTGGAGCTCAGCTTTATGACTTCTATCTCTCTATAGTTCATTAATAATATTTAGGGCCAAACTGTTTATCACTACACAATCTTCATGTCACTTATTATTATTTCCCCCCTAATCTGTGGTGGTTTTCCTTTCCCCTTCTTCGTCCTTATGCTTGCATCCATTTACCAAATTCCGTTACTTAATCACGAATTTTTTGTCTAACATCTCTTCAGTCAATATATAATGAGATATCCAGTCTCCACTAAAGCCTAAAATAATCGACAAAAGTGATGAGTTTTTTTGTTCAATTACATTACGACTTATTCAATAAGTCATTGTCAATCCTACTTTTCACAAACTTTGCACATAAACCACAAAGTCAGATTTGAGCAAATTATATGCAAACTTATTTTGTGGTTTTTAAGAAATAATAATGGTTTTATCATTAAAAACCTAAAGGGCTTAAGAAATGAAAACGTATAAGGGTTTTAAATTTAAAAACATGGGGGTTTAATAAAGACAAAAAACCTAAAAGAAGCAGGGCTCTTAAACTAAAACCCAAGGTTTGAAAAATAAAAAACCCTATGTTTTAATAAAACAAGCGTCCTCCTCTTGCTTCTTTACACAGATATTTGGAGGAAAGAACACAAAGAGGAAATAGATGAAAGGTTTCCCGCTGTTCTTTGTTCAATTTAAAATGCAAACCCATTTTTTATTGCTTCTTTCTTCTTGTTCTCCTCCTTTAATTTTTTCTTCAGTGAAACCCTAATCTTTGCTGATGACACCTCTTTAATCATTACTGTTTAAATTGTTTTTAGTGAAACCTGAATATTTTCTCCTCTGCTTAATGAAGCATATTATTCACCAAGATTGACACTCCTCACCTTTGTTTTACCGCCTTTTATGCCTTCTTTAATCCTTGTTTTTTAAGTGTTTTTAATTCACTTTGTTTCCTTTATTTTTGTAAAAGGCTTACAGCCCTTTTGTAAATTGTAAATGATTAATGGGGCATCAATGGTATCAATCTTATGAAGGACAACTTTTTCAAATGGTAGGGCTCCTGAATACATGGGAAAGTCACCTTTTGACAGAAGAATAAGATATTAATAAGCTTGATAATCTTACTAGTCAGTGAGGAGAGTCAATCCTTCTCGTAAAAGGCTTACTGCTATTTGTAAAAGGTTTATTACTGTGATTTAAATATTAATCTAATATCAGTCAAGACACTTTATAATCTAATATTAATCTCTTCTTTGATATTGATCTAATCTCTTCTTTGATATTGATCTAGGTGCATAACTACGGTTTTGATATCTAATAAAACATTTTAGATACATTACTATGGTTTTGATTTAGGGTATAATAGGAGTTTTGATTATTTTGGGGTGGTGCATTTATTTGACTCATGAGGTTTTGGTTTCCATTGTTCTTCTTTCTAGTTCATTTACTCGTTTCTCTTCTTCCTAGCTTGATTGCATAGTTATCAAATCATTTCTCTTAAGAGTTTGTATTAGGTACACAATTCGTGAGCCGTTGACGCTACATGGACCAATCTCAGTCCATCTACATAGTCAAAAGTGTAACTACATGGATTTCACAAATGTCAAATATTTGTGTACATTCCGAAGTTTATTTGTGCAGATGGACTGAGATTAGTTATAGTGCCTCTCGAGCATTACGCATTTCGTGTTCCTAATACAAACTCTTTTTTGTTTCTCGTATGCATGTCTTGTAATCATATCTAGTTTGCAAATTGCTACTCCTTTGTGACTTCCTCACCAAGTTTCTCTTCTCATATTTATATATAAACATGTTGAATGCCTCGTACAATGTAATTTTGAAATATTTAAATGAAACAGAAGTCTCTAAGTTGTTTTTTGTAAAAGGTGTGCGTATCATGACCTTTCTTCTATCTTCAATCTTCTCTTGGGTGTATAGTTACTTTAAACTACATCTTTTCAGAGTCTAATTCTCGGGTGTATGAATTAAGCATCCCTCCCAAATCACATCATTATCAAACAACATGCATCACAAACAATTAACTTAAACATAGTCAAAAAATTCAATTACTCTCCACTTGTAAGCACTGCGTTTAACCAACCAAATCCCATACATGAAATGCCCCTTGATCATGATGGATTCACTCAAAAAAAAACTTAAAGACACTAGAGTCCCCTTGATTAATAATCTATGGCGAACAAACATCCATTAAAGCCACCAAAATCTCTCTCTCTCTCTCTCTCTCTCTCTCTCTCTCTCTCTCTCTCTCTCTCTCTCTCTCTCTCTCTCTCTCTCTCTCTCTCTATATATATATATATATATATATATATATATATATATATATATATATATATAAAGATCATATTTCTTGACAATCCCCTTGATTAATAATCTATGGCGAACAAACATCCATCCAAGCCACCAAAATTACAGCTACATGCCTCTCTATCCAAGTCAACAAAGCATTCAGATTTTTTCTTTTGCTCGGTAATATGAAGCTATATTCTTTCCAATATAAATGCCTCATTTACCACAATTCTGCAACTATATATATATATAGGAAGTCGGTTCCCTAGGACGTGGTTGTAGGGTTGAGTGTTGCGGCAACTTGTCCAATAATGATGAGGTACCATCTACAGGAAATTTTTTTTTATAAAAAACATAATTTCACCATTGAATATTGGGTCAAAGTTGGAAAAAATTCAATGCACTAAGTTCGTTGGTTGAATCAAGATATTTGACTTGTGATTTTAAGGGTAAAAAAGTCTAAAAATCATTTTTTTTAAAACCCTAGAGGAATGCGTGAACTCTAAGGGGAACGGATGTCATTTTAGGGTTTATGTGTCACATGGCAACCCAAATGAACCGCGTCGTAGGGTTCAAACCCTACAACCATGTCCTAGGGAGTTATTTTCCATAAGAAAATTTCACCAAGCCTCCATTATTCTCCATAGTTTCAAGGGGAGACAAAAAGAGAGTTTTAAAGGGAGGTGACTTCCTCACCACAGTTAAACAGATGACTATCCACTTCTTAGCCACGTGGAACACATGTACGATCAATTAAAGTAGTCCATCTAGCAGTCAATCATCAACACATGTCTCAGCCAAAAAATCACATCTATTCAACGATTTGAACCATTCAAATGCTGAACTTCAATTTTGACTGGGCAAAAAATATGAACTACCATCCATTTTAGAGTACATAGAACGGACAGCTCAGATCCACCAATGAGTATTGGACGGTCATGTCATTTTCCGTAAAGAGGTTGTCATATATACTTTTAAAAGGGCATGACCCATTTCGAGTATTCAACATTGTAGATACCAAAATCAGCATTTTTATGAAATAAACCTGGATTTAAACGAATTTCTTTCATAAAAACGTCGGAACTCGTTTAAAACGCGATCTTTTGAATAAAACTTTTCCTTTTTTGAAAAGCGCGTGATTTAACATTTTAAATGTGTTTTTTACGAATTTTTCTTGAAACTTTCCTTATATTTATCAAAAAAATATTTTTTTTTTCATCACTTGTCCCAAATGTTTTCCCATTCTTTTATCGAATTTCACCAGTTTTTCCCTTTTTTCGTGTTTTTTTTCCTTGCCATTTTTTTCCGGAATCCTCCAATTTCTGAATTCTACCCTCTACATATGTAGATCGGAAAATGCAAAATTGGCTTGGAAATTGGTGGTTGAAATACAGAGACAAGGGAAAATTCCGTCATTTTCCCCATACCCAAACACACCCTAAGAGAAAATATTGCTAACAGAGAGAGAAATTAGATGGTTTCTATTAAATGTAAAGAAATAATCACCATTTTAGAAGATTCAACATTAGGAAATTGCTCTGCAACGTGGGCGGCTTTTTCTGAAGAGAAGCGAGGAAGGAACGTGAAACTAGGGCTTAGGGGAAGGAGAAAAGGAGAAGGAAAGAGAAGATTAAGAGATTTGATGGTGCGAGAAGCCACTTTTGGAAACCCTAAAGGGCGTGAAAGGGCGGGAAAACGAAGCATTTGAGGCAGATGTGAGGAGCACACAAGGGGTATGATTGATTCTCCGCATTCACCGTTGGTGCGTTACTAATAAGTGCCCTTAATCATCTCAAAAAACAGAAACAAAAAAAGTGTCCTTCCTCCTTAACCCCCTACTAGAGGTGCTGATTCGGTTAACTGAACAGAAACCGAAATTTCTGTTTAAGGTTCGATTTCTGCAAAACCGAACCCAAACCGAAACATCTCAGTTTTGGTTTCGCTTAACCAAATTTTTCAACTCTCAAACTGAAATTGAACCAGTCCGATTTCGGTTTTGGTCGGTTCAGTTTTCAGTTTTTCTTCATAATTTTTTTGGTTTTTTCATTTTCCGATTTTTTTGGGGGTTTTTTTTTTTTGTTTTGTCACCCTGCCCAGCCGGTTTTCAGTTTTAAGGTACCGAAACCAAACCTGCCAGAATTGGTTCAGTTTGGTTTTAGTTTTCAATTGGTTTCGGTCCGGTTAGGTCCGATCGGTTTCGGGTTCAAATCTGCACCCCTACATGTTAAATATTTTTTGTAAACATCTTTTTCACTTACTTGACCGCATGATATGTCCAATAAAAGGGTGGCAATGGGCCTGGTAGCCTACTCAACCCGTTAGGCCCAACCTATTTTAAAGTGGGCTTGGGTTTAATCATAAAGTACTTTTATTTTCACCCACCGAATCTTTAAGTTTACCCACGCTCTCACGTTCAAGAATTATAATGGTCCGCTTAGCCCATAAAATCGTGTCGATGATTCACCCACCCATTTGTTTGGTTCCACCCACTTAATCGGAAAAAAAATATAAACAATCGACTTCTTCCTCTGCTCTCGCTCCAAAAGCAATTTGGAAACTGCAGCCTTCTTCTTCCTTCGATCTCCTTCTTCCTTTGATCTTCCTTCAGTACATCCATGAGCGCTTTCATCTTCCTCGCGCGGATTTAGGGTTTAGGTTTTATCGCCATTAGATAGAACAACCTGTTTCGCGTCATCGGAAAGACCTAGAATGGATTCTAGAGACTCGGATGATCCATTTGAAGAGGCCTATGATGATGATTTGGAGTTGACATAACTTTCTCATACACACTCAGAACCTCCTCATCAAGTAATTTACTTTTTTCTATTTCATTTCTTCATTTTTGTATGAATTTTTGTTAGGGTTCATTTGAATGGCCCTAATCTTTTAGAAAAAAATTGGTATGTTCGTAATAAACCCATTCTCAGTGTTAAATAATTTGTTCGTAATGAACTCATTCTCAGTGTTTATAATGAACTCATTCCCAGTATTCATAATGAACCTATTCGCGGTGTTCATAATTTTGTATATTGGTTGTTCACAATCTTACGACGAATAAAAATATCTATTATAGAACAAACCCGATTTTGTATATTGGTTGAAATTTCCATAGCAAAATTTATGAAAAATATTGATTGATAATGTATTTTGTGGTTGTTCACAAAAATATTCATCTTACGAAACAAACCAATATACTTCCCTTGCGCATCACTTTTGGGTATTAGTTGATCTATTATCGATCTAAACAACCAATATACGAAATTGTGAACAAAAATCATTGTCGTAAGATTAGCAAGAATGGGTTCATTACGAATGAACTATAAAATTGTGACATTGTGACCACTGAGAATCGGTTCATCAAGAACAACCGAGAATGGGCTCATTAAGAACAACCAATATACAAAATTCTATCAGGGTTTGTTCTATAAGAACTCATGTTATGAAAAAAATAGCATTGCATATGAAATTATCTAAAAAGAAATAGGTTAAAAGTATGGTTTAATATATTTGTTCTTTAGATTAGTATACATTTTTCACCGATGTTATGCATTTGTGTTCAGGGTGTAGATGATGGTCAATCACTAAATATAGACCTTACGTTGACTATGATCACAAATCAGGTAAATTTACCGACTTTATGCATTTGTGTTTAGGGTTAACATCTATACGATTGAAAATTGATTTATCTCTTTCACTAAGCATATGTAGCTATTTAGTACCGCAACGAAATGATAGATTGGGATCGAGAAGCTACATTTAGAGCGGAGACCGTGCTTACAATACAGAGGTCCGATCATGGCTTTCAAGGCCGAAGTGCAAGGGTTAGGTTGGCCTGTGAGAGAGGAGACAATTTTCATTATCGTAACAACGGCCAATCGAAAACAAATACAATGAGGAAGACTTTCACCAAAAAGTTAGGATGTCTGCTATTATTACGAAGAACGAAGATTAAGCAAGAAGGGAAAGCAGTGTGGAAGTTAGAGGTGTTGTGCGGAGGTGATACGATTCTGTCGCGGGTTGGGCATCACATTTTGCGGAACAACATCAGGCTTTCAACTCTCAAAACGATGATGACAGAGTTATTGATCAACCTTCAAAACTATACAAATTAGACCCTAATCTCGGCATTGCTAGGCCTCAATTGATTACCTTTAGTGTAAGATGTTGTGCAGCAGGTTTTGAAGAGCAAAAAAGCAAGAAAATGGTTAAAAGAATAAAAAAGAGAAGATCCGGAATCCATAGCTGAAAACAGAGGACAAAACATAGTTTATCAGATAAAACTATCAAAATTGACCAGTCGAGATTGGAATTCGATCGGTTAAAATAGCGCAACAGCAGAGAAGAAAAAGGAAAGGACAGAAACTGCTGAACTGGACCGGTCAAGAGTCATTTTCGACTGGTCAAAAGAAAGAAAGCTCCAGAAACCTCAAACTGGACCGGTCGAGAGTTGAAATTGATCGGTCGAAAAGAGGCAGTGAAAGAGTTAAAAGAGAGAGAGAGAAAAGAAAATAAATTAGACTAGTCGAAATTAAATTCTACTAGTCGAAATCATAAGAGCTTCAAAAAAACAAACTGGACCGGTCGAAGTCCAAATTTGACAGGTAGAAATCAAGCAGCATGAGAGTTATCACGCGATGCTGAGAAGAATAGTGAGCTCGACCAGTTGAAATCCATTTTCGACCGGGCGAAATGAGTTTCTTTTACAATTTTTCGGCGCGACAGGTTGTGCTATGTTGGATCCCGAGAGTCCAAGATCTTCTTCCTCCCTAGCTGATTTTTTGGGCGGTTAGAGATTACTTGCCATGTTTAAATATTGTACTAGCGACTTATGATTTTATAAATAAGGACCCTAGGGTTAGGATTAAGAGATCCGTCTTAGTTTACATTTGTTTATAGGTTTTTGCTTTCTAGTTTTCTTAGTTTTCATATTTGAGAGATTGGTGAGTTTGAGAGCATTGCAATCATCGTTCTATGAGCGATTCAACAATGATGAAGATCATTGCAACGATGCGCAACTAAAACTCTCAAAGTATGGGATTCCTTGTACAATCAAAGTTGAGTATGCAATTTAATTTCTATTTCTTTTCTAATTTGAAGTTTCTATGGTAATGATTGCATGATTGAGATCTATTCTATTATGATAGATAGTTTTGAATTATTTTAATTCTGTTTTTGATAATTCTAATGGCCTTGTAGGGATTAGAATTAGAATCAATAGGATACACGCCTTCGAACTAGTTAGTCTAGTTTGATAGGTTTCGTGCAATGATGTTTACGGATTGGATCCCTAGAGATTAGACGGATCATATCGTCCCAATTGGTTCATGACTATGATTAGGATCTGATATTTTTACCTAGCTTTAGCATGTAGCGAAAAGAAGGTTGATTACCTAGAATTCGGATTATTATAGAAATAGGATACGAGTTATTTACCAATCTGCAATAAGAGGGATCTCAGGTTATTTTTCTCACTATTTTCTAAATTTGTTTCATGTGCTTTTCTAGATAACTTAATTAGAGTTTTTCCTTTTTATAAACACCTCTTTTAATCAAGGTTGTAGTTAGAATAAATGACTCATCCATGTGGTTTGACACCCTTGTACTCGCCTTAGTTCCACGAACTTGTGCACTTGCAAGGTTTCAGATATTAAACGATCAAGTTTTTGGCACCGCTGCTGGGGACTACAGCTTTAATTAAATTACTGCCTTTTAGTTAGGATTAAATTAATAATTATTTTAATAATAGTTTTATTTGTGTTCTACTTTACAGATTTGGAGATTGAGGTTCAAGTCCACTGGAGCTTCACAAGGGATTCCCGCGAGACGCAAAGGTATGTATCTCTGTTTTCTATTTTAGTATATGCCAAGGTTGAGGTTGCAATTTTCCTCCTTAGAGCGACTCGACCTTGAGATTGAGAGGACTTGTCGGCACATACGTGCTAGTTCGTGCTCCTCTCAACAAGTAATCAATTTTGACCGGACCAACCATCCAATTCTTCCTCCAATTTGATTTAATATGACGGAAGAGGAATTGTCGATGGCTAAAACATTGAGGGAGTATGATACTCTGTCGACTCTTTCATCTCTCTCATGTATCCGGCTTCCCACAGCCACCGGTAATGGGACCTTTGAGATTAAGCCCAACTTTATTCAAATGCTTCCAAACTATCATGGACTTAGTCACGAGGATCCCTACAAGGATTTGT
Organism: Chloranthus sessilifolius; assembly: GCA_021018995.1. Lineage (NCBI taxonomy): Eukaryota > Viridiplantae > Streptophyta > Magnoliopsida > Chloranthales > Chloranthaceae > Chloranthus > Chloranthus sessilifolius. The sequence continues at coordinate 119,215,558 of CM037584.1, read as the reverse complement.
TTGACTTTATGGAAGTGTGCACCATTTTTTAAATCACCACTCTCACAGAGGTGACCACTTGTAACGACCCCGAAATTTTCAACCCGAAACATATAAAAATTCCCTGATTGCTAGATCATAGATCATAATCTAATTACAGAGATTCTTTAGTATCAATAGAAAACAAGTCATTAGATAAAAGCTATTGCAGATATGTCCATAATGAAAGCTTAAAAGAAAAGTAAAACCACCGATGACGGTCGTTCATCACACAAACAATGGTGCATAACATCCATAACAATATTAATAGGTTCAAAAGTTCATTTAACTATACCAAATCTAAGTGTCTAAAGAAATCTGTGAATAAAACTGCTTAGGAGGAAGATCTGCCTCGTCCACTAGTATGAATTCTGGATCTTCTTCTAACTCAGGGTCCGAAACTACTTCAGTACCTGTGAACATAGTGTCGGGGTGAGCTAACAGTCTAAGCTCAATAGGGTAGTGCAATACACAATTATATTTCATATGATCAAAACATAGTTTCAATGATAAATTTGAAGTAGTTGCTTAAATGACAAAACATAATTTCTAAGGTGCAAAGAGCAAAACACATATTCATAATGATTTTCATGCAAGATTTAATGAGACTAATCCTTAGGGTTCACATGCAGTTCCTTATTCAATGTAGATCTTAATTCCATAATTTAAATAATCTCTAGATCACGAATATAGCGCTAGAGCCAAAGTTAAAACCGATGAGAATCCTAACCATTGTCGTTCTAAGAATAATTTTCCAAAGTGCCCAAGCCCCTGCTTTGTGAGGGATACTTGTACGGTCTAAAGGTATCGAAACACAGGATTCGTTCCACATGAATCTCTATAAATCACATGCAAATTTCTATCACATAATTTAATGTTCATGGTTCATAATTCAAGGTCCAAGGAGGCCAAAGGGTTCTAAAGTTCAAAATTTGATTCAAAGGTTTCAATATTCAGTTTTAATTCAATATACGAAATCTAATGCAGAAATAAATATTAAACGTGTGATTATTCAGATGCAAAAGTTTTATGATTCAAAGTAAATTCCAATGTGCAATATTCAAAATAATTCTCAGTTTCGATGCAATAATTTCAATGGGTTCAATGCTAATTTTCAGATATTTATTTCGAGAATATCACTAAAGCCATGGATCAAAATCAAAATATAATTATACAGTGAATTTCCCCTACCTTGATTTCGAAGATTGTACGGTTCAGAACGAGATATCCTCCTTGCTATAGGTCTGATTCTCCCTTCAATGGTCCATGTATAATTTACACATAAAGGAATAAATTACTAAATGTTCAGAATCAGATGACTTAATTGTATAAAAATATTCTTGATTTTCAATGTTCACAGCAAGTTGTGGTTGCAAACACAAAATTATACACTATTTCGGTATCCACAACGATCTATCATATATATCACAGCGAGCTGTGGATACTTTTATGCCATTGGATGCATCATCTCGAGCTACTCCAAAACGATATATTATAATGGTCAATCGAAGTTTTCTATCAAAAGTTATGGCTATCAGAAGACATCGATACTGATTTTCTTCTAGTGACAGCGAGCTGTGGGTTTATCACAACACGCTGTGACCTATGACAGCGCACTGTGGTCTTTATGATAGCGCGCCGTGACTGCTTTCAAGCCCATTAAATGTATCATCTTGAGCTACCCCAAAATGATATATTATAACGATAAATCAGACTTTTCTATCAAAAGTTATGGGTATATTACCTTTGAAGCGTGAACTACTAGTCGACGATGATCTATCGACTTTCCGCGCACTCGCTTGAGTTCTCTTCTTCCTCTTGATCGCAGATCAAAGTGTCTTAATGGCTTTAGAGAGGTTGAAGAAGAAGAAGAAGAAGCTAGGATTTTTTCCTTAAGAGAATTATGAAATTATGAAAAAGAGAAGAGGCTAGGTTCTTATTTAAAGAGAAAACTAAGTTTTCTCTTATGGTTCATTCTATTTAGAGTTTTAGAGGGTTTAGGAAATAGCCTTTCGAGAACTCTCAAATTTAGAATGTGTGCGTGAGTTACTTTTTCCCAACTCTTTGGCTAGTATTCGGTGTTAGGCTGGTACACCGAATATAGGTGTGTAGACTTTTGGTTTCAAGTCTAAAATAGAGCTTTTTGAAGTCTCTAGCAAGGTTTGATCCCTAGACCCATTGCTTAGAATTCAAGTCTCTTACCACTAGTGCTCTCTCAAAGCTTGTGTATTTATTTACACAATTATATACATGAGTCCTTCTTAGACCAAGGTGTGTAATTTTAAGTTTGAAATTATTTAGAAAATTAACGGTCGATATTATATGCCTTGTTAAGCATATACATCTACAGTGTGTGTATTAGAGTTTGAAAATTTATGGTGTTACACCACTCAACTATTTCCATTCTCTCTCAAAGATCGTGCAAAGCAGTGACTTAACTCTTTGCCTAAGGATTCGATTGTAAGTTGAAAAACTCTGCAATGTTTCTTACTAAGTACTTCCCAATTGGCAAGACAAATCAAATCCGGAAAGTAATTACTACTTTCCATCAAAATCCGGATGAACCGTTCCATGAGAGTTACTAAAAGCACTTGGTTGACTTAATGAGCTCTTGTAAAAGTGCCCTCACCACAAGGTACCTAATTGGCAAATAGTGCAGAGCTTCTATGAAGGACTGATCGAGCATAATCGGCACATGATAGATGCTTCTTATGGGGGTACATTCCTTCTAAAGACGACAGAAGATGTTTCGGAACTGTTTGAGAACTTAAGCGAGAACTCGATGCAACATGCTTCATTGAGTAAGACCGATCCTGAGGTTACATAGAATAAACCTCCTAAGCGAGGAGGGTTGTATGAACTGAAGCCAACGATGAATATTTCTACCAAAGTTGAGGCTTTGGAAAAGAAATTTGAGTCTATGTGCGAAACTGCACCCAATATCTCAAATAAGTGAAGCTTGTGGCATATGCCAAAGCCCCGCTCATATGGTACCCGATTGTCCGACTGTCCCTCTTTACCCTGAGTTTGTACAAGAGCATATCAATATGGCTAACTCCTATCAACATACTGAAAACGACTTTGGTAATTCATATAATTATGGTTGGAGGAACCATCCGAATCTATTATGGAGAAATAATATGGGCCAGGGAACGATTCAGCCTTTCCGATCAACATATGTATTTCAGCCAGGTTCTTCACAACCTCTTATGCAACCCCATGGGCAGCGACAATTCAAACCTCAAAGGAGTAGTAATTTCGAGGAGGCTATGCTGCAAGCCACACAAGGCTGGTAGCACTGGTAGCAACAGTCCCAACAACAAATGCAACTACTTCTCTCATACGCAATCGATTTATAAGCTAGAAACTCAAATTAGATAACTAGCTACTCGTTAAACAAGAGAGACAAGGGCCGATTACCTTCACAACCAGTGAACAATCCTAATGGTCAAGTAATGATGGGGGAAACTTCCTCTTCCCTTGAACCGCTATCAATTTGAAGCCTACATTGACCTCGTCGAGCTCCGTAATGCATCTTGGGAGGCAACCCAAGCTTTTTCTACATTTGTTTTTGTCACACCCCCAGCCCCTAGCCTTGCACGTCGGACGGCTCACGTGCCCTGCACGTTCTGATCCACAAGCCGAGTCGACACGACACACTTCAGTGTTCAATATAGAAAATTTTCTTCCAAATTAGAGGAAAAGTACAAAATTTATTTATTATAGAAAATCTCATTTTCTTAACCTGATAAGTTTCCAAATTCGATTATTCATTTATCAGGAAAGCGCGAGTTCCTTCGAAATTTCTACATATTGCATAAAAACACGTTAAAATAAAAGTAAGCACTGTTTCGACCAAATTAATTTCAAATGTTCGATATTTATACCGAGACCAATGATTTTATAAAATGATAAACCAAACTAGTCTTAAACAAAAGTAAAGCAATTGTACAAAGTCATAATCCAGTGTAAGTATCACGTGGTCCGTCCATGTATGTGCTGGGTCTTTTGAATTCTTTACCCCTCCATCTAGTTTTGTCCTTCTAATTTTTTTTCATGAAACAACGTAAGCAATGAAGCTTATTAAAGTACTAGCTAGATTTATCAATGCAATTTCAGTAAATTCTCATAATTCAGTCAATATTTTTAGTCAAATTTCATCAGTTGTCTATCCGATCAATGACATAATATTCATATATTTCAGTTCCAAATCTATCAATCTATCTAACAATGACTCATTAGGCACTAATGAGACAATGACGATATTGTTTAAGAATCCATTCGATACAAAGTGATCATTCAAATTCCTAATTTCAAGTGACATTCAATTATAAATTCAAATTACCAATATCAGTAAAGCAATGTCAAGTTCAATTTTTGATCATCTATTCTATCACGAATATCACAGTAACATATCAAATTCAATTACCAATCTATCATTCAAACAATATCATCAAGAAGTATTAGGTTGCTAAGTTGATTCATTTAATTAATTATTCAGATATGTGACAGCTCTATAAATCTACTCTGTCTTAACCTATTACAAGCGCACAATGAAAATCGCAGCACTAATATATGATCATTCCCACGAGGAAGTCTAGATCTAAAAACTTTCAATTTGTCTTTAAAAAATAAAGAATGATATTAAGCTAAAGTGCATAAAATAAATCTAAATTATCGTCCTTCCAGATTCTAATCATCAATTAGTCTCTTTTAGTCGTCGGATATTTATGAAATTAAAAATCATTACACTAATCTGCAGTCTTTCAGATCTTAGGGATCAATTAAAACCTATAATTCTGTAGATATTTAGGAAAAGGAAAATAGTTACACTAATCCTCAAATTCTCAACTTTAGTTGTTAATTAAAATCAAGAAAATTTGGATGTTTACAAAGCAGGAAAAATTGCATAAAAATAAATCTAAACTAATTTTGATCTTTAGATACCCCTTGTCTAAGAGTTCTTGTAATTGATCTTTCAATTCTTTCAACTTAGTTGGAGCCATCTTATAAGGTGCTTTAGATACTAGCTCCGTACCTGGGGCTAAGCCAATCGCAAACTCAACCTCTCAATCAGGTGGCAATCCCGACAACTCTTCAGGAAAAATATCTTGAAAATCATAAGCCACCGAAATTTCTGCTATAACGTTCTTCTCTTCCCGCTACTCCTATAAAAATGATAACTATCCACTACATCCATTTCTCATTATCCGTTCTGCACGAATCGTGGAGATGAACGGTACAAAGGTTGATCGTATGCCGAGAAACTTGAATGATCTACCCACATTTGGGCAAAAGGTAACCATCTTTCTCCGGTAATCAACATTCGCATCGTGAGTAGATAACCAGTCCATACCAAGGATTGCATCGAATCCTTGCATATCCAACATGATCAAATTAACTACTAATTCATGATCTACATAATCCTTGGCGGCAACTATAATTGATCGACAGACTGTGTCGGTACTAATTGTACTTCCCGTTGGGACTGATACTGCCAAAATAAAATCTAAGGTCTCGGGAACAACCTTCACTCTCATCGCAGACTGCGGCGTCACAAACGAGTAAGTTGGAGCTGACACAGGAATGGAATGGGAAGGTATGGTTGGTGGAGTGGGGATTGATGGAACCGGTGCAGGAATGGAAGAAGGTGGAACTGCTATTGCTGTGACTGTTAAAATTGGCACAAGGGGTGCTACAGAAGGGGATGGAGTAGGTGTAGTAGTGGCCATGGCATGGCCTTCTCAAGTGGCTTCTATAGGAAGGGCTCCTGTAGAGGTGGCAGCAGCAGTGGTTGCCACATGCTCCTTCTTCTTTTTCTTATTCATCAGTGTCATACTGATGCTCCATTGCTTTTTTCCATACAAAACTGGTGGCAGCTCATCAGTGGGCTCCCCCATCTTCCAGATATAACCTTTCTTCTTGAGCAAGGCTGTGATCAGCCTGCTGTAGAGTAACCCTTTCAGCTTTTGCTTCTTCTGCACCTTGTTATGAGTGTCCTTCATTCCCTCAAATATCAATTTTGCAGCCTCAAAGCAATGCCCTTTTGAGAAGGAGTACAAGGTATCTATGATTGGGTGCCTCCTCTCTTATTAGTCACCAGCCACAAAGAAGTTCTTTCTTAATACAGTGTCCATGAAAAGTAAACTAGGGATGAAGTCACTTCTCATCACTGAGCCCCCAGATGCCTTCTTCCCTTGAGTCAATTGTTGGGCAATCACTGTGATTGAGGATTGATTGGGGCTCCCAAATTACAGGATGGGCCATATGATGCTGGGATGCCCAATGCCTGTGCAATGTTAGTTGAGTCCACAAGTGCATCAAAATCATCAATCAGGATTACCATCGTAGGATCCTTCCCCTCTGGTCCTCCCCCATATTCTTTCATTCTTATGTTTTGGTACCACAACCTCACCAATCTAGGGTAAACCAATTCTTCAAGAGGTTGTAGCAATGAGTCTAGGGAGGCCTTGGTCAGAAATTCAATGGCTTCCTTAGTGAAAAATGTCTTATCAAAGGCTGTCTCTAGTACTAGACTGAGGGTAGCCACAAAATCGTTAGGGGTGGTGAACGGGTTAGACTCAGGGGTTGCTCCCTTTCCTTTCTTCTGCTTTTGGATTTGACCTTTTTTGGCTCTTGAGTGTCAGTTCTGGATTTTTTCTGTGGGGCTGCTGATTCACCTAAAATAGATTTTCTCTTTGGATTTTCCACAGGAGCATCAGGGGCTGAGGATGAGGCTATCCTCTGTGACTTTCTAGTTGGAGTAGGGGGCTGGGTTTGGGCAGGACTAAGTAAGGTTTGTAGGGTTTCTCCAAAATCCGGGTTTTCAGCCATTGAACCCTACTTTCTGTGAAATCAATGCAAACCCTAGGTATCCCTAACAACTTGGCACACGATTGATCCAATAAATGGGCAACTACCCCCCAACAAAAAAAAAATGACTCAAGCCAGTTAAAATATTCCAAGAATTGAAGAGGTCTGAGAAGAAATTTCAAAACTTACCCAAAAACTAGGGTATTGTTGAAGACAGTGCACAGTGAATCAAATCAGGAGCTTCTTGGTGCACAATGTGTGGCTTAAGTAGCTCACAAAAATTATAGAGGCAACAGATAAATGGTGGAGCAGATGGTGCAGTGAAGAAGAAGGATGAAATATTGGTCGAGTGAGTGTGGTTGAGTGTTAGGGAAAATGGTTGGAATGAGAGAGTATGAACTGATCAATAGGTCATAAGCCTGATACCCGAGCTTCGAGAGGCTGGGTGCTCAGAATAATTGGCTCGAGAGGATCTCGAGCAGATAACATTTAAGCTCATTAGCCTGTCGAGCCCGTTTGCTGAAAATGTCAATTGCACGACAAGCTTGGTCTTCAGGTGAATTATCTCGAGAGGATGCCTTCTAGGTGCTTAATCCTATCGAGGCTTCAAGTGTGCTGACTCGAGGAGATGCTCGAGCAGCTATTTTTAAGCTTTGGAGCCTATCGAGGCTCACATGTTGGCTCGAGTATATGCATTTTAGGCACAGGAGCCTGTTGAGAAAGCCAATATGCACATACCCATTGCCTCTAGAGGGTGTCTGAAGGCTCCAGATCCTCTCGAGAAGGCCAAAAACACATCAGTTCACACTTGTGCTATCAAACACACTATCATACATTAAAGATCAATGGTTTATATTGTTAAACACAGACATCTACATATAACAGAAAATCATAAAATTGCTCACATCCTGATTTATCAACACAGACCACAAAAAAGAGCAATATTTACAGAAAATCAAAACACAAACCATAGCTATGATACATATGATACATGCTGGAGATCATACATCAGTAGGGGGTTCTTGAAAGTGAATGGTTTCAGAGGGCTCCACAATATTCTCAACACAAAGTTTGAGCCTCAGACCATTTATTTTCATGACCCTTCCAGAAACGGGGCCCATGATCTCAACAACATTAGATGGGAATGCATGAATTACAATATATGGCCCATCCCATTTGGATCTTAATTTACCTGAAAAGAACTTGAACTTTGAGTTGAAAAACCATTCCTTAGAAGGTTCTTGTCAACGAAGGCCTTGGCTTTCTCCTTGTAAATTTTAGAACTTGAATAGGCATCCAGCCATAGTTCTTCCAGCTCAGACAGCTGCAATTTCCTGTTCAAATAAGTAGGAGTTAGGTCCATGTTTAAATTTTTAATGGCCCAGTAGGTCCTGTGCTCTAACTCCACTAGGAGATAACAAACTTTTCCATAAACCAATCTGAATGGGGACATCCCTATGGGGGTCTTATAGGCTGTCCTATAAGCCCACAATGCATCACTCAATTTCAGAGACCAGCTCTTCCTGCCTGTCCTTATTGTTTTCTCCAGGATATGCTTGATTTCTCTATTAGAAATCTCCACTTGCCCATTGGTCTGTGGGTGGCATGAAGTGACAACACTATGTGCAACAACATACCTTTTGAGCAAGCTCTCAAAGTGTCTATTACAGAAATGGCTTCCCCCATCACTGATGATGGCTCTAGGGGTGCCAAATCTGGAGAATATATTTTCTTTTATAAACTTTAGGACAACTCTATGATCATTTGTCCTTGTGGATATAGCTTTCACCCACTTGAAAACATAGTCCACAACCATAAAAATGAAATTAAAACCTATGAAAGGAGGGAAAGGGCCCATGAAATCTATCCCCAAGACATCAAACAGCTCAACCACAAGGATGGGCTGCAATGCTATTGAATCCCTTTTTGATATTCCTCCCATCCTTTGACATCTCATGTAGGCCCTACAGTGCTCAAAAGCATCCTTGAACAAGGGTGGCCAATAGAAACCACACCGCAGTACCTTGGCTTCTGTCTTTTTCCCTCCAAAGTGCCCCCATAGGTATTTTCATGACACATGATCAGAATACCGTGGATTTCACTTTCAGGGATACACTTTCTGATCACCTGGGCTGCACAATATTTATAAAGGTAAGGATCCTCCCAGAAAAAATACTTGACTTGTGAAAAGAACAAGTCTTCGTCCATCTTGGACCAGTGGGAAGGGATCCTACCTACAACAAGGTAATTGACAATATTTTCAAACTTGGGCATAATTGACTTGATGGCAAACAATTGCTCATCCGGTAATGAATCCTTAAGTGGTGTTGCAGCACATTCTTCAATCACGATCCTAGATAAGTGGTCAGCATCTACATTCTCTACCCCTTTCTTAACCTTGATCTCAAGATCAAACTCCTGCAGAAGTAAGATCCATCTAATCTGCCTAGGTTTTGCATCCTTCTTTGTCAGCAAATATTTGAGGGCAGAGTGGTCAATGAAAATTATAATTTTAGACCCTAATAAATAAGGTCTAAACTTGTCCAAAGCAAACACCACAGCCAGAAGCTTTTTCTCAGTGGTTGTATAGTTCAGTTGAGCTTCTGTTAGTGTTCTGCTGGCATAGTAAACTACACATGGTAGTTTCTCTCTTCTCTGTCCCATAACAGCTCAAACAGTAAAATCAAATGCATCACACATCAGTTCAAAGGGTAGGGCATAATCAGGAGCTTGGATCACAGGGGCAGAGGTTAAACATTTCTTCAAAATCTCAAATGCATTCAAACATTCAGCATCAAACACAAATGACACATCTTGACAAAGCAAGTGGCACAGTGGTTTGGAGATCTTATTGAAATCTTTAATGAACCTTCTATATAAACTAGTATGTCCTAAAAATGATCGAATTTGTTTGATGGTTTTTGGTGGGGGAAAATGTAAAATCAAGTCAATCTTTGCCTTATCAACCTCTATGCCCTTATGGGATACCACATGGCCAAGCACAATTCCTTGGGTGACCATGAAGTGGCTTTTCTTCCAGCTCAAAATCAAGTTGGTTTCTTCACACCTTTGAAGCACAAGACAGAGACTGAAAAGTCATCTATAAAGATTTTCATAGACTGAAAAGTCATCCATGAAGATTTCCAAAAACTTATCAATTATATCAGAAAAAATGACATACACGCACCTTTGAAAAGTGGCAGGAGTATTGCATAATCCAAATGACATCCTTCTATAGGCAAAGGTGCCAAATGGACAGGTGAAAGTGGTCTTTTCCTTGTCTTGAGGATACACTAGTATCTGGTTGTAACCAGAATATCCATCAAGAAAGCAATAATAGGCTTTGCTTGCCAACTTGTCCAAAATCTGATCAATAAAAGGCAAAGGGAAGTGATCTTTTCTGGTATTGGAGTTAAATTTCCTGTAATCTATACAGACCCTCCAACTAGTGGTCTCTCTGATATGCATCAACTCTCCAGACTCATTCGGTATTACTGTGATGCAAGATTTCTTGGGGACCACCTAGATAGGTGACACCCACTAAGAATCAGAAATATGCTAAATGACCCCAGCATCAAGCAATTTGACAATTTCTTTCATGACTACTTCCTGTATGTGAGGGTTCAACTTTCTCTGCATTTCCCTAGAGGGTTTAGAACCTTCTTCCAAATATATTTTGTATATGCAAATAGATGGATCAATTCCTCCTAAATCAATAATTGTCCATCTAATGGCTTTCTTATTCTTCCTGAGGACACAAAGTAATTTCTCCTCCTGCTGCTCAGTGAGAGAGGAGGATATAATTACTGAAAATTTTTTATTTTACCCCAGGAATGCATATTTCAAAGATTCTGGCAGCTGCTTCAGCTCCAGATCTGGTGGGCTTTTCACAAAAGGCAGCAAAGGTGCCTTGGAGGGTTGAGGTAGGGGCAGCAAAGTAGGTCTCCATGTAGAGTGCTGCACTAGGCCCACTGGAGAATCCAATGTGTTCATTTCTTCAGCCACTAGAGCTGGTGTCTCTTCTCAACAACCTCAGTCCACACTTCTTCAAAATCATCTAATTCCTTATCTCAATCCAGTAGTCTGGGTAAGGTCTCTTCCACCAATTCTTCTATGACAATTACTGCAAAACAATTCTCATTGTCAAGTTGAGGCTGATTAGCAGTATTGTACACATGAAGCCTGACTTTCATGTTGCCAAAAGTGATTTCCATCACTCCAGACCTGCATTGAATGAAGCATTGACAATGGCCAGGAATGGCATACCCAAAATAACAAGTATGGGAGTGTTGCACTTGGTAGGCTCCATGTCTAAAACTAAAAAGTCAGCAGGGTAGAAAAATTTATCTACCCCCACTAGCACATCTTCAATAATTCCCATAGGTTTTCTCTCAGACTTGTCAACTAATTGGAGGACCACAGGTGTGGGCTTTAGCTCCCCCAAACCGAGCTTTCCATATATTGAGTATGGTAGCAGGTTGACACTAGCTCCCAAGTCCAGGAGAGCTCTTCCTATTTTGTGGTTACCTATGATACAGGGGATGGTAGGTACCCCTGGGTCTTGAAGCTTAGCTGGTGTGGTTATAGACAAAATAGATTTAACTTTCTTAGCTGTAAAAACTTTTTTAGACAGGTGGATCCTAGCTTTTCTCTTTTGGGTACACAAGTCCTTAAGGAACTTGGCATAGGCTGAGACCTGCCTGATGACATCAAGCAAAGGCAAATTGATTTTCACCTGCTTGAATGTCTCCATCATTTCCTCCATTTTTGTATTCCCCTTATCAAAAGGGGAAGGTCCATTGAAAGCTTAAGGAAATGGTAGGTGAGGTACTGCTGGTACCTCAGCTGTTTGGCTAGCATCCACATCAAGAATTCTTTTTATTTTTTTCCTTATGTTGGGGCTCAACAGCTACTCCATTATTGTCTTTTTGTTGCTCAACAGTATGAACTGAGTTCTCTTCCTCTGCACACTTCTTTTCCTCACAGCCTACTTAGTTATTCACCAATTTACCACTCCTTAAGGTGGTGATTGCCTTAGCTTCCTCATGAATTGAGGAACCTTCACCAATCATATATTATCTCTTGGGGTTGGTCATTGTTTGGCTTGACAGTCTACCCTCTTCTCTCTTAGTCAGAGTGTTTGAAATTTAACCTAGCTGGTCTTCAAATTTTTTAATACTCTGACTGTGGGAGTTCACAGTCTATGACAAGGAGCTGAGATTTTGTAGTGAGGACAAAACCTGCTTCTCAAAGGAGAGTGCTTTGGTCTGTGGTGGTGATGGCAAAGTCAAATGATTTGGTTGTGCCACAGGCTGAGAAAATTGTTATCTTTGTACATAACCTTGATTATACTGTTGGGCTAGTCTATAGGGCATTACCTGTTGCTGCTAGGGCTATTGAAAGTTTTCTTGTCTCCACCTCAAATTAGGGTGGTTCCTCCAAGGATACCCAACAAGCTACTGTCCATATGATTGGGCAACATTAGCATGCTTCATTACCAATTCAAGATATTATCCAGCTGATGGATGGTCTAACAGTGAGTGTGTGGGTGATTGGCATATTAGACATGCCTCTTCAACCTGTGCAACAGTTTGGGGCTGCAACACACTCAACACTTTATCAAAATTTTTAGAAAAATTGCTTCTTTCCTCTCTAGGTCATTGTACACATTTAATTCATACAATTTTCCTTTGGAAGTGGGTTCTTTTACACCTATAGTAGCTGGCTCAATGTCATTTCTTGACAGAGACTCCTGCTGCATAGAGTTTTCACTTATCACATCAAATAAATCCCAGGCTTCCTCATCAGTTTTGCTGAGGTAAGTGTCACCACATGAAGCATCTACCATATCTCTACTCTTATAATCAATCCCTTGGTAAAAACTTTGCACAAGTTGCCAGTTGGAAGTTTGGTGGTGTGGGCACTGCCTGAATAATTCCTTAAATCTTTCCCAGGCTTCATGAAAATCTTCAGTTGGGAACTGAGCAAAAGAAATGGTGCTCTTTCTCAACTGACTGGTTTTGCTCATGGGAAAAAATTTAGCAAAAAACTGACGCTGTAGGGCATTCCAAGATGTTATGCTATTAGGTGGGAGCATGTTAAGCTAATTTCTAGCCTTATCCTTTAATGAAAAAGGAAAAAGCCTCATTTTAATGGCTTCATCTCCCAGTCCAACAATTTTAAATGTAGTACACAAGGAAAGAAACTCATCAATGTGCTTGTAAGGATCCTCTTTACTTAACCCATGAAAGGATGAAAACATTTGGATGGCCTGAGCTTTAATTTCATAATTACCCTCAGCTGTGGGGAATTGAATGCAAAAGGGGGATGAATATGCCCCTAGTGCATAGTAGTCTCTCAGAGGTCTAGGTTGCCCTCCCATCACTAATATTTCTATAGGTTCAACATGGGTATGTGCTGGTTGCCTAAGTCTAAGGACTCTTTCTATTTCAAGAATCAAAGGCTCTAACACAGGATTGAGTGACCTTCTACCTAGCATACAACACGCAACAAGTAAACAGTACTTACAACACACACAACAGAAAATATACAACAGATTAAAAGCAAAATAAAACACTACTATTGTAATAAAGAAAGCACAAGATGAAACTATAGCAAGGGAGAAAAAGATGCAAACTAAGGCAGATTTTTTTTTTTTTTGGCTCCAGTTGCAGCTATATGCTCCCCATTTGCTACTACTCCAGATCTGCACAAATCCTAAAAATACAACAGTAATTTATTCAAACAGATAAAATGCAGTACACAAATCTGAATAAGAACATAAAAAAAACCTTAGATCTACTACTTAGATCAAAGGATCCCCGACAACGACGCCAATAACTTGTTGGTTAAAATTATTTTATGCCTGTTGTGTTCTTATTATTAAAAATATGATAAAAAATATAACAGAAGTAAAGAAGGCTAAAACAACTAAAAAAGAGATGAAAATGGATTGAACACAATAGCAAGACAAACACACAGTCCTGCAAGATCTAGGGTTGTTGTAGTAAGTTTTAGATAAGTAAGGGTTTGTCCCACATGGATCAGTGATCTAAAACTAAAATATAGTAGATCTCCAGATCTGCTACAGATCTGGCATTTCTAAACCTAAATTAGGAAAGCAAGGTTAAGAGGGAGTTTTTAGGTGTCACAAAACTAAACTAAAAACAAAAATAAACAATAGTAAAAGAAAGGGGGTTTAGAGAAGGATGGAGATGGATTGGGAAAGTAAATTGAAAATGTGGGAAGTAAATAGCTAGGGGTTATTTTCACTAAAAAAGGCATGGCAAGGCAGAGCAAAGGTTGGATATGCAGTTGTCTTTCATTTGGCCACAAGCTCAAATGCAAGGTAGAACAATCCAACTCAACCCTGAGATATGGACTAGTCCTAGGGCTATATCTTGTCCACTTAAATGGTCACAAGATATCCCATGGATATACTCCAGTCATGGGGGTTAAAAGCCAGAACAAGATAATCACTGCGGCCACTATGTTTACAAGGCTACAAGCTCATACATTCATAGGTGCATACAATCTATAAGAATCTGAATGAAAAACACAAGAAAATTATAGATTGAATGGAGCAGTAAATACAACTTTCATTGCTAAAGAAACTTACAATGGTTTGCCCTCAAGGCAGCAGTCTCTACAAGACTCCAGACCCTTTACAAAGCTAATGCACAATCTTTTTATAGCTTATCTCAGCCCTAACTACTTCAAAGACTTAGCCCAATATGCTGAGCTAAGGAAAGAAGAAGAGAAAAAGATGACCTAACCCTAAAAATGACCTAAGGTAAGAGTATCCGCCTTGCTCTAGATGTCTCCTCCCAGATCCCTTTTTTTCTGCATCTTTACATGCGTTTATACAATCCCTAAAGTACCTATTTACATTGGCCAATCAGAGAAGAAGGGAATCAAGTTAGTTAGGATCCTACTGATGTGGCTTATTTTTAGCCAAGTATTGCCCCTAAACAGTTAGGAAAGCACAACACATTAGGAAATGTACCCTAGGTGTTGTAGAAGTTCCACAAATACCCTTGAAGTTCATAAATGCAAGTGGTGCCTGAGCCTCGAGTGGTTGAAGCTTCAGAACTGCTCGACAGGCTTATATGGCTTTGGAATATAAAACTCGAGTGGATCTCGAGTGGCTGAAGCTTGAATGGATAGAGCTGCTCGAGTGGTTGAAGCTTCAGGCATAAAAAATCGAGTGGTTCTTGAGTGGATAAGCTGCTCCTACATGGTTCTCGAGTCGCTGCCGACAGGTAGGATCTGAAGGTCTCGATAGGTTCTAGACACTGAGTTCTTTTGCAAAGGTTTCGGCAGTTGTTGCAAGGTAACTTTGAATCGCCGACAGATGTACTGCTTCAACTATAAAGTGCTCGAGAACTGCTCGAGATTGAATTTCTGGAGGTGCAATCTGCTCGAGCTGCTCGACAGGTGAACTGTGAAGACACAGAGCTGCTCGATAGCTCCTCGAGTGGTTACTACAGTAGTCACTGAACTGCTAGATAGCTTGGAATGCAACACTGATGTACTCGACAGCTGCTCGACTGTACTCAGCTTCTGCTTGAGGTCAAGGATCTGCTTCTCTGTTGCCTTGTCCACCCTGCTATTGTACTCCATTGAGTGTGGGACCCACGTCTCTTTCACTGTAGGGCTTCTAGGGCTCCAAGGGATGCTAAATAGCCCACATGGTGGGGACCACCATGGTGCATTCACTGTAATTCCCATAAGCTTCAAGGCTTGGCTCCAATTTCTTTCTTCTTGGCACTTATTATATGGATTGCTGCACTAAGCTATTATTTATTGCTGTCTACAAAAAATACACTTAAAAATTTATTATTAACAGCTCAAAGGTCTATTAAAGGTTAGGTTAGGAGGTTGAAAGTGGCAAAATTTAGAGATTAACAGGAAGTTGAAACCTTAATTCGTTACTCCGAATAAACCTGCAAAAGATTTAAGAAGTGATCAAAGAAAATTTAAAAAGATAAAGAAATATAAAAAAAGAGAGATAAATATTTTTTTTCTAAAACTAATATAAAATAAAATTAGTTTCCCCGGCAACGGCGCTAAAAACTTGATATGCTCTTTATGATGTTTTAATTAAGTCTTAACCTATTGCAAGCGCACAATGGAAATTGTAATACTAACATAGGATCGTTCCCACGAAGAAATGATTTATCTTATATTTTGTTATGCTGAAAACTCATATTTATCTTTAAGATCTTAAACTAATTGAGAAATATGAATAAAAGAATGGTTTCTTAAACTAATTTGCATAAAATAAATTCTAAATCCTCCTTCAGATTGTGGTCGTCAACAATCTTTAGCTATCAGATTTTTATAAATTTAAAATACTGTTACACTATATCTCAGTCCTCTAGAATTTGGGTGTCAATCAAAAGCTAACATCCTTCAACATAGATCTATACTAATCTTCAATCTACCAAAAATTTGGGAGTCAATCAAACTCCAGAAAATCAAAGATGAAAAATAAAATCGTTACACTAATTTGCAAATCTCAACCTGAGTTGTCAATTCAAATTAAAACTTGGAGATATTTACAAAGCAGTAAATTGTAATAAAAATAAATCTGACTAGAAAGCAAATAAAAATTATATCTTTCACCCCTCAACCACATGCGTCAATTACTTCTAATCTTCTAGCTCTCATTCCCAGTCATCAATCATGATCGAGGAACCTTAGATATCTAAACTAAACTACTCTAAATTTGATTGGAAGAAAATCCAATCTCAGGTGTCAATTGATGCTGAGAATTTCTTCGATGAAGAATTCCTATACTGGGCTCTCTTATTTATAGATCACAAGGAGTCGCTTTACATTGATCTAATTCTAATAAAAGAAACTACTAAAATAAAAGATTCCTATTATAACTCTTATTCTAATCCTAGCCTTTCCTTGCTTTGAATGGTATATGTGTTTCTGAACTTTCTCCTTTTTTTAAGTAACAAAGATCTTTTAAGAGTCTTCCTTCGTCAATCTTCTTAGATCCATGAGTAACCAAACTTCTAATTTAAGAGTTCTTCTAATTATATGCATGGCGGTGTAAATCTTCTTCACATGATCAGCAGCACAAGATCTTAAATTTATACAATCGTAAATTATGATTGTTCTCTTCTTACATCTTTCACTCTCAGGACGATTCTTCATTTACTTTTTCATTTACGATTAATCACTTTTCTCCTTCGTATCGCATTTTACTTTTTGAACATCTTTAAGATTTGTAATTTAAGATTTCTTACTTTTTGTCTCTTCTTCAACTACGTTCAATCGTCTTTTACGATTTTCTTACTTCAAAGCATATAGCGAATTGTCTTTCATGCTCCATCATCATTCTTACTGTTATTTGAGTTTATTTTGACGAAGTTTAACAGTTTAGCTCTCTTTTTCTGATTTTCCTTAATATTTGTACATCATTAACTTGTTAGTAGCAAGCTAAAGTCTAGTATCACTAAGCTAAGGGTGATAAAATAGTAAATTATGTGACTGATCACCTATCCCCGACCCTTAGGAGTCAACCCTAACCTAAAAAGCCTCTCCCGAACCCTTTTTTAGCTCTACTGGGCTGTGGATAAGAAGAGGAGTGCTAAGGTATGTACAAGCATCTGCCAGAGCTAAGACTTACCTTATTAGAGAGAGTAGGTTCCCAGCTTTCCAACAAGCCAAGAATCACCTTAATCTAATTTATATGCCAAGAGTTATAGTAGTTTGAAATTCAGGCTGAATTGTAGGAATTTGCTTAGCATATATATTACATACGCTAGACCAATTTTTGGCAATTTTTGGCCTAGCGTATGTATTGCATACGCTAGGCCAATTTTGGCAGGTTTTGGCTTGGCGTATGTATTACATATGCTAGGCAAAAATTTGACTTTTGTGGACCCCCATAACGGGCTCTGAATGTCCAGGTACCTTGATATTACTGTTCCTGTACCTAGTGTATGTAATACATACGCTAGGCTTAGGAATATTGTTTTTTTGGATTTTGGTCAAAAATTGAATTTGGCGTTTGACTTATTGACCGTCCCATCCATTAGGGTTTATTTCGATAGGACTGTTATACCCCTACTAGCCTTCTTTTTAACCCTTTTGCCACTTAGGTTCCCACCCTATCATCTACTATTGAAACCCAATTCCCACCTATCTAAGTCCTAGAAAACCTAGAAAAGCTTAGATCCCTATTACCCAATTGCTAAACCAATTAGCCCCTCTAACCCTTCACTAATCCTCTCTTTCTCTATAAATAGAGAGCCCCCCCCCTTGGATTAAGGCCTTGAAAATTTTTTCAAAGAGAGAAAATATTAGTGAGCCCCATCTCTATTTTCTAGCATACATCCCTCAAAATTCTAGCACCCTTTTTTGATCTTTAGATCCCATTTCACACTATAAATCCTTGAGATTTAGCAAGAACTACCCTCTAGCCTTCTTCTCTTACCTCTTAGCTTCCTAGCCTTAGAGATCAAGACCTGTTTCTCTAACCGTTTGCTCTTAAAAGCTCAAAGACACTCTCACACGAGGATTCACAGTTGTCTATAAGGGCTCGAGAGCTCCGGCTCTCCCCTCTACTCCTCTACCTTCTTTGCTTTTCCTCTGTCCTAGAATTTCAGTCGTTACACCGCCGAAAGTGAGGGGCTTAAATAGGATTCGAGTGCCTTCGGGCAAGAGGAAGTGTTGTTTATTTATTTTTTCTTTTTTTATTTGGCCATAAGTAGAGACCAATTACTAGCGGGTTGATCAGGTGCCTAAAACCTTATTGATCGATAACTGAAGCCCCTACCCAAGAGCCTTTGGCGTAGACTGGAATCAAAGTCATATTTTTGCACTTCAGTGCTTTCAATATTGATTTAGGTTTCTCGGGACACCAAAAGCTCAGGGTGGCGACTCTATATTTTACCGACACGAGCGCATCATCGTGACGGACTTGCGAGAGCCCACGGTTGCACAGATGGCGACTCTGCTGGGGAGTAGCTTGTAGAGCTTCTCCTTGAAATATTTTGGCCGTTTTGTTTATTTTTATTTATTTTACTAACCTACTTTATCTTTTTTTCTCTCGTGCTCACCCCTACAATTCCATCAATTTTTACTTACCCCTACTTTTTTATCATTTATACGCCTTAGCCGTTTAGCGGGCTTACTTGAGCATTTATTTTTATTTATTTGTCATTTACACGCCTTAGTTGATTGGCGAACTTACTTGCACATTTTAGACACCTTAGCCATTTGGCGGGCCTACTTGAGCTTCTACTTTCTCGCAATCATATTCCACTAGTGGACGCTGACCAGTAGAGGCTGCACAGGATCGTCCCAACCCGTTTTTGAACATTAGGCAAACTCCCCTTTAAATTTGAATTTAAAAAGTGAACCTTAAAAGTGAACTAAGGGACTTAATTCATTTCTTACGTTGGATAGATTTTGCAAAGGGGTGGGAATTTAGGTAGCTATATAAACATCTCGATTCTTAGTATGGTGGCAGCCCCTAGTGGTGATGATCCGAAAAAGTGTCACCCCATCCAGTATCTGAGAAAGCAATTGCGCTGGAGGTATATCGGGTGGTAACCAAGCTTAAGAAAAAGCCCTAAAACCCTTGGGGGATCTAAGAAATTTAGCCTAGCGTATGTAATACATACACTAAGCCAAATCTCCAGATTTGTTTGCCTAGCATATGTAATACATACGCTAGACAATTTATGGGTCAGCAGCCCGAATCTGAGGCCTTTTGTTCACTGTTCCCGAGTCCCCCGCTTAGTGGTTTAGTACCTCCGATAAATCTCATCCTCTTTGGCATTCAATACGCCCTCGCCGGTTAAAAGAGGTCTCCCTCTTCTTGACTTTATCGAGGGATCAGGTTGTCGCGTTGACTTCCGTTTCTTCATATAGAACAAAGGGTTTCCTTTGTTTCTTCCGAAGTGGGTTGGGATCCCGCCGTGGGAAATATTAGGGGTGCGAACGCCACCCAAAATGGGAATTCCAAGGCCCAGGAAAACATCATAAAAAGGTTTGAATCTTCATCCAAAAAATCAAAAAAATTATTAAGTAAGAAGAATTAAAATCCAAAAGAGGAAAGTTTGTGGTGCCGACACAACAACATCGCTTTACACTCCGTCATCCCGTGGGAGGAGAAATTTTTTTGGGCCCCACCCGAGGCATCCATACCCAACCCGCCACCATGCCATGCTGTGGGCTGTTGATCTGGCTTATGCCGAACTTGATTTATCCCCGCCACATTCCCCAACACATTCTCATTTGGAGGATATACCTATCTTCATTCCACTCACCCACACTTTACTATCACCGAACCCTTTGGTGTGTCCGTATTCCCATCCACCACCACTCAAATCACCCAAAATTCAATACCCCATTCCCCCTCATTTACCCAAACCATGTCCAACTTCCCCCATCAACATCCATCCAAAAAACTCCCCACTTTCCTCCCATATCCACTCCAAATACACCCTAATTTCCCCATACATTTACCCAAAATATACTCGTTATTTCCAAATCCACCCATACCATGCCCAATTGTCCAAATCCATCACATATCTCCCCATTTACCCAGGTCATTCCCGATATTTCTCGGGTCATGCCCAAAATTTCCCATACATCTATCCCATCCATACCTCATAATTCTCTCTCATCAGATGGACCATTTACATCCACCCCCTCACGTAATCCCATGGCCATGATGGATGAAATGGTCAGGGCTTACACAATTTGGAAGGCCTCTCAAAGACTCCCCCATCCATCCCGCACATCTCCAAACCCATCCCATACACTCCAAAATCTTCATACTTCCTTACCCAAAAACCCTAATCAACCTCCCATTGTCTATACCATCCAAGGCTCCCATCAATCATGGGGCCATTTGAGTGGGCCTAAAGGCCCAACACCCTATACCCTAGCCGATAAAGGCCTAATAGCCTAGGCCCAAGCCCATCAAGGCTTAATACCCCAAGCCCATCAGGGCCCAATACCCCAAGCCCATCAAGGCCCAATACCCCAAGCACATCAAGGCCCTATAGCCCAAACCCATCAAGGCCCAATACCCCAAGCCCATCAAGGCCCAATGCACCAAGCCCATCAAGGGCCAATGCCTTATACCCAAGCCCATCAAGGCCCAAACCTAGGAGCCCCATTATAGAGTTAGGGTAATTAGTGAGGGTTAGGGTGCTAATTTATTTAAAAATTAGGTAATCCTAGATCTAAAGTTTCCTAGAATTTTAAGGGCTTAGAGAAGAGGGATTTGGGTTTTAATGGTGGATGATAGGGTGGTGACTTGAATGACACAAGAGTGAATAATAAGGCTTAAAGGGAAATTATGGTCCTAAAGAAACACACCTTGAAACCTGGGATGGTCCACAAGTCAAACCCACGAGTTGAAATTCAGCCATGTTTGAAGAAAAATCAAAATTTAAGCTATGCGTACATAGTATGTACGCATAGCTTAGGAACAGTGTTTCCTGAAAAAACTGAGAAGTTTGGAGCCCGGTTCTAGAGCCTAATTCTGCCGCCAAAAGCCAAATTGGATATGCGTTCATAATATGCACGCATGGCCAATTTCTGCCAAAAATTGCTTATGCGTATATCGTATGTACGCATGTGTAATTTCTTACATTTCTGCGCAATTTTCAAATTATCATAACTTTTTATGTACGATCAGGCGATTATTAGCTCATTGGAAAGATGGGAAACTATACATTCCAATGGTATAGGCTTCAGCTCTTTCAGATATCTATAAACTTTGGCACTCCTCCTTCCATGCGCTGTTCTGGTTGGTTCGAATCTGGTTCGGGAAGGGTTCTATGGGTCTGAGAAGGTTCCTAAGGGTTTGGGAGGTGCTTTCGAAAGCTTGGGAGTACTCCGCTATCTAAGTATGGGTCAATCGAGCCTTGGGCCAAATTTGGTTGTCTACAACCCTGTCTTTAAGAGAAAATGAAAATAGAGTCAAATGAGCGGCCTCTTCCGACAAGTTCTTTATCCACGAAAGATAGGATATAATTGCATTAGACTAGGCTTGATCTCAAAGATCCCACTATCGGTTGCTGTAAGTAAACGAATACACAAGGGAGGTGTAAGAGTGGATGGTGCATAATACTCCCTCAATGTTTTAGCTACTTGATGTTCTTCTCCCACCATGGTGAATTATATTGAAGATAGGGCGGGATAGCTAAAGTGCCTTTATGTTATATTTTTGTGGTTTTGATTTTATTTGATTTTTATTTTAGAAAGCAGGGAGAGAAAACAAATATGAGCCTCTAGCATCTATTGTCAGAAGAACGTTCGAAACTTTTGATCCGCTGCTCTGAATAAACTTTCCAAGGAATAAGAAGTGATCAAAGAAAGATAAAAATAGAAAAGAAAAGAGGTTTTGAAAGACAAATATTGACCTTTAGAATTTTCTCGCTTCCCCAGCAGCGGCGCAAAAAACTTGACAACTCTATGAATTAAGCTCCGTCTTAACCTATTGCAAGTGCACAATGGAAATTGTGGCGTTAGTATAGGATCGTTCCCAAGAGGAAGTCTGAAATTCTTAAAAACTTTTATTTTGCCTTAAAAAAAAAAAAGAATGGTTATTTAAACTAAAATGCAGAAAAATAAATCTAAATCCTCCAACTTCCAGATTTCGGTCGTCAATCAGTCTCCTTCAGTTCTCGGATATTTACGAAAATTAAAATACCATTACACTATATCTAATTCTCCCAGAGTTTGGGCGCCATTCAAAATATGAAATTCTTTCAATATAGATCTATATTAATCTGCAACCCTCCAGAATTTAGGCGTCAATTAAAAACTAAAAGTTTGAAGATGAAAAAGAAAATACCATTACACTAATCATTCAAATTCTCAACTTTAGAAATCAATTAAAATCAAGAACTATCAGATGTTTACAAAGCAGTAAAAGAAGGCAGTAAATTGCATAAAAGTAAATCTAAACTAATTTGTTCTTCGCCCTCCCAATCCCAGTCTTCAATTGTTATTGAGATTTCTCAAAAACAAAACTACTCTACTTTGATATTCGAGTTCCCAACCTCAGTTGTCAATTATTGTTGAGAAACCATAGATAATTATTCTGGGTGTTAAGCCCTCTTATTTATAGCTCATAAGGGGTCGGTTTACATTATTTGAATCATAATATAAGTAAACTACTAAACCAAAACTTTCCAAATAAAACTAAACTTTCTAATCCTAGTCTTTCTTGCTTTCAATAGTAGATGCGCGCAGGACTTTTTCCTTTATTTTCACAGCAGAGATCTTCAGGATTTTCTTTCACCAATCTTCTCAGATTCGTAGATTGTAAGACTTCTATTTTAAGAGTTCTTTCTATTTTGTGCATGACGGTGCAATTCTTCACGTGATCTTCAACAGCAGTACACGAGCTTTATTATACAAAATCCTAAATACAATTTCTCTTTCTTTCTTTAGTACGATTTTGTGATTTCAATCAATCGCAAGTCAACACGTTCTCTCAAGTCCAAAATTTTCTTCTGTAGAATCGTAGATACAATTCTTCTTTTTCTTCTTTGGTTTCGATCTCTTAAGATTATGATTTGGATTGTAAGTGTTGGTACGTGCTTTTTCTGGGTTCCTGTCGGTCTCCTGAATAAGTGACCCAATTCAGTCCGAGTGAACTCTGGCTAGGGACGATGGAGTATTGAACTATGAAATATTAAATGTTGAAATTAAAAAGGTAAATTCTAGAAGAGAAATACATGGGTTTGATGCGATTGCCAGCTGTAGATGTTTATCGACGCTGCAACATATCACTGATCACGTTTTACGGGGTATGGGTTAACTCCTTTGTTGAACGTCGGTCAGCCGACTCCAACAGTTGTTAGTTTGTCTGGTTTAACTTCTGATTCTGCTTTAAGTCTAATTGACTTTATTTCCTTATCCTGTCCTGGATTTGACTAATTACGAGTTTCCTAGTAGTATTCTAACAACAGAGTATCCTACTGCCACTCTAACTGTAATTATTTTAATCTCCTAATATTACTCTAATTCTAAATGATTTAGTATCCTAATACTACTCTAATTCTAGTTAATTTAGGCTCCTAATATTACTCTAATTTTAATTAATTTAGTTTTCTAATGTTACTCTAACTAGGAAAAACAAAGGGGGATGTGGGCCGTTATGCTAAGGAGGATCGGCCCCGTTCCTGGGTACCCCTCGTAAGCTCCCTTGGGAAAATCGGTTGGCTAAGGGTCATTAAAAATATTATGGGTTGAAAATTAAACTTAAGTTTAAAAATTGAGGATTTAAGGATCGAAATTACGAGTTTAAAAGTTAAAAATTAAAATTAGGACTAAGGGCTATGAACTAGAAGTAAAAAAATCAGGAACTAAAACTAAAAATTAAGAACTAGAACCTGAAAGTAAGGACTAAGATCTAGGAATTAAGAAAATTAAGAACTAAGAACTAAAAATTAAGACCTAAGAACTAAAGATTAAGAACTAGGAATTAAAACCTAAGATCTGGAACTAGAAATTAAAAACTAGAAAAAGATTACCTGAAGCTAAGCGCTTCTGCCTCCTTTTAGTGCCGCAGAGAGAAGAAACTCGAGCTTAGGAAAGACCTGAGCTCGAAAGAGAGAGGATTGCTATTGAAATTGATTGTGTTTTGGGCGAGGTGAGGGGGTCTTTTTATAGGTGTCGGGCTAATTCTGCGCATGTGGGCATGTGCGGGATTGGTCAATTCCGCTCAAGTGAAGCTACACTTAATTGAATTGTGCGCAGTGGTGTATGTGCCTAATTCACTTCAAGTCAGCCTGTGAATCAGGAGTCCTAGTTCTAGTGTGCTTGAGAAAACTAATTTCGCACAGGTAACGCTTAATTGAATTCCGCGAAGTGGAGTATGCGCTTGATGCACTTTGAGTTGGCTTCCTCATTCTAGTAAGCCTGGGAAACCAATTCTGCGCAGCGGCGTATGCGTGAAATCGAGAGTTCAGGCAGTTTGAGGAGTTAGAGGTCGGGTTCGATTGGGAACCAATTCCACGTGTCCAGTGATGCATAGAATTGAATTCCACGCAATGCCATATGCTCAGAATTCGGGTCCCTGGGCGGTTTGGGGAGTAGAGTCCCAGTCTAATGTCTATTGATTCCATGTATATGGGGACACATGAAATCAATTCCGCGCAAGTGTATCTACGAGGAATAGGGGTCTTTGGGCGGTGTATGAAAGGAAACCGTAGTCCTAGTGGGACTAATTTTGCACAACTGTATCTGCGCGGAATGGGATTAAGCGCGTAGTGACTTGCGTGAAATTCGGGTCTTAAGTGGTCCATGGGAAGAGTGAACCTGGTTCAAGTGGGACCAATTTCGCGTATGTGGCCACACGTGGAATCGATTCCGCGCAAGTGTATCAGTGCAAAATTCAGGATTTTTCCGAGTCAAGTTGGGTTCGAGCTGCAAAGCTATTGTTCAGCCTGGGTTTCAACCATATACTTCTATTTTAGTAATGGTCCCTGTATTTGGGGTTTTAAGGTCTTCGGAGAAGGTCAATTCTTCTTTGGAGATTGTGGGCAAGGTCAAAAGTTGACCAAATAGGTTTGTATACTCCGAGAAGGCAAAATCGGAGTGTCTATAGATGCCCCTCTTCGGTGCGTCCTTATGGAGTAAGGATGCGCCGAAGAAGTAGGCACCCCTCTTCTGAGATGCCTTCTCGTTTTTTTGAGAGATATCAAGTGTGAATCAGGAAGCTCACATGAAATGCTTGGATTTCTTATCTATCAGCACAAACTGAGGAGGAGCATTTGGGAGGGGCTGTTAATCACTGGTTTTTGCCACTTTCTACACCTTTAAACCTGGCTTTTCCTATAGCTTAGAGTGATTAATAATTGTTTTTAAATGTGTTTTGTAGCTAGGAATGAAATACAACATAGTGCAGAAATTCCATGTAATAAGTGCCAAAAGAAGAGATTTAGAATCATTCATGAAGAGTTGAGATAAGTGGGGGTCCATAAGTTGAAAGATAGCTGCTGATTTGAATAAATAGCAGAGCAAAACAGCTCAAACTCTAGCACATTCAACTCCAAATTGTCAAATAGAAAAGATTTCAGCTATGTGTAACTCAAGCAAAACAGCTATAGGGGCCCAGTGGTAGCTGTCGAGAGGTGTATCCTCATCTGTGGGGGCAGGTGGCATCCCGCCGCATATCGCGACCTGCTGTAACAGGCGGAAATTGACGCAATCGAGGTACTGGGGGGCGTCATTCGAATGTCCAAAGACAAGGTCAAGTGACTAGATAATATGATGTAATATGGTGGTGAAGGCTTGCACAAGTCATGTCTAACCGAGCGCGTCATTGCTCACACTAGTGGTGCGTCAGGTGTCCCTTTCCAATGGACATTTGTGATTTATCAGAGTTGAGTATACTCAGTATTCAGCTTCCCAGGGGAAGGAACAGATTGGATTGATGAGATAGATAGAGGGTTTATTTATTATTATTTTTTGAAATTTGAGATTTTTAACTTAAGATCAATTTGGTGGTAAAACGACGAAAAACATGGCTTTTGAGATATCGCTGAGCAGATCCACCGAAGCGGGATTTATGGACCCGACCGTTTATGTGGTTGTCAAGACAAAACTTGGTATGCTGGATACTCCATCTAATCTTCTCGTGAATACTGATGATTGTCTCTTATGAGAGGACTATAGTGATTCGTAAATTGAGAGAGATGGGTTTTGAAAACATTTTATTTAATATTAGATAATTATATTTGTACAAAGAATATCGAGTAGAAAGAGAGGGGATGATATTTACCTGATTTTTTACGCAAAAGGATGTCTGAATCACCTGATGAGATGTTCATAATGGAACTTGATAATTGATGGGCGTTGTTGTTTCATGGTGGTCGCATGGTGGGACATCAGGGCACGTGACGAGAGGCTCGCGACGGGGCTTGATATTTGTTGGGTGCGATGGGACGTTGGAGAAATTCCTCACTTCTTCTGTCTGTGAGCGTATGTTTCTACTGCAGTGGAGTCTGACGACTGTTGCACGATGGGACATTTGGGGGTACAACTCGTTACTTGTCGCGATGGGGCATTGGGAGCTTCCCCTTCTAGTTGTCTGTCATGGCGGGTTGCGATGGGACTTTATGGTTATGCAATGGGGCATTTCGATTTGATGACTCCTTGGCTGTTTTGACGTCGTGATGGGACAGTGATGGTGTATTTCTTTCTATGGCCGATCTTAGTTATGTGATGGGTTGGAGTCAGTTTGGATGGTATCTTGAGATCGCGATGGGGCCTTCCTTTGGCCTTGGTGGTGTGGTGGGGCTTTAGCGTCTGTGCAATCGTGAGATTTTTTTTACGATCCCGTCGCGACGATGCGCTTGCTAAATAAAATATTTAGAGTCGCCACTCGGAGCTTTTGGTGTCTCGGGAAACCTAGATCAATTTTTATGAGCACGAAGTGCTAAAAATATGACTCTGAATCCGGTCCACACCAAAGGTTCTTGGATAGGGGCTTCGGTTATCGATTGGGAAGGTGTTAGGCACCCAATCAACTCGCTAATGTGGTCTCTACTTAAGGCCAGGTCTATGTGGGGCTGGTTTATATAGTATATATATATATATAAAAGGAAGCAAAATGAGTGGCACTTTCCCTTACTCGAAGGCACACCGATCCTATTGAGCCCTTCCCGCTTGCCGAAATTTGGGCAGCGTAATGGTTCAATTCTAGGATAGAGGAAAAGCAAAGAAGGTAGAGGAATAGAGGGGAGAGCCGGAGCTCTCGGGCCCTTGTAGCACCATTGGGGAGCCTTGCGTTGGCTTGCTTCGGTGAGCTTTTTGAAGGCTTGTATGGTATGGAATGGGGTTCTAACTCCTATGGCTTGAAGCTAAGATGTAGAAAAGGAAAGCTAGGGGGTAACACACACCTAACTTAGAGGTTTTTAGTGAAATACTAAGGTCTAAAGGGGCTTTTTCAATTCTGGAATTTGTATGGGGATGGTGCACCAAAGGGAGAAAGATCTTCTCACTTAAGCTCTTTCTCTCTTAGGTAAAAACTCTCAACCCTTAAGCAAGAGGGGTGGCTCTCTATTTATAGAGAAAGGGAGGATTAGTGAGGGGTTAAAGTCCTAATTGGATTAGGAATTAGGTAATGAGCAATCTAAGGTTTTTGTGGTTTTCTAGAGCTTGGAGAAGAGGGATTTGAGTTTAATGGCAGATGATAGGGTGGTGACTTGAATGGCGAAAAGGTGATAACTTAAGCTAATAGGGTCACTAGGATCCTAAAGAAATACACCCTAGACTTTGGGATGGTCCACAAGTCAAACCCCCAATGTCAATTTTGGCCATTTTTTGAAGGAAAACCAGATCCAAACTGTTGGAAGTTGAAGACCCGCAGTGGCTCGGCCCGGTTTGCAATTTCCTGCACAAATCCGCATTCTTCAAATTGTCATAACTTTTTATGTACAACTCCAAATTAGGCAATTTTTGGCTCGTTGGAAAGCTGGTAAAGTCTAATTTTCAATGGTATAGGCCTTAGGTTGGGCAACTATCTATGCTAACCTTGGCACTCATCTTTTCATCAGCTATTTTGGTTAGTTCGAAATTAGCTCTATGGGTCCGGTTTTGTAATTTCTCGCACAAATTTGTGATCTTCATTCTGCCATATCTTTTGATGTAAACTTCCAAATTAGGCGATTCTTAGTTCGTTGAAAAGATGAGAAGCTCCACTTTCCAATGGTATATGTCTTAGGCTAGGCAACTATCCACAAAAAACTTTAGCACTCCTCTTTCTAACTGCTGTTCAGGGGGGTTCAAATTGTACCTGGGAAGGATTCTAATAGGTCTGAGAAGGCTATGGTTGATTCCTAAGGGTTCGGGATTGGTTTCTAAAGGTTCGGGATAAGTTTTGAGGGATCTAAGGTGATTCCTAGGGGTTTGGGGTAATTCCTAAGGGTTCCATACATGCCATCAAAAGCTCAAAATTGCACCTCTCTCGAAAGGTATTTCGATCGGGCCTTGGGCCAAATTTGGGTGTCTACAGCGTCACAATGAGACAAGAGGGCGTGGCTGATTTAGGCCAATGAAGTTAGGTGTTGGGATAGCGTTGGGTGTGTGTATTCTGTCACGATGGGACATGTTATTGTGAGGATGTGTGATGGTATATCAGCGGCTCTCTCCCTCTGGTTGGTGTGTGGGGTGACGTGATGGGACAAGGGAGATTGATTCTGATCGTGGGTGGACAAGTAGCACAGAATGATTTATCTTACGGCTACTTTGTCATCATTTAGGTGTCATTGTCATTATTTTTCACTTTTATATCGCGATGAGATTTTTATTGTTTATTATTATTTTATTATTATTTTTTATTCTAGTGGTTTGATTGTGGCAGGGCATCGGGAGGTGTGTTATTGCGATGGGATTATGAGCAATAATTTTATTTTATGTCATTATTATTATTATTATTTTTTGCTTATCAGATTATTTTTCGCAGCGGAGTGAGTGGCGGGCGTCGGGGAGTGATGTGGTCGCGATGGGGTTGCAGGGGGCAGTTTTCCCTTCTATTTTTGTATGGTTTTATTTTATTTTTATTAACGTTGTATTTATTTTATTTTTATTTTTATTTTTATTTACTTGATTGGGTGATTTTGCTCATATTATGGTCTAGGATTGTATTTTATTATTATTAATGGGGTTTTGTGGCAAAAAGAAAATTTTGGGCATTTGTTTTGTTTAAGGTATGGGTTTTAGTTTTGGTTTTATATTTAGTTTGGAGTGACATTTGTGTGAATTAGGTTTAAGCTTAGATGGGTGTTAGATATTTTAATCCAATTGGTTTAACTATTTTGTGATGGATTTGTGTTTCTTTAGGGGTAATTGTTTCGTGATTATTGGTTTATTTAGGTTTGTGGTGGATTAGTGTTTCTAAAAGGGGCAAGTGTCTTGTTTTAATGAAGATAGATGAAGGGGGCTTGTAAGCAAGACACTTGTCATATTGTGGCTAAGGGGTCTTGGCCTATAAATAGGTATCTAGGGGTGGTCTTTTTTTGTTTTATTCTTTTGTTATTTTTAGTGGATTTGTAATTTTATTTTTTTGGAATTTGGTACTTTTAATGTCTTTTCTTCCATTTTATTGGGTTTCTCGGGTATTGCATCCTAAAGGGATTTGTCATGGTGATTTTCTCATGGTGGTATTGCGGTTATTGGGATATGGGATGGTGCTAGGGTCGATGATGTTAATCTGACTCGAAGTTCCATCCTATTGGGGGAAGAGATGGAAGAGTTAAAGGTGGAGGAAATAAACTAAGGAAAAGAACTGCATCAGAGTTCTCATGATCGATGCCAATTGCTCCATGGTAGGTTCTGTGGATTGACCTTTTGTTGGCCCTCCGTTGGGGGTTTTCAAGATCGGCTTTCCATAGGTGTATGCCTTAGATCCTGAGTGATTTTCTATGAGTCACTCTTTCTTTTCTACCAGCTCAGGGCTCTGTGATGCTGTCATTTTATTGTGTAACTTGAAAGATTGCATCATAAGCAGCATCTCAGGGAGAAAAGGAGGTGAAGATGAGATTTTTTTTAGAATTCGTTCGGTGTGTGCTTCCTCCCTGGGCCTCTCTATCATCTTTCCCCTTTCTATGTGTTATTATTCGGGCATTTTCTCTCAAGGGTGCCATTTCTAATTTTAAATTCATTTTTCGTTTGGTGGGTTTAGTTTGATTCTTGTTTCGGGGTTGTAATTGTTTTGTGTATTCAAAGGGTATGCCCTTGGTGTAATTTATACTAAAAGTGAATCATTTTATGAATTGATTTTAAGTTTCTTAAATTTTGGTTTGGTTGGATTTATCTTGGTGTGGTTTGGTTTAGTCTAGTCTACTTTGATCTTGTCATGGGTGTGTTTTGGGTTTAGCTTGGTTTGCGTTGGCATGATTATGGGCTAAGTTTGAAGGGCTTGTAGAAGAGTAAGCGCTTTCTTTTGATTTTCAGGGCGTGGGTGCTTAAGTTCGATGTGTTCCTAGGGTTGCATGAGTGTATGCATAAGTTCTATGCTGCGGGTACTGTTTTATGTATAGGTATAAACCTACGACTCCATCTCTGGCCGCTGCTGGTTTGGGCATAATTTTTTATATCTGGGGAATTTCGTGCATGCGTCTTGCATGGAATTAAATTACGTACATGTTTACTTGCGTAGGATTCAGGGATCAAGGGGGATAATTAAGCGTAGTTTTGGTGGCATGAGATTCAATTGCACGTGATTTAAGGGTCAGGTGTTACTTTTATGCTGACTTTGAGGCGTCGGCTCGAATTTCGTGCAATGGGGTTGGTGCTTATTTCAAATCCCGGATTGGGGGTGATGCGTGAGACTGGATCATCGCATGCATGGGTCGGCGATTGCTGGATTTTGTGCATTGTGGTTTGAGTGAGATTCCGAATCCGCGTGATGGAATTAGCGCTTAATTGGATTAAGCGCAGAGTGTTTAGCGTAGGATTTGCCTAGTGTCTATATATTTGTAGGTTTTTCTAAGTTTCTTCATTCTTTCCTCTCTTCTTCTCTTTGCTTATCGGTCCAAAGTCCGATGTCTCTTCTTCATTTCTTCGTGATTTTGCACGATCTTCATCCTATCATGATGTTCAGCGATGATGCCACTTGGAAGTGCTGCTGTAGTCGAAGGGAGGTGTTATTAGAAGTACCGCCATAGTCGAGGGGGTGCGGGCGCCTTTCCATCGCTGCTGGCATGAAGCAGTGAAGGCAGCGTTGGAGGCTGCGATGGAGGAGGTGAAGATGGCAGAAGAGAGGTGTTACAGGTGGAGGGAGAAGATGTTACCCAACCAATCCTTTTTTGAAATTTCTGTTGCTTCTAATTGGATGCTCCTCCTTGCGCGTCCGTTTTGGGATCCTTGATTTCGTTTTAGGTTTTCATTTTGGGTTGTAATTCAAGGGGATGCCCCCAGTGTTACCTGTAAGCTTTAATTTTTAATAAAATTTTCTTTATTTTATCTCACTTCTTTGTTTGGGTTTAATGTGTGTGCCTGTGGGTGTTAGGGGCCTTCTTGGGCCATGTTATTGTGCTTAGAGGACTTCTCGGCCTCAGTGCATATATGTATATATTTTTTGGCTAGGTTTGGTAATTTCACGCATAAGTACTGACGTAGAATTCAATATCGCGCATGGTCTAGTGTGCAGGATCCAACATTTGGCGGGTTTATTCCGTGCAGGGGCTTCTGCGTTTAACCCGATTACACGTGATAAGCAATGTGCATGATCGAAAGGTTTGTGGTTTATAGGCTAGCTGAGTCGGTGCGCGCGATGCAACGGTTGGCGGGTTTATTCCGTGCAGGGTCTTCCGTGTTTAACCCGATTACGCGTAATAAGCAATGCGCATGATCGAAAGGTCAGTGGTTTATAGGTTAGCTGAGTCGAGGTGACTTTTGGATTTCGCGAATTGACTGATGTGGGGAATTCTCATTTTGCGCAAATGGTGTTGTGTGGTTTCAATTTGTCACTCGCGCAGTTTGACGGAGGGCTAATTCCGCGCATGAGGAAAAGCGCGGGACTCAGAATTTGCGTGTTGTTCACTGCGCTCGATTCAATTCCGCGTTATGGGGATAGCGCGAGATTGACCGATGACTATAAAAGCTGGAAATCCTTCTCATTTCACCTGCGCGTTCTGACTTTTCCGGACTTTTATGCTTCCCTGCTCTCGAGTGTTCTAGTTTATGTGTTTCCTTGATATCTCGTGATCTGACCGTCGGATTTTGACGCAGTTTCTTACATTCTTCTTTATTTTTTGAGTACTTTCTTATGAGATGGAGATTGAGAATAGTATGACTATCTCAGAGTTGGAGGGGATGTTGGAGGGTGAGGGTACCCCAAAGGTTCCCGTCAAGATTGAGGTTCCTGTTGGTGGAGGCGGTGATGCTGAGGAGGATGCTATCGAGGTGGTTGTGACAGTCGAGGGGGATTAGGTTCCTCTTGGTGATGAGGGTGTGGTTCCTCCCGCTACTAAGGGTGCTGATCCGCCTCGGGCCGAGCGTCCGATACAGATTCCATTAGCCGGTGCCTTCGCATCGAATCGGACAAGTGTTCAGAAACACGAGTCTTTCTTATTTCCTAGGTATTTAGGTTATGACTTAGATTTCTAGGCCATGGAAACCTCTTCACTTTTGTGTAGAACTTGCATCATGTTTGCATATAGTTTTAGGTCACGTTTTGTTTTGTTTCTCTCATGTTTTGCATGCCATGTTTACTAGTTAGCGTAGATTCTGTTCTCATATTTTACTATTATCAGTTGTTATGTATTTCTTACATTTCTTTTATTCTTTTTTCGTACATTTAGAAGCCCATTTATCTATGTATCAGTTCTGCATGAGGTGAGTCCCATGCATGGTACCGGGCTCTCCCTGCATTCCAATAGGAGAGACTTGCGAGTTTTGGTTTCGGGCCCATCCTACGGCTCAAACCCTTTCATCCCGACGTTGGTTTGGTCAGGGCTATAGTTGAGAGGTGGAGGGAGGAGCATTAGGTGTTACTCTTCCCTACGGGGATGATGTTGTTGACCCTTGAGGACTGGGTTTGCGTTACCGGGGTGAGGTTCGAGGGTGAGCCTGTGATCGGAGAGATGTTATTTGACTATCAGGTGGCGAGTGTCAAGTGTTTCGGGATCGAGTATGATTCTAGTAGGTCTGAGCTGGGGTTGATTAAGACCACTTGGTTTCTCGATACTTTTAGAGCGGGGTTCACTCCTACGAGGAGTCACCTTGAGACTGTGGCGACATATGAGAAGTGTTGCAGGGTGATAGAGGCTCAGGCTCCTGTATTGGAGGCAGGGGTGGAGGCGGATCGTGTCATCAAGGCTTTCTTGATGCATTTTTTCAGAGGAGTTCTATTTTTGTCTTCCACTCGGGGGTGTATTATTGGATTATTTCTGCCGCTGCTAGTGGACTTGGAGCGAGTTTCCACATATGCGTGGGGCACGATGGTGCTAGTCCATCTTTACGGTCAGTCGTTTCTTCGGGCGAGGGGAGTCGCGACCATCGGCTGCTTCATTCCCTTTCTACAGGTGAGGCTTCAATTTCCTTTTATAAGTCCTTGGTATTCAACATCTTTCTTTAGGGGTTTTATTGATATCGTTTTGTGTGGTTTCATACAGTTCAGGGCGTGCGACCATTTCCTATTCCTTCGTCCTAGGGTCCCACCAGGGACAACACCTACATTCCCGCGTATGTACCTGTGGCGAACATTGATGGGAGACCACCAGAGCACTATGGCTCTCCAGGTCGCGAGGTGGTTGTTCGAGGATATGCACCTCGGTCAGGTGTGTGTACTTTGTTTTTTGTTAGTGTTGTCTTATTGCATAGTTTGGATCTTACTAACACTTTTGTCTGTCTTGTTTTGAGGTTACAGGTTTTTTAGAGACCAGATGAGGATGGGGAGGGTGCTGATCAGGCTGTTATACAGTCTAGCCGACCCCTTTTTAGATGAGAGATGTGGGTCCATTGCTTTGAGATGGTGGAGTGGATCCACCTCTCTCGGGTGGCGTGATAGTTGGGACTCCCCCAAGGAGTCCCTCCAGAGCATCGTCTGCGGGTGTCAAAGAAAAAGATCGGCCCCCCTGGCTGCTTCTTTGAGAAGAAGATGTCAGATCAGTATTTAGATTTTAGGTTTGGGGGAACCGAGTTTACTGGAGCTCGAGATGAGGCAGATGCTCGGGCCTATATGAGATGGTTTGAGGATCTTCATGGCTGGCTTTTTACCTAGTTTCCTTTTCAGGGGAAGAGTTCCTTCAGTATTGGCGGGCCTAATTCTGTCGAAGCTTTGAGAGAGAGGGTGGCTTAGCTGGTCAGCTAAGCCATGGAGTTCGTGGGGCGTTAAAGGCCCTGCATCTTGCATAGGAGCGGATGGGGAGTGTCCCCCCGCCCTGATGAGGAGATGCTGAGGTCACTGGCGGCCTTCATAGCTGATGTTAGAGGCACAGAGGATCTACTGAGGGGTCAATTGGAGGCGACTCGTCATGCTCTGGTGAGTTTGATTTGTTTTTCTTTAGTTTTGTTTGCTCTGTCTCATTTTAGTTTGCTAATATGTTTGTGTATATTTTAGGGGGCGAGAGAGGATGAGGTTGCTCGCCAGCCGCAATTTATTGGGTTGCTTTAGGGGCAGCAGTAGGCTGGTCGTAAGGTGGAGGTCAGCTTACGTTCTGAGATTGATAGACTGGTGAGTGTCTGTATTGATTTTGTTAATCATTAGCATCGTTGATTATGTTTAGGAGTTTGTTATTTGTTTTATTTGTAGAGGGCGGAGCTCTCTACTGCTAGGGTATCTATTCCAGCGTTCGATCCGTCTTTAGTGGCCTCCTTGAGTCGGGAGGACCCGGTGATCGCTCAGCTCCGTGCCGAGTTAGAGCATTTGTTAAGTCTTATTTTCTTGAGCTGTTTTAGCTTATCATATTCAATTATTTAGGTGTTTGACATTGGGTTAGAATGTTCCCAATGCATGCTTGCCGAGGATCTCCAGACGAGGGAGGCTACAGCCGCTTCACTATGCCCAAAGAATCAGGTACAGCATGTGTAGGTGTTTTAGCTTGCGCATTGATTGGTTACTTGGTTTTATCTGATGAGTCTATATTTGTTTGTTTTATTTTGT
Source organism: Chloranthus sessilifolius (assembly GCA_021018995.1). NCBI lineage: Eukaryota > Viridiplantae > Streptophyta > Magnoliopsida > Chloranthales > Chloranthaceae > Chloranthus > Chloranthus sessilifolius. Next base: position 119,180,121 of record CM037584.1, on the reverse strand, counting down.
CTCGTGCAGGCCATTCTTGACTCTGCTCCTGAGGCTCCTCCCCAAGAGTCTACTCCTCCTCCCGTTCAGGTATATTGGGCTAGTGTAGTTTTGTTCTTAGTTTTTGTGTATATGCCTTTTCTGGTGCATTTTCGTTTGTATTGTAGGAACCTGCAGTGATGTGGACTCCTCCTCCTGTGTCAGTTGCGGATCCAGTGACCGTGGTGAGAGTTGAGCATCTTCTTCAGGAGCGAGCTGATCTGGTACCTCTTCCTCTTCTAGTGCTCCCATCCTTTGTCATTTTTTTTAGTTATTAGTTATACCTATTATTATTTTTTTTATGTGTAGGCTTGTCAGCTCAAGGAATCTCGCTTGGAGGTTGCACGTGTTCGTGCTTACCCTGAGGCGAGACGTCACGCGACTATAGGCGATCTAGAGCAAGATCGCGTGGATGTGCTTATGAACTTGATTATTCGTCATGATACCCATGTGGCCGAGCTAGACTCCGCTTGACAGGTAGTGTGGGTTGAGATGCAGGCGAGGAGTGAGTGAGGAGTGCATTAGATGATCGGTCATCTCGCCCAGTCGGAGTCAGTGGCTACTGGCTCCTTAGCTGGTTAGCCTCGTTGTATGACACGCGAGCGTGTCAGGGATTATGTTCATGAGGACTCCATTATCCGGGAGCTGCTTGCCGAGGGTCCTTCGCGCTCATGGTCTAGGCGGATTGTCAGTCAGACAAGTGAGGGAGGTTCCGTTGTCGGGCCCTCCCCTGCTAGGGCATGCCCACTTACTCCAAGGGCTGGGATAGAGATTTTGATAGATTAGACACCTGATCCCCGAGTTGATGATACCGGGGATAGCAACGAGCGGCCATCCTAGAGACAGCGGAGGGAGTAGGGCATTGTGTTCATTTTATATACAGGGGGTATGCCCGCTGTGACTTATGTAAAAAATTAATATATATATATATATATATACAAAAAATTTTGGTTCAGGCGTACCTCTTTTGCGCTTTTCCTTTATTTTCCACGCTTTTGTTGTCTGCTTAGGCGTCGTCGTTTGTTATTGGGACTCGGATGCTCCTCGGGCTACCCCAATAATAATTGAAGGATGCTTGTATCTGCACATGAAAATAAAGTTTATTAGTAATTTTATTTTTCCCCTTGCTATTTGTCAAGGCGGGAGGTATCTCAGACTGGGGTCTGGTAACAAAGCAGAATCATTGTATAATTTTCTTTTGTTATTTTTTTGTTGTCTACTATTTTTCATTACAAGGAGAAAATGTAATGCAACAGGGAAAGCAAAATACTGAAAAAGACTAAAAAAAAAAGAAGCCCCAGTGTAGGAGAGTGATAGGGTAGGCAATGTAGTATCTTTGGCAGTCTTCCTTAAGTAATGAGCTTATTGTTCTACGTCTAACTATGAATAAACATGGGCCTTAATGTTACTCCTCTTCCAAATAAAAATGCCCTTGTGGTGAGTCGTAATGAAACTTTCCTGGGTAAGTATGTAGAGCGATGAGTGTGTCTAAGGAGTCAGTCTCAAAGAAAATCCTTTGATGATACTTTGCCGTATTGGGGAGAGGGCGTTTGGTTATATCAGTCATGTGTTGGATTTTAACTTTAACAGTGGTTGTCATATCACATAGTCTTGGCTGGGTGAGGTGAGTGGTAGGTAGTGGGTAATTGCATCAATCATCATTCACAAGTTTTCGACTTTATTCTTGGGGATATCCTCGGAAAGGTTTTGATTCATGGTCTGAAAGTAAAATTAAGGGTGAAAGAGGGGTAAGGCTCAGTGATTTGGGGACAGTTTTCTACTTAACAACTTTAAAAGAGGTAGGAAACAGTCTTTTTCTTGGGTGGTATGTGGTGCCATGATTGAGCTCTCCTTCATATTTTGGTACCATCAAAGTCTCATATTCTGTGGTTAGCAAGGGTTTCTCTTCCTCCCGCCACCTTACGACGATATCTAGTAGTGTAGAGGCACCAGGGAGACCCTCGCAATTTGCTTATACTCTTATAGTAGGGCTACTAGGAATGTCCTCACAGGTTGCTTATGCTTCCTTAGACTCATTGACTTGTTCACCCGTCGTATTGCTCTCTCTAAAGTATGCTTTTGTTATCTCTGTATTTTGATCTCTCACTTTTGTCTCTCTTGAAGCATGTATATATATTTTGAAAACATCTTGCTAACATAAGAATAGTGAGTTTTGATTGAGCCTAACATCTTCATTTTCTATATTCTAATGTCTCCTCCAATGGCATGAAAAGGGGTGAGAGTCAGGTGTTACCTATGCTTTAAGAAGGGGTTAAGTATTCTACTAGTCCTTTTGATCAAATCGCCCGAGTAAGAAGCACTACGTCAAAGTAGACAAAAAAGGACGGTCCAAAGCCGTCTTATTTTTAAAAAAGATGGCTCAAAACCATCTTCACATCCATTCTTTTCATTGGAGTCTTAAATATATAAGACGGTCCTAAACTGTCTTATATTTCATAAATAAGACGGTAAAAAATGACTGTTTTTGACATTCCTAATATAAGACAGTCTGAAGCTGTCTCATAATAACCAATAAAGGATGGTCACCGACCCTTTAATATTTTTTTTACAAAAAATATAGGACGATTGGAAACCATCCTTTATCGAACAGTTTTATATTAGAGACGGTTCAGAGCTGTCTTATTTATTATATAAGACAGTCCTTTATGAACCGTCCTATTTGAATGATGGTTTAAATAAGACAGTCATGAGCAGTCTAAATAAGACATTCTTAGACAGTCCTTTTTAAAAAATAGTAATAAAAAAAATATCAATAATTCTGGGAATGGCTTGCACCCTAGAATACCTTGCTCATCCATCAAAAAATTATAAATGGACATAAAAAAAAAATTTCATAATAAAACAATAAATTTACCCTGCTTATCCAACGAGAATTTACCCTACTTAACCAATCGAAAATCACAAGTTGCAACCCAGAAAAAATTACATTCGGCCCCCACCACTTTCAACCTGCGCATTTATTCTTTTCCCCCTTAACTTTGCGAGTTCCTTCTCAAGTGTTTCCACAAAGCCTACACTCGAGCCATCCAAAACATCGCGACCATCAGTGAGGATATGCACACGGATTATTTTTGCACCACGTTCACTAGCTCCATTTAATAATAACTGCATGGGAAACAATAAAGAGTCGCATACATAACCACCAGATATAATAATTGGGAAAGAATGAACTGTAGTAGTAATCGCCCCATCAACAAAATTTACCAGCAACTGATCAAGCCGGGAGTGGACACCCCGTCACTCAAGAGCCCAATGAGATGCAAAGTGCCATTATCAAAGCACTCCTTGATGTACTTGAAGCCTTCCTCCTCATAGATTTTTCTGGAGGCAAGAGCAAAATCCACTAGCTTGGCACCACATTGGAATATGAAGAACTAGCGGAAGTCATTAAAATGGTCACAGCATGTCACTTATGAAAATTTAGAGAAACATTCATAATATCGAAGATCTTGATCCCAATCAAAATGATCATAAATTATTTTTATTTGTTTTTTTTAAAGGTGTAAAGCAATGGTCAAATACTCAAGACTCGATCCTGCAATGAGTCTTTTGATTTATGAGCAAGACTCGGATGAGTCTATGAAGAAATAAATACCATTTTTTTATAATATATCACGTATTGGACTTGGCAATCAACCAAACCACTTCGATCTAGCCAGGTTTGTAGATGGTCAAGTTTGAAAATTGATGACACCAAAACTACTAAGTTTACGCATTTCGCAGCTCCACAATCAATAACAATACAATAAACACGAGATTATCAAAACAAACTGATTTCAAAAACGTTGAAAGCAGACTGTATACATCAAACACAAAACACCAGGAGGATCCCTCATGTGGGCTAATTTCTACGTTCAAGAACAATCTACAAACCTCTAGAGCATTAATACTTTTATAGCTAACATACCTGAAGTACTGATTGCAAGATTGTTATAGCAGGAAGAATATGGACACCTCTTCGTGTTCCATTGTGTGACCAACAACATTATGATCTACTACCTGTATCACAAAGCAATATGGAACATAATTTAGAAATCATTTGAAGTTCAAGCAAAAAACATGAAGGATATTGCAGTAACTTATTGCTTCTCAAAACCGAAACTATCTCATCAACTTTAGCAACATAGGAGATTATGGTTAAAATTATAAAAATAGCATTGAAAGTTTTACTATCTTAAAAAATAAAAAATATGATTAAACTCCATGAATTAGGCATATACATGTACTAAATACCCTTTCATACTAACCGGTTACCAATTATTACATTTTGAGACTGCTCTACTGATCAAATTTACACAGCCATCCAATCATTGAGAACTATGCACAACCATCCATATCGGAGTGAATACATTAGACATTTTGTATACTCTAATGAGAGAGCTTTGGGTCTGTAGCAGGGCTCCAACATGAACTGTCACTTTGACAAATATGGATTTGTAAAATTATGTGCCACTTGGCCACAACTTGGAATAGTCCTACCATTGGCCTCTACTTATACACTATTAAATTTGGACTGCTCTGAATTAACCACCAGATGGTCTTTAGATTGTTTTGAACACTTTCCCATGAATTGCAGCCACTAAAAAAAAATTCTAATATCATAGTCAAAACAGAGCCCTACTTATTATGGGTGATTACTAGTGTGCACCATGTTGGTATTTAATGATCTTGCACCATTAAAAGGTGTAACATGAGAGCAGTCCAAGTAGTCAAAGTGATAATTTGTATGCACCAATTACACTTATTGAGAGATTTGGATACTCTAATATGTGTTATCTATGCTCTAATATTATAGTAATTATTTTGTTAATGGATGATATTAAGCATCTGGTTAGGTATGATTTTCTTTGGCAGAAATTTATTACAATGGACTGTAACTTGGACTTTAGATTGCTCACCAAAAAATGTGGCATTTGCACCTCAAGGTAGCAAGCAATTCCATAGTGCTGCAAACTCATTAGGTCCTAGAAGAACATAAAGGTAGAAATCAATAATTAGAAATAACCATTCAAAGAAAAACAAAATCCAAAGATGCAATTCTACTAAAAAAACCATTCTTCAAATAGCATTTGAGTAAAAGCCTTGATAGGATAAGAATTTATCAATAAATAAATAAATATCCACCATATGGAAAGCTAAAACAAAGTCATATGAGCAATATCTCACCCATGAAGCCCGCTAACAACCTGCGTCAAATTTGATTTAGCCTCTCATAGTTGAATTAGCAGGATAAAATTAAATAAAAGAACAAAAATCTTAGAAACCTTAATTTGTGAATCATTGAAGTAAAAATATGCAGGATACTTTTGAAAATTAGAAAATGAATTGTGTTAATATCAATATAACTAGCATTTATATACTCAAAGGTAAAAAATTATATAAATTCAAAGCTAACTTTGTGGGAAAGAATTACCATTCTCAAATTTGGAAACCTTGGTGCAAAATAAAATTAGCTTACTAGCTACATATATTTCCTTCAAAAAATGAAAAGTACTACGCCACTAGAATATCTCTATAGCGATACACTAATACATGTATTTTCTTCAGGAATGAATAAAGAGAAAATAATAGTATTGGTTGATACCATGTGGTAACGGCCTATACTGATATAGGTACTGCCAGATACTGATAAGTGAGTCGTTGGTATCAATAGGGAGATTCAACAATATATTCATTGTATTGCCTTTTCAAGAAACAAATACAATTCACTTGATACAAATCTTATCAAGCAAAATGTTAACACTAGTGTAACAACTTATGGAAGCAGCATATATGACATTACTGAAAGTAGCATATGAGATACATACACTGAAAACCATTTGGAAGTGCTGTGGCTGGCTGACATCAGTTACATATATAATCCATTCTGCTTTTTCTTCATTAAGCCGATACCTGAAAAAGGTAAGCAACGCTAATAAAAAAACTAGCTTGTCCAAACAACAAAACAAGATAGATGAATGAGTTTAATAGAGATTCTATAACATGAAATTATGACAAAATATGATTTGTCAGAAAATGATTCCATAGAAAACAGGTCAACAACTCAAAAGTAATGGGTATATCACAAATTCATCAAAATGTTCATCAGATGGCACCCCTAAGATAGAGATGAACTTAAAGGAATTCCACATTAATCTTATGCATCTTACTTATATAATATGTATAGAACTATAGATTATAGTCTATGGGAGCTTGGATACAGTCATGAAATAATGTTCCAATGTGTACACAGAAATCACGTTCTCAATATTTTTGTCTAGTATCCTTGTGATGAACTGTCAAAATGGAATCTATAATCAGTTGCACCAAATCCTGCGCCATACAAACACAATGATTGGATAATCAAAGGTAGATAATCATTTCTCCCTTCCTGGCATTAGTTATGCACTAACAATACATTTTCACATATTATTGGCATTAATTATGCCCTAACGATACATTTTTACAAACTTTCTCATGTGCTGGCATTAATTATGCAATACCAATACATTTTCATGTGGGATTAATAGGATGCCACAAGCTTCATAAGATTATCGAACTTATGAAGAGCCTTTTACAGTTTTACCATCAATTTTGTAAAAAAGCTGACTTCTCTATAGAGGGTCCATTATACTTTTTGAAACCAAACTTTTGACAAGATTCAAAGGCATTAAGCTATTGATAAACTTAAAATCTTGTGCCACTAAGGAGAGTCAATCCCTTTTACATATTTATGCTTATCTAGATAAATATGAATAGATCTAAGTTTTAATTTACTTCTAATGTAATAGTATACTATTTAAGAACTAGCTACATACATGTGTAATTCTATACATGTGGCCCTCCCTCAATTCTGTAAATGGGGTACAGGTGGCCATTGTTTTTAGATTGTATTCAACCCAAAACTTATGTCATTGAACAATTTTTGTCAGATGAAGAGCCTAAGTTGCAACTAACAACATATGGGCAATGGTCCACATTGAGATAGAGAAGTGTTTAAATTGGATGGTTAGAAACCTCTAATTGGAAGCCTATGATGTCCTGCCAACTGGATATCTCAATTAATTGACTGTCCTTGCCACGGTGTACCAATATAGACGATCTGTGCACCTACTACCAGCTTTTAAACTTTACAATGCATGCAAATTGAAAGGAAAAAAAGAAGAAAAGAAAAGAAAAAACTAAATAGTTGACAAAACAAAAAGTGGTGTTAAATTATGGGGTCGGTATGGACAGAATAATGGACTTGAATGTGGTCTTGTCTCTTTTAATTAAATATTCATAAAATTCCCCCCACACTTATAGGCTTCCAAGCTTTATTGTGCAAATAAAATGAGACCTCATAGCAATAAATACTTACTATAAAGAATAACCTGTTATCTACATCACAACCATTCCCATGGGATCCTTGGAACTGATCAGGAACCATGTATTAGTCTGGTTTCCAATGCATGTGAACACTGTTGAAATATCCACATGTCTTGACACTTACTTCCTCAGCAGGGCATAAGAAATAAAAAAGAAATGGAAAGAGCACAATGCAAGAGGATTACCACAAAATTATACATTGAATTGTTAAAAGATGTAGCTTTAGTGGCAGTGAAATAATCCCAAAATCAAAAAAGCAAATAAGCATAAATGCAATTTGAAGAAGAGAAAAGCATTAACACAGGATATTTAGGATGTTCAGTTTATATTTTCAGCTTGAAGCATAAAGAATGTAACGAAAAGAAATGAAGGAAAGAAAAAAACAACAATTTGTCCAATTGAAAGTAAGTGCTTACCTTTTGTAGATGGAGAACAACAAATGGTACAAATGTTAATGAAAAATATAGAGGAAATGTTTTTTTGAAAGTTGATGAAGCTGCATTAGCATTGTGAGCTAAACATGAGTTTGTGTTTGGATGAATTATAGAACATGAGATTATGGATGGATATTGATCCAATTTAACAGAGCCGAACCCTTTTTTGTTTGACAAGTAAGCAGAGAGAGCAACAACATCTACAGAACTGCGCCTACATCAATCCCTCACATCCTTGTATACAGGCTCCACAATTGGTCCTGTCTTTAAAATAAAATGTTGATATGCTTTAGGCAAGCTCTCAGGCCACATTATGAAGGCATACATAACCTGTAACATGAAGAAGAATAATATAAGAAATAGTTAGCATAGTAATGGTCTTAGGAAATTAATTTGGTGGAAGGCCTTTTAATTTGATTAGAAATATTTCCAAGAGATTATAATATAGAGGTTTTCTTTTCCATAAGCTGTTTATAAAGTAAGAAACCAGAATTGAAACTTGTATTACTTAAGAATAGCAGATGTTCTTCGGCAGTACAATTTAGCAGAAGACAATCAACCCGTGAGAGCTGTCAGATACAATTTAGCTTGGATATGTGGTGTTCATTGCTTAATGCATGTCCTCCTAGTCAAAGCAATTTCAACAAAAAGTTTGATATGCAAACTAAGTAGCCAAAATATCAGAACAATGATGGAAATCCAAACCATCAAGTAGCATTTGGAAGAACCGTAAATTAAGCAGAGGTTTAAACTTATGAAATCCTTTAAGTTTATGACTTCTATGAACAAAAGACACTTAATTATTCAGCTAAAAAATAAGACCATAGGTGAAGTCAAATTGAGAAATCCTTGATCTACCAGGCAATAAAAAATCAATAAATATTATCAAATCAAAACACATCAATACATGTAGAATAAAAGAGAAGCAATTTTAAGTCAAAATGCATAGCAGAACCATCCAAACCCAATTAAGAACCACCAAGCACATAACAAAGAATAGGAAAAGAAACAGAGAAGGCAAAATCGAAGATAAAACTTACCTTCAAGCTGCCACAACAAGAACAAGGTGTCTCCATGTTATAATCTAAGTCACCGTCCTGGCAAATTAGGCATTCCACCAATTTCCCTGGCAAAGATCCATCCCTGAAACCCTTCTTCTGCAACGAAAACTCGGTCTTTGGTTCTACTAGGGAGTTTGAGCGAGAGGGTGGTGTTGATGCGCGCTTTTTCTGGGTTCCTCTCAGTTCCCGTTGAAGGTGAGGTTCACGTTTCCGCGGATGCATGTGTGGAGGGCAGCGCTACGGGTCATCGCTGGTCTTTTGATCTTCAGACTGCACAAGGTCTTTTTGAGGACATGCATGTGGGGCAGGTATATATCATTGTGTTCTCATTTTGTTTCATTTTATTTCGAGTTTTTAGGATCTAAAGTTTCATTGACGAGTTGGCTTGCTTGTTTGGTTTTAGGTGATCTGGAGGCCCTACAAGGATGGGGAGGATGCTGCTGTGTCGGTGATTCAGTCTGGCCAGCCTTTCTTTGACGTGGACATATGGGTCCATTGTTTTGAAAAGGTGGAGAGGATCCACCTATCTCGAGTGGTGCTGCAACTGAGACTCGCTCAGGGAGTCCCTCCAGAGATTCGCCGCAGAGTGGCGAAGAGGATGACCGCCCCCCCTGGCCAAAACTTTGCAGAGGTGATGGCGCTTCATATGGTTGATTTTAGAGCTGGGGGACCAGGGTTACGGGGGTGCGTGACGAGGCGGATGTCCGAGACTGGCATTGAGGCGGATGGCGCTTCAGATGGCATTGAGGGAGAGACTGGCCGCGTTGGAGCAGGGCCATCTCATAGCAAGTGTGCGGGGTGTATTAGATGCCCTTCACAGGGTGATGGAGCAGATGGGGTGCGCTCCTTGACCTGATGAGGAGATGATGCGCTCCCTAGCCACCTCGGTTGCTTAGGCTAGGGGAGCGGAGGATGAGTTGGGGGCTCGGCTAGCGAAGACTCGATGACTCCTGGTGAGTTGGTGTATTGGTTTAATTGCTTATGTATTGTGTTGACTTAATCTTCCAGTCATTCTGATGTAGTTGTGTCTCATTTTATTTTGGCTAGTCTGAGAGGGAGGCCGATGTCGCTAGTCATGTGGCGAAGGTCAAGTTGTTACGCGGTCAGCAACAGGCCATCCGAGAGGTGGAGGCTAGGCTACAATATGAGATTGATCGATTGGTATGTGTCTATATGAACATGATTTTGTTAATTGTTAGTGTTGTGAGCTTGCCAACTGATGTGTTTATTGTTCTTCGTAGAGAGCCAAGCTTGCTGCTGGAGGTCCCACTCCAGAATTTGATCCATCTTCAGTTGCTTCCTCCAGTCAGGAGGATCCAGCAATGGCTCAGCTTCGGGCCGAGCTGGAGCACTGGGTAAGTTTCCTCAATCCTTCGACTCGTTTGTATAATTGTAGTACTTTGTTGGGTGTTATTTTTTTGCTCTCTTAATAGTTCACTAACATTGTGTTGGTCTTTTAGCATCAGATTGCCGAGGACTTCCAGACGAGGGAGGTGACTGCTGCCTCTCTACGCTCTAAGAGTCAGGTATAATTTTTGGTTTAGTGTAATTCTATCTTGGTTATTTTATTTTGATTCTGACGTATCTTGTGTTGGTTTGTTTGGCTTTTTTTTGTGCAGGTTGTTTCCGACTCTATTCCCAAGGCTCCCTTAGGGGTCTGCTCCTATCCCTTCCCAAGTATATTTTAATTGTTGTGTTTATGGTTTATTCATCATTATAATGTTTTTTGATATATCTATTTGTATTTATTATAGCCGCCTACGTTTGCTGTTCCTTCCGTGCTGCCTGCTGATTCAGTGACCTCTGCGACGGTTGAGCGACTTCTGGGGGAGAGGGTGAATCTGGTATGATTATTTCCTTTTCAAAGTTTATGTGTTCATATATATTATATATATGTATTGGTTTTCTTTGACTTGGTGTGGTAACACAGGTGCATGAGCTTGAGGAGGTGACGTGAGCGCGCGCCACTCCTGAGGCGAGACGGATCCTTGGAGACGCTTCGAGTCACGATGACCTATTCATTGAGATGATGGTCGCGTAGAAGACTCAAATTGAGGGGTTGGAGGAGGCGCGTCGGACGACGTGGGCAGAGATGCAGGCATCCCTAGATTGGCTGCAGTATCGTCTGATGAGGAGTGAGCGGGGAGTGCGTAGGTTGGCTGGTCAGTTTGATGGATCGGAGTCGAGGGCTATGGGTTCCTCGACCGGGCAGTCTCGTCACATGTCACATGATCGTGTCGGGGGTGATGCTCGTGAGGATTCTGTCATTCGTGAGGTTCTCGCGAGGTATCCTCCTTATTCTCGATTGAGGCGGCCTGTTAGTCAGACGAGGGGTATTCGGTGGCGAGGTCATGTCGTCTAGAGGTTTCGTGAACTCCGGGTGTCAGGATTGTGTTTTCAAAGGACCAGTCTACGGACCTCCGAGCTGATGATACTAGGGACAACAGGGATCGACCATCCCATCGGCAACGTAGGGAGTAAGGGTGTATGTGTATTTTTTTATTTGTATTCATTGTGTGTGTGCGTTGTATATACAGGGGGTATGCCTCCAGTGACAGGTGTAAAAAAGAAGAGAAAATTTTGATATATATATATATATATATATATATATGGAGATTTTTAGTTTAGATGTATCTGATCGGCTCCTTTTCTTTTGATTACCTCTCACATTTGTCCTTCGCTTTTTAGTTTCTTTAGCGCCGTCAATCGTCATCGAGACTTGGATGCTTCCTGAGCTGGCCTGGTGGTGGTTGAAGGTTACTTTGTATCTGCACATGTAAACGTAACACTATCAGTAATTTTTGTTCTTCCCCTTGCTAGTTGTCAAGGGGGGGCGAGTATCTCAGACCGAGGTCTAGTAGTAATGGATGGATATATTGCTCTTTTTTGTCTCTTTAAAAAAAAAAAAACAAAAACAAAAATAATGCAACAAGGAAATCAAATAACTAGAATAATAATAAAAATAAAAATACCCCAATGTAGGAGTGTGGTAGGGTTGGCAGTATAGTGTCTTCGGTGGCATTCTCCGAACGGTAATTTCGTTATTCCTCATCTTCCTTGGTGGACGAGCCGACACTTCTAAGGTGATTCTCATTTTGATCTAAAAAAAGGCCCCAGTGTGTAGATGCAATGGAGCCTTTTTGGGTTTGAGATGAGCACTTTTGAGTCTATGAACGGTCATGGGTATTTGAGTGAGTTAGTTTTGAAGAAAAGTTTATTAGTAATGTTATCAAACTGGGGGAGGTCTCTTTGATTAGGTCAGTTGTATATGGGGTCTGTCTTAGGGTAGTGGTCATCCTATCCCATGGTTATTAGGGAGAAATTGAAAACCCTCAGGAGACTTCACTCCTCCACTAGGGATCACCTAGGGGTTTAAAAGGCTTGGTACATATGCTAAATGTACCCGTGATCCCTACGAAAGTGGCATTTAATTAGGTGTAGATGTTTAGTTAAAACTTTGCTAAGGGACTAGCAAAGATTAGGTTTGGGGGTGTGTTAAGACCTGAAAAGTATCACTTTTCACCCCTTAACTTAACCTCTGTTCGACCCTTAGTCATTTAATAAATGTGTGTTAAGACCATTTTGTAGGTAATAAGCAGCAGCTACAGCTAAGGCCCTAACCCTGCTAAGAAGCCTACTTTTGCACCAGAACTCCAAGCAACTGGTAACCCATTCATAGAGGAAAGAAACACTAAGGTAGAACACACCTGGATGCACACACTGAATGCCCAAGTGGCCCCCAGAAGTTCCTCAGAAGAAAGGAAGTTGGACCCAGACAGAGAACTTGGCTGCAACATAGGCAAAGCATAGCAGCAACAAGTCAAGAAATGAGCCTCACGCAGATGTCGCAAGGTTCAAGTGATTCAGAGAAAAATACTTCGCACAGTTGTCGCAAGTTTCTCAAAGCAGCGCACCAATTGCTCACGCTATTCTCGCACAGATTAATGACAGAAGAGCTCAAAAAGCAGACTTCGCGCAGTTCTCGTGAGGCTCAATTGTAAGCGCTCGTGCAGTCTCGTGAGGAGCATTTAATCCTCGTGCGATTCATTGAGGAGAGAGAGCTCCAGGCACTCCTGCACGTAGCTGTCGCGCAGTGGCCGTGGGATACAGATCTTCAGGGGACTGCTTGCGCAATCCAGAGGACGATGCAATTGCTTCTTCTCGAGGATCCCCGTGAGGTTCACCAAGGAATGAACTGCGCACGCGATTCCCGCGCCACTCAAATGGAAAGTGCAATCCCGCGACGACTAGAGCATTCTCGCGATGACTAAACTATCTATCCCGTGACTGCAAGAGCTTTAAGTCAATTCAATCCCGCGACGACAACTCTATCACGCGACAAGACCTGAAAACCCTTGCTACCTAGCGAGGCTTGGGATATTAACTTTCCCCCACTTCTGCAAGGGCAGTCTAGGAACTTTCAGCAACTAGGGCACGCACTCCAATGCTCCAATCTCTGTGCACACGCCCCGAGGAATTCAAGGAACAGTAATGGGCCATATTTGCATCATTAAAATTAGGGTTTTCCTAACCTTAATGCTCCCACAGCTGACTGCTATATATGCCTAAGCGTAGTTTAGGTTTAGGAAGGAGGTGAGGACTGAATTCCTACTATCTTCTTGAATTGGCTGTAGAGTTCCAATAGGCTAAGGTTAGGGTTTAGGTAGCATCTTTTTCCTTTTACTTCTCTCCATAGCCCAGCACTTGCTGGCTATGCCTTTGTATGTCTATTTGAAATAGTTTTAATGAAGTTTTATAATAGGATGTTATACATATATGGGATTGATGTTTGAGGGTTGTTCTCTACAAGGCTGCTACTTTGAGATCCTCCATTGCTAAGTTGTATTGTAGGCAACGGAGGATTGTTTTTAAAGACTTATTCAAATCCAAGTGACCTGTGTGTCTAGGCTAGTGCACATATACAGGCCTATGCCCCACCACAGGATCCACTAAATCTGAATCCTCATGGGAGCCAGAGCTGGTAGCCTTGTGAACATGGTGGTGGCAGTAATCTACTTGTTCTGTCTCAGACCTCTGTGAGGAGGGTAGCCTCTGTGGATAGTCTGTGGCCATTTGAGTGGACAGGTTATAGCCATAGGGTAAGGCCAATCCATAGATCTAAGACAGATTCTTCTTCTTTGCACTTGTGCTTATAGCCCAGTGAGAGATTGTGCAGAGACAGACTCTCCTATATTTGTATAGACCCACCATCAGATGATAGATCTGATCTGACTGTAGAGATTGTAGGCTTGTGACTGGATCACTGCTGTCTCTCTAAAGCAGTGAACAGCTAGATCTAAAGCTAGTACTCGAACTCTTACTGGTCCTGTGTGTCCAGGCTAGTGCACATATGCAGGTCTATGCCCCACACACAGAACTTTAGAGGTTGAGGTTCCTATGGATTCTTAAGCTGGTAGCCTAGATGAAGTAGTGCCTACAATGATAAACATGTTCTGACCCATCTATGGACTGTGGTTCCCCTATTGGATAGTCTATGACCATTTGAGTAGACAGGTTATAGCCATAAGGGATTGGATCATGGCACAGGGGTGAGTTGGATCCTTTCTCCTCTTTGGTGATAATGTAGCCATTGGACATGACTTCTATAGCAGCAGATCTGAGTTTGAGTTATAAAACCCATCAGATCTATACCTAATAGCTTACTTCTCACCCTTTTTATATTTATTTTCTCACACTCCATCATTCTTCTCAACCATTTATGTAGTTTAGGCATTAGGTTATCATAAGATTTAAACAATAGTGACCTTAAATCCCCTTCCATTTAGGATTGCCAGATCTGTAGTCAGATTTGGAGGACCTCTAAAGATGGCTCCCTTGGAGCTTTAAACCAATTTCCCTATGGGACAAACTCTTACTTATTAAAACTTATTACAACAGGCCCTGTATCTTGCAGGTCTAGGTTATTTTAGTTGTGCTGAATCCACCCTCTATTTTATTTTGATTTTTATTTTTTGCTCTTATCATTACATAATAAATCAGCACACTAGAAGTCAACAACAAGTTTTTGGCGCCGCTGCCGGGGAATTTGATCCATTAGTAGACCCTAGATTTTTGTATTTTTTTATTCTTTGGTAGCTGTGCTTGTGAATAACTGATATTGCTGATTTACATTTGGAATTTTTCTTTTCAGATCTGGATAGTAGCAGAGAAGGAAAGTTGAATTGCATTAGGAGTCTAGCTACCTCTATTTGCATTTCTCTAACCCTCAAAACTCAGTCTATGATAGTTGTAATTTTGTTTAGATAATTCTTTAAGTTAATTGCAATGTGTCTGCAAGTAGTCTTCCCTGCTGTTCGTGTGTGTGCATGTTAGGAAGAAGATCCCTCAGTCCCACATTAGAGCCTCCTAACCCTGAGATAGAAAAGGCCAGAAGACCAAGAAGGCCCAGACACACCACAGTTGAGCCCCTTACTGAAACCGAGACAACAGTCATGGGTGAAGAGCAACCCAGAACATTGAAGGAGTTGAATGCTCTTGATGATTATAATTCCCCATTCAACATTCAATTCCCAGATGTTCAGGAAAACTATGAGATTAAAACCTCAATCATCCAAATGCTTCCCTCTTTCCATGGGCTCAGCAAGGAAGACTCCTACAAGCACATTGACCAATTCTTGGCCCTGTGCACAATATTTTCCATTACTGGCTTGGGACTAGAAGCCACTAGATTAAGGCTCTTTCCTTTCTCCCTAAAAGACAGGGCCAGCACCTAGTTAGCTACTCTCCCAAACAACAGCATCACTTATTGGAAAGACCTCCAGACCAAATTTTTGACAAAATTCTTTCCAGAGATAAAAACTAGCCAGTTGAGGAAAGCAATACTTGCTTTTGCTCAATCCCCAACTGAAGATTTTAATCAAGCATGGGACAGATTCAAGGAGATGCTCAAAAAATGTCCCCACCACAAGATCCTTGATTGGCAGCTTGTCCAGAGCTTCTATAATGGGATTGATGAGAAAAGCAAAGACATGATAGATGCCTCTTGTGGTGGAACTTACATGCACAAAACAACTGATGAGGCATGGGAATTGTTTGAGGTCATCAGTGAAAATGCATTCCAAAAGATGTCCTTGTCAAGAACTGTTCATGAGCCTTCTTCTAAAATGGGACTAGCTGAAATTTCCAAAGGAAAGATGTATGAAGTAACTGGGAATGATGAACTGAAAATGCAGATGGCCAATCTTTCTGATAAGTTTAATAAACTATTAACTGTGGTGCAACCCAGATGGGCTGCACAGGTGATGGAGGCATGTCTGATATGCCAATCTCCACAACACACAGTTGAAGAGTGCCCATCTGCAGGGCAATATCCTGAGTATGTGATGGAACAAGCTGCTGCTGCCCATTCATTTAGCCATCAACAATCTGTTGGCTACAATAAGCAGCCATTTGGATACCAGCACCAAAATGCTGGTTACCAGTGGAGGGATCACCCAAATTTGAGGTGGATACAAGATAATTACATGTAGCCACAACAGATGTTGGCCTTACCTCAAAGGTCACAACAACAATTTAACCAGGGATATGCCCCAAGGTCAAATTTTCAGCATTAGCAGCTATTGGTAGTTCCCCCACCCCAGCCCCGAAATACTTCTTTTGAGGATTAGGTTTTGACCTCATTGCAAAACCTTGGAACCTTGACTCAGACTGTGAACTCTCACAGTCAAAGCATAAAGAAAATAGAAGAACAGTTAGGCCAAATATCAAATGCCTTGGCCAAAAGAGAGGAGAGAAGCAAACCCTATGGCCCCTAAGGGCCAATATTTGATTGGAGAAGGTTCCTCAAGTTTTGAGGGAGCTAATACCATCACAACCCTAAGGTCTGGCAGGTTGGTGGACAACCAGGTTGAAAAGGAAAAGGAGAGGTCATTTCCAAAGAATTCTCGAATGAATGTGAAAAAGAATATGTTAGAGCGCAGAGCCAAGAGTTGCCTGCTACCCTGCAACAAGAGAAAAATAATGAAGCTGTAGTTGAGCCTCAGCAGGAAATAAAAGATGAAAAAAGAAAAAAAAAAAGTTTAGTCATAGGCTTGCAGTTGAGGAACCAGCAGTACTTCAGTTGCCATTTCCTCAAGCTTTGAGTGGCACTGCCCCTTTTGATAAGGGGAATGCACAGATAGAGGAAATGATGGAGACCTTTAAGCAGGTAAAAATTAATTTTCCCCTGCTTGATGCAATTAGACAGGTCCCAGCCTATGCCAAATTTCTGAAAGACCTTTGTATCTAGAAAAGAAAAGCTAGAGGACATTTGTCCAGAAAGGTCTTTGCAACTAATACAGTTAATTCTATATTAAACATAACAATACCAGAGAAGTTGCAAGACCCAGGGATACCCACTATCCCCTGCATAATTGGAGACCACACAATTGGAAGGGCCCTTCTAGACCTTAGAGCCAGTGTAAACCTGCTGCCATACAGTGTGTATTAGCAGCTAGGTTTGGGGGAGCTAAAACCCACTCCCATTGTGCTGTTAATGGCTGATAGGTCTGAAAGGAGACCTATGAGAGTGGTTGAGGATGTCTTAGTAGGGGTGGACAAGTTCTTTTACCTTGCAGACTTCCTAGTTTTGGACATGGGCTGCAACAAGAGTACAACCCCTATACTTGTTATTTTGGGCAGGCCATTCTTGGCCACTACCAATGCTTTCATTCAATGCAGGTCAGGGATTATGGAGGTAACTTTTGGACACATAAAGGTTGAACTGAATGTGTACAACAGTGCAAAGTACCCTCAGCTGGACAATGAGGAAAGCTTTGCAGTGGATGTACTAGAGGAAGTTGTTGAAGAAGAATTGCCCACTCTGCTGGATTGGGGCAACATTGTCAAAAGTTTAGTTGAAGTTTGGGACATGGTAGAGGAAGATAGCCCAGCTGTTATGACAGAAGACATGACCACATTGAAGTCTTCTGTGGGCTTAGTGGACTTTTCCATTTAGAAACCTACATTACTGCCTCTTCCTCAAACCAACAAAGAACCAATCTTGCCATCCACCCAACAAGCCCCTGATTTGGATCTCAAGAAGCTTTCAGAAACACTGAAATATGCCTTCCTTGAGAAAGGTGAAAAACTTCTGATAATTATCTCCTCCTCTCTTACCAATTAGCAGGAGGAAGAATTACTACCAGTCTTGAGGAAGCACAAAAAGGCAATTGGCTGGACCATTGCGGATCTCGGTAAGATAGATGCATCAATATGTATGCACATGATCCATTTAGAGGAGGGCTCAGTACCCTCCAGGGAAATACAGAGAAAATTGAATCCTCACATGCAGGAAGTGGTCCTCAAAGAGATTATTAAATTGCTAGATGCTTGAGTTATTTACCCCATTTCTGATTCTGAATGGGTGGCACCTATCCAAGTGGTGCCTAAGAAATCTGGCATAACAGTTATTACAACTGAGTCTAGAAAGCTGAGACCAGCCAGGGAGACCACTGGCTGGAGGGTTTACATAGATTATCAGAAGCTCAACTCTAAAACTAGAAAAGACCACTTCCCTCTCCCCTTCATAGATCAAATTCTGGATAAGTTGGGTGGAAAAGCTTTTTATTACTTTCTTGATGGGTACTCAGGGTACAACCAGATCCCTGTGCACCCTCACGACCAAGAGAAAACTACATTTACTTGCCCTTTTGGCACCTTTGCTTACCGAAGGATGCCTTTTGGGCTGTGTAATGCACTAGCCACCTTTCGGAGGTGATTGTATGCCATATTCTCTGATATGATTGACAAGTTCTTGGAAATCTTTATGGATGATTTTTCTGTATATGGGGACAGTTTTGGCCAATGTCTGCAACACCTCCACCCGGTCTTGCAAAGATGTGAGGAAACCAATCTGGTCTTAAGTTGGAAAAAGAGCCACTTCATGGTAACACAAGGTATTGTGTTGGGCCATGTAGTCTCTAAAGAAGGGATTGAGGTAGATAAGGCCAAAGTTGACCTCATTACAAATTTTCCCCCTCAAAGAACAGTCAAACAAATTAGATCTTTCCTTGGACCTGCAAGATTCTACAGGAGGTTCATTAAAGACTTCAGCAAAATTGCTAAACCATTGTGCCACCTGCTCTGCCAGGATGTGCCCTTTGATTTTTCTGCTGAATGTCTTGAGGCTTTTAAAACTTTGAAGATATGCCTCACCTCTGCCCCTGTACTCCAAACACCTGACTATGTACTACCCTTTGAGCTGATGTGTGATGCATTCGACTTGGCAATAGGTGCTCTTTTGGGCCAAAGGAAAGATAAGTTGCCAGTGGTCATTGCCTATCTTAGCAAATCACTTGCTGAAGCTCAACTGAATTACACCACAACTGAGAAAGAGCTTTTGGCAGTAGTTTTTGCTGTTGATAAATTTAGACCTTACCTACTTGGGTCTAAAATTATAATCTTCACAGACCACTCAGCATTGAAATACCTATTGGCCAAGAAAGATGCTAAGCCCAGGCTGATTAGATGGATACTCCTGTTGCAGGAGTTTGACATTGAAATCAAGGACAAAAAGGGTGTGGAAAATGTGGTGGTTGACCACTTGTCTAGAATTGTGTTGGAAAATGTGTTGATGACCCTGCAAATGATGTTTTCCAGGATGAGCAATTGTTTGCCATCCAATCCTTGGTTCCTTGGTATGCACACATTGTAAACTATTTAGTTATAGGCAAGATTCCTGCCCATTGGACCAAAATGGACAAAGACCTGTTCTTCTCACAGGTCAAATTCTTTTTTTGGGAGGAACCTTTCTTATACAAATACTGTGTAGGCCAAATCATTTGAAAATGTGTTCCAAAAAGTGTTGTCCCCAGTATTCTGGCCATGTGCCATGAAAATGCCTGTGGGGGCTACTTTAGTCGAAGAAAAATAGCTAACAAGATCTTGCAGTGTGGGTTCTATTGGCCTTCTTTATTCAGAGATGCCAATACACACTACAGGACATGTGAGAGATGTAAGAAATTAGGAGGGCTGTCCAAAAGAAACTCAATGCCTTTGCAGCCCATCCTTGTTGTGGAACTGTTTGATGTCTGGGATATTGACTTTATGGGCCCCTTTCCTCCTTCAAATGGTTATCATTTCATCTTAGTGGCAGTGGATTATGTTTCAAAATGGGTAAAAGCTATTGCCACAAGAACCAATGATCATCAAGTTGTCCTCAAATTTGTAAATCAGAATATCTTCTCAAGATTTGGCACCCCTAGAGCCATTATCAGTGATGGGGGTAGCCATTTCTACAACAGAAATTTTGAGAGTTTGCTCAAGAAATATTCTGTCACCCATAGGATTGCTACTCCCTACCACCCGCAATCCTGTGGGCAAGTTAGAATTTCTAATAGGGTGATCAAGCACATCCTTGAGAAGACAGTGAGGACTGACAGAAAGGACTGAGCTGAAAAGCTAAATGATGCATTATGGGCTTATAGGACTACTTATAAGACTCCCATTGGGATGTCCCCATTCAAACTGGTTTATGGCAAGGCTTGCCATCTCCCAGTAGAGTTAGAACATAGGGCCTATTGGGCCATAAAAAAATTAAATCGGTCATCAATTCCAACTTTGCCGTCATCATGTGTCAGGCTGGATGAGCTGAGGATGGATGCATATGCCAATGCCTGGATATACAAGGAAAGGTCCAAGGCTTTCTTTGACAAGGGTTTGTTAAGAAGGAGCTTCATGGCTAGTGATAAGGTTTGGCCGGTGATAAGGTTTGGTTGTTTAACTCCAAACTTAAATTTTTTCCTGGCAAACTGAAATCCAGATGGGAAGGCCCCGATATTGTCATGAATGTTTCTCCATCTGGTGCTGTGGAAATCAAGGATCCCAAGTATGGGAAAACCTTGAAGGTGAATGGTCAGAGGCTTAAGCCTTGTTTAGAAAAACCCGTTGAACCTATGGACACCATTCACTTTCAAGGGGACCCTTCATTAAACTGATCCACAGATGTGTCCATGTTCTATTATGTGTACTTTGGTTTTGTTAGGTTTATATTGTCTTCTTTTGTTCAAATTTTTTAGGAAATTTTAGTGGCCTCACTTGAGTCTGAATCTATCTGGTCTGATTTCTTTTTATGCTTGGTTTGAATGATTACTTCTCTTAAATTGGTGATTTTTGATTGAATGTACGATGTTTGGATAATGATTTTTGCTGCCTATGCTTGAATGTTTGATGCTATAAGTGGGAGGTCATTTTAAAGTGTCTGGGGGTCCCCCTGGTGGTGAGTTATACCTAGGAACCAGCTACAACACAAATGGAAATGGCAGAATGAAGAGCGCGTGCTCTGTTTTAAAGAGCTTTCTTTGTCGTCATGGGTCCAAAATGAGGCCTGGGAGTCTCTCACGCAATCCAAATGGAATACTTCACTAGCTGTCGCGAGATCCAAGGTAAACCCTGGGAGCCTCTCGCGCAATCCAAGTTGCAATTACACCGTTGCTAGATTCCATTTCCCATCCCGCGACCATATATTTCCAAAGCGCGCCAAGCTTAGTGATATGTATTCCAAACTCGCGATTGTCTCCTTTTCCAGTACTCTCTCTCTTCTCCATCCAGCGAAACCCTAGCTTTTGGCGCTCTTCTCTCTCTCTCTCCTCCAGCGTCCATTCTACAACCCATTATTCACACCAGGATCTTAGAGATTTATTCCTAACGTCATCCCCATCAGTTGCCCTCTGCTCAGAGATCTCGTGGTTCACTGTGCGTCAGATCAAACCAAACCCTACGATTTTAGGGTAAGCAATCAGATCTTAATCTCCCTTTTTTATTTTCAAAAGTACAATCTCAGAAAGGAGATTTTTTTTATGGCCCCTAAGAGTGAACCAAAGAAAAGGGCCAGGGATAAGGCCCCTGTTGAGCCCGCTCCTAAGAAGGTCAAGACTTCTAAGGCACCGAAAAAAGGGAAGGAAGTGGTTGAGGATGTGGAGGAGCCAACCCCTGAGTTTTCTACACCCTTTGAGCTCATGGCTTCAATCCCCTTAGAGCCTGAAACAGATTTTGACCTACCCTTCTTCGAGACGGAGCCTCTCTCTGCCTCTGCCATTGAATTTATGAGCAAGGCTGGTCTGACATCCTTGATGAGAGGAATTCTAGCACTAGCCTACCCTAGGCTAGTGCAACTCTTTTATCAGCACATCAGGGTCACCAAGGACCAAGATGGACAACCAGGCTTCCTTGTGCTGATTGATGATTTTGAGATGTCAGTTAACCCCAAGCTGATTGCGGAAGTATTGGGCACCCCAGCTGCATTTGACACTAACTGTGGATATGGCCCTCCCCTGAGTGCCTCAATTGATACCATTGCGAGGGCTCTTACTAGAGGATTAAAGGCCTCAGGGGATTCCATAAGAAGAAGAGAGTTGGAGCCTAGACTCCTTTTCATTGATCAGGCCTGAGAAAGAACATCTACTACTCAGGCCATCAGCAGGAGAGGAGGACTCCTATTGCTGATGCTGTGTACTCTTTCTCTCTGGGCCATGGCTTCCATGCAGCCTGGTTAATTTTTGAAGCAATGAAAGATTTGGTAGAGAAATTAGGGCAAAAAAAGAAGCCACACACACTCCCCTATGTCAGATTCATCACCAAATTACTTTTAAGGGGGGGTACAAGATACCAAAAAGAGAGGAGACTACCACCCTCACCCCTACAACTTTTGCCAAGAGGCAATGGGGAATCAGTAGGAGCCTGATGGAAACCCAGAAGAAGAAGAAAGCTAAGGCTCAGGCTGCTCCCAAGTAAAAAGATGTGGCAGCTGTTACAGAGCCCACCCTTGCTACCAAAGAAGTGGTTCAAGATCCTGTTACTACCACTACTGCAGCAGCCCCCACATCCACCCCACCTTTTACTGCAGGATCCCCTATCCTGACAACATCCCATCCCATTACACCATCAACCTCTCTCCCTTCCTCCACTACATCCCATTTTCCTTCCCCTACTCCATCTTACTCTCCTCTGTCTTCATTGTCCATGCCAACACCCATTTTTCCAGTGATTGGTACCTGGGAGGACACCACCCCCCATGTCAGCCTCACACCTTCCCCTACACTACCTCAATACACAGCCCCAATACCTCATCATCTTCACAAAACCTGACAACCCTCCACTGATCTCATACAAGAAAAAGAAAACCACTGACACAATCCCCACCATGTCCCTACCCCCACCCACAATCCCTTTTATCCCCACTATCACACCTCACATGGACCAAGACACCACTCCAGCCATGCCTACTACATCCCCACTCACAGACATAGACCTCAACCTTAACACAATCACCGAATTCCAAGCCTTTATGGCTAGTTTCCTTGATACCATGCCCACCCACTACACCCCCCTCCCGGATTCCCCAAATACATCACCACATCACTCACCAAAACCCCAATCTCCTCCTTCCACTTTCCATCATGCCGCTTCCTCCCCTTTTCAACCTGTTCCATCTTCTACACAATCTCAACCTCCCAACCCAGTAACACTAACACTTATCCTCTCCCTCATCCAATACATCCAATCATAACTGTCCACATCAACACACAGGACCAGATGCAAACAAAAATCACCACCACCAAATCCACACTTCAGACATTGACAAACCAACCCATCCATCAATAATCCAATCAAACCCCACTGATCATTTCCCCTTCCAGCCCTGACTCCCCAACCCAACCATTCCCTTTCATACCTTTCACCATTCCCTTTTTCCCTTCCCCACCACCACCTACTCCTAGTGAGCCTACCTCATTTTCTTTCCCTCTTTTGCCTTCCATCCCACCTCATATACTACCCCCTCCAATATTTACTGATAAATCCACCCAAACTGACCCATAACTTTTTGCTCTCCCCCAACAACTAGACTTACCCAATGAAAACACCACTTCACCCACCCTGGACCAATCACATTTTGCTCCTTCAACTTCTTCTCTTCCTATCGCACCCAAACACCTCTTTTACATCCCTCCCTACCTCACCATCCTCCATGCCATGAGAGATAATCCCTACCTCAGGAGGGATGTCCTGAGGGGCATGGCCTAACTTAGGAAATCCATAGAGACCCCTCTGCTGTAGCAGATTACTGAACTAGAGGATGCCCACAAAAAATAATTACTGGGTATTTCACTTGGGTGGACTAACATTTTGGAGGCCTATGAGAAGGAGAAAACTATGGCTGCTTATCACCAAATGAATTGGGAGCTAGAAAAAGAAAATACTAATGTGGAGAGGATGAAAGCCAGAATATTCAAAAAAAGACTCAACAATGCTCAGGAAATCTTCCAACTCCAAAAGGAAATCCACCAAAATGACCTCCTGAAAGCCCAAATCCAGATGGTCAGCGCCAGTGCGCAAAGCCACCCCACTCTCTATACTCATTCCAGAACCTGAGCCTCAAGCTACCCAAACCCCTGCTGCCCCTCCTTCATCACCTCCTACTGAGCGAACTTATCCTAAACAGAGGAAAGTCACTGCTAAGAGGACTGCTTCCACAGCAGCCTCTATCAAAATTTGTAAAGAGCCAGCTGCCCAGTCTGAGGAGGCACAACCACATGGCTAGCCAAAAAAAGGGCAGTCCCCTGTAGCCCCCCCTGAGCAAGATAAAGGAAAATCCCCTATGATCCCTCCTGAACCCAAGACCAGAAAAATGAGGGTGAGGGCACCAAAAGCTCCAACCATGAAGAAACCACCAGCCCAACCAAAGAAACCACAACAGCCAAAGAAAAGGAGTCCAACTGGGAAGCAAGCAAAGTAGAAAAAGACTAAAGCTCCCACAGATAGAACCAAGTCCATGCTCAGTCATCATTCATCGGTTTCGGTTTCATTCCTAGGAGTATCTTGTAAGGTTTCCAATTTATCATGCAAAAAAATAGAAATAGAAGAGGGATGTAAGGCTTAGTAATGTGGGAAATAGTTCGTATCTAATGCTTTCCGAAAGGAATGAGTAACTATCTTTTTCTCAGAGGGATATCGGGTGCCATGATTGAGCCCTTCGTCATGTTTCGATACCATCAAAATCTCACATTCTATGGTTAGTAGGAGTTTATCCTCCTCCTGCCGCCTTACTACGATATCTAATAGTATGGGGACATCAGGAATGCCCTCGTAGCTTACTTATACACTTCTAGTAAAGTTATCAGAGATGTCCTCACGGTCTGCTTATGCTTTTCTGAGCTCATTGACTTATTCATTCGTCGTAATGCTCTCACTCGATTTTTTTTTATATATATACTGGAAAGCATCCTGCTAGCACAAGAGTAATGAGTTTTGATTGAACCTATCATCTTCATTTTTTTTACTCTAATGTCTCCTCTAATGGCGGGAGAGATGAGAATCAGGTGTTACTTATGCTTTTGAAAGAGGTTAGGTATGTCACTAGTCCTTTGATTAGGTTGCCCGAATAAGAAAGTGGGCAATAAATTAGAGATCTTAAGGATATTCTGAGAATTGATGACGTACGACCGATGAATGGGTCGTGACAACTACGGGGGTGGTAAGTATAAGTATTCAACCATGGGATGTGATGATCACAGGGCTAAGGGTAGTATGGTACATGGCATTCCAAGGGCTAGGGAGTTCTTTTCCATCTTGGTTCGCCAGTTTGTATGCATTTCCAGGGTATGCGACTGTTATAACATAAGGGCCTTCTCAGTTTGGTTTCAGTTTTCCTTTCGGATGGGCATGCTTAGAAGGCATGATTTTTTTCAAGACTAATTCTCTAATATTAAAGGTTCGTTCAAGGACTTTCTTATCGTAAGCCCTGGCTACTCTCCTCTGATATACCTGAGGGTGATCAGCTGCCCTTAGACGTGTTTCATCGAGCTGCTCTAGTTATGCGAGTAGGGCAATTCTTCTTTCGTCTAAAGATAGCTCATCATCGAGTGTAATCCGTAAGGATGGTACTTGTATCTCGTATGGTAGGACTGCCTCCATCCCGTAGGTAAGGAGGCAGGGAGTTTGACTAGTGGTCATACGAATAGAGTACCTATAGGCCCAGAGTGCTTCTAGTAGTTGTTCAGGCCAGTAGGCTCCATTGCTTATTTCTACTGTGCATTTTAGAATTCGAATCATCATTTTGTTTATAGCTTCTGCTTGTCCATTTCCTTGAGGGTAGCACGGTGATGAGTGGCATTGATCGATGCTGAACTTCTTGCATAACTTTTTTGTCTTCTCTATGATGAACTGCGGTCCGTTGTCAGTGACAAACATCCTAGGTACTCAACACCTGGTGATGATATTCCGAACGATAAACCTTACGAGTGTCGAAGCGGTGATTCTAACATAGGATTCAACCTCTGCCCATTTGGTATAGTATTCAGTTGCCATAAGTATGAATGCATGCTTGTAAGTGTTCCAACTGTGCCTCTGAAAGGTCCAATGACATCGAAGGCCCACATTGAAAATGGCCACGGCGAGGTCATAGTGTTCAATGCAAGTGATGGAGCTTTGATGAGTGCGGCATGTTCTCAGATGATGTGTTATCTTTCAGCGGTTGTGACGCATCATAGTAGTTCTCCTTTGGTGAAGGCTTCTTTGTATAGTATTTCGCCAAGTATGCAGAATTGGGCGCATCAGTTCCTTAGGGTCTTTTGTTCGATCTTCGTGGCATATGGGAGGACGTATTAATGCTTTAAGAAGTTTCAGATGTCGAAATACCATGGTTGTCTGTCGTCGATTGGTGATTTTTCAAATATGAACATAGCGACTTTGATTTTTGACTTGACGTGCTTTTCCGGAGTGATTGCTTCTTTTGTCCTGTATTCGTGGGGAGGATTGGTAGTTCTCTCTTAATGGTCCATGTTACCTCGTGGCGCGGGCACTATCAGTTTTTTTATGAAGAAGGTTTTGGTATTTTGCCCGATGGGTGTTTGGATGACCGAGGCTAACGTGGCAAGGGAGTCTGCGAGCTCATTTTCTAATCTAGGGATGTGCGTGAAAGAGATTCTCTTAAATTTCCTTACTAAATATTGAGTGGTCTCTAGGTATGCCATTAGTCTCCTTTTCTTAATTTTTCATTCTCCTATAACTTGTGAGATTATGAGCTTAGAATCACCAATGGTTTTTAATTGTTTAACGCCTAATTGTAGTGTTGCTCGCAGTCCAGCTATGAAAGCTTCGTATTCTGCGATATTATTGGTGACAAGGAAATCTAGTTGAAAAGCCTTAGGTATGACAACTCCTTTCGGGCTTAAGAGGACTATCCCGATGCCTTTTCCTTTATGATTTAGAGCACCCTTAAAATAAAGGGTACATGATGTTTTTTCGGGCTCTTCATTATGAATGTGAGTAGGTCTTCATCGGGGAAATCTGCATGTATGGGCTCATCACTTGGGAGTGGGAGGTTTGCGAGGTAATCGACGATTGCTTATCCTTTGATTGACTTCTGTGTGACATAAGTGATATCAAATTCTTATAAGAGCAGATGCCAACGAGCGATCTTTCCTGATGTTGTGGGCTTTTCGAATATGTACTTTAGAGGTCCATTCGGGTTAGTACTAGTATCTTATGTGCTCCAAAGTAGTGACACAATTTGGTTGAGGCCCACACCAGTGTGAGGCAGGTCTACTCCATTGAAGTATATTTTCATTCGTATTCGACCATTGTCCTACAAAGGTAGTAGACAGCCTTCTCTCTCTTGTCGTCTTTTTCATATTGTCCCAGAACCCATTGCTTTATCGTTCGCTGAGAGGTAGAGGATTAGGGGTCTTTTGAGAACTGGTAGTGATAGTATTGGCGGGTTAAGGAGGTACTTTTTGATATTGTCGAAAGCTTGCTGACACTGGTCATCCCATTTGTACTCAGTTCCTCCTTTAAGTAGTTTGTAGAAATGATCGCATCTGTCTGAATGTTGGGAGATAAATCTCCTGATGAACTGCAATCTTCTTATCAGTCCTCGTAATTTTTTGATATTACTGGGAGGTGGCATCTCAAGGATGGCTTTGACTTTTGTTGGGTTGACTTCGATCCCTCTCCTGCTGACTATAAAACTGAGTAATTTTTTGAAAGTGACTCCGAAGACATATTTCTTTGGGTTCATTTTTAACTGATATTTCTTAGCTCTTTACAGTACCAGGTGAAGTGCTTCAACATGTCCTATTCGCGTTTGAGACTTCACTAATGTGTCATTGACTTGGACTTCTACACATTTATGCATCATGTCATGAAAAATAGCCATCATGGCGCGTTGATATGTGGCTCTTGCGTTCTTGAGCCCAAAAGGCATGACGATGTAATAGTAAGTTCCCCATGGGGTAGTGAAAGAAGTCTTCTCTTAGTCAGACTCTGCTAATTTGATTTGATTATACCCAGAGAAACCATCCATAAAGGATATCATCTCATGTCCAGCGGTGTTGTCGACTAGAGTGTCAATGTGCGAAAGTGAGAAGTCATCTTTTGGGCATGCCTGGTTGAGATTTTGGAAGTCAATGCAAACCCATACTCTGCCGTCTTTCTTGGCGACAAGTACTATATTGGCAACCCAATTGGGGTAGAGGACGACTCAGATGAATTTGGCTTTGTGTAACTTGTCAACTTCCTCTTTAACTTGAAGGGCGGTTTGTGGGTGCATCCTTCGGAGTCTCTACTTAACAGGCATTGCATCGGGTTCCAAGACAAGGCGATGTTCTACTAAACTTGTGTCTAAATCAGGCATATTTTCATAGGACCATGCAAAGGAGTCAAGGTGTTCTTGTAGTGCTTATACGATTTGTTGACGTTCCTTAGAGTTGAGCGTTGCGCTAATTAGTAACTTCTTGGGTTTCTCTTCAGTCCCAAAGTTGATGTCTTCTGTGGGTTCTATGGCAGCTTGGGTTTGCTCGTCGAAATGCTTGATAACCCATTAGAATTCTAGCGCCTCCTCGGCGATCAGTGTTTCTTCTTCATCCTCAGTAAGCTCATATGCTATAAAATTGTTACACTGGGGATTCGATTTTACAAAAGGTAATCCTTCATCGGCGTAATCTATGACTGAGAGATCTTTGGTAAGGTGAAGGTCAAGGCTATTGATCCTTTTCTCAAAGTCGTGAAGTATCTCATCTGGTATGATCACTGGCTTGTTATTTAGCATGGACGCCCTGCATCCTCGTACGGGAGATGGGATAGAAGTCTTAGGACAAAAGTCTCCTTATTGGTCACAAAATTGATTTGGGACGAAGGGTTCCCTTTCTTTTCTGGAGATCGTAATCGATCCTAAGGGAGCGAGACGGCTGCTGAGGCCGTTCGAGCAATTCTTCGAGGAATGTGGACTTGTTCAAAATTTGGCATTTTTTTTGGAGTCCTCATCTGATGAGATCTTTTGAATAAGCGACGTTGATGATAGCGTTATTGACGTTCACATTTCCTCTATCATATTGATTGCCTCATCTTTGAAGAAGCTCTAAAGATTGTAATCGATCAAATTATCCTCCTCTGAGTTATAGTATGGTTATTCTTCCTGTTGAGGGTGACCTCCTAAGGGGTTCTCAGGGGTGGTGAGCTCTTTCCCTTGAACTTCATAATATGTCAGGATGAGCACGCATGCTCGGTAGCGAGGCTGATAATGGTGAGAAATGTAGGGAGATCCCTAAGGGCATTCCCATCCTTCTGAGTTAGAGTCGAGGCTGGTATCGAACTCATCTTCTTGATCTGACAGTGCTTGAAGTCCTAGGTTAGCTTGCTCTTCTAACTCGAGTGTAGGGAGGTCTATCCAATAGTCCTCGTCGTCACTCAGAGGAGGTTGCCATTCTTCCTCCAGAGATTTCCAAAATATTTGGAGTTGCGACATGTCTGGGGACGGAGAAGTGTCTAGTTCAAGTTCCTCTTCAAACTCTATGAGGGTGATGTGGGCGTTTCCCCCCGGGTCGACTAGATGACTGTTGGGATTTTCTGCTTCTTGGGCAGGTAGCTGAGTTGGTGGGTCATCACTCGCTTCTGTTGCCATGAGGTTGGAGTCATTCGTTACTACCATCACAGCGTGTTGGATCCAACTAGCGAAGCATTCTAATATGCTGGTGCAGGCCCTACAACGGGGTTGGTATGGGTGAGAGATACAAGGGGAGTCCCACAGGCATTCCCATCCCTCAAGGCCGAGGTCGAGGCGGATGCTATGCCAGTTAAGATTTTCTTATAGGGTGTCCTCTTCTTCCCATGTTGAGTGTAAGTGCTCTTCAATATCTTGCAAGACAGCTATGTGAAAATCTTCGTCGTTAGCGGACTCTCTCGCCACACTGGGAAGTTTGAAAGAATCTCTTTCACGCACATCCCTAGACTAGAGAACGAGCTCACAGACTCTCTCGCCACACTAGCCTCAGTCATTCATATACCAGTCGGACAGAACACCAAATCCTTCATCGAGAGATTAACGACACCAACACACAAAGTTGCCTGACAAGTAAAACCAGAACTACAACTAGATTAGAAGCCAACATGAACGAAGGGCAACCCACCTCAGGCAAATCCACGAAGAAAGAAGCCGACGTAGCAACCTTCAGATTTGAGAAATCGCCAACCGACGACGGATAGCCATGGTTCTTTGATATATGGAACTTCCTGTAGCATTGCCATGTCCCTCCTTACGCTATGAAGATTGAGCGAAAGACGATCAGGAACCGATGCGCAAGGTTCTGCATCCTGGGCAAGACACTATACAAAGAAGCCTTCACCAAAGGAGTACTACTGCGGTGCATTACAACTGCTGAAGTAAAATACATCATCTGAGAAGCACATGTCAGTGCCTGCGGCGTTGACACTGGCAGACAGAGACTCACAGATCATATTATATGGCAAGGCTACTACTGGCTGACGATGACAAGGGATTGCCACCTCTACGTCCAATGCTGTAAACAATGCCAAGAACATGTCGTGCTCATCAAAGCCCCATTAGTTGCATTGAACCCTATAACTTCACCATGGCCATTCTTGATGTGGGCCTTCGATATTATCGGACCCTTCACAGACATGGTCGGGAATACTCACAAGCACGCATTCATACTCATAGAGACCGAATATTACACCAAATGAGCGGAAGTCGAGTCATATGTCAGAATTACTGCTTCTACGCTCATGAAGTTTATCATTCAAAACATCATCACCCACTTTGGAGTACCCAGGATGTTCGTCACCGATAATGGACCACAATTCATCACAAAAAGATGAAGAGACTATCCAAAAGATTCGACATCGACCTATATCACTCGTCACCATTCTATCCCTAGGGAAATAGACAAGTAGAGGCCACGAATAAAAATCTAATCCGGATTCTAAAATGAACAATGGAAATAAGTAATGGAGCTGGCTGGCCTGAACAACTACCAGAAGAACTCTGGGCCTATAGGACTTCTATTCGCATGGCCACTGGGCAAACACCTTTCCTCCTCACATATGGGATGGAAGCAGTCCTACCCTACGAAATACAAGTACCATCCCTACGTCTCCAACTTGATGATGAGCTATCCTTAGATGAAAGGAGAATTGCTCTACTCGCTGAGCTAGAACAACTCAATGAGACATGTCTAAAGGCAGCCGATCATGCTTAAGTATACTAGAGGAGAATGGCTAGAGCCTACGATAAGAAAGTCTTAGAGCGAACTTTTAAAATTGGAGAATTAGTCTTGAAGAAAATTATGCCTTCCAAACACGCCCATCCAAAAGAAAAATTGAAACCAAACTGGGAGGGCCCATATCTTATAGCAGCTGCATACCCAGGGAACACATACAAGCTGGTGAACTAGGACGGGGAAGAACTCCCTAATCCCTGGAATGCCATGTACCTCAGAAAATACTACCCTTAGCATTATAATCATCATATCTCGTAATTAGCTACTTATATCTACCACCCCATGGCAATCAAGACTCATTCATTGGTCGAACACCTTCATTTCTCAAGTTATCCTTGAAGGTCTCTAACCCACTGCCCACCTTCTTATTCGGGCAATCTGATCAAAAGGAACTCCTGACCTCTTTCAAAAGTATAAGTAACACCTAATTCTCACCCCTTCTCCCCGCCATTGGAAGAGATGTTAAGAGCACAGAAAATGAAGATGTTAGGATCAATCAAAACTCATCATTCTTACGTCAGTAGGTTGCTTTCAAAATATATATACATACGTAATTGAGCGAGAGCAATACGACGGGTGAACAAGTCAATGAGCCTAGAGAAGCATAAGCGAATCGTGAGGACATTCCTGATAACCTTACTAGGAAAGTATAAGCAAGCTGCGAGGGTATCCCTGGTGTCCCAATACTGCTAGATATCGTCGTAACGTGGTGGGAGGAGGACAAACTCCTGCTAACCATAGAATGTGAGACTTTGATGGTATTGAAATATGACGGAGAGCTTAATCATGATACCCCATCCCCCCTGAGAAAAAAGACTGTTACTTATCTCTTTTCAAAATTGTCAGATACAAACTAATCCCTCATATCATTGAGCCTTACCCCCTCTTTCACCCTTAATTTATATTTTCTGACAGTGAGTCAGAACCCTCCTAAGATATCCCTGGATATGAAACCGAAAACTCGTGAATGACGACTAATGCAACCACTTACTATCTACTGCTCACCCTCTACTACTGACTATGGAATAGGATGATTACTATAGAAGGTAGAACCCTAGTATACGATTGATACGGCTAAACAATCTCTTCCGGTTCGGTAAATAGTATCAAGGAGTTTCCTCGACACTAATTCATCAAAACGCACATGGCTCCTCATAAGCCTAAGTGCTCACAAAATTCGGGGATTTTTTTTTTTGGGAAAAGAATCAGCTTGAGACCCCTGCTTGTTCACGAACATGTGCAGAATAATGAAGTCATCACCTTAGGAAGACCGTTGAAGATACCTCACTACCTATTCCATCACGCTCCTACACTGGGGCATTTTTTTAGTTTTAGATTTTTCTTTCAGTTATTTGCTTTCCCTATTGCATTATTTTCCCTTTCTTGTAACGAAAAATAGTAGCACAAAAAAAAGATCCATCCTTTATTACCAGGCCTCGGCCTGAGACACCTTTCCCCTGGACAATCAGCAAGGGGGAAAATAGAAATATTAATAACTTTATCTTCATGTGTAGATATAAAGTGACCTTCAACTATTACCAGGCCAACTCAAAGGGCATCCGAGTCCCAATAATAGGCGATGGTACCAAGAGAGGTAGTTAAAGTATAGAAGGTAACAAGAGAAAAAAAAAAAGCAAAAGAGACAGGTACATCTGAACTCAAAAGATCTCTATACATATATATATATAAACTTTTTTACAATGTGTCATTGGGGGCATACCCCCTGTATATATAATAAATAAAAAGGAGAACCAAAAAATGCCCTATTCCCTTCGCTGCCTTTGCGAGGGACGCTCATCACCCTCTCCAGTGTCATCAACCCCCGAGGACTAAGAACTTGGTCCACTGACAACTGAAGCCTGAGGCTTGGATGGGGGCCTCTTCAAAGAAGAAGGTCTGGCAACAGAACCACCCTCGCTTGCTTGGCTGGAGGCTCGCTGAGACTACGAAGGAGGAGAGCCAAAGGCAAATGTAGGCCCAAGAGCCGAGTCTTCCTGAGCATACACCCTCATACGCTCATGGGTCTCTCGACGGATATCCACCAGTGAGCTGCTAGCCCTCGATCCTGACCCCGGGAGATGATCGACCATCCCTCGCACTCTCCCTCCTATCCTCGATAGCTCATGCTGCAGAAGCTCGATCGTCAGCTGCATCTCAGCAAGCACGATGGCTCGAGCACTCTCAGCTCTGCTGCCCGAGTTTGCCACTCAACCGCAAGGTCCATGGTCAACTCATGGAGATGACACTCAGTAGTATTAGAAGGGACCTCACGAATCTCCTATCGAACCTGAGCATGCTGTACCTCTAGACAAGCACTTTCCAGCTCATGCACTTGCACAAGACTAAAGCTAAGAAGATGGATCGGTATAGCAAGAAGTAGAGCCAGAATGATGAAGACATACCAAATCAGCACACTCTTGCAGAAGGCGCTCTACCATAGCGGTAATAACTGGATCAGTTGGAGGTGTCGGAAGAATAGGAATCTGAGCCTCAGGTGTAGATGGCTGCAAAACAGAAGAACATCAGAAAATACTAAGACTACAGAATCAGAAATAAAATGTAATTACACCAATTATAATATACCCGAGTAGGAATAGGAGTATACTCCTTAGGAGGAGCCTCGGGAGCAGAGTCAGGAACGACCTACACAAGAATCAAACAAACCAAAAAAACACATCAGATAAGACCAAATCAACAGAAGCAAAACAAACTAATACACACACACTATACCCGACTCTCGGGACGTAAAGAAGTAGTTGCAGCCTCCCACGTCTATTAGCAAGTGATCGATGCCGAAATGTGACTATATTTTGCACCCTAATTCCTACATTTAGCTATCCAATGAAAGCATCTGATGATTGTTGTGAGGTTTTGATGATTACAGGTGTTTCTGACTATTGGATCGTTAAAGAGCATAAAAGAAGATAATTAAAGGCTACATAATGACTATGGATCAAAAGGTCAAAAGAAACACAGAAATCCGTGAAGCAACTCAACAACCACCAAGAGAAAGAGGAGTCTACCCCTATGTGTCAATCGATTGACAGAAGAAGACAAGTGGCCCTTCTCAATTGCCGAACCAAAAGTTAATCGATTGAGACTTCAGTCTCAATCGATTGAGGATATTAGGTGGGTTTGCTCGACCCTATAAATTGGAAGCTACGAGTTTGCTTGGGAGGAATTTTTTGAGAATAATTATTCATTACTCATTTTTGGTTTCGAGGTTTTTCACTTGGGAATTTTGGGATTTTTTCTCTTTTCATTCTTCAAGAGTTCTTCTCTCCTTCTTCTAGGGTTTGATCTGGGTAGATTGTACTTAGGGCTGTTTCATTGTTCTGCTTTTACATTTTATGAGATCATAGATTGTATTTAGGAGAAGCATTGTAAACAAAGATCTTTTGGAAGAAATGAAAAGTGGAATGGCTTTGAATGAACAAGGAGATCATACACCAAGGATGAGCGGCTAAATCAGTTGATCGGGGAAGATGCGATCCCCGGATAAGTAGCAATTTTTTATGATTAATACCGTAGTCTATTTATGTCATCATGGAATCATTTTGCTTAAAGTATGTGTGATTGAAAATATGTTGAATGCTTGTTATGACCGTTGATTGCGCGTATCAACGGCCGTAATCGCTAGATCTGGACCTACAGACTGATCTGGGCTGCAGAGCGATTATATATTTACTGTTGTGATCTAAACATCATGAGATATGCTATGCTTTTTACATGACTCATACTGCAATGATAGGATGAGTCATTATTTTTAGATAGGGTATGCCGGATTGATGATCACATTTTATTATGAATCATTTTTCTAGATGAATGATGGTGTGAATGATGCTTTAATGAAACTGTGGGTTTTAATGATAGAAAATAGGTACAAATCTGGGGTAGCATATTCCTTGATCATATATTTAAATATTGTTCTTAGATTCATCATAAATTAGTTGTTTAGATTAATTTATTTTTCTTGCATTTAGGAAAAGTGTGATAAATTTTTGGTAAAATTGAATTTGCCCTTTGGTACTTCCTTAGGGACGCTTTTAAATCTCTGAAAGAATTAATTAAAATTCACATTTCCCTGTGCGTTCGACACCCTTGTTCTTGCCATACTACGATAGATCTTGTGCACTTGCAAGGGTACACTTTAAAACCGATCAAGTTTTTGGCGCCGTTGCCAGGGAAATCGGTAAAATTTTGATTAATTCGGAAAGGGATTTGTTGAAAGTGCTTGACAGTCAATCGATTGAGACCTTTTCTTCAATCGATTGACTGTGTTTCGTGTTTACGAAAAGCTGCTTTGTCAATCGATTGACACGAAAGAGTCAATCGATCGACA
The DNA here is from genome assembly GCA_021018995.1 of Chloranthus sessilifolius. Lineage (NCBI taxonomy): Eukaryota > Viridiplantae > Streptophyta > Magnoliopsida > Chloranthales > Chloranthaceae > Chloranthus > Chloranthus sessilifolius. Next base: position 119,144,387 of record CM037584.1, on the reverse strand, counting down.
GTTGTGAGTAGTAAAAAAAAAAAAATCTTTAATTCTGAAATTTTGGAAGTTTGTAGATTGTGAAATCTGAAATTTGGTGCTGAAAGGTTGATTTTTGATTTTCGAACTTAAATTTTTGCAATTAGAATTTTTGAAATTTAATTTCTAAATTAAAATTTGATTTTCTTGTGTGAATTTTGATTTTTGAATTTAAAAAAATTATTAATATTTGAATTTTTGATTTGCAAAATCTTCTTTCCCTTATTTTTCTTCTCTTTGGTAAGATTTTGTGGAGTTCTTTTAGGAAGTATAAATTTTTAGGATTTCTTATTTTAGATTTTGTAGGAGTCCATTTTCCTTATTTTTCTCTTTTAGATATTTTGTAGGATTTTCTAAATTCTAGTTATAGACTTTTTAGGATCTCTTGTTTAGGAAATATAGGAGTCTTTTATTCTTCTCCTTCTTTTTCTCTTGTAGGTTAGATTTTGTAGGATTGCCTTTAGGTTTTAAAATTTAAATTGTTAATTTTTAATTTTTGAATTGAATTTTTATTTTTAAAATTTGAATTTATTAAAATATATATATATATATATATATTTAATTTTAATTCGAATTTTAATTTAATTTATTTTAAAAAAAATAAAAAAATTCTCTTCTGATACTGGCTACTGTTCATTATAGATCTCAATTGATTGAAACTTCTCTGTCAATCGATTGAGACTGGGATATCATTCTCTGTGAATTTCTAGGTTTCTTTCAATCGATTGACATTCCTATGTCAATCGATTGACAAGAGCTCTGCTGTTTGCCATCTTAGCTGCAAAATTTGTGCTATCTCCATTTGACTTTTGAACCTCAATTGATTGAGACCATTCTTTCAATTGATTGACGGATTAAGTCCCTGGTTGAATATTTGTCTTTGCTTTGTGTCAATCGATTGAACCCTGCGCTTCAATCGATTGAAGCTGATATTTGTGGTTTGTTGTGGAATCATCAACCCTGTTTGTGAGCGTGGTGCATAAGCTTTACTCGTTCTCATCACCCACATCTGTAATCGTTTAATCTTGAGATCGAACGATCTTGTAGAGAGAATCGTAGAATCTAAAGGAATCAGTATCATCATATTGAGACTATGGCAGATCAAAGGAATGAAAATAATCAGAACAATAATAATGAAAATAATGGGAACAATAATCATGATGAGGGCCCAAGAACATTGGAATATTATAATGATCCTGGTTTTTACGAGGATCAAGATAGTATCATGCATCCTCCCATCCCAGGGAACCATTACGAATTCAAATCTGCAATGATTCAAATGTTGCCAATTTATCATGGATTATGAAACGAAAGTCCACATGTTCATTTGAATGAGTTCATTGCAGTGTGTAAAATGTTTCGCGTGCATAATGTGACCGACGAAATAGCTAAGTTGCGACTCTTTCCTTTCTCTTTAAGAGATAAGGCAAAAACTTGGTTCTACTCCTTAGAACCACAATCTATTCAGAGTTGGGTAGAGCTACACCATCAGTTTCTTAAAAAATATTTTTCCATGACCAAAACCATTGAGTTGCGTCAGAAAATCCAGTTATTTTCCCAACAACCTACAGAAACATTTCGTGAATGTTGGGAATGCTTTAAGGAATTGATTAAGAGTTGTCCAAATCATCAACTGCCAAGGTGGCAGCAGGTCTAGAGTTTTTACAATGGACTAATTTCCGAAGAGAGACGCATGGTTGATGCATCTTGCGGAGGATCGTGTGCCACGAAAGAGGCTGATGAGCTGTGGGCATTGTTTGAGAAGTTATATCAAACTTCAATCCAAAATGCGACAATGGAGCTGACTAATTTGGACTTGGCACCTAAATCACATGTGTTTACCAGAAATGGATTATTTGATGCCAATAACAACACTTAAGATCTTTCAACAAAGGTTGATATGTTGTCCAAGCAAATGAACATGCTGTTAGCTGTAACTAAGCAAGCTAAGAGTCCCATTAACCCCACCGTTTGTTCAATCTGTGACCACCCAGGTCACATGGCTAACGAGTGCCCTACTACCTTGTCATTTCTTTCTGATGAACCTACTCCTCAAGAGCAGGTGAATCTGACTCAATCATATCAGCGACAAGGTAGGAACATGTACTCAAACACATTCAATCCGGAATGGAAAAATCACCCTAACTTAGGATGGGGAGGATCAAACCAAACTGGACAGGTGAATCAGCAGTTCAGATCTAACGTAATGAATGGACAGCAGAATCTTCGCCCACAGCAAAATTCTAATTTCCAATAGAAATCTAATTTCCAACAGAACCCTCCTTATTATCATCCGAATTCTGATTACCGAAAAAATCAAAATTTTAATCAATCTCAGGCCACCGTGTCAAAAGATTCTGATTTGGAGGAAAAGATCATGCGAAATATGCAAGCTTTCCAGCAGATGATGATAGATCAATTTAGTCAATTGACCAATCAATTGAGTCAATGAGAGGAAGGTAGACTTCCGAGTCAACCCATTAACAATCCTCGAGGCCAAGCACCACCTGATGAAGGACCATCGAATAGTCAACAGTTGAAAGCTGTTATGGTGCTGAGAAGTGGACGAGAAGTTGATAATCAAGTGGAAATGCTTGTGGAAGCTGATGAAGGAAGAGAAGCAGCAAAAGAGAAAGAGTTAGAGAAAAGAAAAGAAAAAGGAAAAGGAAAAGAGAAAGAGAAAGAGCAAGGAAGAGAGAAGGGAAAAGAGAAAGCAATAGAGGAAGTGTCTCCCTCAACTGTTCAACACGGATGTGAAAAAGAACCAGAACTTGAATCTCCATCTTATGTCCCTAAGGCACCATTCCCTGAGTGCCTAACTCCTCCATCCAAAATGGGCAAGGGACCGGCAAAAATGGAAGAAATCTTTGAAACATTCAAGCAAGTAAAGATAAATTTTCCATTACTTGAAACAATCAAACAAGTTCCTGAGTATGCCAAATTCTTCAAAGATTTGTGCACTCGTAATAGAAAGGCACGCACTCATGTATTAAAGAAAGTGTTCCTGACTAATCAAGTCAGTTCGATATTGCAATTGGAAGCCCCACAGAAACTCAAGGACCCTGGAGTCCCAACTGTTCCATGTGTTATTGGTGGACAACCAATTGGAAAAGCGCTACTGGATTTGGGAGCAAGCGTTAATCTGATCCCATACTCAGTGTATGAGAAATTAGGATTGGGTGAATTGAAACCTACAACGGTTACACTCCAACTTGCTGATAGGTCAGAAAGAAGACCTAGGGGTATCATTGAAGATGTTTTGGTTGGAATAGACAAGTTTGTCTTTCTAGTGGACTTTGTTGTTTTAGACATGGAACCACCTGTTAAATCCATTAATCAAGTCCCCATCATCCTTGGACGTCCATTTCTCGCCACTGCAAATGCTTGCATTAATTGTCGGACGGGAGTCACGGATGTTTCTTTTGGAAACATGAATGTCAGATTGAATATATTTCATGCGATGAACCATTTTTCGAATGAAGATGAGGTCGACTGTTTCTACATCGATCAGGTGGACGAAGTAGTGGATGAAGCGTTACCATCAATGCTTACTAAAGAAGAATTTGAAACTGCTTTGTTGGCCATCTATGAGGAAAAAATATCTGATAGGAAGCAGCCAGAAGAGAGAAAGTCGAGTTCATCATGTCAAGATGATAACTTATGTGAAGTTGTGACTAAGGTAGAACCATTACCTGTTGAGAAAAAGGACGAGCTGACTCCGTCAATTGAGCAGCCATCAACTGTGAAATTAAAACAATTGCCTGAGTCCCTCAAATATGCTTTTCTGGGACCTCGTGAAACGCTTTCGGTAATAATTTCATCTACATTGTCGGAAGAACAAGAGAATGATTTGCTGAAGGTGCTGAAGGTGCTGAAGGAAAATAAAAAAGCCATTGGATGGACTTTAGCTGATCTCAAAGGGATTGACCCAACGGTATGTATGCACAAAATACATTTGGAAGATGATAGTGAACCATCGAGGGAACCGCAAAGGCGACTTAACCCAAACATGCAAGAAGTCATTTTTAAGGTAATCATAAAACTACTCGATGCTGGAATCATCTATCCAATCTCTGATAGTCCATGGGTCAGTCCAGTTCAAATTGTTTCGAAAAAGTCTGGCATCATTGTGAAAGAGACTACTGAAGGAGAATTGGTTCCCACTTGTGAAACTACCGGGTGGCGCATGTGCATCGATTATCGAAAATTGAACACGGTTACAAGAAAAGATCATTTTCCCTTGCCATTCATTGACCAAATTCTTGAAAAGTTAGCAGGACAAGAGTTTTATTATTTCCTTGATGGATATTCGGGCTACAATCAAGTACCGGTGTTTTCTGCAGATCAAGAAAAGACAACGTTCACGTGTCCCTACGGAACGTTTGCATACCGAAGAATGCCTTTTGGCCTGTGCAATGCACCTGCCACTTTTCAAAGATGCATGTTGGCCATATACTTGGACATGATTGATAAGTTCATCGAAGTCTTTATGGATGACTTTTCTATTTTCGGAAAGACCTTTGAACTGTGTTTGTAACACCTTAACCAGGTATTGCAACGATGTGTCGAATCAAAACTTGTTCTTAGCTGGGAGAAAAGCCATTTCATGGTGCAACAAGGAATTGTGTTGGGACATGTTGTTTCAAAGAAAGGAATCGAAGTTGACAAGGCAAAAGTCGATTTAATCGCTAATCTGCCACCACCAAAGAGTGTTCGACAAATTCGATCATTTCTAGCGCATGCAGGATTTTATAGAAGATTCATCAAAGATTTTAGCAAGGTGGCTAAACCATTGTGTACCTTGCTTGGCAAAGATGTTCCTTTTGACTTTGATGAGAATTGCAAGAAAGCATTCCTGAAATTACGTGAATTGTTATCAAATGCACCGATAATCCAACCCTCGGATTATTCTATATCGTTTGAACTCATGTGTGATGCATCTGATTATGCTATTGGAGCAGTCTTAGGGCAGAGGGTGAATAAAATACCTCATGTGATCTACTATGCCAGCAAGACATTGATTGATGCCCAGTTAAATTACACCACCACTGAGAAGGAGTTATTAGCCGTGGTGTATGCTCTGGATAAGTTCCGCTCTTATCTGCTTGGCTCAAAAATAGTGGTCTTTTCAGATCACTCTGCATTGAAATATCTGCTAGCGAAGAAGGACACCAAACCAAGGTTGATCCGATGGATCTTACTCTTACAAGAGTTCAATTTCAAAATCAAAGATAAAAAGGGTGTAAAAAATGTAGTGGCCGATCATCTATCGAGAATTCTGCCTGAAGAATCATTGGTCTCTGAGAATATCTGGGACACCTTTCCGGATGAACAGTTGATGGCAATAGGTGCTGCCGCTACAAAAGTTCCTTGGTTCTCTAATATTGTGAATTATCTGGTAACAGGCAGAATCCCTAACCAATGGAGAAAAAGTGATAAAAATCTGTTCTTCTCAGAAATAAAATACTATTTTTGGGATGAGCCACAACTGTTTAAAGTTTGTTCAGATCAGGTTCTCAGGAGATGTGTGCCTGAAGAAGAACAATTGAGTGTTATTGACTTTTGCAATGCTGGGGCCATTTTGGAGGATAAAAGACCGCACAGAAGATTCTTCAAAGCGGATTTTATTGGCCCTCCATCTTTTAGGACACTGCCAAATTTTATAAAGAATGCCAAAGATGTCAGTAGCTTGGAAATATTTCACGACGAAATATGATGCCTCTGAACCCAATTCTGATAGTTGAAATTTTCGATGTATGGGGGATCGACTTCATGGGTCCTTTCCCTCTGTCGTTTGGATATTCATATATTCTTGTAGCTGTTGACTATGTTTCCAAATGGATTGAAGATGTGGCAACCCGTTCGAATGACCACAAAGTTGTGGTCAAATTTCTAAAGGAAAATGTCTTTAATAGATTCGAGTTTCCACGGGCGATCATTAGTGATGGCGGTTCGCACTTCTGCAACTGCCATTTTGCTACTTTAATGAAGAAATACGGCATTACCCACAAGGTGGCAACGCCGTATCACCCGCAAACTAGTGGTCAAGTGGAAGTGTCGAACCGAGAGATCAAACGAATTTTAGAAAAGATGGTGCGACCGGATCGAAGAGATTGGTCTAACCGGCTATCTGATGCTCTTTGGGCCTATCGTACTGCCTTTAAGACACCAATTGGAATGTCTCCGCTCAGAATTGTCTACGGGAAAGCATGCCATCTTCCTGTTGAATTAGAGCATAAGGCATTTTGGGTTATCAAAAGATTTAACTTTGATATGCAAGCGACAGGATCAAATTGAAGGCTACAGCTGAGTGAAGTGGAAGAGCTACGCTATGATGCGTATGAAAACTCCAAGATGTACAAAGAAAGGTACAAAAAGCTGCATGATGAGTCAATTTCTCGGAAAGAGTTCCACATTGGATAAAAAGTTTGGTTGTTTAATTCCAGACTGAAGCTTCACCCGGGAAAATTGAAATCTAGATGGGAAGGCCCGCTTCAGGTTGTTTCTATTAGTGTGCATGGTGCGATTAAGATCCGTAGTCTCAAGGACAATCGAGTTTTCAAAGTCAATGGGCAACGTCTTAAGCCAATATTTGAGCCAATGACCCAGTTCAAAATTGAGGCGATACACCTCAGTGATCCAGATATTTGATCAATGAAAAGGTCGAGCTGTCGACACGTAAACTCGGCGCTTCCTGGGAGGCAACCCAGTTTGTTTATTTATTTTTGTTTTTGTTTTTGTTTTTGTTTTTGCTAAGATTGAGTCTCTGCTCAATCGATTGACTGTTAAACAATCAATCGATTGACATTAGCCCCTCAATCCAATCTGAGCCGAGCTTACATCTTACATTCTCCTCGTACGCGATCGAATGGCAGCGCCTGGCCCACCATAGTCTTGTCAACGATCCGATGCGCATCCCTAACGATGACTATGTCGATCGCCAGTTCCAAATGGAAAATTTCTTCGACCTAGCCAAATACCGTCGCATCGCGAAATGCGCCCACTCGATCGAATTCATTGAGGCCTTGTGATTAGAAATGCTGCTTGCTCCTCCCCCTATTGATGTCTCTCCGCGTATCCTTCGCCTGTTCTACCAAAAGATGGAGTGGGTGTCCGCTCTAATTTTGCCAACCGAGATGCCATTCATCAAGATCGAGATCGACAACTGGAGTTATAATCTACACGCCACCGATCTCGCCCGTGCTTTCAACTTTTACGTGGTTCGCCCTTTGAACCATCACATTGATCCCGCCATCGATCTTAGTCAGGACGATATGATCAACCAGATGTGTGGAGGGCGTCGAGGTTCTGGGTTGTCCACTAAACGAGCCGTCCTACCAATAGACATTTTGTTTTGGGACATCGTTATGTCCAATAACCTGTTACCGCATGACACAAAGAGTGAGCGAATGAAGACTAGGGTGCTGGCCCTATACGCCGCGCACACGAATACCTGGTTTGATGCGCCTGGTCTTATGCTAGAAGAAATGTATCGGTGTCACACTGATATCGCCACCACCACCGTACCCACGAAGCGAGCAGCGATTCTCCTCCATTTCCCGCACTATGTGATGCACCTCTTGGAACATCTTGGCTGCCCGATTTACGATGATGAAGAACTGGGCGATATGCAGTTTTATCAATATGGCACTAATGTTTGGGACAAGAGCATCAAGGCTATTCTTCGTGCGCAACCACCTCCGATCGACGTCGATGCTGTACCTCAACCCCCACGTCCAAACCCCGCACAACGCCAACATGGCGGTGTTAGACGACCTTGTCCCGAAGAGGTCCCGGATTTTAATGCTGAGGCAGTCGTAGCTCGCCTCGAGGCGCGGATGGATGGGTCTAATGCAAGACTTGGAGGTGTTGATCGACGGTCGAAAATTTTCAGACCTCTCTTCTCATGCGGATGGCTCGGGAATCATTCCCTGGGGGTGCCGATGAATTTATCGTAGGAGCGCGAGTGGCGATGATTGAGGAGAGGGACCCTGAATATGATGATGATGATGTTTAGTTTGGTTTTGTTTAGTGTTCTTGTTTCATGTTTTGGGTTAGTGTTTGTGTTTAGTGTTTCCTGTTTTTAGTTTTTATTTTTGATTAATCAAGGTTTGTAGGGCCAATCGTTGTAATCTGATCACCGAAATTAATGGAATCAACGTGTTCTTCGTTTGATAATTTTGCTGTGTGCATTCTCGGATTGTTGATTATATGCATCAGTCAATCGATTGAGATACCACTCTCAATCGATTGAGGATATTTGGTTCTCAATTCCTCGAAATGAAAAACTCCACCAATCAATCGATTGAGAGGCAACTCTCAATCGATTGACTTTTGCATGGTCAAACTGTCAAAATCAGTCAGAAACAGAAAGTTTCTAAACATACAGTGTTTTGGGAGTATCTTTTGAGCCGTGCACTTGATGGTTCCCTTGGCATCATTGTTAATCGATTGACACACCAATGTTAATCGATTGACTGATGTATAACTCCGAAAAGTTACACCAACCGTCCGAAAGTTGAGTTTTGTAGAGTCCGTATTATAGAATGTTTTGTAGAGGGTCTTTAGAGTCCGTATTCTAGGAAGTTTTTCTCTATTTAAACCACTCCTTGGGTCGTCCTCTTCTTCACCTTTAGTTAAACTTTTGTTCCTCCTTCCCCAAGTCCTAGCCATGTCTTCTATTCGGTATCGTACCCGATCCGCTGTGCAAAAGTTGATGGAACCAGCGCAAAAACGTGCATGCCACCACTTTCCACGACCATCACTCGATTTGTCGCATCATGAAGTCATCGATCTTGCCGATGAATCACCTTTAGAAGTCAAATCGATTTTTGCTCGGTCCACCGAGGCCGTCAACGGTCCATCCACGAATTTGATTCCGACCTACTTGTGGGCGGAATTGAACCCACCTTCACCTCTCGTCCCACTACCTTCCACCCCACCATCGTCTCCGCCGCACATACCTACCCCACCTCCACGCGAGGGTGGTATCCCGGAAGAAATATGGACTTACGCATTTCCAAAGCCGAAGGAAGGACGTTCTCCCATGGAAGACTAAAGGATTAGAATTGTCAGTTTTAGGATCTAATTTTAGGAGTACTTCTTTATGTTATTTTTATTTTTGCTTTTTATGTTTTAGTTTCGATTAGATTTCCATTAATTTTCGAGTAGGATTTTTATTTTTCAATAATTGTTATAGTTTTCATATATTTAATACAAATTTAGTTAGTCAAATAATGGTGTTTTTTCTTTTTGATTACCATCCCTTGCACTTGATCTACTTCTTTTTAGTCCTCAATTGCATTAAACAGGTTTGGGGGGGGTCTTCCCTCCCTTCTCAACATCATCGCCAATGCGGACATTGGACAGTTCAGGTTTTGGGGGGGTAATTTCGGCTAATTTCATGTATTTTTTAATTATTTTTTTTTAAAAAAAAAGAGAAAAAAAAGAGACTGTTTTCGGACCTTAAAAGCATATCAGTCAATCGATTGAGACTATTGTCTCAATCGATTGACTAACAACCACAGATAGTCAATTGGAAATTATAGCAGTCAATCGATTGAGACCAGTGTCTCAATCGATCGACTGATGACCAGAGGACTTATGAATTTCGAATCTTATTCATATTCTTAAATTGTGAATGACCCAAAACCCTTTGAAAAATTGTTATCATGCCATGATTTTATGAATGCTCATAAATTTTAAAGATTGAACATTGATGATCATGATCTATGCTGAAAAATTTTGCACCAACACTTTGCTTTAATTCCAAATCCGAGAATTAAGTGTATGACTTGAAATCTTCAGATCACAAGAAGCGCTAAAACCCAGTGAGTCTTGAAACTTTGTCCTCGTTCTTGATGAGTGCTGAAATAAATTCGGAGCATCTTTGAGTTTCTCGCTTAAATCGTTAAAATCTCATGCATTGTATTTTGATTTGTTGATTTTACGTGTGTTATACCATTACACTAGAAATCACTGTGTATAAACTCAAGGCAAATAGGCATCATTACCATCATGAAAGGAAATGATCTAAGGCCATTATTGGCTCGTTTGTGCCCAAAGTATCCCACCATATAGTGATTTATCTTGTTGCACCCCCTTTGAGCCTCAACTGAGAAATTTTGCCTTATTCATTCTTTGTAAGCTATATTAGCCATACCCCACACCAGTTTGAAAAGCCTTACCCTTTTAGCTCTGAGAAATTAGGGATGAGATCAAAGAAGGAAATAAAAAGTTATGGCAATAATATCCTTAAAGAATAAATGACAAAGAAACGTAAAAAGGGAGAGAAAAAGAAAATTCAGTTTACTGCAAAAAGTAGAGAAGTATATGGAAGTGATGTTAAAAAGAAAAAGAAAAAGACAAGAAAGAGAAAGAAAAAGTGTATTGAAGAGAAAAGGTTCTAGAGATTTCGAAAGATATCATAAAATCAAGTGTGTTCTTTTTTCGATTTCTCAGAGAAACTTGAATCCTATTTTTCCTTTCTTTCTTAACCATTTACCCGAGCCCCATTACAACCTTAGAAAAGACCTTTTTGATCCAATCATAAGTGGTAAATGCCTTGTGGAGAGTGATTATACAATGTCTATGGTGCTTGGTATATGTATGTTTAAAATACAAATATCTTTTTATTTTTAATGAGATTTCTCCAAAATTCTTTGATGCACTGTCCTTCTTATAACTTGTGAGATTTTCGTAAATTGTGTTGTAATGCCATCTCACATGTGAGTGAAAAATAAAACCATTCATCAGGAGTGATTTCATTCTGAGTGTATACCCATGGTAAGGATTGAGTCTAGGCATGTGATCCAAAGGTTTCTAGTTTAAGCTTCTTCTCAGATTTAGTGATGATTGCATAACAATGAGGCATAAAACATGAGCATTGAAAGACAATGGATTGAATTGAATGTGCACTAATAAAATGAACGTGGTCAGATATAGTTTAAAAGATTTTCCAGGGTCATCTAAGTACTTGAAGGGCATGACTAAAAATTCTGAAATCCATAAGCTTTGAAGTTTGTAGGTACCTTCACTGAAAACCTTCAGGAGACAAAACTCCTCCACTAATGATCACCTAGGGGTTTAAAGGCTTATTGCATGTGCTAAATGCAATCGGGTTCCCTACGAAAGTGGCATTTAAATTTTTAGATTGTTAGTTTTATTTGCTGTACATATTTTTCATTCTCTTTGCTCGAGGACTAGCAAAGTGTAGGTTTGGGGGTGTGATCGATGCCGAAATGTGACTATATTTCACACCCTAATTCCTACATTTAGCTATCCAATGAAAGCATCTGATGGTTGTTGTGAGGTTTTGATGATTACATGTGTTTCTGACTATTGGATCGTTAAAGAGCATAAAAGAAGATAATTAAAGGCTACATAATGACTATGGACCAAAAGGTCAAAAGAAACACAGAAATCCGTGAAGCAACTCAACAGGCACCAAGAGAAAGAGGAGTCTACCCCTATGTGTCAATCGATTGACACATGAATGTCAATCTATTGACAGAAGAAGACAAGTGGCCCTTCTCAATTGCCGAACCAAAAGTCAATCGATTGAGACTTCAGTCTCAATCGATTGAGGATATTAGGTATAGGGTTTGCTCAACCCTATAAATTGGAAGCTACGAGTTTGCTTGGGAGGAATTTTTTGAGAATAATTATTCATTACTCATTTTTGGTTTCGAGGTTTTTCACTTGGGAATTTTGGGATTTTTTCTCTTTTCATTCTTCAAGAGTTCTTTTCTCCTTCTAGGGTTTGATCTGGGTAGACTGTACTAGGGTTGTTGCATTGTTCTGCTTTTACTTTTTATGAGATCATAGATTGTATTTAGGAGAAGCATTATAAACAAAGATCTTTTGGAAGAAATGAAAAGTGGAATGGCTTTGAATGAACAAGGAGATCATACACCAAGGATGAGCGGCTAAATCAGTTGATCGGGGAAGATGTGATCCCCAGATAAGTAGCAATTTTTTATGATTAATACCGCAGTCTATTTATGTCATCATGGAATCATTTTGCTTAAAGTATGTGTGATTGAAAATATGTTGAATGCTTGTTATGACCGTTGATTGTGCATACTAACGGCTGTAATCGCTAGATCTGGACCTGCAGACTGATCTGGGCTACAGAGCGATTATGTATTTACTGTTGTGATCTAAACATCATGAGATATGCTATGCTTTTTACATGACTCATATCGCAATGATAGGCTGAGTCATTGTTTTTAGATAGGGTATGCCGGATTGATGATCACATTTTATTACGAATCATTTTTCTAGACGAATGATGGTGTGAATGATGCTTTAATGAAACTGTGGGTTTTAATGATAGAAAAGGGGTACAAATCTGGGGTAGCATATTCCTTGACATATATTTAAATATTGTTCTTAGATTCATCATAAATTAGTTGTTTAGATTAATTTATTTTTCTTGCATTTAGTAGAAGTGTGATAAATTTTTGGTAAAATTGAATTTGCCCTTTGGTACTTCCTTAGGGACGTTTTTAAATCTTTGAAAGAATTAATTAAAATTCACATTTCCCTGTGGGTTCGACACCCTTGTTCTTGCCATACTATAATAGATCTTGTGCACTTGCAAGGGTAAACTTTAAAACCGATCAGCAAGCTGCTAGGCAACACAGAACCAAATAACTTAGAAGACCGAAGAAACTCACCCAGTGCTCCAGCTCAGCCCGAGCTATCACAGGATCCTCTCGACTGGATGACCCAGCTGAAGAGGGATCAAATGCTAGAGCAGATACCCCAGCACCTTATAACTCTGACCTCTGCAAACATGACACATAACAAATGTATCATAAGTGACAAAATGAACCGTGCTAATGATTAATAAAATTAAGTTAAGAGAAACACTCACCAAGCGGTCAATCTCTGAACGTAGGCTAGCCTCTACCTCACGACCAGCCTGCTGCTGGCCTCATAGCAGCTCGATCATCACCGCCTGACTGATGACCTCACCCTCCCTCTCAGTCTGACAAGCACAAGGGAAATCAAACAAGCAATGACGTTAAAACCAATAAACCAACTCACCAAAGATTGTCAGGCCTCCGCTAGCTGAGCCCTCAGCTTTTCCTCTGCCGCCTTGGCCTGGAAAACCGAGGTCGTCAGGGAGCGCACCCTGTCTGCTCCATCGCCCTGTGGAGGGCATCCAACACTCCGCGAATGCCCTAGTCTAGGTGACCCTCCTCTAATATGGCCAGCCTCTCCCTTAATGCCGAAGCCGACGCGAGACCACCAATCGTAAAAGAGCCGCTCCTATGGAAAGGAGGCGTGAAGAGTCCTCCCGAAACCATCTCACAAATTCCTGAGCATCCGCCTCATCACGTGCCCCTGTTACCCTGGTCCCCCCGACTCTGTAATCAGCAATATGAACCTCCATCTTCGATGTAAAGTTTCAGCCAGGGGGACCAATCATCCTCTTCGCCATCCTGTGGCGAATCTCCGAGGGGACTCCCTAAGGGAGCCCCAGCTGTCAAGCTACCCGAGAAAGGTGGATGCGCTCCACCTTCTCAAAGCAGTGGACCCAGATGTCCACGTGGAAGAAGAGTCGGCTAGACTTCATCACTGGCTACTCGGCATCCTCCCTGACTGCATAGGGCCTCCAAATAACCTGTAGCCAGAAACAAAGAAATCATCAGTAAATCTAAAACCCGAGAAGCTAAGGCATTCACAACATAGATAATACATACTTGCCCTGTATGCATATCCTTGAAAAGACCTCACGTGATTTGCAAGTTTGAAGAATGGCGACGGTGCCCTAATGCCCTCCGCCACACGTGCATCTGCGGGAACATAATAGTGATCTCTGTCGCCACACGTGCATCCGTGGGAACGTAATAGTGATCTTTTTCACCACATGTGCATCCGCGAGAACGTAATAGTGAACCTGTGGCCGTAAGAAGGTGAAGTGATCATATGCCCAGAACTGGTAGAACACTAAAACTATCATTAAGACTAAAAGTTAAACAACTAAGACAACGTCGAAGCCAATAACCAAACCAAGACTCACTTGAAGAGAGGGGAGAAAACCTCCGATAGTGGCTACACCCTCCCCCTACAGTATAATTGCTCGTAGAGGTGCGCCAACGCTGCCGCACCCCAAGCATAGGTGGGGACTTGGTCCAGATCCTTGACTAATGTCAAAAACAACTCGATAATGCATCCCTGGGTGGAGGAAGAAAAGAGCACTGCCCCAAGGAAGTGCATCAAGAATGCACAGAGCACCTGGTCTGCCGCTACTCCTGGCTCCAACACAGGCTCTCGACGCGCCATCACCTCACAATGTGCCTGGAATAACACTCTCGGCTCTGAGTGGTGTCTCGGAGAGACAAAGCTGCTGGCAAATGTGTCGAAGAACTAGGTGGCGCGGACCACTCCTGTCCCTGATCCGCTAAAGTGATATGCAACTTCAAGAATGTCCTCGCATACCGCCAGATAGTCCCCCTCCATATGGCCAGTCACCGGCTCCCCCTCGGATCTGAGTCGGGTGATGCAGACCCAATCCTCTGAAGTCAGCAACAACATCTCGACTGGGAAGAGCAGTGCTTGCTACTCCTCCCTCCACCACTCCAAGATCGACTGTTGCTGCTCTAAGTGTGCATGATTTTTTTTTTTTTTGAAAACAGATTTGCAAATGATGAATTATACTGAATTTGGAAAACTAAAAAGAATAAAGAAATATCAGCACAGAGAGAAGTAAATTAGCCTGCAAGATCAGGGCCAATTGTAGCAAGTTTTAAATGTAAGTGAGTAAAAGATCGTCCACAGGGAATTGATTTAAAATTTAAGATAAACCTTCAGATCTGAGCTACCAGATCTGACCGCTAATCCTATATACAAGGTACATAAGATGGGAGGTTGAATTTGTCACGTTAACTAAATGATAAAAGAAAAAATTAACCTAAATGATCCAAATCTGAGTTGGAGAGATTTTGATGTAAATTAATAAGATTGGAGAAATAATATCTAATTTTGATTTGGTCCTTGATGCAAAATGAGAATAAATGTAGATCAACTGAGATATGATCCAATCTTCATCTGGCTACAAGCACAGATGCAAGAGAAAGTAATCTAACTCAAGGATTAGAGTTAAACTTATGGTTATGGTCTGTCCACTTCAATGGCCACAGACCATCCAATAGTCTTTAATTTGAACCCTTAGTTCAGAACGAGAAACACCACTACAAATACTGTGAGAGATTAGGTTACAAACACAAATTCTCACAGGGATAATGAATTAAGGGAAATTGCTTAAAAAACAATAAATCTAAAGGAGTCTAGTGCAATAAGGAGATCACAGGGAACCCTCAACACGAATCCAATTGAGAACGTATGGTTCACAGCAACCTGTTCAAATTCACCATTACAATTACAGAGCACAACTTAAACAACTCTCGGATTTGTAGTCTTGATTACAATTCTCTTTTGAATTACAGAAGTATCTCACAGCTCTCAATTACAAATAAAAGCTAGGCTATTACAGGAGTTTCAGACAAGCTATCTGAATTGGAAATGAGGCAATAGAAATGAAACTTGAAATCTGGATACCCAAATTAGGCAAATAGTTCATCTATTTATAGTTTTCCCCAAGTCTAGCTCAGATGTGTATCAACCAATAGGAATCGAGTACAAGGATCCAGATCTATTTTGGCCAATCAGAACTGCTTGATTTGGTTCAGCCAATCAAATGACAGAAGTATCAATTCTGTTATGTATTTCAAAAATTTGTTAGAGCTTCTAGAAGTTCCTGCCAAGTGATTTCATCTTCGGGTGTTCACATGGGGTAGAATATGTCTTTGGTTCGTGCTCAGAATCTTTTGAAATGTCCCTGGGTTTTTAAATGCATTGGGGCGTGTGCAAAGATTACTGAATTACCCTTGCAGATTCTGGGGATCTTCAGAATATCATTTCGCATAGTTTGGAGAACTTTTCGCAAGGTACTGTGACTTCTGAAGCTCTTTTCGCACAGTTCAGGTGCTGTTCGCAAGGAGTTCTCGTCTTTTCAAATAGGTCAGAAATCTTTTCGAAGAGTTCAGGTGCTCTTCGAAAACTACTTCTGGAGCTTTGAGTTCTTTTCTCAAAGTTCAAGTTCTTTTCAAAAAGTTCAGATTCTTTTCGAAAAGCAATCTGTAATGCATTCTTCTGCTCGAATAGCTCCACACCTCTTTTCAGGTTGAAACCAGGCCTTTTTCCTCTTTAGTCTAGGCATTTTGACAGTTAGTGAGGTTGTCCCTTCTCCTTCTTCCTTCAGATCAACATGGATTATCATCTTTTTGGCACTTTTAGACTGCTTTCATGGTTAAGCCTGCCTTTATTGTTAGCTGTGAAACAAACACTTAAAACACTTATTTAGTTCTCTCAAAGGTTTATCAATACCCAGGTTAAAGGGTGGAAAATGGTATTTTCTAGTTCTCAACACACCCCCAAACCTAAGCTTTGCTAGTCCCTGAGCAAAGACAAAATTAAAAATAGAATAAAAAGCCACTTTTGTAGGGAACAGAGTTGTATTTAGCATATGCAACAAGCCTTTTAAACCCCTAGGTGATCCCCAGTGGAGGAGTGAAGTCTTCTGAGGGTTTTCAGTGAAGGTACCCACAAACTTCTCCAATAAATCAGTTAATATCAATGCAGTTATGTTAAAGCAGACTTTTATCCAGTCAGGTTATTCACACCTGCATCAGTCAAGCTGTAAAAAGATCTTCAAGAAAACATTAGTTTAAAACTAAAATTCAGCTGTAATTCCTTTTTCCATTCACTCAGTTGGTGTCAAAAAGTTTTTATAAGAAAAATTAATGAAAAGCTTGCCTTCTATTTGAAAATTCAGTTTTGATGTTACCCCAAATAATTTGATTTCAAACTCAACTCTCACCAGGGTTTTCACTCACCATGTAGATATGAGGGTTGTACTATTTCACACAGCTCAAGAGCAATTACAGTCCTCAAATAGGACTGTAAGCAAGAGCATAGGCATTGCTTTTCAGTTCTGAATTTACTGCTCTTTTCATCATAGATTACACAAATCCTTATCTCCATGTGACAACACAATCCATCATTGATCAATAAGGACTTTAACTTGGGTTGTAATGTGGCTTATGGGTGAAATTTATCAAGAATAAAGAGGTGGAATGGAGTTCAAAATTGAGAAGTCAGTCAAGGTCAGGAGGTGGTAGACACATCTTCTTTATTTCAGCACAATTTCATCTTCTTCTTTGAATTTTCAGAGCCAAAGTAGCCATCTTTTTCTCTTTCTTTTTTCAAATTTCCAATGAAATGAATTTTTCTGACTTTTTTCCTTTTCAAAGCAACATTGACTGGAGTGCCACATTTCTTTTATTGATACATCATTGCCTTCAATTAATTTTCTTCTTCTTTTACCAAAACTGTTACCCAACTCTCCTTTCTTCAGCTTCCTTCCCTTTACCTTCTGAATTTTCAGAGTGAGGGTTAGGCTCAATGAGGTTGATTAGGTTGGTTGATGAGGTTACAAAGAAATCTTGGATTTATAAAGCTCAACTAGTGTGTATCAAAGTTAGTTTCAAAAGGTGGGGCTTTTTGAAGTTCAAACTGTCCAAAAGGAGGCCTTACATCATGTCTTTAATATCATGATTGCTGTCAAGTTATTTCAATTTGAATATGTGTAACTTCTAGTGATAGTAAGCAGGTTCAAACAGTCCCTAGAGTAGAAAAATTGCCAATTCATATCTCCAAAGAATACATTTCAGGCCCAAGTCTCACTGGGTGTAGTTTTCTATCAAATTCCTGAGATATATCATCACTGTTTTCTCTCTTTTTAGGCTTACTAAAACACCAATTTTATTTTGAAAATTTTCTGACATTCACTTCATGAAGGTATTGGTATTACTCTAAAAATCAGTTTTAAAAAAAAAAAATTTTAACTTCCTCATTTTTCAAAACAACAGGTGTGAAATTACTTTATCTTCAAAAATTTTGCTGTGATCATAAGCTGCACTGATTTTAACTAAACTATTGGTAATTCTGCTACATCACCCCAAACCTATGATGAGCAATGTCCTCACTGGTCCGAGGTGCATAAGCAAAGAAAAGAAAACAATCAAACAGAAATTATAATGACAGAGAAGAAAGAAAAGAAATGCACAGTAATTACTAATTAACAAAAGTTAACAGAAAACAGGAATTACATATTACAGATCCACAAAACAAACATGTACAATGTATTCTAATAACTGGGGTCAAAATCAGTATCATAAGTTGGTTCAATGGGATCAGAACTAGAATCACTGTTAGAGTCAGAACTTGAGTCAGTATTGGAGTCTGAACTCGATTTGGCCTTCTCCTGGATTGTGGCTTGCAGCTCGGTGTATTCCTCAGCTTTGATCTTTTTGGTGAGGCCAATATACTTTTCAAGTCTAGTAGTCCTCAATTTTTCCTGTTCAAGCTGTGCTTGCAACATGGTAACCTTGTGCTGCTCACTCCTAACCATCTGAAAAGTTTGACCTAGCAGGTCCTTCATCTTCTCTCTCTCAAATTTCATGAACAACTCCAATTTTCGAATCTGGTCTTCATAAGGGGTTCTAATGTAAGCTTGCAGATTAGCTAACCCCTTGAGGACATCGCGACAGATATAAGGGTTCTCTTCCATAGCCCTTTTGAGAGTGGCAAATCTGGGAATGGGAATGGAGTGGTAGGGGACCAAAGGGGAGAAGAGGAGTCCAAAAGTATGACCTCAGGGTCAGTTTGAGTAGCTTGGTCAGAGAAATTGAGGAAAGTTGAAGGGGAATCCAAAAGTACCACCTCAGGTTCTGTTTGGGTAACATTGTCAGCAGTAGTGAGGATGGGTGGATCTATAAATACTACCTCAGGGTCTGTTTGGGTAGCATGGTTAGCAACAGAAGGCACAGTGGCTAAGGTGGTTGTGTGGGATGTGGAGGCTAAGGTTTGGAGAAGGGCATTTGTTACAGACTGATTGTCTGTGTTGACTTGTAGTTGTGTTTGGATGGTTTGGAGAAAGGTGAATATTTGGTTAATTGTGTCAGGTGTGGGTGTGGTATGCAAAGTAGGGACTGGTAAAATTGATGTAGATTGTTGAGGGTCAATGGGTGAGATGGTCGTGAAGGGGGAAGTAGCCACATGGGTGAAATGAGGAGGGTCAGGTATAGGTGCAGATTCAAGTCCAATGTTCTCCAAGATAGCTCCCATCAATGATGAATAGGCCTCTGTTGTCAACATCTCAAAGTTGGGGTTTGAGTTATTTCAGGTGTATGAGTTGAAGCAACTGGTGAATCAGGGAAGCTTGGGATAAGGGGAGTGCTAGGAGATTGTTCCAAAAACTCTGTGGCCATACTTGGGATATTGGTAGGGGAAACTGGTGGTGTAAGAGTGATTGGTGTGGTTGGTGTAGAGGGAGAGTTTGCAATTGGGATGATGGGGGGTATGAGTGATGGAATAGTTGGAATAGGTGAAGGGATGGGGGTTGTGACAGGTGAAGTGGGTCGGATGATGACCCCTTCAACAATGGGTGCAGCTGAAAAGCTGGGCACCTCAGGAGGGACAACTTGTTCAATATCAGCTGCAAGGGAAATAGGTGCAGCTAAAGAGCTGGTCACCACAGGGTCTGGTAAAGGAGCTTCTTGGGTAGCTGCAAGGGCTGGTTCAGCTATGGTAGGTTCAATGGCAGCTGCAGGGGCTGGTTCAGCCTCTTCCCTCATTTTATTCAACATGGTTTGGCTTGTGGTCCAAGTCCTCTTCCCAAATGCATGAGGAGAAATAATCTCGAATGGCTCTTGCTCATCAATATCAACTTTGGCTCTTAACATGGCTGTGATCAGCCTTCCAAATGGTATGTCAGCTATTTTCTGTTCCTTTTTCATCTTGGCACTGATGTCAGCCATGGCTTCAAAAATGAGCATAGGGGCATTGAAGAATTGCCCCTTAGAGAAATGAAAGAGGGCCTCCAAAATTGGTGTTCTTCTTTCCTGGCTGTGCCTAGTGACATAGAAACTCCCTCTCAAAATGGAGTCCATCAGCAAACAGTGGGGTTCTAAGTCTCTCCTCATGATGGACTATCCACTTCCAACTATGCCTTTTGTTAGATGGGCAGCCATTTCTCTAAAAGAAGCTGTTTCTGGTGCAGCTAATGGACTAGCAGGGTCATATTGAAATGGTATCCCCAAAGCATTTCCAATGTCTTCATAAGTGACAGTTAAATCGCAATCATCAATGAAAATTACAAGAGTAGGGACATCAGCATCTTTCTCTGTCACTTTTACCAAGTTTCGGTACCATAATCTCACCATTCGTGGATAAATTTTCTCTGGAAGAGGGGTTAGGATATTGCTCAGAGGAGCATCCCTAATGTATTTCAAGGATAGCTGACATTCAGGTTTGTTTGAGAAAAAAGTTTCATCCACGATAAGCTCTGGGATCAGCTTCTGAGCTTCAATGAATGGGTTTGACAGTACCAAATGCATAGGGAGAGGAGGAAGCTCAGGCTCAGGACTAAGATCAGCTGCTGGGATGGGTTCCTCATGTCTAACCTTCTTCCCCTTCTCAATTCTATCAACTTTATCCATCGAAAGTTTTCTCTTGGCTGAGGTTTTGGCTTTTCCTTTTGTGGTGGGTTTGCTAATTTTCTTAGCAGAAGATTTAGGGAACATTGCAGCCAGTGATTTTTCAGCTTTCCCCATTTCAAAACTTTGTTTGAATCTCCCATAATGAATGCTGATATCAAATTGAACTTTGCAAAACACAAACAGAGGCAATGCGCAGAAAAATACCGAAATCTAGGGTTTTGGTTGAACTAGTTGATTGCTTGATGGAATCCACCAGAATCAGAAGCAACATGTCCCTCTCTTCAAGCTTAATTAGTGGAACAAATATGAAACAAATTTGATCTGATCTTTAAAAGTACACAGAGATGGAACGAAAATGGGTTTTCTGTGAAACAGGACACTCAGGGAAGGCTTTCGAATATGAAACCCCTGCTTCGAAAGGGTATATGCTTAAAATGAGTTTCGCAAAGTATCTTTAAAGTTTTTGAAAAGTTCAAAATAGTCCTTTTTACAAAGGTGAGTGGCATCAGTGCCATTCGAAAAGCAAATGGCTTCAGAAACAACTTTTCGAAAAGAAAAAGGCCTCAGAACCATCTCTTCGCACAACAAATCCTTCATTTCGAGCAGTTAGTTACAGGTCCAAATTCTTTTTGAAAAGGGAATTGAACTTTTCGAAATGAATTTTTATTCTTTGCGAATTAATTTTTCACATTTTATAAACTTCTCGAATTGAGAGTAAAGATGACTAAAAACAGAGAGACAGAAAATTTGCAAAAAACTACAAAACAAACACAGGTAAAATACATATTATACAGTTGTTTATCATCAGATTTGGGGAGGTTCTTGATGATAGATGGTCAGTACAAGCTCCAGAATATTTTCAATGCATGGTCTGAGCCTCTTACCATTTACTTTCAAGGTTCTCCCATCACTTGGGTCCAAAATTTCAATAGCCCCAGAAGGAGATGCATGAATGACAGTATATGGCCCTTCCCATCTGGATCTCAGCTTTCCAGGAAAAAACTTAAGTTTTGAGTTAAATAGCCATACCTTAGAGCCAACTATGAACTCTCTTCTCAGTAGATTTTTGTTATAGAAAGCTTTAACTTTTTCTTTGTAAGATCTTGCATTGGTGTATGCATCCATTCTCAGCTCCTCCAACTCAAAGAAGTTTAGCTTCGTGATTACCAGCAGTAGTAAGATCCATGTTCAAGGTTTTAATAGCCCAAAAGGCCTTATATTCTAACTCCACTGGTAAATGGCATGCTTTGCCATAGACCAATTTGAATGGGGACATGCCAATTGGGGTTTTATAGGCTGTCCTATATGCCCATAATGCATCATTTAGCTTAAAGGATCAATCCTTTCTGTCCTTCTTCACAGTCTTTTCCAGTATATGTTTAATTTCTCTATTGGAAATCTCCACTTGTCCACTGGTCTGTGGATGATATGGAGTAGCTACTCTATGAGTCACAGAGTACTTTTTCAATAAAGCTTCAAAATGCTTATTACAAAAATGGCTTCCCCCATCACTGATAATAGCTCTGGGGGAACCAAACCTGAAAAAAATGTTGTCTTTTAAAAATTTCAGGACAACTCTATGATCATTGGTTTTAGTGGCTGTGGCTTCAACCCATTTGGATACATAATCCACATCTACTAAGATGAAATTACAACCATTTGAAGGAGGAAAAGGTCCCATAAAATTTATCCCCCAAATATCAAACAATTCAACTACCAAAATGGGCTGTAAAGGCATTGAATTTCTCTTAGAAATGCTGCCCAATCTCTGGCAGTTCTGACAAGACTTACAGTGCTGCAATGCATCTTTGAAAAGTGTAGGCCAATAAAATCCACACTGCAAAACCTTTGCAGCAGTTTTGTTTCCACTAAAATGGCCTCCACAGGCCTGTTCATGACACATGGAAAGTATGCTATGAAAGTCTTCTTCAGGGACACATCTTCTAATTATTTGGTCTGCACAAATCTTGAACAGATAAGGATCCTCCCAAATAAAATATTTAACCTTTGAGAAGAAAAGATTTTTATTCATTCTATTCCAGTGTTGAGGAATTCTTCCAGTAGCCAAAAAGTTGACTATATTTGCAAACCAAGGGGTGTGTACACTGATAGCAAAAAGTTGCTCATCAGGGAAAGATTCATTGATAGGCAGCCTATCAATCTTAGCAGTTAGAATTCTAAATAGGTGGTCAGCCACCACATTTTCCACACCCTTTTTATCTTTAATCTGCAAATCAAATTCCTGTAATAGGAGGATCCACCTGATTAATCTTGATTTGGTATCCTTCTTAGACAGAAGGTATTTCAAGGCTGAGTGGTTAGTGAACACCACTATTTGTGAACCCAAAACATATGACCTAAATTTCTCCATAGCAAAAACAATTGCCAGCAGCTCCTTCTCAGTTGTTGTGTAGTTGAGCTGTGCATTAATCATTGATCTACTGGCATAATCTATGACATGAGGCAGCTTATCCTTTCTCTGCCCAAGAACAGCTCCCAAAGCATAATCTGATGCATCACACATCAGCTCAAAAGGCAGTGAATAGTCTGGAGATTGTAGTATTGGAGATGAAATCAAACAATTTTTTAAGAATTCAAATGCCTTCAAACATTCATTGTTAAAAACAAAAGGGACATCTTGGCACAATAAATGACAAAGAGGCTTGGATATTTTACTGAAGTCCTTAATGAATCTCCAGTAAAATCCAGCATGCCCCAGAAAACTTCTGATTTGTTTAACAGTTTTAGGAGGTGGCAAATGTGCAATTAAATCAATTTTTGCTCTATTCACCTCAATGCCCTTGTGGGAGACAACATGGCCAAGGATAATGCCTTGGGTGACCATGAAATGGCTCTTCTCCCAGCTCAAAACTAGATTGGTTTCTTCACATCTCTGTAACACTAAGTTGAGATGATGTAAACACTGGGCAAAACTGTCTCCATATATTGAAAAATCATCCATAAAAATCTCCATAAATTGGTCAATCATATCAGAGAAAATGGAGTACATGCATCTTTGAAAGGTAGCAGGAGCATTACAAAGACCAAAAGGCATTCTCCTATAGGCAAAAGTGCCAAAGGGGTAAGTGAATGCAGTCTTTTCCTGATCTTGTGGATACACAGGAATCTGGTTGTAACCAGAGTAACCATCAAGAAAACAATAATAAGCTTTTCCTGCTAGCTTATCTAAAATTTAATCAATGAATGGAAGAGGGAAATGGTCTTTTCTGGTCATTGTGTTTAGTTTTCTGTAATCAATACATACCCTCCAACCAATGGTTTGTCTGGTTGAAATGAGCTCACCAGAATCTGAGGTTACGGTACCACAGGTGCCACTGAATCTGAGATGGGGTAAATGACCATCCAACAACAACCTCCTTCATGACCACATCTTGCATATGAGGATTGCATTTCCCTAGAAGGCTTTGCATCTTCTTCCAAGTGAATTTTATGCATCGATTCTCCCAAATCAGCAATAAATTGCTCTTATCTTGTTCAATACAATCAATAACTCTTCCTCCTGCTCCTCAGTGAGGGAGGAAGAAATAATCACATGCAATGTTTTATAGTCTCCTAAAAACACATATTTCAAATTTTAGAAAGAAGGTAACAAAGGTACCTTAGCTGTTTGTGGAAGGGGAAGAATAGCAGGTTTCCATGAAGAGAACCTTGCTGATTGATCATGAGTTCCTTGCACAACATTTACTTCCTCAGACTTTGAGGTACAAAATATTTCTTCCTCAGCATTTCTTCAAGCATCTTTAAAATCTGTGATTAAATCTTCATACTGTAAAAACTGTGGTAAAGTTTCTTCTACCAGTTCATCCAGCAAATCAATAAGAAAACATTCCTCAGAACTGAATTGAGGCTGTGTAACTGCATTGTAGACATTTAACTTTACCTTCATATTTCCAAAAGACACTTCCATAATACTAGATCTGCATTGAATGCAAGCATTGGCTGTAGCCAGGAATGGTCTCCCCAAAATGACAGGGATGGAAGTTTTGCTTTTTGTAGGTTCCATGTCCAATACCAGAAAATCAGCAGGGTAGAAAAACTTATCTACCCCTACCAACACATCCTCAATCACCCCAACTGACTTTCTTTCAGATCTGTCTGCTAGTTGTAACACCACATGAGTGGGTTTTAACTCTCCCAAACCTAGTTTCTCATATACAGAATATGGAAGCAGGTTGATACTAGCACCCAAATATAATAAAGCCTTTTTAATGGTATGTTCCCCAATAATGCAAGAGATTGTGGGGATTCCAGGATCTTGGGGTTTTTGAGGTGTGGGAATGGACAAAACCTGATTAACTCTTTCCACAGCAAAGACCTTCTTGGATAACTGCATCCTAGATTGTCTTTTGTGAGTGTAAATATCTTTCAAAAATTTTGCATATGCTGGGACTTGTTTGATTGCATCAAGCAAAAGTAAATTTATCTTGACTTGCTTGAAAGTCTCCATCATATCATCTATTTTTGTATTCCCTTTATCAAAAGGGGAAGCGGATTTCATGGTATGGGGAAATGGTAAATGAGGAACTAGTCCTTCATTTACATCTTTAGAATCATCATTAGAATATTTTTGATTTTTCTGTTTTTCATTTTTTTGATTTTTCTGAGGTACATCAGCACCCCCAATGCTAACATCATGTTGCTCCTGCTGCATATCTCTAACAGTTTCCTTAATTTTTTCTTCTTCCTTTTCAGTACCCACATTGTTATTTACAATTCTTCCACTTCTCAAAGTAGTGACAGCTTTTACTTCTTCATGCGAAACAGAAACCTCTCCAACCATGAACTGTCCTTTGGGATTGTTCAAAGGTTGGCTGGGTAACCTGCCTTCCTCTCTTTTGGCCAAAGTATTTGAAAGTTGACCCAATGTTTCTTCAATTTTCTTTATGCTCTGACTGTGAAAGTTTACAGTCTGAGTTAAAGACCCTAAATTCTGGAGTGAATTTAGGACTTGGTCTTCAAAAGAAGGGGATCTGGAAGGGGTTTGAACTGGAGCAAATTGCTGTACAGGTTGTTGTGGAATGGGCTGCTGAAAATTTAGCTTGGTATAAAAATTTTGCTGATAGGGCTGAGCAGTTTTGAAAGGTACTTGGTTCTTTGGTTGCTGCTACTGTTGTGTTTGATAATTGCTCTGGCTCCACCTTAAATTGGGGTGCCCTCTCCATGCATATTCATTTGATTGCATCTGTCCAAATTATTGGGCAGCATGAGCTTGCTCCACCACTAAATCTGGGAACGGTGGTGCAACTGGACATTGATCAAGAGGATGAGTAGAGGATTGGCATATCAGACATGCCTCCTTTACTCTTGCAACCATTGGATTTTTAAGTGAGTCCATCAATCTATCAAACTTTATGATTAAATTATCCATCTTCCTTTCCAACTCATTCACCTCATAAATCTTTCCTTTGGTAGTTTGCTGATTGTTCAACCGAGCAGGATTCTTAATGTCTCTTGACAAAGATTCCTGTTGAGTTGAATTTTCACCAATTACTTCAAATAAATTCCAGACCTCCTCAACTGTTTTTTGTAAGTAGGTGCTTCCACAGGAAGCATCTACCATATTCTTGCCCTTTTGATCAATTCCTTGATAGAAGCTTTAAACAAGCTGCCATCGGGGAATTTGATGATGAGGACATTGCCTTAAAAGTTCTTTAAATCTTTCCCATGCTTCATGGAAAGTTTCAGTTGAGTGTTGTGAAAAGGAAATAATATTTTGTCTCAATTGGCTGGTCTTAGACATAGGGAAGTATTTGGCTAAAAATTGACACTGCAAATCATTCCAAGAAGTGATACTATTTGGTGCCAACATAGACAACCATGCTCTAGCTTTGCCCTTTAATGAAAAAGGAAAAAGCCTAAGCTTAGTTGCCTCTGGACCCAGTCCAGCTATGTTGAATGTGGTACAAAGAGACAGGAACTCATCCACATGCTTGTATGGATCTTCCTTACTTAAACCATGGAAGGAAGGAAGCATCTAGATAGTTGATGATTTGATCTCATAATTTCCTTCAACAGTAGGAAATTGAATGCAAAATAGAGAATTATATGCATCAGGTGCAAAGTAATCCCTCAAAAGTCTAGGTTCTTCACCCGTAGTAGTAGTCTCAACAAAATTCTGTGATGTTTGTCTAGTTCTTAGTAGCTTTTCAACTTCTAAATTCAGAGGGACAATCTCAGGATTGAGAGTCCTCCTACCAAACATACAACACAGAAACAG
This sequence comes from Chloranthus sessilifolius, assembly GCA_021018995.1. Taxonomy (NCBI): domain Eukaryota; kingdom Viridiplantae; phylum Streptophyta; class Magnoliopsida; order Chloranthales; family Chloranthaceae; genus Chloranthus; species Chloranthus sessilifolius. The sequence goes on along the minus strand of CM037584.1, from coordinate 119,117,558 downwards.
ATAATCAAATTATGCACAGCAAACCTTCAGTATTCCTTTCAAAGTATGTTCCACGCTCAAAGTGTATAGGAATAACTGCACAGATTTAAACAATAGAACAGTTAGCACTGATGTAATAAAAACAAAAAATAAAAACTTAGGTCTACCAATTTTATAATAAATTCCCCGACAACGGCACCAAAAACTTGTTGCTGCTTTAAGTGTGCATGATTTATTTGTGTTTTGAAAACAGATTTGCAAATAATGAATTATACTGAATTTAGAAAACTAAAAAGAATAAAGAAATATCAGCACAGAGAGAAGTAAATTAGCCTGCAAGATCAGGGCCAATTGTAGCAAGTTTTAAATGTAAGTGAGTAAAAGATCGTCCACAGGGAATTGATTTAAAATTTAAGATAAACCTTTAGATTTGAGCTACCAGATCTGACCACTGATCCTATATACAAGGTACATAAGATGGGAGGTTGAATTTGTCACGTTAACTAAATGATAAAAGCAAAAATTAACCTAAATGATCCAGATATGAGTTGGGGAGATTTTGATGTAAATTAAGAAGAATGGAGAAATAATAACTAACTTTGATTTGGTCCTTGATGCAAAATGAGAATAAATGTAGATCAACTGAGATATGATCCAATCTTCATCTGGCTACAAGCACAGATGCAAGAGAAAGTAATCTAACTCAAGGATTAGAGTTAAACTTATGGTTATGGTCTGTCCACTTCAATGGCCACAGACCATCCAATAGTCTTTAATCTGAACCCTTAGTTCAGAACGAGAAACACCACTACAAATACTGTGGGAGATTAGGTTACAAACACAAATTCTCATAGGGATAATGAATTAAGGGAAATTGCTTAAAAAATAGTAAATCTAAAGGAGTCTAGTGCAATAAGGAGATCATAGGGAACCCTCAACACGAATCCAATTGAGAACATACGGTTCACAGCAACCTTTTCAAATTCACCATTACAATTATAGAGCACAACTTAAACAGCTCTCGGATTTGTAGTCTTGAATACAATTCTCTTTTGAATTACAGAAGTATCTCACAGCTCTCAATTACAAATAAAAGCTAGGCTATTACAGGAGTTTCAGACAAGCTATCTGAATTGGAAATGAGGCAATAGAAATAAAACTCGAAATCTGGATACCCAAATTGGGCAAATAGTTCATCTATTTATAGTTTTCCCCAAGTCTAGCTCAGATGTGTATCAACCAATCAGAATTGGTTAGATCTGTATCAACCAATCGGAATCGAGTACAAGGATCCAGATCTATTTTGGCCAATCAGAACTGCTTGATCTGGTTTAGCCAATCAGATGACAGAAGTATCAATTCTGTTATGTATTTCAAAAATCTGTTAGAGCTTCTAGAAGTTCCCGCCAAGTGATTTCATCTTCGGGTGTTCACATGGGGTGGAATATGCCTTTGGTTCGTGCTCAGAATCTTCTGAAATGTCCCTGAGTTTTTAAATGCATTGGGGCGCATGCAAAGATTACTGAATTACCCTTGCAGATTCTGGGGGTCTTCAGAATACTATTTCGCATAGTTTGGAGAACTTTTCGCAAGGTACTGTGACTTCTGAAGCTCTTTTCGCACAGTTCAGGTGCTGTTCGCAAGGAGTTCTCGTCTTTTCGAATAGGTCAGAAATCTTTTCGAAGAGTTCAGGTGCTCTTCGAAAACTACTTCTGGAGTTTTGAGTTCTTTTCGCAAAGTTCAAGTTCTTTTCGAAAAGTTCAGATTCTTTTCGAAAAGTTCAGATTCTTTTCGAAAAGCAATTTGTAATGCATTCTTCTGCTCGAATAGCTCCACACCTCTTTCCAGGTTGAAACCAGACCTTTGTCCTCTTTAGTCTAGGCATTTTGACAATTAGTGAGGTTATCCCTTCTCCTTCTCCCTTCGGATCAACATGGGATTATCATCTTTTTAGCACTTTTAGACTGCTTTCATGGTTAAGCCTGCCTTTATTGTTAGCTGTGAAACAAACACTTAAAACACTTATTTAGTTCTCTCAAAGGTCTATCAAGACTCAGGTTAAAGGGTGGAAAATGGTATTTTCTAGTTCTCAACATCGCCCCGATCAGACCCCAATTGACCTGGAAAGGCTCTAACTCGAATCACCAAGCCAAAAGTCTAATTGTGCTCACCGGAACTCGAGGCAGTGGCACGATACGTGGGACTCGACCACGCAAAGGATCTTGATAGCCAAAGACCGAGGGCTCCTAACGAATAATAAACAGACAACGAGAAGGAACAAAATAAGACTAATAACTACACTAAAACTAACCAGGACTACAAGCAACAAGTAAACCTAAACCGAATAGGATAAAACAGTGAAACAGTAACACATATGATGATCACAGACCCCGAAGACAGTCTACAATTAAGCATGCAAAATATGATAAAATTAAGACAGAACAATAAAATAAACATGACCTAAAACTAGATACAAAGATGATGCATGAATGCGCACGTACACTAGATGCAGGTTTAACATAAATTAAAAGGGTTTCCAAATCCTAGATGTCTACGTTATAACCTAAATGCCTAAGTAATAAAGGAAGACTCTTGCTCACGAGTACCTACCTGATCTCGCGTGAAGAACTCCTCCAGCAGAATTCAGATTGCGGGCTCATGCAGAGAAGCATCGTCATCATCATCCTCATCCTCGCCACCACCCTCCGGTACATCCTCCCTCACCACTACCTCAGTGTCACCCTCCACCACGGCTTCAACGCCAGTGCGAACCTCAGAAGTTTCATCGACATCCCCCACCATCATCCGCTCCAACTCGGAAGCAGTCAAGCCAAGTCTATCACTGCCCTTAGACTCCATCTCAGGATAAAAAGCTCGCGAAACTAAGAATGGAAGAAATCGGGCTCGAAATGGATGAATGGATTGCGAGATATCGCAAAAGCACGAAAATATGAGCATAAGGAAGGAAGTAAGCCGAGAATTGGAGACTAAACCAGAAAGCGTGAGAGAATAAAGGCTCCCCCCCGGGTTATATAGGACATAAGCAAATCGCACGCCCAAAGACGGGCGCATAATTGGATCCGGTGCCCGTGCACAAGCGCATAATACAAATTAAGCGCGTTGTAAAGCACGCACAAATAGTTTGTCGCCCGCCCAAAAACCAATCGCGCAACCTATGTATCGCGCGCAATTCTAAAAGTCACCTGCACAGACTCTTCTATTACGCGCACCATAAAGGGCGCGTAATTGGAATATACACCCACTAATGGGCGCACAATATCCCTCCAGGACCCCTACAGACACCTGAATCATGCGTGGCCCACCGGGCGCGCAATTCAATTAAACGCGTTGCTCTCTGTGCGCAATTATCCAGGCCTGACAAAAAAAATATATACACAATAGTGTCCAAGGATGAGTCCATACACTTGGGCACTCACACCAGATAGTGCTCATGACACATAATGCACACACCACCCTGACTTAAGCCTGTACGCCCTAAAAATCAAAGAAATTCACCTAGGCATGCACACCCGCTCCAAAAAAAAATATAAACACTTGAACATCTAAACACGTCAAAGCTTGTCAAAATCCAAACAAAGTCCACACTAACCCAAAACATACCCGAGCACTTTAAATCCCAAAATTTTTTAACCGAATAAAAAATGCACTCAACTAAATAAATTAACCCAAACTAAATGAACTAAACTAAATCAAAATTGACCCGAATTCAAGAAATTATGAAAAGCTCTTCTCATAAATATCAAAATTATTACAAACAACACTGAGGGCACCCCCTCTGAATACGCAATATAAAATAAGGACTTAAAAATCAGCACGTTCAGGTAGTGCATGCCCGAATATGAATTTTCCAAGCAAAAGATGATGGAAAAGCCCGGGGAGGAAGCACTCTTTGAACGAATTATAACAAGAATCTCATCTTCACTCCATAATGCTCCTGAGATGCTGCTTATGATGCAATCCTTCAAGTTACACGATTAAGCATCAGCATTGTAGAGCCCCGAGTTGACAGAAAAGAAAGAGTGACTCATAGAAAGACACTTATGAGTCGATGCAAACGCCCACGGAGAGTCATCACAAAAAACCCCCAAGGGAAGGCTTGTAAAAGATTAATCCTCAGAGCCTACCAAAGAGCAACTGGCGCCGATCACGAGAACTCTGGCGTAGCTCTTTCCTTTTCTTTCCTTCCACCAACCTTTGGCTCTTCCATCTCTGCCACCAATAGGGTGGCACTTTAGGTCAGATTAACATCATCAACCCTAGCACCACCCTGAATTCCCAATACCGCTCATCCTAATATATATATATATAAAATAATGATAACAATAATTACAAACCTCTTTGGGCATAACACCCTCCAAAAAAAAATAAAGATGCCTCAAACTATCAATGCAAAAATTACAAATCAAAAAGTAAAAATCCAAAATTCAAAACAACACCTAAGCCCTTAGCCTCTATTTATACACTATACCCCTGAAACCACAAAATGAAAAGTGTTTCATTTTAAAACACCCTTCATCTAATTAAATCTAAACTAGACACATGCCCCCTAAAAAGAACCACCATCCCTGGCAAACTTGGATCAGCCAATCATTTCAAAACACTTACCCTTCAAGAAACACAAATCCAAAGGAAAGAAAATGAGCCAATAAGATTAAAACACATAACACGCACCTAGAAACCTAAAAAGCTCCACCTTATTAACAAGTGTCACCCCAAATTAAACATTAAACTCAAATAAAAAATTACACTATAAACAAAACAACAACCTTGAAATCCACAACAACCTTGAGATCCTCAATAAATCAAATAAAATCCTAAATTCTAAATAAACTAAATAAATCAAATAAAATCCTAAATAAAATATAAGATAAAATCCTAAATCCTAAATAAAACCTTAAATAAATCAAATAAAATTCTAAATGAATTCTAAATAAAATCATAAATAAAGTAAAATCTTAAATCCTAAAAAAATCAAATAAAATCCTAAATAAAATATCAGATAAAATCATAAATCCTAAATAAAACATTAAATAAATCAAATAAAATTCTAAATAAATTCTAAATAAAATCATAAGTAAAGTAAAATCTTAAATCCTAAATAAATCAAATAAGTCCTACAAAATCCTAAACAAATCAAATAAAATCCTAATAAACCAAGTAAGTCAAATAGAGTTAAACCCCAATAAATCCCGAACCAAATCAAATAAATGTTCAAATATGTCTGATTAAATCCAATTAATACCCAAAACAAATAAGAAAACATACAACAGTAAATATGAATAAACTAAATGGAACGAACATAATAAATAAAGTACGTCTTTATTTATATAATAAGATTTTACAGGTATCACCGGAGGCATACCTCCTGAACATACAACCTAAAACGAAAACTTAGAACCTGACCTACAACCTAAAACAAACACAAAACCCAATACTAATACAAAACCTAAAACAACGATGCGTGAAACACCCAATCAGAAGCAACAGAAAAGCAAGGGGAGGAATGGTTGGTGAACACCCTTTCCATCAATTTGGAGGACTTCCCTCCCACCGTCTTCACCCCCCAAGCCATAGTTGCACCTCCATCAGAAGCCACTTTGGGATGTAAAACGTATGAAAAAATGAAGATAAGAAGGAACGACATCAAAGTCGGACAACTGTATCACACAATCGATGCTCTAAACACTGGTTCGCTCAGATAAAGAGAGAATGAAGAAAAAAAAAGAAGCACACACATATATAGGCACCCGGCTAATAAAGCACCAGAAATATAGCGCGCAATGCAATTCTACGCCGAAGCACTAGCGCGGAATCCGAATCACGCGCGCCAGCTTGGATGCGCAATTAAATTATCGACTGCCCTAAAAGACCCAACGAGCTGAATTGACGACTCAGGTTAGAATTTGTAGATTAGTATAACGATTTTTACTTTTCCATCTTTAGTTTTCTAAGGTTTGATTGACGCCCAGAGTTTAGGAAGTTATTGATTAGATTAAATCTGTATTGATAGGATCTTAGACTTAATTGACTACAAATGCTAAGAGACTAGAGATATAGTGTAACGGTACTATTTAATTTTATAAATATCCGATAGCTGAAGATTGGGATTGACGACCTCAATCAGAAGGAGGATTTAGGATTTATTTTATGCATTTTAGATTAAAGCCATTCTTTTATTCATATTTCTCTAGTAGATTAGATCTTAAGGATAAATAGAAGTTTTTAAGATAGCGATTTAAGTAGGAGATATAAATAAGAAGTAATTAGATAAATAAACTTCCTCGTGTGAAAGATCCTATGCTAGTACTATGATTTCCATTGTGCGCTTGCAATAGGTTAAGACTTGAGTTTAATATAATAATAATACACATAAAAAGCAAACACCAAGTTTTTGGCGCCGTTGTCGGGGAAGCGGAATTTATCTTTATTTATGTTTTTATCTAATATTTTTATTCTTTTAGAAACCAATATTTATCTTTATCTTTTATATTTCTTTATATTTTTATTTTTCTTTGATCACTTCTTAAGCTTTTGTAGGTTTATTCGGAGCTATGGATCAAAACTTCAAAACTTCTGCTGCCCACAGAGACTAGAGGCTTAGATTTATTTCTCTCCCTGCTTTTTAAAAAACATATATATAATAATAATAATAATATTAAAAATATATATTTATTTTTAGTAATTTAGATATGAGAGGCCATAATTACTCATCTTGGCCAAGCTACCAGTTACCTTATGTTCCAGAGGAATACTCAACTACCTCCTTTTATCCAAAAGAAGCTAAGCAAATCTTTGCTTCTCAATGGGGAAGTTACGAGAATTCATATGACCCTCAGTGGAGAAACCATTATGATTTTCCACAAGTGCCCCAACAAGACTACTCTTACACATATCAGCAATACCCCTATAATTCTCAGCCAATATATGCCACAAATCAATTTTTTTATCAACAGCCCGTTATAGACGATGTGACACCCCGCACTATCACACGTGTGAGGTCTAGATTGACGGTGTGTCACGGACCATTACAACCTGGCAAGGGAAATGATCCATGAGATCACCAGCCACTTGAGACCCATAGGGAAACCAACTTGGATCAAGGGCCTATTTGGACTTACGCCACGAGCCTTTCTTAGAACTAGCCATTTGGGGCCATTGCAGGAGCTAAACCCTTGTGGGCCATCTCCAATATGGTGAGGAGTCACATGCCATTGATTTTCCCGGAAGGACCAATAGGACCCTACAACCTGTGTAAGGATTAGATGGATTGAGGCCCATCTACAGCCCATGAGTGGAGAACCGTTGGGTGGACTGCATACCATGAGTAAGGATGTATAATCCAAGCACCCAATTTGTGTCACCTTGTTTTAAACACATGCACATAACCATGAAAATGATTATTTGCGTTGGTTTAGTTGGCTGTGTAGGGAGAGGAGAGAATGCAGTGAAGAGAGGAGAGCCATCCCTCCATTTTTGGTTCAGGCATTGCAGCTAAGCTTCGATCCATGCCGAAAACCCCTCCTTTTCGCATTGAAATCAACCCCTATAACTAGGAGCACCACAGACCTATAAGCCACGTATTTCAATGAGAAGGAGTCGCGAAATCAGCATACTGAAACCAGTGATCCAACGCCCGCATGCGAGGAAAACTTATAGAGGTAACCCTCGTTTCGTGTACGCCACAACGTAGAGCCCCAAATATCCTACTAGGTAGCGATGCTTGAGGCCACATGCAAGGATTTCAAGGATCGGATGCAACCGAAGCTCGAAAGGAGACACTTCGGGGTTAACCATTGAAACCCTTGCATGAGCTCTATAAATTGGGGATAATGACGAGTAGAAAATCACGTTTGGGTCTTGCATGGAGAATCTTATGGTTGGGTGTATCCTAATAAATGTCTCATAGTTGAGCGATTTCTCTTTTTATGCTTATTAGATGTGTGTTAGACCATCTCTAGAAGCCATAAGGGTCGGCTCGAGTTCAGGGTATATGCTATTTAAGACAGCAACTCTGTAGTTTATGCTTGAGCGTGAATAGCCCTGCTCGAGCGTAATCATCATCTGAAGCCTACACTCGAGCAGGAACTCTAGGCTATTTTGGCTCGGGTTGAAACCGCTAAAACAGACTCTGAGGCTTTATACTGAAAACACGCTTGAGCGTGAAATTTACTGCTCGAGCGAGGGATGTTTTGAAGCATATGCTCGAGCGGGAATCTTAAGTCTATTTCGCTCGGGTCAAAGCCACTCGAGCGAAACTGGGGATCTGCACTGGATGTACGCTCGAGCGTGAATGGAGTCGCTCAAGCGGGATATCTTCTGGAGCCTACGCTCGAGTGTGAATTGTAGGAAAATTTGTTGGGTTAAAACCTCTCGAGCGTGAAGCAAAGGTGCCATTGGGAATCGCTTGAGCGGCATTGAGCGACGCTCGAGTGTTATCCTCTGTTTTTGATCATTTTCAATGAATGGACTTGGGACTTGGCTAGCAGGATTGTGAGTTATATGTGTGGACTAAGACATGTAATGAAAATCATGATTCGGGATAAACTCACCGTGGAACAAGGTTTTGAACTCGTTGGACCGTGAATCTTTGCACATGTGATCGACGATGCAATTATCCAATGAATGGTATTTTTCAGCAATTAATGTATATATACATATGCACATGTAAATGAAATTCTCGAGTACTATGATTTAATTTTTGCATACAGGTTTTTAATGATTCATGATCGTGCATTTGACCTCGCATTGTCTTGGCTTTCCACATACCCGTTCTTGATATGTGTCAACGCATACTTGCTATGTGTCTATGCTTTATGTGATCACGTGCAATGAGGAGTGGAGTCTCCATGAGAGGGGTGGAGTCCCCGGAGTCACGACCCTGCGCTCCTAACACAAACTGCTTAGTTCTTTAATACGAGGGTGCTAGAGGTAAGTGGAGTGGAGTCTCCATGAGAGGGGTGGAGTCCCAGGGGTCACGACTCTGTGTTCCTAATACAGACTGCTCAGTTCCCTAATACGGGATACTTACTCTACTGCCACGTGATATGATACGTCTTGCTTCTTGATATGTCATCCATCTAGATTCCAATATTGTCTTTGCTATATGTGTTAATTACTCGTCTCCGCTTATTTGTTCGGCTTGTACACAAGCTTGAAATATCTCTATGCATTGTTTTAGCATGAATGATTCTTTGGCATGATTTGACTCATTAAGGCATGGAAATTATGTTTTAGAGCTCGCATTTGATATATGAATATATAAGTGTGAATTTCAATAATTTTCTTACACATGCATCGAGAACTTGAATTGGATATGGTAAAGTATACTTAGCACTGTGTTTTTCCCTATTAAGCTTGGATGAAGCTCACTCCCGACTATACGTCACAGCTGCAAGCGCTGGGATTGAATAGGATTCAAAGCAGGAAGAAGACTCAGATTACAATCCTACAGGAGAGGAAGAGGACCTACCCGATGAGCACTTTCCATAGTGCTGGAGGGTCAAACTTTGATAAATTTTTGAGAAAGAGCGAGACGGTAAATGAATATTGAAGGTTTTGTAATTAAATACTAAATATTTTGGGTTCACTATTTGGATGGAGGTCGGCCTTCATCGGTGGACAATGGTTATTTCGTTTTTGTATAGATGATAGCTATAGTTATAGCTATGCTACCTTTTTAGCTGATATAGTTTTATATTATCTTTCCGTTGTGTGTATCTTTTGCTTCGGTTCTCGTGTGCTTACCATCATGTGATGGCTCAGTCCGTCCTGTTGATTGATGATGGGAAGATCGAACGGTCGGGAAGTGATGTTGTACAACGGGTACCATAACGTCACTATAACTCAGATCATGTGTGCGATCTGACGACACGGGTTTTGTGGTAAGGAAAACCTAAGCTGTCACAGGTGGTATCAGAGCCCGAGCGGTACATCAGATGGGCATATAGAACTATGATGTCAATTTGTAACAGGGGCAATAGGAATTCTAGATTAGTTGAACTAAGATTTTAGGCTCAGAACTGACTTGACCAAGCTTTTGCTTGGTCATGACAGGTCATCATGCCTCCCAGAAGGGGAAGACTGAGTAGGACCATGAGGGAAAGAGTAGTCACACCTCCGAATGCAATCCCTCTTGGCAACAACAATAATCATGCCTCAGGGGTTGACAACAATCAGTACAATGCCTTAGACAGAGGGAATCAAGCTACCAATGACACGAGAAACAACTAACAGTTGCTGGAGACCATGGTGAACACCATGGCGATTTTAGCTGAAAGGAGACAACCATCTGGGTTTCAAGAATTCCGGAGACTAAGACCTCCGAGCTTTTATGGACAAGCTAACCCGATGGAGGTCGAGAAATGGTTGAACCAAGTTGAGAAACTGCTCCAACGAGTCTATTGTACTGAAGAGGAGAAAGTGAGTTGGGCCTTGTTCAAACTCGAAGGTGAAGTGGACCCATGGTGGAAGTCCATTGAGAGAACACGGGCACCGGGAACACCATTGACCTAGGCAAATTTACCGACTCCTTCAATCGAAAGTATTTCCCTACAACCGAGAGACGTCGTAAGGAGATTCAGTTTACAAATATGGTGCTAGGGCAAATGAGTGTCCAAGAATACGAGACGGATTTGCACCAACCCTGGTTGCCACCGAATTAATGAAAACACAGAAGTTTGAGTACGGCCTTAAATCTGCTATCAAGGGTAGGATATCGATGTTCGAAGCAACCACGTACGAGAGAGTCGTAAGGCTAGATCTTATTGCAGAAAAAGACTTAGAAGAGTTGTATAAAGCGAGAGATGAACAAGTAAGGAGTAGAAAGGCTCAGTACCAAGCCTCAAGTGCGGAGCAGGCTAGTAAGAGGTCGAGAAATTTGATGCCACCACCCACACAATCAACTCCTATGGCATCCACAAGGCCTTATGATTCGAATACCCTGCCGCCTCTACCTCCAAGGCCTTCGAGGTCTTTGAATACATCAAGTCCGACAGATACTAGTGCAGCAAGGACACCATCGACGGCATCACGTGTCGCTTCCTCAGCGCCATCCTTGATGTGTGCGAAGTGTGGAAAGATGCACAAAACTGAGGAATGCCACAAGAACACTGGAGCTTGCTTCAAAGGTGGACAAATGGGGCATCATATCAGAGATTGCCTAGACATGACGGGTATTACAGTCATGAATACACCAAGCTGGAGAGCGTCACGGCCTATGGTATCAGGCCGAGCATATGCCATATCAGCCCATGATACTCAGCAAACTAATGACGTGATACAAGGTATGAAATTTCAGACTTTCTAATTCAGTCAACTTTCTCGCATTTTAGATAAAGAAGGTGCATAAATAGGAGTGACCGCCACCACCATTATACCGCATGTCATAACATGTCATATAATCCTGCTAATTTTAGAATGTCTATTAAATTTAGGTGTCATCCGTTTGAGCAAACCAAAGGACATATGTGGCCACAAAGCCCTATTATTGATAGATCCTAGATCCACACATTCATTCATTACACCAGCATTTTCCAGGGAGATCGGCTACACACCTGAAACCTTAGAGTTTGTCCTAGCCATTTCTACGCCAATGGTAGCTCAGTAAGGACTGATTTGGTGTGTTGATCACTTGTGGTCACCATGGAATACCACCAAACTAAGGCTGTCCTAATTCTACTAGAAATGCAAGGATATGATGTGATACTCGGCATGGATTGACTAACCAGATTTCGAGCCAAGGTAGATTGTTTAGAGAAAACCGTTACTCTCTATCCGAAGAAAGAGAAGTCATTCATATTCATTGGCATTCGATCTACCGTTGCCCCCTTCATATCTGCAGTTCGAGCAGAGCGACTAATTAACAAGGGATGTCAAGGATACCTTGCCTTTGTACAAGGACACAAGGATGAGAAGATGGATATAGCGAACATCCCTATCGTCTGTAAATTTTCTGACATATTCCTAGAGGAATTACCTGGATTACTGCCAAAAAGAGAAGTCAAATTCACAATCGACTTAGCGCCCGACACAGAACCGATATCCAAGGCCCCGTATCGAATGGCATCGGCCGAGCTGAAAGAGTTAAAGGAACAGTTGCAAGAGTTGTTGGATAAAGGATTCGTTAGACCAAGTGTGCCTCCATGGGGAGCACCATTTTGCTCGTCAAAAAGAAAGACGGCTCGTTGTGACTGTGCATAGAATACCGGCAGTTGAACAAGTTAACCATAAAGAACTGGTATTCGCTCCCTAGAATAGATCTCTTTGACCAATTACAAGGAGCGAAGTTCTTCTCTAAGATAGATTTATGGTCCGGTTACCATCAAATGAGGGTGAAAGCTGAAGATGTTCCCAAAATAGCCTTTCGCACTAGATATGGCCATTACGAGTTCCTCGTGATGCCATTTGGGTTGACCAACGCACCAGCATCCTTCATGGACCTTATGAATCGGGTAGTCAAGCCTCACCTTGACCGATTCGTGGTAGTTTTTATCGATGATATACTCATCTATTCCAAGTCGAGAGCAGATCATGAACAACATCTATGTTTGGCACTCTAGACACTCCGAGATCATTGTCTATATGCCAAACTCAATAAATGTAAATTTTGGTTAGAACAGGTGAGCTTTCTGGGGCACATCATTTCAGAATCGGGTGTAACAGTCGACCCATCCAAGATTGAGGCCATAGTAAAGTGGGAACAACTCAAGACGGTCACCAAGATTCGTAGCTTTCTCGAACTCGCCAGCGACTATCGAAGATTCGTAGAAGGATTCTCTAAGATTGCTGGACCACTCACGCAACTTACTAGAAAGAACATCAAATTTGAGTGGATCAAGGTGTGTGAGAAGAGCTTCCAAGAGCTCAAGAGAAGATTGACCTCAACACCAGTGCTTATCCTACCATCTGGCACTGAAGGATTTGTGGTATTTACCAACGCATCTCATACAGGTTTAGGTTGTGTGTTGAACCAGTACAAAAGAGTGGTGGCATATGGGTCAAGACAGTTGAGGGACCACGAGAAAAACTACCCTACGCATGACCTTGAGCTTGTAGCGGTTATTTTCGCTTTAAAAATCTGAAGGCACTACCTCTATGGTGAAACCTTTAAATTTTTCACCGACCACAAAAGCCTCAAGTACTTGTTTACAGAGAAAGATCTAAATTTGAGGCAAAGGAGATGGATGAAATTCTTGAAGGATTATGATTGCACCATCCAATACCACTCAGGAAAGGCAAATGTAGTGGCTGATGCACTGAGCCGCAAATCAGCTATGCAGCTATCCCACCTGGTGGCCAGAGTACATAGGTGGACACTACTGGAGAACCTGACCTCAGCTGACACATGATTTGAAATGAAGGAGACTGGAGCACTCTTAGCAAATATCAAGATCAAATCGATTCTCTTCGAAAGGATCAGAGAAAATCAATCAAAAGATCTAAAGTTTGAGACAATCAGGCAAGAATTAAGGGCTGGAAATCAACCGGATTTCTTAGTTAAGGATGACGGTTCTTTATTGTTCAAGGGCCGCATGTGCGTTCTAGCCGATAGTGACCTAAAGAGAGAGATACTGGAAGAAGCCCATAGATTAGCATATGCTATTCATCTTGGCAGCACCAAAATGTACCACAATTTAAAGAAATATTTCTAGTGGAAAGGAATGAAGAGAGACGTTGCTAAGTTTGTAGCCAAGTGCCTGGTATGTCAGCAGATCAAAGTGGATCATAGGCATCCCATTGGTCTCTTACAGCCCTTAAAGGTTCCTGAGTGGAAATGGGAGGATATCTCAATGGACTTTCTACTCGGGGTGCCAAGAACACAGAAGGGTTACAATGCAATTTGGGTTATTGTTGATCGGTTAACCAAATCGGCACACTTCCTACCGTATAGCACAAAGCATATAGCTGATAAGCTTGTCGAGATATACTTGAAAGAAATAGTTCGATTGCATGGCATACCGACAAGCATTATATCAGATAGGGACCCACTCTACACATCTAAATTTTGGCAGCAATTCCAAGAGGGAATGGGTTCCAAATTAGAATTCAGCTAAGCTTGTCATCCTCAAACAGACGGACAAACCGAAAGGGTGAACCAAGTCATCGAAGATATGCTCCGAGCCTGTATGTTGGATTTTCATGGATCTTGGGATAAGAACCTACCCTTGATTGAGTTCGCGTACAATAGTTATCAAACGAGCATAACACCTTTTGAAGCGTTGTACGGACGCCGATGCAAGTCTCCACTCAATTGGGAGGAGGTTGGAGAGCAATTGCTACTAGGACCTGAGCTCATAGAAAGCACAAATGAGATTGCTCGTCTCATTCGAGACCGATTGAAAGTAGCCCAAAGCCGTCAGAAAAGTTACGTCGACCTTAAAAGATCGACTGTCGAATTTCAGGTAACTTACATATACCACTACACCTTACAATTTTGGTGTAGTTTGCCTAAGCCTAACAACCATTTTACTTGTCAGGACAGAGATCATGTGTTTGTGAAGATCTCACCAACCAAGGGTGTGATGCGGTTTGGATGACGAGGAAAGCTTAGCCCCCGATATATTGACCCTTTTGAGATTCTGGGTCGTGTTGGTGAAGTGGCATACCACATTGCATTGCCGCCACAACTATCTACTATCCACAATGTCTTTCACGTGTTGATGCTCAGAAGATATGTGAAGGATGCGACAGACGTGTTAGACTACTAGCCGATCGAGATTCGAGAAGATCTGACACTGGTTGAAGAACCAATAAAGATATTGGACCGTAAGGAACAAGTATTACGAACTAAGACAATTCCGCTACTATTGGTCCAATGGCGAAATCACTCCACTGCTGAAGTGACCTGGGAGCGTGAACTGGAAGTCATGGATCAATATCTAATGATGTTTAACTAAGGCCAGTTAGGTACGACATGCTGGTATGTTAGTAGCCAATCAAACTTTCGTTGTCTACAATGTTGATAATCATTCTAGTGCATATTAGTACATCTATGGTCACTTATATACTATTCAATTTCACGTCTACTAATTAGTAGGGAGTAAAATAATGTCCAAGGCGTACTTAGCGCACATAACTAGATAAATGTCGAAAAGAGCTTAACTATAATCATACAAAGTATTCCATAACATATAAAAAAAAAAAAAAACCCTCATAAAATTCGCTTGAGCATCCACTTAAACCACGCTCGAGCGTGCTTCGAAGACCGCTCGAGCGGCCATCAGATCTATAAATAAGTTCGAAGCCCTCCTTTTCACTCTCGCGAAGTTTCGAACCCTTCTTACGCTTAATTTTCTTCCTTCCTCTGCAAGAACAAGCTCAAATCCGCTCCAAACGACGCCATTCCTTCATTCTTTCCAAGATTTGTCTGCATTCCGGCTCTAGATCTCGTGCATACCTCCTTTCCAATGGTAAAGCTCTTGAAAACCCCTATTTCTTTTGATTTTCTTCCCTCATGGCTTCTAAGAAGCAATTCGCTTCTAAGTCGAATCCCATACGCCCAAAACCTTCCAATCAAGCCAAGGGCAAAGCCTCGGCTATCTCCAAATCCCCACCAATGCAAGACCAACCCGACCCGTGGTGGGATGCGAAAACATGCAAACCAGAGTGGACCTTCGACCAAGCATATTTCAGTGATGAAGAACCACTTTCACGGTCGATTGAGCATGCTACACCGCCCTTTTCAGACCTTTTCACGAACAGTACTACCCACGAATTGTTAAACTCTTCTACCAGAACCTTAGTGTAAACCAAAACGGAACCCTATGCACTAATATCGATGACCAAAAGTTTTGATTCGATCACGACTGAATCACCACAGCTAGGGGTATTTCGTTGGGATATGAACCAAGTTGGGGTCTACTGCCACAAAACCCTACCAGGGTGCCTTTCCGCCGAATAGTTGCGAAAATGACCAATGGGCAGCACTACCCTGGCTAATCAATTAAGGGTGCACAATTGCCACCAAATATGTGGTGGATCGATATAGTTCTTAGAGATAACCTTTACCCTTTAGCAAGAGAAGACGATAGAAATGGAATATTTTTACAAACCTTGTTCTCAGTGTTAGAGGGAAGATGGTTTGATGAGGCTGAACTGGTCATCGATGGACTGGTCCACGCCCACAATTGTATGCTAGAGACCAGAAAGAAAACACTGACCACCATGCCATATGCACGCCTCAGATCGTGAATTTTGAAAGAGTACCAAGATGAAATGGGAGGATTCACAATAAGGAATGATGAACCGCAAGATACCGACAACGTTAAGTACTTTGGATGTGAGCATTGGGAATCGGCTCAAAACCAAATGAGTAGGAAACTTTGAGGACTACCACCAACAACATATGTACCCCTCAACCACTCTTTCAGTTACGCAGACGTTGCCAAGTGGATGGACTTCCAAGAAGCGATGCTCATGGAAATCATGCACTATTGCTTTCCGAATGACACCGCGCAACGAATCAGGAGAGCATGAGAATCTGCCAAACATGCCGCTAAGCTTTCTAGTAATCCCTTAGCAAAGTTGACTACTCCCTTAGCAACATTATCACAATGTTAGCTTTTGTAAAACTGATATCCACGTATTACACTTTAGGCACATTTTGTATACCTTTGTAATGCTTTAAACAACCAATGACTACTCCATGTCCAGACTAGTTATGCATGCTCATGACAGCATCACTCTAAACACATTCAGTTAAATAGTTGTTACTCTCGGTTAATTATTTATTTTTGCACTCTCAAGGTCAATAGACGTCGTAAGTTAGTTAGTACTAATGACAGTAGTACATGAAACCCCACGATTGAAATTACATGATTATGGTAGAAATTGGATAACATAGTTTATTGTAATACTTTCAATTTCTTCATTTTTGAATTTTGTATACCTTTGTAATGATTTAATATCAACTGTGATTATTATTAAATTGCCTGTCTATCAACCATCCCGTATGTGTACACTTAAACACACTGATACCTCAATTTCACAATAGAAAATTTCCCCACCCTGTTAACTAATTTCGCACATGACTTCCTAGCCACACCTCCTACGATATTAGCAAGCTTATCAACTTACTACCCTTACCAAGTTACTTCCTTCAATTTTTGAGGATGAAAATTTCCTCTAAGGAGGGGAGGATGTGACAGCCCGCACTGTCACACGTGTGAGGTCCAGATTGACAGTGTGTCACAGACCATTACAACCTGACAAGGGAAACGATCCATGAGATCACCAGCCACTTGAGACCCATAGGGAAACCAACTTGGATCGAGGGCCTTTTTGAACTTAGGCCACGGGCCTTTCTTAGAACTAGCCATTTGGGGCCATTGCAGGAGCTAAACCATTGTGGTCCATCTCCAATATGGTGAGGAGTCACATGCCATTGATTTTCCCATAAGGATCAATAGGACCCTACGGCCTGTGTAAGGATTGGATGGATTGAGGCCCATTTACAGCCCATGAGTGGAGAACAGTTGGGAGGACTTCATACCATGGGTAAGGATGTATAAGCCAAGCACCCAATCTGTGTCACCCTGTTTTAAACACATGCACGTAACCATGCAAATGACTATTTGCATTGGTTTAGTCGGCTGTGTAGGGAGAGGAGAGAATGCAGTGAAGAAAGGAGAGCCGTCCCTCCTCCTCCATTTTTGGTTTATGCATTACAGCTAAGCTCCGATCCATGCCAAAAACTCCTCTGTTTTGCATCAAAATCAAACCCTATAACTAGGAGCACCACGGCCCTGTAAACCACTCATTTCAACGAGAAGGAGTCGTGAAATCGACATACTGAAACCAGTGATCCAATGCCCTGGTGTCGTCGAGTGTTGCATGCGAGGAAAACTTATAGAGGTAACCCTCATTTCGTGTACGTCACAATGTAGAGCCCCAAATATCCTACTAGGTAGCAATGCTCGAGGCCACATGCAAGGATTTCAAGGATCGGACGCAACCGAAGCTCGGAAGGAGACGCTTCGGGGTTAACCATTGAAACCCTTGCATGAGCTCTATAAATTGGGGATAATGGTGAGTAGAAAATCACATTTGGGTCTTGTGTGGTGAATCTTATGGTTGAGTGTATCCTAATAAATGTCTTGTAGTTGAGCGATTGCTCTTTTTATGCTTGTTAGATGTGTGTTAGACCATCTTGGGAGGCCATAAGGGCCGGCTCGAGTTCAGGGTATATGTTGTTTAAGATAGCAACTCTGTAGTTTACGCTCGAGCATGAATTGCCTCGCTTGAGCGTAATCATCATCTGAAGCCTACGCTCGAGCGGGAACTCCAGGCTATTTTGGCTCAGGTCGAAACCGCTCGAGCGGAGTCTGAGGCTTTGTACTGGAAACACGCTCGAGCGTGAAATTTACTGCTTGAGCGGGGGATGTTCTGAAGCATACGCTCGAGTGGGAATCTTAAGTCTATTTTGCTCGGGTTAAAACCGCTCGAGCAGAACTGAGGATCTGCACTGGATCTACGCTCGAGTGTGAATGGAGTTGCTCGAGTAGGATATCTTCTGGAGCCTACGCTCGAGCGGTAATTGTAGGCTCAATTCGCTAGGGTTAAAACCGCTCGAGCGTGAAGCATAGGTGCCACTGGGAATCGCTCAAGCAGGATTGAGTGACGCTCTAGCATGATCATCTGTTTCTGGCTATTTTCAATGTATGTACTTGGGACTTGGCTAGCATGCTTGTGAGTTATATGTGTGGACTAAGACATGTAATGGACATCGTGATTCAGGATAAACTCACCGTGGAACAAGGTTTTGAACTTGTTGAACTGTGAATCTTTGCACGTGTGATCGACACGAATTCAAGTAGGGAAAATACCTTGCCACTTATATATATGTCTCTCGAATTCACGTTGTATAATGCAATTATCCAATGAATGGTATTTTTCAGCAATTAATTTATATATACATATGCACATGTAAATGAAATTCTCTAATACTATGATTTAATTTCCGCATACATGTTTTAAATGATTCATGGTCGTGCATTTGACTTTGCATTGTCTTGGCGTTCCACGTACTCGTTCTTGATATGTGTCAACGCGTACTTGCTATGCGTCTATGCTTTATGTGATCACGTGCAATGAGGAGTGGAGTCCCCATGAGATGGGTGGAGTCCCCAGGGTCACGACCCTGTGCTCTTAATACGGACTGCTCAGTTGTCTAATATGAGATGCATTGCCATGTGAATCCTTCTGAGGGTACTAGAAGTAAGGGGAGTGGAGTCTCCATGAGAGGGGTGGAGTCCCCGGGGTCACGACCCTGTGTTCCTAATATGGACTGCTCAGTTCCTTAATATGGGATATTTACTCTATTGCCATGTTATATGATACGTCTTACTTCTTGATATGTGAATCATCTTGATTCCAATATTGTCTTTGCTATATGTGTTTGTTACTCATCTCCGCTTATTTGTTCGGCTTGTACACGAGCTTGAAATATCTCTATGCATTGTTTTAGCATGAATGATTCTTTGGCATGATTTGACTCATTAAGGCATGGAAATTATGTTTTAGAGCTCGCATTTGATATATGAATATATAAGTGTGAGTTTCATTCATTTTCTTACTCATGCATCGAGAACTTGAATTGGATATGGTAAAGTATACTTAGCACTGTGTTTTTCCCTATTGAGCTTGGATGAAGCTCACTCCCGACTATATGTCACAGCTGCAGGAGCTGGGATTGAACGGGATCCGGAGCAGGAAGAAGACCCGGATTACAATCCTGCAGGAGAGGAAGAGGACCTACTCGAGGAGCACTTCCTTTGTGCTAGAGGGTCGAACTTTGATAAATTTTTGAGAAAGAGAGAGATGGTAAATGAATATTGAAGGTTTTGTAATTAAATACTAAATATTTTTGGTCCACTGTTTAAATGGAGGTCTGCCTTCATCGGTGGACAATGGTTACTTCATTTTTGTATAGATGATAGCTATAGTTATCGTTATGCTACCTTTTTAGCTGATATTGTTCTATATTATGTTTCCGCTGGGTGTATCTTTTGCTCCCGTTCTCGTATGCTTACCATCATGCGATGACTCGGTCCATCCTGTTGATTGATGATGGGAAGATCGAGCGGTCGGGAAGTGATGTTGTACAATGGCAACCATAACGTCACTGTAACTTGGATCATGTGTGCGATCCGATGGCACGGGTTTTGTGGTAAGGAAAACCTGGGTTGTCACAGACGATGATGCCACTATTGTTCAGATTCTTTAAGATTTGCAACAACATGCGCATCAACGTTTTAAGGAATTATCTCAACTTTCCCAAATTTCCCAAGACTTGTATTCCTATTCTCAGACCATTGCAAACTTAGGAACAAAAATTGAACAGATTACTACACAATGGGAAGAAATAGGGAACGAAAAAGGATATGCTCTACTAGCAACCAACTTAGGACAGAAGTTGAGTGAAGAGACTATACCCAGTCCCACACCCCACATCCAAGCTATTCAAACTTTGCGAAGTGGTGAGGTTGTGGAAACAAGGTAGATATGCCTACACCAGTAGTCAACCCTAAGCCTCAGGAAAAGGAAAACAATGTCATAAAGGAAGTCCCACTGCCAGAAAACCTTAAAAATTAAAAAATAAAAAATTTAAGAATGATGGTACACCTACATCTGTAACCGAAGTACCCTATGTACCAAAGTTACCCTTTCCCAACGCTTTCGGTGTACCGTCACCTTTTGATAAAAAACCCAAAAAACTAGAGGAACTCATAGAAATCTTCAAAGAAGTGAGGATTAATTTACCTTTGTTAGAAGCAATTAAACAAGTCCCTGCCTCTGCATGATTCTTGAAAGAAATGTGTACGTAAAAACGAAAACGGCAAAACAATGTCTCATAAAAAGTTTTCATAATCGAGCAAGTACGCTCATTTTTACAAGCTAAGACCCCTCCCAAGCTTAAAGATCCAGGAGTTCCTACTATTCCCTATATCATAGGAAACCACGCTATAAACAAAGCACTTCTAGATCTAGGAGCGAGTGTGAATTTACTACCATACTCTGTTTATGAAAAATTAGGACTTGGAAAAATGAGGCCTACTTCAGTGACTCTTCAGTTAGCCGAAAGATCAGAAAGAAAGAAATAGGAGTAATTGAAGATGTCATGGTTGGAGTTGATAAATTTGTTTTTCCTGTCGACTTCCTGGTGTTAGACATGGAACCAAGTTCGAAATCTCCAACACAAATTCCCGTTATATTCGATAAACCATTCTTGGCTATGCGAATCTAGTTGAATGTGTTCTCAGCAACCAACCAAATGGCTTCAATTGATGACGAGGAATGCTTCAACATTGACGAAATTGAGGAATTGGTAGAAGAAGCACTGCCCCTCGTCTTATCTAAAGATGTGCTTCAAACCGCATTATGGTACACGGATTCGGAAGATTCAAACCTTCGACTAAAAGAGGAAACGTCTGTGTTGGACACTGCTAAAACATGGAAACCATGGATAGAACCTCTACCCACCACTTTCAGTAAGCCGTTACAACCATCTATTAAAAAAGCACCGTCCTTAGACTTAAAACTACTTCCTAACACCCTCAAGTACACATTTCTTGGGCCTAATGAAACTCTTCAAGTATTCATTTCATCTGCTCTTAGCAAGGAATAGGAGAATAAGTTGTTAGCCATACTTATAAAGCATAAACGTGCAATAGGGTGGATAGTCGCCGACCTTAAAGGGCTTGATCCGTCAATATGTATGCACCAAATTCATTTGGAGGACAATGCCAAAACCTCACGCGAAAGTCGGTGACGGTTAAATCCGAACATGAGGGAAGTAGTATAAAAGGAAATCGTAAAATTATTAGATGCAGATATTATCTACCTGATTTTCGATAGCTAATGGGTGAGTCTCATCCAGGTAGTTCCAAAGAAATATGAAATTACCGTGAAAGAAAATGCATCCGGTGAGCTAGTATTATTACGCGAAACCACAGGGTGGCGTGTATGTATTGATTACCGAAAGCTTAACTCTATGACACGCAAGGACCATTTTCCATTGCCCTTCATTGACCAAATTTTGGAAAAACTTGTTGGTCAAGAATATTTTCACTTTCTAGATGGATATTTTGGATACAATCAAGTACCGATATATCCGAAAGATCAGGAAAAGACCACCTTCATGTGTCCTTTTGGAACGTTTGCTTACCGACGCATGCCCTTTGGGTTATGTAATGCACTAGCAACATTCCAAAGATGCATGATGGCCATCTTTTCTGACATGATAGATAGGTTTCTGGAAGTGTTTATAGATGATTTTTCAGTATTTGGCCGAACCTTTGATTCCTGTCTTGATCACCTGGCCCTTATTCTAGAAAGATGTGAAGAAACCAATCTCGTGCTACGCTGGGAGAAGAGCCACTTTATGGTTCAAGAAGGCATTGTCTTTAGACATATCATCTCCAAAAGAGGAATAGAAGTTGACAGGGCTAAAATTGATGTGATAGCTAATCTACTGCCACCAACCTCGGTCCGACATATTCGATCTTTCCTTGGCCATGCCGGCTTCTACCGCTGCTTTATTAAGGACTTTTCAAAAATCTCAAGACCTTTATGTCACCTATTAGTGAATGACATACCTTTCAACTTCTATGATGCCTGTCTTGACGCGTTCAATAAATTTAAAGCCCTTCTCTCATTTGCACCAATCATTCAATCTCCTGACTATTCCCTACCTTTCGAAATAATGTGCAATGCTTCCGACTACGCAATAGGTGCAGTCTTAGGACAACGAAAAGATAAGATTCCTCACGTAATATATCACGTGAGTCGCACCCGGATTGAAGCTCAAGTTAATTACACAACCACTGAGAAGGAGCTTCTCGCTGTCGTGTTTGCATTAGACAAATTTCGACCGTATCTATTGGGATAAAAAACTATAATTTTTTTGGACCACCCATACTAAAATATTTATTGGCTAAAAAGGATGCCAAATCAAGACTAATCCGGTGGATCCTACTATTGCAGGAATTTAATTTCAAAATAAAGGACAAGAAAGGAGTTGAAAATGTAGTGGCGTATCATCTGTCCAGAATTGAGATGCCTAAGACCATCAATAAAGAACCTCTCCACAATACCTTTCCAGACGATCAACTTTTTGTCGTTCAAGTAACAGTTCCATGGTATGCCAATATTGTAAATTATCTGGCAATAGGTAAGATCCCTCCAAACTGGTAGAATCAGGATAAATATATTTTCTTTGCTAATGTCAAGTATTATATTTCGGAGGAACCAGACCTATTTAAAATATGCCCAGACTAAATAATAAAAAAATGTGTGCCCAATAGTGACACCCACAATATCCTATGATTTTGTCACACATATGCTTTTGGGGGCCACTTCGGTGGGAAGAAAACGACTGCCGATGTACTACACTCAGGATTTTATTGGCCATCGTTATTCAAGGATGCTCAAAATTTTTGTTAGGCCTGCAATCGATGCCAGAAATTAGTAGCCATGTCCCGAAGGAATATGATGCCCCCTTACAACCGATTTTGGTCACAGAACCCTTTGATGTATGGGGCATAGACTTTCTGGGCCCATTCCCAGCATTATTCGGATATATGTATATCGTGGTAGCCGTTGACTACGTATCCAAATGGATCGAAGCTTCAACCAGAAGGACTAATGATCATAAGGTGGTAGTCTCTTTTATCAAGGAAAATATATTTGCACGGTTTGAAACCCCACGGGCTATTATAAGTGATGGGGGCAGTCATTTTTGTAACCGGTATTTCGAGAGCTTACTTAAAAAATATAGAGTTACACATAAAATCCCAACTCCCTATCACCCTCAAACCAGTGGTCAAGTGGAAGTCTCTAACCGTGAAATAAAGAAAATATTAGAAAGAACTCTTAGACCTGATAGAAAGGACTGGTCCCTAAGATTGCATGATGCTCTATGGGCATATAGAACAACATACAAAACCCTCATTGGTATGTCTCCCTTCCGCTGGTATACGATAAGGCTTGTCATTTACCTATAGAATTTGAGCATAGAGCTTTCTTGGCGATTAAGACACTTAATTTCGATCTAACTGCATCTGGTGAACAACGTAAACTTGAACTTAATGAGTTAGAGGAGATCCAAAATGATGCCTATCAGAATGCTCGAATTTATAAGGCCAAAACTAAAACATTTCACGATAAATATATTTTGAGAAAGAGTTTTGAGCTGGGTCAACAAGTCTGGTTATACAATTCAAGCTTAAAACTGTTCCCTGGAAAATTACATAGTCGCTGGGATGGACCCTATAATGTCATAGAAGCATTCCCTCACGAGGCTGTCACTATTTAGGATCCCAGAGATAATCGTACATTTAAGGTTATTGGGTAGAGACTTAAACTGATGGTGACTTTACAAGAAAAAGAAACCATAATCACAATGCCACTAAAAGACCTAGAGTATGTTTGATATGCTCTTGGTCGACTGTCGCACTACCGACTCATCCGTAGTAATTTTGTGTATAATTCAATTTGCAAAAAAAAAAAAAAACCAATATATTAGAATTAAATGCACGAGCACGAGCAGTCGTACTACGTACGATTTCTTGAACAAAGCTCCCTCCAGCGTATAATCGTAGTGATTATGATTGCTGAGATATCTCTACACATTTACGAAAGGCGCGACCTTCAATATAAAAGGCGTCACCACAATTCACGCTGCACAGACATGTCCTTCACCATTAATGGGTATACCAAAAGGTTGCCTTCTTCAACGCCAGCCATAACCTCCATAAATAACTGCTGTTCACATTCCAGACTCTTTATAAATAGGATCTTACATCCCCAATACCTTTATTCCATTCTTTCTGCATCTTCTTTCCTCACTAACTCTCTCTCCATGATGAAGCCATTGAGTTGGACAAAAATTTATGAGGCGTTTGATAGGCTCCTCCAATAGGAAGCTGAAGAGATCTCCGCCCTTATAGAGGAAAAGAGGCGGCTGATCGACAAATTCATCTCTCTCCTTCCTACACTAAGAGACAATGAGATACACCACCTCCATCTCCTAAGCGGCAGAAAGCTTTGCCATCTACACCCCCACCATCTTCTTAAGTTTTTCTTTTCTATTAGACGCACCCACCCCTGGGTTGTATCCCTACCTTTTTGTTATGGGCAGCAACATTTTGAAAAAGCTGGAGGACCGATCTTCATTGAAGACCCCTTTTCGGATGTTGCTGCTAGTATCTTAGTTTAGTGTGTGTCTAGATTTTTCCTAGAAATTTCTTTTGCTGTAATTAGTTTTCTTTCCATATTTCTGTAATTATTTCATATATATGAAAAATAGTTTCTTTCTTTGCTATTTTTGGCTAATTTACTAATAGTACTACTAACATCTAACATTTTTTTTTTATTCCATAGAATCGGTAGTATTTTTCTCCTAAGTTTGGGGGAAATTTTTTGATTATTTTGTAGATTATAAACCCGATAATTAACCCAATAGTTAATAAGGTAATATTTTTCCTGTAGGTCCCCTGTTTTGTACAATGAGGACATTGTCCTATTTAAATTAGGGGGGATATACAAATCTATGTATATTAGTAGATAACAATTTTTTATTTACTTTTATTTTTATCTGAAATGTTAAAAAAATTAGAATTTTTTTTTTTTTTAGTTTCTCTATTTTTAAGTTAATCATTATATGAGAATTATGATAGAAAAAATATGAAAATCCAAAATTCTTAGCAATGCATCATAGTAGTAGTTCAAAAATAAAAATAAAAATAGAAACAATTCAAAGTAAAGCATCTCTAGAACACTATATCAGGAGAATGTTTGAAACTGTACGATTGATCTGAACTACACATATTTTAGATTATAATTTCAAAATCATATAACCAGTGAGCTATAGAGACTATTTCCTCTTTTATTCTGAGAAAGAGAGACTATTTTTATTCATGCAAAATTTTCTTGAACTTCTCTACTATATGAAATCTCATAATGTTGAATTTAGAATCAAGATATTCTATAGATATGATGATTTATTTGTTTAGAACTGTCTATTAAATATATCAAAGCAATAAGACATCCATATTAGTTAATCGTGAAAATGACCAAAGGCCATCTTTTGTTAAATCAGAGCCAAAAAGCTAAAAATTTTAGAATATTTTATCCTTTGAACCCATATTAGAAGCCTGAAATAAAATTTCTTTGTACCAAAATTTTATAATCCTTTAACCATATATACTACCGAAAGCTTTCTATCCTTTGACCCTTACAATTTCTGAGAGTTTAGAATGTAAAAGGAGGGGAGAAGAGGGAGTGAAAGGAGTATGAAAGTAACAGATAAAGGATCGGCTGAAAAGGGTACAAATAAGAAATATATTTGTATGAAAATATGGGACAAGAAAAAAGAAGAAAATCGTCAAAAGAGGATTCTATGAAAAAGAGAAGCAAAAAGCTTCCAACCTGAGAAAAATGAGATTTTTACTAGAAAAGAAATGGGAAGAAGTTATCCAAAAATGAGGATACTTACTGAAGATGAAAAAATATATAGAAGAAGAGAAGGAAGAGATAAATTCTTAGAAATAATTTTGAATCCTCTTTACCTTTTTTTCTTTGAAACCTTCTGAAAACCCAAAGCCCCATACAAGCCGAAGGAAAGACCTTTGTGATTTACGATTTGCAAGAATATGAGTCTAGTAGATATATATAAAATATATACTATGAATAAATGAAGAAGATATATGAACAAAACTGATTATCCTTTCTATGAGATTTATCGTCTTAGTTAATTGTCCGATGAAATTTGCATATATATATATATATATATATTTACAATATTGTGAGAACTAGAAAAATTTCGATTATTTTTTAGAGTATGCCAATAAGTGAGAGTTTGGATGAAAATATTTTCTAAAAACTACAGTTTAGAAAATTCTATCATGAATAAACTTTTCACTAATATGCACACACTCCACGCTATATCGAATTAAAATTATTAAGTTCTGATAGAGGATGATTGCGATGATGTAAAGCTAAGGATAAAAGATTTGAAATTTTTAAAAAAATAATGAACATATAATGAATGACTGAGTAATTAGTATATAAAAATCTATATTTTGAATTTTTAGTTTTGAAAAATATTTTAAAAAATTCAAAAATATTGGAAGTTTGTAGGTAACTTTACTGAAAACCTTCAGGAGACTACAACTCCTCCACTAGGGATCACCTAGGGGTTTAAAGGCTTGTTGCATTCGCTAAATGCAATCGTGCTCCCTACGAAAGTGACATTTAAATTTCTAGTTTTAGGATAGTTTAATTTTCCTTGTTTGCTAGGAACTAGCAAAACTTAAGTTTGGGGGTGTGATCAGTCACATAATTTATTATTTTATCACCCTTAACTTAGTGATGCTAAACTTTAGTTTGTTACTAATAAGTTGCTGATGTACAGATATTAGAGATAAACAGTAAAAGAGAGCCTAAGTGTTAATATTCATCAAAGTGAAATAAAAAAGTAATAAGAAAGACGATTGAGAGAAAAAAATATTTTTCGCCTACTAAAGCCAGAAAATCGTAATTTACGATTCTTCAAAAGAGATAAAAAAAGAGAAAAGTGAAAAAGCGTAATCAACAGAATCGTCAACTATGGGAAAGCTATGAAAGATAGAAAATTGTGATTTACGATTTTCCAAAGAAGCTATAATAGAAGAAGAAATTGTGATTGATGATTTCCCAGAATAGAAGCTTTTCTACTATTGCTGTTGCTGCTGATCACGTGAGTGAGAACTATCATCGCCATATACAGAATTAGAAGATCTCTAGAAGTCTGGTGAATCATGGATCTGAAAAGATTGATGAAAATACACTGCAAAGATCTTTGCTACCGTTATTAAAGAGCAATCCAGAAGCATATCCATCGTCTAAAGCAAGGAAGAATAAAATTAGGAATTAGAGTTATATTAGGAATCTTTTGTTTTTAGTAGTTTCTTTTATTAGAATTAGAAGTCTTTGTAAACCGACTCCTTATGATCTATAAATAAGAGAGCTTGGTGTAGGAATAAGCATGAAAAAATTTCAGCATTAATTGACGCCTGAGGTTGGATTTTCTTCCGATTAAAGTAGTGTAAAATAGTTAGAGTAGATTAGATATCAGAGGTTTCTCAAGAACAATTGATAACTACAATTGGGTGTTGAAGATTAGTATAGATATTCTAGTTTCTTAGAAAAAATTGACGACTGCGGCTGAGGGGTGAAAAATATATTTATTTTACTTTCTAGATTAGATTTTATTTTCTTTTATTTACAGCTTTGTAAATATCTCTAAGTTTTAATTTGAATTGACGACTCAGGTTAGAATTTGTAAATTAGTGTAACGGTTTTTACTTTTCCATCTTCAATTTTCTAAGGTTTGATTGACGCCCAAATTTTAGGAAGTTGTTGATTAGATTAATTCTGTATTGATAGGATCTTAGACTTGATTGACGACCAATGCTAAGAGACTAGAGATATAGTGTAACGATACTGTTTAATTTTATAAATATCCGATATCTGAAGATTGGTATTGACGACCTCAATCAGAAGAAGGAGGATTTAGGATTTATTTAATGCATTTTAGATTAAAACCATTCTTTTATTCATATTTCTCCAGTAGATTAGATCTTAAGGATAAATAGAGGTTTTTAAGATAAGGATTTAAGTAGGAGATATAAATAAGAAATAATTAGATAAATAAACTTCCTCGTGGGAATGATCCTATGCTAGTACTATGATTTCCATTGTGTGCTTGTAATAGGTTAAGACTCGAGTTTAATATAATAATAATACACATAAAAAACAAACACCACTGCTCGGAGGACTGAACTATTGTTGCTCATATGGATGATATGGTCTCATGAGTGGCAGGTAGGTCTGTTGAAAATTCTGTGCAGGAGGATAGTTTGGCTCAATAACAGATGGTCCTTGTTGTTGGCCACTAGTGGAGTCATAATTAAAACAAGGATGGTTACTCCGCTGAGAGTTATACGTATTACCGTATTCACTCCACTGGAATACATACGCTCATTCTCAGTCTATCATCTTTGGGTATAGTGGAGTAACACGGCAATTAGATACTCAAAATATTTATAGATTTGGAATGAGTGTGGTGCATAAACCAAAAAGAATATAATAATAATTAAATTTTATTTATTTTTATTTTTTTTAATAAAAATCTTCATTATTGGAATTTTACCAAAAATAACAAATTCCAATACACATGCCAAAATAAAAATACGTAATAAAAGAAGTATTCTATAAAAAATCTGGCCCAAATCGGGTTTAAAATCACCTTTTAAACACTAAAGGAAATATTACCCAAAAAAGAACGAAATAACTAAAAAAGGAGATTTGGAAGGGTAATCAGTGAATTTTGGGCTTGAGAAAAATTCTACCAAAGGTAGCCACGATGTGTGCGTCACAAAGAGCTTTCTGAAGTGGGGTTATTTGCACGATTCCGACACCCGTAGCCAAAGTTATGGCCAAAATACCGACACGCGCCCAAAACTGCCCCAATTAGAAAAAGATCACGATTTCCTGCCAAATTATTTTTTTTTTATGTTTTTATTTTATTTTATTTTTATTTTAGAAGGCAGTGAGAGAAAAAAATCTGAACCTCTAGTTTCTGTGGCTGACAGAAGTGTTGAATTCTGATTTGCTACTCTGAATAAACCTGCAAAAGCTTAAGAAACGATCAACGAAAAATAAAAATAAAAAGAGAAAGATAAATATTAGTTTTTAAAAGAAAGAATACAAATATAAAAATACAAATTTAGATAAATCCGCTTCCCCGACAATGGCGCTAAAAACTTAACCAGCTTATAGTATGTACATATTTAAATTAAAATCAAGCCTTAATCTATTGCAAGCGCACAATAGAAATTATAGCGTAGCGATAGGATCGATCCCACGAAGCAGTGATTATCTTCTTATAGATTTTTATGTTCCTGTTTTAAAAACTATCTTTATCTTTTAAGTCCTAAACTACTGGAGAAATATGAATAAAAGAATGGGTTCCTTAATCTAATTGCATAAAAATAAATCCTAATCCTCCTTCAGATTGAGGTCGTCAATCTCAACCTTTAGCTATCGGATATTTATAAATTTAAAATACCGCTACACCGTATTATAGCCTTCCAGAATTTGGTCGTCAATCAAAAACTAAAATTCTTCATCACAGATTTAATCTAATCAACAATCTCCTAAAATCTAGGTGTCAATCAAATTTGAGAAAATTGAAGATGGAAAAGTAAAACCGTTACACTAATTTGCAAACTTTAACCTGAGTCGCCAATTTAAATCAAAATTTTAAGATGTTTACAAAACATATAAAATCTAAACTAGAAAACACAAACCTCAAATGGTTAAATCAAAATTTTAAGTAGAACCATTCAAAGGGTTGATCTTTCAGCTTTCTCAGCCTTGGTTGTTAGGCAAAACCTCAAAGAACTGTGGACGATGTTACTTTGTAAGTTCTAAACTACTTTGATCGGGAGAAAACACAAACCTCAATTGTCAATTGATGCTGTGAAATTCTTTGATGATTATTCCTATGTCGAGTCCTCTTATTTATAGGTCATAAGGCTTGATTTACAGAGATCTAATTCTAATAAAAGAAACTACTAAATAAAAGATTCCTAGTATAACTCTAATTCCTAATTTTATTCTTCTTTACTTTCAATGGTTGATGTGTTCCAAATTTCTTTCTTTGATAACAGTAGCAGAGATCTTAGGAGTCTGTCTTTATCAATCTTCTTAGATCCGTGACTTCTAATTCTGTTCATAGCAGTGATAGTCTTCACTCACGTGATCAGCAACAACAGTAAAGGAAAATCTTCTATTCATACAATCATAAATCATGATTGTTCTTTTTCTTTAGAAAATCGTAAATCACGATTTTCTCTTTCTTCAGCTCCCATGACTTTATACTGGACAATTTTCAATAACGAACGATCGCTTTCTTCTATATCGCCTTTTACTCTTTTGTTGCTTTATGAAAAATCGTCTTTTGAAGAATCGAAGAATCGTAAATTACGATTTCTCATTTTTCTCTTCTTTGGCTACAGTATTAGTGCTCAATTACAAAGTACGATTTCCTAGCTTTCAGCAGGTGGCAAATCATCTTCTTACGCTCAATTGTCTTTTTACTACTTTTTAAGTTTATTTTGATGAATATTAACACTTTGACTCTTTTTTATTATTTTTCTTTAATATATGCACATCAACATCTTATTAGTAGCAAACTAAGTCCTAGCATCACTAAGTTAAGGGTGATAAAATGGTATATTCTGTGATTGATCATCCTCCTGCGCATAATCAATTCAAATTGGATTGGGGCATATATGGGAGCGCATAATTGATCAGCCACAGAATATATTATTTTTTCACCCTTAACTTAGTACTGTTAGACCCTAGTTTGCTATTAATAAGTTAATGATGTGCAGATATTAAGGAAAATAAGTAAAAGGGAACCAAAGTGTTAATCTTTGTCAAAATGAACTCAAAAAGTAATAAGAAAAATGATTGAACGTAAAAGACAATTCGATGCTACTGAAAGCTAAGAAGTCGTATTTTACGATTAAACGAAGCCAAAGAAATAAGAAATCGTAATTTATGATTCTTCAGAAGACGCTCAAAGCAAAAGGCGACACAAAAAGAAATCGATCAATCGTAATATAGAATCGTCAAGAGAGAAAGCTGTAACGGAAGAGAAATCATGATTTATGAATTTACAAAATAGAAGCTTCTCATTGTTGTTGATCACATGAAGACCTACACCGCCATGCACCAATTTAGAAGACCTCTTAAATTAGAAGATTGTCGAATAACGGATCTGAGAAGATTGATGAAGAAAGACTCCTAAAGATCTCGGCTACTGAAATTAAGGAGAAAGTCCAGAAGCGCATCAACCAGTAAAAATAAGGAAGATAAACTTAGGAGTTAGAGTTATATTAGGAATCTTTTGTTTTTAGTAGTTTCTTAGAATTAGATCACTGTAAACCGACCCCTTATGATCTATAAATAAGAGAGTTCGGCATAGGAATAATTTCATCAAAGGAATTCTCAAAATCAATTGACAGCTGAGGTTGAGTTTTCTTCTGATAAAAAATAGTTTAGTTTAGTTTAGATATCTAAGGTTCCTCGATCACAATTGACGACTGAGATTGAGAGCTGAAAGATTAGTGTAGATATCCGTAGTTTCTCAGAAGCAATTAACGCCTGCAGCTGAGGGGTGAAAGATATATTTTACTTTGCTTTCTAGTTTAGATTTCTTTTTATTATAATTTACTGCTTCGTAAACATATCTAAGTTTTGATTTAAATTGATGACTCAGGTTGAGATTTGCATATTAGTGTAACAGTTTTTACTTTTCCATCTTCAATCTTCTCAATTTTGATTGATGCCCAAGTTTTAGGAGATTGTTGATTAGATTAAATCTGTATTAATAGGATTCTAGTTTTGATTGACGACCAATGTTAGGAGACTTGATATATAGTATAACAGTACTTTTAATTTCATAAATATCTGATAATAGAAGGAGACTGATTGATGATTAGGATCCAGAAGTTTGAAGATTAGGATTTATTTTCTTACACTTTAGTTTAAAAAACCATTCTTTTATTTATATTTCTCAAGTAGTTTAGAATCTTAAAGATAAATATAAGTTTTCATAAAAGAAAAAATATAAAGATAACTCACTTCCTCGTGGGAACGATCCTATACAAGCATTACAATTTCCATTGTGCACTTGCAATAGGCTAAGACTTAATTAGAACAACATAAAGAGCACATCAATAAATCGAATATGTGCATGGCTAATTGTGCACAATTAGTCCCAAGCGGGCTAGAACTAGGCTACACCGGCTGAGCCAGTTAGCTGGTCATTCCACAGTCTGTGATCGACTTCCCCCAGATTATGTGTAGAGAACCCTGCACAAAATTCAATTATATGCAGGATGTCCTGCACACAATTACCAAATTGTACACATGCCCACTTGCGTACAATTCCTTGAATACCTATAAATAGGCCCCTACCCCACAACCTTCAACATAACATCAAATCTTAAAGCTTGTTCCTTTTGGCAAATTTGAGGTGTGCTCCGAGATTTCAAAAAAAGGGGTTGAGCTGCATTCTAGGTTTTTGGTTCTAGAACTGCAGACTTTTCTCTAAAAATCTCAGGGTATTCGAGCTAGTGGTACTGGCCCACTTGTCTCGATTCTCGAAGGAGTACTGAAAGGATAATAACATAGCCTTAGATCCTACTCATAGGAAACCCCTGTCGAAATTCTCAGCCTAGTGCCAATCAAGTTCCTAACCTTCCCTAGTATTTACAAAATTTCCCTTCCCTCACCGATTTGCCTAATGGAGCTTACGGAGGGTACCTGAGAACGTGGTCGATCCTCCCTAGCATAGCGGGCCACAACCCCCTTTTTAGGTATACCCAATAGGAGTAGGAAACCAAACTAGTTAAACCCTAGGCAACCCATAGATGCTAAAGTTGGTAGCCCAACGTTTAGTATAAGATTCTAACCCATGCTCGCACCCTATCCGCACGTGGTCAGTAACGTTCTACATCGTCGATAAATCTGTAGATGACAATCACATAAAACTAGGTACATTCTATTTAGGATTCGCTTATTACTAAAAACTCATTTCTGCAGGTGCATATAAAATATCCCCTCATATTACCTTATCGCCTTCCGCCGACCATTGGGACTGAATTGGGCCTCTTATTCCAGGACCCTAGAAAACGCATATACCAACATTTGCATATTTAAACAAAATGATGTTTAGGGTCGGCTCTCTTGTTCTTCTCTTCTTTTACATTTTCCATTAGCTAGGGTTAGTTTTCTTTTATGTTTTAGGTTTAGTTTTCTAGTTTTGGAGAGTGGTGAGATTGTGTGATTTGTAATCATCGTCCGATGATCGGCTCAGATATGATGAAGATCAATCAGATGATGCGCGACTAACTTCTCCAAGGTTGGGATCCCTTGTAAATTAGAGATGAGTTTCTAATATAATTTATATTTCTTTTTCTATTTCGAATATCTTGTGGTACGATTGCATGTTTGAGGTTTATGATTGTTATCGTAGACGTGCCGGTAGCGATTTATTTCTATTTTATTTACTCCTAATGGCCTTGTAGGGATTAGGGTTAGATCTAATAGGATAGACACCCTCGGATTAGTGCTTGTAGCCTAGTTTTAGCAGTTACATACAATGATATTTACTG
Source organism: Chloranthus sessilifolius (assembly GCA_021018995.1). NCBI lineage: Eukaryota > Viridiplantae > Streptophyta > Magnoliopsida > Chloranthales > Chloranthaceae > Chloranthus > Chloranthus sessilifolius. The sequence goes on along the minus strand of CM037584.1, from coordinate 119,083,332 downwards.
TTTAGGTTGCTAGAGATTAGACGGATCATATCGTCCCGATTGGTCCGTGACTATGAATATGACCTAATTCTTATACCGTGCTTTAGCTTGTAGCGAAGAGCAGGATTGTACCCGAAATTTGGAATAGGATAGGGATAGGAGTTAGATTATTTACGAGTCTGTGATCCAAAAGGGATCCTAGGTTGCTTTCTCATAACTTTTCCAAAACTGTTTTATTTGCCTTCTAGTTAATTTAGTTAGAAAACATTATTCAAAAACGTTCTTTGATTAAGGTTGTAGTTAGGAGTAAATGGCAAGTACTTTATACTTGTGCACTTGTAAGATTTCATATTATCAATAGGATTGTATAAGCACCTCGTATTCGAAAGAGTTATTAAAATGTCAGCTGAGGATTGGGCTTCGTTAGACCAACAGGGTCATTGATCCTTATTTTGATTAACTAAATGGTGGAGAGTGCCAGCCTCTATTTGTGCGACGTTGGCAATTGAATATTTAATATCAGACCATGGTTGGTGTTTGGTATCGCACAGAATTAATTAAAAGATGTTAATAATAAAGAAATGAGATTTAATAATTTAGCAAATAACATTTAAACAATACATAAAATTTAATGAACTTTATAAATCTTGTGCATGCTAATGTTACAATTGTAAATCTTTTGCCTGTTAATGTTTTAATGGTCATTTGCAGAACACTATTTGCTTACTTTAGTTAATAATGTTGCATGATAAATTGTATGTTTGTGTATTGAGAATGCTTACCTCATGATTAGATACTATTTAATATGACCTAAATTTGGAATTTTCTGCTAACTTTAGTTTAATCTTAATTACTTCTATGATATTAGAATTGTGGGAAACCTCACTTGCACTTGCACATATGGAATTCTCTTGCATTACTTGTACTGGAACTCACGACATAATTAACTAAGACTTTATTAAGTTTCACCGCTTACGATCGTTTCATGACCCAAAAATTTCAGAGGGCAGTCAACGGCCACCCAGTCAAAGCTAGAGGAGTTGGACGAGGAGAGATCCAGAAGCAATCACCGAGCTGATAGTTTGAGCTCATTTTTCCTATAGAGTTACCAACACTTGCACACTTGGTTTTGATAGGATCTTTCCATTTCTTTTGTTTATGTTTTAAGTTCAATACTTTTGAAAACTATTGATGTATCTTTGTATTTTGAACTTGTGTAAGTATTGGCTTTTAAATGTTGAACTCTTTGGAAACCTTTAATGTTGAACTCTTTGAAAACCTTTTTGAATTGTGTTATTTATAATTTCGCACTGAGTAGAATTTGATTACGAAAAAATCGTAAAACTGAATTTACCCGATCAGGTTAGCGAGAATGGGAAATTAAGTGAAAAAGTATTTAAATATGCTTATGCAATAACTTTAAGAATGAAATAAAAAAGTTTTGGCAATTATGTGAAATATAGATAGCATTTTTTGCGGCATTTTAGAAATATATATATATATATATATATGGCAAATTATATGAATTGAATTGTGATTTAACCGAGTTCGAGAAATGAATCATGAAATCTAATTAAACTTATTGAAATTAATCGAATGACCGAATATCGAAGTGGTGTCGTTGCGTCATCTCGACACTGCAGATTGCGAGGTGTGAGGCCAGGGGAGGTCAAGGGGTGTGACACACTGGAGTTGGCATCAAAGCTGAAGGTTTGTAAAACTTCTTTTACATTACAACTGTTATTTTCGGAAAAATCGTTTTACTTGAATTTGAGTATTGTCCAAAGAATTTTAAAAAACTGCACATGGCACTTTTGGGTGAGCTAATCACCTAGACTTAGATAAGATGTCCTTAGAGACTCTTGACATTAGGATTGATTAACACCCTTGACTTGAACCTGCTATGACTGGAAGCTTGACTGATGGATCTCTCTCTTGAAGTTGGAAAGGCCTGATGAAGCGCTGCAACTTGAACTAAATAGAACATACGTAATAACCCTTTTGACCGATTATTGTGTGTTAGATCTGTAAAATCTAAATAAGAAGAAAATTAAGACACCTCTCGTAGATGACATTTCCTTAGGAATTTTAGTCTATCATTATTGAGATTCTTTTGATAAGAAGAAACCCTTATGTGTTCTACTTACCCCTTAGAATGGTGAACACTAGAATCAAGCAGCCTTCTCTTGAACTGTAGACCTAGGAAAGTAATCGCGAAGAAGATGCTCCTGAACCCTGGGCCAGATTGTATCGGTATATGGAGCGGATGACGGCTGCGATGGCCACGAACCAAGACCCAGGACGCTCGATGGCAGAGCGATTTCAGCAGATGAAGCCATCTGCATTCATGGAAACCTGTGAACCGATGGCAGCCGACAGTTGGCTGAAGAGAATTGAAATATTGCTAACGGTCCTTTGATGTCCTAAAACGGAATGGGTCGAATTAGCAACCTTTCTTTTCGAAGGAGAAGCTAGAAACTGTGGGCGACGATGGAAGAAGGAATCTCGGTAGAAGAATTCCCTATACTGTGGCCTATGGCCGCAATTTGTGAGCTTTTTCCATCAAGCTTATTTCACCAAGGCACAGCGATAGAAGAAAGAAAATAAATTCCTTGAGCTAGAGCAAGGTTGTAACACCCCAGAAAATTCCTAAGTGTCGTGTGTGTGTTTGACTTTGTGTGCATGTCTGCACAACACACGAGGTAGGTGAGACCTAGAGAAGATGTTAGGTGTGTGAGTTATAAGTGAAATACCCAAGTTAGTTAACACTTGTGTTGTATGTATGTGCTTCGCAAAGAAGCAAAGTCTTTAGTTAGAAAAGGGGTATAAAAACCCACATTAGAAATCATTTGCAATTACTTCTCTTGCATTTATTTCTTGAGAGTTTTAGAGAGAGAAAGGAGGTGGGGATTTGGTAGTAACTCCCAAATTTAATGCGTTGAATTGAATGCGTGAAGAGCGGAGTGTACATAAGAGCTGAGCGTGACAGCGGATTTTATTTCGAAACCCTCACCGGCAAATTACCTTGAGCGAGGTGATCGATCAAGATAAGGTAAGCTATGGATGATTGTGTTAATTTTGTGGGATTGTGTTTAAATTTAGAAAGCTAAGATGAGGTTTGAGAGAAATTTGGGTTTGGGATGATAAACCCAAGTGACTGATGAAATATGTCAAATTCGATCGATCGAAATTGGATTCGATCGATCGATTTTGACATGATAGTATGAAATACTATTTGCCTTGAAAACTGATCTATTGAAAAATAATTCGATTGATTGATTTGTGCATCCGTCGATCGAGTTGAACACTCGGTCGATCGAAAGTGGAAAATAGTGAGTGTGTTAAGTGACTTATGGACGAATCGACCGATCGAAAAATAATTCGATCGATCGATCTGGGAAATTGATCAATTGAGTTTTAAATCGTTCGATCGAGTTGAGATACCAGGAATTTGATTCTCTGAAGGAATCGACCGATCGAAATGGGATTCAACCGATCGAATTGGACAAATTCAGGATTTTATTGTGTTTTGTTTGAGGGACTTTGGGGAGATCTTATATCTTTCCATTTTACGTCATTTCTGATGTAGAAATTATAATATGTTATGTCTTAGGTTTGAGCTAGAAGATGTGTGAGAAAAGCTAAAGGATTAAGGACTTCGCTTGTGACTTCGTGTTTGAGGTAGGGAAATCTTTATACCATGTGCATTTGATACGCCTAGCATGTGAATTATGATATGATGTGGTTGGTCATCAATAAATAGTGAGTTTTGCATAAGCTTTCGAAAAATGTGAATGTATAACCATGTGTGTGTGCTTAGGAAATTGTGTTTGTGATGTGAGAATCTTTCAAGATTCACTCCGATAAATATGTGTGAAAGAATGTGTTTTCAACTTTCTGATTTTAGATATAATTATCACATTACACCAGGAGAAGCTATATGTATGTACTATGATTTAAGGTTACATGTGAATACCCGACCGACGTGGCAGTATAATGGTGACTGACACGGCGGGATATCCGTACAAATTGTGCTCTTGTACGGCGGGATATCCATTCTTTGGTTGCCATTTTGCGGCAACATTTCATCCGAAAAGTCTCCTCCATCGAGGGGGCTTGTGTAATTGTATAAATGGTTCAATTGAACAACGATGGTGGGTATTCCATCGGGGGCTCGATGCTATATACGCTCGGGAAAGTATTTAAGTGATCTATTTTTCTTTTGTTATAAGAATGAGTTTTGGCAATCACGTGTTTAAACTTTGGAATAATTGTGCTTGATCTCAGTCTTTGCTTTAAACCAAACGTCTTTAAATTGTGAACTTTAGTATGAGAAAAGAATCATGTTTGGTTTATGTCATAAGATATATGTGTGATTAAGAATCTGCATGCTATCAGTATTTCCCTACAGAGCTTATGTTGTTAGCTCATCCCTCGACTATACATCATAGGTACAGGAGCTGAGGTTGACTTGGAGGATCCAGTAAGGGAGGAGGATCTTAGTTTCTCTCCTGGAGAGGAGGACCTTGAGCCTCATCCGGAGAACTGTTTTATTTGTGCAAAGCACGGGTAGGTTCGGCTTTGGTTTGATGGGCTAATGTAGGTTTTGTGATGTAAAGAATATAAATATATTGGGTCTCATATGTATTATTCTTTTGTGAATCATGTTTCGGTGATGGTCGGCCATCACCGGTGGTTCTTTTTGGTTCTTTTGCCCATGAGTTTTTACATGAGAAACTAGAGTTTCCTCTTTGTGTGTGGATGTGCCAAGTGTTCTGTTCGAGGATCGGCTTTAGCGTTGATCCGACGGTCTGGGTTTCGCGATTAGGAAATTCGGGCTGTCACAGTTGGTATCAAAGCATAGGCTTTAGAACATTTCTGGCAAGTATTAGATTAGACTAGATGTTTAAGATTTTGTTGGAAGTATAGGGACCTTCTATTAATGAAACTATTATTTCATTGTAATAGATTGAGATGTATCTGAGAGGTAGAGGACGACCATGAGGCGGTCGTGATAAAAATATAAGGAGTGGGGATGAGATCCTTGCGGGTTCTAGTAGAGAGCAGAGAAACCCTCCAGATGAGAGAGAAAAGAGGGATGAGGCAGCTGTTAGAATGGCATAGGCCATGGAAGTTGTGGCTGCCGTCATGGCTCAACAGGCTACTGCTATGGCTCAACAGACGACATTACTGGCTGCAAATAATATGAACCATCAACAACCACCACCACCACCTCCATCACTATTACCCTCATCATTTGTGGACTTTAGGAGATTGAGACCTAGTTTCTATGGAGAAACTTCTACAGAGACTTCAGACCACTGAGGATGAGAAGGTTGAATTGGCTTCCGTCCAGCTTGAGGGTGATGCCGATCCGTGGTGGAAATCGGTACTAAGAAAGAGAGGTTGAAAATCCTCACAGTCTTTGGACTTAGGCGGAGTTTGTTGAGGTGTTCAACAAAGAGTACTTCCCCAAGCAAGTGAGGAAGCCTATGAAGAAGGATTTCACTAATTTGGAGCAAGGTAGTATGACCGTATGAGAGTATGCTACTGAATTTACTAGATTGTCAAGATTTGCTCCGGAACTAGTGGCCACTGAATTAATGATGGCCAGTAAATTTGAAGAAGGCCCGAGGCAAAATGTGCGAGATAGGGTTTCGATGTTCGAGCTAGAAACCTACGCTGAAGTGATGGGAAAGGCTATTGTGGCCGAGAGAGATATAAATAACATGTATAAAAGAAGGGATCAATAGAACAAGAATAAGGCGGGCTAAGGGAGAGCAAGTGACTATGACTCGGGGAACAAAAATCCGAGATTCACAGCACCGGCTCCAGTTTCAAGACAACCTGCCTACACAAATTATCCCAGGCCACCATTATCTGTTCATGTGAGACCTTTCCTTATAGGGGGCCCTACTCAGACTCAGACATCAAGAACATCAGTTACTCAAGGATTCTCAAGAGCAGCGTCGTCAAGTACTCAGATAACATGTGCTCGTTGCGGAGAGTTTCATAAGACTTCTGATTGCAAATGGGGCATAGGGGGATGCTTCAAATGCGAAAAGATGGGCCATACGATCAGAGATTGCCAGAATTAAGAAAGGAAGGTACGGTTTTAATTGCTATCGTGCAAAGGCCTACGCGACCTACGAGACCTACTATATAAGGTCGCGCTTTTACAGTGATTGCCGAAGATGCTCGAGCAAGTAATGACATGATCCAAGGTATAATCATCTAGTTATATTTAATTTAGTTTAATTGCATTTTAGATGAAGTAGGTGCATAAATAAGAATGATCTACTAGGTTTCTATTTGTGAGTGTTTAACTTTGCTATGCATGCCTAATTATCTAGTATATGTATTAACATAGATACCTTACAACTATATCAAGAAAATGATGATGATCGTTGTGAAGCACGAGTTCTGATAGACCCAAGGTCTACCCACTCGTTTGTGACTCTAGAGTTTGCGGGAAGATTGAAGGTCATTCTTGAAGCGTTGGAGTTCATTTTGGACGTGTCAGTTCCTACCAGAAGTTCAGTGACTACAGATGATGACGGATCTTATTCTGTTGAATATGCAAGGATTTAATGTACTCCTTGGTATGAATTGGCTATCTGCTTATCATGTGAGCATTGACTGCCTATGAAAGTCGTCACATTTCGTCTACCGAAGCAGAAGTCTTTCCGATTTGTCAGTGACAAGGGTAAGAATATACCAATCATCTTCGCGGTACGAGCTGAGCGGATGATGAGGAATGGATGCGGTGGATACCTAGCATTCCTATAAGAGCAATAGGAAGTGAAGAATGTCGTCACCATTATTCTGATTGCTTGTGAGTTTTTGAACGTGTTTCCCGATGACTTACCAGGGTTACCACCAGATCGAGAGATTGAATTTGCAATCGACTTAGCACCAGGCACAGAGCCAGTATCTAAAGCGCCATATCGAATGGCTCCTACTGAATTGAAAGAATTGAAAAAGCAGTTACAAGAGTTATTGGACAAAGGCTTCATAAGACCTAGTGTGTCTCCTTGGGGAGCACTGGTTTTGTTTGTCAAGAAGAAGGATGGGTTGATGAGACTGTGCATCGACTATTGTCAATTGAATAAGGTGACGATAAAGAACAAATATCCTTTGCCTAGGATCAATGACCTCTTTGATTAGTTGCAAGGGGAAAAGTTCTTTATAAAGATTGACTTAAGATCAGGGTATCATCAATTGAAAGTGAAGGTCGAAGATGTTCAGAAGACTGCATTGAGAACCAGATATGGGCATTACAAGTTTCTGGTGATACCTTTCGGCTTGACGAATGCACCAGCTACATTTATGGATCTTATGAACAGGGTGTATAAACCACATCTTGATACGTGCGTGGCTGTGTTCGTGGATGACGTTTCTCATTTATTCGAAAACTAGGGAAGAACACGAGCAACACTTACACATTGCATCACAGACACTACGTGAGTATCAGTTATACGCCAAGTATCAGTTATACACACTATGGGTGTATAAACCACTCAACAAGTGTGAGTTCTGGTTAGAGCGAGTGATCTTTCTAGGCCACATAGTCTCAGAAGTAGGTGTGACAATTGATCCAACGAAGATTGAGGCCGTAGTAGACTGGGAACAACCGAAGACTGTGATTGAGATTCATAGTTTCCTCGGTCTGGCTGGGTACTACAGAAGATTTATAGAGAGATTCTCTAAGATTTCAGGACCACTCACGTGAGTTACAAGGAAGGATGCTAGATTTGAGTGGACTAGTGAATGTGAAGAGAGTTTCTAAGAACTTAAGAAATGACGTACCTCCGCTCCAGTGATGGCTATTCCATCAGGCAGTGGAGGATTTGCTGTTTATAGTGATGCTTCGTACAATGGCTTAGGCTGTGTATTAAATCAAAAGAGAAAAGTTATTGCTTACGGGTCGAGACAGATTAAGGACCATGAAAAGAACTATCCGACACATGATCTTGAGTTAGCCACGGTGATCTTTGCACTTAAGATTTGGAGACATTATCTATATGGTGAGACCTTCGAGATCATAAAAGCCTCAAGTACTTGTTTACGCAGAAGGAGTTAAATATGAGGCAACGGAGATGGATTGAATTCCTCAAGGACTACGACTGCTCTATTCAGTATCACCCAGGTAAAGTAAATGTCGTGACAGATGCTTTGAGTTAGAAGAATTTGGCTCAGTTAGCTAGTCTTGTTATGGGACTCCATCGGTGGAAATTATTGGAAGACCTTTGTTTGTATGATAAGAACATTGAGGTCAGAGTTTCAGGTGCCTTGTTGGCTAACATCACAATCAGACCAACAATTTTTGGCCGCATTTATAAACTTCAGACGAAAGATACAGAGCTTGTAAAGATCAGACAGGGTGTGACAGACGACACCAAATGTGATAGCCCACAGTTTGGCACTGTTGTCGCTCCAAGTGTGCCAAAAATGTGTGCAAAAAATTAAAGAATTAAAGAATGCTAAATTATATGGATGTTAACTTATGAAAGGGATATCAGCACATTGGGGCTAACACTGGCCTGCAAGATCAGGGCCAATTGTAGCAAGTTTTAAAAGTAAGTATTTCAAGATCGTCCACAGAGAAGTTTGTCTAAAATGAGAGATAAACCTCCAGATCTGTGCTACCAGATCTGGCTCTATAATTATCTAAAATAAAGAATAGATAAAAGAGAGTGTTGGGTTTTGTCACGTTTAACTAAAAGCAAATAAAGAAAAGAACTAACTACGTGATCCAGATCCGAGTTGTGGAGGTGTTTAAAATAAGACAAATGCAGAAATAATAGCTTCATGTATTTTAGCCTTTGAATTTTAATGGAGAATCTGTAGTTCAACAGAGCGATTCAATCTTCATCCGGCTACCGGACAGATGTAAGAGAAATAAATCGAATTAAGGAATAGGTTTAGACTTATGGCGTGATTTGTCACGGATCATCGCCTAGTCAGTGGCCTATTCTTTATTTGAACATGAACATCATCAGAATCCGCTTGAATTAGGTTACCAACGCTAATTCGCATGGTGGATGATGAATTAAGGGAAGTTGGATGCGGATGAGTGAATCTAAAGAAGTCTAATGCACTAAGGTGAACATTCGTAACCCTCGACATGACTCCAATGGAGAAGACACAAATTACAACCTTTTAAAATCCAACGTTACAATTACAGAGCACGGCTTCTTAGAGAGCCCTCGGACTTCTGATCGAGCTTCTCGAAGAGCCCTTAGATTCTGATCTTGAATCCGAACTTGGAAGTACAAATCACTCAATGGCTCTCAAAGGTAAAATACAAGAAGGGATTACAGGGAATCGGATGAGCTTTCGACCGGAATGGGGAAGCAGAGATGAAAACTCTAAAATCTGGATACCCAAATTGGGCAAATGGTTCGTCTATTTATAGTTTTCCCTAAGCCATTTCGGATGTATCAACCAATCGAAATTGGATAGATCTCAGATCAACCAATAGAGTCGAGCACCGGGATCCGGATCTGCGTTCGCCAATCGTAAATGCTTGATCCGGTTCACCAATCGGAAGCAGAGGCATCAATTACATATGTAATTCAAAAATCTGTTTGAGCTTCTAAGTTCCGCCAAGTAATTTCATCTTTGGGTGTTCACATGGGGTGGAATATGCCTTTGGTTCGTGCTCGAATCTTCCTAATGTCCTTGGGTTTTAAAATGCATTGGGGCACGCGGCAAAGTTTCTGAAATACCTTCGACGAGCCGCAAATCCCGAATGCCATTTCGCATAGTTTAAGGGCTTTTTTCAAGAAGTAGTTTGGCTCGAATCTCTCTTCGCAGCATTTTGGCTCCGAATCTCTTTTCGCAAAGCATTTTGGCTTCAGGAGATCTTTTCGCAAAGGACTTTGGCTTCAGGAGATCTTTTCGCAAAGGACTTCTCTTCTTTTCGCAAAGCATTTTGGCTTCAGGAGGTCTTTTCGCAAAGGACTTCTCTTCTTTTCGCAAAGTTCAAAGTTCTTTGCGAATAGTAGATGTTCTTTGCGAATTGAACTTTTAGCTTCCATTCTTCTTTGCGAATGGATCCTTCTTCTTCTTCAGGTCTTTTCTTGCTCTTTTAGGACCTTTTTAGCCATTGCTGAGGCTATTTCTTCACTCCCTCTTTGAGTTTGACATGCGTTGTCAGCTTTTTGATCATTTTAGGATGGTTTTCAGATTTGGACCTGTCTTTTTGGTTAGCTGCAATATGAACACTAAAGCACTTATTTAGTCCTCTCAAGGGTCTTTCAAGGCTCATGTTTAGGGGTAAAAAATGGTATTTTTCACTACTTATCAGGCACCCTGAAGCCCATGCCATCAGAATGACCCTCAAGGTCGTGCCCCATAATCCTGCACGAAACATTGGTATAAATAAGCAACACAAAGTAAAATAAAGTATAAGAACTGCATCAAACTAAATCTCCATGCATTGATGATATATTATAGTAAAAGCTCAAAAGACAGTTCTAATCGCATGCCACTGCATGAGCAGAAGAACCGGCCCGAACCATCGATGATAAAACAAGGTCACTCTAGATGGTTTGCCAAAAGAATATATCAGTGTATAATTATATTTTCTCAAAAAGGGCTTGACATACCAAGCCGTACAGTACTCTCTCAAAATAAATCAATCAAAGAACGCAGGGGTCCACTAGAAGAAGTGCTTAGGAGGGGGCTCCAAATCCTCTCCAGGTACGTAATCCGAATCCTTCAGATCCATGCCTCCAGAAGTAGTAGCAGCCGCGAGTACATGACCTGTGACGTATAGTCAAAAGGGTGAGCTACATCCTATCTCAATAGGGAAACAACTGAATGAACATATAAGTTAATCTCTCACATGTATTCCATGATATTTAACAGCATGATTTATCAATGAATTTACTAGAAAAGTAGTTTAAATGACTGAAAAGATGCATTGGTTTTCACTGTTGCTTTACATGTTTCATTTATTCTCAACTTGCTCATAATGACAATGATTTGGCCTAAAGACTTAAATCATAACTTAAATATTTCCCAACTTACTATAGCATCGGGCGCCCGATAGAATATCCTCCATCATCGTCTAATCAGACTATTTTCATTATCCTTTTTCATTCTTTTGATACTACCCAGGTCCCTTTCTCATAGGCGACGAGGTTTAAGTCTCATGAGTACATACATACATCCCTGGGATGTGCAACTAGTATACGGATTGGCCGGCGTACCGATCATGAATATCTTGTCGAGTCAGTCGTGGGTATCCCGCCACGTCAGTGGGGTATTCTTCCAAACCTTAAATATCAAAGTGCACTACATATAGTTATTCATCGTGTGATTGTACTAAATATAGTAGATTAGGTCTTATCAATCTTATTCACTTTACTTGTTCACATACATCCCTGGGATGTAACTGGCTCAACACATCACACAAATGCTCATTTTCACATTCACATCCCTTGGGGACGTCACTTACTCATTTGTATCTCAATTTCCTTACTTAGTGTTCACACACGCACACTTAAGTTTCACATTTATTCAATTCTATATCATTACATATATGCTCTTACAATTAAAGTACATGTTCAAGGTGTTCCCTACTTCACGCGTATAATTCCTCAAGCGTTAAGATTCACGGTGTTTCCCATGCTTGCACTCACTCGTACAACTTATGGTACACCATAGCATAAGCACAACATCAAGAAAGATGCAATAAAGAAGGTATAAGACCTTCCTAAAACCCCAAAGTTTAAAACAAAAGCCAACAGAAACTGTCCAAATCAATTGATCGATCTCCAAAATCGATCAATTGAACTCCCAAAATCGATTAATCGATCCCAAATCGATTAATCAATACTCCAAAATCGATCAATCGGTTTTCCCAAGCTTTGATTTTCTAGCCACTGAGAGTGCTCAGACGATTAATCGATTAAAAATTGATTAATCAAAATTTTCAAATCGATGAATCAGTTTCAGGCATCTTTGCCTAGCTAACTTCCAGGCCAAAATCAATTAATCAAATTTTCAAATCGATCAATCGATTTGGTCAGAAATGCAACCCTTTGCGGGCATTTCTTCCAGTTTCCATCTCTTATATTTTCCTTCCTTTTTCTATCTCTTTAATTTGACATTTAACAAATTAAATCCTAGAATTAATGCACAACAACATGCCTATTTGAAATCAAAAACTCACCTTGACTCAATCTCTTGATTGATTCTATGGATGGTTCATAGGCTAGTTCCTAGCTTCGACTCCAACGAGTTCCAACGCGTCGTATCCGGAGTAATTGCTCAACCGGTCTTTAATGTGAAATCCCCACAACCTCTCTAGCATTTACTCCATCATACACACACACACACACACACACACACTCTCTCTCTCTCTTCTTAAAGCTCCACGCCAACCCACATTAAAGAGAAAATACCTTCTCTTAGTCATTTGCCTCCTCTTAACCCTTTCTAGCTTTGGTGTAGAGCACATACACCAAGGATAGATGTATGTGATCCCTAAACACATCTAACACTATGCACACATGCCTAATAACATCAACCTAATTGAATGCTAGTAATCACGTTGACTTTCATTTGGTCACGCCTATGACCAGTTGGGCACGCATCCCAAGGTCACTACTCAACATCGAAATTTTAGGGATGTTACATTCTCCCCACCTTGGGAATTTTGATCCTCGAAAATGTATCCAAAGGCTTCCCTGTGGAATACCCACACACACTGACAGTTGTAGTTCATTCATTAACAAGCACAATACATCCTATATGACTATCAACTACATTTTGCAACTATTGGAGTAAATAAGCACAAGTCACAATAATTTGCCAAATTGAAATTTGATCTGCATTCTATAAAGCAGTTATTCGCACCCAAAAAAAGTACATTCCCAAAAAGTAATGGCATCCATGCTAGATAGTTTGATACATAACATTACCAACATAATTACAATCCCAAAAAGGAAAAGCACGAGCTATCGATCAAGCAGTTCCATCCCCTTGCTGGTCCGCGTCATCCTGCTCGTGAGTACCGAAACCTGATGCACTAGGAGTCCATGTCCGCGCTGGTGTGATGCGCTACTGGTAATCAGTGGGATACATGAACTGCATCGTTTGGTAGAGCAACACCTTGTGGAAGTCCAGCCTGTGGTCCATGCGAGTGCTGGTATCCTCCATACGCTGCTGGTGCTCCAACATCTGCCGATTGTTCTTCGCCATGAGGGCAAGAACGTCATCAATGGTACTCATCACAGGGGCCTGAGATGCTCTCCTCCGGTGACCTTGTGCATAAGAAGTAGGAGTAGGCTGTGCAGGAGCAGTAGGTGACACGACAGGATACTCTCTAGGTGGTACTGGGTCGTGAGGCTGCTCTCCCTCGGGGTGGTCCTGTGGAAGCACAATAGACTGCTCCCCCTCTATTGGTGGGTCCTGCTATGGTGGTGCCTCGCTAGCCTATGCAAGTGCTGGCCCCTCAACTGGTAGAGCCTTCTTCAACATCCGATAGCTACGACCCCATGAAGCGATGGAGTAATGCTTCACGTGGTTGGTGGCTTTCCGCTCGGCAGGAGAAATGGCATACTCTGGGGCGGCAGAGTAGCATTCTAACATGCTTGAAATTAGTCGAGCGTAAGGCATACGCTCCTTAGGTCTCAAAGGGTCCTTCATCATCTTCCCCTTTATTTATATCATTCCCTCAATGACTAATTTGGTAGCGTCGAGCCAACGGCTGCGGTATGCCGCGTATAAGGCTTGTTGGACCAACTCTACCCTCTCGGTGTCGTGACGCATGGGGTATAGATTACACTTGATTATTAAATCAAGCATCCACATGTAAGGAGGTAAGTCTACCCTCCGTATGGATTTGTCGGATCCTTTATTTCCTCTTGTCATTTCAGTCATAATTTCTTCAAAAGTAATGTCCTTGTCGAATGGTGGGAAAAGGGTGGTCTCAGGTACATAGTTGAGATAACACTCTAAGGATTCATGAACATGACGTCGGGTGAATAGGTAGATACGACCATCAATCTCGGTCGTGACGGTGTCGTCCACTCGACCCACCTTTAGGTTTTGATAAAATAACCTCACGAGTCAAGGATAAAAATACTTGTGCAAAGGTTTCAAAAGGTTACCGAGACCCGCTTTGAGAAGGTATTGCCGGGCCCATTGGGTTTCACCCTTGACGTCGGCATCGGTAAATAAGGCCTCCTCGATAATGTACTCATTTTCAAATTCTTTTGCTGCCCACTATTCATTTGGTTGGAGCAAATTTTTGGGTGGTGGGGGTGGTGGCAATGCTTCTCATGATGGCGCGTCTGTCGAGTAAGAGGAATCTGATCTGGATGGTGATGATGATGATGAAGGTGTAGGAGGTGGTGGCGCGGCGTTCTTATGCCGTACCAGAAGTTTAGAGGTAGCTTACTTAGAATCTAACCTAGTTTTGGGTGGCATTTTAGGTTTTAAATCAAAAGAATCCAAAACCTAGGGTTGTGGTGATTTAAATTGAAAAGAAATCGAAAAGCTAGGGTTTACCTTGCGCGTTCGATTCGAATAGCTAGGGTTTTGATCTAAAATCGATCCGCAAAAGCCCCAAATCTTAACCGGTATGGTAGCTAAAGGAGGGAAAAAAAAACTGGCATCCAAAAGAACAACCAACTGAAATTTGAATGGAAAGAAAAATCTCCATTCTAGCCTATATAGGTAAAAATCGATTGATCAATTTTTACAACTTAATATTAGTCTCGCGAAATCGATTGATCGATTTCAAAAATCGATTGATCGATTTCAAAAATCGATTGATCGATTTTCAAAATCGATTAATCGAATTGAACTCGATTAATCAAAATTTAATGCTTTTAAATTTCCAAGTTTTGCATCTCACTGGCGTGTGCCAGTCGTTCGATCGGACGAAATCGATTGATCGATTTCCAAAATTGATTAATCGATTAATCGATTTTTGACAGCAAACTGTTAAAATTTTTTTGCTTGTCATTTCCCTTTACTTCCTTCTGTTTCCTTGTCAGTTTGCTTTTGGCCTTGGGGACCACATATCGATCATCCATTTCCTGATGTGATCATCATTAAACCATATATTTGAATTGCACTACGGTGCATTTAGAACTCACATTTGTTCCATTCATTTATTAAATAGGTTGACATATATGCTCAACTTTTGATTACATTAATGATTCAAATTCAAAAGCATACATGCGAAGATACAATTTGGCTCTCAATTCTCGGTAAGCAAATCCGGGCATTGGTTTCTCACATCCGCCTCTCATTCCCACGTAGCTTCATTGACCGGATGATTCTTCCATCTAACAAGCACTAAAGGAATCACTTTCGTGCGCAACACTTGCTCCTTTCTATCCAAGATCTCCGCCGGTTCCTCTATCATGCTCATATCTTCGTTCATTTCCAAAGGTTGACCTCCAAAGACATGGGATGGGTCATTCACATATTTCCTGAGCATAGATACGTGGAAAATGTTATGTACTCAATTGAATCGTGGTGGTAATCCAACGCGATATGCCACCTCGCGTACACGACTCAAAACCTCAAAGGGTCCAAGATAACGGGGACTCAACTTGCCTCTCTTTCCAAATATCATAACGCCTTTCATACGCGATACTTTCACAAACACATGCTCGCCAACGGTATAGTCTATACTCGTTCTCTTGATATCGGCGTAGCTTTTCTGCCTACTCTGGGCCGACTTAAGTCTTTCTCTGATCATACGGACAACGATCATATTATCTTCAAGCAACTCCGATCCCAAAATAAACTTTTTGCCGGTTTCTTCCCAATTGATAGGCGACCTACATCGCCTTCCATAAAGAGCTTCGTACGGTGCCATCCCAATGCTCATTTGGAAGCTATTATTGTATGCAAATTAGATCAATGGTAGATGTTGATCCCATGATCCCTGTAGTTCAATCATACACGCTCTGAGCATGTCTTCTATCACTTGGTTTACCCGCTCCATTTTCCCATCGGTCTGTGGATGAAAAGGCGAACTGAAATTCAATCGCGTACCCATGCCTTCTTGAAACTTCTTCCAAAACTTTGAAGTGTATAACGGGTCAGGATCAGAGACAATGCTACTAGGAATACCATGCAGATGTACGATCTCCTTCATATACAACTCCCTGAGTCTTCTTGCTGTGTACATCGTGTTATAAGGCAAGAAGTGTGCTGACTTGGTTAGTCGGTCCACAACTACTCAAATGGTGTTGTATCTCTTTGTTGTATGCGGTAGTCCAACAATAAAGTCCATGGAGATTGACTCCCATTTCCACTTTGGTATGGGTAGAGGCTGTAATAACTCAGCAGGATGCCTATGATCGACCTTCACCTGCTAACACGTTAAACACCGTGACACATACTTGGCCATGTCTTGCTTCAAACCTCTCCACCAGTAATTCTTCCTCAAGTCTTGATACATTTTAGTGCTACCGGGGTGGATAGCATATTTCAACTTGTGAGCTTCATCAAGGATAGTTTTCCGCAAGTCAGTAGCATCTGGAATACAAAGATGACCCTTGAACACTAAGGAACCATCTTCTTTCACTAAAAACTCTGGTTTGATGCCTTCAATCACATCTTGACAAATCCTGGTTAACTCTGGGTCTCTCATCTATAGCTCGTGAATATGCTCAAAGATCATAGGTGTCACTGATATGTTAGCCAAAAAGGCTCCTGTAGCTTGCACCTCAATATTTGCATCATATAATGACAGATCTTCAAATAGTTTCCATCTGTGCATCCTCATGATCAGATTAGCCAACTGAGCTGAACCCTTCTGACTCAAGGTATCGGCTACCACATTAGCCTTGCCTGGATAATATTGTTTGGAGTAATCATAGTCCTTGAGAAACTCCATCCATCTGCGCTGCCTCATATTCAACAGTTTTTGTGTAAACAGGTACCTGAGGCTCTTATGGTCGGTGAAGATCTCAAAGGTCTCACCGTATAGATAGTGTCTCCAAATCTTCAATGCAAATATGATCGTTGCTAGTTTCAGGTCATATGTTGGATAGTTCTTCTCATGCTCTTTCAACTGTCTCGACCCGTATGCTATCACCTTCTTGTATTGGTTGAGCACACAACCCAAACCATTATGCGAAGCATCACTGTATACTGCGAACCCTCCACTGCCTGAG
The DNA here is from genome assembly GCA_021018995.1 of Chloranthus sessilifolius. Classification (NCBI taxonomy): domain Eukaryota; kingdom Viridiplantae; phylum Streptophyta; class Magnoliopsida; order Chloranthales; family Chloranthaceae; genus Chloranthus; species Chloranthus sessilifolius. Next base: position 119,066,197 of record CM037584.1, on the reverse strand, counting down.
AGAATTACTAACACTGGAGTTGAAGTGAGTTTCATCTTAAGTTCTTGAAAACTCTTTTGACACGCTTCGCTCCACTCAAATCTTGCATCCTTCCTTGTAAGTCTCATAAGAGGTCTCGATATTTTAGAAAATCCCTCTACAAAACGTCGATAGTTGCCAGCTAGACCAAGGAAACTACGGACGTCGGTTACCATCTTTGGTTGTTCCCAGTTTACCACTACTTCAATCTTCACCGAGTCTACTGTGACACCTTCCTTTGAGACTACATGTCCCAAAAAGCTAACTTCTTCCAACCAAAACTCACGCTTATTGAGTTTGGCATATAATTGGTGTTCACGTAGGATTTGTAGAGAAACTTTCAAGTGTTCTTCATGCTCTTTCTTTGATTTGGAATATATCAGGATGTCGTCAACAAATACTACGATGCAAGAGTCCAGGTGTGGGTTAAACACCCTATTCATCAAATCCATAAATGACACCGGTGCATTTGTCAAGCCAAACATCATTACTAAAAACTCGTAGTGTCCATACCGTGTTCTGAATGATGTCCTCTGCCTTGACTCTCAGCTGGTGGTATCCAGATCTCAGATCGATCTTGGAAAAGTATCTTGCTCCTTGTAGCTGATTGAATAAGTCATCAATTCTAGGCAACGGATATCGATTCTTGATGGCTAGTTTGTTTAACTGGCGATAGTCAATGAACAATCACATTGACCCATCCTTCTTCTTTACGAACAAGACCGGTGCTCCCCATGTAGACACGCTCGGTCTCACAAACCCCTTATCTATCAGTTCTTGCAATTGCACCTTCAATTCTTTCAACTCAGCAGGAGCCATCCTATATGGTACTTTAGAAACCGGCTCCGTTCCAGGTGCTAAGTCGATAGTAAATTCCACTTCTTAATCTAGAGGCAATCCTAGTAATTCCACCAGAAATACATCTTCGAATTCTCGTACAACTGCTATTTGCGAGATAACTTTCTTCCCTTCCTTATCTTCTTTCAAGAATGCCAAGTAACCACTGCATCCTTTTCTAATCAAATGCTCGGCCTTGACTGTAGAGATAAGTGGCATAAACATCAATCTCTCTCATCGAAATTGGAATGATCACCTCGTATTAGGTCGAAAGACCACAACCTTGTTCTTACAATCTACCGTCACGCAGTGCTGTGACAACCAATCCATGCCAAGGATCACGTTGAATCCTTGTATGTCTAATAAAATTAAATTCACTAATAGTTCAAAGTTATCTCCATCCCTGATGGTCACTATCACTGATTTACAAACCCTTTCCATATCGACCGATTTCCCAGTCAGAATCGATACCGCTAAGACAAAATCCAACGTCTCCGGGTTAACCTTTATCTTCTTTGTGAAACGGAGAGTAGTAAATGAGTGGGTAGACCCCGGGTCCACCAACACTCTAGCCTCATAAGCTACATCACTTCACGTTCTGTATAATTGTAAGGTACCTATATCATACATTTACATATACATAACACCCTATATATATCAAAATTTATGGAAGAAAATCAATCTATTCTACTTCTTACATGAATGCACCTTTTCTATCTAAAACTTTTAAGAATTGAAATTCTTTATTTAAAAGAAATCTCACCTTGGATCACGTCGGTGGTATTGTGTGCTTCCTGAGTGGTAACTGCGTAGGCTCTTCCCTGTACAATCGGCTTCCTTGCTTGTATAGGTCGTGGCATTGAAACAGAAGCCGTCCTCTCCTTAGCTGTCTCAGGGTAATCTCGGATGATGTGGCCCACCTTTTCACATTTATAGCAACCTCGGGTACCCCTTCTGTACTCTGCCGTCTTATGAGACTTGCCACACTTGGCACAAGTCTCCACCGTAGTTGACACTGCTCGTGAGAAACCTTGTGTAACTGCTGCTCTAGTGGTGGTAGCAGGGCTCTCATATCTTATCGGCCTCCCCGACATAAGCACTGGTAATCTCTGATAGTTTGCTACGTCGGTCTCACACACCCTGTTTGGAACGGTTGCCTCTGAATAGGCACTATGAATCTTGACTTTTTGTTCACCGGCTCATAGTTCCCAACTCTACCTTGATCTATTCTACCTCTCCCCTGCTAATCTCTTCTCCGATATCTATCTTCGTTGTCCTCCTCAATCACTAAGACTTTTCTCATGACCTCTCCATAGGTCTTCAACTCAAATGCCGCTACCTTTCCCCTGATGTTCGACCTCAAGCCGCGTTATAGTCATTTTGCTTTCATCAGATCCATGACTACAAAATCAGGAGCAAAGCGAGCAAGCCGCATAAGCTCAACCCCATACTCCCTAACTGTCATTCTTCCCTGTTCAAGCTATAAAAACTTCACTTCCATCTGATTTCATACAACCCTAGGGAAGTATTTTTTATTGAATTCTTTTATGAATTCCTCCCATGTTCAGGGCAATCTTGGGGTCTCCTGAGCCCTAGTCCTAAAAACGGACTTCCACCAAGGGCCTGCCTCCCCATCAAGCATGTAAGCTGCCCATCTGACACTCTAATCCTCTATGCATGTGAGCACGCTAAACACTTTTTCCATCTCACTCAGCCAATTCTTCATAGCTATTGGCTCAGCTTACCCTGAAAAGTTAGGAGGATGCATCCTCCTAAACTCCGTAAATGCTGAGGGCACCGACTGCGTAGGACCTACTAGAGGTGTAGGTGGCTGATGTTGCTTAGTGGTATTGTGAGCTGCCAAGGACGCTGCTTGCTGAGCCATGGCAGCTGCCATGGTTTCCCTAGTGTGCATCATCCTCTGACGCTCTTCTCTCTCCTCATTTCTTTCTCTTATTCTTTCCTATTCCCTTTGATATCTGTCCTGACGGTCTCTTTCTCGGCTCTCTTCCTGATCTTTGCTCTCTTGGCCACTACTTCCTGAAGCCCCTCTGCTTCCCATTGGTACTCTATTCATAGCTGAGATGAAATCATCTCTACTACGCAAATTTCTATCATGACCGCCCCTGAGTCGGCCTCTTCCCCTAGAAGACATAACGGTCTGCACATAAAACCAAAGTTTCATTAGCAAAAGTCTCTATGCTCTAACAAAATAAGAATTGTCAAAAATTCTAAAAGAAATGGCTCTGATACCAACTATGACAGCCCGAATTTCGGCACCCCAAAACCTGTGCCATCAGTACGACCCTCAAAGCCGTGCCCCATAATCCTGCATGGAACATTGGTATAAACAAGCAACACGAAGTAAAATAAAGCATAAGAACTTAATCGAATTAAATCTCCATGCATTAATGATATATTATAGTAAAAGTTTAAAAGACAGTTCTAATCCTATGCCACTGTATGAGCAGAAGAACCGGCCTGAACCATCGGTGATAAAACAAGGTCACCCTAGATGGTTCGCCAAAAGAATATATTAGTGTATAATTACATATTTTCAAAAAGGTCTTGACATACCAAATCGTACAGTACTCTCTTAAAATAAATAAGTCAAAGAATGCAGGGGTCCACTAGAAGAAGTCCTCAGGAGGGGCTCCAAATCCTCCTTGGGTACATAATCCGAATCCTTCGGATCCATACCTCCATAAGCAGTAGCAGCCGCAAGTATGGGACCTGTGACGTATAGTCTAAAGGGTGAGCTACATCCTAGCTCAACAGGGAAACAACTGAATGAACATATAAGTTAATCTCTCACATGTATTCCATGATATTTAACAGAATGATTTATCAATGAATTTACTAGAAAAGTAGTTTAAATGACTGAAAAGATGCATTGGTTTTCACTGTTGCTTTACATGTTTCATTTGTTCTCAACTTGCTCATAACGAAAATGATTTGGCCTAAAGACTTAAATCATAACTTAAATATTCCCCAACTTACTATAGCGTCGGGCGCCAAATGGAATACCCTCCATCATCGTTTAATCAGACTATTTTCATTATCCTTTTTCATTCTTTTGATACTATCTAGGTCCCTTTCTCATAGGCAACGGGGTTTAAGTTTCATGAGTACATACATACATCCCTGGGATGTGCAACTGGTGTACGGATTGGCCGCCGTACCGGTCACAAATATCCTGTCGAGTCAGTCGTGGGTATCCCGCCACGTCGGTGGGATATTCTTCCAAACCTTAAATATCAAAGTGCACTACATATAGTTATTCACCGTGTGATTGTACTAAATATAGTAGATTAGGCCTTATCAATCTTATTCACTCTATTTATATGTTCACATACATCCCTAGGATGTAACTGGCTCAACGCATCATACAAATGCTCATTTTCACATTCACATCCCCTGGGGACGTCACTTACTCATTTGTATCTCAATTTCCTTACTTAGTGTTCACACACGCACACTTAAGTTTCACATTTATTCAATTCTATATCATTACATACATGCTCTTGCAATTAAAGTACATGTTCAAGGTGTTCCCTACCTTACGCGTATAATTCCTCAAGCGTTAAGATCCACGACGTTTCCCATGCTTGCACTCACTCGTACAACCTATGGTACACCATAGCATAAGTACAACATCAAGAAAGATGCAATAAAGAAGGTACAAGACTCTCCAAAAACTCCAAAGTCTAAAACAAAAGCCAATAGAAACTATCCAAATCGATTGATCGATCTCTAAAATCGATCAATCGAACTCCCAAAATTGATTAATTGATCTCAAATCAAACTCCAAAATTGATTGATTGATTTTTAGAATTAGTCAATCAGTTTTCCCAAGCTCTGATTTTTCAGCCACTGGGAGTGCTCAAACGATTAATCGATTAAAAATCGATTAATCAAAAATTTGAAATCGGAGTTTCGGGCATCGTTTCCCAGCTAACTTCTAAGCCAAAATTGATTAATCGATTTTCTAAATTGATCAATCAATTTGGTTAGAAATGCAACCCTTTGCGGGCATTTCTTCCAGTTTCCATCTCTTCTATTTTCCTTCCTTTTTCTCTCTCTTTAATTTGGCATTTAACTAATTAAATCCTAGAATTAATGCACAACAACATGCCTATTTGAAATCAAACAACTCACCTTGACTCAATCTCTTGATTGATTCTATGGATGGTTCATAGGCTAGGGTTCCTAGCTTTGACTCCAACGCGTCGTATCCGGAGTAATTGCTCAACTTGTCTTTAATGTGAAATCCCCACAACCTCTCTAGCATTTACTCCATCATACACACACACTCTCTCTCTCTCTCTCTTCTTAAAGCTCCACACCAACCCACATTAAAGAGAAAATAACTTCTCTTAGTCATTTGCCTCCTCTTAACCCTTTCTAGCTTTGGTATAGAGCACATACACCAAGGATAGATGTATGTGATCCCTAAACACATCTAACACTACGCACATATGCCTAATAACATCAAGCTAGTTGAATGCTAGTAATCGCGTTGACTTTCACTTGGTCACGCCTATAACCAGTCGGGCACGCATCCCGTGGTCACTGCTCAATGCCAAAATTTTGAGGATGTTACACCAAAGGAGACTTTCCTATTAAAGAAGATGGGTCGTTACTATTCAGAGGAATTCTATGCATACCGCTTGATGCCGATTTGCGACAAACTATATTAGACGAAGCTTATAAGTTAAAGTATGCTATTCATCCTGGTGGGACCAAGATGTACCAGGATTTGAGGAAGAACTATTGGTGGAGACGATTGAAGAAACATGTTGTCGAGTACGTATCTAAATGCTTGGTGTGTCAATAAGTAAAAGTAGATCATAGACATCTAGCAGGTCTATTGCAACCTCTACCAATACCCGAGTGGAAATGGGAGTCAATCTCCATGGATTTCATAGTAGGATTACCAAGGACGACAAAGCGTTATAATGTTATTTGGGTGGTCGTAGATCGCCTAACCAAATCAGTACATTTCCTGCCGTACAATACAACATATACGGTAAGCAAATTGGCGGATCTGTGAGATCATCTGATTGCATGGTATTCTGACGAGCATTGTTTTAGATCGTAACCCATTATATACCTTAATATTTTGGCAAAGATTCCAAGAAGGCATGGGCATGAGGTTGGATTTCAGTTCGACCAATATAGCATCGAGCCCCGATGGAATACCCACCATCGTCGTCTAACTGGACAGTTATCAATTTTGCATTCCCGGGGAATACTGCCCCAAGCCCCTTTCTCCTAGGTGGCGGGGTCTACTGTTAAATCTACATCCCTGGGATGTGCTACTGTATACGGATTAACCGCCGTACCGGTCACGGATATTCTGTCGAGTCAGTCGTGGTTATCCCGCCACGTCGGTGGGGTATTCTAAACAAACCTTAAATAACAAAAATATCAAGTGTGCCTTACATGTAGTTATTCACCGTGATTGTGCTAATTTTTAATATATTAGGCCTTATCACTTTACTTTCTTTTCCCCACTGATTCTCATCTGCACCCCTGGGATGCTACTGATATGTTGTATCATGTATGTATTCATCTTGTAGTTCTTGCGTCCCCTTGGGACCTCGCTTCATTTTCAAGTCAACACACGACGCCTATTTATGTGACATGATGAGGTACTTAGTTTAGCAATTAAATCTGTACTACACATATGTAAATCGAACAATGTACATGTTTCGATAAGGTTCTACCTCCGTGCAAAACCCAGTGGTCCCTTCTCGTAGTGATGACACATCCCGATCTCACGTCAATCTACATTTCATGCGAAAAGACATGCCTTAGAATGGTCATTAGTGGTCACTAGCACTCCTTGAGCGCATAGTTCACATGAGGTATATTTGTATACATAAAAGAATTAAATTTTAGTTTTGGTGTATCGCTCGAGCGGTTGCTTAGCCTCGCTCGAGCGACCTCTTAACCTCGCTCGAGCGGTCGCGAAGCCTCGCTCGAGTGACCTCTTAACCTCGCTCGCGCGGTTAAAACGAGGTGTCGGATTACCTCGCTCGAGCGAGCCTATTCTTTCAATATGGGTCTCGCTCGAGCGAGCCCAGAACGCACTATTCCCAGGTTATATATTCTGTCCTCGCTCGAGCGAGACGTTTAGATCGCTCGAGCGAGGGCGGAAACCTTTACTTCATGATTTTATGCAAGAAATCTATTCTATTTCCTTAAATCTTAAATAAAATTAATCGGCCATTGCCCCTAAACATTGTAGGTTATCATTAAGACATACCTAAGCACTTCTCAAGCATTATCTCTTACCTAAATCGGCGGATCTCGTAGTCGGCTTGATCCAACGTTCGAATCCCTGTTAGAAACGAAGAGATCTCTACGGTTCTGGTTCGACCTTCTCTCCAGGTCTTCCACCGGTTTACACTCCCACCAGGCCTTAGCCTTTCCTCCCTACAAGTCTCTCTTTTCTCTTTCTCTATCTTCCTCCTCTCTATTTAGGTTAAAATGATGTTACGTAGGGGAGATACTTCTCTCCACTTTCACTTATATAGTGAAAGGAAAGGAAAAATATAATATGTTATACACATATACACACCGTGTGTATATGTTGACCCAGGTTTCCTTATGAACCACACATACACGTGCGTGGCATGTGGCTTATACGATTCCAAAAATCTGGGGTTGTTACATTCTCCCCACCTTATAAGATTTTTTTCGATCAAAATCGATGACCTAAGGTAATGTGACTACATATTTTACGGTTGTGTCCTTGATTAACTCATTACTCATTTATTAGATAGTCGTATGGTTCAATGACCCGAAAAGATCTATTTAACGCTTACAAGTGTTTGTACAATCAATAATACAATCACTTGAAACGGCCTGAGGAGTTTAGAACCTGATAACGATCATTATTAGAATTTAAAAGATGTTCATATCACACTATGCATGAAAACTTTCGTCATGTTCTACAGTCATTCTATCAGCTCATCTAATCAAAACATGTATATATATATAACAAAAATTTAGTGCCCACTAATTATAATCGGTGACAATCATGTCACAGCAGTATCAACCATTCACCATACAAACAAATTTTTTTTTTTTTTGTTTTACAACATAAAAAAAAATATCCATAGCAACCTAGTCGTCACCCTCCTCGTACTCATCGTCGTCATCGCCGGTGTCCCATTCCTCATCACTCTCCGCATCGTCTCCCTCGCCCTCACCAACGGTCTCACCAGCATGGGTGGCACCCTCTGTAGTGGTCCTAGCTGCCTGGGCTGAACTAGATGTCTCAAAAATAGCATCCCTCATCGCCGCAACCCGGCTGCAGACGCGTCATGGATAAGCTTGACCCATGAGGTCAATAAGAAGCGCCTCCTGGAACCGCTGATGTAGTCGGGTCTCCCGTACCTGTTGGAGAATCTCTCCTAACACATCGGAGTCGGTGGTATGCAGATGTGGTGGAGGCACAGTGGAGGGAGTAGCCGGTCCAGTCGATGGCGGCTGTGGTGCTTGCCTTGCAGCCTGACGATCTCTTTTCTTGTTCACACTATTTTGAAGCCCCTTTAGGTTTCGGCTGAGGTCCTGGGCTATGTAGGGTACAATGTTATCGGTAAGCGATAACTCATTGGTGTTGATCTTGAATCCATCCCTCCCATTACGCGTATCGAGGAGTCGGGAGATAAGACGTGCGCATGGGAGGCGGTTTATTGGCGGAGGAATAACGCCCCTAACATTTCTCCTATAGGCATGCACCATGCCTTTAATGACGACCATTGGGGCGCTAAACCACCTATTGTGGAAAGCGGAGTGCAAGTCCCGTAAAAAGGTGTCACGCCGCTCTTGGTCATGACCGGTAGGGTGTAAATTTTTCTTGAAAATGATGTCCAAAAACCACATGTGTGGTGGTAGCTGGGATCGGGTGATGGATTGACCCGATGCGGACGCGCCGCTAGTAATATCATCAATGATTGTCGAAAACCCGATGTTTCCAACAAGTGGAGGTTGTGTGTTTGGTGTCGGGGTGTAGGTGAGAGGGCAGTTCATGACGGCGGATACATCGCCGCCTCCAAAAGACAGATCCTTCTTGTCAATTGTGACGAGGATGGTGTCTTCATTTACATTTGTTTTGAGGGTCTGATAAAATAACCGGACTAATCTCGGATAGTACCGAGGTCCAAATGGTGTAAGCAAAGGTCGGAGTTGGTGGTTGGTCAGGAAATCCGATGTCCATTTCGTGGATGTCGGATCAATAAAGCACGAGGAATGAATTTCCCACTCGGGTTCCATTTCTTTCATGCCCCACCAATCATCAAGTTGGATCGGGATGGGTGCCGGTGGTGGAGGTGGTTGTTGTTGTGGTGCTTTGTTTCGCGATGGTGGCGATCGGGTCGCCATTCGCTTCCTTGGTTGGGGATTAGGGCTTGAAGAAGCCATTAGATTGATAGATAAAAAAAAATGAAAGGAGTATGGGGAAGGTAGAAATTTTTACCTAGGAAGTGGTTTGGACGGTTTGGATTTTTCAAATCCGGCTTGGATCGCACGGAAATTACTTGAGGGTGAAAACCCTAGCTCTTCGCTCGGCAGCAACTCCTCGCGTGAAGAAGAAATGTGTGTTCAGCAATCTGTCCCATATATATAGTCTGTCCTCGCTCGAGCGGTCGTTAGTTATCGCTCAAGCGATCACAGAACATTTACTGGCATATAATTTGGCCTCGCTCGAGCGGCTTGGAGTCCTCGCTCGAGCGACCAATACACCTCGCTTGAGCGGTCACTATTGATCGCTCGAGCGAGCCCAAAACATGTGATGTTTGTTATTTTATGTAGATCGCGCTCGAGCGATTGTGAAGTCTCGCTCGAGCGAGCCCATCACCTGATTTGCTTATCCATAAGCTCGAACCTTGTCTTCTTCTGTCCTTACGTTCGCATGAGGGGTCCGTCGTAACAAACAGTTTAGGCTAGAGAAATATTGAAATTTATACTTGAAATTAAAGTGTTATGTGACGTCACCATTTACAAACAATTCTAATTGACCCTCTCAAACAACTTGGGGTATTGTTCTTTGACATCAGCCTCCCGTTCCCATGTTGCTTCTTCGGTCGGATGATTCTTCCATCGAACAAGTACTAAGGGAATGATTTTGGTGCGTAGTACTTGGTCCTTTCTATCCAGCACCTCTGCCGGCTCTTCTATCATACTCATGTCTTCTCACATCTCTAGTGATTGACCCTCCAAAATGTGGGAAGGATCATTCACATATTTCCTGACCATAGAAATGTGGAAAACGTTATGTACTCGATCGAACACCGGTGGTAAGCCAATGCGATATGCAATTTCGCCAACTCGGCCCAAAACTTCGAATGGTCCAAGATATCGTGGACTCAATTTCCCCCTCTTTCCAAATCTCATCACGCCCTTCATAGGCGATACCTTGACAAACACGTGTTCTCCCACCTTATAATCGACGCTGGTCCGCTTGATATCAGCATAACTTTTCTGTCTGCTTTGAGCCGACTTAAGCTTCTCCCTAATGATTCGGACGACTGTGGCATTCTCTTTCAGCAACTCGAGCCCTAAAACAAATTTTTCACCGGTTTCCTCCCAATTGATGGGTGATTTACACCGCCTTCCGTATAATGCTTCATATGGTGCCATTCCGATGCTTGTTTGGAAACTGTTATTATATGCAAATTCGATTAACGGTAAGTATTGATCCCACGATTCTTACATTTCCAACATACAAGCTCTGAGCATGTCTTCTATTACTTGATTCACCTGCTCTGTTTGTCCGTCTGATTGTAAATGGAAAGTTGAACTGAAATCTAATCGTGTCCCCATCCCTTCCTGAAACTTCTTCCAGAATTTTGATGTATATAACGGATCTCGATCGGAGACAATGCTACTTGGGATTCCGTGTAGGCGTACTATTTCCTTCATATAGAGTTCTGCTAGCTTTCTTGCTGTATACATCTTGTTGTAAGGTAGGAAGTGTGTTGACTTGGTTAGTCGGTCCACGATTACCCAGATGGCATTATATTTCCTTGCCGTACGCGGTAGTCCAACGATGAAATCCATAGATATTGATTCCCATTTCCATTCTGGTATTGGCAGAGGTTGCAACAATCCTGCAGGGTGTCTATGATCAATCTTCACTTGTTGACACGTCAAACATCGTGAAACGTATTTTGCTACATCTTGTTTTAAACCTCTCCACCAGTAATTCCTTTTCAGATCTTGGTACATTCTTGTGCTGCCTAGGTGTATTGCGTAACTTGATTTGTGTGACTCGTCAAGGATAGTTCGCTTTAGCTCAACATTGTCTGGAATACAGAGTCGACCCTTGAACAACAAGGAACCATCCTCCTTGATTGAGAAATCTGATCTGATGCCCTCGGTTACATCTTGACGACTCTTCATTAACACTGGGTCCCTCATCTGTAGCTCATGGATGTGCTCGAATATTACTGGTCTCACTGATATGTTAGCCAAAAAGGCCCTTGTGGCGCGTGGCTCAATATTTGCATCATACATCGAAAGATCTTCAAACAACTTCCATCTATGCATACCCCGAACCAAACTGGACAACAGAGCTGGACCCTTTCGACTTAGGGCATCGGCTACTACGTTAGCCTTACCTGGATGATACTGTATGGAGCAGGTCATAGTCCTTAAGAAACTCCCCATCCATGCATTGTCTCATATTTGGTTCATACGTGTGAACAAGTATCTGAGGCTTTTATGATCGGTGAAAATCTCGAAGGTCTCACCGTACAAATAGTGTCGCCATATCTTCAACTCAAATATGACTGTTGCTAGCTCTAGGTCATGTGTCGGATAGTTCTTCTCATGTTCTTTCAACTGTCTTGACCCGTAAGCTATCACTTTCTTGTGTTAGTTGAGCACGCAACCCAACCCATTGTACGAAGCATCCTGCGCTGCGAATCCCCACTTTGAAGGAATTACATCTGGAGCTGAAGTGAGTCTCATTTTGAGTTCTTGAAAACTCTTCTTGCACGCCTCACTCCATTCGAATCTCACATCCTTCCTTGTCAGTCTCGTGAGAGGTCCCACTATTTTTGAAAACCCCTCAACAAAACGTCGATAGTAACCTGCCAGTCCAAGGAAACTACGGATATCGGTCACTGTCTTAGGCTGTTCCCAATTCACTACTGCTTCGATTTTGGACGGATCCACTGTGACACCATGCTTGGAGACGACATGTCCCAAAAAGCTAACCTCTTCTAACCAAAACTCGCATTTGTTGAGTTTGGCATAAAGTTTGTGCTGACGCAAAGTTTGTAGAGCGAGTCTTAGATGCTTCTCATGTTCTTCTTCTGACTTGGAATATATCAAAATGTCATCGACAAACACTACGATGCAAGAATCCAGATGTGGTTTAAACACCCGGTTCATTAAATCCATGAACGACGCCGGTGCGTTTGTCAACCCAAACGGCATCACTAAAAATTCGTAGTGTCCATACCTTGTTCTGAATGCAGTTTTCTGAATATCTTCGGCCCTAACTCTCAACTGATGGTATCCCGACCTGAGGTCGATCTTAGAGAAATACCTTGCTCCTTGCAGTTGATCGAACAAATCATCAATTCTCGGCAACGGGTATCGGTTCTTCACAGTTAGTTTGTTCAACTGTCGATAGTCAATGCATGTTTATTGACCCATCTTTCTTCTTTACAAATAAGACAGGTGCTCCCCAAGGAGACACACTTGGTCTTACAAACCCTTTATCCATAAGTTCCTGTAACTGTTCCTTCAATTCCTTCAACTCAGTAGGAGCCATTCGGTATGGTGCCTTTGAGACAGGTTCCGTTCCTGGCGGTAAGTCGATAGCGAATTCCACCTCCCTCTCTGGAGGTAACCCTGGCAATTCATCTGGGAACACATCTTGAAACTCTCGCACCTAATCGATTTCCAAAATGACATTCTTCTCTTCCTTATCAGCCTTCAAGAATGCCAAGTAACCGCCGCAGCCCTTTCTGATCATTTTCTCGGCCCTTACTGCTGAGATCAGTGGCATAGATGACGACCTCACTCCTTGAAACCGAAATGATCTTCTTGTGTTGGGTCTGAAAATGACGACCTTGTTCTTGCATGATCACCTTGGGTCGCGCCAACCAGTCCATGCCAAGGATCACATCAAACCCCTGCATGTCCAGCAGTATCAATTTCGTTTCCAATTCATGCACCTCTAGGTCTCGAACTACTATAATGACGGATTTGCAAGCTAACTCCGCGTTTATAAATTCTCCAGTCGGAATAGACACGGATAGGACGAAGTCCAACACCTCTGAAACAATCTTCATCCTCTTGGCAAATCGTGGGGTGACGAATGAGTGGGTAGACCCTGGGTCTATCAACACTCTAGCGTCATATCTAAAGACACATCCTTTCTCATACATGGTTAAAGTACCTATAGTACGCATACATACATACAAAATTTACACATCTTTTCACATCCCTAGTTCACGAATAACTTTAGTGTTTAGCAAAGAAACTACACTATTTCTATTGAATGCACCTCCTCTATCTAAAGGAATGAAATTTCTTAAATTTAAAAAGATTCTCACCTTGGATGACGTCATGCACGTTCCCTGCTTCCTGAGCAGTGACTGCATAGGCTCTCCCTTGCACGACCGTTTTCCTTGCTTGAATTGGTCGTGACATCGAAGCTGAAATTGTCTTCTCCTTGTTTGCCTCAGGACAGTCCTTAATCACGTGGCCCATCTTGCCACATTTAAAACAACCTCGCATCCCTTGTCTGCAATCAGCTGTTTTGTGGGACTTGCCACACTTGGCACAAGTGTCCCTTGGTGTTGAAGATGCAGCTCGTGAGAAGCCTTGTGTTATCGCAGCTCCATTAGAAATGGCAGGATTCTCATATCTCATCGGTCTCCCTGATGCCGGAAATGGAAACTTTTGATATGTGCTCTGTTATGTCAGTCTCCCATATCCTGCTTGAAACGGTTGTTTCTGATTTTGTGCTATGAATCTTGGCTTTTTGTTTATTGGCTCGTAGTTTCCAGTTCTGTTCTGATCCACGTTTGTTCTTCCCTGTTGTTCCCTTTGACGGTAGCGGTTGTTGTTCTCTTCTTCCACTACTAGCGCCTTACTCATAACCTCTCCGTAAGTTTTCAGCTGAAATGGAGCAACTCCTCCTCGAATATCTGGCCTCAAACCCTGTTGAAACTTCTTTGTTTTCATCGCTTCTGTAACCACATAGTCGGAAGCGAAACGAGCAAGTCTCATAAACTCCACTCCGTATTCCCTTACTGTCAGGTTTCTCTGTTGGAGTTGTAAAAACTGTACTTCCATCTGATTTCTCACCACTTCGGGGAAATACTGTTTATTGAATTCTTCCACGAATTCATTCCACGTCCATGGCGCATTTGGGGTCTCCTGAGCCCATAGTTCGCGACACAGACTTCCACCAAGGTCCAGCCTCCCCATCTAACATGTACGCTATCCAACGGACACTCTCATCTTCCGTGCAAGTGAGTATGTTGAAAAGCTTTTCCATCTCACTTAGCCAATTTTCAGCAGCCATAGTGTCTGCTTGCCCTGAAAAGTTTGGAGGTCTCATCCTCCGGAATTCCATAAATGCTGAAGCTGCTGGGGGTGTTGGCACTACCGGAGATGTAGGTGGTTGGTGCTGATTACCAGTATTTTGGGCTGACAAAGATGCTGCCATGGCAGCCGCTATGGTTTCCATAGTGTGCATCATCTTCTGACGCTCCTTTCTCTCTTCATTTCTCTCCCTGATCCTATCTTGTTCTCTCAGATCTTGACCCTGACGGTCTTGATCGTGAATTTCGATCTGTTCTTTGTTCCCTTGACTACTACTCTCGGGAATTTCTCTTTCTCCCAATCTGGATCGTTCGTTGGCAAGATGAACTCACCTCTACTGCGTAAGTTCCTATCATGACCACCCCTTGGTCGACCTCTCCTTCTCGAAGACATCACGACCTGCATATGAAATGAACTTTCGTCAGCAGAAGTCCCTATGCTCTGACAAAAGAATGATTGTCAGAATTTCCAGAAGAAACAACTCTGATACCAACTGTGATAGCCCGATTTTCGTTACTCAAAAATCTGCCATCAGCACGATCCTCGAGGTCATGCACCTTAAATCTAAGCGGAACATCGCATATCGATTAAAAGTCAACAATTTAAATTACCAAAGCTTCAAATTAATTAAGTCTCCATATTTCAATAAGGTCTAGCAACTAACAGACTGTTCCAGTCTCATGCCAATTCAAGAGCAGAGGAACTACCTTGGCCCATAAATGATAATCTTATCATCTTCGATAGTTTGCCAAAAGAAAAGTATAGTATTTAATTACATTTAAAAGAAAGGACTTGACATGGCAAGCCACGAGTACTCTCTACTCACCACTTCTAAACGTAAAGCACCTCTAAAAGAATTCCTCGGGAGGAGGTTCTAACTCTTCCCCGTCTGCGAAATCTGAACCCTTAGGATCAACGTCTCTTGAAACCTGTGTTGCTGCGAGTGTTGCACCTGCGACGTATAGTCTAAGGGGTGAGCTACATCCTAGCTCAATAGGGAAACGTAAAGAACATATAGATTAATTCTGACATATATGTTGTGCAGTAAAAGAAAAGTATAGTTTATCTGCTATCACTATCTGGAAGGCAATCGAAATAACTGAAGGAAAAGGTGAACACCACTACTTACTTTACATGGTTTTATTCTTTCTCATCTTACTCGTTTAGTTGTGACTCCGGCCTAATAACTTAACTCTTTAACTTAAATAGTCCCCGAGCAATATAGCATCGAGCCCCGATGGAATACCCACCATCGTCGTCTAACTAGACAGTTATCAATTTTGCATTCCCTGGGAATACTGCCCCAAGCCCCTTTCTCCTAGGTGGCGGGGTCTACTGTTAAATCTACATCCCTGGGATGTGCTACTGTATACGGATTAACCGCCGTACCGGTCACGGATATTCTGCCGAGTCAGTCGTGGTTATCCCGCCACGTCGGTGGGGTATTCTAAACAAACCTTAAATAACAAAAATATCAAGTGTGCCTTACATGTAGTTATTCACCGTGATTGTGCTAATTTTTAATATATTAGGCCTTATCACTTTACTTTCTTTTCCCCACTGATTCTCATCTGCACCCCTGGGATGCTACTGATATGTTGTATCATGTATGTATTCATCTTGTAGTTCTTGCGTCCCCTTGGGACCTCTGGCTTCATTTTCTGAAGTCAACACACGCACGCTCTATTTATGTGACATGATGAGGTACTTAGTTTAGCAATTAAATCTGTACTACACATATGCGAAACTGAATAATGTACATGTTTCGATAAGGTTCCCTACCTCCAGGCAAAACCCAGTGGTCCCTTCTCGTAGTGATGACACATCCCGATCTCACGTCAATCTACATTTCATGCGAAAAGACATGCCTTAGAATGGTCATTAGTGGTCACTAGCACTCCTTGAGCGCATAGTTCACATGAGGTATATTTGTATACATAAAAGAATTAAATTTTAGTTTTGGTGTATCGCCGGCGGTTGCTTAGCCTCGCCGAGCGACCTCTCTTCCTCGCCGGCGGTGAAGCCTCGCTCGAGC
Source organism: Chloranthus sessilifolius (assembly GCA_021018995.1). Lineage (NCBI taxonomy): Eukaryota > Viridiplantae > Streptophyta > Magnoliopsida > Chloranthales > Chloranthaceae > Chloranthus > Chloranthus sessilifolius. Next base: position 119,049,729 of record CM037584.1, on the reverse strand, counting down.
GACTCTTCTTTCTCGCCGCAGCGGTTAAAATGAGGTGTCGGATTACCTCGCTCGAGCGAGCCCAGAACGCACTATTCCCAGGTTATATATTCTGTCCTCGCTCGAGCGAGACGTTTAGATCGCTCGAGCGAGAGCGGAAACCTTTACTTCGTGATTTTATGCAAGAAATCTATTCTATTTCCTTAAATCTTAAATAAAATTAATCGGCCATTGCCCCTAAACATTGTAGGTTATCATTAAGACATACCTAAGCACTTCTCAAGCATTATCTCTTACCTAAATTGGCGGATCTCGTAGTCGGCTTGATCCAACGTTCGAATCCCTGTTAGAAACGAAGAGATCTCTACGATTCTGGTTCGACCTTCTCTCCAGGTCTTCCACCGGTTTACACTCCCACCAGGCCTTAGCCTTTCCTCCCTACAAGTCTCTCTTTTCTCTTTCTCTATCTTCCTCCTATCTATTTAGGTTAAAATGATGTTACGTAGGGGAGATACTTCTCTCCACTTTCACTTATATAGTGAAAGGAAAGGAAAAATATAATATGTTATACACATATACACACCGTGTGTATATGTTGACCCAGGTTTCCTTATGAACCACACATACACGTGCGTGGCATGTGGCTTATACGATTCCGAAAATCTGGGGTTGTTATAACCCTTTACGCCATAAGACCGAGAGACTCGAGGTAGTGATGCAAGCTTTGTATTCAGCTTTCAAGGGGCGGTGGTTTAATGCCGCGGAAGTTGTTTTTGAGGGCATGACGCATGCCAGGGGAAAAATTCTAGAAGGAGCTGAGAAGCCAGAGGATTATATGCCCTACACGAACCTCATATCAAGTATGATCGAGGATTAGCAGGGAGGGGCAGCATATAAAATTTCAGCACATGAGCTTAAATCATCCGATAATGTCGAACACTACTCTTTTAAGGAATGGAGAAAGACCTACAATCGGTTAAAGTCGAACTTCCAGCTGGGTGAACAAGCACTGCCTGCTCCGATTGCTCCTTAAGAACACGATCAGCCTGCCCATGATGCACCAGACCAAGAGCAACCTGTCCAGGATGTGCCTTTCCAAGACCAGCCAGAAATTATACCTCCCGCTCTATAATATGCTCACATTCCCATGCCTCCACCACATCAGCAAGCAGCCGGTATGACCAATGAGGAGTTAGCAGCCCTCATCACGGAGAGCAACCACCAATTGAATCGTTGTCTCGATTACCACGAGATCATATTGGAGGACACCATGCACTACATGTATCCGACGGACTACCTCCAGCAGATGGCGGTGATGTGTGCTCATGTGTTCGACGCACCTACTTTGGGAGTAGATGTGGAGGACCTACAAGCTAATGGAGCGGAAGAAGCGGATGGAGTTGATGACATTACTGGAGCTGAGGGAGCGGCTGATGATTGAAGTACTCGCTTCGAAGAAAATTTTGAAATATTTTGATGAAACATGTATAAATTTCTACAACTATTGTGGCATGGTTGCCACGTCTTTATATCGTTTTGGATGTTACACACTATGGTTCTCATTTTGGACAATTCATAGTTTGTGGAAAGTAAAGCGGACTTGCAAATGGTAAATATGATTGCACAGTCTTCTGATTTGTATATATATATATGCGTATGTTTTGCAATTGTGGCATTGGCATGTGCAATCAACTTAGCTTTTCTACAGGATAATGATGGGGTTATAGGCCCACATTGTTGGTGCGCGCTTTTTCTGGGTTTCTCTCGGTCCCCGTTAAATCAGTGGCTCCAATTCTATCCAGGTGGACTCTAGCGATGCAATGCTTGGGAAGGACAAAAATAAATAAAAAGGGGGGTTTTTCTAGGAAGGTTCCTAGTTTGATTGCGATCGCCAGCTGCAGATATTTAACGATGCTATAACACGTCAGTGATCACGCTGTGAAGCGGGTGTAGGTTATTTATATACTGAATCGTCCGCCTGCGAACGTCAGCAGTAGTGCTTCTCTTTAGTTTAGTTAGTTTAATTCTCCTCTTATTTCCTTTTGTAATTAGAATTTCGGTCAGTTTAGATTTCCCTATTCTATTATTATTATGCTCTGGTTGTGTGGGCTTATTAAGGTGAGTTATATTAGTGTTCTGATGTTGTCAAGAGTCCGATGAGCATCAAGGTTCTGGTATTACTAAAAGTACAATCAGTTTTAGTCTCCTATTGGTACTAGGAGTGCATATGTATCAGTTTCAATAATATTTTAATTAAAATTAAGCATGCTAATTGTACTGGGATTCTAATTAAAGCAATTGTAGTAATTCTACTATAATTCTTATTAAAGCACTAGTAATAATTCTACTATAATTCTAATTGAAATAAAAAGACTGATTTTCTCTATAGGCCTAATTAAAGCAATAAATTTAATTTTCTATTATAATATCAACAGAAACAAAAAGGATTGATTTATCTGCGATTCTAATTATTAACGGATTTATGATGGCCAAAATATAACTAATCATGAATAAACTAAATTTCTTAGAATTCGGATTTGGAATAATCAATTAACTAAACTAATGGAAAGGAAATTCTGATTTAACACTAATAATTATATCAAGGCCTAATTAATGCAAATAATCAATTATGTCTAGATATAAACTAATTAAAGCAATTTATTAATTCTAAATAAAAACTCTAAAAAAAGGGGGTTTGGGCCCGTTATGCTAAGGAGGATTGGCCTCGTTCTCGAGTATCCTCCGTAAGCTCCCTTGGGCAAATCGGGTGGCTGAGATTAAAGAGAAAAAAAATTGAATTTTGGATGGTCAAGTAATATTTTTGGGCTTTTCAGAATTGATTTCAAAATAGCAATTGTGAATTGGATTGTAAACTAAAATTAATATTTTTTTGGATTTTTGGAGGTATTAAAATAAGAAACTAAAATTAAGACTAAATTCGAGTCTGAAGTCAAGAAATCAGGCCGTATGATTAAGGACTGGTTCCAAATCAAAGGATTAGAACCAGAAAATAATGATAGGACTGTAAATCATGATTTTAGAATTGAATTAACTTCTAAGATCGGTAAATCGGACCAATGGATTAATGACTGGTTCTAGAAACAAAGAACTAGAACCAGATATAAAGAATTTCGGTCCGAAAAGGGGTGCTACAGTCTAAGACTAAAAATAAAATTAAAAATTAATAGATCTAGAGATTATAAGCTACGGTCGAAAACTAAAATATTAAATCCTTAACTAAGGGGGTCGGGGCTGCGGAAAGAAATCTCAAAAATAAGAAGCTTGAATCTCGAAATCATGATTAGGTTGCTCTATGGGTTCGTCCTCGAGATTCTCTGGTTTCAAAATTTATCGTTTTCTCTCTCAAAATTTACAGCCTCCTCTCTTCGAGAAATGTTTTTTTTATGGGTTTTCCTTCAATTACGCGCCTGTTTATGGGTGTTTAATTGAATTGCGTGCCCAGATTCTGGCTCTTAATCACTTTAAGTCGGTCATAGACTCAATGAGCGACCGACTGACTTGCTCAGCAAGTCTCCTAGTCCTAACAAATTAGGACTAATTGCGTACATGTTATCATGCGCTCAATCTGATTAAGTGTTCAACCTGAAACATTTAATCAAGGAAACGTAGGGGTCAAGGGTAGTAAGACTAGGTCAGGCATAGGCCAATTGCGCACTGGTGGTGAAGCGCTCAATCCGATCACGTGCCCTATTTCAGACGCGTAATCGAGTCTTGAATCGGTTTGGGAAAGGAAGTTTGGTCTGAAAGGTGGACTGATCACGCACTAGTGGTTCTGTGCGCGATCGAATTGCACGCTGAGGTTTTAGCACGTAATTCAGGGTTGTTCGGGTATGGTCTCTAGAATGAAATGCAAGATTATTGTTTCAATCTGCATTCCAGCTATATACTATTGCTTAGTATATAGTTTACCCATTTCAGGATCTGAGCCACAGAGCTATTGTTTTAGCCTGTCTTTAGTTTCAGTGCATGGTTCCCATATCGGGGTTAAAAAGAACGTCAAAAGTTGACCGAATAAAAAAAATATTTCGAGAAGGCAAAATGGGGGTGTCTACAGATGCCCCTCTTAGGCGCGCTCTTGCGAAGTAAGAACGCGTTGAAGAGGTAGACACCCCTCATTCGAGGTGTCTTCTCACTTTTATTAGGAATTCACGAATGTGAATTGGTGATGCTGACATGATATGCTTGGCTTTCTTATCTATCAACGCAAGCTTAAATGGAGCATTCGGGGGCCCAGTGGTAGCTGTCGAAAGGCACTTTCTGGATCTGTGGGTGCATAGCGCATCCCATCGCATGGCGCGAGCTAACAGTTGGATATGGTGCGATCGAGTTACCGGGGGGCATCATACAAATATTCATAAGGTCCAGAGACCAATAATACAAAAGAGAGTGCAATATAATATCGAAGGCTTTAACAAGTCATGTCAGACCGGGCACATCATTGCTCACGCCAATGTGCATTAGGCGTTCCTTTTCCAATAGGTGTTTGTAAGTTCTTAGATTAAGTATATTTGTTGATCAGTTTTCAAAGGGAAAGGGGCTGGTTTGGGCTGGTAATTAAGGTGAGTTTTGTGAGGTGTGACCAGTTGAATTCTGTGCAGTGGCGCGTGCGCTTGATTCATTTGGAGTCGGTCTTTTAAGTAGAGAATTTTAGTCTTAATATATCTGAACAAATGATTCTACGCAGTGGCGTATGCGCTCGATCCAATTCTGTGCAGTGGGATATGCACTTGATTGTGGGTTCAGGGGGTCTTTAAGTTGGGGAATTCTGGTCCTAAGGTATTTGAACAAGTGATTCCGCGCAGTGGTGTATGCGCTCGATCCAATTCTGCGTAGTGGGATATGCGCTTGATTGTGAGTTTAGGTGGTCTCAGGAGTTCAAAGTCAGCTTTATGGTATATGGGTAATGAGGCACTTAATCGATTTTTTTTGTATTTACTTTTTTGGGTATTTAAAGAAAGGGTGAATTGATTCTATTTACTTTGTTGCTTTTTATTTTATTTATTATTATTATTTTTTTATAGTATTGTTTTCTTTCTGATTTTTTTTTGTTTGTTTTTTTGTAGTAAAAGATTTTTTTTTGTGAAGCAAGCAAGAGGGTCTCGAGATTTTGAAATTCTATGGATTTTAATTTAAGATCAATTTGGTGGTAAAACGATGAAAAATGTGGCTACTGAGACGTCGCTGAGTAGATCCACCGGTACGGGATTTGTGGACCCGACCGTTTATGTGGTTGTTAAAATGACACTTGGCATGCCGCATACTCCATCTAACCTTCTTGACGAATACTGATGATTGTCTCTTATGGGAGAACTATAATAACTCACGAGTCGAGGGAGATGGATTTTAAAAACATTTTGACTTAATCATAGATAACTATATTTATAAGAAATATCGAGTAATTGAGTAATACTTACTAGGGGTGATACTTACCTGGGCTGTGCGATGGGACTTGTGATATTGTAGCGGGGTGTTGTTGCGATGGGGCTTTGAAGTTGTCTTTTTTTGTTTTTTCTTACTTTGTCTGCTACGGCGGTTAGCGGTTGTCGGTGTGATGTAGCATCTTGGGGAAGGTGATGTCACGATGGGACAAGTGGTATTATGGTGATGCCACGATGGGACTTTGGATAGTTTTCGACAGTATGTTCGTGTTGTAGCTTGGCATTAGTGGGATGCGATGGGACATGGGAGGAGTCCCAAGTTTCTCTCTTTTTTTTTTGCTTTTGTCTGCTGTGGTTTCTGATGACCATTTATATCGAGTAATTTGGGAGGAAGGTTCTTTGTTTTAGCGATGGGACCTGATTGAGCCTTCTCCCTTTTCTTCTTTTGGCGCAGTAAGCGTGTTGTTTGAGCTTTCCAGGCAGTGGTGTCCGCAATGGGAGGTGTAGCGTAGTTAGCAGTGGGACACTGGTAGGATATTTTCACGCTGGGACATTGATCTCTTTGTTTAGAAGATCTTGGGTTAGGTGAGCTCATGTTGTGGTTGTGTTGTGTTGGCTTTTTGACGTATTTGCATTCTCGGAATTTTCGATGGGCCATGGGGGCATGGCTACAATATTTTTTTTTGTGATGGGTTCAGATATTGGGGTGGTGTCATGCATGTTTTTTTTTTTTTATGGTGGGATGTGCTTGGGTGACTGCATGATGGGACAAAAGGGTTTTGATTGAGATAGGGTAAAGAATGTGGTCAGGGGTGACGGTGTCATGCAAGGCATATATGTCTTATCTGTAATAGGACCAGGGGTGTGATCGACGTTTTTGATAGGGTTACGTGATGGGAGTAGAGTGAGCGATTGCTCCTTCTTCGATGTGGATAGCCTATAAGGCTCCGCGATGAGACAAAGGGAATTTTTCTTGAATCGGGACCGAACTTTGAGTAAAAAAAGAAAGGAAGGAATTACGCGCTTGTTTACAGTCGTGTGATTCAGGATATAAGGGGCTGATTATGTGTGTTGATATAGACGTGTGATTGTATTGCGCGCTTAAGTATGCGCACGCGATCGAAGGGTCACCAGGTCACTGCACGGGTGACCTTTCATATTGTGCGACACGGGGAAGTTGTTTAATTGGATTGCACGTCCTTGGATGCATGCGGGATCAGAGCGTCGCGCCGTCTGCGAGGGTGGCAGTTTCATTACACGCTTGAATCTTAGCGCGCGTTTTAGATTAAGCATTATATTAATGGCACGTGATCGGATTAAGTGCTCGTAGTTAAGCCCGCGATTGGGCCGTACTCTATATAAGCGTGGGAGGCTTCATTTATTTCTCATTCTCTGGTTTAGTCTCGAGTATTGACTTTTTTGAGTGTTCTGGTATTCCGAGATTTGTGTTTTGGCGATATTGAGCAATCTAACCGTCAGATTGGGATGGGGTTTCTTCCTATATTCATTATTTCGCATGATCTTTGCCCTGAGGTGATGCTCGGGGACGGTATTATCTTGGGATTGGGCGGTATTGGGAATGACGATGCTGGTCTTCACACTGTTCCTTTCTAGGGAGCAGTGATGGCAGCATTGCGGAGGCGGAGGCGGCGGCGGAGGAGGAGAAGATAGCGGGGAGAAGAGGTGCTGTAAATGGAGGGATGCATCCCTAACCCATTTTCCATCGCTTCTGCCGGTGGCTCGTTTGAGTCCTCCAAGTCTGGTGGCAACATTTTGAAGCCTCCGATTGGACGTTTTGCTCCTCGCTTTGGCTCATTGTAGTTTGTATTTTCGTTTTGGGTTGTCTGTTTGGTTCTAAGTTTTCGTTTTGGGTTGTAATTCAGGAGGTATGCCTCCGACGATATTGTAAAATTTTGAATTATGAATGAAGAGGCATTTTTTTTATTGTTTTATTTTTTTATTGTCTATTGTCTATTATGCTTAGCTAGTTGGTTTAAATTTTCTTAATTGATTAATTGGACTTATCTGATTTGTTTTGACGTAGTTTTAGGATTTAATTTAGCTTGTAATTTTAAAGTTCGTTTTGAGATTATTCGGAGTTTATGCATTCAACTTATTGGGCCCCACTTAGTGGGTTCACCTAATTCTATTGGCTTGTTGGGGCATTTTTTTTTATCTTAAACAAGTTAGATTTTGTCTTATTTGAGTTCTTGGTTTGGTTTAAGTTTTTTTTTTCGGTTGTCTTATTTAAGGTAGTTTGTTTTGTTTGAGGTGTTTTGTTTTGGTCTTTTATTAGTGATTTGAGGCATCATTTGTGTGAGTTTTTATGGGTTCTAGATAGTGATTGGGTGTTTTAATCCTATTGGTCTATCTTAGACTAGGAGAATTTGTGCTTTTCAGAGGGGCAAGTGTTGTGTGATTACTGGTCTATCTAGTTTGGCATGGATTGTGGTTTTTTTTTTGAAAAGGGTATGTGTATGGTTTTGGATTGAATTAAATTGGGAGGGTTTCAAGGTGTGTGACATTTTTTTATTTAAGGGATATGGTTTATAAATGCATGAGTCTAAGGTTTTTGGCTTGTTGTTTTTTTATTTTAAGTTTAGAGGTTGAAAGTTTGGGGGCATATCTTGTGTTTGTAACTTTGGGCATTTTTGTTCATTAATGTCTTTTATTCATTTCTATTTCGTTTTCTCGGGTACTGAACCTGAGGACTTGTGTTTATTAAGTGGATTATGAGAATGGACGAGATTGGGAATTCGGGGTGATACTAGGGTTGGTGCTATCAATCCAACTCGAAGTGCCACCCCATCGGGAGAAGAGGTGGAGGAGAAAAAGGTGGTATAGAGGAAACCTAAGGACAAGGCAGGGTTAGAGTTCTCGTGACCAATGCCTATTTTTCCTCGGTAGGCTCTGTCGATTCAGTGTTAGTTGCTCCTCATTTTTTAATGTGTCCAAGGGGAGCTCTTAACAACGGGTCTCACAAGTCTTGGGTGGCTTTTTGTAAGTTACTCTTCCTTTCTGCCGGCTCGGGGTGAGGGGAAGAGGTCATCACGCTTAGGATTCGTTCAGGATGCGTTCCTCCTCTGGCCTTCTCCGAGATCTCTAGTCTCTCGAATAAATTCGGATTCGGGCATTGCCTGAACGTGCGGATTTTAGCATTCTTATTTTTAAGTTGTATATTCATAAGGTATGCCCTTGGTGTGTGTTGGAAGAATTTTATTAATCTATGAAGTGATTAGGTTATTTTTTTTTTTATCTCATTTGTGGTTATTCAATAATCTTTTTTTTTTGTTTGATTTAATTTATATTTCGTTCGTCTCATTGTGGGTGTGATGCTTTTGGTTTTAATTTGATTGTTTATTTTAGATCTGGGGGCGTGTTAAGGATAGTTTTTCTTCCGTTTAGTTTTGAGTATTATAGAGGCAATGTGAGTATTTAATCTTATTGAGGAAACGTGAAGGTGTTGGGGGCATTTTTTGGTTGAGGAAAGTGGAGGAGAGAGCATTTTCCTTGGGTTTTAATTATTTATTGTGAAGTAAAGGGCATTTTTTTATTTTTAGTTTTTTTGTTTATTATGAATAAAGGGGCATTTAAAAAAAAAAAAAAAATTTGGGGTTGTAAATTTTCTTAAGTTATGAGTGTTTTGGGTTGGTCTTATCAAGGGCGTGATTTAGGTTGATAGTGAGCATCAGAATGTCTTAAGTTCAAGTTTGAGTTTACTGTCCTGGGCATGTGAAAATTTTTATTTTTCTGAGAAATTATGTGCTTCAGTCAGGGAGCTTGAATGAATTGCGCGCTAGGACGTGAACGCGCATTCAAAGGTGTAGGAGGTTATTAAGCATTAGTTCAGTCATGTTTAAACGAATTAAGTGCTTAGTTTGATGTGTAGGATCAGTTGACCCTTGGCATTTGCGCACTACTTTTGAGCGCATAATGTGATTACGCGCTTTGTGGGAAACGCCCAACCAACGGGTCAGGTTATAGCGAGCGGACGATGATTAGATTGCGCGCTCAGGATAGGGCATTTGATACGCGTAGTGTACCGTGCGTGATTAAATTGTGCGCTGGGTTTTAGGCGCGCGATTCGGGCGAGTTCTATAAATAGTTGAAATTTTTCATTTTTCGTCGCGTTATCTATTTTAGTCTTCCATTCTCTAGTTTCCTAGTTTTCTTGTGCTCGGGTTTTGGTGTTCTTGCGATATCTCATGATCTGGTCACCCATTTGAGGCATCGTCTCTTCCATTTACTTCAGTTTTTTGAGTTCTTTATTCCGATATGGAGGGTGAGGGTAGTGTCAGGCATGAGGTCACTATTTTCGAGTTGGAGAGGATGTTAAAGACGGATGTGGGCGAGACTTCTGAGGCTCAGACTAGCGCTGTTGCCATGGAGGAGGATATTGGGGAGATGATCGTAGAGGAGGTCACTGAGGGTGACCAGAAGGTGGTCAGGGAGAAGGTACTCGAGGTTGAGCCGGGGGTAGCCGAGGAGGAGGGCGAGAGAGCTGAGGGTGAGGAGCAGCCAGGCACGGAGCCTAGGGATTGCAAGCACTATCCGCTGAAGGATTTCTTTGCCAGAGGGAGGGTAGGTCCCCATAAGCAAGAGTTCCTTCATTTTCCTAGGCATTCAGGTTATGACATAGGCTTATTAGGATCTATAAACCCTTCTAATTTACGTCGAACTTGCATTGATTATTTGTTGCGTGCTCGCTCATGCATCATGCTCGCATCTAGAGATAGGTCATGTTTATGCTTAATATTCTCATCACGTTTTTGTGTGCCTGTCATAGCGCTTGAGACATTTTTTATTCATTTTCAACTCTTCAATTCATTTATCTTTTATCATAAGTACTTGTTAGTCTTATTTTTATTGTCATTCTTTTTGGTCGTTGTGGTTGATAGGAGCCTCCTCACTGGCTATCAGCTCGGCATGGGTGAGTCTCATGCTTGGTATTATGCCTTGCCAGAGTTCCAATAGGAGCGGCTGATGTCTTTTGGTTTTGGGACGATTCTAAGGTTTGAGCCCTTTCAGTTCGACCGACGCCTGATCACGGCGATCATAGAGAGGTGGAGCGAGAGGCATCAGGCGCTTCTCTTCCTAGTTGGTATGTTGTGGCCGACTCCAGAGGATTGGGTCCGCATCACAGGTCTTCGGTTTGAGGGCGAGCCAATCATGGGGCGGATGGAGGGACAGTATTTGGAGGTGTGTGAGGAGATTTTAGGAGTCCCTTATAGGTCGAGTGGATTGGGGTCAGGTGTGGTTTGGGTCACTTGGTTCTTTGATATATTTGTGAGTGGCTTCGTCCCTTTGAGGCGTCATTCGGAGGTGAGGGCGCCCTATGAGGCACGGTGTGCGGTAGTGGAGGGTCGGGAGCCTGTGACCGAGCCAGGGTTGGCTGCAGATAGGGTGCTCCAAGCGTTTCTGATGTGCTTCTTGGGTGCAGTACTCTTTTCGTCTTCAACTTGGGGATGAGTCACCGGGTTGTTTTTGATGGTTCTCGAAGATCAGGATCGGGTCCATACATATGCGTGGGGTGCGGCAGCATTGGCGCATCTCTATGAGTAGTTCTACCGTCGGGGATAGGGCATTGCATCGATCAGAGGTTTCCTTCCGTTCCTCCAGGTAAGTTTAGTTTAATTGGTATCATGGTGGTCCTTTAGTTTTTCTAATTTTTGGTCTTAGTGATTTTTAATGGTCCTTTTGTGCGTCATTGCTGCTCTTTTTTTTAGTTTTAGGCATATGATCATTTTTCTTTTCTTCGTCCGGGGGTTCCAGTGGGGGTTACGTTCACATTTCCACGGATGCATGGGTGGAGAGAGGCGTTGAAGAGTCGTCGGTGGTCTACTGATCTTCAGACCGCGCGGGGCCTCTTCGAGGATATGCATGCGGGGTAGGTATATATTGTCATGTTTTTGTTTGGCTTTGTTTTATTTAGGGATTCTTAGGCTTTATTCATGAGTCGATGTGTTCATTTGGATAGGTGATCTGGAGGCCCTACGATGATGAGGAGAATGCAGTTGAGGCGGTGATTGAGTTTGGTCGGCCCTTCTTCGATGTGGACATATGGGTCCATTGTTTTGAGAGGGTGGAGAGGATTCACACCTCTCGAACAGCACGGCAGTTGGGGCTTGCTCAGGGAGTCCCTCCAGAGGTTAGCCACAAAGTGGCAAAGAGGATGACTGGCCCTCTAGGCCAGAATTTTGTGGAGCGGATGGCAATGGCACTCCAGTTAGTTGATTTTAGAGCTGGGGGGACCAGGGTCACGGGGGCGCGTGATGAGGTGAATGTACGAGAGTATAGGAGGTGGTTCAACGCGTTGGGTGGTGGGCACCTCTTCACATGTCCCTTTCATAGCAGCGGCTCTTTCGCGATTGGTGGGCCGAAGTCAGCGTCAGCATTAAGGGAGAGGTTGGCCGCATTGGAGGAGGGCCATCTCATGGCGAGTGTGCGGGGGGCATTGGATGTTCTCCATAGGGTGATGGAGCAGATGGGGCATGCTCCTCATCCTGATGAGAGATGTTACACTCTTTGATCGACTCAGTCGCTAGGGCCAGGGCGGCGGAGGATGAGTTGGGAGTTCGATTAGCGGAGGCTCGACAGCTCCCGGTGAGTTAATTTGTATTTCTTTTTTTGTTATTATGACGTGGACTTAGTTTTCTGGACGTTCTGACAAGGTTGTGGTATCTCATTTTATTCTATTTTGGACAATCTGAGAGGGAGGGTGAGGTTGCTCGTCAGGCGGCCTTGCTGGATGTTTACTGCCGTCAGCAGCGAGCTGACTGGGAGATAGTGGCTAGTCTACGATCTAAGATTGACCGGTTGGTAAGTGTCTTCATAAGTATGATTCTGCTTAATTGTTAGCATTGTGGGCTCGTCGGCTAATATGTTTATTATTATTTGTAGAGAGCCGAGCTGGCTGCCAGAGGTCTTGCTCCGACATTTGATCCATCTTCAGTTACTTCCTCTAGTCGGGAGGATCCGGCGATGGCTCATCTTCAGGCTGAGTTGGAGCATTGGGCAAGTTTCATCACTCTTTCAGTTTACTTATGTCATCATGGCGGTTTGTTAAGTGTTATTATTGTGTTTTCTTAATAGTTTACCTACATCGTGTTGGCGTCTCAGTGCAAGGTTGCTGAGGACCTCTGGACAAGGGAGGCGACTGCTGCCTCTTTACGCCCAGAGAGTCAAGTATAATTTCTAATTTTTTATGTAATCAATTTAGTTTATTTCATCCTATTTTTTTCTGACATATTTTGCGTTGGGTTTACTTGGTTTGTTTTGTGCAGGCTGTTTCGGATTCCGCTCCCGAAGCTCCCCCTCAGGGGTCCGCTCCTATCCCTACTCAGGTATGTTTTAGTTATTGTGTTTATAGTCTATTTGTCATTATAGTATTTTTCTGATATATTTATCTGTTCTTATTGTAACCGCCTACGTTTGCTGTTCCTTCCGTGCTGCCTACCGATCCCATGACCACCGAGACGGTAGAGCGCCTTTTGAGGGAGAGGGCGGATCTGGTATGGTCTTTTCTTATTCGAGGTTTTTTTTTTCTTTTTTCTTCTTTTCTTCTTTTTTTCAAAATATGTATAGGTTATCTCTCTTTGAACTTTGTATGGATAAGCAGGTTTGTCAGCTTGAGGAGGCACGACTAGAGGCGGCGTGAGCGCGCGTCACTTCGGAGGCGAGACGGGTCCTCGGGGAGGTGGAGAGTCATGAGGATTCGGTGACCTAGATGATGGTCACACAGAAGATTCATGTCGAGCCATTGGAGGCGATGCGTCGGTCGGCGTAGGCAGAGATGCAGGTGGCCCTAGATCGGATGCAGTATCGTCTCGGGAGGGAGCGAGGGGCGCGTAGATCAGCTAGTCGGCTTGAGGGATCAGAGTCGAGGGCTACGGGGTTTTCGTCCGAGTAGTCTCGTCACACGTCGCGTGATCATTTCAGGAGTGATACTCGCAGGGATTCTATCACTCATGGGTATTCAGGTGGGGATCCTCCTCATTCTCAGTCGAGGCGGATTGTCAGCCAGGCAAGTGAGGGGGGATCTATAGTGGGGTTGCGTCGTTTAGAGGTTCCAGCGACTCTAGGCGCCAGGATCATTTTTCCAGAGGACCAGTCTACGGATCTCTGAGCCGATGATACAGGGGACAATGGTGCTCGACTGTCCCAGCGGCAGCTTAGGGAGTAGGTGTGTGCATGTGTATATTTTGTCCATTATGAGTGCGCATTGTATATACAGGGGGGATGCCCCCCGTGACGATTGTAAAGGAAAATAGAATAGGAAAGAAAAATTTTGACACATGTATTGAGATTTTAGGTTTAGGTGTACCTGATCAGCTGCTTTTTCTTTTAGTTACCTCCTGCATCTACTTTTGTTTTTGTTCTTGGTGCCGTTAGTCATCATCGGGACTTGGATGCTTTGCGAGCTGGCCCGGTGGTGATTGAAGGTCGCTTTGTATCTGCACATGTAAAGGTAATGCCATTAGTAATTTTTGTTCTCCCCCTTGCCAGTTGTCAAGGGGGCAAGTATCTCAGACCGGAGCCTGGTAACAAAGGTAGATATATGCTCCTTTTCTTCTCTTTTTTTTTTCTTTTTTTTTTGTTTCTTTTTTTTTTCTTCTTTTTTTTTGCTTTTGAAAGTAATGCAATAGGGAAAGCAAATAACTTATCGTAGCGACAAGAACTAAAAGTAAAAAAATAAAAATAAAAATAAAATGCCCCAGTGTAGGCGTGATTGTATCAGCAGTACAGCGTCTTCGGTAGCTTTCTTTGCATAGTAATTTTGATGCTCTTCATCTTTTGGTGGACGAATCGATGATTTTGGTATGATTCTCCTTTTGAACAAAAAAAAATGCCCTAGTGTGTAGATGCAATGGAGCTTTTCTAGGCTTTTGATGAGCACTGTGGGTCTATGTGAAGTCGTGGGTATTAGGTGAGTTAGTCTTGAAGAGAGCATTCATCAATACTGTCATCAAACTGGAGGGAGGTCTCTTTGGTCAGGTCAGTTGCATACGGGTAGTGGTCATCCTATCCCGTGGTCATTAGGGAAAAGTATGGTAAGTATAGCAGGTGATTGCATCAGTCGTCATTCATGAGTTTTCGATTTCATTCCTTGGAATATCCTGCGAGGCTTCTAACTTATCGTCCAAAATATAAAAAAAAAGTAGAAAAAGGATAAGGTTCAATGATGTGGGGAGTAGCTTATACCTAATACTCTATTAAAGAGATGAGTAACAGTCTTTTTTTTTTCGGGGGAATGGGGGTTGCCATGATTGAGCTCTCCATCATGTTTTGGTACCATTAAAATCTCAAATTCTATGGTTAGCAGGAGTTTATCCTCCTCCTGCCACCTTACGATGACATTTAGTAGTATAGGGATATCAGGGGTGCCCTCGCAGCTTGCTTATACACTTCTGGTGAAATTACCAGAGATGTCCTCACGGCCTGCTTATGCTTTCTTGAGCTCATTGACTTGTTCATTCGTCGTAATGCTCTCGCTCAACTTTTGATATGTAGATATATTTTGAAAGCATCCTACTAGCGTAAGAATAATGAGTTTTGATTGAACCTAGTGTCTTCATTTTTTTGTCGCTCTAACGTCTCCTCCAATGGTAGGGGAAGGGGAAGAGGAACGAGGATTAGGTGTTACTTATGCTTTTGAAAGAGATCGGGTAGGTCACTACTCCTTGGTCAGATTGCCCGAATAAGAGGGTGGGCGATAAGTGGGAGGTCTCAAGAATATTTTGGGGATTGAAGGCGTACGACTAATGAAGGGGTCGTGATGACTATAAGAGTGATAACTATAAGTATTTAATCACGAGATGTGATGATCACAAGGCTAAGGGTAATATTTTCTAAGGTACATGGCGTTCCAAGGGCTAGGGAGTTCTTCCCCGTCTTGGTTTATCAGTTTGTATGCATTGTCGAGGTACGCGGCTGTTATGACATAAGGGTCTTCCCAGTTTGGTTTCAGTTTTTCTTTTGGATGGGCATGTTTAGAAGGCATGATTTTTTTTAAGACTAATTCTCTAATATTGAAAGTTTGTTCAAAGACTTTCTTGTCGTAAGCCCTGACCACTCTCCTCTTATATACCTGAGCATGATTGGCTACCCTTAGACGTGTTTCATCAAGCTGCTTTGGCTGCATGAGTAGGGCAATCCTCCTCTTGTCTAAGGATAACTCATTATCCAGTTGAATCCGTAAGGATGGTACTTGTATTTCATAGGGTAGGACGTCCTTCATCCCGTAGGTAAGGAGGTAGGGAGTTTGGCCAGTGGCCATATAAATAGAAGTCCGATAGGCCCAGAGTGCTTCTGATAGTCGTTCAGGCCAGTTGGCTCCATTACTTGTTTCTACTATACGTTTCAGAGTTTGAATCAATGTTTTGTTGGTGGCTTCTGATTGTCCATTTCCTTGAGGGTAGAATGGTGAGGAGTGGTGTAGATCGATGCCGAATTTCTTGCATAACTTCTTTGTCTTCTCTGTAATGAACTGCGGCCCGTTGTCCGTGACAAACAGCCGAGGTACTCCAAACCTAGTGATGATATTGTGCATGATAAACCTTACGAGCGCGGAAGCGGTGATTCTAATGTATGATTCGACTTCTGCCCATTTAGTATAGTATTCGGTTGTTGTAAGTATAAATGCGTGCTTGTGAGTGTTCCCAACTGTGTCTGTGAAAGGTCTGATGATGTCAAAGGCCCACATCGAGAACGGCCATGGCGAGGTCATAGTGTTTAATGCAACTAATGGAGCTTTGATGAGTGCGGTGTGTTCTTGGCATTGCTTGCAGAATTAGACGTAGAGGTAGCAATCTCTTGTTATTGTCGGCCAGAAGTAGCCTTGCTGTGTAATTTGATCGGTGAGTCTCTGTCTACCAGCGTGGACATCGCAGGCGCTGGCATGTGCTTCTCAGATGATGTATTGTCCTTCGACGGTTGTAACGCATCATAGTAGTACTCCTTTAGTGATGGCTTCTTTGTATAGTGTTTTGCCAAGTATGCAGAATCTAGTGCATCGGTTCCTTATAGTCTTTCGTTCGATCTTTGTAGCGTAGGGAGGAATGTGCTGATGTTTGAGGAAGTTCCCAATGTCGAAATACCAGTGCTGCCTGTCGTCGGTTGGTGATCTTTCAAATCTGAACATAACGACTTTGGCTCTTGACTTGTCGTGCTTTTTTGAAGTAATTGCTTCCTTTGATGTCGTGGTCGTGAGAAGGATTGGTAATTCTCTCTTGACGGTCCATGCTACCTCGTGGGCGGGTACCGTTAAATTTTCTATGACGAAGGTTTTAGTAGTTTGTCCGAGGGGTATCTGAATGATCGAGGCTAGTGTAGCTAGGGAGTCTGTAAGCTCGTTTTCTAATCTAGGGATGTGCATAAAAAAGATTCTTTCAAATTTGTTTACTAGATATTGAGCAATTTCTAAATATACCATTAGTCTCCTTTCCTTAGTTTTCCATTCTCCTATGACTTGTGAGATTACTATCATAGAATCACCGATCGTTTTCAATTATTTTATTCCTAATTGTAGTGCTGCTTGTAGTCCAGCTATGAAGGCTTCGTATTCAGCAATGTTATTAGTGACAGGGAAGTCCAATTGAAAAGCTTTAGGTATGACAACTCCTTCTAGACTAAAGAGGACTATCCCGATGCCTTTTCCTTTGTGGTTTAGAGCGCTTTCAAAATAGAGGGTCCATGAGGTCTTATAGAGCTCTTAGTTATGAATCGTGAATAGGTCTTCATCGAGAAAATCCGCGTGTATAGGTTCGTCATTTGAGAGTGGGAGGTCTGCGAGATAATCAGCGATGGCTTGTCCTTTGATCGATTTCTGCGTGACGTAAGTGATGTCGAATTCTTGTAATAGCATGTGCCAGCGAGCGATCTTTCCTGATGTTGCAGGCTTTTCGAATACATATTTTAGAGGGCCCATTCGGGCTAGTACTAATATCTTATGTGCTCTGAAGAAGTGTCGCAACTTGGTCGAAGCCCATACCAGTGTGAGGCAGGTCTTTTCCATGGGAGTGTATTTTCGTTCGTATTCGACCATCGTCCTACTAAGGTAGTAGATAGCCTTCTCTTTTTTGCCGTCTTCTTCATATTGTCCAAGAATTACTCTCATTGCTTTGTTGTTTGCTGAGAGATAAAGGATTAGGGGTCTTTAAGGGACTGGGGGCGATAGTATTGCTGGGTTAAGGAGGTACCTATTAATGTTATCAAAGGCTTGCTGACACTGGTCATCCCACCTGTACTCGGTTCCTCCTTTAAGTAATCTATAGAAAGGATCACATCTGTCTGAATGCTGGGAGATGAATCTCCTAATGAATTGTAATCTTCCTATCAGGCCTCGTAATTCTTTGATATCATGGGGAGGTGGCATCTCAAGGATGGCTCTAACTTTAGCAGGGTTGACTTCAATCCCCCGCTTGCCAACTATAAAGTCAAGTAACTTTTCGAAAGTGACTCTGAAGACACATTTCCTTGGGTTCATTTTCAGCTGATATCTCTTAGCTCTTTGTAGTACGAGTCGGAGTGCTTCAACATGTCTTGCTCGTGTTTGGGACTTCACTAATATGTCATCGACATAGACTTCTATGCAATTATGCATCATGTAGTGAAAAATGGCCATCATGGCACGTTGATACGTTGCTCCTGCGTTCTTGAGCCCAAAATGCATGACGACGTAACAGTATGTTCCTCAGGGTGTGGTGAAAGAAGTCTTCTCTTGGTCAGACTCAGCTAATTTGATTTGATTATATCCTGAGAAACCGTCCATAAAGGATAGCATCTCATGCCCGATCGATGTACTTCGTTCAGTTACGTATTGCTGTAAATAACTCTTGCGGTAATTTGAAACTTAGGTTACCAAGCTAAAGGCTACCACGAGCGAAAACTACAACTAATTAGTTGACCTAAATTGCTTTATCTCTTAATCCTGAGAGAAATTTTACCGGTGATTAGGGAGGTATTCCCTCGAGGTCAAACACGAATGGAGAAACACTATTCTGCCACAAAACTTTAAAATCCAAAATTAATTCATAGGCTTTACATCGGGTTCTAAGACAAGATGATGTTCTACTAAACTCGGATCTAAATCGGGCATATCTTCATAAGACCATGCGAAGGAATCGAGGTGTTCTTGTAAGACTTGTGCAATTTGTTGGCGTTCCTTAGGATTGAGTGTTGCACTAATCAGCAGCTTTTTGGGTTTCTCTTCAATGTCAAAATTAAGTTCTTCGGTAGGTTCCGCGACAGCTTGGGTTTGCTCAACAAAATGCTTGATAACTCGCTGGAGGTCATGCACCTCCTCGGCGACTGGTGTTCCTTCCTCCTCATCAGTAAGCTCATATACTGCAAAATTACTACACTAGGGATTCGATTTTACGAGAAGTAACCCTTCATCGGCGCAATTTATGATCGAGAGATCTTTGGTAAGGTGAAGGTCAAGGCTACTGATTCTTCTCTCAAAGTCATGAAATATCTCATCAGGTATGATCACCGGCTTGTTATTTAGTCGGGATGCTTTACGCCCTAGTGTAGAAGATAGGATAGTAGTCTCAGGAGAAAAGTCTCCTTATTGATCGAACGATGGATTCGGGACGAAGGGTTGCCTTTCTTTTTTGAGGTTTTCTGAATTTTTTAGGTTTTGCATTTTTAATTTTTTAGGGTTTTCTACTTTTTCTACTTTTTTGATTTTTGATAGTAGATATGGTACAGGGTCGGTCGCCTCAAGAGGCGCCGGGAGAGCTGCTTCCTCTAATTGAGGGAGCAAGACGGCAGCTGGAGCGGTTTGAGTAATTTTTCGAGAGTTTTGGACTTGTTATGAAATTGGGATTTTTTTTTTGGAGTCCTCATCTAATGAGATATTCTAAATAAATGATGTGGGTGATAGGAGTATCGTAGTTTGGATTCCCTCTATCACGTTGATTCCATCTTCCTCAAAGAATCTCTAGAGATCGTAATCGATTGAACTATCATCCTCGAAAATATGATATGGTTTCTCTTCTTGTGAAGGGTAGTCTCCTAAAGGATCCCTAGGGGGAGGGAGATCTCTCTCCTGATCTTCATAATACGTCAGGATGAGTATGCATGCTTGGCAACAAGACTGGTAACGGTAAGACGTGCAAGGAGATCCCCAAGGGCATTCCCATCCTTCGAATTTAGAATCGACGATAATATCGAATTCAATTTCTTGATCTGACAAGGCTTGGAGTCCTAGGTTGGCTTGTTCTACTAATTCGAGTGCGGGGAGGTCTATCCAGTAGTCCTTTTCATCACTTGGCGGAGGTCGCCACTCTTCCTCAAGCGATTTCTAAAATATTTAGAGTTATGATGCATATGGGGATGAAGGAGTGTCTAGTTCTAACTCCTCTTCAACCTCTAAGAGTGGGATGTGGGTATTTCCTCCGAGGTCAGTCAACTGGTTGTCAGAATTCTCTTCTTCTTGTGTCGATAGCGGAGCCAGTGAGTTGTTGCTTGTTTCCATCGTTACAGGGTCGGAGCCGTTCACTTCTGTCATTGCAGAATATCGGATCTCACTAGCGAATTGCTCTAATATGTGAGTGCATGCCTCGCAATAGGGTTGATATGGGTGAGAGATACGATGTGAGTCTGTTGTCGCTCCAAGTGTGCCATAATTATGTGCATTATGAATAAAAAATTAAAGAATTAAAGAATGCTAGGTTATATGGATGTTAACTTATGAAAGGGATATCAGCACATTGGGGCTAACACTGGCCTGCAAGATCAGGGCCAATTGTAGCAAGTTTTAAAAGTAAGTATTTCAAGATCGTCCACAGAGAAGTTTGTCTAAACTGAGAGATAAACCTCCAGATCTGTGCTACCAGATCTGGCTCTATAATTATCTAAAAAGAATAATAGATAAAAGAGAGTGTTGGATTGTGTCACATTTAACTATAAGCAAATAAAGAAAAGAACTAACTACATGATCCAGATCCGAGTTGGGGAGGTGTTTAAAATAAGACAAATGCAGAAATAATAGCTTCATGTACTTTAGCCTCTGAATTTTAATGGAGAATCTGTATTCCAACAGAGCAGATTCAATCTTCATCTGGCTACCAGCACAGATGTAAGAGAAATAAATCCGAATTAAGGAATAGGTTTAGACTTATGGTTGTGATCACAGATCTCGACTACTAGTCAGGGCCTATTCTTTAGTTCGTAACATGAACATCATCAGAATGCCGCTTGAATTAGGTTACCAACGCTAATTCAGGATGATGAATTAAGGAAGTTGGATGCGGATAAGTGAATCTAAAGAAGTCTAATGCACTAAGGTGATCATTCGAACCTCGACATGACTCCAATGGAGAAGACACAAATTACAACCTTTTAAAATCCAACGTTACAATTACGAGCACGGCTTCTTAGAGAGCCCTCGGACTTATAGTCCGAGCTTCTCGAGAGCCCTCGATTTACTTGAATCCGAACTTGGAAGTACAAATCACTCACAATGGCTCTCAAAGGTAAACTACAAGAAGGGATTACGGGGGTTCGGATAAACTATCCGAGAATGAGAAACAGAGATGAAAATTCTAAAAATGGATACCCAAATTGGGCAAATGGTTCGTCTATTTATAGTTTTCCTAAGTCCAAACTCGATGTGTATCAACCAATCAATTGGATAGATCTGTATCAACCAATAGGAGTCGAGCACCGGGATCCAGATCTTACGGCCAATCGTAATCGCTTGATCTGGTTCACCAATCGAGCAGAGAGGCATCAATTACATTATGCATTTTGAAATTCTGTTTGAGCTTCTAGAAGTTCCGCCAAGTAATTTCATCTTTGGGTGTTCACATGGGGTGGAATATGCCTTTGGTTCGTTCTCGAGAATCTTCCTAATGTCCTTGGGTTTTAAAACGCATTGTGCGTAAAGTTTCTGAAATACCCTTCTGGACGGTAGCAAATCCCGAATGCCATTTTCGCATAGTTTAAGGGCTTTTTCAGAAGTAGTTTGGCTCGAAGCTCTCTTCAAAGCATTTTGGCTTCGGAGATCTTTTTAAAGCATTTCTCTTCTTTTCGCAAAGGTCATTCTTCTATTCGATGAGTGTTTTCTTCTTTTACAAAGGTCATTCTTCTATTCGAGGAGTGTTTTCTTCTTTTAAAGGTCAAGGTTCTTCTGAATAGTAGAAGTTCTTCTTGAATTGAGCTTTAGCTTCCATTCTTCTTCTTGGTCTTTTCTTGCTCTTTTTGGTCCTTTTTAGCCATTGATGAGGCTATTTCTTCACTACCTCTTTGAGCTTGACATGCGTTGTCAGCTTTTTGATCATTTTAGGATGGTTTTCGGATTTGGACCTGTCTTTTTGGTTAGCAATATGAACACTAAAGCACTTATTTAGTCCTCTCAAGGGTCTTTCAAGGCTCATGTTTAGGGTGAAAATGGTATTTTCACTACTTAACACACCCCAAACCTAAGCTTTGCTAGTCCCGAGCAAAGAAACATAAAAAACAAAGTAAAGAGCCACTTTTGTAGTAAGCACAGATGCATTTAGCATATGCAACAAGCCTTTTCAACCCCTAGGTGATCCCTAGAGGAGGAGTGAGGTCTCCTGAGGGTTTGCAGTGAAGGTACCCACAAACTTCTCCATGAAACAGTTAACATCAGTGCACTATTATCAAATGAGCAATCAAGGAGCAGGGTCAGTTACCCTTGAATCAATGATGAACAGAAAATTTGATTATTGTTTGCAGAATTTAAACATTTATAAACCTCATGAATGTTTCAATATTTCCAATCATGAACAAATCATAGAAAATCATACAAATGTGCCAAAGCAGTAAGCTCATCCTATGGATAAAAATTAGGTTATAAGTCATACTTAAGGTGCTCAAGTTCCAACCCAAACACTCACGGGTATACTCTCATGGTGTTTTTGTTGAGGGGTTCATCTTCACTCAAGCTCAAGAGCAGTTACATCTCCCAAATGGATCTGTAAGCATGAGCATAGGCATGATTCTTAGGCAATGGCATCATTGACATCTCCTCACCATAGATTAGGTCACTTCTTATCTCCACATGAGCTCACTCAACTTTGGATCACAAGGGCTTTTAATCTAGGTTTGTTTGTATGGCTTAGGGAGTGAAGTTTCAAGGAAAGGCGGTTTGAGCAGAGGTTTGAATTTGAGAACTCGGAAGTGCAGGAGATGGTTCATGACTCCACCTTTTGAGTTTAGCTTCTTTCTTCTTCTTTTCGAGATTCTCACATTCCACGGTGATCAGTTCTTTCTTTGATCTTGCATTTTCAACATAAGGTCCCTTTTTGCCTTTTTGCTTGCAACTTTTCACATTGTTTGTCTCTTCTTTTCTCCACCATATTGCCTATTTTTGAGGTATTTTCTCTTCATTTTCTTGATGTTGCCCGAAATGGTCCATCTTGATTCTTTCTCCTTTACCTCCCAAATTCTCGAGTGAGGGAAGGCTGAATTGGTTCCATAGGTTCAAATGCAAGTACTTTTGAGTATTTTGATGAAGAATTGTAGGATTCTGACTCAAATGGGGTACAAGCAGGGCAGATTTTTCTTGGTTGGTTCTCATAGGTTCAAGGTCCAAAGAAGGCCTTGATCTTTTCCTCGGTTTCATGAGTCTTTGTTACTTGTTTTAATTTGGAGTTTCTAACTTCTAGTGGATCTAATGCCTCACCAATCCTTTGAATCAAAAATTGCCTCGATCACTCTTCAATGAGATGCAAAATATATGGGCTCAATTCTCACTGGTTATGGTTTTTCCTTGAGCTTTTAAGTATATCTTTACCTTTTTCTCTTCCTTTTGACTTACTACGTGCTGATACCAGTATGTTTTTATGGTGTAATCATCATGGAAATGTAGAATATCGCAAGGTTTAGAATGTCTAAATTTGGCAAAGGAATTTTAAATTTTCTAGTTGTCATGATTCTTAAGTAAATTAATACATTTCCTAATTACTTAGGTGATTCTCACGCCTTATGTTAACTATTCCTTAGGGGACTTGTCCGCCACACCCCAAACCTATGGGGAACATTGTCCTCAATGTTCTAGACAATGAGAGACTAGGGCAGCGAGGTAAAGAAGAAAGAAAAACTAAGAAAGAAAAATCTAAACTATATGCGTAGAAAATAAAAATATAAAAGCGAAGATATGAGCAAGGAAATGGAAAACATGATATACAAATGCAAGAAAAATCAACAAAACAATGCTAGAACTGCTAAATAAAATCTAACAAATAGAAGGATTACTATGCAAATGAAAGGAAACTAATGCTAATAACAGAGAAACAAAGAAAAGCAAGGTAAGGGACCTAATACAAAGTTAAAAAAGAAAAGAAAAGTGTTGATACAAAACTGAATTTGTGAATGCAAAATAGGAAAACAAAGTTATAAACTAACTATAAAAATGACGAAAATCAAGAAACGAGGACACATTAACCTAAGAAAGAAAAAATAATAAAAAATAAAAAATCAGCGATCTAAAAAATGTAACTAAAATTCCTAAAACAGAAAATCTAATGCCAAATGATGTATCCTAAGCCCAAAGAAACAAACCCAAAAGCCCTAGATACTTATGAATCTAAGTGATTATAAAATGATTAAAGCGTGAATACAGTGAAAAGCAAGATTCATAAGATTGACCCCTTTGTTGATGATGTGTATGAAAAAAAATAATGAAGCATGGGAGCACATATTAAAAATAGGGTTCACACACAGCTGAGACCCCTTTATGATGAAGATATCTCGAAGGAAAATAAAATCAGTGAGTCCATTGAATATTCAAAACAGCTTATGATCCACTACTCATTATCCTACATGATTCCTAAAAAAGAAAAATGATCTCAGAGTCCGGATGGGAAAAGTGGATGCAAATGGAGAAAAACAGCATGCCTAAAAGACAGCAGAAATTATAACCATACCTTGGACCCCGGTATGAACTCTTTTCTCATGAGGCTCCTTTCATGGAATGATTTAACCTTTTCTTTGTACAATTTGGAGCTAGTGTAGGCATCCATCCTCAGTTCTTCCAGTTCAGTGAGTTGAAGCTTCCTTGGTAACTTGTGGAAGAGGGAGAGGAGCAGTCTCAAGAGAGAGAACTTGATGATCACAGAGTGCCTTGCACAAACCAGACTCCCGTTGAATTTGATCTCCCTTTCGCCTCATTCTCAGTGGACCCCCAATTATTTCTAAATTCTGTGGTGGAGTCTTTACCTTGCAGATATGTTTGTAAAGACTCCTCCCACTCATCAATGATGTCAACATGGAAACATTCCTCAAGAGAATTGAGGTTGAGTACGTGACATTATACACATTCAATTTAACTTTCATATTTCCAAAAGACACCTCCATGATGCGGACCTGCATTGAATGCATGCATTAGTCAGAGCAGCTGAATGGTCTTCCTGTAATGACAGGATGGCGGTGGTACTTTTGGTTGGTTCCATGTCCAACACCAAAAAGTCGTGAGGTAGAAAAACTTGTCTACTCCTACCAAAACATCTTCAATCAGCCCCATAGGTTTCCTTTCAGATCTGTCATTCTGTAACACCACTTGAGTGGGTTTCAATTCTCCCAAACCTAGCTTCTCATAGGCGAATAGGGAAGAGCAGTTGACACTAGCACCCAGATCTAGCAAGGCTTTCTCAATGGTGTGCTCCCCAATGATGCAGGGATTGTGGGGATTCGTGGTCTTGCATCTTAGGTGGTGTTGCAATTGATAGCACTTGGTTGATTTTCTCCACAAAGAAAGGCCTTCTTGGATAAATGTATCCTAGATTGCCTTTTGTGGGTGCACACCTCTTTGAGAAATTTTGCATAAGCAGGGACCTGTTTGATTGCATCAAGCAAAGGTAGATTAATTTTAACTTGCTTGAATGTCTCCATCATTTCCTCAATTTTTGTGTTTCCTTTGTCAAAAGGAGAAACTGACTTCATTGCATGGGGAAATGGGAGGTGAGGAACAAATTTCTCCTCCTCATCTTTTTCAACAATTTTGTTATTTTTCTGTTTTTCATTTTTTTTTTTTTTTGAATTTTCTGATGTAAATCAAAACAGACATTAAACACAGCAGAATTGCTGGTTCTCAAGAATTTAAAAATAGAAAATGAATACAAAGGAGAAGGGGATGCAAACTCAAGCAGATCTGCTCCAGCTTTGGTCCAGATGCTCCTTGTTGGACGGCTGCTCCAGATCTGCAAACATCCAAAAACTGTAGCAGTACCTTATTCAAGTATTGACAAAAATACAAAGAAAAACTCAGGTTACTGCCCAAATTTGACAAAAAGACAAAAGAGTGGCAGCAGCATTTATTCAAATAACTAGAAGGCAAAGAATAAAAACTCAGAAAAATAAAAAAATTTCATGCAAGAAAAAACAGGTTTTCTATACAAAACTGCTGTAGACATTTAATCAAGCACTTGGAATGCAAAGTGCAGGTTTTAAAACAAAAATTAAAATAAATGAAAATAAACATAGGTTTATCTATTTTAGAACAAACTTCCCCGGCAACGGCGCCAAAAACTTGTTGTCGCTCCAAGTGTGCCATAATTATGTGCATTATGAATCAAAAATTAAAGAATTAAAGAATGCTAGGTTATATGGATGTTAACTTATGAAAGGGATATCAGCACATTGGGGCTAACATTGGCCTGCAAGATCAGGGCCAATTGTAGCAAGTTTTAAAAGTAAGTATTTCAAGATCGTCCACAGAGAAGTTTGTCTAAACTGAGAGATAAACCTCCAGATCTGTGCTACCAGATCTGGCTCTATAATTATCTAAAAAGAATAATAGATAAAAGAGAGTGTTGGATTGTGTCACATTTAACTATAAGCAAATAAAGAAAAGAACTAACTACATGATCCAGATCCGAGTTGGGGAGGTGTTTAAAATAAGATAAATGCAGAAATAATAGCTTCATGTACTTTAGCCTCTGAATTTTAATGGAGAATCTGTATTCCAACAGAGCAGATTCAATCTTCATCTGGCTACCAGCACAGATGTAAGAGAAATAAATCCGAATTAAGGAATAGGTTTAGACTTATGGCTGTGATCACAGATCTGTCAGCTAGCTGTGGCCTATTCTTTAGTTCAGAACATGAACATCATCAGAATGCCGCTTGAATTAGGTTACCAACGCTTAATTCGACAGGATGATGAATTAAGGGAAGTTGGATGCGGATAAGTGAATCTAAAGAAGTCTAATGCACTAAGGTGATCATTCGTAACCCTCGACATGACTCCAATGGAGAAGACACAAATTACAACCTTTTAAAATCCAACGTTACAATTACAGAAAGCACGGCTTCTTAGAGAGCCCTCGGACTTATAGTCCGAGCTTCTCGAGAGCCTCAGATTCTGATCTTGAATCCGAACTTGGAAGTACAAATCACTCACAATGGCTCTCAAAGGTAAACTACAAGAAGGGATTACGGGGGTTCGGATAAACTATCCGACCGAATGAGGGAAACAGAGATGAAAACTCTAAAATGGATACCCAAATTGGGCAAATGGTTCGTCTATTTATAGTTTTCCCTAAGTCCTTTCGGATGTGTATCAACCAATCGTAATTGGATAGAGATCTGTATCAACCAATAGGAGTCGAGCACCGGGATCCGGATACATTCGCCAATCAATCGCTTGATCGGTTCACCAATCAGGAAACAGAGGCATCAATTCTGTTATGCATTTTGAAATTCTGTTTGAGCTTCTAGAAGTTCCCGCCAAGTAATTTCATCTTTGGGTGTTCACATGGGGTGGAATATGCCTTTGGTTCGTTCTCAGAATCTTCCGGAATGTCCTTGGGTTTTAAAACGCATTGGGGCGCGTGCAAAGTTTCCTGAAATACCCTTCGGACGAGCTGCAAATCCCCAGAATGCCATTTCGCATAGTTTAAGGGCTTTTTCGCAAAGTAGTTTGGCTCCAGAAGCTCTCTTCGCAAAGCATTTTGGCTTCAGGAGATCTTTTCGCAAAGCATTTTGGCTTCAGGAGATCTTTTCGCAAAGCATTTCTCTTCTTTTCGCAAAGGTCATTCTTCTATTCGATGAGTGTTTTCTTCTTTTCGCAAAGGTCATTCTTCTATTCGAGGAGTGTTTTCTTCTTTTCGCAAAGGTCAAGGTTCTTTGCGAATAGTAGAAGTTCTTTGCGAATTGAGCTTTAGCTTCCATTCTT
This sequence comes from Chloranthus sessilifolius, assembly GCA_021018995.1. Lineage (NCBI taxonomy): Eukaryota > Viridiplantae > Streptophyta > Magnoliopsida > Chloranthales > Chloranthaceae > Chloranthus > Chloranthus sessilifolius. The sequence continues at coordinate 119,022,204 of CM037584.1, read as the reverse complement.
CTTCTTCAGGTCTTTTCTTGCTCGTTTAGGACCTTTTTAGCCATTGATGAGGCTATTTCTTCACTCCCTCTTTGAGCTTGACATGCGTTGTCAGCTTTTTGATCATTTTAGGATGGTTTTCGGATTTGGACCTGTCTTTTTGGTTAGCTGCAATATGAACACTAAAGCACTTATTTAGTCCTCTCAAGGGTCTTTCAAGGCTCATGTTTAGGGGTGAAAAATGGTATTTTTCACTACTTAACAGAGTCCCACGGGCATTCCCATCCTTTAAGGTCAAGGTAGAGGCGGATGCTATACGAGTTAAACTTTGCTTGTGAGGCATCATCTTCTTCCCATATTGAGTATAAATGTTCTTTATCTCCTTGCAAGGTAGCTATGTGGAAGTCCTCATCATCAGTGGATTCCCAATCTTTTACTTGTGGGTTGGGCTCGGGAGGTTCTTCCTTTCCCTTTCCTATAGGCTCTTTGAGGTCAAACAAGGGTTTGACTCCTTCAAGGGGTTCATCAATGTCGTCATTTAGGTTCGTCAAATCATTGAATGCTTTAGCCATTTATTCGATTCCTGCTTCTTGGAATTTAGTGAAGGATACCTCTTTCTACTTAGGTACATTGGCCTTCTCAGTGGTCCCGTAGACGAAGTGATCATATAGAGACCATTTTGGTGAGGTAGGGAACAAGTTGGCTTGTGAGCCGTCCAATTGGTAACCTAGCCCTATGTGCTTGCGTATTTTCATTGGGACGACAGGTCCTACACAACCTTGCTTATTCTTTCTGAGTCTGGTGTGAGGAATGTATCCAAGTTGGTACATAAGATCTCATCCCTTTGTTGCGGTGGGGTTGATGTCATAAAGCTTGGCAAGGTCTGGACCAACCTCTCTCCTCATCAATTCTGGTCGACACGTCAGGGGAGAACTACGATGGGTAGGGGGGCGGACTTCCACTACGGTTGTCTCATCCAGGATTCCAGTCCTTTGAATGTGACTTGTATTCAACAAATAATCATGAGTCGTTGGTATGCTTGCCGCATAATCAGTGTCTATCTCTTGGAGGGGTGCATTAGCATATATATGAACGATGGAGTCCTCATATGGGAACTTGACGCATTGATGATATGTAGACGCGACTACCTTCATTAATTCCAGCCACTTTCTTCCTAAGATGAGATTGTAGGTGCTAGCAGAATCAGAAACATGGAAGGTGACGTCCTTTGTCACAGGTCTGAGGCGAACCTGGAGTGTAATAGTCCCTTTAACAAAACGACGTGAGCCGTCATAAGCTATGAGTGACAGGGCCGAGGGCCTGACGTCTTGTTCCATGTATTCGAGCATCTTTAATGTCGTAAGCAGGCAAATATTGAGTCTTGCCCCGATTGCCACTAATACATGAGGTACAAAGAATCCTCTAATCATGACTGTAAGATATATAGGAGCGGCACTCCCACGGAATGACTCCTTAGGCATGTCCACCTCAGTGAATGTGAGTGCTGAGGTTGCACCATGACCAAGGTGATTTGATGAAGCTCATCTAGGGTCATGTCCTTGTCTACCTGTGTGTCCTCAAGTGTCCTTACCAACAATCAGTGATGATCAGGGGATTTCTTGATGAGCTCTAATATAGATATCTAAGTTGGAATCTTTTGAAGGTGCCATAGCAAGTCATATTCTTGCCCTGGCTCGAGTGCAATCTCTTTGTATGGCCGATGAGCCTTAGGTGCGGGTGGTTGAAGTGGTTGAGGTGCGGGAATTGGCGGAGGAATGATGTGAGGTGGGGGCGGAAAGTGAACCTCTCTTTCTCTTGCGTTCCCATCTAGTTGTGGTGCATTTGTGAAATCCTTATTTCGAGGGAAAGGAGGAGGTGGGTAATTGGTTATGGATTTGAGAATTGGGCAAGTCGGTTGTTGACTGAACCTAATGTGGCTCGACGTCGATGTATTTATAAAGTGAGTAAAATTAGAGGTTGGAGTGTGGACTTGCATGACACTGTTCCAGGGTGGGAGGTACTGCGTGTAATCCTCTTCTTTTAAGAAAGCTGAGACTAGGGTCTCATGCGGGTCGGAGAGTTTTTCTCGCTCGCCTTCCTTATGTTTAGTGAGCACTCAGTCTTTGTTTCATTTTCTAGGTTGGGGGTCTTCCAAGTGACACTTTCTATCCACGCGACGACTTGGGTTGTGGTTTGAAGAACGTGATCTCCAAACTCGGGTTCAGAATCAGACGAGGGAGGGAGGTGGTGAGGGTGTCGATTCAGGATTTGGAGGGGTCGAAGGTTCTAGTGGGAGGCGATGGAGAAATGGTTTTCTGGCCCTAAAGGAGTGGACTCGTATTTGGGTGAATTTTGGAAAGGGTGGCGGGTTTGGCGGAGCGATGTGAGTGATCAAGGTCGAGGGATGTGGGGGTGAAAAGACTCTCCCAGGGGTAGTGGAAATTTCGGACGGTTGGATGTGAGTGATTAAAGTAGAGGGTTGGAATGAGGGTTGACTGGAGAGATCTATGGTGGTGACATGAGCCAGTGCCCCCTGGTTGTGATTAGGCATGGGGTTATTTATGATCCCCAAGTTTTGTTAGGGTTGGTTGTCGCTAGGGTTAGGATTCCTCAATGCTTCCCAATCAATTTGGTTCCGATCACTCATGTCATAGATCACGTCTCGGAGGACCCAACAGTCCTCTAAGCTATGTCCAACATATCGATAGAATGCATAGTATTTACTGTAGTCTAAATTTGTAGGCCATGGGCAAGGTTTTTTTGGCAAGAATCGGAGGAGGTTTGAGTGTTAAGAAATTGCAAGGTATTGGAGATCGTATCCGTCACAGGGGGATAATGTTCTCACCTCGGTTGGTAAGGGCCTTTAGTTGGATTGAAGTTTTGAGGTGGGGGGACACTATTATAATTCTACGCGTGGGTCGGTCGGTTCTGTGTTGCGTTTTGGTTCTGATAGGTGTTGGGGTATTGATTTCTATTTTGGTATTGGCCTTGACCCTAGTTTTGGCCTTGGTTCTAGCTTGCGTATCTGGATTGATTAGCGCCCTGATTCTTATTGGTATACCGTTGTTGGTTTTGATTTTGTCCAAAGTTACACAGTTGGAAGCTATCATTATTGGAATTTTATCCTTGGTTGACAACGATGTTGACCTTTTTAGTCCCTAAGGCTTTCTTATTATTTTTCGACTTGGATTCGCTATAGGAACCTATTTTAGACGTAACGATAGATAGGGCAAGGTCTCCACCTTTAATGTGTCGTGCTAGTCAGGATGCCTAGGAATGAAGTGCAGTAAAGTTGGGATAATCACTTATGATGAGCGCGCTCTTTAACGGTTCCCTAGTATTGTCAATGATAATGTTGACTGAGTCATTTTCTTTCATTGAAGTGTCGGTCCTTGTGGCAAGTTTTCTCCATCGAGGGACAAAGTCAACAAACTCTTCCTCAGGTCCTTGCTTGGCGGCCATCGGGTTGCTGAGGCTGACTGCCTCTTGGATCAAGTGTTTGTATAGGTCTAAGAATTGATCGACTAAATCGTCAAAGGTTTCAATCTTATAGAGCGGGAGTCCTGCGAACCAGTCTAAAGCTTCCCCTTCTAATGAATGTTGAAAGTAGTGAATGAGAAGTCCTTGGTTGTCGCGTATGGGCCGACAGTCATTGCAAAAGAGTGCCAAGTGATGGTTCAGATTTCCCGTGCCATTATATTTGGTAAATTTTGGCGATTTGAATCCTATAGGCAGGTTAAATTAAACATCCCTGTAAAATTTATTGAACCCGAATGAATGACCAGGGCGCTCCCTCTTAGCCATATACTCGTCAAGCATTTTAGGGAGACTTTCGATCTTAATGTTATTGTCCTTTGGCGTGAGCCGCAAGCTAGCCCTATCCAATGCGTCGTCGTTAAAGAATGTGTGACCATGCCGCCTCAATAATGCGGCGCGAGCTGACACCATACTCGGGGTAGGCGGTGGTCTTTCTTGTCGCTCTTGTTCTTCCAAATTGTGTTGTCCCCTAATGGTTTCGTATGCAGCAGCCAATCCTCAAAGCAACTCTTTGGAGTCATCGCCTCCTCTTTGTATTCTTTGGATGCTAAGTTCTACGATTTGTTGAGTGGTGAGGTTTTGTCCAGAGCTATTATTTCTATCATTATAGCTATTACCGGCGTGTAGTGTAGAGAAGGGGTTCTCTTGTTCACCAGCCATGTTAACTTCGGGTTTCCGTGGGCTAAAGGTATAGGCGGTTCTTCCTCGTATGTGAGGTTGTCATGAAATCTCCACAGCGGAGGGTCTTCTAAACTTACTCTATGTATGCCAGACATCTCAAGTCTTTGATGAAGACTCATATATCTAAAAGGGAATCTAAACGACACGACGGGAAAGGAAATAAAATAAAACTATCTACGAAAAGGTTTGCGAAACCATCCCATCATGATTGCCAATCTGTTGGTGCGTGCTTTTTCTGAGTTCCTCTCGGTCCCCGTTGAATCAGTGGCTCCAATTCTATCCAGGTGGACTCTAGCAATGCGGTGTTTGGAAGGAAAAAAATAAATAAAAAGGGGGGTTTTTCTAGGAAGGTTCCTAGTTTGATTACGATCGCCAGCTACAGATATTTAACGACGCTGTAACACGTCAGTGATCACGCTGTGAAGTGGGTGTAGGTTACTTCTATACTGAATCGTCCGCTTGCGAATGTCAGCAGCAGTACTTCTCTTTAGTTTAGTTAGTTTAATTATCCTCTCATTTCCCTTTGTAATTAGAATTCCGGTCAGTTTAGATTTCCCCATTCTATTATTATTATGTTCTGGTTGTGTGGGCTTATTAAGGTGAGTTATATTAGTGTTCTAACGCTGTCAAGAGTCCGATGAGCATCAAGGTTCTGGTATTACCAAAAGTCCAATCAGTTTCAGTCTCCTATTGGTACTAGGAGTGCATATGTATCAGTTCTAATAATATTCTAATTAAAATTAAGCATGCTAATTATACTGGGATTCTAATTAAAGCAATTATAGTAATTCTACTATAATTCTAATTAAAGCACTCGTAATAATTCTACTATAATTCTAATTGAAATAAAAAGACTGATTTTCTCTATGGGCCTAATTAAAGCAATAAATTATTTTTTCTATTATAATATCAACAGAAACAAAAAGGACTGATTTATTTGCGATTCTAATTATTGACGGATTTATGATGGACAAAATATAACTAATCATGAATAAACTAAATTTCTTAGAATTCAGATTTGGAATAATCAATTAACTAAACTAATAGAAAGGAAATTTTGATTTAACACTCTAATAATTATATCAAGGCCTAATTAATATGAATAATCAATTATGTCTAGATATAAACTAGTTAAAGCAATTTATTAATTCTAAAAAAAAAACTCTAAAAAAAGGGGGTTTGGGCCCGTTATGCTAAGGAGGATTGGCCTCGTTCCCGAGTACCCTCCGTAAGCTCCCTTGGACAAATCAGGTAGCTGAGATTAAAGAGAAGAAAAATTGAATTTTGGATGGTAGAGTAATATTTTTGAGCTTTTCAGAATTGATTTCAGAATAGCAATTGTGAATTGGATTGTAAACTAAAATTAGTATTTTTTTGGATTTTTGGAGGTATTGAAGTAAGAAACTAAAATTAAGACTGAATTCGAGTCTGGAATTGAGAAATCAGGCCATATGATTAAGGATTGGTTCTGAATCAAAGGATTAGAACTAGAAAATAATGATAGGATTGTAAATCATGATTTTAGAATTGAATTAACGTCTAAGATCGGTATATCGGACCAATGGATTAATGACTAGTTCTAGAAACAGATAACTAGAACCAAATATAAAGAATTTCGGTCTAAAAAGGGGTGCTACGGTCTAAGACTAAAAATAAAATTAAAAATTAATAGATCTAGAGATTATAAGCTACGGTCGAAAACTAAAATATTAAATCCTTACCTAAGGGGGTCGGGGCTGCAGAGAGAAATTTCGAAAATAAGAAGCTTGAATCTCGAAATCATGATTGGGTTGCTCTATGGGTTCGTCCTCGAAATTCTCTAGCTTCAAAATTTACCGTTTCCTCTCTCAAAATTTGCAGCCTCCTTCTCTCTTCGAGAGAAAAAAACTTTTATAGGTTTTCCTTCAATTATGCGCCTGTTTACAAGCGTTTAATTGAATTGCGCGCCTGGATTCCAGCGCTTAATTGCTTTGAGTCGGTCATCGACTCAGTAAGCGATCGGCTGACTTGCTCAGCGAGTCTCCTAGACCTAACAAATTAGGATTAATTGTGCGCATGTTATCACGCGCTCAATCTGATTAAGTGTTCAACCTAAAACATTTAATCAAGGAAATGTAGGGGTCAAGGGTAGTAAGACTAGGTCGGGCGTAGGCCAATTGCGCGCTGATGGTGAAGCGCTCAATCCCATCACGCGTCCTGTTTCAGGTACGTAATCGAGTCTCAAATAGGTCTGGGAAAGAAAGTTTGGTCTGAAAGGTGGACTAATCATGCGCTTGTGGTTCTGCGCATGATCGAATTGCGGCTGGGTTTGTAGCGCATAATTCGGGGTTGTCCAGGTATGGTCTCTAGAATGAAATGCAAGACTATTGTTTCAGTTTGCATTCCGGCTATATACTGTTGCTTAGTATATAGTTTACCCATTTTGGGATCTGAGCCACAGAGCTATTGTTTCAGCCTGTGTTCAGCCATGTACTATTGTTTCAGTGCATGGTTCCCATATCGGGATTAAAAAGAAGGTCAAAGGTTGACTGAATAAAAAAAATATTTTGAGAAGGCAAAATGGGGGCGTCTACACACATGGCTGTGGTTAATCTCACCATTGGTGGTACGTATTTGTGAAATGTATTTGTATCTTCTTGCAGGGTGTGAATCACCGTTGTGTGTGATTTTCTATGTGTAGAATTAAGTTAAATGTCTTGTTTGTTTAACCATATGTGGTACATTTCGAGGTAACCTTTGTGGTGTCTTACTCTCCGTTTGTTAGACCAATTTTCAAGGATGAAAATTCCCAAGGTGGGGTGAATGTAACGCCCTGAAAAATTCGTAAGTGTCGTGTGTGTGTTTGACTTCGTGTGCATGTCTGCACGACACATGAGGTAGGTGAGACCTAGAGAAGATGTTAAGTGTGAGAGTTATAAGTGAAATACCCAAGTTAGTTAACACTTGTGTTGTATGTATGTGCTTCGCAAAGAAGCAAAGTCCTTAGTTAGAAAAAGGGGTATAAAAACCCACGCTAGAAATCATTTGCAATTACTTCTCTTGCATTTATTTCTTGAGAATTTTAGAGAGAGAAAGGAGGAGGTGAGGATTTGGTAGTAACTCCCAAATTTAATGGGCTGAATTGAATGTGTGAAGAGTGGAGTGTACGTAAGAGCTAAGCGTGCCAGCGGATTTTGTTTCGAAACCCTCGCCAGCAAATTACCTTGAGCGAGATCAAGATAAGGTAAGCTATGGATGATTGTGTTAATTTTGTAAGATTTTGTTTAAATTTAGAAAGCTAAGATGAGATTTGAGAGAGATTTTGGTTTGGGATGATAAACCCAAGTGACTGATGAAATCTGTCAAATTCGATCGATCGAAATTGGATTCGATCAATCGATTTTGACATGATAGTATGAAATACGATATGCCTTGAAAACCGATCGATTGAAAAATAATTCGATCGATCAAATTGCGTATCCGTCGATCGAGTTGAACACTCGGTAGATCGAAAGTGGAAAACAGTGAGTGTGTTAAGTGACTTATGGAAGAATCGACCGATCGAAAAATAATTTGATTGATCAATCTGGGAAATCGATCGATCAAGTTTTAAATCGTTCGATCAAGTTGAGGTACCAGGAATTTGATTCTCTAAAGGAATCGATCGATTGAAATTCATTTTGATTGATCGAATTTGAAAATCGATCAATCGAAATGGGATTCGATCGATCGAATTGGACAGATTCAGGATTTTATTGTGTTTTGTTTGGGGACTTTGGGGAGATCTTATATCTTTCTGTTTTATGTCATTTCTAACGTAGGAATTATAATATGTTATGTCTTAGGTTTGAGCTAGAAGATGTGTGAGAAAAGCTAAAGGATTAAGGACTTCGCTAGTGACTTCGTGTTTGAGGTAGGGAAATCTTTATACCATGTGCATTTGATACGCCTAGCATGTGAATTATAATATGATGTGGTTGGTCATCAATAAACAGTGAGTTTTGCATAAGCTGTCAAAAAATGTGAATGTGTAACCATGTGTGTGTACTTTGGAAATTGTGTTTGTGATGTGAGAATCTTTCAAGATTCACTCCGATAAATATGTGTGAAAGAATGTGTTTTCAACTTTCTGATTTTAGTATAATTGTCACATCACACAGCGATAAGCTATATGTATGCACTATGATTTAAAGTTACATCTAAATACTTGACCGACGCGGCAGTATAACCGTGACCGACACGGTGGGATATCCGTGACCGGTACGGCGAGATATCTGTACAAATTGTGCTCCGGTACGGCGGGATATCTGTTCTTTGGTTGCCATTTTGCGGTAACATTTCATCCGGCAAGTCTCCTCCATCGAGGGGGCTTGTGTAATTGTGTGAATAGTTCAATTGAATGATGACGGCGGGTATTCCATCGGGGGCTCAATGCTATATACGCTCGGGGAAATATTTAAGTGATCTGTTTTTCTTTTGTTATAAGAATGAGTTTTCGCAATCACGTGTTTAGACTTTGGAATAATTGTGTTTGATCTTAGTCTTTTCTTACGTCTTTAACTTGTGAACTTTAGTATGAGAAAAGAATCATGTTTTGTTTATGTCATAAGATATATGTGTGATGTTAAGAATCTGCATGCTATCAGTATTTCCCTACAGAGCTTATGTTGTTAGCTCATCCCTCCACTATACGTCATAGGTACATGAGCTGAGGTTGACTTAGAGGATCCTAGTTTCTCTCCTGGAGAGGACCTTGAGCCTCATCCAGAGAACTAATTTATTTGTGCAAAGCACGGGTAGGTCCGGCTTTGGTTTGATGGGCTAATGTAGGTTTTGTGATGTAAAGAATATAAATATATTGGGTCTCATGTGTATTATTCTTTTGTGAACCATTTTTTGATGGTGGTCGGTCATCACCAGTGGTTCTTTTCAGTTCTTTTGCCATGAATTTTTACATGGGATTAGAACCGTTATTTTATTCTTTTGAGATATAGAATTGGAGATTTCATTTTGCATATGATGTCTATATTATGTTTAACTAGAGTTTTCGCTTTGTTTCCGCTTTGCGTGTGGATGTGCCAAGTGTTCCTTTTGGGGATCGGCCTTAGCGTCGATCCGATGGTCTTGGTTTTACGGTTAAGAAATCTGGGCTGTCACAAAGGTGCTTTAGACGTGAGGTAGTACAGAGTCCACTTTAATCAACTCGCTCGTTACGCGACCTGACTGGTCTAAGATGAGGAATGGAAGGTGAGAAGGTTCGAGAGGGGATTGAAGCCCAGTATCAGTCACTTCGTGTCTCCTTACCAGCTGGAAACCTATGTGACAGGACTTGAGAAGGCCCTTCTGATTGAGGCTAAGAATGTAGAATTCTTCGCGAGCCGTGATCTAAAGAATTAGAGTAACTGAAAGATTCCGACTGGAAAAATCCAACCTGGCCTTCAGGCTAGGAAGGGAGAGAAACCCAAAGATAAGAGACAGAATATTAAGGAAGTAACCCCTGTTGAGAAGCTGAAACCCACGACAAAACCTTGCCAGCAATGTGGAAAGGTCGTGTGCAACCGTGGGCTCTTGCGAATCCATTGCGACGATGCGCACTCTTCACTACAAATTTAGAGTCGCCACCCGGATCTTTTGGTGTCCCGGGAAACCTCAAATCAATATTTAATGCACCAAAGGGGGAAAATGACTCTCTTAATCTTTTCTCTCTTTTGGAAAATTTTCAAGCCATTTGTAAGGGGGGTTGCCTCTCTATTTATAGAAAAAGAGAGGGTTAAGGGGTACTTAAATGCTAATGGGATTAGCAATTAGGTAATCCTAATATTTAAGGATTCCTAGGGTTTTAGGAGCTTAGATATATGGGAAAAGGGTTCAATGGTAGATGATAGGGTGGGGGTTCAAATGACTAGAGGTCAACAAGTCAAACCCCAAAAGTCAATTTCGAGCAAAAATCAAGATTTACTGTATCTAAGCCTGGCATGTGTATTACACACGCCAGGCATATGTATAGTGCCTCAGAAGTCTAGAGCCCACTGGGGGGCCCATCTATGCTTAGCGCGTGTATTATACATGGTAAGCCACTTCGGGGAATAAATAGCCTGGTTTGTATACTATACACGCTAAGCAACATTCTTTCATAAATGGCTTAGCATGTGTATTATACACGCTAAGCATTCCCACCTCCTCGAGAGGTTCTCGAGAGGTTCAGCCAGATGCAATTTTTGAGCCTGAAACATTGGATTTTCCTAATGTGCAATCGTGGGATTTTTTGACGATCCCGTTGCGACGATGTGCACTCACTAAAAGATATAGAGTCGCCACGCAGAGCTTTTGGTGTCCCAGGAAACCTAAATCAATTTTATAAGCACCGAAGTGCCAAAAATATGACTCTGATTCACCGGTCTATGCCAAAGGCTCTTGGGTAGGGGCTTCAGTTATCGATCGAGAAGGTGTTAGGCACCCGATCAACCCGCTCTAAAGCGGTCTCTACTTATGGCCAAAGATAAAATAAAAAATGAAAAAAAAAAGAGCACTTCCTCTTGCCCGAAGGCACTATGATCCTATTTGTGCCCCTCCGTTCCTACCAAGATTTCAGCGACGTAACGACACAAATTAAAAGATAGAGCAAAAGCTAAGAAGGTAGAGGAATAGAGGGGAGAGCCGAAGCTCTCGGTCCCTTGTAGCACGTGTGTGGACCTTCGCGTAGGTGCACTTGGCGAGCTTCCGATAACTTGGATGATGGAATAGGGGGGTTCTAACCTCTAAAGCTTGCAAGATAAGGGGTAGGAGAGGAGGGCTAGGGGGTAGCTCTCACCTAAACTAAGAGACCTATGGTGGGTTATAAGGCTCAAATAAAGTTTTGGAATTATGGAATTTGTATGAAGAAAAGGTGCACCAAAGGGGAAGAACGCTCTCTCTCTTAATCTTTTCTCTCTTAGGAATTTTTTCAAGCCTTTGTAAAGGGAAGGGTGCCTCTCTATTTATAGGAAAAGAGAGGGTTAGGGGGGGGGTGCTTAGAGGCTAATTAGGGTTAGTGATTAGGTAATCCTAGCATCTAAGGTTTCCTAGGGTTTCAAAGGTTTAGAAAAGTGGGCAATGGTCATCAATGGTAGATGATAAGTTGATGCTTCAAATGACTAAAAGGTTGAAAATAGGGTAAGCATGGGTGCCACAGTCCTAATGAAACTCATCACACACTTTGAGATGGTCAACAAGTTAAACCCTAAAAGTGAAATTTGAGCCAAAAACCCACAGTTACTGTAGCTAAGCGTGGCGCATGTATTAGATGCGATAGGCAAAAATACAGTCCTGGAAGTTCAATGCCCGCGGGGGGACATACGTTCTCGCGTGGTTCAATGTAGGCCTCGCGAGGTTCTAATGTTGCCCATTTTGAGCCCCAAACTTTGGATCGCCGTAACTTTTGATCCGTAACTCGGATCGGGGCAATTCTTGGCTTGTTGAAAAGCTAGAAACCTCTACCTTTCAATGGTATATGAATCAATCTTAGTAGAGGTCCCTGTCAGCCCTATTACTCCTCTCTCTAAACATTACCCGAAAGGGTTAACTATGGGTTCAGAGGGGTTTCTAAAGGTTGGGATTGGTTCCTAAAGGTTTGGGGAGGGTTTTAAAGGCTTCGAGGTGATTCCTAAGGGTTTGAATAATGCTATTGGAAGCTCGAAGGTGTGCCTCTCTCGAAGTATATCTCGATCGGGCCTTGGGCCCAATTTGGGTGTCTACAGATGCCCCTCTTTGGTATCCGATCACTAATGAGCGAGTGCCAAAGATAAGAAACATCCGAAGAGGCCCAAGGCATCACTGACGAGTCTACTATATTTAGAACAAACCTGAAACATCAGATGGTAACATGGTGAGTAAACAAAAGCCCTGTATGTCAGAAAAAACGTCCGTTTCTCAAGGTTGTCGGTCCCCAAGCACTTAGCGACATTACTGGGCATAACCGAGATGGAGTGAGTTGCGAAAGCCCAATATGCTGGGAAAAATTGTCCGCTTCTTGAGATAATTGAAGGTGTTTGATGTTCAAGTTTCATTCTGAATCCAACAACTCCGTAAGTGAGAGGGTGATCTACCCATACTTAAAGATAGGTGCGAAGCAAATACGCGAAGGTCCACAGTTTATGTCCAATCATGTAAGTCATTGATTGCCCCATCTGACCGGCCACGGGTGCCCTTGTGTGAAGCAAGGTTTGAGGTCTTTGGGCAAACCCATCGATCTCAAAATTGATATAGCACGACTACCCGAGCGGAGCGAATAGATGTCGTAACTCTTTTTGGGAGTACATGCCATTTTTTTTTTAATTATTTTATGTAGAATTTTTTGTTATTTTATGCAGAGATTTTTTTAATTTTATGTGGATTTTTTATATGGGATTTTTTTGTGATTTTATGTGGATTTTTACATGAGATTTTTTTTGGGATTTCATGTGGATTTTTACATGGGATTTTTTATGATTTTATGTGGATTTTTACATGGGATTTTTTGTGATTTTATGTGCAATTTTTTGTGATTTTTGTTGTTCGAGATTTTGAGCTCACCGATCCGGGACCGTTTATTTTAGCACAGCCGCCCGAGCTGATCAAATGGAGATCGACGTGCTGTTTGGGTGGCATGTGCACCTCCGATAAGTCTAAGGAAGACCAGGCTCGGTGTGTGCAACACACTAGCCAAGCCAAAAGAGCGGGGCAGGGGTAGCCTGGCCAAAAAATATCTCAGCGCATCTATTAGTTGCGTTAGGCAAAAAGGTGGGCCAAAATGGCTTGACGCGTGTATTAGTTGCGCCAAGCAAACCTGGGGGGGTTTTAAACACCTGAGCCCGAGCAAAAGCGGACTTTTTTCCTTCTTTTTTTGAAATTTTCTCTCCCTCCCTCTCTAAACCGAAACAAGACTTCTTCCTAGGGTTCCCTCAGTTGACCCTAAGCGTGCTTTATTGCTGGTGTTTGCTCGTGCCGATTAAACACCCACTCTATGCTGGATTAAGGACCTAATTTCTTTTGAAAGTAATCACTTTCAACCCATTTTTATTTGATTTTTCTTGAAATCCTTTTCAATGTGGTTATGGTTCTTGTTTTTCTAGATGATAAGTGAATGATATTTCTTGCAAGAGTGATTATCCATGATTGGTTTGATCTCATTCCGTGCAAATGATGCCCTATTTTTCTTCTCTTTTTTTTTTTCTTGAGTTATTATATGTTTTTTTCTTCTTTTGATTAGGGTATTCCTTCTCTTTTTTCTTCTCTATTTTTGATTTTTGGATTGCATAAATGCTCACACATGTATTTTTTTTAATTTGATTTTGGCTTTTTGATGATGATTGTTTTTTGGATTTTTGGTTGCATAAATGCACATATATATATATATAATTATATTTTTTTTATTGCACGTATATGTATTTTTATTCATTTTGTTTTTTTTAGATTTTTTTGATTGCATAAATGCTCATATATTTAATATTTTTGATTGGATTTGCTTTTATTTGGATTTTTTTGATGGCACAAATGCATATGTATGTATTGTTATTCTTTTTTTTGGATTTGCTTTTTTGGATTTTTTGATGGCACAAATGCATATGTATGTATTATTATTATTTTTTGATTTGCTTTTTTGGATTTTTTGATGGCACAAATGCATATGTATGTATTATTATTATTTTTTGGATATGCTTTTTTGGATTTTTTGATGGCACAAATGCATATGTGTGGATTATTATTGCTGTTTTTTTTTTTTTTTTATGGCACAAATGCACCCACATGTGTATATTTTCTGTTTTCTTTTTGGATTTTTTTTGGTTACATAAATGCGCCCATATGCATATTTTTTGTTTTCTCTCTGGATTTTTTGTTACATAAATGCATACATATGTGTATTTGTTTTGTTTTCTCTTTGGATTTTGAAAATGTGGGTAATTTGATGATGGCTTTTTTGAAACTGATGATGACGATTTTAGGAAAGAAAAGGGGCCTACTTACCTCCCTATTAGCCTGTCTAGCAAATGATTTTTTGCTACTGATATCTCTTGATTCTATCGCTTGTTGCTGTCTCAGAATGTTGAGCGAGGAGGAGCTTGTGCAGGAGGAGGGGCAAGATCAAGAAGAGGGACCAGACATGATCTATGGTTCCCGGGGGGAGCAATTTTTTGTGGTGCAATGCTCTTCCCGTACTTGGTTTGAAATGCAAGGCGAGGCAGCCCGTACTGGCCTCCTTCATCTTCAATACACTCACATCTCCAATTTTGGGATTGCTGGGAAGGTAAAAAGCTTTGTGATTGTTCTTTGTGCAAACCTGTAATATTTTCAGGATCTAACATCGCTTTATTTGGATGCAGGACTTGCCTCCCATTACCTTTCGAGGAGGCCCTCCGATTGTGAGATTCCTTCTTGCACAGGCCGGTTTTGGGGACTTCCTCTCATGCCCTGCTATGCAGGCGAACTTGGCCTACCTGAAGGCCCTGATTGAGCGCTTATGTCCCGAAACTATGACGTTCCATATGGCCACGACGGAGATGACTCTTACCCCTGTCGATTGGGCGATGATTACGGGAATTCAAATAGGAGTGCTATCGGTGGCTAACCTTCACGTCCCTAGTTGGGATGAGATACTTCAATTGATCGGAGACTACCCTACCTCTAAGAATCTACATGGCATCGAGGTTAAAATGTCCTGGCTGTCCAATCTGTTTGCGGTGAATGAATTGATCGACCTAGGGCAGCTAGATGTAAATATTTTTATTGAGCCTGAGCGTGCCCTGTAGTTGGCCCATATTTCGCTCCTTTTCCTACTGGGTAAGATCCTCTTTTCGAAAGCCAGTGGTGGGCTAGTCTCATTGTCCTTGCTTAGCATTATGGGGAATTAGGATGAGGTGCACAGGTATGACTGGGGTGGGGCTGGATATGTCGTTTTGATGTCTAGCCTTGTCTGAGCCTCATTGGGGCACTCGGTTTCTGTTGTTGGCTTCTGGCCGACAATTGATGTAACCACTGATCCCTTTGCTTTCCTTGGTTTATCGGTTAGTCATCCATCCTGTTTCTTACATAACCTTTCTGTTTACTGTTCTTTTCAGATTTGGGGCTGTCTACACTTCCAGCCTGGCCGCCCCCTCCTTTACTCTGATGTACCCACCTATCCGCCCATGAGCAATTGGAACACGCATCGCCGCAAGATGTTAGCATGAAGCACTTGGAGATGGGCCTGAGGACCCAGTTTAACTTGCTAATCCCGACGCAGGTATGGCTATCTGTCTCTCTTCCCCTTTTGTTACATTGCATGTTTGGCTGATGAGACACCTTTCTTCTTGAGCAGGTCATTCATGATCTTTATGCAGGTTCCCCTTTTTGGGATCGAGCAGCCACGGGTCTATCCCGCCTCTTTGTTGATCATCGCGTCATCTTCTTTTACGGGGATTGGGCCAGGGCTTGCTACCGGGGAGAGCGAGTGGTCCATCAGTACTGAGACCACTTCGCCGTACTGTAAGCTCCTCCTGCGGATGTTATGATACCTATGGGTATAATCGAGGAGCTCACCACCAGATTTCTTCATCATGGGGTGCCCGTTAATGATCTTCTCGTGCCTGGGAGTTATGAGTTGTGGTATGAGTCCTTGCCCTACCGGTCCATCTTGCAGAGGCCTGAGAAAGAACATAAAAACTACTACAACCACCATGGTCTGCAGGCCTCCGAGCTCCCTGGATCTCACTACAGATCTAGCATTGCTTTCCATGTGTCTATAAAACCAAGGAAAATCATATGGTAAACAATAGACCTATTAAAAACTGAATGGGCTAGTCCAAAATACATGGATCTTATAGACATCTAAAGAAACCATAAGATCTATAGATTTGATTAAGCATTAAAATAACAGTTCATTGATAACAACAAAACTTATAATGAACTGTCTTTTGACTACAGCCCATACACAACTGCTCATCCAAAATCCCAATGTATACAAAAATCTATTACAAGACTGAAACAAAACTAGACCTAGCTGCTTACAGGGGGATTAGCCAGCAAGTGCTGAGCTAAGAGAGAAGAGAGAGGAAAAAGAGGTGATCAAACCCTAACCCTAGCCTGCTAGAGCTCTCAGCCGGCAGAGGATGAAGGAAAGATGATAATAATAAGCTCTAAGTATAGCTTATATACTCTGTCAAAATAGCCTTGGCTCTAAAGAGATTAACCCTAATTTTTCCAGTAGACGTGGCACTGTTACAACCTTGAATGCCTCGAGATGTGCACTTTGAAATCCGCACCTCGGGAAGTGTGCCTAGCCTTGGAAAATTTCCAAAAGGTCCCTGAGTTAAACTGAGAACTGGAGAGCCCACGCTTCGCAGGGCTGGCAGCTGTTTTAGTTTACTTGCACAGTTGCTTTGCCTTCACGGAGATGCCTTTAGCTGATGGGAAGGGCTCATTCACGCAGTAAACCTTTCATGAATTACGCAGTTGCTTCACGTCGCAGTGCTATCGTAGCGATAATCTGGAGAGCCAAGGTGCTTTGCGCAGTAAAGCTTCAGGAGCTCGCTCGCTAAGTACTCGCGCAGGTGGGCTCCTGCGCTCGCGTAGTAACTTGTAAGGCTCCAGAGTACGTGAGATCTGTGCAAGGAGAATTTTGGGTGTCTCTCTCTTCCAGGGCCATGTGAGAACTTCGTGAGGTGACTTTTTGTTCTCTATGCATATGGGCTCGCTAGGTTCCTCGCACGGCTACTTTGAGGCTTGATCTCCACGACCACGAATTCTGAAGGTTTCACACCACGAGATCTTCATGATGTCTTTACATCTCTCCTCTTGACTGTGAGGCCTATATGCGTGAGAGCTTCTTCCACTACAACTTTAGCTTCATGAGGAGGCTACTCAACTCTGCGAGGTCTGTTTCTTGGCACTCTGCTTTACTACATTTGCTGTTGTTGCAACATCCTTCCTTCTCAGCTAACTTTAGTCATCTGCCAGACTTTAGGTCAATGATGATCAGCAATAGTGAGTCACCATAGTGAGCATTACCAAGGTGTTCCATTAGGCTTTGGCTCAGCTGTCATCTTTGCTTGTATTCTCTCTTTGGGCCAAAAAGCCAGGATTTTGTATTAAGCTGCACATTTTATTACTAACTGTAAAACATACTTAACAAATAATTATTAATGGGCTTTAAGGTCCATCATAGGCTAGGTTAAGAGGTGAAAAGTGATACTTTTCAGTGAATAACACCGCCCCCTCCTTTACTCTGATGTACCCACCTATCCGCTTATGAGCAATTAGAACAAGCACCGCCGCAAGGATGTTAGCATGAAGCACTTAGAGATGGGCCCGAGGTCCCAGTTTGACTTGCTGATCCCAGAGCATGTATGGCTATCTATCTCTCTTCCCCTTTTGTTACACTGCACATTTGGCTGATGAGACACCTTTCTTCTTGAGCAGGTCATTCATGATCCTTATGCCCGTTCCCCTTTTTGGGATCGAGCAGCCACAGGTCTATCCCGCCTCTTTGTTGATTATCGCGTCATCTTCTTTTACGGGGATTGGGCCAGGGCCTACTATCGGGGAGAGCGAGTGGTCCATCAGTACCGAGACCACTTCGCCATACTACAAGCTCCTCCTGCAGATGTTATGATACCTGTGGGTACAATCGAGGAGCTCACCACCAGATTTCTTCATCATGGGGTGCCCGTTAATGATCTTCTCGTGCCTGGGAGTTATGAGTTGTGGTATGAGTCCTTTGCCCTACTGGTCCATCCTGCCACGTTTCATCCCCGACACCAACTTTTTGGCCTTTGGTGGCCCGCGATCCCAAGTATTTCTTTTTCCTTAGGCACCTTTTTAGCAGTTTTGATTCAGTTTTAGCTTCTACTGACTGAAACTCTGTGTCTTTTCATGTTCGAGCAGGGAGGTGACTTCGATGATGATGATGAGGCGACGATGGGTACTGCCGATGCTACGGGAGTCGGTCCCTCAGTTGCCTCGGTACTGGTGCCTCAGGTAGTTCGACTGTGGAGGTCCAGGGGACCTTTAGGTGCCTCGATGATGCCTTCCTTGGGAGTTTATGTAAAGATGTAGAGGAGCGAGCCTGCATATCCACTGAAGCGATCCAAATCCCCCCTCCTGAGTTGGTTTCTGGGGTAAGTCTTTCCTCTTTCTGCATGCTTGTTTCTCAGAAAAATGCATGTGTTGGCGCCTGTAGCTGAATGTCTCTTTCCTTTTTATGCAGGACAACGAATCAGTTGTGAACCAGGCCGAGTACTACCGCAACATTATCGGCCTGCGGCATACGGAAGTGGTGAGTATCATGCTGACTGATTCTGATCATTGCTTTGCCATCTTTCTTTTTCCACTGATCTTGACTGACGACTTTAGATATGACTTGCAGCATGCTTGTGAGAAGGAGTCACGCTCTTTGCTTAGCCGGCTTTCTCAGGCATGGGCCCAAGTGGGGGATGTTCGGACATATCAGAGTTCTTCACGTCGGCATAAGAAGTCCAAGGGCACTGCCAGGGATTAGGCTCTATTTTTTGGCTTTTCAAACTTTGAGACTTTATAGGGTGCATTTTCTTTTTGGATTTTGGATATATGTACTGGATGATGTGACATGGTTATTTTCGGATGGTTTTTTTAGTTTCTTCAAATAAATGTTGGTGCCTTTTCTCTTAATTGCGTGCTCTATCTCCCCTTTTCTTGCTATAGTACATCAGATTGCTTGCACGATGGGTTTGATTTTGTTAAAAGGGATGGCCTCTGGGGCCACATACTTGGTTAACATTTGGCCTTCATTTCCATGCCTGTGCGGATCCTTCCTGCACGAAGGTTTATACGAGTTAGATGTGATCAAAACAAAATTTACCTCTACACGTGATTTAATGTGTTTTTAAGAAAAATAGTGAATGTAGGCAAGCTGGTCAGGGGCCTAACATAAACAAAGCCTCTCCTCAATCCCCTATTATTTTCTTGGGGGGAAGGGGGGGGGGGGGATAAATGGTCTGGCGCATGTATTACATGCGCCAGGCCATTCTGGGGAGATTTTTGCTTGGCGTATGTATTACATGCGCTAGGTAAAACTTGGGGATGGTGGGTCCTTTTAAGCCTAAGAATGCCCCCTTTTCTCACTCTTTTGACTTTGGCCTAGTTTTTTTTGCTGCTATTTTTCTTGTTGCTTTCCCAAGGGTGGGTTCATCGTCCTATATTGAATTTATATCTTTGAAAAAATCTTTGTATGACAATGGACCCATTTTCTGACCCCACCTCTATTGGGGGTCCGGGACCACTATACTCCCCTCTTTGGGCTTGGGGCCCAGTTTTTTAAAGAAGTGGCTTGAGAGCTTGAATGAAAGCAAGCTCATGGATTTGGATCGGCTTGGGTTGATCTATCTCTCCTTTTTTGAAATTCCTCCATGGTGGGACCTTCTCCACGCAGTGGTCTCTTTTTGGGAAGTGGATACCCATGTCTTCTGTTTTGGGAATTATGAGTTGTCTCCCACACTTGAAGAACTCTCCAACCTATCAAGTTTGAAGCTTCATAGAGGTCTTGCCAAGGTAGTGCCAAAATCGGGCTATGCTAATGACGTCTAGGCGGCTCTGGGTTTGAAGAAGTCCGACTATGAGAAAAGTCTCATTGGAGGGCCCACCAAGTGTTCAACAAAATTCCTGAGAGAACTTTTTGGTGTCGAAAGCCTGCGAAAATTGCCGGTTAGAAATATTTATAACGTGAAGGCTTTTTCTCTTGGTCTCATCTCCGAGGTCCTTTTCTTCACTGGGGGAGAAAGTTTCTCGCTCGCACTCTGCGATATTTTGACCAAATTGGAGGGAGGCCATTCAGTGATGCATTTGGTCATGGCGGAGCTTTACTGTTGCCTCGATGCTTTTGCCTTGGGCAAGGTGGCATGCCTTAGGGGATGCCCGCTTCTGTTTCAGGTTTAGCTAGAGGAGCATCTCGCCATTTTGGGACCCATGCCTCACTTTTATGCTGCTCGTGGTGAGGTGGTCTGCTGCTTTTTAGGCATATGCCATATGTTTTCATAGAGAGATATGCAAGGGTTGAAGCTTTGGCTGGCTGGCATTGAGTTAGTGTGGAGGCTTCCCTGGTTTGACTAGACTTTTCCAGTGGTTCGCTCCAGAGATCACGAGGGTATCACCCTTCTTGGCTTGACTGGTAGTACTTACTACTTCTCATTTCGGGTGCTATGCCAGTTTGGTTTTTCTCAGCAGGTGCCCTGTGTGGCAAAGCCCCCTCTATGTGATTTGATCTTTTGTAGGGGGTCCTCTGGAGACATGGATAGGATAGCTATCCTCTGGGAGATGCGTCAGTCGACGCTCATGTGTGATTTAGAGTAGGGGAATTCAGTTCTATCCTCTCTCGAGTACGAAGCTTGGCTACTATCTGAGGGGTCTTCTTTCGGTCACTTGACTCAGGCCAAGAGCGATGATATGGCAGGGCCTTGGCCAAAGAAGGAGTCAGCACTTTGATCCCGTATTGAGCTACTGATAGATGGGAAGCGAGTCCTGCAAGAGCATTCAAAGAAATACAAAGTTAGAGCAGAGGTGGCAGAAGCCAAGGCTGATGTAGCTGAGTGCGAGGTCCTTCGTCTGAAAAGGGCTTTGAGTGATACTCTTGGCACTAATGATGCTTCCTGGAAGTGGTATAAGAGTCTTCATGGCCGCTGGATGACAAAGCGGGACGCACAGGAGGATGCTCTACGTGCAAAGATCTGCGCCTTGAAGCGCGAGCTGGGTGGTTGACTCCATCCTGCACATACTCTTTTTGCATAGATCAAAACCATAGAAAAGAGGCCTACGGCTGTGTTTGGGTTAGATCTTATGAGAGCAGAAGCATCTCTTTGCCTGCTCTCTGCTAGAGCGGATAAAATCTGCTCTGAGATAGAATAGACATAGAGCAGTTTTATCACTTAAAATAACTCCTTGCCAGAGCAAATGAAGCAAAGAGCTATGTTACCAAATGTAAAAGTAGTTCTCTGTCGGAGCCAAAAAGTGAAAGAGCGGCTCTTTGCCCCAAAAGAGTTAACCCAAATGCAGCCTAAGAAACCCCTATTAGATACATCTTTTTGGTATACATATTTTCTTTATGTTTTTATTGTTTTTGCACTTTCGTAAAAAAGAAAGGAAGAAACTAGATAGAAGCTAGACATCACACATATTATCTTTTGGTATGTGGTGTTAGCCAGGTACAGACTTGTAAGCAAAAAAGGAAATCTATGTTTTTAAAAGGATTTTATCTTCCTTCTTTTTTTTTTGGTAAATGAGAAATTAGGGTATTGTGCCGACTATTCCTTTGGGGATGTGGCGCACACAGTGCTGGCCTGAAATGGGAAAGAAGGTTATTATGTTTTGCGATAGTGGCCTCTTCTCCTGTGGTGGTGCGCACTGTGTGGGTGTAAAATGGGAAAGGAAAATATATTATCTTTTACAAAAATTGGCCTTTCGGGTCATCGAGCCAATCATCCCAGAGTGGGGCGTGCACAATGTTGGGAAGAGAAGATTATTAACTCTTTTTGTGGTTTTTCTTTTTCTTTCTCTCTCTTTTTTTTCTTTGGTTTGATGCCTTGATTATCGGTGAGATGACGGGTCCCCTTTTGAGCATGGTTGAACCCCCTTCACGTGATTGGGTCCTGAGTGAAGTTCAACAATTTCTACCAAGGTCGGAACACCTATTCCTTTGGATCGAATCCTCATTTTATCCTTACCCTTGGTCATACGTTTGACGGTGCGGCCCCCGAAGATATTCTTCGCTGGGACCCCGATTTTAGCTAACATGAGCGACCCAGTCGGGAATCGGGAAATGCGAGAGGGGAACCAAGGGGATTTTGTTTTTTTTTTTTTTTTTTTTTTTTTTTTTTTTTTCAATTTCTCTTTTTCAACTTTCTTACTCACAATGCCCAGGGTGGGTTTTCGTTGTGTCCGTTGTTTCCCTCTTTTTACCCGCAGTGCCCTCTCGAGTTTTCACTATGTCAATGGGTTTGCATTTTTACCCCCGGCACCCTTTCGGGTTTTCACCTGGTCCGCACAAGCTCGCTATTTTCACCCATGGTGCCCTTTCGGGTTTTCACCATGTCTTTTTTGCTTTAAGCTTGTATTTTATTATTATTATTATTTTTTCTCTTTTATTTTATCAAAAGCCAGGACATGGACGTCGATTCCGTCATAGCCGGCTAGATGGAATTCTTTGATTGTCTCACAGCTTAGCTCGTACTGACTCAACGGATATTGTGACTACTCGTGGACCTTAAAGAGGGCTTTATTCAGGGATGTATCTTGGCCATGGTTAAGGTTAGGCTTTTTGAAGGTATTCTGAGTTTAAAAGGTCTTCTTGATAGGGTTCTAATTGCCATAATACACTTCTTCCTTGGGGAATCTTGACTGTACATGCCACACTTTTTCTTTTCTTTTCAGATACCCTCATTTTGGAGTTTTGCTTTTCTGATTTTTTTTGGATTTGATAGTAACTCATTTTTCTCTTGTTTTTTTAGGGGTATACACACCCTTTTTTTTGGAGGGGTTTGGGAAAGAAAGGCCGATGGGGGTAGCAAAGGCTATGGTCATTTAGGGACACTTTTTGGCTACTGAGCTTGGAAATGATGGCCTCCTTTTTTAAAGTATCTTTAAGCAGTCATGCATCTATTCTGTCAATACTTACCTTGCCACGGAGATCTAGGAGTAGAATCGTTGGACGTATCTAGCGTTGATGGGCTCAGGAAAGTGATCCCCGTCCATGGTAGTGAGGCGGATGGCGTATCCCGGGCGCACTTCTCGGATGACATAAGGTCCCTCCCAATTGGGTTTGAATTTTCTCTCGGATCAGTGTGGAGGGATGGGAAGATCTTCTTGAGTATGGTGTCTCCCACCTTCAGATCTTGACTTTGGACATGTTTGTTGTATGCGCGTACGATTCGCCCTTGATAGACCTGGGTATGACACAAAGCTAGGAGCCTTTTCTCATATAGTAAGTTCAACTGCTCAAAGCAGGATCTCTCTCTTTCTGCCTCGGGTAAGCCAGACTCCATGAGAATGCATAACGACAGTACTTCAACTTCAACTGGCAGGATGGCCTCAGTCCCATATACAAGGGAGAATGGTGTTGCCCCTGTAGCGATACGAATTAACATTCGGTAGACCCATAAAGCAAATGGCAACATTTCACTCCAATCTCGATAAGTGACGATCATTTTCTCAAGGATGCGGATGATCGTCTTATTGGCAGCCTCCATGGCCCCATTGGTTTGCTGCCGATACGGTGACGAGCGATGATGTTTGATCTTGTATTGCTCGCAGAAGGCCCTGATGCGCTTGTTCACAAAATTAGTGTCGTTATCAGTGATGATATCCTTGGGCACACTAAACAGACAAACTATGTTGCTCTTGATGAATTTCTCAACATGCCCGACCATGATGTTTGTGTAGGATGTTGCCTCTACCCATTTGGTGAAGTATTCTATGGCAACCAGGATGAATTGGTGTTCGTTCGATGCTTTCGGATTGACTTTTCCTACGATGTTGAGGCCCCAGGTGGCGAAGGGCCATGGAGTGGTCATGTTGTGTCGGCCTATAGTTGGAGTGTGTATTAGACTAGTGTGCTCTTGACATTCATAGTATTTCTGAATGTGCTTGCAAAAATCAGATTCCATAGTGGTCCAGAAGTATCTTTGGCGTAAAATCTTCTTAGCAAGCATATGGCCATTGACGTGGGCACCACATACTCCCTCATGAATCTCCTTCATGATGTTCGTTGCCTCACTTTCAGTTAGGCATTAGAGCAAGATGTTGTTATATGACTGCTTATAGAGGCACTCACCACAGATGATATAGTTTGCTGTTAAACGTTGAATGGTCCGTCTGTCCTCTCTGGCCGTCCCCTCCGGGAAAGTGTGAATTTCGAGGAAATTCTTGATATTTGAGAACCATGGTGACTCATCATTCAACCTTGGGGATCCTCAATCTGGAGGTAGAAGGCTAGCTCTTTCCTTTGTTCAATCATAATTAGCTTCATCTCAACACCATACGGGATTTCTACCATTGATGCCAAAGTTGCTAACATGTCGGTGAAGCGATTCCTTATCCGCGGGACATAGGAGAATGTGACGTCTTCGAAGCAGACTATTAGATCCTCAAGATGTTCATGGTAAGGGATCAATTTCTCATCCTTTGTCTTCCAATCTCCATTTGTCTGGCATATGATCAATTATGAATCGCCAAATACCTTGAGGTGGGTTACCTTCAGGTCAAGTGTTGCTCGTAGTCCAACTACACAGGCCTCATACTCGGCCATATTATTAGTATAGGGGAAGTTGAGTTTGATGGAAACTAGTATGTGAGATCCTTTTGGCGAAATCAGAATAGCGCCGACTCTCTGTCCCTCGACATTTGTTGCCCCATCGAAGTGCATTGCCCAGAATTCCTCCGTCTCTACTATATCATCCTCTGTCATGAATAGGATGTCTTCATTCAAGAATTCAATTCTTAAGGCTCATAATCGGGTAAAGGATTATCGATAAGATGATCGGCAAGTGCTTGCCCCTTGATTAATTTTTGAGTGACGTAGGTGATGTCAAATTCTGATAGGAGAAGCTGCCAATGTGCAGTCCGCCCAATGAGAGCTGGCTTTTCAAACAGGTGTTTCAACGAATCCATTCGTGCGAGGAGTAGAACGGCTTGGGATAACAAGTAATGGCAGAGCCTCTGGGTGGCCCATAAGAGCGCCAGGCATGCCTTCTCCATATGAGAATAGCGCGTCTCATAGTCAGTAAATTTCTTGCCCAGATAGTAGATGTCCTGCTCTCTTCTTCATGTTTTGTCGTGTTGCCCTAGGACACATCCCATTAAAACTTTCATCGTGGAGAGGTAGATTAGGAGTGGTCTCCCCAGCTCGGGTGGTACTAAAACTAGAGAGTTGAGAAGGTAACCCTTGATCTTATTGAAAGTTGTCTGACAATCGTTGTTCCACTCAACGGGTGAATCCTTTCTCAGTAGTTTGAAGATTGATGTACAGATGGGAGTGAGTTGTGCAACGAACCGACTGATGTACTGTATTCTTCCTAAGAACCCTCTAACCTCTTTCTCAGTAGACGATGGTGGCATTTCTGTGATGGCCTTTACCTTGATTGGGTCAACCTCAATACCTCTCCTACTGACAATGAATCCTAACAACTTTCCTGACATGGTGCCGAATGAGCATTTATGAGGATTCAGACGCAACTTATATTTTCTCAGCCTCTCAAACAGTTTTTGGAGGTTTATCAGATGGTCACTCCTCTCTGGTGACTTGGCGATCATGTCGTCGACGTACACTTAAATTTCTTAGTGCATCATGTCATGAAATAGTGTCGTCATAGCTCTCTTATACGTTGCCCCGACATTCTTTAGCCTAAATGGCATGACATGGTAGCAGAAGGTTCAGGGTGATGAACGCCGTCTTCTCTCGGTCCGCCTCTGCCATCCTGATTTGATTGTATCAAGAGAATCCGTCCATGAACGAGAGCATCCCATGCTTAGCAGTGTTATCAACCAAAATGCTGATGTGTGGCAGAGGAAAGTCATCCTTCGGGCTTGCCCTGTTGAGGTTTCTGAAATCAATGCACATGCAGACCTTTCCGTCTTTCTTTGGTACTGGGACGATATTGGCTAACCACTGCAGATACTTGGAGACCATGAGAAACCCTGTGTCATATTGCTTTGATGACCTTGTCTTTCACTTTCAACATCCACTCGGGTCGGAGTCGTCTCAATTTTTGCTTGACTGGCTTAATATCAGGGTAGAGTGGCAACTCATGCTCGACCAAATCAATGTCCAAACTAGGCATGTCCTCGTATGACCATGCGAAGACGTCTAGGTATGACAGAAGAAAATTAATCATATTTTTTCTTTCCTCGGGAGATAGCGATATTCCGATCTTAGTGATTCTAGGAACCTGCTCAGTCCCTAGATTAACATTCTCTATTTCTTCAACAATAGGGGTAGGGCTGTGCTCAAAGTCGGCAAACCACTCAAGGAGTTCATTGGGGAGCTCCTCAGTAGGGATTTCCTCGTCCAAACTCGCGACTCCTATCTCTTCTTGTATTTCTACAAGAAAGGGGTCGATTTCACTCGGGACGATATTTTCTATTAAGGCATCATTTTCTGACTTTATTCAAAAATTTAAAAGACAATATTTTTGGATTTTATATATTTTCTATATTTTTGGGATTTTTTTTTTCTTCGGAAATGGGCTCTTGGCAAAACGAGTCCCCATATATACACAGTGTTGCCTGCCAAGGGCTTATCTCACTTTTTATAGGTTATTTTTTTTTAGGAAACGGGTGCCATTTTTCTGGCCACTTGCCGCTTCCACAGTTTGGGGCACAGATGCCCAATTACGTACCTGCGATGCTACTCCTTTACCTTTTTGAATGGAGGAGGCTACTTGATGGGATTCTTTGGAGTTAGCCTCCATCATGCCGATCATGGATTCATCTGAGATTCTGTCCTCAAATGTCAGCAGAGTCCTATGGTGATTTACCACAGGGGGGGATTGTGCAGGTATGGGAGACTCTTCCTTAAAAAGGGATAGAGTGGCCAGGTCTATCTCTAGGTTGGGAGGGATGATCTGGGGATTGGTAAGGTGGATGGTGGGGGTTGGCTTGTGCGGGGTTAACTACGTGGCCCCATTCTGATCTATTTTTATGATCCCAGCAGTCACAAAGGTGTTTTGAATGTGAGGTCTGGGACGGGGCTTCTCTTCTAAGCTGATTCCCCAGGCTCTAACAGCTGTTGCGGCTTGGGCTTTCTCTTTGGCCTCTCGGACCTCTTCTTTTGTGGGCTTGTAACCTAACCCAAATTAGACCTGTGGCCTGCCTTTAGCCTTGACTAGCTCCCTCCTACCTTGTAATCGAAGGCCTAATCCCCTACCTTTATGATAACCCCATTTCTGGAGCATAGCTACAGCCTCGACCATTCCGCCTCTAATTTTTAACGTGATGTTTTCATGGGTTCTGGACCTACTACTGATACCTCATACTCAAAATTGTGGAGGTTGATATCCTCGATCGTGTGGGGCACATCTAAAACTTTAGGGTTCTCAATGCTATGAATAGCTTTTTCCTTCTCATCATGCCCTTCACCTATGATAGTGATAATCTTCTGCCCAGACACAAACTTAAGCTTCTGATGCAGTGTCGATGGTCTTGCCCCAACCTCATGCAACCAAGGGCGTCTTAACAACAGGTTGAAAGAGGACTTGATATCCATTACTTGAAAGGATATGGAGAAGGTCATTAGCCTGATCACGTGCTCAAGGTAAACTTCTCCCATTATCTCTCTTCTTGTGTTGTCAAAACCTCTGGCGCTGGTTCTTGTTGGTCTTATCATGCAAGGATCTACCCCTATTTTGGTGGCGGTTCTCAGAGGGTAGACATTAAGAGTAGAATCATTATCAATTAATACCAATGGGATTATCATATTTTCATATTCTACAATTATATTGAGGGATTTAGAATAACTATTTCCCTCCTCTGGTAAATCTGTATCCGTAAAGGAGATGGCATTGGGGGCCATCACTTGTCCAATTAACTGCCCAATTTCATCTAGACTCACCTGAAGGGAAACATGTATTTTTTAATGCCCTCATTAAAGCTTAGAAATGGAGTAGGGACATCATTAATAGATCCCACATCGTGATATGGGCTGACATCCTCCTTAACTGAGTTTCTAGTATATGTTATTGGCTCATTTTTTCAAAAGGGTTCACTGCAATATCTTTCTTCCCCTCTAGTTGGGCTGGCGTGGGTGCTGATGTGTCTGGCTGCTTGGATATCTTCCCAGACTTGGTGACAAAATCCACTGCCCCGTCCTTCTTCTTCTTTGGTATTGACGTCACGTCTGGAGAATGGTGGACTGATGAGGATTGTTGAGTATTGGGGACATTGGTGCTGAGGGATTAGAATGGGTGGGTATCACGTGGTTAACTTCTGAAAGGGTGGAGAAGGTGGGATAAATGAGGTTGGCGAGGACTGTGGATGACTGAATTGGGGGTGATGTGACTGGGTGGGCCATTGATAACTGATGGGCGCCGGAGGTGGATGGGGGGCATAATCAGCCATGGGGTAATTTGTGGAGGATGTCGCGTATGATTTGTAGGAGTTAATTTGATCATAGTTTATGGGAGCTAGTGCTGGAAAATATGCCCTAAGATCTAAGGGTTCTATTTGTGGTGCGGGGTTGGGGAAGTAATCTGCCAGATTCAGAGGTTCAATCACCCTAATATTTCTATCTTTCCAATCTCTTTACAATGGTGCCACAAAATTCTTTCGGTCGCAGATGTAATCCAACGGGTCAAACTCTAACTCTTCATCATCCTCTTCTACCATGCCGATAAAGGGTCTTGAACCTACCCTCCGAGAGGGTGTGGGGATAGCAGTACCTGGTGTATGTTGGCATGCTGGGTGACTTGGGGAAGTGTCAGAGGAATGATTTTACTGGCCTCTATCAAATCCTGTATTACATGCTTCAATGGGAAGCAGCGATCAGTAGGGTGACCCAGCCCTTGGTGAAAGTTACAATGGGTGTTGAGGTTATAGTTCCTTGGGATGGGATTCGGTGGAGGTCGTGGTTGGAGTACAGTGACCAACCCTTTTTCTATTAATAAGGGCAACAAAACATTCAGCGATTGCCCAAATGGTGTGAAAATTCGATCAAAGCGGGCCTTTCTCTGTTCCAGGGTCATCTGTGCCCCTTGCCCATTCCCAGTTCTTTGTATCGACTCGCTTCTGGTTGGAGCTAGCTTTGCATCTTTAAATTGAAATGGGACTATACTAGTGTTGGGCCTAGTATGTGTGACATTCTTCACCTCTGCCCTAGCTCTTCTATCATTCCTCTGCTCTGAGAATCTCTTGACCCCGCCGGCCCCGCTGGATACGTTCTTGCTCAATCGCCCTTCCCTGATAGCATCCTCGCAATGATTAGCATTCCTCACCAAATCAGCAAAGCTGGACTGTTGTTGGTAAATGAGGAAGTCGGAGATGACTGGTAAGGTATTTTTTGAGATCATCTCGATTTGCTCATCGTCAGGTATTCTGTTTCTCACCTGAGGTGCCAGTGCTCTCCAACGCCCAAGGTAATCGCTGAAGGTTTTGTTAAAGTTTTACTTTAAACGGGCCAGATCTTACTTGTGAGGTTCGATGTCTATGTAGTAGATATATTATTCCTAAAATAGATGAGTCAAATCCTTCCATGTCTTTATCATGGATAACTCTAGGTATGTGTACCACCTCAAGGCCGAGCACGTCAGGCTTTTCTAGAAGACCTTTATGCGAAGGCGCTCGTCCCCCCCGTACTGGCACATGTCCCTACAGTAGGACTTGAGGTGTGCGATGGGGTTGCCCGTGCCATTATATTTATCAAAGAACGACATTTTGAATTTTGGGGTAAGGGGACTTCCGCAAATAAACACAAGTCCGAGAAGTCCATGGCATGGATTTCGGCTCCACCCATCTTTAACAGCTACTTCTGGATTTTGTCCAATTGTTCTTTCAACTTCTCAGACTCTTTAGACAGCGGGGGTGGTTTTTTCAATGGTTGGCCTTGATTCACTTTGTGCTACCAGGGGGTTGGTGATTATGGGTGGGGGATTGATGCTGGCAAATGCCCCAGCGTAAGCCCCGCTATTCCTGATCTCATCTTTCTCATATTGTGGGTCTATATATGGTGCAGTGAGGGTGAGATTTTCTTGTTGGTGCTAGCTAGGCTGGATAGGTGCCAAGTGGGACCATTGGAGGGGGAAATTTTATGGAGTGATAGGATGAGTGGAATTTAGATTTTGGGTGGGGCCCTGATGAGGCCACTTGGTTTGAGGGGAAGCTTGGAGATGGCTTTGTGGTGCTGGGACATGGGTGAACTGGGGTTGATGGAGGATAGGTGCCAGGCTTCCGCCTTGGGCTGGGTGTGAGGCTTGTGTGTGATGGAGGTATTGAGAGAATTGTGGAGGGTATGGGTATGTGGACCCAAGGTTTGGGCCTTGGTGGGCTTGGGTATTGGATGAGGGATTTGGGGGGGTCTGGGTCATAAGGTCTTGGAAAATTTAGCCCAATGGGCTTTATTGGCTTTGGGATATTAGGCCCTTGTAGGTCTGGTCCATTGGGCTTTGATGGGTTTAACCCATTGGGCCTTGATGGGTCTGGCCCATTAGGCCTTGATGGGTCTGGGTGATGGGGGTTTGGGCCATTGGGCCTTGGTGGGTGTGGATGATGGGGGTTTGGGCCATTGGGCCTTGGTGAGTTTGAGGTAATGAAGCATGGAGGCTTGGGAATGTGGATGATGGGTTGGAAGATATGTGGTGAGAATGAGGGGGGATGTTTTGGGAGGCTTTCCAACTAGTGTAAGCCCAGACCATTTCATCCATCATGGCCGTTGGAGAGGGGTCGGAGTCGTTCATTTGAGGGTATTTGGGGTGTGGATGATGTGGATGTGTGGAAAAAATTGGGCATGGCCCTAGTAAAATTGGGCATGACCTGGGTAAATGGGGGGATACTGGGTGTGGCATGGATAAATGCGAGTGGATCAAGTGTATGTTGGGAGGATGAAAAATGAGGCATGGTGGTAAAGGTAGGGAATCGGGTTGGATTTTGGAGGGATGTGGATGGTGGATGGGATGGGTTTGGCATGGCCATGGAAGGGGGAATGGGCAGGTTTTGAGAAAATGAGGGGGGATAGGGGTTGGATTTTGGGTGTTTTGATCGGTGGTGGATGGAAAGACGAGTGCATCGAATGGACCGGTGATGGTAAACAGGGAATGGGTGAGGGGAATGGATGTGAAGATCTCTTCCGAATGGGAATGAGTTGGGGAATGCAGCGGGGATGAATTAGGATCGACATATGCCGGATCCACTACCCACGACATGACTTGATGGCGGGTGGGGTACGGGTGCCTTGGATGGGGCTCGTAAAGTTTCCTCCTTCCTCCCCTACGAGATGACGGAGGGTAAGGCGATGCCATTGTGCCAGCACCACAAATCTCCTCCTCTTTTCAGTTTTTGGTTTATTTAATTTTTTTGAAATTTTGTGAAGGGATTTTTATGATGAAGGATTCTGGGGCCTTTGAATTCCTATTTCAGGTGGCGTTTGTACCCTAAGTAAATCCTACGATGAGATCCGATGTGCTTTGGAAGAATCAAAGGGGAACCCTTTGATCTATTGAAGGCACGGGAATCAATGTAAACAACCCGATCCTTGGGAGTGAGTCAATAAGAGGTTACCCTCTTTTGATCGGCGGAGGCGTATTGGGTGTTGGATAATGCGGGACCTAATCAGAGGTGTTAAACCACTAAGCGGAGAGTTCGGGGATATGAAAAAGGGCCTCAGACTCGGGCTGCACTGCTTTGTGGGGACAGATTTCACTTGGCACATGTATTACTTGTGCCAGGTCAAATTTGGCCCAATTTATGCTTAGCGCATGTATTACATGTGCTAGGTATAAATAGTGGGGGCAGCTATCTGGACAGTAGAACAGCAGCCCGAGATTAGTTCTTTTTTTCTGATTTTTCTAGAAGCGATGCTTCCGGGGACAAATTTAGTTGTAATGGGTCTCTCCTCACTGAACTTAAGGGATACAAAGCTGATTCAGGGCTAATAATGCTCTCCCCAAGGGTTTTTAGCTTTGTAAAAGGATAGGTTCCCCACTCGATACACCTCCAGCACAAGTGCCTTCTCAAATACTAGGTGGGGTGGTACTTTTCAAGACCATCACCACTAGGGGCTGCCGTCGTACTGAGAATCGGGTATTTATATCTTTGCCTAAAAAATCCCAACCCTTGAAAATCTACCCTCGCAAAAATTCAATTAAAGACCCCTCTTGGTTCAACTTTAATTTTAGATTTTTAGAGGAATTTTCTTTTAAGTCCAAAAATGGGTGGTGATGGTCCCATGCCGCCTCTATGGGTCGACGTCTACTGATGAGATATGTTTGCGAAAATGTAAAAGCTCACGTAAGCCCTCCAAATGGCTAAGGGGTGTAAAAGCGCAAGTAAGCCCGCCAATCGGCTAAGGCATGTAAATGACGGAAAAGTAAGTGGAATGTAAAGACAATGCGCAAGTAGTCCCACCAATCTGCTAAGGCACGTAAATGACAGAAAAGTAGGGGTGAGAAAATTGACGGAATCGTAGGGGTGAGTAAAAACTAATAGGAAATAAACAAATGTTAGTAAAAATCACAAAATAAGCCAAGTTTCAAGGGGAAGCTCTACTAGTTAATCCCCAGCAGAGTCGCCATCTGTGCAACCGTGGGATTTTTCGATGATCTCGTCGCGACGATGTGTACTTACTAAAAGATATAGAGTTTTCACTCGGAGCTTTTGGTGTCCCGGGAAACCTAAATCAATTTTATAAGCACCGAAGTGCCAAAAATGTGACTCTGATTCACCGGTCTATGCCAAAGGCTCTTGGGTAGGGGTTTCGGTTAACGATCGGGAAGGTGTTAGGCACCCGATCAACCCGCTCTAAAGTAATCTCTACTTATGGCCAAAGATAAAATAAAAAATGGAAATAAAAAGAGCACTTCCTCTTACCCAAAGGCACTATGATCCTATTTGTGCCCCTCCGTTCCTACCAAGATTTTGGCAGCGTAATGGCACAAATTCAAGGATAGAGCGAAAGCTAAGAAGGTAGAGGAATAGAGGGGAGAGCCGGAGCTCTGGGGCCCTTGTAGCATGCGTGTGGACCTTTGCGTAGGTACACTTAGCGAGCTTCCGATAGCTTGGATGATTGGATAGGGGGTTCCAACCTCTAAAGCTTGCTAGCTAAGGGGTAGGAGAGGAGGGCTAGGGTGTAGCTCTTACCTAAACTAAGTGACCTATGGTGGGATATAAGGCTCAAATGAAGTTTTGGAATTCTGGAATTTGTATGAAGAAAAGGTGCACCAAACGGGAAGAAAGCTCTCTCTCTTAATCTTTTCTCTCTTAGGAATTTTTTCAAGCCTTTGTAAAGGGAGGGATGCCTCTCTATTTATAGGAAAA
This sequence comes from Chloranthus sessilifolius, assembly GCA_021018995.1. Lineage (NCBI taxonomy): Eukaryota > Viridiplantae > Streptophyta > Magnoliopsida > Chloranthales > Chloranthaceae > Chloranthus > Chloranthus sessilifolius. The sequence continues at coordinate 118,989,057 of CM037584.1, read as the reverse complement.
GAGAGGGTTAGAGGGGGCTTAGAGGCTAATTAGGGTTAGTAATTAGGTAATCCTAGCATCTAAGGTTTCCTAGGGTTTCAAAGGTTTAGAAAAGTGGGCAATGGTCATCAATGGTAGATGATAGGTTGATGCTTCAAATGACTAAAAGGTTGCAAATAGGATAAGCATGCGTGCAACAGTCCTAATGAAACCCATCACACACTTTGAGATGGTCACAAGTCAAACCTCAAAAGTGAAATTCGAGCCAAAAACCCACAGCTACTGTAGCTAAGCCTGGCACATGTATTAGATGCGCCAGGCAAAAATACAGTCCTGGAAGTTCAAAGCCCGCGGGGAGACCTACCTATACTTAGTGCAACTATTAGTTGTGTCAAGCCATTTCTTGGGCCAAATTTGGGTGTCTACACCTAACTTTTGATGTATGACTCGGATCAAGGTGATTCTTGGCTTGTCGGAAAGCTAAGAATCTCTACTTTTCAATGGTATAAGATTTAATTTCAGTATAGATCCCCACAAGTTTTGGCGCACCTCTCTCTAACCATTCCCCGGGAAGGTTAACTAAGGGTTTGAAGAGGTTAGGGGTAATTCCTAAGGGTTTAGGCAAGTTTCTAAGGATTTGAGAAGGTTCCGAAGGGTTTGGGAAGGTTCCTAAGGGTATGGGAGATGCTATCAGAAGATCGGGGGTGCGCTTCTCTCGGAGTATGTTTTGATCGGGCCTAGGGCCAAATTTGGGTGTCTACAAATGCCCCTCTTTGGTATCCGATAACTAATGATCGAATGCCAAAGACAGAGACATCCGAAGAGGCCCAAGGCAATGCTAACGGGTCCACCGTATTAAAAAAGAATCTCAAACATCAGGTGGGTAATATGGTGAGTAAACGGAAGCCCTGTATGTCGGGGAAAATGTCTGTTCCTCAAGGCTATCAGTCTCCAAGCAGTTAGCGACATTACTGGGCATGACCGAGATGGAGCCAGTTACGAAAGCCCAATATGTTGGAAAAAATGTCCGCTCCTTGATATGATTGAAGATGTGTGATGTTTGAGTTCCATTCTAAATAAAATAGCCCCGCGAGCGGGAGGGTGATCGACCCATACCCTAAGACCAGCGCGATACAAAGACGCGAAGATCGACAGTTTGTGTCCAATCGCATGAGGCATTGATTGCCCCATTTGACTGGTCACGGGCGCCCCTGCGTGAAGCAGGGTTCGAAGTCTTTGGGCGAACCCATTGACCCCAAAGTTATTTTAGCACAACTACCTGAGCGGAGCGAATTGAGGTCGCAACACTTTTTGGGAGTGTGCCGCTTTTTGAAAGTTACACATACATGTATTTATATATATATTTTTTTGTTTTATATATGTAGTTTTTTTTTCTCCTTTATTTTTATATTTATTTTGTTTGTTCGGGATTTTCATTGATCCCAAACCATTTATTTTAGCACAGCTCCCCGAGCAAGTCAAATGGAGATTGATGCGCTCCCAGGGGGCGTGTGCACCTTTCAAGCCTAAGAGGGTTTAAGCTTAGCGTGTGTAATATATGCGCTAGGCAAAATCTAGCCAAGACACCCTAGGCCAATTCTGGCCAAATTAAGCCTGGCGTGTATATTATACACGCTAAGCTTAACAGGGGTCTTAAAACCATCGGGCCTAAGCAAAAAGGGCATTTTTTCAAAAATCTTCCTCCCCCCCCCCTCTCTAAACCGAATCGGGACTTCTTCCTAGGGTTTCCTTGAATCAATTTGAACCTCGTCATTGTGCAGGCATCCACTTTTGCCAATCAAATGCACATTCCACACCGAATCAAGGGTTTATTTCTTCTAATGTTATCATCTTTTACCCTATTTCTTTTGATTTTTCTTGAATGTGGTTAGGATTCTTGCATTTTTAGATTATAAATGAATGATTTCCCTTGTAAGTGTGATTGTCTATGATTCGTTTGATTTATTTTATGTGCATTGGCCTTGATTTTGAGTGAAAGCATGATTAGATGGTGCCTTATTCTTCTTTTTCTCCCTTTTTTATTGGATTTTTTTGGACTATTTTGTTGGTATGACTAGGGCCCTCTCTATTTTTTTTTGGATCTAGACGATTTTCTACATGATGGTGATTTTTTTTAAACTGATTTGTGTATTTATATATAGATATTTTTTGGATTTTTGCTGGGAAAGAAAGGCTTTGGACATGCCTGATCTCCCTCCCTACCCGTGGGGCTAGGGTTTTACTATAAAATTATGGAAAAAAAGGTAGTGTGTTTTTTGTTTTTTTTTTCTCTTTCCCCTTTTTCTGTGAAAACATCCCTACCCGTAGTCCATATATGCATCGATGAATTCGACTAAAACCTTATAACATTGCGGAAAATGAGAGCGTGTGTTTTTTTATTCTTTTCTATACATATATATCTTTTGAAATGGGGGATGCTCTGGGCTCACCCTTTTTTTATTTTTGATTTTTTTCTTACCAAAATGGTGATGATTATGATTGATGGCCAATGAACGGAGCATACTTGCCTTCTTTTGGCTTGTAACAAATGGTTTCTCATTACCGACATTCTCCTGATATTTGTTAGATGTGTCCTTCTCAGAATTTCGAGTGAAGACGATCATGGCCATGAGAGTGACCCGAGGTGATCTACAGTAGCCAGGGTGAGCAACTAATTCAAGTGCAGCATTCCTCTCGGCCTTGGTATGAGATGCAGGGTGAGGCAGCCCGTAGTGGGCTACTCCATCAACAATACACGCACATTTCTAGTTTGGGATCGTTGGCAGGGTAAGAAATAACTTTTTGTGGCTTCCCTTTTGCGCACGCCTTATTATTATATATATATATATATATATATATATATATATTTATTTATTTTAACACCATTTTTCTGCAGTCTTTGCCCTCAGTTTCACGAAGGTTGGTTCGACCTCTAGTGCCTCCACAGCTTCCTTCCTCAGGTTGTGAAGTTCCTCCTGGCTCAGGCCAACTTTGGGGACTTTCTTTCATGCCCTGCCATGAGGGGTGACTCGACCTATGTGGAGGCCTTGATAAAACGCTTTCGGCCGGAGGCCATGACTTTTCATATGTCCGTGGCTGAGATGACCATCACCCCTGTTCACTGGTCGATGATTATAGGGATCAGGATAGGGGGCATACCTGTGGTCGACCTTCGTGTATCGGGTAGGGATGAGGTAGTTCAGTTGATCGGGGACTACCCCTCTTTCCGAGATATGAGCGGCTTTGACATTAAGGTATCTTGGCTGGCCGACCTGTACGGTGAAAATGAGCTAGTAGATCCGACCCATCCGGAGATGGATGTCCCCATCGAGCTTGAGCGCACCTTAATGCTGGCTCGCATCTTGCTCCTTTTTCTCTTGGGCAAGACTCTTTTTGCCAATGCTAGTGGTGGCCGGGTCTCATTGTCCCTGCTTAGTCTTATAGGAAATTGGGACAATGTGCACCGTTATGATTGGGGCAGCACTAGGTACGCTATACTGATGTCTGACTTGGCTTGAGCCTCGGTCAGAGATTTGGGTTCTGTCATTGGTTTCTAGCCCGCGATAGAGGTAACCCTGACCCTTCTACTTCTCTTGGTTTATTCTTCATCGTTCATCATACCTCTGACGTATCTTTTATGTTTGTTCCTCATTTTAGGTTTAGAGATACTTGCATTTTCAGTCGGGCTGCCCCCTCCTCTTCTCAGATGTGTACACATATCCCCTTATGAGTAGTTGGCACAAGAGTCGCTGAAGGGACCTGGGAGTGAAACATTTGGAGTTGGGCCTGAGGTCCCAATTTGATTTGCTGATCCTGAAACAGGTATGAACACCTCTCTCTTATTTTTTTCAGAGTTTTTTTATGATGTTTGTTTGACTGATAGGATTCTCTTTATCTGGGTAGATCATCTTTGACCCCTACGTTGGTTCTCCCTTTTGGGATCGAGCTACCGTGGGTTAGTCCCGACTTTTTATGGACTGCCATATCATCTTCTTCTATGGTGCCTGGGTTTAGAGCATACTACCTGGGGAGAGAGTGGTACATCAGTACCAATATTGTTTTGCCATGCCGCGGGGTCCTCCCGAGGATTCCATGTCTCCCGAGGTTACTGTTGAGGAGCTTTCAGTCAAACTCCTCCATCATGGTGGGTCTCGGTTGATGATCTTCTTATGCCTGGGGGATACCAAATGTGGTACGAGTCCCTGCCCTACTGGTCCCTTCTTCCGTGCTTTGTACCTAGTGCCAACATTTTGGCCTTCGGTGGTCTGCGATCTCAGGTAATTCTCCTCTTTCTTTACGCAAGTTTCTGGTGGTTTTGGTTCGATTTTGCTTTGACTAGCTGAACCTTTGCTTCTTTCCACAGTTTGAAGAGGGAGATGATTCTGACGAGGTTAATGTAGCAGCAGGTCCTGTCGAGGCTCCGGGTGCTGGTCCTTCAGACCCTTCCGGTACGGGTGCTTCTGGGAGTTCAACTGTAGAGACCCAGGGAACCTTCAGGCGTTTTGATGATGCCCTCCTTACAAGTTTATGCGCAGAAGTGACTGAGCAGGCTCGCTTATCTGCTGAAGTGGTCTGTGTCCCTCCTCCAGAGCTGGTCCCAGGGGTGAGTTCTCTTTCCCGTATGCTTGCTTTTGTATTGTGGTTCTTGTAGCTGACCCCTCTTTTTCCTTCTTGCAGAACTATGAGTTGGCTGTTAATCAGGCGGAGTACTATTGCTACATTGCTGACCTTCGGGACGTGGAAGTGGTAAGTGTCCTACTAACTGGGTCTGACTTTCGCTTTGCTGCTCTCATTTGGACTTAAACTAACCTCCCGGTATAATGTTTTACAGCATGCTCGTGAAAAGGAGTCACACTCTTTGCTCGACAGGCTATCTCAGGAATGGTCTCGGGTGGGGGAAACTCGGATGTATCATAGCACCTCGCGTTGGCGCAAGAAGTCCAAAGGCGCTGATAAGGATTATGCCCTTTCTGTTTTGATGAACGTTTTAGGTTCTTGGAATATTTCTTTTTATTTTGGAAAATGTAATGGATGTTATGAGGATATGCATTGGATGGTTTAGAATGAATGATAGTGCTTTTCCTTTTTATTGCTTATTCTATCTTTTTCCTCTTGCTGTGGTATACTTGATCTCTTACAGGGTGGATTCAAGTTTTTGGAAAAATGGCCTTTGGGCCAAGCTTTTGGTTAATGTCGGCCAAACTATGCATGTTCCTGAAAGGAAAATCGCATAAAAAAAGTTAGATGACAATTTTAGTATCCCAACCCGTGATATGGGGTGCTTCTGAAAAATAGCAGAAAGTGCATGTGGGCTGGCTAGGGGACCAATGAAAACAATCTCCTCAACTTTCTCCTCTCTTTCTCTTCTGGTGGCATTCTTGGCCTGGCGTGTGTAATGTACATGCTAGGCAAATCTGGGGAAAAAATGGCCTAGCGTGTGTATTACACACACGCTAAGCTTGCTTTTGGGAATAAATGGCTTAGTGTGTATAATATACATGCTAGGCAAAATCTGGGAAATTTTGCTCTAGCGTGTGTATTACACACCCTAGGTGCTTTTTGGGGAGTGTGGGGCCTTTTAAGCCCAAGAATGCACTCATTTCTCCTTCTTTTGAGTTAGACTTTGTATTTTTTGTTGCCATTTTTCTTTTTGCTTTCCCAAGGGTGGGTCCATCGTCCTACATTGAATTGTATATTTAGAACATCTTTGTATGACTATTGACCCGCTTTCCGACCCCGCTCCACAAGGGGGTCTGGGACCTCTATACTTCCCTCTTTGGGTATGGGGCCTAGTTTTCTAACGAAATGGCTTGAAAGCTTGAATGAGAGCGAGCTTGTGGGTTTGGATCAAATGGGATTGACCCGCCTCTCATCTTTCCTTGAAACCCCTCTACTTTGGGATCTTATTTAAGCAGCAGCCTCTTTTTGGGAAGTGGATACCCATGTCTTTCGCTTTGGGAAGCGTGAATTAACTCCCACTCTTGAGGAGCTTTCTAGCCTAACGGGTTTGAAGTTGCATAGAAGCCTTGCCAAAGTGGTGTCGAAACCAGGTTATGCTAAAGCCGTCCACATGACTTAGGGTTTGAAGAAAGCCGATTATGAGAAAAGCCTTGTCGGTGGGCCCACCAGGTGTTCGATGAAATTCTTGAGAGAACTTTTTAGTGATGAGAGCCTGCAAAAATTACCGATTAGAAATATCCATAACGTAAAGGCTTTTGCTCTCTGTCTTCTCTCAGAGGTCATTTTCTATACTAGGGGAGAGAGTTTCTCGCTTGCACTTTGCGATGGTCTGGCGAAACTTGAGGGAGGCCGCTCTGTGATGCATATGGTGCTGGTGGAGCTCTACCACTGTCTTGACGCATTTGCTTTATGCAAGATGGAGTGCCTCCGAGGATGTCCCGTCTTACTCCAAGTTTGCCTTGGGGAGCATCTTGCTATTTTGGGACCCGCGCTTCACTTCTATGTTGTTCGGGGTGAGGCAACTCACTGCCTTTTGGGTCGATGTTATAGGTTACCACAGGGGAATATACAAGAGCTGAAGCTTTGGCTTGCTAAGGCTGAACTGGTGTGGAGGCTTCCTTGGTTAGACAGGGCTATTCCCATAGTTCGATCTAGGGATTCCATGGGCACTACTCTTCTTGGTTTGACCGACAACACCTACTACTTTCCATTTCGGGTGTTTTTTCAGTTCGACTGCTCTCAGCAGGTACATTGTGTGATGAAATTGCCCTTATGCGACTTGATTTTCTCTCGAGGGTTCTCTGAGGGCCTGGATAGGGTAGCCAATCTCTGGGAAATGCGTAAGTTGACTCATATGTGCGATCTGGGGCAGGGGAATCTGGTTTTGATCTCTCTAGAGTACGAGGCTTGGCTGCTATCTAAGAGGCCTTCTACTTGTCACTTGGACCAGGCAGAGAGTAGCGACATAGGGGGACCTTGGCCAAAGGAGTCGATATTCCACACTCGAATTGAGCTGTTGATGGATGAGAAGCGAGTCCTGCATGACCGTTTGGAGAAACAACAGGTTAGAGCAGAGGTGGCAAAAGCAAGAGCCGCTGTAGCTGAGTGTGAGGTCTTTCACCTAGAAGGAGCGTTGAGTGAAGCTTTGGGTGCTACTGATGCTCCCCGGAAGCGATATAAGAGCCTGCATAGCCGCTAGAAGATAGATCGAGGTGTTCCGGAGGATGCCTTATGCACTGAGATTGATGCTTTGAAGCGCGAGCTGCGTCATTGACCTAGTCCTGCACATACTTTTTGCATAGATCACAATTTCCATATGAAGGGGCATAAGAACCCCTACTAGATATATATATTTTTTGGATATATATTTTCTTTATGTTTTTATTGTTTTTGCTTTTTGTAAAAAGGATGGGTATGCAAGGCATCACATAGGTTATTTTTTGAGATGTGGTGTGAGCATGGTGTAGACATATAAATGGAAAAGGGAAATCTATTAGCTAACATAAATTCTATCTTTTTCTCTATTTTTGTAAAGGGGGAAACTGGGCACTATGCCGATCATTCCTTTGGAGATGAGGTGCACCTAGTGCCGGTCTGAAAAATGGGAAAGGAAAATCTATTATCTTTTGCAAATGTGGTCTTTCCGGTCATCAAACCAATCATCCTGGAATGGGGTGCGCACAGTATCGGCCTGAAAATGGGAAAGGAAAATATTTTATCTTTTGCAAATGTGGTCCTTTCCTTTGTTTGCTGCCTCAACAACGAGATGAAGTCACGGGTCCCATTCTGAGCATAGCCAAACCCCTTCATGCAGTTGGACCTAAGTGAGGTTCAGCATCCTTATCAGGGTCAGAACGTCCATCCTCTTGGATTGAATTAACCCTTTATCCTTGCCTCGGGTCATGCATTTGACGGTGTGATCTAAAGATGCACCTGATTAAGATCCGATTTAGCCAACCATGAGCGGCCCAATTGGAAACCCGATAATTTGAAAATGTAATCGAAGGATTAGCTGAATAACTTTTTTTTCTTTTTCAATCCGTTTCCTCATAGCACCCAAGACGGGTTTTCGCCATGCCCGTTGTTTCCCTCTTTTTACCCGTAGTGCCCTTTCATGTTTTCACTACTTCAATGGGTATGTATTTTTACCCCAGGCGTCTTTTTAGGTTTTCACCTAGTCCGTACAAACTCGCTGTTTTTACCCATGGCACCCTTTTTCTTTTTCTTTTCTTCTGTATTTTCTCAAAGGCCACGACATGGACGTCAATTTTCTCATAGCCAGCTGGATGGAGTTCTTTATGTTATCTCCTAGCTTGGCTTGTGCTGACTCAACAGATACTATGACTACTTGTGGACCTTAAAGAGCGCTTTTTCTCGGGATGTATCTTGGCCATGGGATAGGTTAGAAATTTTGAAGATATTCTTGGGTTAAGAAGGTTTCCTTGATAGGGTTCCGGTTACCGTAATACACTTCTTCCTTGGGAAATTTTGACTATGCATGCCCTACTTTTTCTTTTCTATATTTTTTGCTCTTTTTGCTTCTTTTCTTTCAGACATCCTTTTTTTGGGATTTTGCTTTTATGATTTTTTTGGAATTAGATGGTAACTCTTCTTCTTCTTTCTTTTATTTGGGGTATATACACTTTTTCCGTCTTCTTTTCTGGTGAGGGGTTTATGAAAGAAAGGTCGATGGCTCAACGGGTGTAGCAAATGGTATGATCATTCAAGGACACTTTTTGGCCACTTGGCTTTGAAATGATGGCCTCTTTTATGGGATTCTTAAGCAGTCACATATCCATTTTTATCAGTACTTACCTTGCTGTGGGAGACTTAGGAATATAATCGTCGGACATATCCAGCATTGATTGGCTCACGAAAGTAATTCCCGTTTGTAGACACCCAAATTTGGCCTAAGGCCTGATTGACACATACTTCGAGAAAGGTGTACTCCCGAGCTTTCGAAAGCATTTCCCAAACCCTTAGAAATTATTCCAAAATCTTTAGAACCTTTCCCGAATCATTAGGAATCAACCCTAGCCTTCCCAAACCCATTATAACCCTTCTTGGACTAATTTTGAACCCTCCTACATAGCAGTTAGAAAGAGGAGTGCCAAAGTTTTTATTGATAGTTTCCTAACAAAAGGCCTATATAATTAGAAAGTAGATGTTCTCAGCTATCCAACAAGCTAAGAACCGCTTAATTCAGAGTTGTACATCAAAAATTATGGTGAAATGAAGATCGTGGATTTGTGTAGGAAATTACAAAATCAGGTTGGGCCCCTGCGGGTCTTCAACTTTCAATAGTTTGGGCCTGGTTTTCTGTCAAAAAATGGTCAAAATTGATATTGGGGGTTTGACTTGTGAACCATCCCAAAGTCTGGGGTGTGTTTCTTTAGGACCCTAGTGACCCTATTAGCTTAAGTTATCACCCTTTTGCCATTCAAGTCACCACCCTATCATCTACCATTAAACCTAAATCCCTCTTCTCCAAGCTCTAGAAAACCTCAAAAACCTTAGATTGCCCATTACCTAATTTCTAAACATATAAGTGACTTAACCCTTCACTAATTATCCCTTCCTCTATAAATAGAGAGCCACCCCCCCATTGTTTAGGGCTTGAAAAAATTTCCCAAGAGAGAGAAACCTTTAGAGCTTTCACTTGAAGTTGGCCCCTTTGCTTGTGTTTTTCTTCATTTTTACTAACTTTTTCTTCTTTGTTTGCATACTTACCCCTACGTTTCTGTCATTTTTTATACTTACCACTACGATTCAGTCATTTACACGCCTTAGCTGATTGGCGGGCCTATATGAGCATCTAATTTCTGTCATTTACATGCCTTAGCCGATTGTCGGGCCTACTTGCGCATTTTAATTTCCGTCGTTTATACGCCTTACCCGATTGGCGGGCCTGCTTGTGCATTATTTTACGTTTAAACATATTCCAACAGTGGACGCCGGCCAATAGAGACGACACAGGATCGTTACAACCCATTTTTAAACCTAAACAAATTTTCCTTTTAAAATTGAACCTTAAAAGTGAACTAAGGGACTTAATTCAGTTTTGCGTTGGGTAGATTTTAAAGGGTGGGAATTTAGGCAGCGATACAAACATCTCGGTTCTTAGTACAGTGGCAGCCCCTAGTGGTGATGATTCGAAAAAGTACCACCCTATCCAATATCTGAGAAGGCGCTTACACTGGAGGCATATCGGGTGGGTGATCGATCCGATTATAAAGCTTAAAACCCTTGGAGAGAGCGTTAGAATATCCCGAAATAACCTTGTATCCGCTAGGCACGGAAAGGAGGGACCCAAAAAGTGAAGAAAAAGTCCCAAGGGGCATTGTCCCGACCCCCCGCTTAGTGGTTTGTTAAACTCCCGATAAATCCCACACCCTTGACACCCAAAACACCCTCGCCAGTCAAGAGAGGTCGCCCTCTTATTGGCTCTTTCGAGGGTTTGGATTATCGCGTGGATTTTCGTGCCCTTACATAGATCAAAGGATTTCCTTTGATTCTTCAAAGGTGCATCTAAATCCTGCGGTGGAAGGCATTAGGGGTGTTATCACCATCATCCAGAAATTTAAAAAAAAAATCAATCAAAAAGGTCAAAAAGTCAAAAAATTCCAAAAAGAGAGCTTCTGGTGCTGGAACGACGGTATCACTTTACCCTCCATCACCCTGTAGGGGAAGGAGAAGACGGGTTTTTAGTCCTCACCTGAGGAACCCGTACCTAACCCGCCAACAAACCATGTCATGGGCGGTTGATCCGGCCTATGCCGATCCCGATTCATTTCCACCGCCTTCCCCATCACATTCCCGCATGGAGGAAATCCCTATTTTCGATTTCCCAACCCAATCTCTATTCAATGTCACCGGGTCATTTAGTGCACCCATTTTCCCATCCACACCCATTCAAAATTTACCCCATTTTCAATCCACAACTACCCAAAATCCATCCACATCCATCCCACATTCTCCCAATTTTTCCTCGAATCCAAATACCCCCAATTTTGCCCCATCCACATCCACTCAAGACACCTCCACATTTCCATCCACACCCACTCCACATAATCCCCATTTTCCCCCACCATTCAAAATCCAACCCAATCCCCGACATCAACCCAAAATTTATCTGATTTCCCTTCCACATCTAACATACACAATTTCCCCATACCTTCCCAAAATCCAACGTCCTATTTCAACCAAGCCATGCCCAATTCTCCCCTATCCACTCCACAGTTTCCCTCGAATCTAAATCCACCACATATATCCCCATCTACCCAGGTGTAGACACCTAAATTCGGCCCAAGGCCCGATCAGTCTGTACTTCGGGAGAGATGTACCCCTGTGCTTCCGATGGCACCCCCCTGAACCCTTAGAAACCTACCTAGACCAGTAGGAATTACTCTAAGACCTTTAGAGCCATTCCCCTAATCCTTAGAAGCCACCCCTACACCCTAGAATCCCTCCCCAGACCTAACTTAAACCCTTTTGGCGATTGATGGGATGAGAGCTACAGAATTTCACACAGACCAGTACCATGGATGAGCCATATACCATTGGAAAGAGGACTTCTTCAGCTTTCCAATGAGCCAAAGATCACCCAAGTTGGAGCTACGGTTCAAAAGTTATGGCCGTTTTAAGTTTCACATAAAATCATGATAGATATTACACCATTTTTACCCCAGATTACTCAAGCGTATATATTATATATGCCTGCCTATTTTGGCCGGGCGTATATAATATATACGCTCAGTATAGGTGGGACCCACCACGGGTTTCATCTTCTCAAAACTCCCCTGATTTTGGTGAAAATTCATTGTCCTAAAGCTGAAGTATATAATATATACGCTTGACTTAGCTCTGATAGCTTGTCATTAGTAGCTCGAATTTCCTCCATCTAGTTTGACCTTTTGACTATCCCCTTGGCTGAGGTGGGTGTCTTGAGATTGGTTGCACCCCCTTTGAGCTTATTGGCAACCCTTAAGTCACCCATGGTCTCACCCCATCATCCGCCATTGAAACTAGTTTCCCAAAACCCTAGGACCTTGAAAACCCAAAAAACCTTAGATGGGGGATTACCTAATTGCTAAACCAATTAGCTCTTAAGTAAGCCCCCTAACCCATCCATTCTCTATAAATAGAGAGGCCTCCCTCTTCCTTAAGGGTTGGAAGAAATTGGAGGTTAAGGATTTGGAGCCCAAGAGAGAACCCTAGTGAGAGAAAGTGCACTCATTTCCCAGAATTTCAGCAAGCTTAGTTCATCTTTTCCAATCCATTTCCACCATTACATCACTCTCTTTAGCTAAAACCTAGCCTCTAGATTCACTCTACACCCCCTACTTTATTGAATCCTAGCATTAGAACCCATTTTCACACCATTTAAGCCATCGGAAGCATGCCAAAGCGAAGATCTTCCACGGTGCAACAAGGGCCCGTGAGCTCCGGCTCACCCCTCTCTTCCTCTACCTTCTTGGTGTCTCCTCCGTCCAAGGATTCAAGCCGTTACGCCGCCGAAATTTCGGTTTGGCTCAAAGCTTGATAGGACCGTATTGCCTTCGGGCAAGGGGAAACTCCGCCCCTTTATTTTTTATTTTGGCCATAGATAGAGACCACTACATGCGGGTTGATCGGGTGCCTAAACCCTTCCCGATCGATAACCGAAGCTCCTACCCTAGAGCCTTTGGCAAAGACCGGTAAATCAGAGTCATATTTAGCACTTCGGTGCTCAAAATATCGATTTGAAGGCTTCCCGGGTCACCAAAAGCTCTGGGTGGTGACTCTACATTTTATCCAAGGCGAGCGCATCGCCGCGATAGGTTCGAGAGGATCCACGGTCGCACAGATGGCGACTCTGCTGGGGATTTCACCCTAGCGCTTCCCCTCTTGTTGGCCTTTCCTTTTATTTTGTTATTTTACTAACCATGGCTGTTTTTTGTTCTAATTTGCTGCTATTTTTCGTTATTTTTTGTTGTTTTTACTAACGTACTCACCCCTACGATTCAGTCCTTTAAGTGCCTTAGCCGTTTGGCGGGCCTACTTGCACCTTAAATTTCAGTTTTTACGATTCTAGTCATTTAAGCCGCCTTAGCCGTTTGGTGGGCCCGCTCGCATTTATTTTCACGTCATTTAAATTTCGATCATTTACAAGCCTTAGCCATTTGGCGGGCCTACTTGCGCACTTTATTTCGGTCATCATATTTCACCTTTGAACGCCGGCCCGTTGAGGCGGCACGGGTTTGTCATCCCCGACCCGATTTTGGACTTAATTTCACTCCCCTATAAAAATTTGTAATTAAAAGTGAACCAACAGTATGGGGACATAATTGAATTTATTTTTGCGTTTTTGGGTAGTTTCCGGGGGGTTTAGGCACAGATACAATTTACCCGGTTCCCAGTAAGGCGGCAGCCCTAGTGGTGATGATCCTGAAAAGAACCACCCCTTCCAGTACCTGAGAAGGCGCTTGCGCCGGAGGTATATCGGTTGGGTTGCCAATTCCGATCAAGCCGTAAAACCCGCATTGGTGAGAGCGTAGAAAACCTAAAATTCAGCCGTGTATCCCTAGGAAACGGAAAGGAGGGACCCGATAACAAACACAGCAATCCCCGGGAGCATTTCTCCAAAGAAACCAGTTCAAAGACCCACATTCGGGCTTGCTGTCCACTGTCAAACAGAACCTTTTGTCCGGCGTATATAATATATACGCCCAGCCAAAATCCCCGGATTTAAGCCAGGCGTATATAATATATACGCCCAGCCAAATCTGCACTTTTTTTGTCGGGCATGCATAATATATACGCCCAGTATATACTGGGCTGTAGCAACCCGACCTGAGGCCCAATCCACCACCCCAATTCCCCGATTAGCGATATTAGTATCCGTGGTAGCCTCCCACATTTTCTAACACCCAATATGCCCCCACCCAGTCAAAAGAAGGCGACTTCTTATTGATTTGCTCCGGGAGATCGGGTCATTTGCGTGGATTCCCTCGCCTTCAATAGAACGAAAGGGTTCCCTTTCGCTTCTTCCAAAGTGTGTCGGATCCCGCTGTGGGACCTACTAAAGGTACATATATCGCCCGAAACAGGGGTTGACCCTGGGCACCAGGTCATCAGTCATCTAAGCAGAGGGGAGTTAATTGCAAAAAAAAAAGAGAAAGAAAATCCTCATCTTCAAGAAAAAAAATCCACCTTCAAAAAAAAAAAGAAGGGAAAAATCAATCAAAATCAAAAATCACAAAATTCACTTTTCAAAACCAAAAAAAAATCATTTTCCAAAACCCCAAAAAAAAAAAACACACAAAGAAAAACAATCAAAAATATACCTTGGAGTGACCAGCACTACGGCAACCTCAAACCCGGCCCGGAGGAGAACCAGGAAGGTATTCGGCCCTTATCCGCGACATCAATACAACACTTGTCGGCGGACCATGTCAAGAGCCGATACATCCCCACCGTCATCCCCTTCTCATTCCCGCATAGGAGAAGATCCGGTCTCCGACACCTTCACCCAAGCCAGGTTCGATATCACGGGCCCATTTGGGGCGCCCGTGTTCACCTCCACCTCATCCCCTTCCCTTACATTCCCCCAAAATACCCCCTTTTCATCCCCTACTGAAACCCCTCATTTCTCAACCGATCCTTACATCCCCATCTCCCATCCAAACACCATTACCGCATCCCCATACTTCCAAAGACCCCCCAGGGAGTCCCATCCCCCACCTACTTCCCACATTCCATCCCTCTCATCACCCATGCCCCCAACACCCTACATCCCATCCACCCCATCTCACATACCATTCCCACCACATGGTCCATCCACATCCCAACATACCCCCCCATTTACCCGGGTCATGCCCAATTTCTCCCAACCACCTCCATCCTTAAGTGATCCATCACCCCCCAATCCCACGCCTGAGTCCATGCCCTCGATGGAGGACATGAGAACGATGTATGCCCTGTGGGCTGCTTCTCACAACCCTACCTCTCAAACCCCGCATCCAAATTTAAAAAACCTCCATACCCCATTCCCTCCTAACCATGCCCAACCACCCATCGTCCATACCTCCCAAAATCCCCCACCTCAATTCCATACCCAAAACCACACAAATCCATGGGCCCCAGCCCAAACACCACTAGAGACATGGGCTCAGGCCCAAAACCCTCACAACCCATGGGCCCAGGCCCCAGCCCAAGACCCTCAAAACCCCTGGGCCCAAGCCCAAACCCACCAGACCCAAGTCCAAGCCCCCCAGGGCCCATGGACCCAAACCTACCAAACTCAAACCCAGGGCCCATGGACCCAAACCCAGCCCCCTCACGCCCCAGTAGCCCAAACTCAAGAAGGCCCATTGGCCCAAAGTCATATTAATCCCCACACCCCGGCCCAGGGCCCGTCGATTCGAGCCTTCCAAAACCATCAAACCCAAATCCCCCAAACCCAAGGCCCATCCGCCCACGCTCATCAAGGCCCATTCACTAACCGCATACCCCCCCACCAATACCCTTCATTCACCTATACCCCTTACGCCTCCATCCCCCCTCCAATGGGAAATCCAATCCATTCCATTCCTCAAAACCACAACATCCCGCCATCTCAATCACACCCCCATCACCCCCAGAATGTGCCACCAACTCAGCACATCACTTACCCACAAAACGCTCACCCATTTATCCCTTCTCATCCCCTACAAACCATGTGGCCCCACCAAGTCATCCAACCCATCACCCCCAAGTCCAAATAGCAGAGCTCGCCCCTCACCAATACCACGACCAGTAGTATGAGGAGGATGAGATCAGCAACAGTGGAGGAACTGCCAGTTTTAACCCTCCAGGGCCCACCATCATCACTCCTAGGGTCGAACCAAATCAAGGGAAAGCGGTCCCTGCCACAGCCTCAAAGGAACCAGAGCAGCTGAAAGAACAGATAGACAGAATACAGAAGCAGCTGATGAAGATGGGAGGAATGGAACTACACTGGGGACTTTTAGGACCTATATGCATTCTCACCGTCCCCCTGCCACAGAAATTTAAGATGCCATCATTTGATAAGTATAATGGCACTGGCAACCCCATCGCCCACTTGAAATCTTACTGCGGGGATATGTGCCAGTATGGCGGAGATGAACGACTCCTCATCAAAGTGTTCCAGAAGAGTTTAACTGGCCCGGCACTGAGATGGTTCACATCTCTGGAACCATCCATGATAAAAAATTGGAAAGATCTGACACGCTTATTTCAAGAACAGTATGTCTATAACATGGACATAGAACCAAGGAAGTCGAACTTGGCCCGATTAAAGCAAAGACATGATGAAACATTCAGTGCTTACTTAGGGAGGTGGAGGGCCTTAGCCGCTCAGGTAACTCATTGAATTCCCGATGATGAGCAGATTGAATTGATAACCAACATCGATTTTTTAGTATATCAGCAGCAGTCAAGTTTTGTTGATCTGGTCCGAAATGCCAACCGTTGCGAAGACGCCATTAGAGAGGGCAGGTTAGGAAGGAATGTGGCCAACGAGGCCATTGGAGTTCGAAAAGCCGCCGAACCAAGAATTGAAAGAACACGAGGATGAGGTGCGTAACATTGTTTACCCTGTGCCAATACCAACGCCCGATACAACTCCTGTGTTACACAACCATCCTGCCGCTTGAGCAAGTACCAAGGCCAAGCAACGAACCAAGAGCCCCGTTTACCCCGAAACAGATGAAAGCACGCTTCGAACGAGTATTCACCCCGTTGGGGCAATCCTTGAGTGTCTTACTGCCGGTGTTACTACAAGAAGGCCTGGTCAATTTGCTCCAACCTCGCCCCCCACCCCACCCAATACCAAGGAATTATGATCCGAATTTGCATTGCAATTTCCACCAGGGACCGGGTCACCCTACGGACCGGTGCTTCCCGTTAAAGCACGCAGTCCAAGATCTAATAGAGGCGGGAAAGATCATACCCCCGCCACTTCCCCAAGGGCAGAACCAGAATATCCATCAAGCCCCTCTATCACCGCACCCAGGAGGCCCCAGGCCTAACATACATTGGATAGAGGAAGAAGAAGAAGAGTTTGACCCTTCAGATTATATTAGCAATAAGGAGGAAATTTCGCTCCCCAGGTCAAACGAAGATGAACTATTTATTGGGGTGATCGAGCCACTGTATCTTGCCGATTATTTTCCCACACCAGCTTGCCAAGAGGAGCCCTTAGATTTAGGGCAGTATTTTTCCACCCCCTGCTCCCGCCTATCAAATCCAAATGGGCACAGCCCTGCCGCAATCATACACATATCTACCCCACGCCCAATTCATCCCATACACCCCCCCGTCACACATAAATCATCCTATTCCTTACGCAATTCCGCCATCCCCATATTATCCTACCCCATACACGCCCTCAAGTCCCTCCACCCAATGCAATGCTCCGCCATCCTCAAGTTACCCCATGCCATACACGCCTTCAAGTCCCGCCACCCAATTTACCCCACCCCATACACCTCCATCACCCCGAATTACCCGCTCATGCACAACTCCATCATCCTCAATCTATCCCATTTCATCTACGAACCCATCATCACCCCACCATGCCACAAACCCTTTATATCCCCCCATTCCACCCACTACCCCGCCATGTCCCGGTCATCCCGCTCAATGCACAACTCCATCGCCCCCAATTTACCCCACTTCATCTACAAACCTGTCACCATCCCATCATACCTCCCCATATACAAATCCTTCATACCCCCATCATCTCGCACCCTCCACACCTCAAACGCCTCCCCATTACTCTAGTCCAGTCACACCCCCGCCCTTCCTCCGCTATTTTGGCCCTAATCCAACTCCACCACCACCCGGACAAGCAACCCCTCACCCAATCCCCGCATCACCCAATCACCACTGGTCCTACCATGCCCAGGTAACGCCAGTACAAGCCCCCTCCATGCCCATAACTCCAATTCTGTCAAGTCCCCCCACTACCATTCCACCCCCCATTGGAGTTAACCTGGTCGGACCCGAGAAACCAGTATATCCGGCCCAATCCTCCCCGGAATCCTCACGCACCCCATTTCTCATCCCAAAACCTGCTTATGACCCGCATCAGGTACCATTGAGCTATGAACGAACGGACATGGATGTCGGGTGCAACCAAGAGGAGGCTGTTGAGTTTGTCACTCGATTGGGCCAAATTTCTGCCCAGCCAGAAGCATCAGGGGCAGTCAGAGGAGAAGAAAAGAAGAAAGAACAGGCCACAGGAAATCCCTTTGAAAAAATGGTCAGGGAACATATACTGGAGACACAGCTCAAGATAACGCCCGCACATATTACCGTGTGGGATTTATTGATCACGTCTCCACTCCACTTTCAAGCCCTAATGGGAGCGCTCAAGGACGCCCATGTTTCCACCCATGTAACTCCAGATGAAGTAGGGGAAATAATAGGGCAAGTGTTGGCCCCAAACGCCATCTCTTTCACCGATGCAGACCTACCAATCGAGGGGAATGACCATTCTAAACCCCTGAATATAACAGTGGAAGTAGGGAACTTGGTGGTACCATTGGTCCTGATTGACAACGGGTCGGTGCTGAACATATGCCCTCTAAGGACGGCAATCAAAATTGGGGCGAACCCCGACACCTTCTCGCCATCCATATCAAGCGCAAGGGGATTCGACAACACTAGAAGGGAAATCATAGGAGAAGTAGACCTTGACCTGATCCTCGGACCGCAAACCTTCACCACCCCCTTCCAAGTAATGGACATCAAGTCTACCTTCAACCTGCTGTTGGGCCAGCCGTGGATACATAAGATCGAAGCAATACCATCTACCCTGCACCAAAAGCTCTGATTCATTTTAGAAGGAAAAATTGTCACCATCTTAGGTGAGAGCAGAGAAGACATGGGGAAGAGCGCTCTACACATTGAGAATCTGAAAGTGCTGAATATACCGCACACAGCTGAGGACGCCGATCTCCATCGATTTGAGTACGACTTCTTGAATGTTACCCTTGAACCAACTGAAAAGACCCCGGATAAAACTGGAGGAGGAATGGATGCAGCTGTGTTCATGCTCCACAGATGGGGCCATCAAAAAGGGAAAGGACTGGGCCCGCGTCTTCAAGGAAGAAGAGACCCCGTCAAGGCCAAGGGGCAACAAACTAAATTCGGCTTAGGCTACAGGCCCAGAGAAGAGGAAGTCAGAGAATCCAAGGAGAAGATGAAAGCCGCAGCAGTCGCCAAGGCCAGAGGAATCATCTTGGAAGAGGAACCTCACGCTCGCCCCCACATCCATGAAACCTTTGTGAGCGCCGGGGTAGTAAAAATTGATCTGAATGGGGAGACGAGGGTAACCCCACATAAGCCTACTGCAATCCACCCCACCAATCCCTACATCATCCCCCCAGATTTCGAAATGGACTTAGCCGCCCTTTCCTTGTTTGAGGAAGAAGTGCCCCGATCCACCCCTCGCTTCAGCACCAACCACTCTGGGCCCCTCCTAACCGTAGAGGATAAGGTCCCGGAGGATCCCTCTGTAAATATGTTGGGGGAAGAAATGCAAGAGCCTACCGATGCCGCTCCTGATCAAAGAGGTAAAGGCCAAGCCTCGCAGGTGAGTAACTGGGCATCCTTGCCCCAACTCTTGAGAGCCGCCAAATGCCATGAAAATGGCACCGACTCTCCAAAAAAAAACAACCTGTAAAAAGTGAGGTTAGCCTCTGGACCACTCTACCTTGTATATACAGAGATCCGCCTCACCAGGGGCTGACCTCCAAAAAAATACAAAAGATCATAAAAATAGAAAAAATACCAATTCCAAAAATATTGTCCTTTAAAATTCCCAATAAAGTTAAAATCAATGTCGTGATACCCGTCCCACGTGAAGCCAACCCCTTCCCTGTAGAAATACAAGAAGAGGTAGGAGTCACGAGTCTGGACGAGGAAGGCCAAACCGACGAGCTCCCCAATGAGCTCCTCAAACAATTTGCCAATTTTGAGCATGGCCCTACCCCGATCGTCGAAGAGACAGAGGACGTCAATTTGGGCACCACAGAGGCCCCCAGAATCACCAAAATTGGAACGTCGCTGTCCCCTGAGGAGAGGAAAGGTATGATAGACTTCCTTCGGTCATACCAAGACGTCTTCGCATGGTCGTATGAGGACATGCCTGGTTTGGATACCGATCTGGTTGAGCATGAGTTGCCACTCTACCCCGATGTTAAGCCGGTGAAACAGAAGCTGAGATGACTCCGACCCGAATGGATGTTGAAGGTGAAGGATGAGGTCATTAAACAGTATGACGCAGGTTTCCTCATGGTATCCAAGTACCCACAGTGGCTAGCCAATATTGTCCCCGTACCAAAGAAGGACGGAAAGGTCCGAATGTGTACCGACTTTCGAAATCTCAACAAGGCGAGCCCTAAGGATGATTTCCCACTGCCACACATCGACATCTTGGTCGATAACACTGCAAAGCATGGGATGCTCTCGTTTATGGATGGATTCTCAGGATACAATCAGATAAAGATGACAGAGGTTGATCGCGAGAAGACAGCATTCATTACCCCCTGGGGAACCTTCTGCTACAAGGTAATGCCATTCGGGTTGAAGAATGCTGGGGCGACCTATCAAAGAGCAATGACGACCCTATTCCACGACATGATGCATCGAGAGATCGAAGTATATGTCGATGACATGATTGCCAAATCACCAGAAAGGGAGGACCACTTGATAAACCTGCAGAAGCTATTCGAGAGACTGAGAAGATACAGATTGTGATTGAATCCCCAGAAATGCGCGTTTGGCGCTATGTCCGGAAAGCTATTGGGCTTTATTGTCAGTAGGAGAGGGATCAAGGCCGATCTGACCAAGATCAAGGCCATCACTGAGATGCCACCACCATCTATAGAGAAGGAAGTCAGAGGCTTTTATAGGCGTGATCCAAAGACATCATCGATTCATCTACGCTTAACTCCGATATGCGCACCAATTTTCAAGCTACTGAGAAAGGACTCACCAGTTGAGTGGAATGATGACTGCCAGGCTGCATTCGATAAGATTAAAGGTTATCTCCTGAAACCTCCGGTATTGGTACCACCCGTACCTGATAGACCCCTGAAAATGTACTTGTCCACGACTGAGTTTTCCATGGGCTGTGTGTTAGGATAGCATGATGAGACGGGAAGAAGAGAGCAGGCCATCTATTACCTAAGCAAGAAATTCACTAATTACGAGACGCATTATTCTCATTTGGAGAAAGCATGCCTGGCGCTCGTTTGGGCTACTCAGAGACTTCAACACTACCTATTATCCCAGGCCGTTCTACTTCTAGCACGGATGGATCCGTTGAAGTACCTATTCGAGAAACCTGCTCTCCGGCGAATCAAGACGTTGGCAACTACTCCTATCTGAGTTTGACATTACTTATGTCACCCAGAAGTCGATTAAGGGGCAAGCACTCACCGATCATCTTGCTGAGAACCCTCTGCCGAACTATGAGCCTCTAAGGACCGAATTCCCCGATGAAGACATTTTGTTCATGACCGACGAGGATACAGAGGAAACGGAAGAGCCCTGGGTAATGCACTTCGATGGGGCATTGCATGTTGAGGGCCAGGGAGTTGGCGCCATTCTTATCTCACCAAAAGGATCCCATATACCCATCTCAATCAAATTGAACTCCCCATGCACCAATAATATGACCGAGTATGAGGCCTGTACAGCTAGTTTACAGGCGGCTCTCGATCTAAATATAACTCACCTTAGGGTCTTTGGAGATTCACAGTTAATTATATGCCAAACCAACGGGGATTGGAAGACCAAGGATGAGAAACTGATCCCATACCATGAACATCTGGAGGATCTGATAACTTGCTTTGAGGAAGTCAACTTCTCTTATGTGCCACGAGCAAGAAATCGGTTTGCTGATGCCCTGGCCACCCTGGCCTCTATGGTTGAGATTCCATATGGAGTGGTGATGAAGCCGATCATGATAGAGTAGAGGAACGAACCGGTTTTCTGTCACCTGATCGAAGGACCTACAAAGATAGAGGATGAACCACCCTGGTTCTCAGACATCAAGAATTTCCTCGAGACCCGAACTATCTCGAAAGGAACATCAAAGGCAGACAAACGCACCATCCAGCGATTGGCAACAAACTATGTCATATGCGGTGATCTCTTGTATAGACGGTCTCACGACAATATTCTGCTCCGATGCCTAACCCAGAAAGAAGCGGTTGAGATCATGAAGGAGATTCATGAAGGGGTCTGTGGAGCCCACGCCAGCGGTCACATGCTTGCTAAGAAAATTCTAAGGCAAGGATACTTTTGGACTACTTTGGAGACTGATTGCTGCAAGCACGTACAGAAGTGCTACAAATGCCAAGAGCACTCCAGCCTAATACATGCTCCGGCCATTGACTTGCATAGCATGGCCACCCCTTGGCCGTTCGCCACCTGGGGTCTCGACGTCGTCGGCAAGGTCAATCCTAAGGCTTCCAATGGACATCAATTCATCCTCGTCGCTGTGGAATACTTTACAAAGTGGGTAGAGGCGGCCTCCTACACGAGCATTAAAACTAGCCATGTTGAGAAGTTCATCAAGAATAATATCATTTGCAGATTCGGCGTACCCAAAGATATCATCACTGATAATGGCACTAATTTCGCTAATAGGCGCATCCAAGCCTTGTGTGAGCGGTTCAAGATCAAGCATCATCGTTCATCCCCGTACAGGCCTCAAACGAATGGAGCAGTAGAGGCAGCCAACAAAACTCTTATCTGTATCCTGGAGAAGATGGTAGTTACTTACAGAGATTGGAGTGAGCAGTTACCCTTCGCACTTTGGGCCTATAGAACGTCTATCCGCACCGCAACAGGGGCAACACCATTCTCCCTTGTGTATACCTGCTGAGGTCAGTCACCGTCAGATCCTTTGGAATCCCATCTACACCGTCGAGAGGAAAGAGCCCATTTTGAACAGCTAGACCTAATTGACGAGAAAAGACTCCTAGCCTTGTGCCACACTCTGGTCTATCAGAGGAGAATTGCACGTGCTTACAATAAGCGCGTCCGCGGTCGAGACCTGAAGATAGGAGACACTGTACTGAAGAAAAAATTTTCGTCTCTCCACGCCGATCCGAGAGGGAAGTTTAGGCCAAATTGGGAAGGACCCTACGTCATCCAAGAGGTTCTGCCAGGATACGCTGTTCGCCTCGCCACTATGGACGGAGACCACTTTCCCGAGCCCATCAACGCTGGATACCTCCGTAAGTTCTACTCATAGGTCTTGGGACAAGGTAAGTTTTGATAAAAGTAGATGTGTGACCGCTTAAGGGCCCCATAAAAGAGGCCATCATTTCAAAGTCAAGTGGCAAAAAAAAAAATATATATTCCCTGAAAACCTTCACCCCTTTTTTCTACACACTTCGGGCCAACAACCATTTCTTTCATATACCCCACCCAAAATTCCAAAAAAGAAGAAGAAGAGAAGGGAGGAAAAATCCAAACCCAAAAAAAAGAAGGATAAAGCGCCCCCCCCCAAAAAAAAAAGCAACAAAGAAAAAGAGGGGTACCCCAAAAAGACAAAAAAAAAAAAAAAAAAAAAAAAAAACCCCCAAAAAAAACTGAATGATGACTGGGGCATAAAAAGCCCCCCAAAAGAAAAAGGAGTCCCCGAATCTAGAAATCACCCCAAACTTAGATCCAAATCTTAAAAACCCAACCTTTGTTTGAACCCCAACCACATTACAACCGGAAGAAAACTCTCTTTAAGGTCCACAAGGTTATTACTTCTCGCATCAAGCAGTGAGTTAACAAACCACACAGAACTTCATTCAGCCGGCTATGACGGAATCGACGCCCATGTCGTGGCTTTCTGGTTCCTAAAGAAAAAAAAAAAAAGAAAAAAAATTAATTTGAGTTCAAAGCAAGACGGACGTGGTGAAAACCCGAAAGGGCGCCACGGGTAAAAACAGCGAACTCACGCGGACCAGGTGAAAACCTGAAAGGGCACCTGGGGTAAGAAAGCGAACCCATGGACGTGGTGAAAACCCGAAAGGGCGCTACGGGTAAAAACAGGGATGACAGGCATGGCGAAAACCCGTCTTGGGCGCTATGAGCAAAAAATGTCAAGAAAAGAGAGATTAGGAGAAGATCTGTCCTAGCCCGCCTATTTCAGTTTGGATCTCTTAAGCCTCTTCTCCCCTTTGATGGGCCGCTCATGTTGGAAATTGGATCGGATCCCAATCAAGTATGTCGTCTCTACTGACGTCGGCGCATGACCAAAAGGAAAGACAGAGGGCTGAACCAATCCCAGGGCAGCTAACCTTCCCATGTTTAAAGGAAAAAACCTGTGCCTCACCAACAGGGTTCGACCATGCTCAAAATAGGACCCACTGGTTTGGCCCCATAAAAAACCTCACCCTGTGAGGAAGAAAATTCTAAAAAAGATAATAGATTTCCCTTTCCCATAAAAAACCTCACCCTGTGAGGAAGAAAATTCCAAAAAAGATAATAGATTTCCCTTTCCCATAAAAAACCTCACCCTGTGAGGAAGAAAATTCCAAAAAAGATAATAGATTTCCCTTTCCCATAAAAAACCTCACCCTGTGAGGAAGAAAATTCCAAAAAAGATAATAGATTTTCCTTTCCCATAAAAACCTCACCCTGTGAGGAAGAAAATTCCAAAAAAGATAATAGATTTCCCTTTCCCATAAAAAACCTCACCCTGTGAGGAAGAAAATTCCAAAAAAAGATAATAGATTTTCATTTCCCTAAAAAAAACCTCACCCTGTGAGGAAGAAAATTCCAAAAAAGATAATAGATTTCCCTTTCCCATAAAAAACCTCACCCTGTGAGGAAGAAAATTCCAAAAAAGATAATAGATTTCCCTTTCCCATAAAAAACCTCACCCTGTGAGGAAGAAAATTCCAAAAAAGATAATAGATTTTCCCTTCCCATAAAAAACCTCACCCTGTGAGGAAGAAAATTCTAAAAAGAAAATAGATTTTCCTTTTCCATAAAAAGCCTCACCTTGTGAGGAAGAAAATTCCAAAAAGAAAATAGATTTCCCTTTTCCACAAAAAGCCTCACACTGCGGAGGAGAAAATTCCAAAAAAAGAAAATAGATTTCCCTTTTCCATAAAAAGCCTCACACTGTGAAGGAGAAAATTCCAAAAACAAAAAAAAGGGAGAAACCCCACCAGGAAAAAAAAAGAAAAAAATCCCATAAAAAGTCTTGCATTGCAGGATTATAAAAGGGAAAACAAGAGCGCATGTATAGATTTCATTCCCTTTCTTTACAAGTGTTGCCCGTTGAGTGTCACGTCCCAAAAAGATAACGACATGACACACTTCCTATTTTTGCTGCTTTCTTTACAACAAAAAGCAAAACCCAAAATGTATATAGCTGTGTATATATGAAAAAAAAAGAAGAAGAAAAGAACAGAAAAAGATAACCCAAAAAGAGATCTCTGATAGGGGGCTTTCCCCCTGTGTATATGATCTATGATATGTGCAGGAATAGGTCAAGGGCCGGGAGGACGCTTCAAAGTGCTAATCTCTGCAAGCAGGGAGTCCTCGCGGGCATTTTGATCAGACATCCACCTACCATGAGTGAAGCTTGGTGGGACTCGATCAAAGACCGATCCAATCAGAAGAACCTCGCTCTCGGCTGTAGCAGCTCTCACCTCCGCAATATCAGCTCTGACCCTTTCTTTCTCCAAAGTCTCGATCAAAGCCAGCCTCTCTACGGAAAGGGACTCGATCCGGGTCCGAAGCATCGCTTCCTTACATGGCCAGGGCCCGGTCCCTACCACATCTACCGAAGCTGGGCTAGGAGTAGGTAATTCCTCAGATGCCAGCCAACCCTCGTAACCCGGAGAGACAACGCCCCCCGGAACCAAGCTACACATATGCGCCGATTGGCGGGTTTCCCAGAGGGCAGCTATGCGATCAAGATCACTAAGAGAACCGCGAGAGAATATCAGAGAGCACAGGGGTGGCCTCGCGGTGCACGGCACATGCTGAGTATACCCGAATTGGCGGAGCACCCGAGATGGGAAGTAGTATGTGCTACCGGTCAGCCCCAAAAGTGTGATGCCCTCACAATCCCGAGAGCGGACAATCGGAAAGGTGCCGTCCGTCCAGGGAAGTTGCCAGGTCAGCTCTGCATCAGATAGCCACAGGCTCAGTTCCTCGACGCTCCCACCAGGCAGTCTCGAACTCCGGATCAGAAAACCCCGAGCCACATCCCCTCTAATCAAGTAGAATCTCGGCACAGGCCCCATGATAGCCAAATGCTCTCCTAACCAGATCTGAACAAGAAGCGGGCTCCCGCTGAAAATCCCAACCCGGCCCGAGGCCGCAGCATCCAAGCCTCGATACATCTCCGCCAGGACCAGGTGTACCAATGAGCGACCTCCCTCCAGTTCGGTCAAAACATCACATAGCCCGAGGGAAAAGCTCTCACCCCCAGTGAAGAAGAGAACCTCCGACAGCAAATAAAGAGCAAAGGCCTTCACATTGAAGGGATCTCGAATAGGCAACTTTCGAAGGCTCAAGTCACCAAAAAGTTCTCTCAGGAATTTCACCGAACACCTGGTGGGCCCTCCGGTGAAACATTTCTCATATCCACCCTTCTTCAAGCCAAGGACCGCGTGGACCGCCTTTGCATACCCCAGTTTGGGCACTACTTTGGCAAGGGCTCGATGCATCTTCAAGCTGGTGAGGGAGGCTAACTCTTCCAAAGTTGGGGTCAGCTCCCTAGACCTAAATTTAAAAACATGGGCCCTATGGTCCCATGATGCCAAGGTCGCCTGTAGTAGGTTGGGCAACAGAGGAACATCGAGGAGAGAAGAAAGACGGGACAACCCGAGGCCATTCAGAATAGCAAGCTCGCTCTCGGCCAAACTATCATGCCATTTTTGCAAAAAGCTGGGCCCCGGGTCCAAACAGGGAAGTATACCGGTCCCCGTATAAAAGCTTGGGCCCCCTTTTGAAGGCAGGTCCATCGGCGTGCAAAGAGGTTCTTTATCGGTCAATATATGGCGATGGGCCCGCTAGAAAAAGAGGGGAGAGAAAGAAAATAAAAGGAGGGGCAAAACAGCCAAATCAAAGTAAAAGAGGAGACAAGGAGGGAACCAGGCGCGGGTTATAAGGAGCTGGTAATATCTATGACGTATATATTATATACGCCAAGGCAAATTTTGAACAATTTTTGCCTGGCGTATATAATATATACGCCCGGCCATTTTTGCTGGGGATTGGTCAGGCGTATATAATATATACGCCCGGCTATTGATTGCTGAATGTTGGCCTGGCGTATATAATATATACGCCCGATTTAAGCCGAGGCTGGTAAGGCCCCCCCCCCTTCACTGGTCTATTTCTTTTCCCAAGAAGGGACGTAGTTATTTTGACCCACCTTTTCGTCGCAAGAGCGCACATGGGCGGCCATGCCACACCCGTGAGAAACACCCGGGTGGCGCGTTGCCTGTAGCTCACATACGAAGGGTCACCTGCATGATCAACCTCATCATTGGAGAGGTGCCAGTTCATTCCGAGCAAGGAAAAGAGGAAGGAAACCACCAAAGCAAAGGAATACCCAAATAAAACATTCATATAAACCATAAAAATTATAAACCATCCAAACAAAAAAAATTTTTTGTTGTTATTACATATCCCCAAATAAAGCCAAGTCTAAACTTTTTTATTATGTCAAATTTGCAGGAAATAAACTAATCCTGGGCAACCCCCTTCGACTTCTTCTGGCGCCGGCTCGCACTTTGAAAGGTATGGGTCTCCCCCACCCGAGTCCATGCCTGAGAGATACGGCTAAGAAAGGAGCGCGACTCCTTTTCACGAGCACGCTGCAAAGGCACACCAAAAGCCATCAGATAGAGAAATAGGCGGAAAGTAAACTAGGAAAATGACTAGGTTGGGCCAGCATTCACTCACCACTTCGGTCTCCCTAAACCCAACGAGGTTACGATAGTACTCAGCCTGACTCACTGCCGACTCATAATCCTGGCCAGTAAGAAAAAGGAGGTGTTAGTCACACAGGCCATCAGCATAATTCAAAGAGAAAGAGAACAGAGCAACAAGGTAGAGATTACCCCAGGAATCAGCTCGAGAGGTGGGACCTGGATAGCTTCAGTAGAAATCCGTGCCTTTTCGGCCACGTCGGCACACACGCATGACAGAAAGGCATCATCCAGGCGCTTGAAGGTCCCCTGGACCTCGACGGGCGAGCTACCGAACCGCACACGGAGAAGGGTCGAGGGTCCAACACTGACCACGCCAGCACCGGCCGAAAGGATCGGAAGGTCCAGCACCTGTTGCATCATAGGGAACGGCCTCCTCTTCCCCCTCATCTGAGTCGCCGCCCTGCTCAAACTGTAGAGAGAAATGCTTTATCATTAAGGGCGATAGGTCAATCAAAGTAGCCACATGAAAGTTGCTAAATGAAAGAAGAAAAGGGGCATTACTTGAGATCGCGGCCTGCCAAAAGCTAAAAAGTTAGCACCAGGCACGAAGCGAGGCAGCAAGAAATGATAGGGTAGGGAGTCGTACCAAGACTGATACCCCAGGCAGGAGAAGGTCATCGATAGGAACCTCGTGATGAAGAAAATGAGCAGTGAGCTCGTCAATGGAGCCCTCTGGGGCCAACACGTCGGCAGGAGGAGCTTGGGGCACGGCAAAGAGGGGGCGATACTGATGAACCGCTCTCTCCCCTAAATAGTAGGCCCTAGTCCAGGACCCGTAGAGAAAGATGATACGACGGTCCAGCAAAAGACGAGAGGGGCCCACTGAGGCCAAATTCCAGAAGGGGGATCCTATGTAAGGGTCGAGGATGACCTGCAAAAGAAGAAAAAATCGGAAGGGGAGGCGCACATTTGATCAGAACCCCTAGCACACAGAAGCTGAGCTACCAAATTTATAAAAAGGGAATTGTTTTACCTGCTCTGGGATCAACAGGTCGAACTGAGAGCGCAGTCCTAACTCCAAATGCTTCATACCTACGTCCCGACGGCGACCCACGTGCCAGTTACTCATGAGGGGGAACGTAGCAATGTCAGACTGAAGCAGAGGGCGACCCGGCTGAAAGTGAAGGTACCCCCAGACCTGAGAAAGCAGCCAGGTGAGGACAGGTATGCTATAAAAGAAAATTGAGTAAACTAAAAATAAAAGATAAATACCTCGATGGCAAGCCAGAAACCCACAATGGAGCTAGACTCCCCAAAACGGCCCGCTTTAAATTTGGACATGAGTACGCAACCGCCGCCTAATCGAATCGATGTACGGTCTCCCAGTTCACCATCAGGCTGAGCAGGGACAAGGAGACTCGCCCTCCACTGGTGTTGGAAAGGAGAATCTTGCCCAGGAGGAACAGTAAGGAGATGCGGGCCAGCATAAGTGCGTGCGCAGGCTCGATGTAAATGTCCATATCGGGCTGCCCCTGGTCCACCAACTCATTAGGCCCAAACTGATCAACCAACCAGGATAGCTTGACCTCCGAGCCCCGAACGTTCCCTGAGGACGGGTAGGCCCCTAGCAACTGAATCACCTCCTCCCTACCTGGTGTGCGGGTAGGTACCACGGGCACACCTCCGATACGGGCCCCAGTGATCATAGACCAGTCCGCCGGAGTGAAGGCCATCTCTGCCACAACCATGTGGAATTTCATCGTCTCGCTCTATCTTTTAAATAGGTCAGCTCTTCTGCAAGAAATGAAGTCCCCAAAACCGGCAGCAGTAAGTAGGTCCTTCACCACTGAGGGAAGGTAAAGCACAAGGCGCTGGAGGTCAAACCAACCGCCTAGGAACATAATGTGCGGTAGGGGCTGCAAACAAAAGGCATCAATCAGATAGGGGCAGGGAGATATAATAAGGGCATCAAAGAAAGCAAAAGCGGAAAGGAGGAGGGGGTCTACCTGTTTACCTGACCAACGATCCCGAAGTTGGACATATGGGTGTGCTGGCAGTAGAGGAGGTCGGTGTGGGCGGCCTCGCCTTGCATCTCATACCAAGGCTGGGGGAGCGCTGAGACACAATGAACTGTTCCCCACGGGGGCCGTAAGCCATTTCCGGCCCTTCGTGCTGATCATGCCCCTCGTCACCAGACATCCTGAAAACATGAGACGCATCAGCATATGAGGGGTTGCCAACAAAAAAGAAGAAAGAGAAAAATATGTATATGCACTAATCCAAAGAATAATAACAAAAAAAAAAAAAACATGTGTGTATGAATACTAATCCAAAACCAAAAAAAAAAAAAGAGAGATGTGTGTGTGTGTACTAAACTAAAAAAAAAAAAAAACATGTGTGTATGTATACTAATCCAAAACCAAAAAAGAGAGATGTGTGTGTGTACTAAACTAAAAAAAAAAAAAAACATGAGTGTATGTATACTAATCCAAAACCAAAAAAAAAAGAGAGATGTGTGTGTGTGTGTGTGCTAAACTAAAAAAAAAAAAAAACATGTGTGCATGAATACTAATCCAAAACCAAAAAAAACAGAGATGTGTATGTGTGTGTACTAAACTAAAGATAAAAAAAAAACAACATGTGTGTATGTATACTAATCCAAAACAAAAAAAAGATGTGTGTGTGTGCTAAAAAAACAAAAAAAAACTCATGTGCATATACTAATCCGAAAGAAAGGATGTGTGTGTGTACTAAAAGAAAAAGAAAAAACTCAATGTGTATATACTAATCCGAAAGAAAAGATGTGTGTGTGTACTAAAAGAAAAAAATAAAAGAGTCATGTGTGTGTGGGTACTAATCCAAAAAAAGAGATATGTCTGTATAAAAAAAAAAAAACAAAAAAATAAAACCATGTGTGAGTGTGCTAATCCAAAAAAGATAAGATGCGCTAATCCATAGAAAACAAAAAAAGAAAGAGAAAATAGGATGAGATGAATAAATAATAGATGAAAAAAATAGGCCTAAGGAAAACAACAAAAAAAAAAAAGAAAAGCAACAAAACCGAGAGAAAAGGAACATAGGCATCACATATGTTTAAATGGAAATGAAAAAAGAAAAAGCATTTCACCATAAAAGAAAAAAAAAGAGAGAGAAAAAGAAAAACAATAATGTTATCAAAATACAAAGAGAACGTAAGGGAAGGTAATGGTTACCTTCAATGGGGGAGAAAAACGAAGAGCGGCGGAGGATAAGCGCCTTTCGATCCACACCCGCGACCACCGGTAATGGAATTCAAGCCAAATAAAAAAAAAACCCTAAGGGGTTGTCCCGGACTCAAGAAGAAAGGAGGGAGGAGGAGAGAATTTGAAAAGGAGGCCCCTTTTGTGCTCGGGCTCGGGCAGTTCGTAACTGCCAGATTTTAGACGGGCGTATATAATATATACGCCCGACCATTTTTCGTCAGATTTTGGTCAGGCGTATATATTATATACGCCCGACCAAAAATGGCAGTTTTTAAACTGCCCGACCTCCTTTTTTCGATTTTAAGGCCCAACGGCCCCCTTGTATGCTATGGACCTCGATCCGGCCCCCCTTCGAGGCCCACGTGTCGTCGGCCATGGTGCACGCATCCCCAAATGACCCTTCGAGTTTCCTTCGATTGGCCCAAAGGGACCGTGTTACAACAAACGGTTCCAGATCCGTAGGCGCCCACCTAATGCGCCCACAAAATCAAAAAAGAGAAAAAAAATAAAAGAGAAAGAAAAAAATATACAACGCTGGTTCTCACAAGGGCGTCGCAACGTCTGTTTGCCCCACCCCGAGAGCCGTGTTAAATCAATTCGGAATGATCGGGTTCACCCGAAAGTTCTCGAACCCCGTCTCATGCAGGGACACTCTGTACCTGATCAAGTAGGCAAATGAATTTCATTTATCACCGGGAGCATACACTTAGCCCCAGATCTCCCCCAGCAAAAGTCAAGGCCTGATCCGGTAGGCAAACCAAGAACTCATCACCGGAATGCACACGCCCCTAAGGTATATCGACATGGCAAGTTGATTCGCCCAAGGATATGTGCAAAAATAAAGGCAGCTTGAGCATGCCCGGAGTCTCAATCAAAACAAAAAAGAAGAAAAAAAGGAAAGAAAAGGAGAAGAAAATGACAACTTGTTGCTGCTTAGTGAAAACCCTGAGTGGGTTGACCCCACCTTCCACGCATTCACTCTGGTCATCCGCCTTCGGATTGATATTGACCAAGAGTGCCCCCAACTTCAGACCATTCGAAGAGTCTATTGTCAGTCGAAACTGACCCGCCAAAAATGAAATTACAACCAACCAAACTATGTGCAAACATACAGACCAAAGGGCCCTTTTCCCTTTTATTTCCTTTTACATGTGCTTAAACCTCAGTATAGGCACGGTGTCCCTGTTGAATGTAATGCGACTTAAGGCCCTGGGTATCCGCAGGATGGTCATTGTCCTCGTAAATTGTACCTTAGGATTTGTCGCTTACGCCTGATGGGTGTATGTTTGTGCATAGTTAGTAAGATGTGATTTCATTAGGGACGGAGGCTGGAAATTAGCCATCTCTTTCGAGGGATGTTTGGTTCTAGCTCAATCTTTAGCTTTGTCTCGAGTTAAAGCACTCCGGTCCGCGTGAATCAGGGGCACCTCACCACTGGAACAAGCACATCCCCTAGGTGCACCTATCCCTGGCAGAGCGCACGCATTCTTAAAGCGTATCAATTGACATTTGATCCACTTAAAGAGTTGTGCGAAAATAAAGTTGCTAGAGGTCATCAAGCTCTGCTTAGAGGCCTCGAAACAAAAGAAAATTCAAAAAATGACAAAAAAAATCATTCGTAAAATGGGCATGCCTTCCCAAGAGGTGTTGCGACATCGATATTCGCTCCACTCAGGTAAATCATGCTAAAGCAACCTCGAGGTTGATGGGTTTGCCCAGAAACTCCGAGCCTTACCTAGGTAAGGGCACCTGTGGCCAACCCAATGGAGCGGTCATTATCCCATAGGATTGGACACAGTTTGAAGGCCTTCTCTTTGTGTGCTTCGCATCAATTCCGAAGCATAGATCGATCATCCCGTTTCATGGAGCTATCTGGTTCAGATTAAGACTCAACATCACAAATCTATAATTCCCCTCAGGAAGTGGACGATATCCCGGCTAGCGGGCTTACACTTTTTGTGATCATCGCAGTTATGCCCAGTAATGTCGCAATGCGCTTGGGGACTGTTAGTTTTGAGGTACGGACGATATCCCGAAATGAGAGGGCTTACGTACGCTCACCATCAGCATGAATGTTTGAGAATTGAGTTGAACCAGGTGGACCCATCAAACGTGCCTTGGACCTCTTCGGATGTCTCTTGTCTTTGGCATCCGATAATTAGCGATCGAATACCAAGAGGGGCATCTGTAGATACCCAAATTCGGCCCAAGGCCCGATCAGTCTGTATTTCGGGAGAGATGTACCCCTGTGCTTCCGATGGCACCCCCCTGAACCCTTAGAAACCTACCTAGACTAGTAGGAATCACTCTAAGACCTTTAGAGCCATTCCCCCAATCCTTAGAAGCCACCCCTACACCCTAGAATCCCTCCCCAGACCTAACTAAAACCCTTCTGGCGGTTGATGGGTGGAGAGCTACATAATTTCACACAGACCAGTACCATAGATGAGCCATATACCATTGGAAAGAGGACTTCTTCAGCTTTCCAACAAGCCAAAGATCACCCAATTTGGAGCTACGGTTCAAACGTTATGGCCATTTTAAGTTTTACATAAAATCATGAATTTTACTCAGGCGTAGATATTACATACGCCCAGCCATTTTTACCCCAGATTACTCAGGCGTATATATTATATACGCCTGCCTATTTTGGGGAAAATTTGGCCGGGCGTATATAATATATACGCCCAGTATAGGTGGGACCCACCACGGGTTTCATCTTCTCAAAACTCCCCTGATTTTGGTGAAAATTGTTGTTCCTAAATTGGGCGTATATAATATATACGCCCAGCTTAGCTACAGTAACTGTCATCAGTAGCTCGAATTTCCTCCATCTAGTTTGACCTTTTGACTATCCCCTTGGCTGAGGTGGGTGTCTTGAGATTGGTTGCACCCCCTTTGAGCTTATTGGCAACCCTTAAGTCACCCATAGTCTCACCCCATCATCCGCCATTGAAACCAGTTTCCCAAAACCCTAGGACCTTGAAAACCCAAAAAACCTTAGATGGGGGATTACCTAATTGCTAAACCAATTAGCTCTTAAGTAAGCCCCCTAACCCATCCCTTCTCTATAAATAGAGAGGCCTCCCTCTTCCTTAAGGGTTGGAAGAAATTGGAGGTTAAGGATTTGAAGCCCAAGAGAGAACCCTAGTGAGAGAAAGTGCACTCATTTCCCAGAATTCCAGCAAGCTTAGTTCATCTTTTCCAATCCATTTCCACCATTACATCACTCCCTTTAGCTAAAACCTAGCCTCTAGCTGCACTCTACACCCCTTAATTTATTGAATCCTAGCATTAGAACCCATTTTCACACCATTTAAGCCATCGGAAGCACGCCAAAGCGAAGATCTTCCACGGTGCAACAAGGGCCCGTGAGCTCCGGCTCACCCCTCTCTTCCTCTACCTTCTTGGTGTCTCCTCCGTCCAAGGATTCAAGCCGTTACGCCGCCAAAATTTCGGTTTGGCTCAAAGCTTGATAGGACCGTATTGCCTTCGGGCAAGGGAAAACTCCTCCCCTTTTTTTTTATTTTGGCCATAGATAGAGACCGCTACATGCGGGTTGATCGGGTGCCTAAACCCTTCCCGATCGATAACCGAAGCCCCTACCCTAGAGCCTTTGGCAAAGACCGGTAAATCAGAGTCATATTTAGCACTTCGGTGCTCAAAATATCGATTTGAAGGTTTCCCAGGTCACCAAAAGCTCCGGGTGGCGTCTCTACATTTTATCCAAGGCGAGCGCATAGCCACGACGGGTTCGAGAGGATCCACGGTCGCACACCAGGTCATGACCAATTTTCCTCACCCATCCACCATGCCCAATTTTCCCTCATTTACCCAAACCATGCCCAACTTTCCTCTCCCATCTACCTGGGTCATGCCCAATTTTTCCCATACCCTCCTCTCATCGGATGGACAATCTACATCCATCCCCACACCAAATCTCATGGCCATGATGGATGACATGGTTAGGGCTTACACCATTTGAAAGGCCTCTCAAAGCCTCCCTTATCCATCTCAAACACCTCCAAACCCATCCCATACACTCCAAAATCTCTATACCTCATTCCCCCAAAATCCTAATCAACCTCCCATTATTCATATCACCTAAGGCTCTCCCATCAACCATGGGGCCATTTGAGTGGGCCTCAAGGCCCAATACCCTAAACCCACCAAGGCCCAATGGCTTAATCCCACCAAGGCCCAATGGCCTAAGCCCATCAAGGCCTAATGGACCAAGCCTACCAAGGCCCAATGGCTTAAGCCCACCAAGGCCCATTGGCCCAAGCCTAACAAAGCCCAAAGGCCTAAGCCCATCAAGGCCCAATATCCCAGGCCCAAGCCCATCAAGGCCCAAACCTAGGAGCCTCAGTTTCAAACCCTCCACAATTCTCACAATATCCCATATTCTCCCAACATGCCCCCATTCCCCCTCAAATAATACACCCCTCTCATCCAATCCCTCAACTCGGCCTGAGTCCTGTGCATCCACATTCTTCACACCCAACTTAATATGGGAATCCATCCCAAACCATTAGTCATATCTAATTTACCCATCCACTCATTCGCCAACAAAATCCCCAAAATATCCAAAATGTACAATGGCCCCTTCAGGCACCTGCCCAAACTCCACCATTCACTCACCCATCATCCCATAAGCTACTCCTCAGAGCCTCCCCCATGTACAGTGGTCCCATTAGGCACCCATCCAGCACACTCAAAACCAACAGGATAACCTCACTCTTCCTCCACCATATGTTGATCCACAGTATGAAGAGGATGAGGTCAGAAATAGTGGGGCCTATGAAGGGGCATTTGCCACTTTTAATCCACCACCACCCACATTCACCCACCCATAGGCCATTTAGAATGAAGGGGGACCAGCCCCGGCCCTACAATTAAAAGAGTCTGAATTGCTGAAAGAGCAAATGGACCAAATACAAAAACAACTATTGAAGATGGGAGGAGCTGAAATTCATGTTATTGAGTTCTCCGACCTGTGTCTGTTTGCAGAAGTACCACTTCCCCATAATTCAAGGTGCCTACGTTTGACAAATATAACAGCACCGACAACCCCATCGCACATCTAAAGTCCTACTGCAAGGATATGTGCCAATATGGCGGAGATGAATGACTCCTTATCAAAGTGTTTCAAAAAAGTCTCACTGGTCCAGCTTTGAGATGGTTTATGTCTCTTGAACCGTCCATGATTAAAACATGGAAGGATTTGACCAACCTATTTCAAGAACAATATGTCTATAACATCGACATAGAATCGCGCAAGTCTAATTTAAATAGAAGTCCGATGAGACGTTCATCGATTATTTGGGGAGATGGAGAGCATTGGCAGCCTAAGTGAAAAATCAGATACTCGATGATGAACAAATTGAGATGATCTCAAGAAACACTCATCCGATCATCTCAGATTTTTTGGTATACCAGCAGTAGTCCAGCTTTGCTAACCTGGTGAGGAATGCTAACCATTGCGAGGATGCAATAAGAGAGGGTCGTTTAAATAGAACGATAACCAATGGAGTCTGCAAGTTTCCTGAGCAGAGAATCAAGAGAAGAGTAGGGGGGATGTCCAAGCTATAATGACCATGCAACCCAATACCAACATAGTACCATTCCGATTTGGAGCAGCACTGCAAACCCTAGCACCTACAAATCTGGCTCCAAGGCAGAACAACATCCCCTGGGGGCAGCAGACCCCTAAGCAGAGAAGGGTCCGATATAACCGAGTGTTCACTCCCTTAGGGCAATCCCTGAATGTCCTTTTGCCTCTACTGGTCGAGAAGGGTCTGGTCACCATACTCCAACCACGACCTCCGTTGAATCCGCCCCCTAGATGTTAAGATCCCAGCACACACTATAATTACCACTAGGAACCTGGGTACCCAACTGATAGATGCTATCCATTAAAGCATGCGATATAAGACCTCATTGAGGCAGGGAAACTCATTCCCCCTGCACCTCCTCAAGCAAATCAGCACACTAACATTCACTAGGCGCCATTGCCGCCACAATTAACATGCTGCAGGAAGAAAGAGAAGAGGTTGACCCCTTGGATTATATCAGCATGGAAGAGAGCTATGAATCATCAGGGCAGTGGAACCAAAGATGCAAAACCGTAGGGGTAATCGAGCCTCTGAACTTGGCCGATTATTTTCCAAGTCCGACACCCAATTATTTCCCAAACCCAACACCCCAAGTAGCACCTCTGGATTTAAGGGTGTATTTTTTGGCGCCAGCTCCCATCAATCATGTACAACCTAGCTGGACCCCACCTCCGTAATACCAATCATATTCGGTGCCAACCCCCGTCAATTACATGGCGCCCAATTTTACCTCACCCCCATCATTCCCTCAACCTTCAAAACAAACTTCAACCCAATACAGTTGGTCCAATGTTGCCACATCATCATCAATTCAACCGCCTCCTGTACCAGTTAACCACATTTGGCTCAGCATTGCCTCACCAGCCCCGCCAGTTCAATCGTATCTGGTGCCTCCACCTATCCCATTTCAGATCCCCAGACCAACAGATAATCCCCATCAGGTCCCGCTAAACTATAATCAAACCGATATCAATGCTAGGAGTAGCAATGAAGGAGCAGTGGAATCCGTTACCCGATCTGGCAAGATCTCAAAACAGTCAGAAGTATCGGCACCAGCCCAGCCAGATAAAGAAAGGATACTACAGCAGTACATCCTATGGAGAGGATGAGT
Source organism: Chloranthus sessilifolius (assembly GCA_021018995.1). Taxonomy (NCBI): domain Eukaryota; kingdom Viridiplantae; phylum Streptophyta; class Magnoliopsida; order Chloranthales; family Chloranthaceae; genus Chloranthus; species Chloranthus sessilifolius. Next base: position 118,951,232 of record CM037584.1, on the reverse strand, counting down.
CGAGAGCACGCGTTAATGACAACTAAAAAGAACACCGACTCATATCATTATCTGGGATCTCCTGATGACGTCTCTGCTTCATTTCCAAGCTTTAATGGGAGCGCTGAAAGACGCCCATGTCTCCGGCCAAGTTTCCCCAGATGAGGTGGGACACATGATTGGACAAGTGATGGCTCCTAATGCCATCTCATTTTCGAACGTTGGCCTCCCATCCGAAGGAAGCAATCATTGTCGACCCCTCAACATTACGGTCGAAGCAGGGAGTATAATGATACCATTGGTTTTGATTGACAACGGTTCGGCATTAAATGTGTGCCCATTGCGAATCGCGACCAAGATTGGGGTCGATCCAACAATGTTCAGGCCGGCCAGAACAAGTGCGAGAGGGTTCGATAACACAAGAAGGGAGGTAATAGGAGAAATAGACCCGGAGGTCACCATTGGGCCAATAACCTGCTCCATCCCATTCCAAGTCATTGCTATCAAATCCACCTTTAACCTGCTACTAGGGCACCCATGGCTGCACGAAATTGGGGCGATACCTTCGACCTTACATCAAAAGCCCAGATTTATATCGGAACAAAAGGTCATTACCATCATAGGCAAAGGGCGGAAAGAAAGAGAGAAAATGGCCCACAATATCAAAAATCTCAAGGCACTGGATGTGTCGTATACAATAGAGGATACTGACCTTCATAGCTTTTAGTACGAAGCATTCACATCGACATCAGAACCCACCTCAAGAATTGGCAGAGGAATGGTTACAGCTGTAGCCATGCTCCAAAAGTGGGGCTACCAGAAAGGAAAAGGTTTGGGTCCTAGCCTGCAAGGCAGAAGAGACCTAGTCAGGGCCAAGGGCAGCCAGCCAGTCAGATTCGGCTTAGGCTATAGGCCTACTGAAGAAGAAGTCCAGGAGGCCAAGGAAAAGGCCTAAATCATTGCCGTAGCCAAAGCTCGAGGGATAGACCTGAAAGATGAACCCCTATCGCAGCTTCACATCCAAAGCACATTTGTAAGCACAGGGTCATCAAAATAGACTAGAATGGGGTAACACAACTGACCCCATGCAAATCGGTAGCTACGATTCACCCAACCAATCCCCAAATCATTCCCCCTACTATAGAAATAGACCTAGCCTCCCTGTCCCTTTTCGAGGAAGAGGTTCCCCCGCCAATATCCCTCCTACCATAGACCACTACAAACCTATGTTGACGTTTGAGGATCGTGGTCCCGGACGAGCCCAAGATAAACATGATGGAGGTTGACTCCCAAAAGTCATCTCAATTAGCCTCCTCCATTAAACCAGGTAAAGGTGCATCACCGCAGGTAAGGAATTGGGTGTCAATGCCCCTAACTCTGGAAGCATCAGGTGACCTAAAATTCGGCACCCACTTCCTAAATAAAATAACCTGTAAAAAATGAGGTTAGCCCTTGGCAGGCAATACCATGTGTATATAGAGACCCGCCTTACCAAGGGCCCACTTTCAAATAAAAAGAAAAATCCAAAAAAATAAAAGAAATATAAAATAACTAGAAATATTGTCTTTTAAATTTTTGATAAAATCAAGAAAAAAGATGCCTTAATTGAAAAAGCTGTCCCATGTGAAATCGACCCCTTTCCTATAGAAATAGAAGAAGAGGTAGGAGGCATGAGTCTAGACGAGGAAATCCCTACTGAGGAGCTTCCCAATGATCTCCTTAAATGATATGTTAATTTATAGCATGGCCCTACCCCAATCGTTGAAGAAACAGAGGATGTCAACCTGGGTATAAAAGAGGTTCCTAGAATCACCAAGATCAAAACGTCACTATCTCCTTAGGAAAGAAAAAGCATGATTGATTTCCTTCGGTCATACCAAGATGTCTTCGCATGGTCATATGAGGACATGCCTGGTTTGGATACCGATTTGGTCGAGCATGAGTTGCCACTATATCCAGATGTTAAGCCAGTGAAGCAGAAGTTGAGATGCCTAAGGCCAGAATGGATGTTGAAAGTGAAGGATGAGGTCATCAAGTAGTACGATACAGGATTTCTCATGGTCTCTAAGTACCTGTAATGGCTAGCCAATATTATCCTTGTACCAAAGAAAGATGGAAAGGTTCGCATGTGCATCGACTTCAGAACCTGAACAAAGCAAGCTCGAAAAATGACTTCCCGTTGCCACACATCGATATCTTGGTCGATAATATTGCCAGGCATGAGATGCTCTCATTTATGGATGGATTGTCAGGATACAATTAGATCAAGATGGCAGAAGAAAATTAAGAGAAGACAGCGTTCATCACTCCATTGGGAACTTTCTGTTATCGAGTCATGCCTTTCAGACTGAAAAATGCTGGGGCAATATATCAGAGAGCGATGACAGCACTCTTCCATGATATGATGCACCCAGAAATTGAGGTGTACGTTGATGACATGATTGCCACATCACCAGAAAGAGGTGACCATCTGGTGAACCTCCAGAAGCTTTTCGAAAGATTAAGGAAATATAGGCTCCGTCTGAACCCTCAAAAGTGTGCATTCGGTGCCATGCCAGGAAAACTATTGGGCTTCATTGTCAGCAAAAGAGGCATTGAGGTTAACCCAATCAAGGTAAATGCCATCGTTGAAATGCCACCGCCATCTACCAAATAAGAAGTCAGAGGCTTCTTGGGCAGAATACAGTACCTCAGTCGATTCATTGCACAACTAACTCTTATTTGCATGCCGATCTTCAAGTTACTAAGGAAAGATTCACCAATCAAATGGAATGACGACTATCAGGCAACATTTGATAAAATTAAAGGTTACCTCCTCAACCCACTAGTTTTGGTGCCGCCCGAACCCAAGAGACCACTCTTAATGTATCTCTCCAAAATGAAAGTTTCGATGGGATGTGTCCTAGGACAACATGATGAAACAGGAAGAAGAGAGCAAGCCATTTCTTACTTGAGTCAGAAATTCACTGATTACGAGACACGCTATTGTCATCTGGAGAAAGAATATCTGGCTCTCATATGGGCTACCCAGAGGCTTCGCCACTACTTGCTATCTCAAACTATTCTACTCCTAGCGTGAATGGATCCATTGAAGTACCTATTCGAAAAGCTGGCTCTCACTAGCCGAACTGTATGCTGGAAACTTCTCCTATCTGAATTTGACATCACATATGTCACACAAAAGTTGATCAAGGGGCAACCGCTTGCTGATCATCTTGCCAAAAATCCTTTACCTGACTACGAGCCTTTGAGAACTGAATTCCTTGATGAGGACATTTTGTTCATGACAAAGGATAATACGGCAGAGACATAGGAATCCTGGCTAATGCAATTTGATGGGGCAACAAATGCCGAGGGTCAAGGAGTCGGCGCTATTCTGATTTTGCCAAAGGGTCTCACCTACCAGTGTCCGTCAAGCTCAACTTCCCATGCACAAACAACATGGCCGAATATGAAGCCTATGTAGCAGGCTTACAGGCAGCCTTAGACCTGAACGTAACTCATCTTAGGGCATTTGGCGATTCGCAGTTAATCATATGCCAGACCAACGGAGATTGGAAGACAAAAGATGAGAAGCTGGTGCCATACCACGAGCACCTCGAGGATATGATCGCATGCTTCAATGATATTATGCTCTCTTATGTCCCACAAGCAAGAAATCACTTTGCCGATGCACTAGCAACGTTAGCATCGATGGTCAAAATTCCATATGGTGTCGAGATGAAGTCGATCATGATTGAGAAGAGGAATGAGCCGGCCTTCTACCTTCAGATTGAGGGACCCACAAAGTTAGATGATGAGCCGCCATGGTTCTCAGATATCAAGAATTTCCTTAAAACTCGAACGTTCCCTGAAGGTACGTCCAAGACGGACAAGCGGACCATCCAATGTTTAGCGGCCAATTACGTCATCTACAATGAGTGCCTCTACAAGTGGTCATATAATAAATCCTACTCCGATGTCTAACTGAGGGCGAGGTAGCCAACACTATAAAAGAGATCCATGAGGGAGTATGCGGGGCCCACGTCAATGGGCACATGCTCACCAAAAAGATCCTACAGTAAGGACAATTCTGGACTACCATCGAAGCTGACTATTGCAAGCATGTTCAGAAGTGCTACAAATGCCAAGAATACTCCAGTTTAATACATGCTTCAAACATAGATCTACACAGCATGACCACTACTTGGCCATTCACTACTTGGGGCCTCGACGTCGTCGAAAAATTCAATCCAAAAGCTTCGAACGAACATCAATTTATCCTCGTCACCATTAAATACTTCACCAAATGGGTAGAGGCGGCATCCTATACAAATATCCTAGCCAACCATGTCGAGAAGTTCATCAAGAATAATATCGTTTGTCGATTCGGTGTACCCAAAGACATCACCACTGATAATGGCCCCAACTTTGCAAACAAGCGTATTAAAGCCTTCTGCCAGCAATATAAAATCAAATATCATCTCTCGTCACCATATCTGCCGCAAACCAATGGCATCGTAGAAGCTGCTAATAAAATAATCGTCCGATTATGCCCAGTAACGTCGCTAAGCGCTTGGGGACCGATTGCCTTGAGGAACGGAAGTTTTCTTTAATGTTGGAGCTTTCGCTACTCTCGAGTGATGCACGTTTTCCCTGGTGTTGGGCTTACATCACTCTCCATTTAGTTGTTTTACTTTTTATGTTTGAGGTTTGTTTTGAACACAGTGGACCCATTAGTGTGCCTTAGGCCTCTTCGGATGTCTCTTTCTTTGGTATAAGATTGTTACTGATCGGATACCAAAGAGGGGCATCTAGCAACTCTACTGGCTTTGAAATGATGACCTCTTTTATGGTAAGCAGTCACATATCTATTTTTATCAGTACTTATCTTGCTGCGGGAGACTTAGGAATAGAATCATCGAACATATCCAGCGTTGATTGGCTCAAAAAAGTTATCCCCGTCCATGGTGGTGAGGTGGATTGCATATCCCGAGAGTACTTCTCTGATGACGAAGGGTCCTTCCCAGTTGGGCTTGAATTTCCCTCTCGGATCAGCATGGAGAGAAGGGAAGATTTTCTTGAGCACGGTGTCCCCCACCTTCAAATCTTGGGTGCGAACACACTTGTTGAAAGCATGTGCAATCCTTCTCTAGTAAGCCTGGGTGTGACACAAGGCCAAGAGCCTTTTCTCACCTAGCAGGTTCAGCTGCTCAAAGTGGGACCTCTCTCTTTCGACTTTCGATAGACTAGATTCCATGAGAATGCGGAGTGACGGTACTTCAACCTTAATTGGTAGTACGACCTCTGTTCAATACACAAGGGAGAATGGTGTTGCCCCTGTAGTGGTACATATCAACATTCGGTAAGCCCATAATGCAAATGGCAACATTTCACTCCAATCTCGATATGTGACAACCATCTTCTCAAGGATGCGGATGACTATTTTGTTAGCTACTTCTACGGTACCATTGGTTTGTGTCCTATATGGTGATGAGCGATGATGCTTGATTTTATATTGCTCGCAAAAGGCCCTGATGTGCCTGTTCGCGAAGTTGGTGCCATTGTCAGTGATGATGTCCTTAGGTACACTGAATCGGCAAACAATATTATTCTTAATGAATTTCTCGGCATGATCAGCCGTGATGTTCGTATATGATCTTGCCTCTACCCATTTGGTGAAGTATTCAATGGCGACGAGGATGAATTGATGCCCATTCAAAGCTTTTGGGTTGACCTTTTCGATGACATCGAGATCCCATGTAGCAAATGGCCAAGGAGTGATCATGTTGTATAGATCAATGGTAGGAGCATGTATCAGACTGGAGTGCTCTTAGCATTTGTAGCACCTCTGCACATACTTACAGTAGTCAGTTTCCATGGTAGTCCAGAAATACCCTTACCGTAGGATCTTCTTGGCGAGCATGTACCCATTGATGTGGGCCCCACATACTCCCTCATGGATCTCCTTCATAATGCTGGCTGCCTCGCTTTCAGTTAGACATCGGAGAAAGATATTATTGTATGACCACTTGTAGAGGCACTCACCATAGATGACGTAATTGGCAGCTAAACATTGGATGGTCCGCTTGTCCGTCTTGGACGTACCTTCAGGGAAAGTTTGAGTTTTAAGAAAATTCTTGATATCTGAGAACCATGGAGGCTCATCATCTAACTTTGTGGGTTCCTCGATCTAGAGGCAAAAGGCCGGCTCATTCCTTTGTTCAATCATGATCGGCTTCATCTCGACACCATATAGAATTTTGACCATTGATGCCAGTGTCTCCAGTGCATTGGTGAAGTGATTTCTCATTCATGGGACATATGAGAAGGTAACATCATCAAAGCATGCTATCAGATCCTCGAGGTGCTCATGGTATGGGATCAACTTTTCATCCTATCTTCCAATTTCTATTTATCTAGCATATGATAAACTGTGAGTTGCCAAACACCCTAAGATGAGTTACGTTGAGGTCCAAGGCAGCCTGTAGGCCTGCTGCACATGCCTCATATTCGACCATTTCATTGTGTATGAGAAATTAAGCTTGATGGAAACTAGAACGTGGGATCCTCTTGGCAAAATCAGAATAGCGCCGACTCCTTGACCTTCGGCGTTTGCTACTCCATCGAAGTGCATTACTTGGGACTCCTCTGTCTCTGCTGTATCATCCTCTATCATGAACAAGATGTTCTCATCTGGAATTTAGTTCTCAAAGGCTCGTAGTCAGGTAAAGGATTCCCGACAAGATGATCGGCGAGTGCTTGCCCTTTGATTGACTTCTATGTGACATATGTGATGTCAAATTCTGATAGGAGTTGCCAGCGTGCAATTCGCCCAATGAGAGCCAGCTTCTCAAATAAGTACTTTAATGGATCCATCCGTGCCAGAAGGAGAACGACCTAAGACAACAAGTACTGACGGAGTCTCTAGGTATCCCATACGAGAGCCAGGCATGCTTTTCCCATATGAGAATAGTGTCTCATAGTCTGTGAATTTCTTACTGAGATAGTAGATGGCCTGCTCTCTTCTTCCTGTTTCATCATGCTGCCCTAGGACACATCCCATCAAAACTTCCGCTATAGAGAGATACATTAAGAGTGGTCTCCCTGGTACTAGTGGTACCAAAACTAGAGGATTGAGAAGGTAACCTCTGATTTTATCAAATGCTGCTTGATAATCATCGTTCCATTCAACGGGCGAGTCTTTTCTTAGTAGTTTGAAGATCGGCGTGCAAATAGGAGTGAGTTGTGCTATGAATCAGCTGATGTACTCTGCCTAAGAAGACTCTGACTTCCTTCTCGATAGATGGCAGTGGCATTTTGATGATGGCTTTTACCTTGATTGGGTCAACCTCGATGCCTCTCTTGTTGATAATGAAGCCCAATAGTTTTCCTGACATGGCATCGAATGCACACTTCTGAGGGTTCAGACGGAGCCTATATTTCCTCAATCTTTCGAACAACTTCTGGAGGTTCACCAGATGGTCCCCTCTTTTTGGTGATTTGGCAATCATGTTGTCAATGTACACCTCAATTTCTCGGTGCATCATGTCATGGAAGAGTGCTGTCATCACTTGTTAGTATGTTACTCCAGCATTCTTTAACCCAAATGGCATGACTCGGTAATATAAGGTTCCCCACGGGGTGATAAATGTTGTCTTCTCTCGGTCTGCCTCTGCTATCTTGATCTGATTGTATTCAGAGAATCCGTCCATAAATGAGAGCATTCCATGCCTTGTAGTGTTATCGACCAATATGTCGATGTGCGGTAATGGGAAGCCGTCTGTTGGGCTCGCCTTGTTTAGATTTCTGAAGTCAATGCACATGCGGACCTTTCCATCTTTCTTCGGTACAGGGTTGATGTTAGCTAACCACTGTTGGTATTTGGAGACCATAAGGAACCATGTATCATACTACTTAATGACCTCATCTTTTACTTTTAGCATCCACTCGGGTCGGAGGCGTCTCAACTTCTGCTTGACCGATTTAACATATGGATATAGCGGCAGCTCATGCTCGACCAAATCGATATCAAACCAGGCATATCCTTATACGACCATGCAAAGACGTCTTTGTATGACTGAAGGAAATCAATCATGTTATTTCTTTCCTCGGGAGATAGCGGCGTTCCGATCTTGGTGATTCTGGGAAACTCCTCGGTCCCTAGATTGACATCCTCTGTTTCTTCAACAATTGGTGTAGGGCCATGCTCAAAATTGGTAAACCGGTCAAGGAGCTCATTGGGGAGCTCTTTGGTTGGGATTTCCTCATCCAGACTCATGACTCCTACCTCTTATTATATTTCTATAGGAAAGGGGTCGATTTCACGTGGGACAGAATTAAGGCACCATTTTCAATTATTTTCTCGAGAATTTTGAAAGACTATTTTTTTGGATTATTTTATATTTCTTTTATTTTTTGGAATTTTCTTTTTCTTCAGAAATGGGTTCTTGGAAAGGTGGGTCTTTATACATACATGGTATTTCCTGCCAAGGGCTAATCTCACTCTTTACAGGTTATTTTTTTTTTGGAAGTCGGTGTCGTACTTAGGCCCACGTGATGCTTCCAAAGTTAGGGGCATTGATGCCCAATTCCTTCCTGTGATGCAGCCTCTTAACCTATTTGGATGGAGGAGGCTGATTGAGATGGATTTTGGGAGTCAACCTCCATCATGTTTATTCTGGGCTCGTACGGGGACCCATCCTCTAATAATAACACCGTTCGATGGTTGTTTATTATAGGGGGATTGTGTAGGTATGGGAAACTCCTCCTTAAAAAGGGACAGGGAGGCCATGTCTATTGCAAAATTAGGAGGGATGATTTGGGGATTGGTAGGGTGGATTGGGGTTGCCGATTTGTACAGGGTTAACTGTGTTTCCCCATTCTAATCGATCTTTATAACTCTTGCACTCGCAAAGGTATCCTGGATGTGCGGTCTAGGGTGAGGCTCATCCTCCAAGTCTATTCCCCGAGTTTTTACAGTGGCAATGGTTCGGGCCTTTTCCTTGGCCTCCTGGACCTCTTCCTCGGTAGGCTTGTAGCCTAGGCTGAATCTGACCCGTTGTCCGCCTTTGGCTCTGACTGGGTCCTTCCATCCTTGCAACTACAGTCCCAACCCCTTACCTTTCTAGTAGCCCCATTTATGGAGCATGGCCACGGCTGCGACCATTCCGTCACCGGTCTTCATAGTAATCCTCTTGAGAGGATCTGGGATCACTGCCGATACATCATACTCAAAGCTATGGAGGTCTGTATCTTCGATCTTGTGTGGCACATCCAATACTTTGGGTTTCTCAATACTGTGGGTAACTCTCTCTCTTTCATCCTGCCCCTCGCCCGTAATGGTGACGATTTTTTGCTCTGACATGATTCAAAGTTTTTTGTGCAACGTTGAAGGTATTGCCCCGACCTCATGTAGCCATGGGCACCCTAAAAGCAAATTATATTTGGATTTGATGTCCATTACCTGGAATGGTATGGAAAAGGTTATTGGCCCAATTATGAGCTCAAGATCGACTTCCCCAATTATTTCTTTTCTCGTATTATCAAATCCTCTAGCTCTTGTCCTCGCCGGCCTTAACATAGAAGGGTTCACCCCTATTTTGGTAGCAGTTCTCAGGGGGCATACGTTTAAGGCAGGTCCATTGTCAATCAATACCAAGGGGATCACCAAATTTCTAGTTTCAACAGTGATGTTGAGGGGTTTGGAATGACTATTTCCTTCTTCTGGCAGGTCGGTATCTGAAAAAGAAATGGCATTCTGAGCCAACACCTGCCCAATTATCTGTCCCACTTCATCCGGGCTTACTTGGATAGATACGTGTGTATTTTTTAATACTCCCATTAAAGCTTGAAAATGAAGAGGGGATGTCATCAACAGATCCCATATTGTGATATGGGCTGACATTCTCATCAGCTGAGTTTCCAATATGTGTTATCGGCTCATTTTTTTGAACGGGTTCATCGGGGTAGCTTCCTTCTTCTCCTCTGTAAGAGACGGTGCTGGTATTTCTGATTGCTTGGAGACTTTTCCTGATCGGGTGACAAAATCTATCGACCCCGCTTTATTGCTGTCTACATTGACATCTGTCTGTTCATAAGTGAGGGGAACTTGATGGGGATTGTAGGTTAGCCTCGGTATTTGAAATGGAGTGGACATGGGCCCCAAAGGTGCTTGAATTAGTAGATTGGGGTGGGTGGATAGCACTTGGTTGACCTTTGTGGAATAAATTGAGGGAGTGGCAAAAGTGGGCCATGTGGGGTTAGTGGGGATTGTGAACGACTGTACTGGGGGCAGTGCGATGGGGTAGGCCATTGATAGTTAATCAATGCCGGAGAGAGGTATAGGCTAAAATCAGTCATCTGGTAACTGGTGGAGGTTGTTGCTATATATGGTTGATACTGGTTGCTTTGGACATAACTGACGGGAGCTGGTGATGGAAAATATACCCTAAGATCTAAGGGTTCTGTAATCAGCCAGATTCAGGGGCTCAATCACTCCGATGCTTCTATCCTCTCGATCTCCCTGCCTTGGTGTTACAAACTCTTCCTCGGTGCAAATGTAATCCGACGGGTCAAACTCCTCGTCATCCTCCTCTATCATACTAACAGTCGGCCATGGGCCCGCTCCACCAGACGGATGTGGCGGTAATGGTATTTGGTGTATGTTAGCATGCTAGTTGGCCTGGAAAAGTGCTGGAGGGATGATCTTGCCAGCCTCTATCAAGTCTTGTATCACATGCTTTAAAGGGAAATAGCGATCGGTTGGGTGGCCTGGTCCTTGATGGAAATTACAATGGGTATTTGGGTCGCAATTCCTTGGAATAGGATTCGGCGGAGGTCGCGATTGGAGTGCAATAACCAAACCCTTCTCGATTGGCAATGGCAACAAGATGTTCACAGACTGCCCTAAAGGTGTGAAGACTCGATCGAAACAGGCCTTTCTCTGTTCTGGGGTCATTTGTGCCCCTTGCCCATTTTTGGTTCTTTGCATTGGCTCGCTTCTGACTAGAGCTAGTCGTGCTGCTTTAAATTGGAATAGGGTTATGCTGGTATTAGGTCACGTATTCATGACCGTCTGTACATCTGCCCCAGTTCTTCTATCGTTCTTCTATTCAGTGAACCTTCAAACCCCACTGGCCCCACCAGACACATTCTTACTCAAATGCCCTTCTCTGATCGCGTCCTCGCAATGGTTAGCATTTCTTACCAAATCAGCTAAGTTGAACTATTGTTGGTATACTAGGAAATCTTAGATGACTGGCAGGGTGTTTTTCAAGATCATTTCAATCTTCTCATCATCGGGTATTCTGTTCCTGACCTGAGATGCCAGTGCCCTCCACCGCCCAAGATAATCACTGAATGCTTCGTCGGGCTTCTGCTTTAGCCAGGCTAGGTCAAATTTTCTAGGTTCAATGTCGATGTTATAGACATATTATTCTTGGAACATGTGGGTCAGATCCTTCCAAGTTTTGATCATGGAAGGTTTCAACGAAGTGAACCACCTTAAAGTTGGGCCCGTAAGGCCCTTTGAGAAGACCTTTATGAGCAAATGTTCATCCCCTCCGTACTGGCACATGTCCCTGCAGTAGAACTTGAGGTGTGCAATGGGATTGTCCGTGCCATTGTATTTGTCAAAGACCGGCACTTTGAATTTCAGGGGTAAGGGAACTTTGGAGAACGGGCATAAATCGGAAAAGTCCATGGCATGGGTCTCTGCTCCACCCATCTTCATCAATTGCTTTTGGATCTTGTCCAGTTGTTCCTTTAGCTACTCCGATTCTTTAGATGGTGAGGTTGTTCTTTCAACTGTCAGCCTCCATTCACTTTTTGCTGCTGGGGGATTAGTGATTACGGGTGATGGGGGGTTGAGGTTGGTGAATGCCCCTTGATATACCCCACTGTTCCTAGTCTCGTCTTCCTCATACTAGGGTTCTATGTATGGTGGAGGAAGGCGAGATTATCTAGTTGATTCTGTGTTGGTAGGATGGGTACTGGGTGAGACCACTGAATATGGGGGAACCCTTGGGGATGAGTTTGAGAAGCAGGGGGATGGATGAATTGGGGTTGATGCATGGTATGAGATACGTTCTCGTATTGGGCCGGGTATGTGGGTTGTGGATGAGCAAGGCTCATGCTATGTTGGGAGACTGGCTGATATGGGTGCATTATTTGGGGTGGAATGGGGGCCTGTTGGGTGTATGTGGGGTACTGAGGGAATGAGAGAGATGGGAGAATGTGGCTCCTGGGTATGGGTCTTGATGGGCTTGGGGGACAGGGTCTTGGTGGGATTGAATTTGGGCTATTGGTGGGCTTTGATGGGTTTGGGACATTGGGACTTGGTGGGCTTGGGCTATTGGGCCTTGGTGGGTTGGGGCCATTAGGCCTTGGTGGGTCTTGGCCATTGGGCCTTGGTGGGTTGTGGTCATTTGGCCTTGGTGGGATTGGGTTATTGGGCCTTGGTGAGTTTGGGCCATTGGGTCTTGGTGGGGTTAGGCCATTGGGCCTTAGTGGGCTTGGGCCATTGGGCCTTGGTGGGCTTGGGCTATTGGGCCTTGGTGAGTTTAGGCTATTGGGCCTCGGTGTCTGCGCCAATGGTCCCATGGTTGAGGGGAGCCCTGAACGATATGGATAATAGGGGTTTGGGCCATTGGGTCTTGGTGGGCTTGGGGTAAAGAGGCATGGAGACTTGGTAGTATATATGATGGGTTGGGAGATTTGTGGTGTGGATGAGGGAGGATGTTTTGAGAGGCCTTCCAATTTGTATAGGCCCTAACCATCTCGTCCATCATGGCCATTGGGTTGGGAGAGGGGGTGGATGGAAATGGTGCATCTAATGGAATGTGGGGTGTGGATGAGGTGAATGTGTGGGAAAAATTGGGCATGGCCCCGGTAAAATTGGGCATGACTTGGGTAGATGGGGGGATAGGTGGTGGGTTTGAAAAAATGGGTGCGGTATGGGTAGGTGTAGGAAAATCGAGTACATGTTGGGAGGATGGAAAATGAGGCATGGTGGATGAGGTAAAGGTGGAAAATTGGGTTAGATTTTGGGTGGATGTGGATGGAAGATGAGGTGGATTTGGAGGGGATATGGTGGGGGAAATGGGCCTGGTTTGAGAAAATGTGGGGTGATGGGGTGTCGGATTTTGGGTGATCTGAGAAGTGGTGGGTGGGAAAATGGGTGCACCGAAGGGCCCGGTGATGAAAAATGGGGATTGGGTGAGGGGGATGGACGAAATAATTTCTTCTGCATGGGAATGAGTTGGGGAACGTGGCGGGAATGAATCGGGATCGACATATGCCAGACCAACCGCCCACGACATGGCTTGGAAACGGGTTGGGTACGGATTCCTTAGATGGGGTCCGTAAAACTTTCTTCTTCTCCCTCTTCGGGATGATGGAGGGTCGGGCGATGTCGTTGTGCCGGCACTGCGAGTTTTCTCTATTTTTTTTTTGGTTTTTTATTTTCTTGATTTTTTGTTGGTTTTGATTTTTGGATAAAGCGAATGAACCTTTATGATGAAGGGTTTCAGGGCCTTTGAATTCCCGTTTTGGGTGGGTTCACAGCCAAAATATCTCCCACGACGGGACCCCGACGTGCTTCAAAAGAAACAAAGGAGAAAACCTTTGTTCTATGTGAAGGCACGAGAATCCACACAAACAATCCGATCCCTCGGAACAAGCCAATAAGAGGGCCACCTCTTTTGACCGGTGAGGGCGTATTGGGTGTCGGAGGGTGTGGGATCTATCAGGGGTACTGAACCACTAAGTGGGGGACTCGGGGGAAGTGAGAAAGGCCTCAGATTCGGGCTACGCAGCCCAGAGCAAGCTTGGCGTGTGTACTATATATGTTATGCCAAATTATGGAGATTTTGGCTTGGCGTGTGTATTACACATGCTAGGCTAAATTTGAAGAAGGTTGGCTTAGCGTGTGTACTACACACGCTAGAGAGAATCTGGGAAAAGTTGGGTTAACGTGTATATTACACACACTAGGCAAAAATAGGGTATATACTTATATTTTGACAGGAAACAGCAAGCCCGAGATTGGTTTCCTTTTTTGGTTTTCTGGAAGTGATGCTTTCGAAGATTGATTTTCTTTGTTATTTCGGGTCCCTCCTTTCCGAACCTAGGGATACAAGGCGGATTTGGGGCTACTAAATGCACTCCCCTAGGGTTTTAAGCTTTGTAACAAGATCGGTTACCCACCCGATATACCTCTAGCGCAAGCGCCTTCACATATACTGGATGGGGTGGTACTTTTCTAGATCATCCCCACTAGGGGCTGCCGCCGTACTAAGAATTGGGTGTTTGTATCACTACCTAAATTCCCAACCCTTTAAAATCTACCCCCACAAAAGTGATTTAAGTCCCTTAATTCAATTTTAAGGTTCAATTTTAGATTCAAATTTAAAAGGTGGTTTGCTTATTGTCCAAAAATGGGTTCTGATGATCCCGTGCAGCCTTTTCGGTTCAGCGTCCACTGGTGGTATATGAGTGCGAGAAAATAAAAGCTCATGTAGGCTCGCCAAAAGGCTAAGGTGTGTAAAATGCGCAAGTAAGCTTGCCAATCGGCTAAGGCATGTAAATGATGAAAAATTAAAGGAAAATAAATATAGTGCTCAAGTAGACCCGCCAATCGGATAAGGCACGTAAATGATGGGAAAGTAGGGGTAAGTAAAAATGGACAGAATCATAGGGGTGAGAAAAAATTGATGGAATCATAGGGGTGAGTATGAAAAGAGACAAAAGGGGTTAGTAAACAGAAAATAAATACAAACTAAAAGGAGGCCAAGTTTCAAGGGAAGCTCTACTAGCCACTCCCCAGCATAGTCGCCATCTGTGCAACCGTGGGCTCTCGCGGGTCCGTCGCGACAATGCGCACTCTTCACTACAAATTTAGAGTCAGCACCCAGAGCTTTTGGTGTCCCGGGAAACCTCAAATCAATATTTAATGCACCAAAGTGTTAAACATGACTCTGATTTATAGATTCACGCCAAAGGCTCTTAGGTAGGGGCTTCGGTTACGGATCGGGAAGGTGTTAGGCACCCGATCAATCCACTCAAATGCAGTTTTCACTTATGGCCAAAAGAAAAAAACAAAACAACACTTCCTCTTGCCCGAAGGCACTCCGATCCTATTTACACCCCTCGCAATCACCGAGATTTTGATAGCGTAATGGCATAAATTCGAGGATAGAGGAAAAGCAAAGAAGGTAGAGGAATAGAGGGGAGAGCCAGGGCTCTTGAGCCCTTGTAGCATAGCTGTTGACCTTTGTGTAGATGCACTCGGTGAGCCTCCGATAGCTTGAGTAACCGGAATATAGGTTCCAACCTCTAACGTTTGGTGGCTAAGAGTAGGAGGAGAGAGCTAAGGGATAGTTCTCACCTAAACTAAAGGATATTTGAAGGAAGGTGGGGTCTAAAGGGAGTTTTGAAGTTCTGGAATTTGCATGGGATTGGTGCACCAATGGGGGAAAAGGACTCTCTTAATCTTTTCTCTCTTTTGAAAAATTTTCAAGCCATTTGCAAGGGGGGGTGCCTCTCTATTTATAGAAAAAGAGAGGGTTAAGGGGTACTTAAATGCAAATGGGATTAGCAATTAGGTAATCCTAATATCTAAGGATTCCTAGGATTTTGGGAGCTTAGATACATGGGAAAAGGGTTTAATGGTAGATTATAGGGTGGGAGTTCAAATGACTAGAGGGTCGCAAATAAGGTGAATGAGGGTGCAACAGTCCTAATGAAACCCACCCTAAACATTGGGATGGTCAACAAGTCAAACCCCAAAAGTCAATTTTGAGCAAAAACCAAGATTTATTGTAGCTAAGCCTGACGTGTGTATTACACACGCCAGGCATATGTACAGTGCCTGAGAAGTCCAGAGCCCGCTGGGGGCCCATCTATGCTTAGCGTGTGTATTATACATGCTAAGCCACTTCTAGGAATAAATATCCTGGCGTGTATAATATACACGCTAGGCAACATTCTTCCAAAAATGGCTTAACGTGTGTGTGCGACCATGGATTCTCACGAACCCGTCGCGGTGATGCACACGCGATGGAATGAAATGTAGAGTCGCCACCCGGAGCTTTTGGTGACCCGGGAAAGCTTTAAATCAATATTTTGAGCACCGAAGTGCTAAATATGACTCTGATTTATCAGTCTTTGCCAAAGGCTCTAGGGTAGGGGGGTAGGGGCTTCGGTTATCGATCGGAAAGAGTTTAGGCTCCCGATCAACACGCACGTAGCGGTCTCTATCTATGGCCAAAATAAAAATAAATGGGCGAAGCTTCCACTTGCCCGAAGGTAATACGGTCCTATCAAGCTTTGAGCCAAACCGAAATTTCGGCGGCGTAACAGCTTGAATCCTTGGAAGGAGGAAACACCAAGAAGGTAGAGGAAGAGAGGGGTGAGCCGGAGCTCACGGGCCCTTGTTGCACCGTGGAAGACCTTCTCTTCGGCATGCTTCCGATGTCTTTAAGTGGCTTAAACGGTAGAGGAATAGGTTTTAATGCTAGGATTCAGTAGATAGGAAGTGTAGGATGAAGTTAGGGACTAAGCTTGG
Source organism: Chloranthus sessilifolius (assembly GCA_021018995.1). Lineage (NCBI taxonomy): Eukaryota > Viridiplantae > Streptophyta > Magnoliopsida > Chloranthales > Chloranthaceae > Chloranthus > Chloranthus sessilifolius. The sequence goes on along the minus strand of CM037584.1, from coordinate 118,934,707 downwards.
CTAAAAAAGGGGTGATCTAATGGTTGAAAAGAGTTGAAAAGGATGAACTAAGCATGCTGGAATTCTGGTTGCAAAATAATATATATTTTTCTCTCACTAGGGTTCTCTCTCTCTTAAGCTTAACTTTCAACCTTAATTCTTTCAACCCCTTTGGGAAGAAGGGGGCCTCTCTATTTATAGAGAAGAGGTGGGTTAGAGGGTTACTTAAGAGCTAATTGGTTTAGCAATTAGGTAATCCTCCATCTAAGGTTTTCTAGGTTTTTAGGGTCCTAGAGGTTTGGGAAACTGATTTCAATGGCAGATGATGGGGTGAGACCATGGGTGACTTAAGGGTTGCCAATAAGCTCAGAGGGGTGCAACCAACCTAAAGACACCCACCTCAACCAAGGGGAGGGTTAAAAGGCCAAACTAGATGGAGGAAATCCGAGCATTTGATGACAGTCACTGTAGCTAAGCTGGGCGTATATATTACATACGCCCAGTTTATGTACAGTGATTTCTATGAAGACCAGAGGAATTCTGAGAAGGTGGGTGGCCGTGGTGGGCCCTACCTATGCTAGGCGTATGTATTATATACACCCAGCCAAATTTGGCCCAAAAATGTCAGGCGTATATAATATATGCGCCTGACTAAAATGGGGCCAAATTTGCTGGGCGTATCTAATACATACGCCTAAGCAAAAGTTAGGGTTTTATGTGAAACTTCAATCGGCCATAACTTTCGAACCATAACTCCAAATTGGGTGATCTTTGGCTTGATGGAAAGCTGGAGAAGTCCTCATTCCAATGGTATGGGGCTCCTCCTCAAAATGGTCTGTATAAAATTTTGTAGCTCTCCTCCCATCAATTGCTCAGAGGGGTTTAAGTTGGGTCTAGGAAGGGATCCTAGGGTTTGGGGGTGATCTTTAGGGGAATGGTTCTAATGGGTTTAGGGTGATTCCTAAAGGTCTGGGATGGGTCCTAAGGGTTCAAGGGTGCCATCGAAAGAGCAGGGGTGCATCTCTCTCGGAGTACAGACTGATCGGGCCTTGGGCCGAATTTGGGTGTCTACAGATAGAATAACGGAGTTAACTGTGCAATGAACCGACTGATGTACTAGATTCTGCCTAAAAAGCCTCTGACCTTTTTCTCTATAGACGGTGGTGGCATTTTAGTGATGGCCTTGATCTTGGTCGGATCAACCTCGATCCCTCTCCTACTGACAATAAAGCCTAATAGTTTTCCTGGCATAGCGCCGAATGCGCACTTTTGGGGATTTAACTGCAACCTGTACTTTCTCAACCTCTCAAATAGCTTCTGAAGGTTTACCAAGTGGTCATCTCTTTTCGACGATTTGGCGATCATATCATCGACATACACTTCGATCTCGCGGTGCATCATGTAGTGGAATAGGGCTGTCATTACTCTCTGGTAGGTTGCCCCAGCATTCTTGAGTCTGAATGGCATCACTTTGTAACAGAAGGTACCCAAGGGAGTGATGAACACGGTCTTTTCTTGGTCGGCCTCTGCCATCTTAATCTGATTGTAGCCTGAGAACCCATCCATAAATGAGAGCATTCCTTGCTTAGCAATGTTATCGACCAAGATATCGATGTGGGGTAATGGAAAGTCATCCTTAGGGCTTGCCTTGTTGAGATTTTGGAAATGAATGCACATTCGAACCTTCCCATCCTTCTTTGGTACGAGGACGATATTGGCCAGCCATTACGGGTACTTGGATACCATGAGGAAACCCGCGTCATACTACTTAATGACCTCGTCCTTCACCTTCAACATCCATTCAGGTCAGAGGCGTCTCAGCTTCTATTTAATCGACTTAAAATTAGGGTTGAGTGGCAGCTCATGCTCAACCAGATCGGTATCCAAACTAGGCATGTCTTCATACGACCATGCGAAGACGTCTTGGTATGATCGAAGGAAGTCTATCATACCCTTTCTCTCCGCAGGGGACAGCGACATTCCGATTTTGGTGATTCTAGGGGCCTCTTTGGTGCCCAAATTGACATCCTCCATCTCTTCGACGATCGGGGTAGGGCCATGCTCAAAATCGGCAAATTATTTGAGGAGCTCATTGGGGAGCTCATCGATTTGACCTTCCTCGTCCAAACTTGTGACTCCTACCTCTTCTTGTATTTCTATAGGAAAGGGGTCGGCTTCACACGGAATGGGTATCACGACATTATTTTTAATTTTATTGGGAATTTTAAAGGAAAATATTTTTGGAATTTGCCTTTTTCTACTTTTATGGTTTTTTGTGTTTTTTCGGAAGTCAGCCCCTGGCGAGGTGGATCTCTATATATACAGGGTAGAGTGTCCCAGAGGCTAACCTCACTTTTTATAGCTTTTTTTTTTTAGAAAGCCGGCGCCACATTCACAACATTTGGCGGCTCCCAGAAGTTGGGGCAAAGATGCCTAGTTACTTACCTGCGAGGCCTGACCTTTACCCTTTTGGTTGGAAGCGACATCGGTAGGCTTTTGAAGTTCCTCCCTTAGCATATTTATGGAGGGATCCTCTGGGACCCTGTCCTCAATGGTTAGGATGGGCCCAAAGTGGCTGGTGCTAGAGTTACGGGTGGACTGGGGGACTTCCTCCTCAAATAAGGAGAGGGTGGCTAAATCCACCTCGAGGTCTGGGGGATGATGTAAGGGTTGGTGGGATGGGCGGAGACGGGCTTGTGTGGGGTTACCCTTATCTCCCCATTCAGATCAATCTTTACCACCCCGGCTCTCACAAAGGTTTGATAGATGTGGGGTCGGGCAGGAGTTTCTTCTTCCAGGTTGATTCCTCTGGCCTTGGCAGCTGCTGCGGCTCTTATCCTTTCTTTGGCCTCTCTGATTTCTTCTTCGACAAGCCTATAGCCCAGGCCAAATTTGGTTTGCTGCCCCTTAGCCCTGACGGGGTCTCTTCTTCCTTGAAGGCGCAGGCCCAGCCCTTTCCCTTTTTGGTGGCCCCATTTGTGGAGCATGAACACAGCTGCATCCATTCCTACCCCAGTTTTGGCAGGGGTTTTTTTAGGCGGCTCAAGGGTAACGACTGAAAAGTCATACTCAAATTGATAGAGATCAGTGTCATCTGCTGTATGTGGCATGTTAAGCACTTTCAGATTCTCAATATGCAGAGCACTCCGCTCCCTGTCTTCTCTGCTCTCACCTACGATGGTGACGATTCTTCCGCCTGAGATGAATCAGAGTTTTTGGTGTAGAGTTGATGGTATTGCCCCTATCTCATGTAGCCACGGCCAGCCCAATAGTAGATTAAACGTAGACTTGATGTCCATCACCTGAAAGGGGATGGTGAAGGTTTCCGGCTCGATGATCAGGTCGAGGTCTACTTCTCCTATAATTTCTCTCCTGGAGTTGTCGAATCCCCTGGCACTTGTTATAGATGGCCGGAAGGTGTTGGGGTTCACACCGACTTTGATCGCCGTCCTTAGAGGACATACATTCAATGCCGACCCATTGTCTATTAAGACCAATGGCACCACCAGGTTCTCTACTTCCACTGTTATATTCAAGGGCTCAGAGTGGTTGTTCCCCTCGAGCGACAGATCCGCATCAGTGAATGAGATAGCATTTGGGGCCAATACTTGCCCGATTATTTCTCCCGCTTCATCTGGGGTTACGTGGGCGAAAACATGTGCGTCCTTGAGTGCTCCCATTAAGGCTTGAAAGTGGAGTGGGGATGTGATTAACAAATCCCACACTGTAATATGTGCGGGTGTTCTCTTGAGCTATGTCTCCAACACGTGCTCTTTGGCCATTTTCTCAAAGGGGTTCCCTGCGGCCTGCTCTTTCTTCTTCTCTTCTCCTCTAACGGCCCCCGATGCATCTGGCTGTGTAGAAATCCTGCCAGATCGGGTAATAAATTCAACAGTCTCCTCTCGATTGCAACCAACATTCATGTCTATCTATTCATAGCTTAACGATACTTGATGCGGGTTATAGGCAGGTTTTGGGATGAGGAAGGGAGTACATGGTGATTCTAGGGATGATTGGGCATGGTATGTCAGATTCTCGGGTCCGACCAGGTTGACTCCAATAGGGGGCAGAATGGTAGTGGCGGGAATTGGCGAGGTTACAGGTACTACCTGAGCGTGGTAAGACCAGTGGTGATTGGTAGCGGGTGATAAGGGAAGTGGGTAAGGGGTCGCTTGTTTGGGTGGGGGTGGAGTTGGATTGGGGGCAAAATAGTGTAGGGATGGTGGGGTGCTAATCGGGATGGAGTGACTGGGAGACGTTGGAGGTGCGGGTGGAGCGGGGTGATAGGGATATGAAGGGTTTGTATATGGGGTGGCATGGTGGGGCCATGATGGGTTTTCGGATGAAACGGGGTAAATTAGGGATGATAGAGTTGTGCATGGAGCGGGGTGATTGGGATATGACGGGGTAGTGGATGGAGCAGGGGGTATGGATATGAAAGGTTTGTATATGGGGTGGCATGATGGGGCGATGATGGGTTCGTGGATGAAACGGGATATATTGGAGATGATGGAGTTGTGAATGGAAAGGGTGATTTGGGGATGGTGGAATTGTGTATTGGGCAAGATGATTTGGGTATGGCAGGGTAGTATACTGGGTGGTGGGATTCGGGGGTGTGTACGGGATGGAATAATTTGGGGATGGTGGAGTGGTGTATTGGGTGGAGAGATTTGGGGATGGTGGTGTTATGTATGGCGTGGGGTGATTTGGGTCTGACGGAGGGGCATATGGGGTGCCTGATGGTGGGAGAGTGTAGGAGATGGGGTGATTGGGAGGTGGGGTGTACTATGGGGTAAATTGGGAGTGGGGCGGATATGTGTATGTTTGTGACGGGGCTGTGCCCGTTTGGATTTGATAGGCGGGAGTGGGAGTGGAAAAATACTGCCTTAAATCTAAGGGCTCCTCCTGGTATGCAGGGGTGGGGAAGTAATCGGCTAAGTACAGCGACTCGATCACCCCCACAAATGGTTCGTCCTTATTCATCCTGGGAAATGAGAACTCCTCTTGATTACTAATGTAATCCGAGGGGTCAAACTCTTCTTCTTCCTCTTCTTCCTAATGGATGTTAGGCCTGGGGCCTCCTGGGTGCGGGGGATAGAGGGGCTTGATGGATGTTCTGGTTCTGTCCTTGAGGAAGTGGTGGGAGAACAATTTTCCTGCCTCCTCTAGATCTTGAAATGCGTGCTTTAGTGGGAAGTACCGGTCCGTAGGGTGACCCGGCCCCTGGTGGAAGTTACAATGCAAGTTCGGGTCATAGTTTCTCGGGATTGGATTTGGTGGTGGGCGAGGCTGGAGTAAATGAACCAGACCCTTTTATAGCAACACTGGCAATAAGACACTTAAAGATTGTCCTAACAGTGTGAACACCCGTTCGAATCGTGCTCTCATCTGTTCCTGGGTAAATGGGGCTCTCAGTCCATTGTTTGGCCTTAGTGCTTGCTCGAAATGGGCTGGGGTGGTTGCGTGGCCTGGAGCTGTATTGGGGGGGGATTGGTATTGGCCTGGGGGTAAATGATGTTACTCCGCCTCGGTCTTCTTCGATTCTTGGTTCTGACCTTCGAACTCGACGGCCCATATTACGCTCTTTCCCAACCTACCCTCTCTAACGAAGTCTTTGCAACGGTTGGCATTTCGGACCAAATCAGCAAAACTGGATTGTTGCTGATACACCAAAAAATCTACGATGACTGGGAGACCTCCCTTGGTTATCAATTCAATCTGCTCATCATCAGGAATCTGATGGGTTACCTGGGCAGCCAATGCCCTCCACCTTCCTAAGTAGGCATTGAAAGTTTCATCATGCCTTTGCTTCAAACGGGCTAGATCCGACTTCCTTGGCTCTATGTCCATGTTATAGACGTACTGTTCTTGGAATAAGTGTGTCAGATCTTTCCAAGTTTTTATCATGGATGGTTCTAGGGACGTGAACCATCTCAGTGTTGGGCCCGTTATACTCTTTTGGAACACTTTGATGAGGAGTCGTTCATCTTTGTCGTACTGGCACATATCCCCACAATAATATTTTAAGTGGGCGATGGGTTGCTAGTGCCATTATATTTATCGAATGGTGGCATCTTAAATTTTTGTGGTAGGGGGACATCCGAAAACAGACATAAGTTTGAAAAGTCTATCGAATGTAGTTCTAGCCCTCCCATCTTCGTCAGCTGCTTCTGTATTCTGTCTATCTGTTCTTTCAGCTGCTCTGATTCTTTTGAGGCTGTAGCTGGGACTGCCTCCCCCTGATTTTGTTCGGCCCTGGGTGTGATGATGATGGGCCTGGGGGGGTCGAAGCTGGTAGCTCCTCCACTGTTGTGGATCTCGTCCTCATCGTACTGTTGGTCATTATATTGGTGAGGAGCAAGGTCCGCTATTTGGACCTAGGGGGTGATGGGTTGGATGACCTGGTGGGGCCATAAGGCTTGTAGGGGATGGGAAGGAGTGAATGGATGAGTGGTTTGTGGATGAATGATGTGTTGAGCTGGGTGTACATTCTGGGGGTGATGGGGGTGTGGTTGATGTGGCGGGATGCTGTAAGCTTGGTTTTGAGGAATGGGGTGGATCGGATTTCCCGTTGGAGGCGGGATGAGGGCATAAGGGGTATAGGTAAATGAAGGGTATTGGTGAAGGGGTAAGGGGTTTGTGAACGGGCCTTGATGAGTGTGGGTTTATGGGCCTTGGGTTTGGGCTTGATGGTTTTGGAAAGCATGGGTTGATGGGCCTTGGGTCTGGATGTGGGTTGGTATGATTTTGGGCCAATGGGCCCTGTTGGGTTTGGGCATTGGGTGTGGGGTGATGGGCCTTGGGCTTGGGTTTGATAGGTTTGGGTCAAAGGGCCCTGGGGGGCTTGGAATTGGGCCTGGGTCTGATGGGCTTGGGTCTGGGCCTGAGTCTGGTGGGTTTGGTCTTGGGCCCATGGGCCTTGAGGGTTTTGGGCTTGGGCCTGGGTATGATGGGTTTGGGCTTGGGCCCATGGGCCTTGAGGGTTTTGGGCCAGGGCCTAAGTCTGATGGGTTTGGGCTTGGGCTCATGGGCCTTGAGGATTCTAGGCCTGGGTCTGATGGGTTTGGTGGGCTTGGGCCTGGGATGAGTGGGCTTGGGTCTGAGATGAGTGGGCTTGGGCCTGTTGGGCTTGGACCCATGGTTCTAAAGATATTTGGGTTTGGGCCCATGGATTTGTGTGGGTTTGGGCCTGAGATGAGTGGGCTTGGGCCTGTTGGTCTTGGACCTAGGCCTGGAATTGAGGTGGGGGATCTTGGATGGTATGAATGATGGGTGGTTGGGCATGGTCAAGGGGGAATGGGGTATGGAGGTTTTGGAGACCTAGATGTGGGGTTTGGAATGTAGGACTCCAAGAGGTAGCCCACAGGGCATACATCATTCTCATGTCCTCCATTGAGGGCATGGATCAGGTGTGAGATTGGAGGGTGATGGCCCATTCAAGGATGGTGGGGGTTGGGTGAAATTAGGCATGACCCAGGTGTGGGGGGTATGAATGATTGTGCTTGGAGGGTATGGATGTATGGTTATGGAAGATAGTGGGTTACTGGTCATACCCCAGGAGAAGTTGAGCATGACCTGGGTAAATAGGGGGGTAAGTTGGGATGTGGATGGGCCATGTGATGTGGAAGGCATGAAAGATGAGGTAGATGGGATATAGGATGTAGGGGGCATGGATGATGAGGTGGATGAGACGTGGGAGGTAGGCGGGGGATGGGACTCCCAATGGGGTCTTTGGGAGTAGTTGGGGTGTGGTAAGGGTGCATGGATGGGAGATGGGGATGTATGGGTCAGTTGGGAAATGAGGGGTCTCAGTAGGGGATGAGATGGGGGTGTGTTGGGAAAATGTAAGGGCGGGGGATGGGGTGGATGCGAACACGGGCGCCCCAAATGGACCCATGACATCGAACCGGGTTTGGGTGAAGGTGTTGGAGATCGGGTCTTCTCCTATATGGGAATGGGATGGGGATGATGGCGGGGATGTATCGGCGCTCGACATGATCCGCTGACGAGTGTTGTACCGATGTCTTGGATAAGGGCCGAATACTTTCCTAGCTCTCCTTCTACGGGTTGGGTTTGAGGTCGCCGTAGTGACGGTCACACTGAAAGTATACGTATATACGAATTTTTGATTTTTCTATATATATATATATATATATTTTTTTTTTTTTTTTTTTTTTATTTATTATTTTTTTTGGATTTTTCAAATCTCCCCTATTTAAATGAAAGATGATCTGGTACCCTAAAAAAAACTTCCCGTCTCGGGTGATATATGCACCTTTAGTAGGTCCCATGGCGGGATCCGACACACTTCGGAAGAAGCGAAAGGGAACCCTTTCGTTTTATTGAAGGTGAGGGAATCCACGCAAACGACCCGATCCCCCGGAGCAAATCAATGAGAAGCCGCCTTCTTTTGACTAGGCGGGGGCATATTGGGCGTTATAGAATGAGGGAGGCTATTGTGGGCACTAATACCGCTAATCGGGGAACTTGGGTGGTGGATCGGGCCTCAGATCGGGCTGCTCGAACCCAGTATATACTGGGCGTATGTATTATATACGCCTGACCAAAACTAAGCAGATTTGGTCATGCGATATATCATATATGCCCGGTTAAATCTGATTTGGGCGATATATTATATACACCGAGTATTTCGATTTTGGTTACGTATATATTATATATACCGGCAAAGACAGCTCACTTGTTTTGACAAAGGAATGAAGCCTACAATGAGTCTTTTGAATTGGTTTCTTGGGAGGGATGCTCCAGGGGACTACTATGTGTGTTATCGGGTCACTCCTTTTTGCTTCCTAGGGATACACGGCAGAATTCGGGCTGTCTACGCTCTCACCATTGCAGGTTTTATGGCTTGATCAGGATTGGCAACCGAACTGATATGCCTCCGGCGTAAGCACCTTCTTAGGTACTGGAAGGGGTGGTTCTTTTCAGGATCATCACCACTAGGGTTGCTGCTTTACTGGGAACCGGGTAAGTTATATCTATGCCTAAACCCCCCAAAAACTACCCAAAACACGCAAAAATAGATTTGATTATGTCCCCACACTATTGGTTCACTTTTAATTATAGATTTTTAAAGGGGAGTGAATTTAAGTCCAAAATCATGGGATGATAAGCCTGTGTCTACGCCTCAAGTCAAGGCCCACTGTTAGGATATGACAAGAAGTAAGAAAAAAGACGGGGCCAGTCAAGTGACTAGAGGGGAAATATAAAGTGCTGAAAATTAAAACTGAATCATAAAGGTAAGTAAGAAAGGTGTCAGTCAAGTGACTAGGCAAAAATTACTGAAATTTAGAGCCGAAATATAGGGGTGAGTAAAAAAAGGTGCCAGTCAAGTTACTAGGCAAAAATTGCTGAAATTTAAAGCCAAAACATAGGGGTAAGTAAAAAAGGCACCAGTAAAGTGAATAGGCAAAAATTACTAAAATTTAAAGCCAAAACGTAGGGGTAAGGAAAAAAGGCGCCAGTCAAGTGACTAGGCAAAAATTGCTAAAATTTAAAGCCGAAACGTAGGGGTAAGTAAAAAAGGTGCCAGTCAAGTGACTAGGCAAAAATACTGAAATTTAAAGCTGAAACGTAGGGGTAAGTATGTTAGTAAAAACAACAAAAATGAAGGAAAAACAGTAGAAAATTAGAAAAAATAGCAATGGTTAGTAAAGATAAAAAAAAGGCCAACAAGAGGGGAAGTGCTAGGGTGATATCCCCAGCAGAGTCGCCATCTGTGCGACCATTGATTCTCTCGAACCCATCGCGGCGATGCACACGTGATGGAATGAAATGTAGAGTCGCCACCCAAAGCTTTTGGTGACCCAGGAAACCTTTAAATCAATATTTTGAGCACCAAAGTGCTAAATATGACTCTGATTTACCGGTCTTTGCCAAAGGCTCTAGGGTAGGGGCTTCGGTTATCGATCGGGAAGGGTTTAGGCACCCGATCAACCCACATGTAGCGGTCTCTATCTATGGCCAAAATAAAAATAAATGGGCGGAGCTTCCCCTTGCCTGAAGGCAATACGGTCCTATCAAGCTTTGAGCCAAACCGAAATTTTGGCGGCGTAACAGCTTGAATCCTTGGACGGAGGAAACATCAAGAATGTAGAGGAAGAGAGGGGAGAGCCGAAACTCATGGGCCCTTGTTACACCGTGGAAGACCTTCACTTCAACGTGCTTCCGATGGCTTTAAGTGGCTTAAACGGTAGAGGAATAGGTTCTAATGCTAGGATTCTGTAGATAGGAAGTGTAGGATGAAGCTAGGGACTAAGCTTAGCTAAAAAAGGAGTGATCTAATGGTTGAAAAGGGTTGAAAAGGATGAACTAAGCATGATGGAATTCTGGTTGCAAAATAATATATATTTTTCTCTCACTAGGGTTCTCTCTCTTAAGCTTAACTTTCAACCTTAATTCTTTCAACCCCTTTTGGAAGAGGGGGGCCTCTCTATTTATAGAGAAGAGGTGGGTTAGAGGGTTACTTAAGAGCTATTTATAGAGAAGAGGTGGGTTAAAGGGTTACTTATAGAGAAGAGGTGGGTGTCCGTGGTGGGCCCTACCTATGCTGGGCGTATGTATTATATACGCCCGACCAAATTTGGCCCAAAAATTCCAGGCGTATATAATATATATGCCTGACTAAAATGGGGCCAAATTTGCTAGGCGTATCTAATAAATACGCCTGAGCAAAAGTTATGATTTTATGTGAAACTTCAATCGGCCATAACTTTCGAACCACAACTCCAAATTGGGTGATCTTTAGATTGCTGAAAAACTGGAGATGTCCTCCTTCCAATGGTATGGGGCTCCTCCTCAGAAATGATCTATATAAAATTTTGTAGCTCTCCTCCCATCAATTGCTCAGAGGGGTTTAAGTTGGGTCTAGGAAGGGATCCTAGGGTTTGGGGGTGATCATTAGGGGAATGGTTCTAATGGGTTCAGGGTGATTCCTAAAGGTCTGGGTTGGTTCCTAAGGGTTCAAGGGTGCCATCGGAAGCACAGGGGTGCATCTCTCTCGGAGTACAGGCTGATCGGGCCTTGGGCCAAATTTGGGTGTCTACAGTGTGTATTATACACACTAAGCTTGCCTACCTCGTCGAGAGGTTCTCAAGAGATTCAGCCAGATGCAATTTTTGAGCCTGAAACTTCGGATTGCCCTAACTTTTGATGTATGACTCGGATCGGGGTGATTCTTGGCTTATCAGAAAGCTGAGAATCCTTACTTTTCAATGGTATAAGATTCAATTTCAGTTGAGTCCTCTCAAGTTTTAGCGCACCTCTTTCTAAACATTCTCCGAGAAGGTTAACTAAGGGTTCAAAGAGGTTGGGGGTAATTCCTAAGGGTTTAGGCAAGTTTCTAAGGGTTTGGGAAGATTCCTAAGGGTTTGGAAAAGTTCCTAAGGGCATGGGAGATGCTATCAAAAGCTCAAGGGTGCGCTTCTCTAGGAGTTTGTTTCGATCGAGCCTTGGGCCAAAATTAGGTGTCTACAAGTCGGTCATACCTTGACAACCTGATATCTGGCACTAGGCAATTGCTTCAGCTATGGACAAAAAGGACATCTGATGAGAGACTATCGGACTCGCCAAGCGAAGCAAGAAAAAGTTGAATGAAAGAAACTGATGAGTCAAGGATGAGTTTATGCCCTGACCAAAGGAGAGGCGAAAGCATCCCCTGTCGTCATCGTAGGTACGATGTTTGTTTCCCGACAGTTAGCTCAAGTTTTGATAGGCCCTGGATCATCTTATTCATCTATATCACCATATTTTGCTAGTAAGATAATTGTAGAACTTGTGAAACTTGATAAGAAATGGTATGTGATTACCCCTACTGGTGACCAAGTTAAGATTCGAACCGTGTACCCATTGTGTACCTTAGATATTAAAGACTACTCCCTAGAAGCCGACCTCTTTTTGCTGAATATGAGAAACTTCGATGTCATCCTTGGAATGGATTGACTCTCATTTCATCATGCCTGCCTCAATTGTTATGATAAAACTTTAACTTTGAAATTCCTTGGTCGATCTGAAACATTTCTATCGTTATTTCAAGAGCCTTCGTCATTGCAACATATCTTTATTGTCACTTCTAACCTTGCACAGAAGAAATCTGAACTCACAATCGATCGAGTCCCTGTGATTAGAGAGTTTCCATACGTATTCCCTAAAGAATTATTTAACATATCGTCGTCCCAACAGATTGAGTTCTGAATTGATCTGGTACCTAAAACGAATCCTGTATCTCAACCACCTCATCGAATGGCACAGAAGGAGTTGGACGAATTGAAGAAGAAATTGCAACAGCTTGAAGACAAAGGATATATCAAATAGAGTTCTTCACATATGGGAGCTCCAGTCTTATTTGTCAAAAAGAAGGAGGGTACCCTACGACTGTGTATAGATTATTGTAAACTAAACCAAGTTACGATAAAGAACAAGTACCCCTTACCAAGGATTGATGACTTGTTCAATCAATTGCAAGTCGCTCAAGTTTTTTCTAAGATTGACTTATTTATCGGCTACCATCAGTTGCGAGTTTGTGAAGAAGATATCCTGAAGAGTGCCTTCAGAATTCGAAATAATCACTATGAGTTCACCGTTATGCCTTTTGGTCTAACGAATGCCCCGACAACATTTATGGACCTCATGCACCAAATTTTCAATCCCTACCTCGATAAGTTTGTTGTGGTCTTCATCGATGATATCCTGATATATTCTCCAAATCTGGAAGAACACAAGAAACATGCCCCTTACGACCCTTCGAGAGCATCAGTTATATGCTAAGTTCTCAAAATGTGAGTTATGGCTGATGAAAGTTGCCTTCTTAGGACATGTAGAGTCTAGAGATGGAGTTTCTGTTGATCCTGCTAAGATCAAGGCCATGATGAGTTGGAAGAGAGCGCCTAGTGTGACCGAGGTAGGTAGATTCCTCGGACTGGCAAGCTATTATTGTCAGTTTGTGGAAGGATTCTCCAAGTTGGCAAAACCCCTCACTGAACTGACCAAGAAGAAGGCCAAGTTTGAATGGACTCCTGCTCGTGAACATAGTTTTCAAGAGTTGAAGAAGCGGTTAACTACGACCCTGATCTTGACTCTTCCCTTGGGAAGTGGTGGTTATGAAGTCTACTGTGATGCATCCCATTTGGGATTGGGTTCCATGTTGATGTGGAAGGGTAGTGTGATAGTTTATGCATCACGTCAGTTGAAGTACTATGAGATAAACTATCCAACACATGACTTCAAATTGGCTGCTATTATATTTGCCTTGAAGATATGGTGACACTACCTGTATGGTGAGAAATTGGTCATCTTTACTGACCATAAGATCTTGAAATACCTTTTCACCCAAAAAGACTTGAATTTATGACAGAGACGTATGAAAACCCTTAAGGATTTTGATTGTGTGATCTGGTATCACGAGGGGAAAGAGGATTTGGTTTTCGACGCCTTGAGCAGGAAAGTTGAAGACGTTTCCACCCTTGTTCATCTGTCTTGTAGTTGAAACGCTTTAAATAGTATTGGCCTGAAGCTTGTAGTAGCTAGTTTGAAGTTGAAGCCTCTAATCAGGAATAAGGTGATCGAAGTACAAAACTTAGATCCTCAGCTAGAGATCTACCAACAAAAGGTGATAGATGATACACTTCCTGGTTTTTCTATTTCGTCTAATGGTGCCTTCTACTTTCGAAGGAGATTGTGTGTTCTGAATGACGTTGAGTTGGGAAAGGAAATCTTGACAGAAGCACATCATTTGAAGTATGTCATTCATCCAAGGGGTACCAAGATGTATCATGACCTAAAGCGAATTTATTGGTGGTGCGAAATGAAGAAGGGCGTTGCTGAATTCATTCGTCGATGATTGGTGTGTCAACGAGTGAAGGCAGAACATCAGAGACCTGCAGGACCTTTACAGCCATTAGATATTCCCCAATGGAAATGGGATCACATCACCATGGACTTTGTGTCAGGACTCCCTACGACCAGTAAAGGTTACGATAAGATTTTGGTAATCGTGGATCGCCTGACAAAATTAGCACATTTCTTGGCTACTAAGCTTACTACTTCACTTGAGCAATTAGCCAGTTTATACGTCTCCGAGATCGTACTACTCCATGGTGTTCCTTTGTCCATTGTCTTAGATCAAATTCACACTTTACCTCAGAATTTTGGTAATCATTTCAGAAAGCACTAGGAACCAAGGTTAAGATGAGTACAGATTACCATCCCCAGACTAATGGATAGTCTGAACAGAAAATCCAGATACTAGAAGACATGTTACGAGTCTGTGCTCTCGACTTTCAAGGAAGTTGGAATCAATACTTACCTTTGTGCGAGTTTGCCTTTAATAACAGCTTCAGAGTAGCATTAACATGGCACTGTACGAAGCTCTATATGGGAAACCTTGTCGATCTCCTCTTTGTTAAAGTGAAGTTGGCGAAGGGCAAATACTTGGTCCCGGGCTGGTCCAGGTTATTGTCAAGAAAATTAAGTTGATTTGATCCCGATTAATAGCCTCATAAGATCGACATGAGAGTTTTGCTGACAAGAAGAGGCGAATCATGGAATTTGAAGTTGGAGAAAAAGCTTTCATTAAAGTGTCCCCGACTAAAGGTGTAATTTGGTTTGGTAAACGAGGCAAATTAAAGCCTCGTTATATTGGACCTTACCCGATAATCGAGAGGATTGGAAATGTAGCTTACCGACTGCAACTCCCTGAAGAGATGGCAAATGTACATAATGTTTTCCATATCTCTACATTGCGAAGATATATTCTAGATCGAGTCACTTGTTTCCGGAATAAGTTGTCGAACTACGAGAAGACTTAACCTACAAGGAGAGACCCGTGTAGATTTTAGATCAAAAGGAGCAGTGGTTGCGTTCTAAAATGATTCCCCATCTATTTGAAGGTACCAACATTTACCTTGAAATTTTAAATATGAGTGTGATTCTGATTGCTTGAGTATGACTCTGATTGCTTGAATATGGTTCTAATTTCCTGATATGATTCTGAATGTTTGACGTGAATTTGATGTTTGATAATCGTCATGATAATTCTGAATTGATCTTAACAGTTTGATAACTACTTGATTTGCCCCTGATTACTCGAAATAGTCTTAAGGACTTGAAATGATATTAACTGATTGATATGGACCAAACCATTTGACTTCTTGATATTACTTGGCATCGTTCTAATTGATTGATATTGATTGGATTTCTTGATATGATTCATGATACCTTATATGATCGATTGGCATTGTTTTGATTAGGTTCTCGCATTGCTTTTATGATCTAGATTGATTCTTTGGATATGATATGATTTTGATATTGATTATACTCATACTGATATAGTCTTTGATTGATTGACATAGTTAGATTATTTGATGTCATCATAAGTGAATGTTGAGAGTTGATTTGACCCAATAAATAAAAGTCATAGATCGACCACGCGTTCAAGAGATTTTAAATAATAGGATTTTTTTTATTGATTGATAAAGAATAAATCATTGCCTACCAACTAACGAATCCCACCCTAAGTAGAAATCTTTAGGGCTTAAGCCATAGGTGATAACTGTCAAGGTCAGTCAACCAATACCTCCTAAAACTTGAAAAGGAGACAAAATTGTGCCTATCATCAACCTAACTGAAGATTTAATTTTGACCCTAACCTTTCATCTACTTGATGTATAAATTTTTTTTTTAGACAACCATGACCAGGATCCCAAGACTGAAATAGTAACGTGCCACATTGAAAGCCGAACAGAATAAATGGAGGTTTGAACTCAAGAATTAGAAGTTAGTCCTAGAAAGGGAAAATACAGACAAAGCCTCGACTACTAGAGCCATGTGTGACTGCCATAACCTTGATGAGGAAGAAAGGGAATGCTTTGTCATACTGATAAGAGACTGTGACCGGAACGCCACATCTCGGATTAGGTGTGCGGAGCACAAATTAGAAGAGATTTATGAGCCTCTGCGACAAGTCAAGGATATTTTGAAAAGGATGGGAGAATGAAACCATTTTGGGAAACAAAAACTTTTTGAGTGTTTCATGAGATTGGGTGCCTTGCCACTTGTTTTATGGCAAAGGCAAATATTTTGAAAACTTTAGAAAAATAGTTAATTGTTGATGTTTTTACTTTGTTATTTGAAAACGGGTTGCTTTTGCCGAGATGTTTTGGCAGCAAAAGAAATAAACTTTGTGGAATCTTGTGGAAAATTGTTTATGGGTTATTTTGGTATTTTGGAGAAAATCTCTTTAGAAAATTCTAATCACTCCTATTTTGCATGATTGGTTAAAATTGACAATGGTAGAACCTTTTCTTGAAAATTCTGGTCATTTAAAATCTTGGAAAACTTGAAGATCTTGCATATTTTTTTTATCTGAATTTTAACTAGAAAAAACTTAAATCTATTTCAGATGAACTCGATGAACGGACACACGTACACAATGGACACCGATAGAGAAACTACGATTGAACACTTCGCATTCTTACAAAAATCCCTGAGCACACTAGAAAGACTTCAAACTGAGGTCCTTACATTAGATCAGTAGAAACAAAAATTTGAAATTTCTTCCTACGACTAATATTTTCTTGATGTATGCTCGATGTGACCAGAAAGACGTTTATGAGTTTGATGTATGCCATTTAACTGAAAATCTAGTTTAAATGGCATGGAAAGATTTAAATTATTGTCGAATTATGAAATATCCTTGATTACACATTGACTGTCGTATTATTTGAAAACATTTCTTAAAATAAGTAAGATAACCTGTACTATCACTAAAAGTAGACCTCCTATATATGGAAGTCTATGCTCAAATTCCCGAGACGCTACATAAGATTCAACAAGGAAGAAAAATGTTGCGTAGGTACGAGCGAATGTACTTGCAATGGATAAAGGCCACAAAAACATGTTGACTTATATTCAAAAGAAAAAGAGCAACATAAAAAGAGAAAATTACACGGTAGAATAGTTTTTTTCGACTAATGTTACCCACACCGGAGAAAATCGAATGAAAGTAAGTAACACTTTAACTAGCCTAGAAACCCACTAAGAGTGGGAAGATTATTTCCAACTTATGGAAGAGACAGCTTATGCATGAACAAGATCACATTTGAGCAGAACTCAACAACTTGTTTGCTTGTATGAACAAGCCTTACGTAAGAAAAAGGAAGGTATGAACTGTGATAAAAAAATTGATTGAATTAATAAGATTGTTGATTTCGACTACTTGTGACTTTTGAGATTTTGAAGTTCTATTTATTTCTATGAAAAGTCGCATTAATCACAATTGTTATTAGACACTCATTGAAAACAAACACACCTCTAAACTGTAGTGTCCTTGATGTTTTCACAGATGGGAAGTGTTATGATTCCCTTGGTGATTGTAACGGAACTAAGACGTAAAAAAGAAGAAACTAGAACAAGAAGAACTTCTCTTTTTCCACCAATGTGCTTTGCATTGATCCTCAATCCAATACCTTGAAACATGAATTGATCACCTGACCAGTGAGAAACACATCCTATCGATTCATATTTCTCTTCTCAGAGGAAATCCACCAGGAAAACGCCAAGCCATACGGCATATGGATGCCATTAAGCTGAGAATCGCAATTGCAAGTGGCACCTCACTAAGGAAGTAGCCGAACTTGGCCGAAGTGAAGGAATCCGGGCGATGATCCAAGATGAGATTGACAATCTCGACACCACCATCACTGGAACCAAAACACTGATGGAAATTGCACATATTTTCAAAACACACTTTATAGTTATGATTTTGATGACAGGATTCTCTTTAACGAGGGGTAACACATGCCCCTCAATTTATGTGTTGATCAACCTGTTGACTGAGACCTGATTGTACTAGGTGACTGCCTGAGGCTAGGTCCATCTAAATTTGTGAAGCACACACCTTAGATTGATAGGATATTACCTATTTCAGTGGCACCCATAGGGAATGGGTGTGTTAGAAATTTAGTAAATCACACACCACATCTCACACCTTATGAGAAGCCTAGACTAATTTCTGATGGACCCTGACTCGAGGTTTAACCCGAATTGCCACTGAGCCTTGGTATTGATGAGGAGAATTCGCCAATGGATTAGATTTTGATGATGATCATGGAATTGGTCAATGATTTGGGTCAAACGTAGACCCATAAAATTGAAAGAACTAGATGCACTAATATTTAAAGTTCAGTGTATGTGCCTTGCATGGGGCAATGGAATTTCTTGTAAATTTAATTTAAGCCCAATGGCATTTGTGAATTAATTATCTAAATTTGTTAATTAGAAATTAGATTTTTGCTAATCTCTAGCAAATTATAGCCACTCATCTAATTGACATAACTTTGACCCATCTTACACCATAGAAAAACTTTGGAGAAATCTAGGGTGAGAGAGGAGCTCTCACACATGCACCACAAAATGTCTTGGACAAATAAAAATTCACAAATTTTGAGGGCCAAGACAAGCACAAAATCCAAGATTTGACTTTAGGTGTGGTGGGAAGTGAACCCATGTGGGGTCCACTCCCACATGTGCATGGGGAAAATGGAGGAGAGAGGGGAGAGAGAGAGAGAGAGAGTGAGAGTGGCCTTGGGAAGAAAATAGAGGACACTTGCCCAAAATTTTCAAATTTTGTCCCCTAGCTCCCCTTGCTAAAATCTAATTCCTATGGGGCTGCTCCATGCACTTCATTTTCATCTTCTTCCTCCCACCAAAATTCCATTAGAGAACCTCCTCCTACCTTCAATTTTCCCTCCACATCCAACCATCAAAACTAAAATCAAACACCACCAAACAACTCCTCATATCTTTTAGACCCACATATATAAAATTGGCCTCCATCCCAGCCCATTGCACCAGACAAACAAGGACAAACCAGCAAGCTCTTGAAGAACAAGCCAAGGTAATGTCTTAGTTAGTTTTATATTGGCATTTTTAGTATTGTAGTGTATAATTTTGTTCGTAGGATTTGAATTTCTTAGACTTTTTTGAGTTTTAATTATGGAAATTCTGTAGCATATTGGAGTTGAGCCATGAGATTCCATGCATGTGATCCTAATGATCATGCAAGGCCAACTAATGGTCTAGATTTGTCAACTTGACTAAGACCACTATAGTGTAGGATTTTCTTAAATTTTTGTAAAAGAAAGTTGGTTTTTGTTTGAAGTTTTGAAAGTTTTCTGGAATATTAGTTTGACCAGAACATTTGGATGCTATGCATGTGATCTTGATGATCATGTTAGGCCATCCAATGGTCTAGATTAGTCAAGGATGAACTATGCTCATCATTGTGTAGAAAATTTTAATTTTTAACTTTGAATCTTAGATTTTTGTTTAAATTTTTGGAAGATTTCTTGAGCATAGTTAGACCAGAATCATAGGAGGATATGCATGTGAATTTTGTGAACATAAAAACCCATACAATGGTCCAAATCGGTCAAACTTGGACTATGTCCATCAATGACCTAGAAATTGTGCAAATATGCTTTGAAAATGTGATTTTTAAGAGGTTTTTCCTTTGAATTTCAGTTATGGTTTTTGAACTCTAGTTTTATGACCTGATATGTGGAGTAATGTGTGTGATCTTGATGATCACACATTACTCTTTGATTGATCGGATGGCCTATGATTGCTTTTAGAGAAATCTTGGTAGAAACACGCCCTTAACGACCCTTCGAGAGCATCAATTATATGCTAAGTTCTCGAAATGTGAGTTCTGGCTGACGAAAGTTGCCTTCTTAAGACATGTAGAGTCTGGAGACAAGCACAAAATCCAAGATTTGACTTAAGGTATGGTGGTAAGTGAACCCATGTCGGATCCACTCCCACATGCGCATGGGGAAAATGGAGAGAGGAGAGGGGGAGAGTGGCCTTTGGAAGAAAATAGAGGACACTTGTCCAAAATTTTCAAATTTTGTCCCCTAGAACCCCTTGCTAAAATCGAATTCCTATGGGGCTGCTCCATGCACTCCATTTTCATCTTCTCCCTCCCTCCAAAACTCCATTAGAAAACCTCCTCCTACCTTCAATTTTCCCTCCACATCCAACCATCAAAACTAAAATCAAACTTTTATCAAAAAAAAAAAACTAAAATCAAACACCACCAAACAACTCCCCACATCTTTTAGACTCACATATATAAAATTGGGATCCATCCCAGCCCATTGTACCACATAAACAAGGACAAACCAGCAAGCTCTTGAAGAACGGGCGAAGGCAATGTCTTAGTTTTATGTTGGTGTTTTTCGTATTGTAGTGTAGGATTTTGTCCATAGGATTTTAATTTCTTAGACTTTTTTGAGTTTTAATTATGGAAATTCTGTAGCATATTGGAGTTGAGCCATGGGATGCCATGCATGTGATCCTAATGATCATGAAAGGCCATGCAATGGTCTAAATTGGTAAACTTGACTAAGACCACTATAGTGTAGGATTTTCTTGGATTTTTGTAAAAGAAATTTGGTTTTTGTTTGAAGTTTTGAAAGTTTTCTGGAATATTAGTTTGACCAGAACATTTCAACGCCATGCATGTGATCTTGATGATCATGCAAGGTCTAGATTAGTCAAGGATGAACTATGTTCATCATTGTGTAGAAAATTCCAATTTTTGACTTTGAATCTTGGATTTTTGTTTAAATTTTTTGTAGATTTCTAGAGCATAGTTAGACCAGAACCATAAGAGGCTATTAATGTGAATTTTGTTAACATGCAAGGCCATCCAATGGCCCAAATCAGTTAAACTTGGACTATGTCCATCAATGACCTAGAAATTGCGCAAAAATGCTTTGAAAATATGATTTTTACAAGGTTTTTCCTTTGAATTTCAGTTCTGATTTTTGAACTCTAGTTTTTTGACCTGATATGTGGAGTAATGTGTGTGATCTTGATGATCACACATTACTCTTTGATTGATCGGATGGCCTACGATTTCTTTTGGAGCAATCTTGGTAGAAACATGTTGAGAAATTCTAGATGCTTGCTATTATTATTAAAATGAGATGGTAAAAATCAGAATAAAAAGGTGGAATGAAAGGGATGAAAACAACACACAAAATAGCAATCTAAAACACACAGACCTGTAAGATTCAGGGCTTGTTGTAGCAAGTTTTGATAAGTAAGAGTTTGTCCCATAGGGAGTGATGATCTGAAACCTCAAGGGTTGTATAGTAACTCCAGATCTGACTATGGATCTGGCAACTCTAAACCTAATCTAGAAAGCAAGGAAAAGAGAGGGAGTTTAGGTGTCACAAAGCTAAACTACCCTAAAAACAAAAATAAAATTACAGCTAAATAAAGGGATAAACAAGGATGATGATGTGTGTGGTAAAATAAAGATAAAAGATGGAGAAGTAGACAGTTAGGGATAAATCAGTCATGCAACTCAGTATTAGGCATGAATCTGTAGCAATCCTTTAAATGGCTACAAGCACATCTACAAGGTAAAAGAATCCAACTCAACCCATGTAATTTAGGCTGCTCTTAAGGTTATAATCTGTCCACTTAAATGGTCACAAACTATCCAAGGGAGATGGTCAAATCACATTGATTAAATCAGAAAACTAACCTAATCCAAAGGAATGGGTTGATTTTAAGGCTATAATCTATCTACTTAAATGGTCACAGACTATCCAAGGGATTTCCTTCATCCAATGAATTAAATCAGGACATGAATACTACTGCAAACACTATGTTTGCAAGGCTACAAGCTCATGCATCCATAGGAGCAAACAGACCTTGAAACTAAAGTGGGAACCATAAGAGATCCCAGGCTGAATGGAGACTTATATTCAGTTGGTCATTGCTACAAAAGACCTGCAATGACCCAGCTCACAAGTCTGCAATCTCTACAGAAACTCAAATCTAATCATTGATGATGGTGATGCAAAACAGGGTAGAGTTTGGCTCTGCACAATCTCTCACTAGGCTATAAGCTCAAGTGCAGAGAGAAAAAATCCATCTCACATCTGTGACCAAGACCTGTCTTAAGGCTATAGTCTATCCCCTTAAATGGTCATAGACTATCCTAGAGGCTACCTTACCCATAGATGATGAGATAGAACATGAATATCGCTGCTACCACCATGGTCACAGGGCTACAAGCTCAAGCTTCCATGGGAGAATCAAGTCTATAAAATCCTATGTGGGAAACACAGGTCATAGAACACTATGCTAGACACATAGAAAAATAATAGATTTAATGGAGCATTAAAAATGGCTATTCATTACATAAAAGAAAACTTACAATGGATGCCCTCTAAGGCAACAGTCTGTACAAACCCCAAAGCAGCTCACTCTGCTCAAACAAAACCCATTGCAATGCAAAAATAAAACTAACTGTTTACAAAGAACTTGGACTCAACATTGATGTTGAGACAAGGCAAAAGAAAATGAAAAGGAAAAGGAAAACTAAAACCCTAACCCTAAAGAAAACCCTAAATTGATCCAACTATTCTGGATGATCTCAGGCTATTCCTGGATGATCTATAAAACAACAAACTAGTCTACATATAGGCAAATCCTAACTGCTGTGTGCAATAGCCAATCCGAAACAAACATGTGGGGAGCTGGTGTCGTGGCTTTATTGTGGCCCTTAGATTACCTCGGGATGTGTGGGGCAAATCAACACCTCAGGATGTGTGCCCTAGACGCTGTGAAATCCCTATAGTGCCCTGCAGTGGACTGAGAAGTTGAGAACCCGAGCTTCGCGTGGCTGGAATGTTGCTTTTAAGCCTCTTGCTAGCCTATCGCGTGGCTGAAGTGCACGCTGGAGAGTCCTCGCAACATTCAATGAGCGTGAGTAATGCAGCTCGCGAGGGTGGGATGTGTCATGCTGGATCTGCGTGAAAAATGCTTTCTGGGGCTCCCTCTCCTCCTGAGTTATGCCAGTTCAATTTGCTGCTCAGTAAGCTCAAAGTGTAAACCGCTCGCGAGGATTGAATGCAACTCGCCAAGTTATAGTGGAAGCTTGTGAGGATCAAATGGAGCTGCGCGAACTCCTTAATGCTTCAAGTCTGCTAGCTCGCGAGGTTAGATGAATTGCGTGAGGTTTTTTATGCTTGGACCTGAACTGCATGACGCGATTGATTGTTGCTGGCTCCAACCTCGCGAGATGCACGCAAGGTTACTTCTAGATGAATTAAACCACACAAGATCTTTGCGAGGCTTCATATTTGATCTTCTACTGTAATGCACAGGACTTTGCAGCAGTCTTCTATGCCTGGGTCCACATTCCTTCCACTGTTGAACCTCCAGGGCCCCTATTGGAAAGCCAAATGGCTCCCATGGTGTGCCTAATTCCCCCAATGGTGTGAACCGCCATGGTGCATTCATTGCAAACCCATCAACTCCACAGTTTGGCAAAAAATGCAGTCTTTTTGGCTTGAAAATGTAGGATTGCATCATTAAGCTCTTATTTACCAAGCCTTTTAAACCCCAAAGCAGACTTAAAAACACATTATTAACTTTCTCAAAGCAGACTTAAAAACACATTATTAACTTTCTCAAAGGTCCATCAAAGACTTGGTTGAGGGGTGAAAAAATGATATTTTTCAGTGCTCAACACACCCCCAAACCTAATCTTTGCTAGTCCTCGAGCAAAGGAAAAATTAAAAACAAATATTCAAAACAGAAAATGCCACTTTCGTAGTGATCACGGATACATTTAGCATATGTACCAAGCCTTTTAAACCCCTAGGTGATCCCTAGTGGAGGAGTGAAGTCTCTTGAGGGTTTTCAATGAAGATACCCACAAACTTCACTAATAAAATAGTTAAATATAGTGTAGTCAATTATAAAACAGGTTTTAATACATAAAACATCATTCCACACCCATTCTTTAAAGATCAGAGGAAATTACAGTAGTAATGCAGTCATTTAAAACTCAAAATCAACAGTGTTTGTGTCACCACCATTCGATTCACATCAGACATATAATGTGCATGGATTGATACCAAGCTTGCCTTAAATTTAAAAATCTAGTGTGGATACAACCCCAATAAAGTTAAAATTCAGACCCAATCCTCACTAGGGCTATCTCTCATCAATGAAAATTCAAGGGTGTTCACATTCTCATCAGCTCAAGATCAGTCACAGACCCCAAATGAGCCTGCAAGCATGAGCAAAGGCATTGCATCAAAGTTCTGGCATCCCCAAGTATTTTCACCATAGATTAGATAACTCTTCATCTCCACATGACAGCTCATTCACTTTAGATCAACAAGATCTTTTTAATCGGTTGTAATATGGCTTTTGGGTGAGGTTTATAAAGAATGAAGGGGGTAGAATGGATTAAAATTTTGAGAAATCAGCAAGGTAAGGAGGTAATTCATGACTTCACATCCTTCAATTCAACTCAACTTCATCTTCCTTGACATTTTTCATATCCAAAGTGGGCAGCTTCTTTTTCTCTTTTTATATTTTTATATTTTTATTTTTATTTATTTTTTTGTATGAAATGCCACACATACATCACTACTACACTGCTGTTTTTAGATTGCTTCTCTTCCATTTCCACCAAATGTTGGACCCAGCTCACAATTATCTTCAACTTCTTCTCCTTTACCTTCTGAAATCTCAGAGTGAGAGTCAGGTTGAATAAGGTCATGAGGTTAAGGTGCAAGTACTCTAGTGTCTGTTAAAGAAAAATAGGATTTAGAGGCTCAAAGAGCGTAAGCAAAATGGCAGTTTTAATGGGTAGAAAATTTTAAGCTCAAACTATCCAAATGAAGGCCTTACATCATCTCCTTAGTGTCATAAGTGTTGTCCATCAGTTTTGATTTGGAGATGCCTAACTTCTAGTGAAAAATATTGAGTCAATCAAACCTTAGAGCAGAAAAAATGCCAAAAATACTCTTCAAAGAAAATTTGATAGGCCCAAATCTCACTAGGTATGGTCTTCGATTTAATTCATAGGGTGCATTTTCGCCTTTTTCTCTCCTCTTAGGTTTACTAAGTACTAATTGAAAAAAATTTCTGATGTTAGCTTCATGGTGGTGCTAATATTTTAAAATTTTTCGTTTCAAAATGTCTGCAAATTTTTTTTTAATTTTCCACAAATTTCCTCATTCTAACTAGTTAGGTGGGAATTGACTTTATTCATCCCAATTAAACCAACACTGTTGCACTAAAGTTAACTATTCTATTGGCAGACCTACGCTGCCATACCCCCAAACCTAAGTTAAACAGTGTCCTCATTGTTTCATGAAACATGTATAGGGGTAGAGCGGTTGGTAAAATAAAAACAACTAAACTGCAGCATAAAAATAAAGAGGAACTAAACTACATGGTTGCAGAAAATTAAACTATGAAGGAGAAAAAGAGAAAAGACACAACATGACTACTTAAGAAAATAAAATAAGAACACAAATTCCTAAAATAGCAACTATAGACTATAGAAATTATACTAAAAAATAGCAGGTATATTCAAACATAATGTAACTAAACATCTAAAACAATAAAATCCTAAATACAATTTTCTAAAATGATCTGAGTATGAATCAAAATTGATGACACAGAATTTTGAAAATTAAAAGCACACATTGTAAAGCAGGATTCATACAAAAATCAGATCACACTACACTATATGGACAGAATTTGAAAACGCTACAAACAACTATGTTACATATGGCAGTGTGAGATCAGCTATCAATAACAGGTCTTGAAAGTGATTGATTTTAGAGGGCTCAATAGAATTTTCAACACAAATTCATAGTTTATGATCATTAGCCCTCATGACTCTTCCCAACATTAAGGCTCATGATCTCAATAGTCCAGATGCGAGTATATGCATGATAGAAAATTAAGGCAACCCATCTGGAACTCAGTTACACTAGAAAGAACTGTAATAAAAAAATGAAAGGTCATACCTTTGCATTTGCAACAAACCTGAGGTCCTTCAACTCAACAGTTTACAGTTGCATGAGAGATGCAGGGAGCAACTCTAGCTCCACATTAGGTGGACAGTCACTTAAAAGGCCGCAAAGATGCCTTAGATGGATAAGGGCAGTTGTCCAAGTGAAGTGGTGCACTCACCCCACTGAGAAGCCCAAAATGAGTACTTTTTAGCGCATAGGTGGGGGCCTCCTCAGTCCATACTTCATCAAAATCATCAAATTCCTCACCCAAGTCCAGCAATTTGGATGAGGTGTATTCCACCATCTCCACAAAAATAGCAACTGATAAACAATCCACAATTCCTCCATCAAAGCTTGAGGAAATGGGGCTCAACATGGTTTTTTTTTTTTTTACATTTTATTTATTCAGCTGAGGCTAAACCACGGCCCCTATTTATTCAGCTTCTCGCCGAATGCACAGCCTCTTTGCATCAACAACGTCTTAGTTTGCCACTCTTTCCCATTCCTTGTGGCATTGACAGCTCTAGTTTCTTCATGACTTGAAGAGACTTCAACAATCGAATGTGCCCCTCTTGGGTTCACTATAGTTTGGCTCGGGAGCCGACCCTCTTCCCTTCTCAACAGAGTATTTGAGATATGACCAAGCTGGTCTTCAATTTATCTGATGCTCTGTGTGTGGGAATCCACAATTTGTGTAATGGAGCTTAGGTTTTGCAATGAAGTCAAAACCTACTCCTCATAGGATTGGGCTCCAGGTTGAGGTGGGGGTGCTACAACTAACTGAGCCGGCTGGGAGGACTGATGAGAAAATCGTTGTCCTAGTGCATGACCATGGTGGGACTGCTGGTTAGAATTGCAGGGCAAGGCCTGCTACTACTGGGTATGAGGCAAATTAGCTTGTCTCCACCTCAAATTTGGGTGGTTCCTCCACTGATACCCAGCAGGCTGCTGTCCATATGGCTGGACAACATTGGCTTGCTCATTAAAATTTTCAGGGGCCAGACCAGCAGAGGGACATTGCAGATGAGAGTGTGTGGGTGAGTGGCATATGGTGCACACCTCTCTAACTTGTATAGCCATGTGGGGCTGCAACACACTCAAGACTTTATCAAACATTTTCAATAATGTTTCCACTTTTCTTTTCAGGTCATGGTAAACATTAATTTCATACAATTTTCCAGAAGACATGGATTCTCTATCACCTCTAGTAGGTAGCTTAATGTCAAATCGTGACAGAGCCTCCTGCTGGGGAGAATTTTCACTTATAACCTCAAACAAATCCCATGGCTTTGCATTAGTCTTGCTAAGGTATGTGCCACCACTTGATGAATCTATCATAACTCTACTTCTGGCATCAATCCCCTAGTAGCAGCTTCGTACAGGCTGCCACTTAGGGATATGGTGGTGCGGGCACTATCTTAGTAACTCCTTAAATCTATCCCATGCCTCATGATTTGTTCAGTTAGGGACTGAGCAAAAGAGATGATGCTCTTCCTCAACTAACTTGTTTTACCAATTGGGAAAAATTTAGCCAAAATTGGCTTTGCAAGTCACTCCAAGACTGTATGTTGTTTATCGGGAGTAAGGTGAGCCATGTTCTAGCTTTATCCTTTAGGGAAAAAGGAAGAAGCCTCAATTTAGTGGCTTCCTCTCCCAGGCCAGCAATATTGAAAGTGGTACATAAGGCAAGGAACAATTCTATGTGTTGGTAAGGGTCTTCCTTGCTCAGCCCATGAAAACTTTGTAGCATTTGAATTATTGAGGCTTTGATCTCATAATTTCCCACAACATTAGGGAGCTGAATGCAAGAGGGGGATGTGTATGCCCGTGGTACATCGTACTCCCTGAGTGGTCTACGCTACTCAGCCATCTCAGTTACTACTAAATTTTCAGTCAGGGTGTGTGTTGTTTGGCTAGGACTCAAAACTCTCTCAATCTCAGGATTTAAATCTTCTACAACAAGATTGAGAGACCTTCTACCTTGCATACAACATACACATAGCAGAACAAGGTAGCTCACTGCATACAACATACACATAGCAAAACAAGGGTAGCTCACCTTCTACAAACTAATGCAAGAATTGTAACATCCCCAAAAATTTGGGCTTCAAATAGTGTCCTCGAGATGTGTGCCAGTTAGGTCGTTGTGCGAGCAGGTGAAAGTCAACTTGATGACTTAGGTTAGATGAGGTTTGAGGAGACAATACACCTAATTGTGTAGTGTTAGATCTTGTTATAAGGTCATATACACCTGTTATGGGTGTGTATGCTTTGTACCGAAGTGTTAAATTGGGTTAAAAGTTAAGAGAAGTTATTTCTCTTTGGTTTTGGTAGGTGGTTAGTGATTTATGAAGAGAGAGAGAGAGGAAGGAAGAGGGAGTAAATGCTAAGGAATTTTGTGTGGATTGCGGATTGAAGACGCATGTGGGCTGTAATTCCGAAGGCAAAGTGTGTGAGCTCGTGAAATCAAAGCTCAGAGCCCTAAACGTTGATCCAAGCCATTGGATCACCTATTCTTTGGATTTAAGGTAAGATTTCATTGAATTATGATGTGTGTAATATTTGTGCATGAAATTATTAAATTAATGGTGAATTAAAGAAATAGAAAGAGGAAAAATTGAAAGAAAACAAAGCTGGAGGAACTGCTCGAAAAGGGCTGGTTTTCTGTCAAAATGGATTAATCGATTTGAAAATCAATTGATCAATTTTTGACAAAAAGCAAATCTGGAGACTGCAGCACGAAACTGATTAATTGAAATTAATTTGATTAATCAATTTTTGGTTTTTGATTAATCGATTTGGAATCGATTAATCGACTGGGTACTTCCAGTGGCTAGAAAAATCTGAGTTCTGAAAAACCGATTAATCGATTTGGGATCGATTAATCGATTTTGGAATTTCGATTAATCGATTTGAGATCGATTAATCAATTTTGGAAAATCGATTAATCGATATTGGGATCGATTAATTGATTTTGACAGTTTTTGTGTGGGTTCTATTTTAGACCATAGAGTTCTGGGAAAGCCTTGTACCTTCTTTTATACATCGTTCTTGATGCTTTGTGTATGACATGATGTACTTTAGGTTGAGCACTTGGATTTGAGCATGGGGAGCTACCTTGGACCTTGATGCTTGGGGTTGAAGCATGTGAGGTAGGAAATACTTTGAACATGTACTTTGATCTCGATAGCATGCATGTAATGATGTAAATACGTATGGGCATGTGTTGAGAATGTCGTTATGTGTTGTGTTTTCAAAATTTAGTTTTAGCATGTGACATTAAGGTGAGCATGTGTGTGTGAACACTAAGTAAGGAAAATAGTACACTCATGAGAATGTGACATCCTAGGGATGTAAATGTAATGTGGGCATCTAGGTGATGCATATGAGTAGAGGACATCCCAGGGATGTAAGGGAAATATGAACAAACCTTGAATATTATAATTAGCATGATTACATGGTGAAAACTATATGTATCCTTGTACAATTGATTTAAGGATTGTAGAATACCCCACTGACACGGCGTTATACCCGCAACTGACTCGGCAGGATATTCGTGACTGGTACGGTGGGATATCCGTACACCAGTATGACATCCCAGGGATGTATGTGAGTTTTGTGCCCCGTTGCCTATGTGAAAGGGACCTGGGTTGTATTACATGACAAAAATAGTCTGATTGGATGACGATGGTGGGTATTCCATCGGGGCTCGATGCTATATTGCTCGGGGATTATTTAAGTTATTTGATTTAAGTTTTTGAGACCAATCATTTAGTTTATACTTTTAGTAAACAAGAGAAAACATATAGTGTAACAGATATGCATTCAGTCATGCTTTCAGTAAATTAAACTATTTTCCAGCTGTCTTTTATTGATAAATCATGTTTCTATATGTCATGGAATATATGTGAGTAAGAAATATTTATATGTTCATCCAATTATTTCTCTATTGAGCTATGATGTAGCTCACCCTTTCGACTATACGTCACAAGTCCAGTGTTAGCTGCTGCTGCTTCGGGAGATGTTGACCCAGAAGACACTGAGTACGTGCCTGAGGAGGAGTCAGAGCCCCCCTCTTGAGGAGTTCTTCTAGAAGACCCTTTATGTACTTTGATTATTTTGTGAGAGAGATTGTATGGCTTGGTATGTCCAACCTTATTTTGAGATAATGTAATTTTTGTAAGACATTCTTTTGGCGAACCATCTGGGGTGACTGTTGTTCCTCATCGATGGTTCGGGTTGGTTCCTTTTGTCATGCTGAGGCATGAGATTAGAACGATCTTTTGGGCTACAGGTTCTAGCCTAATCTTATAGAAAAGGAGATCTAATTCAGTATTTATTCTTATGTGCATGTTTTTGCTTTCTAGTTGTGTGGATATACCAAATGTTTCATGCAGATATATGGGGCATGGCCTCGAGGGTCGTGCCGATGGTACGAGTTTCGGGGTACCGAAATCTGGGCTATCACAGTTGGTATCAAAGCCCTTTCTTTTAGAAATTCTGACAAGTCTTGATTTTGTCAGAGCATAGGACCTTATGCTAATGAAACTGTAGTTTCATGTGCAAAGCGTTATGTCTTCTAGAGGGAGGGGTCGACCTAAAGGCGGCCATGATAGAAACTTATGAAGCAGAGACGGTTTTATCTTAGCTTCAAATAGATTGTCGTTGGGGAATAGCGATGCCCCAGGAGGCAGTAGTCAAGGGAACAGAAACCTAGACGGAAATCAAGATAGAGATCAAAGAGAATAAGAAAGGGTTAGAGAAAGAAATGAAGAAAGAGAAGAGTGTCAGAGGATGATGCATACCATGGAAACTATGTCAAATGCCATGGCTCAACAAGCGGCATCCTTGGCAGCACATAATGCCAATGACCAGCATCAGCCACCACCTACGCCTCCAGTGGGTACTGCACAATCATTGCCCTCAGTGTTCACAGAGTTTCGGAGGATGAATCCACCGAGTTTTTTAGGGCAAACAGAGCCAAGGGAAGTAGAGAATTGGCTAAGTGAGATGGAGGTATTCGGTGTGCTTACATGCACTGAGGATGGAAGTGTCTGTTGGGCAGCATATATGTTAGATGGGGAAGCAGGCCCATGGTGGAAGTCCGTGTCGATGACTAGAGCTCAAGAAACCCCAGGAGTGCCATGGACATAGGATAAATTTGTGACCGAATTCAACAAACAGTATTTCCCTGAAGTCATGCTTAACTAGATGAAAGTAAAATTTCTTCAACTTGAATATGGAAGATGTCAGTAAGGGAATACGGAGTAGAGTTCATGAGGCTCGCTCGCTTTGCTCCTGATTACGTGGTTACCGACTTGATGAAAGCCAAGAGGCTTCAACACGGCTTGAGGCCGGATATCAGGGGGAGAGTGGTGACCTTTGAGCTAAAAACCTATGGAGAGGTTATGAGTAAAGCTCTTGTGATTGAAGAAGATAATGAAGATCGGTATCGGAGGAGAGACCAACAAGGAAGGGAAAGGATGGAGCAGAGTAAACTGGGAAACTATGAACAAAAAGTCGCGATTCATAGCACCCATTCAGAGGCAACATTTTCAGACCGATTTTGTTATACCAACACAAACAAACTATTCTAGACTACCTATTATTGTGTCAGGGAGGCTAATCAGATATGAGAACCCTGTTACCACCACCGAAGTATCAGTTTCCCAGAGTTTCTCACGGGCAACATCTTCTACACCAAATGAGACTTGCGCCAAGTGTGGCAAGTCTCACAAAACAGCGAATTGTAGATGGGGTACTTGGGGTTGCTACAAGTGTGGGAAGATAGGTCACATGATCCGAGATTGCTCCGAGATGAACAAGGAGAGAACGGCTTCTGCTTCTATGCCAAAACCGATACAATCAAAGAAACCGGTCGTACAAGGAAGAGCCTATGCAGTTACTGCCCAGGAAGCACAGAACATAAATGATATTATTCAAGGTGAGATTCTCTTTTAAATTAAGAATTTCAATTATTCAAAGTTTTTAGATAGAGAAGGTGCATCCATGTAGGAAATAGGGTAGACTCATTCTTGTATATTGATCTTTGATATGTAAGTATGTGGTATATATATACATATATATTATAGGTACCTTACAAATTTATGGAAAGGGGAGTGACGTAGCGTATGTGGCTAGAGTGTTGATAGACCCAGTCTACCCATTCATTTATTACTCCTTGATTTGCAAAGAAGATGAAGGTCAACCCAGAGACATTGGATTTTGTCTTGACTGTGTCTATTCTGATTGGGGAATCGGTCGATACGGACTTGGTTTGTAAGTCGATGGAGTGGCCATCAGAGATGGGGATGTCTATGAACTGGCAGCGAATTTAGTTTTGTTGAATATGCAAGGATTCGACATGATCCTTGGTATGGATTGGTTGTTAACTTATTGTGCAACAATCGATTGTAAGAATAAAGTGGTTATCTTTAGATCGAATACAAGGAGATCATTTTGATTCGTAGGGGTGAGAACGAAGTTTCTACCACTTGTGTCCGCCGTTAGAGCTGAGTGCTTGATCAGAAAGGGATGCAGTGGTTACTTAGCATTTTTAAAGGAAGACAAGGAAGGGAAGAAAGTCATTTCTGAGATCGCCGTTGCATGTGAATTTGAAGATGTCTTTTCGGAGGAATTGCCAGGCTTACCTCCTAATAGAGAGGTGGAGTTTGCTATCGACTTAGCACCTGGAATGGAGCCAATTTCCAAAGCACCATACCGAATGGCTCCTACTGAGTTGAAGGAATTGAAAGAGAAGTTACAAGAGCTCTTAGATAAGAGATTTATAAGGTCGAGCGTGTCTCCTTGGGGAGCACCGGTCTATTTTGCCAAAAAGAAAGATGGGTCGATGAGACTATGCATCGACTATCGTCAACTAAACAAACTAACCATCAAGAATCGATATCCATTGCCTAGGATTGACAATTTATTTGATCAGCTGTAAGGAGTGAGATATTTTTTTAAGATCGATTTGAGATTTGGATACCATCAGCTGAGAGCCAAGGAAAAGGACATCCAGAAGACAACATTCAGTATGCGGTATGGACACTACGAGTTTTTAGTGATGCTATTTGGATTGACAAATGCACCGGTATCATTTATGGACTTGATGAATCGGGTGTTTAAACTACACCTGGACACTTGCGTCGTAGTATTCGTCGATGACATTGATATTCGTAGTTTCCTTGGTCTAGCTGGATACTATCGACATTTTGTGGAGGGATTTTTAAAAATATCAGGACCGACCGCTTATGAGACTCACAAGAAAGGATGCGAGATTTGAGTGGAATGAAGCATGAAAAAAGAGTTTTCAAGAACTCAAGAAGAGACTCACTTCAGCTCCAATACTAGCGATTCCTTCAGGCAGTGGAAGGTTTGCAATGTACAGCGATGCTTCACATAGTAGTTTAGGCTGCGTGCTCAACAAGAATAAGAAAGTAATTACTTATGGGTCGAGGCAGTTATAAGATCACGAGAAGAACTACCCGACACATGACCTGGAACTAGCAGGGATCATATTTGTATTGAATATTTGGAGACATTATTTATACGGTGAGACCTTTGAGACATTCACCGACCATAAGAGCCTCAGGTACCTATTCACACAGAAGGAATTAAATATGAGGCAGCGCAGGTGGATGGAATTTCTCAAGGACTATGATTTCTCCATACAATACCTCCCAGGCAAAGCAAATGTTGTGGCGGATGCCTTGAGTCATAAGGGTTCGGCTCAGTTAGCTAATCTTATCATGGGGATGCATAGATGAAAGTTGTTTGAAGATCTTTCATTATATGACACAAACATCGAGGTGCAAGCTTCAAGAGCTTTCTTGGCCAACATCACAGTGAGGTCAATGATCTTTGAGCATATTCATGAGCTACAGATGAAAGACCTGAAGTTAACCAAAATTCGACAAGATGTGATTGAGGGCACCAAACTAGAATTCTCGGTAAAAGAAGATGGTTTCTTACTATTCAAGGGATGCCTTTGTATTTCAATTGATGTCGATCTGCAGCAAACTATTTTAGATGAGGCTCACAAATCGAGATATGTGATCCACCCTGGTAGCACCAAAATGTATTAGGACTTGAGGAAGAGTTATTGGTGGAGAGGTCTGAAGCAAGATGTAGCCAAGTACATGTCAAGGTGTTTAACATGTCCGCAGGTGAAAGTGGACCACAGACACCCTGCTAGATTGTTGCAATCTCTACCTATATCGGAGTGGAAGTGGGAATCAATCTCCATAGATTTTATTATAGGGTTATCGCGTACAACAAAGAGATACAACGCTATTTGGGTAGTCGTTGATCGACTGACCAAGTTAGCTCACTTCTTACCCTAGCGGAGTTGTATATGGAGATTGTACGATTGCACGAGATTCCCAGCAGCATTGTCTCTGATCGTGACCTATTATATATTTCAAAATTTTGGAAGAAGTTTCAAGAAGGCATGGGTACGCGATTGGACTTTAGTTCGGCATTCCATCTGCAGACCTATGGGCAAATAGAGCGAGTGAATCAGGTAATCAAAGATATGCTTAGAGCGCGTATGCTTGAATTACAAGGATCATGGGATCAACATCTATCGTTGATCAAATTTGCATATAATAATAGCTTTCAGGCGAGTATTGGAATGGCACCTTATGAAGCTCTCTATGGAAGGCGATGTAGTTCGCCTATCAATTGGGATGAATCGGAGAAAAGTTTGTATTAGGACCAGAATTACTTGAAGATAATGCCATAATTATTCGTATGATAAGAGAGTGACTTAAATCGGCTCAGAGCAGACAAAAGAGTTATACCGATATCAAAATAACGAGCGTGGACTATGCCGTTGGCGATCATGTGTTCGTAAGGGTATTGCTCATGAAAAGCGTCATGAGATTTGGGAAGAGGGGAAAGTTGAGTCCCCATTACCTTGGACCCTTTGAAGGTTTGGGTCGAGTCAGCGAGGTTGCTTATCGCATTGGATTACCTCCGTTGTTTGATCGGGTACATAACGTGTTTCATATATCCATGCTCCGAAAGTATATAAATGAACCCTACACATGTCTTGGGAGATCAGCCGATCGAGATGCATGAAGACATGATCATGATAGAAGAAGCGACCCAGATTTTGGATAGAAAAGAATAAGTTTTACGCACGAAGGTTATCCCTTTAGTACTTGTCAAGTGGAGGAATCATCCGGCTGAAGAAGCTACTTGGGAGCGCGAGGCGATGTGAGGGAGCAATATCCTAACTTGTTTGAGGAGAGCTGAGTGTATGCTTGTATTATTGCATTTATTTTTGTAAAATTATAATACATATATGTAAGCAACAGTTCACATGTATATGTTAACATCATTAAGGGAATGAAAATAAAATTTTGTTTATAAATTGGTCTTTTATGAAGTCTAACATATTTAACGTGAATATGTCTACATCATGAAATGGATGGATGATGACTCTTGAATACGGGCTTATAAATGTATCAATAGGTAGTATGAAGAAACAGGAAGGGAAGTTAGTAAATGGCTAGCTTCAAAGCCATGAGGAATTAGACAGAAAGTGGATGTCAAAGAAGACATAAAAATTTTGGAGTTTCTGTCAAGACCGATCAATCGATTTTGACTTTCGATTAATCGAAATTTTTTGATTGAACGACTGGCTCACATCAGTGAGCTGAAGAAACCTGGAAAAATCAAGTAGGGCAAATTCGACTAATCGAATTGAGTTCGATTAATCGATTTTGAAAATCGACTAGTCGATTTTTGAATCGATTAATCAATTTCGGGCAGCTAGGTTTGAATAGTAAAAATCGATTAATCGATTTTTAAAATCGACTAATCGATTTTTCAGTATAAGTAACAATTTTGGGGAAATTTTCCCCATTTGAATTTACATCAGTTTTTTTTATATTTTTGGGTACCTTTCTTCTCCCCTTGGCTAGCGACATCAGTGAAGGTTCGAAGGCTTTGGGGATCAAGATTGAACCGAAACCCTATCCATTCGGATCAATTGCGCACAGTAAGCCCTAAATATAGCATTTTTATTGCATTTTGAGTAATTTAAAGCCATAGGTTTGAAATTCTAGTTTAAAACCCTAGAATGCCGCCTAAAACCCGGCAAGCTTCGAAGCAAGCGGCTTCTAAATTACCTGTGTGGCATGCGAGCCAATCGCAAGCACCGCCATCACCTTCACCTTCACAATCATATTCGTCATCGTATTCGACGGAGGCGTCATCACGCCAATCGTCACCACCACCACCTCAACCCGGCCATTTGGCGCAACCAAATGAGTGGTGGGCCGCGAAGGATTTTAAGGATGAATACACCATTGATGAGGCTCTGTTTGAGGATCCCGAGGCTGAGGGCAAGACAAAATGGGCTCGAAAATACCTCATCGATGCGGGCCTCGATAACCTCTTGAAACCTTTACATGACTATTATTACCCTAGGTTGGTTAAATTATTTTACCAAAACTGGAAAAAGGGGAAGGAGACTGACACTGTTGTGACCGAAATTGATGTTCGTAAATATCTTTTTACCCTACGCCACGTTCACGGATCCTTGGAGTGCTACAACGTCTATGGACCTGAGACAAACCTTTTACCCCCATTTACTCAGCCCATAAATTTTGAAGAAATTAGAACCGAAATGACCGAGGGAAATAAAGGGTCCGAAAGGTCCATTCAGAGGGTTGACTTACACCCTCATTTGTGGATGCTCGACACCATCATCAAGTGCAACCTCTAACCCATGCGCCATGACACCGAGAGGGTGGAGGGGGTGCAACAAGCGTTGTACGCGACATACAGAGGCC
Organism: Chloranthus sessilifolius; assembly: GCA_021018995.1. Lineage (NCBI taxonomy): Eukaryota > Viridiplantae > Streptophyta > Magnoliopsida > Chloranthales > Chloranthaceae > Chloranthus > Chloranthus sessilifolius. Next base: position 118,898,064 of record CM037584.1, on the reverse strand, counting down.
GTTGGTTCGACGCTACTAAGCTGGTGTTGGAGGGCATGATTTACATCAAGGGAAAGATGATGAAAGGATCGTTAAGACCCAAGGAGCGTATGCCATATGCTCATCTCATTTCTAGCATGATCGAGTGCTACTCCACTGTAGCTGAGTATGTTATCCCTGAGACTGAGCTGAGGGCTACTGACCATGCCAAACTTTACTCCATCGCTTCCTGAAAGTGAACCTATAATCTGTTGAAGAAATTACTACCATCGGAGGGACTAGCACCTGCCCCCGTGTTTGATGCTCCACCACATTAGGACCACCCAGCAGCAGAGCAGCCTCCTGACCCTGTACAGCCTGCAGAGCAACCTCTTGTACCACCTCCTGCTCCTATGCAGTCTGCTCCTGCTACTCCTGTGCCACCTCACCACCGGCGTGCGCCTCGAACCACAACTACTATAGATGTGATGCACGTGATGGAAGCGAACAATCAACGGATGAACCACCAACTTGATTTCCATGAGGCACTACTATACCAAACCATGTAGTATATGTATCCCAGTGATTACCATTAGTGCATAGCAGTGGTGCGGACATGGACTCCTGACGCATCTGATTCAAGTACACAGGGACATGACGGGGAGGATCAACTAGGGGATGGGACTGCCTGATTTTTGAGCATTTGCTTATTTTTGTTTTGATTATTTTGTGCATTTTGGGGACATTTTGGGAAATGTAAACGGTTAGGGAACTGACAATGTGTCTTTTTGGGGAAATGTAAAGATGAAATTTGAAAGTGCAAGAATAAGTGAGGTATCTGATGTATTGAACGCTATGGCATGTTGCCATTGTTTATTTTTGAACCAATGCAATTCGAGTCTTTGCTTTTCTACAATTTTTTATTACTGTTAAATATGTGCAAATGTAGTTGAGCTTTATGCAGGATGTGTTGTGATTGCGATTGTATCCATCGCCGTGCGTTAATGTGTGTGGGTCTTCCATGAAGGGGAAGCCTTTGGGTGCATTTTCGAGGACGAAAATTTCCAAGGTGGGGAGAATGTAACATCCCTGAAAATTTGGGCTTCAAATAGTATCCTCAAGATGCATGCCAGTCAGGTCATTGTACAAGCAGGTGAAAATCAACTTGATGACTTAGGTTAGATGAGGTTTGACGTGACAATGCACCTGGTCATGTAGTGTTAGATCTTGTTATAAGGTCATATACACCTGTTATGGGTGTGTATGCTTTATACTGAAGTGTTAAATTGGGTAAGGTTAAGAGAAGTTATTTCTCTTTGGTTTTGGTAGGTGGTTAGGGATTTATGAAGAGAGAGAGAGAGTGAGGAAGGAAGAGAGAGTAAATACTATGGAATTTTGTTTGGATTGTGGATTGAAGACGTACATGGGCTGTAATTCCAAAGGCAAACTATGTGAGCTCATGAAATCAAAGCTCGGAGCCTTAAACCTTGATCCAAGCCATTGGATCACCTATACTTTAGATTTAAGGTAAGATTTCATTGAATTATGATGTGTGTAATGTTTGTGCATGAAATTATTGAATTAATGGTGAATTAAAGAAATAGAAAGAGGAAAAATTGAAAGAAAAAAAAGCTGGAGGAACTGCCTGAAAAGGGCTGGTTTTCTGTCAAAATCGATTAATCGATTTGAAAACCGATTGATCAATTTTTGACAGAAAGCAAATCTAGAGACAGGTAGCACGAAACTGATTAATCAAAATTAATTCAATTAATCAATTTTTGGTTTTCGATTAATCGATTTGGAATCGATTAATCGACTGGGTACTTGCAATGGTTCAAAAAATCTGAGTTCTAAAAAACCGATTAATCGATTTGGGATCGATTAATCGATTTTGGAATTTCAATTAATCGATTTGGGATTGATTAATTGATTTTGACAATTTTTATGTGGGTTTCATTTTGGACCATAGAGTTTTGGGAAAGCCTTGTACCCTTCTTTTATGCATCGTTCTTGATGCTTTGTGTATGACATGATGTACTTTAGGTTGAGCACTTGGATTTGACCATGGGGAGCTACCTTGGACCTTGATGCTTGGGGTTGAAGCACGTGAGGCAGGGAATACTTTGAACATGTACTTTGATCTCGATAGCATGTATGTAATGATGTAAATACATATGGGCGTGTGTTGAGAACATTGTTATGTGTTGTGTTTTCGAAATTTAGTTTCAACATGTGACATTAAGGTGAGCGTGTGTGTGTGAACACTAAGTAAGGAAAACAGTACACTCATGAGAATGTGACATCCTAGGGATATAAATGTGATGTGGGCATCTAGGTGATGCATATGAGTAGAGGGCATCCCAGGGATGTAAGGGAAATGTGAACAAACCTTGAATATTATAATTAGCACGATTACAAGATGAAAATTATATGTATCCTAGCACAAGTGATTTAAGGTTCGTAGAATACCCCACCAACGTGGCGGTATACCTGCAACTGACTCGGCAGGATATCCGTGATCGGTACGACAGGATATCCATACGCCAGTATGACATCTGTTAATCACTGAAAAGTACCACTTTTCACCTCTTAACCTAGCCTTTGTTGGACCTTGAAGCTCACTAATAACTCATTTTTAGCTTGTTTTATAGTTAGGAATAAATTGTGTAGCTTAACACAGAGTCAGTGCTTTTGGTGTTAAGAAGAGAGAGATTTCAAGCAAAAGATGACAACTGAACCAGAAGTGATGGAACATCATGGTGGTACACACCATGGCGACTATTTTTACATGTCATATTGGACCCAGAAAGTCTAGCAGATGATAGAAGTATAGGTGAGAGTGGAGGCGCTGCAACAGAAACATGTGCATAGCAGCAAAGGAGCCATTGACCTATCTCTCACAGCTGAGGTGATGCCTCGCATTGTTTAAGTCCCTGGCAGAGCTCCCTTGCGCAGCTAAGGCATGCAGTATAACAGAGCTAGCGAAGAAGTTGCACACTTCAGCTACAAACATCATATGAAGAAACTAATGAAGCTGTCACACACTAAGCCTTTAGAAATACCACTCGCGCAGTTCTCGTGAGGATCAAGCCTTAGTGCAGTAGAGTGCACTACCTCGCGAGGCTAATTGGCACAAACAACAGCAGAAATCTCGTGCAGTTCTGGCATGGCTCTGGAAGAGAGAGACACCCATAAATCTTCTCGCATAGCTCTCGCGCGCCTAAAAGTTCAAGTCTATACCGAGCGAGATGCGAAGGCATCCGCGCGAGTACCTCATGAATGGAGTTTCTAAAGCCCTTCTGTGTGAGCAAGCAATGCACTGAAAGTTCTGTGCGAGTACATTAAAAGCTGACACAGCCGCGCGATCATCTGAAGCTCTACTATGCGAGACAGTAATTTTCACGCCAAACTCTACCCCACGAACACTCTACATGTTGCACGACAAAAGAGAAATGCAGAAGCCAGCCTCACAAAGCTTGGGTTCTCCACTTATCAATCCTAACCTAAGGACCTTTTTGGGATTTCCCTAGGTCTAGGGCACGCACCCTGAGGCACAGATTATGACACATGCATCCAAGGGTTAAAACAGTGCCACATCTGCCTGAAAAATTAGGGTTTACTCTCCTCTCAACCACAACATTGAGACTAAGTATATAAGTTGCGCTTGTGACTTAGAAAATCATCATTCACTTTCTCCTTCAACCTCTGTCGGTTGAGAGCTCAAGCATGCTAGGGTTAGGGTTAGGGTTTGATCACCTCTTTTCTATTTTTTCTTCTCTCTTAGCTCAGCACTTGCTGGCTAAACCTTTGGTAAGCATTTATGTATAGTTTTATTTCAGTTTTGTAATAAGTCAGTAAACATTGGGATTTGGTGTTGAGCTGTTGCGCACAAGGCTGCTGCCTTGAGGGATTTCATTATTAATAATACCAGATCAATGGAATCTTTATTTGAATGCTTACTCAATCTGTTATTTTTCTATTTGTCCATAGTTCTATTCAGGTTATAGCATACATTTAGGATTTGAGCTTATTGAAAGGCCCATGGAAGCTTGAGTGTGATGCCCTGGGACCAAGGTGGCAGACAGCAGTTTTCATGTTCTGTTTTAGCATTTGTGGGTAAGGAAGCCTCTGTGGATAGCCTGTGACCATTTGAGTAGACAGACTATAGCCCTAGGGCAAACTTGGTCACAGATCTGAGATGGATTCTCCTTCTCTGCACTTGGACTTATAGCTTGGTGAGAGATTGTGCAGAAATAGACTCCCCCCTGTTTTACTTGATCGCCATCAAATGTTAGAATTGGCTTCTCTGTAGTGATTGTAGTTGTGAGGACATTTGTATTATAATCTATTTTTAAGCAATAAATTGTTGATATAAAGCCTATTTAAACTCTATAAGTCTTTTGGTTCCACTAGATTCTCGATCGGATTTGTGGTTCTAGATTTTGCCCGTTCACTTAAGCTTTAGATCTTTTGATTGCCTTCTGACCTTCCTAGATTTAATACTCCTATGGATGTCAGCCAGGTCTGTTCACAGATCTGGGGAGCTCGGAGCACTGATAGATATAGTGTCTGCAATAGTATTTATGGCCTGATTTGATTCATTGGATGAGGTTTGATCAGCTTACTCCTTTGGATTAGATTAGCAATTGCTGGCTTGATCAATGAGATTTGACAGACTTTATAGGAGAGACTGTGGCCATTTGAGTGGACAAACTATAGCCTTAAGAGCACCCCAAATGGCATGGGTTAAGTTGGATACTTCCACCTTGTTGAGGTTAGTAATAGCACTTCTGCAAGGACTTGCTACAGAGAGCCCTTAATCTGGGTTGCATAACTAAATAAACCTTTAACCTAAGCTGCTTACTTCTCACCCTTTTTTCCTTATTTCAACATACCATCATCCCCTTCTTTATAACCCTTTCTCAGGATAGGACTACACTTTATTTCTTTCTTTAGGTAATTTAGTGTAGGTGTGACACCCAACTCCCTTTCTTTAGGATTGTCAGATCTGTAGCCAGATCTTGAGGCCTACTATTAGAGCCCATTTTAGGTTCTAGATCAATTACTCTGTGGGACAAACTATTACTTATCAAAACTTGATACAACAGGCCCTATATCTTGCAGGTCTGTGTGTATTTTGTTTTACTTGCTGTTTTGTGTTTTTTCAATCCACCTTTGATTTACTTTTACTAACACATTCTTATCACTTGTTTCAAATAAAGTTAGCAGCAAGCATCTAAAATATCCTATCAACTTTTTAGCACTGTTGTCAGGGAATCTTGATATTTTTAGTAGACCTGAGTTGTATTATATAATATTATATTGTATTTTAGAAAATTCTTTGTAGTTGTGCCATAGCAAGATAAAAGTACTACTGATTCTTTGTGAATTTTACAGAATTGGACAACAGCAGAAGGGAAAAGCTAGAGCTGTAATGGGAGTCTAGCTAGCTCTGTTTGCAATTCTTTTACCCTAAACTTAGTCCCTTGATGTTGAATTCCTTGCAATTCATTTAGTGTAAATTTGTTTAGTTGTTATTTTAGTTTAGAAATTCTTCGAGTGTTGTAAGCATTTTCCTTACTTGCTGAGTTGGTGGGTGTATGCTTGGAAGAAGTTCCCTAAACCCTGAGTTGGAACCTCTAAATCCTGAGGTTGAAAAGATCCTTAGACCAAAAAACACCCCACAAGGCAACTACTGCTAAAACTGAGCAAGCTAACATGGCTGAGAGGCAAAGAACCTTAAAGGAATACAATGCACCAGGGGAGTACACCTCTCCCTTCTGCATACAATTCCCTTCAGTGGAAGGAAACTATGAAATCAAAGTGTCCACCATCAATATGTTGCCATCCTTTCATGGGCTTAGTAAGGAAGATCCTTACAAGCACATTGACCAATTTTTGGCACTTTGCACCACTTTCAATATTGCTGGCTTGGGGCCTGAGGCGACTAAACTGAGGCTTTTTCCTTTTTCTTTAAAGGACAAAGCCAGCACATGGCTCTCTAAGCTCTCAGCCAATAGCATACAAACATAGAGTGACCTCTAAAGCCAATTCCTGGCTAAATTCTTTTCCATGAACAAGACCAGCCAGATGAAGACAGTATTTTATCATTTACTCAGTCCTCAACTGAGGATTTTTATGAACCTTGAGAGAGATTCCAAGAGATGTTAAAACAATGCCCCCACCACCAAATTCCAATGTGACAATTAGTGCAAGTATTTTATCAAGAAATTAATCCCAAGAGCAGGGATATGGTGAATGCCTCATGTGGTGGTAGCTACCTCCACAAGACAGCTGATGAGGCTTGGGAGTTATTTGACATTATAGGGGAAAACTCCATGCAGCAGGAGTCACTGTCTCGCAATGACAGTCAGACCTCTGCTAAGTTGGTGAAAGAGACCACCCCTAAAGGTGGAATATATGAAGTGAAGGTACAAAGTGAGTTGGAAAAGAAGGTGGACAATTTGAGCTTGAAATTTGATAAATTGATGAGTGTGATGCAGCCTAGGATGGTTGCAGAGGTAGAGGAGGCATGTCTGATATGCCAATCTCCATCACAATCACTACAGGATTATCCATCAGCCAACCAATTCCCTAATTTTGTTATGGAGCAAGCCAATGCTGCCCAAATATTTGGGCAGCAACCTACTGGGTACTCTTGGAGGAACCACCCGAATTTGAGGTAGAGATAAGATAATTATCCTCAACCCCAGAAGCAGATGTTGGTAGCTCCATATAGACCTCAACACCAGTTCAACCAAGGGTACCCACCTAGACAAAATTTTCAGTTGCCTGGCCCACAGCCCAACCAGTTGGCCTTGCCCCCACAACAGTCCAGATCCTCTTCTTTTGAAGAGCAAATGCTGACATCCATGCAGAATTTTAGGGGCCTAGTCTAAACTGTGAACTCTCATGGGCAAAGCATTAAGAAAATTGAGGATCAGCTTGGCCAAATCTGCAATGCTTTGAACAAAAGAGAGGAGGTAGACAGCCTAACCAACCATTAACCAATCCAAAGGGGAGTACATGATTGGATATATATCATCTTCCCATGAGGATGATGGTTTAGCAAGCCAAGGCAACTGATGTGGTCACTGGCGTAACAAGGAAAGAAGGTGAGTGCTAAAGAACTAAATATGTATATATATATATGTGTGTGTGTGTGTGTACCATATGTATTGACTGTGTTTTGTTTTGTGTTGTTTAGAAATTTTTCAAGTACTGATTTTAGAATAATAATTCTTTGATTGCGCGTTTGATTTGATGTTGTTTGATTTTGTTTTGAGTGCAAGTACATATTTGTCATCTGAATTGTGATGCTCATCACTTTTGATCTAATTGATTATCTTTAGAATTCTGAATTTGTGATGTTGCAATGTTGATAAAGGGTAACTTGACTATCATGATGAAATTGAGTACGTGTCATGGAGTGGAGCTGATGCACACTAAATTGGTGCATGATATTGTACATGCACAGGACAGGGCACCAGCTCAGAGAAAAGATTAAGTGTTGCCCTCTCACGAGGCTCAATGGCCTATGTTTCAAGCTCGTGAGCCTCCTAAAGCTTTCTCGTGAGGTTCTGATGAATATTTTGTACTGCGTGAGAGCTTCGTGGGCACAAGGTCATACGCTGCAGCCTGTTGGTGAGCCCCGCGATATGTTGGAGACTCATATTTTAATGCTCGCAAGGCTCCGCTACTCTAGCTACGCTAGATATAAATAGCTGCTTCGTGTGCATGGGCCTGAACTTAACTCTGCGAAGAGCCTCGCGAGGCGCTTGAAACCTTTAAATCTGTCTTCGCAAGGTTTTGCTTTTCTTCGCGACTGAAATTCTCGCGAAGTTAGTGGTGTACTGCGCAAGGAATGCACTCCGCGAGAACTTAGCGACAACTGCGCGAAGCACGGGTTTAGCCCTATAAACTCTACGAACTACTCCATTTTCTTCATTCTATCTTTTTGCCCTAACTTTCTCTGTGAATGTTCGAGCGATTCTTTTTCTTCTTTCTTCTATACTACCTCCTCCACTCAACTTCAGCAAGTTTCCTCATACATTTTTGCTCCCCATCACTTTCTAGTCACTTTAAGCTAGGTTTGGTGAGATTTGGACATCTGTGCAACGTGTGAAGTGAAACCCTAGCTGTCATTTGGTAAGTTTTCTCGCTCTCTCATTTGCTTTAAGTGGAAATTAGTTCTGTGCAACAAAGAGAAATTTGGGGTCTGTTTTAGTTGTGATTGAGTGCATTACATTTGCTGGGATTTTGAAACCCTAATTTAGAGAAATTTTATAGTTATGGCTACGAGTTCAAAATTCTCAGACACCTTGTCTACTTTGGTAACTCCACCACCTACTGGGAGCCTTATGCCTACTCGAAAATCTGCAAGGATTATAGAGGCCCCCAGTGTGGAGACCCCTGTGGTAACTGCACCCTCTGAGGAACCCCAAATTGAGAAAATGGTGAAGAAAGGCAAAGGTGTGCCCTCTACTGCCCAAAGTATCAAAAAGAAATCTGCTCTTAAGAAGAGGGCCAGAGAGCACCCACCGTCTAAAAGCCCTGAGAAGTCAAAGAAGAAGCAGAAAATGGGCAAGGAAGTAGCCCATGAGGCCCCTAAGGATGAAGAGGAAGAAGATAATGAATACCTCAGGGTCCCATCTAGTTTTGTTGCAGTAATCAAGCTAGAATCTGGGACAATTTTTGATAAGGCTTTCTTTGAGGAGCTATCTGAAACAGCTGCCTCCATTGAGTACCTCACAAAAACCTCATTGTTGCCCTTACTAAGGCCCCCAATGCACCTAGTCTTCCCTAGACTAGTGCAATTGTTTTACCAGAACATCAGAATCAAAACTGGGGATGATGGGAACCCAGCTTTGCTGGTGTTGATAGACAACTTTGAGATGTTGTTTAACCAGGCAGCAATTGCTAAAATTCTTAGGATACCAATGAGGTATAGCCCTGAATGTGGCTTGGGTCCCCCTTTGACAGCCACCATCCCAGAGATAGCCAAGGAGCTGACTGGAGGAATCACTGCATCTGGAGCATCAATAAGGAAGAGAGATCTGCACCCCCACCTCAGATTTATGGATGGGGTGCTGAGGAAAAATGTTTATTTCTCTAGACATGAGCAGGAGAGGAGATCTCCTATTGCTGATGCACTCCTCTCCTTCCTCAAGAATCATTACTTGGATGCTGCCAAGTTAATTTTGGAGGGGATAAAAGACATTATGGAGAAGGTGATAACAAAGAAGAAACCCCCTTCCCTTCCCTATTGCGGGCTTATTATTGTCTTGCTGAAGCTTAGAGGATATCAATTTCAAATGAATGAAGAAACAAGTACCCTGTCCCCATAAAATTGTGGAAAGAAGCAGTGGGGGATCAGTGGCACTCTCATTACGAAGGGGAAGAAGAAGGTTGATGTCCCTGCAACCTCTGAGGTTGCTGCTATTGCTGCAGCTGTGGCTCCACCCTCTGCTGCCCTCTCTCAGGCAGCCCATTCACTTGTGCCAGCCAGCACCACCCCCATTTCTGCAGCCATTACCTTACCAACCACCCCTTTACCCTCCTTACCAGCCACTACTCCCTTAACCCAAGCCTCACAACCTTCCATAGTCCCCTTACCCTCATCCCAGCTAACTTTACCTATCCACATCAATCCCCCAAACTATCCCACTACCTGAAACCACAACCATACCCATTGACTTACCACCACCTTCACCAACCCAAGCCTTTAAGCCAGAGCCTCCCACTTTTGAAATCCCACATAGCTCCCCTCTACACCCCCCCCCCCAACCCACTGACACTACCATACCTTTTGAAACTGTGACCTATGAGCCTTTATCCCACCCCATCCCACTTTCCCCTACTCATGCCCATATCCTTCCTCTAGGCGAGGGATACTCAGCCATGATATCCTCTATCATAGGGGACACCAAGGCCCAGTGTCAGCTCCGTGAACTATATTGAGAAGTATTTTCTTTCTTCTACGCGACAGAACTCCTTGCGGGACTGACTATGCACTGCGCAAGAAAGGTGCCCCACAAGCACCTGTAAGCATCTCCGCGAGGCACGGGTTTGCACTTTAAACCTTGGTGAATTTCTGCAAGTTCTTCATTTCATTTATTTTCGCCTTAACTCCCATTACTAATAATAGGCCAGTATGCACCCGGCGAGATCATTCCCCATAATAAATCACACGACATTTTATGTTTCTCCCAACCAATGCAGTTATTACTAACTAACTTTCTTAAATATCATTATAGCAATCAACTTTGGAAGGAGGAGAAAATTTATTACGCCAATGCAAATTCCACCACCCATGCATGTTATATATCAGCCCACTTTACCTCCATCGCATTCTATTCTTTTGACCCCTAGCACTCGGTCCCTACCCACAACTATGGCGGATGACAAACCCATTGAGTTTTCGATCAAATTAGATCCAGTTTGAGAGTACCCACCACCGCCAAAGGAACCTGACCCCTTACAATTATTATGGGACGAGTATGAGGAGGTGTTATGCACTGAAAAGTACCACTTTTCACCTCTTAACCTATCCTTTGATGGACCTTGAAGCCCACTAATAATCATTTGTTAAGTATGTTTTGCAGTTAGTAATAAAATGTGCAGCTTAATACAAAATCCTAGCTTTTTGGCCCAAAGAGAGAGAGAATACAAGCAAAGATGACAGTTGAGCCAAAGCCTAATGGAGCACCTTGGCAGTGCTCACCATGGTGACACACTGATGCTGATCATCATTGACCTAACGTCTAGCAGATGACTGAAGTAAGCTGAGAAGGAAGGATGCTGCAACAGCAACAAGTGTAGTGCAACAGAGTGCCAAGAAACAAACCTCGTAGAGTTGAGAAGCCTCCTCGCAAAGCTAAAGTTGCAGTGGAAGAAGCTCTAGCACAGATAGGCCACGCAGTCAAGAGGAGAGTTGTAAAGACATCACGAAGATCTCGTAGTGTGAAACCTTCAAAATTCACAGTCGCGAAGCTCTCACGGAGATCAAGCCTAAAAGCAGCCCTCCGAGGAACCCAGCGAGCCCATATGCATAGAGAACAAAAAGTCACCTCGTGGAGTTCTCTCATGGCCCTAGAAGAGAGAGATGCCCAGAATTCCCCTCGCGCAAATCTCGTGCACTCTGGAGCCTTACAAGTTACTACACGAGCACAAGAGCCACCTGCGCGAGTACTTAGCGAGGGAGAGAGCTCCTAAAGCTCTACTGCGCAAAACACCCTGGCTCTCCATATCATCTCCGCTATAGTACTGCGACGTGAAGCAACTGCGTGATTCACTAAAGGTTTACTGCGCGAATGAGCCATTCCCATCAGCCAAAGGCAACTCTGCCAAAGCAAAGCAACTGTGCAAGTAAACTAAAATAGCTGCCAACCCCGCGAAGTGTGGGACTCTCCACTTCTCAGTTTAACTCAAGGACCTTTTGGGAATTTCCTAAGGCTAGGGCACACTTCCTAAGGTGCAGATTTTGAAGCACACATCTTGAGGCATTCAAGGGTTGTAAAGTGCCACATCTGTTAGAAAAATTAGGGTTAATCTCTTTAGAGCCAAGGCCGCATTGACAAAGTATATAAGCTGTACTTAGAGTTTATTATTTTCATCTTTCCTTCATCCTCTGCCGATTGAGAGCTCTAGCAGGCTAGGGTTTGGGTTTGATCACCTCTTTTTCCTATTTTTCTTCTCTCTTAGTTCAGCATTTGCTGGCTAATCCCCCTGTAAGCAGCTAGGTTTAGTTTTGTTTCAATCTTGTAATAGATTCTGTATACATTGGGATTATGGATGAGCAATTGTTTAAGGGCAGCAGTCAGGAGACAATTCATTGTAAGTTTTATTGTTAACAATAAACTACTGTTTTAATGCTTAATCAAATCTATAGATCTTATGGTTTCTTTAGATGTCTATAGGATCCATGTATTTGGGACTAGCCCATTCAATTTCTAGTAGATCTATTGTTTACCATCTGATTTCCCTTAGTTTGATAGACACATCGAAAGCAATGCTGGATCTGTAGTGAGATCCATGGAGCTTGGAGGCCTGCGGACCGTGGTGGTTGTAGCAGTTTTCATGTTCTTTCTCAGGCCTCTGTGAGATGGACAGACCAATGGGATACCATGTGACCATTCAAGTGGATAGAGTATACCCCTAAGGTTGTGTCCATCTATATGTTTAAGAAGGATTCTTCTCCCCTGCACATGAGCTTCTAGAGCCTTGTGAGGTTTGTACAGTAATTGGCTCTCCTCTGTTCTACCTAATCGATATCAGATGTTAGATCTGATCTCTTGTAGTAATTGTAGCTTGAGACTGAGTCATTGCAGGCTGCTTGTAGCAATGACCAACTGAGCTAAAGGCCTTATTCAACCTATTGTATGGTCCTTTTTGCGGGCATTAGTGAGCAGTTAGCCTTAACAAAGCACTTAGAATCTTATGGGTTGGAATAACTATGGATGTCAGCTAGGTCTGTGCGCAGATCTGGGGAGCTTGTAGCACTGACATTACATAGTGTTGTAATAGTATTCATGGCTAGAGCTGGTCCAGTGGCTGTGGAAATGATCAATCCACTCTTCTGGATTAGACTAGAGAATTTCTGGTTTAACTAATGGGATTTGGCAGACTCTATCGAATACCCTGTGACCATTATAGTGGACAGAGTATAGCCCTACGAGCGCCCGAAATGGCATGGGTTAAACTGAGAGCTTATACCTTGTTAAGGCTATTAATAGCGTCTTAGCAAGGAGCACTGTAGAGACAGACTAAATCTGAGTTACATTACTGTATCATTAACTCTAGCTTAGCCTGCTTACTTCTCATAATTTTTGTATTTTATTTTGGCACACACTACTACCATCTTCTTCTTAACCCTTTCTTTAGGATAGGGCTACATTTTATTCTCTATTTTCAGGATTAATTTAATATAGTCGTGACACCCAACTCCCTTTCTTTAGGATTGTCAAATCTAGAGGCCTACTATTATAGCCCATTTTGGGTTCTAGATCAATTGCTCTATGGGATAAACTCTTACTTATCAAAACTTGCTACAATGGACCTTGTATCTTGCAGGACTGTGTATTTCAGACTTGGTGTGCTGACCCATCTTCAATTCCCCACTCTTGATTTATTCTCTCCACTATTCTTAATAAAATAGCAGCAAGAGTCTCGAAATAAAATTACAACAAGTTTTTGGCACCGCTGTCGGGGAAATTGATCTTTTTAGTCTAAGTTGTACTATAACTTAGACTAACAAAATTCTTTGTAGTTGTATTTAATCTAGAATTAAAGTACTACTGATTCCTTGTGAAATTTTACAGAAATGGACAGCAGAAGAAGGGAAAAGCTAGAGCTGCAAGTGGAGTGTAGCTAGCTCTGTTTGCACTTTCTTTCCCCTAAATCTTATGTCATTTATGTTGAATCGCCTATTATTTTGTTTAGTGTAAATCTGTGTAGTTATTACTTTTTTTTGTTTGAAATTCTTTCTGTGTGCTTGTAAGCATTTTCATTACTGTTGGTGAGTGTATACTCGGTAGAAGGTCCTTAAGCCCTGACTTGGAACCCCCAAATTCGGAGGTGAAAAGGATCCTTAGACCTAGACACACCACTCAGGGCCCTGCTATTGAGACTAAACCAGCTACCATGGCTGAGAGGCAGAGGACATTGAAAGAATACAATGCACCCAGGGAGTACACCTCTCCCCTCTACATTCAGTTTCCATCTGTTGAGGGGAACTATGAAATTAAATCCTCCACCATTAGTATGCTGCCTTCATTTTATGGGCTGAGTAAAGAAGATCCCTATAAGCATATTGACCAATTTTTAGTACTTTACACTACCTTCAACATTGCTGGCTTGGGGCCTGAGGCCACTAAATTGAGGCTTTTTCCTTCTTCATTAAAGGACAAAGCCAACACATGGCTATCAAAGCTCCCAGTCAACTACATACAGTCATGGAGTGACCTTCAAACCAAGTTCCTGGCAAAGTTTTTCCCTATGAACAAAACAAGCCAGATGAGAACAAAAATTATGTCATTCACTCAGTCCTCAACTGAGAATTTTAATGAAGCTTGGGAAAGATTCCATGAGATGTTAAAACAATGCCCCCACCACCAAATCCCAATGTGGCAGCTTGTCCAAGTGTTTTATCAAGGAATTAATGCCAAGAGCAGGGATATGGTGGATGCTTCCTGTGGTGGTAGCGACCTCCACAAGACAGTTGAGGAATCTTGGGAGCTGTTTGACATAATAGGGGAAAATTCCATGCAGCAGGAGTCTCTGTCTCGCAATGACAGTCAGATTCCAGCTAAAATGGTGAAAGAGGCCACCCCTAGAGGTGGAATATATGAAGTGAAGGTGCAAGGTGATCTGGAGAGGAAGGTGGACAGCCTGAGCTTGAAGTTTGACAAATTGATGAATGTGATGCAGACTCAGATGGTTGCACAGGTGGAGGCATGTCTGATATGCCAATCCCGCACATATTCTATTCATGATTGTCCATATACCAACTAATTTCCGGATTTTGTTATGGAGCATGCCAATGCTGCTCAATCCTTTGGGCAACAACCTGCTGGGTATTCTTGGAGGAACCACCCAAATATGAGGTAGAGATAAGACTCATATCCTCAACCCTAGCAGCAACAATTGATAGCTCCCTACAGACCCCAGCACCAGGTTAATCAAGGTTACCCACTAAGGTCAAATTTCACACCACCTCACACTAACCAATATTGGCTCCACACAGCCAGTGTCCTCTTCATTTGAAGAGCAGATGCTAGCTTCAATGCAGAATTTGGGAAACTTGGTGCAGACTATCAATTCTTATGGACAGAGTATAAAAAAGATTGAGGACCAGCTTGGTCAGATCTGTAATGCTCTGAACAGGAGGGAGGAAGGAAAATTTCCTAGTCAGCTCCTGACAAATTCGAAAGGTCAGTTTATGATTGGTGATGCATCCTCTACTTAGGAGGAAGCTAGTGCCTAGTAAGCCAAATATTGGTAATAATTGTATCATATGTATGAAAAATTTTGTGTTGAATTGTATTCTTTAGAATTCTGTCATTTGTGTTTTGTGTGTTATGTTGGTTTGATTGTTTTGCTTTGTCTGTGTTTTAATTGTTTGTGAATGAAAACATGTGCCTTTGTATCATCTGAATCAGTTGTGTGTTTGTTGATAAATGGCTGAGATACCCTGATCCTGATTTGCATGAAAAGGAGCTGAAAAACTACTTTTACAATTCTGCAATATTGATGAACAGCTGATTAAAAATGGATATAAGCTTTTCATGAGTGAAATGAAGCACCTGTCTGAGGCTTGGTGCTCATGTACAATGGTTGGGTGCACAACAGCATGAGGCACCAACCAATGTGCTGCACTGAGATTAAAAGAGTGAAGGCTGTGCAAGAAATACTATCTCGTTGTGTTGAAAGGCTTGAATTTGCTGCGCGAGCCATCTTTTGGCTTCCTTGTGCGCTAGAATAGCTTAGCACTGACTGTGAAAGTGTCTCACGGAGTTGCTTTCTACTCCACAAGCTAAATTTGTGTGAAAAGGATGTCTTCTGGGTGTTCTACGCGAGTACTGCACGAGGAAATTTCCTAAATCATATCAAGGTCTAGCGCACTACAGCTAAGGCCTCAGCTTCGCGAAAGGCACTGTGAGGTAGATTGTTCTGTTGTGCGACAGAACCTTTCGCGGACTTAAAAGCCATCTGCGTGACAATCCTACTCCACGAGAACCTTAAGCCAACTGCGCGAACCGCGAGATTTACTCTATAAACTCAGTGAAATCCCTCATTTGCTTCATTTTCTCTCTCTGCCCTAGCTCTCTCCGCCCAAAAGCGAGCCCCTCTTTCTCTGTTTTCCTCTCCATAGCTTGAGCCACTCCATCTGAAGCTTTTTCCTCTCACCATTTTGCTCCCCAACTATTCCTAGTTACTTTGAGCACGGTTTGGGGGATTTACGCCACTATGCACATTTCTACGTGGAACCCTAGCTCGCATTGGGTAAGCTCTGCAACTCTCCCTCTGTGCTTTGATTGGTTTAGTAAATTAGAGAGAGAAGACGAATTGTGATATTTTTGGTGCCTACTTAGAGTAATCTATATTCTCTGATAACTAAGGCCGCATTGACAGAGTATATAAGCTATACTTAGAGTTTATTATTTTGATCTTTTCTTCATCCTCTGTCGGCTGAGAGCTCTAGCAGGCTAGGGTTAGGGTTTGATCAATTCTTTTTCCTATTTTTCTTCTCTCTTAGCTCAGCACTTGGTGGCTAATCTCCCTATAAGCAGCTAGGTTTAGTTTTGTTTCAGTCTTGTAATAGATTTTGTATACATTGGGATTGTGGATGAGCAGTTGTATATGGGTTGCAGCCAGGAGACAGTTCATTGTAAGTTTTATTGTTAACAATGAATTGTTGTCTTAATGCTTAATCAAATCTATAGATCTTATGGTTTCTTTAGATGTCCATAGGATCCATGTATTTGGGACTAACCCATTCAGTTTCTAGTAGATCTATTATTTACCATCTGATTTTCCTTAGTTTGATAGACACATGGAAAGCAATGTTGGATCTGTAGTGAGATCCAGGGAGCTCGGTGGCCTATAGACCATGGTTGTTGCAGTAGTTTTCATGTTCTTTCTCAGGCCTCTGTGGGATGGACAGACCAACAGGATACCCTGAGACCATTCAAGTAGGCAAAGTATAGCCCTAAGGTTGTGTCCATCCACATGATTGAGAAGGATTCTTCTCCCCTGCACATGAGCTTCTAGAGCCTTGTGAGGAGGTTTGTATAGTAACTTGCTCCCCTTTATTCTACCTAATTGATATCAAATGTTAGATCTAATCTCTTGTAGTAATTGCAGCTTGAGGCTGAGTCATTATAGGCTGTTTGTAGCAATGACCAGCTTAGCTAAAGGCCTAATTCAACCTGTTGCATGGTCCTTTTTACGGGCACTAGTGAGCAGTTAGCCTTAGCAAAGCACTTAGGATCTTATGGGTTGGAATACCTATGGATGTCAGCCAAGTCTGTGCGCAGATCTAGGGAGCTTGTAGCACTGGCATTACATAGTGCTACAATAGTATTCATGGCTAGAGCTGGTCCAGTGGCTGTGGAAATGATCGGTCCACTCTTCTGGATTAGACTAGCGAATTTCTGGTTTAACTAATGAGATTTGACAGACTCTATCGGATACCCTGTGACCATTATAGTGGAAAACGTATAGCCCTAAGAGCGCCCCAAATGGCATGGGTTAAACTGGGAGCTTATAACTTGTTGAGGCTATTAATAGCGTCTCAGCAAGGAGCACTGTAGAGACAGACTAAATCTGAGTTACATTACTGTATCATTAACTCTAGCTCAACCTGCTTACTTCTTATAATTTTTGTATTTTATTTTGGCACACACTATCACCATCTTCTTCTTAACCCTTTCTTTAGGATAGTACTACATTTTATTTCTCTATTTTTAGGATTAATTTAGTGTAGTCGTGACACCCAACTCCCTTTCTTTAGGATTGTCAGATCTGGATGCCTACTATTATAGCCCATTTTGGGTTCTAGATCAATTTCTCTATGGGACAAACTCTTACTTATCAAAACTTGCTACAATGGACGTTGTATCTTGCAGGACTCTGTGTATTTCAGACTTGCTGTGCTGACCCATCTCCAATTTCCCACTCTTGATTTATTCTCTCCACTGTTCTTAATAAAATAGCAGCAAGAGTCTCGAAATAAAATTACAGCAGGAGGTACAGAGGATTTTGGTCGAGGAGGAAAGGAAAAAGAATCGGAGGAAGAAGAAGAAACAGAAGATAGAACCATCTGCACCTTCTACCCCTCCCTCCTCACCCCATCCACCACCTGCCCCGCACCATGCTCCTTAGCCCCTGTTACCCCACTCTCTTCTGGCTTGCAGTTCCTCTTCCAGAAGCAGCAAGCTTCTATTATTTTTTGTGATAAATCTTTTCCCCGCCATTTACCAACTTTGTTTAATCAATGAAATTTCACTTTTTTTTATTTTTTGGTTCCTTTCTATTGTTGTTTCATAAATAGTTTGTGTGTTTTATATTGTTTGTGTGTATCATGTTTTTTGCTTTTATTTGTTTTATTTTAGTGTTAATTTTTTCTTTTTATTCCCTGCTGCAAATACCCTCTTCTCTTTGAACCAGTGAGGACACTGCTCCACATAGGTTTGGGGGTGGCAAGGATTGCCAATGATATAGTTAACTTAAGTGCAGCAGTCTTAATTAAGTAAGGAATAAATATAATGAGTTTCACCTAAGCAATGTTAAAAGTGAAGAAATTTAAATACTGTGTAGACCTTTTTAACACTAAAATCATTTGAAAATCATTACTTCCATGAGGTGGAGATCAGAAAAAAAAAAAAAAAAATTAGCAGTAGTGAGTAAACCAATGAAGAGAACAGGAGAAAGCATAGCCCTTTAAGTGCAATGGAAGACCATACCCAGTGAGCTTTGAGCCTATAAAATTTTTTTAGGAGTGTCTATGGCAATTTTTCTTTTTCCTGTTCTATGGACTGACTGAACCCAGTCCTTTTCACTAGAAGTTAGACACCCCAAGTTGAAGCTGTTTGACAGTAATCATGAAACTAAGGAAAGGATCAAGGCCTTCATTTGGGCAGTTTGAGCCTAAAAGATCCAACCTGTAAAACTATCCTTGTGCATACACTCTGTGAGCCTTATAGCCTTATTTTTCTTCAACAAACACCAAAGTACTTGAACCTAAACCTCTTAACTTGATTCTGCCCTACCCTCACTCTGAGAATTCAGTAGCTAAAGGAGAGGATGTTGAAGACAAGTGAGCAAAGTTTAACATTTGGTGAAAGGAGGAGAAGAGAGGTGGAGATTTATAAATAATAGTGTAGCAGTTGTAGATGCATGGCAACCACCATTAAAAGAATATATATATATATATATATATAATAAATAAATAAATAAATAATAAAAAGGAAAAGAATGAGAAGTCAAAAGAAGAACTTCATTGGAAATTTTGAGAAGAAGAGAAGAAGCTGGCCACTTTAACTCTGAAATTTTAAAAAGAAGATGAAGTTGTGCTTAAATGAAAGTGGTGAAGTCATGAATCATCTCCTACCTGTGCTAATTTCTCAATTTTGAATCCCTTCTTACCCCTTTTATTCTTTACAATCCTCACCAATAAGCCACATTACAACCCATGAAAAGCCCTTATTGATCCAAAGTCAAATGATCTGTCATGTGAAGATAAGAGAATGTTTAATCTATGGTGAGAAATACTTTGTGATGTCAGAAATTCGAACAGCTGCCTATGCTCATGCTTGCAAACCCATTTGGGGTGTATAACTACTCTTGAGCTTGTGTGAAATGATGCACCCTTAAATTCATTTATGAGAGATAGCCTTGGTAAGCATTGGGTCTGAGATTGAAATCATTGGGGCATTGTTTGAACCTAAATTCTTATGTACTGGCAAGCTTAATGCTATTTTGCATCCATTATTTTCTTGGTGTCAACTGATTGGGTGTAATGAGCATACATGCATGACTAAGGTGTTAAATTGCTTGCATATGCTATTTTAGAACTCCTCTAACTTTGACAAAGCAAAAGTGAAGTGAACTCTATTTGTTTAAAAGTAATTTACCACCGTGTGCACTTTTGTTAACTGTTTCATTGAGAAGTTTGTGGGTACCTTTACTAAAAGCCCTCAGAAGACTTCACTCCTCCACAATGGATCACCTAGGGGTTTAAAAGGCTTGATGCATAAGCTAAATGCATTCATGCTCCATACGAAAGTGGCATTTACATTCTTAGAGTAGTTGTTTATATTTTACTTTGCTCAGGGACTAGCAAAGATTAGCTTTGGGAGTGTGTTAATCACTAAAAAGTTCCACTTTTCACCTCTTAACCTAGCCTTTGCTGGACCTTGAAGCTCACTAATAACTCCTTTTTAGCTTGTTTTATAGTTAGGAATAAATTGTGCAGCTTAACACAGAGTCTGTGCTTTTGGTGCTAAGAAGAGAGAGATTTCAAGCAAAAGATGACAGCTAAACCAGAAGTGATGGAACACCATGGGGGTACACACCATGGCGACTATTTTTGCATGGCATACTAGACCCAGAAAGTCTAGCAAATGATAGAAGTATAGGTGAGAGTGGAGGAAGCTACAATAGAAATATGGGCATAGCAGCAGAGGAGCCATTGACCTATCTCGCACAGCTGAGGTGATGCCTCACGCTGTTTAGGTCACTGGCAGAGCTCCCTCGCGTAGCTAAGGCATGCAGTATAATAGAGCTAGCGAAGAAGTCGTGCACTTCAGCTGCAAGCATCATATGAAGAAACTCGCGAAGCTTTCGCACACTAAGCCTTCAGAAATACCGCTCGCATAGTTCTCACGAAGATCATTCCTTAGTGCAACAAAGCTCACTACCTCACGAGGCTAATTTGGGCAAACAATAGCAAAAACCTCGCGCAGTTCTCGCGTGGCTCTAGAAGAGAGAGACACCCAGAAATCTTCTCGCGCAGCTCTCGCATGCCTAAAAGTTCAAGTCTATACCGAGCGAGATGCGAAGGCATCTACACGAGTACCTCATGAATGGAGTTTCTGAAGCCCTTCTGCGTAAGCAAGCAATGCACTGAAAGTTCTTCTGCACGAGTACATTCAAAGCTGAGGTAGTCGCGCGATCATCTGAAGCTCTACTACACGAGACAGCAATTTTCACGCCAAACTCTGCCTGCTGTGCGACAGAAGATAAATGTAGAAGCTAGCCTCATGAAGCTCAGACTATCCACTTCTCACTCCTAACCTAAGGACCTTTTTGGGATTTCCCCATGTCTGGGGCACGCACC
The DNA here is from genome assembly GCA_021018995.1 of Chloranthus sessilifolius. NCBI lineage: Eukaryota > Viridiplantae > Streptophyta > Magnoliopsida > Chloranthales > Chloranthaceae > Chloranthus > Chloranthus sessilifolius. The sequence continues at coordinate 118,877,267 of CM037584.1, read as the reverse complement.
TCGAGGCATGGATTATGATGCACACATCCAAGGGTTGAAACAGTGCCACATCTGCCTGAAAAATTAGGGTTTACTCTCCTCTCATCCACAGCATTGAGACTAAGTATATAAGTTGCGCTTGTAACTTATAAAATCATCATTCACTTTCTCCTTCAACCTCTGCCGGCTGAGAGCTCAAGCAAGCTAGGGTTAGGGTTAGGGTTTGATCACCTCTTTTTCCATTTTTTCTTCTCTTTTAGTGCAGCACTTGCTGGCTAAACCTTTGGTAAGCATTTATGTATAGTTTTATTTCAGTTTTATAATAGGTCAATAAACATTGGGATTTGGTGTTGAGCCATTACGCACAAGGCTGCTGCCTTGAGGGATTTCATTGTTAAGAACACCAGATCAATGGAATCTTTTTTTGAATGCTTACTCAATCTGTTATTTTCCTATTTGTCCGTAGTTCTGTTTAGGCTATAGCATATATTTAGGATTTGAGCTTATTGAAAGGCCCATGAAAGCTTGAGCGTGATAACCTGCGACCATGGTGGCAGACAGTAGTTTTTATGTTCTGTTTTAGTATTTGTGGGTAAGGGAGCCTCTGTGGATAGCCTGTGACCATTTGAGTGGACAAACTATAGCCCTTGGGTAAACTTGGTCATAGATCTGAGATGGATTCTCCTTTTCTGTACTTGGACTTGTAGCTTGGTGAGAGATTGTGCAGAAACAGGCTCCCCCTGTTTTACTTGACCGCCATCAGATGTTAGAATTGGCTTCTCTATAGTGATTGTAGCTGTGAGAACATTTGTATTGTAAGTTGTTTTTAAGCAATAAATTGTTGATATAAAGCCTATTTAACTCTATAGGTCTTTTGGTTCCACTAGATTCTCGGTCGGATTTGTGGTTCTGGGTTTTGCCCGTTCACTTAACCTTTAGATCTTTTGATTGTCATCTGACCTTCCTAGATTTAATACTCCTATGGATGCCAGCCAAGTCTGTGCACATATCTGGGGAGCTCGGAGCACTGGTAGACATAGTATCTGCAATAGTATTCATGGCCTGATTTGATCCATTAGATGAGGTTTGATCAGCTTACTCCTTTGGATTAGATTAGTAATTTATGGCTTGATCAATGGGATTTAACATACCCTATCAGATAGATGTGGCCATTTGAGTGGATAGACTATAGCCTTAAGAGCACCCCAAATGGCATGGGTTAAGTTGGATTCTTCCACCTTGTTGAGGTTAGTAATAGCACTTCAGCAAGGACTTGCTACAAAGAGAGCTCTAAATCTGAGTTGCATAACTAAATGAACCTTTAACCTAAGCTGCTTACTTCTCACCCTTTTTTCCTTATTTTAACACATCATCATCCCCTTCTTTATAACCCTTTCTTAGGATAGGACTGCACTTTATTTCTTTCTTTAGGTAATTTAGTATAGGTGTGACACCCAACTCTCTTTCTTTAGGATTGTCAGATCTGTAACCAGATTTGGAGGCCTACTATTATAACCCTTTTTGGGTTTTAGATCAATTTCTCTATGAGATAAACTCTTACTTATCAAAACTTTCTACAACAGGCCCTGTATCTTGCAGGTCTGTGTGTATTTTTTTTACTTGCTATTTTGTGTTTTTTCAATCCACCTTGATTTACTTTTACTAACACATTCTTACCACTTATTTCAAATAAAGTTAGCAGCAAGCATCTAAAATATCTGATCAACATCCCAGGGATGTATGTGAGTTTTGTGCCCCATCGCCCATGTGAAAGGGACCTGGGTTGTATTACATGACAAAAATAGTCTGATTGGATGACGATGGTGGGTATTCCATTGGGGCTCGATGCTATATTGCTCAGGGATTATTTATGTTATTTGATTTAAGTTTTTGAGACCAATCATTTAGTTCATGCTTTTAGTAAACAAGAGAAAACGTGTAATATAACATATATGCATTCAGTAAATTAAACTATTTTCCAGCTGTATTTTATTGATAAATCATGTTTCTATATGTCATGGAATATATGTGAGTAAGAAAGATTTATATGTTCATCCAATTATTTTCCTATTGAGCTATGATGTAGCTCACCCTTTCGACTATACATCACAGGTCCAGTGTTAGCAGCTGTTGCTGCTTTGGGAGACGTTGACCCGGAAGACACTGAGTACATGCCTGAGGAGGAGTCAGACCCCCTCCTGAGGAGTTCTTCTAGAAGACCCTTTGTGTACTTTGATTATTTTGTCAGAGAGATTGTACGGCTTGGTATGTCCAGCGTTATTTTAAGATAATGTAATTTTTGTATGACATTCTTTTGGTGAACCACCTGAGGTGACTGTTGTTCGTCATCGATGGTTCAGGTTGGTTCTTTTGTTCATGCAGAGGTACGAGATTAGAACTATATTTTGGGCTACAAGTTCTAGCCTTATCTTATAGAAAAGGAGATCTATTTCAGTATTTATTCTTATGTGCATGTTTTTGCTTTTTAATTGTGTGGATATACCAAATGTTCCATGCAGATATATGGGGCACGACCTCGAGGGTCGTGCCGATGGCACGCATTTCGAGGTGCCAAAATTTGGGCTGTCGTAGGAATGCTCCAGCAGCAGTTGTAATTTGGGCTCTCCTAATTGCTATTGTTCCAGGTCTACAAAAATCCACAAAAATCAACAAGAATTTATTGAAACACATAAACCAAAAGAACAGGTCTAAATAAAGAAAAATTAGCAAAAGCCAACTAAACCTACAGCTGTAATTTTAAAACCCTAAAAGGACACAACATACCTAAAAACAAAGAATAAAGAAAAATTGTAAAAATCACACAAAAACTATGGCCGGCATTTATTCAAACACTACATCTATAATGAATAAAAACTAAACTCAGTTTACTATACTTAGATCAAAACTCTCCGGCAGTGGCGCCAAAAACTTGTTGACTTATTTTAAATGCTTGTTGTTATTATTAAAATGAGATGGTAAAAATCAAAATAAAAAGGTGGAATGAAAGGGATGAAAACAACACACAAAATAGCAATCTAAAACACACAGACCTATAAGATCCAGGGCCTGTTGTAGCAAGTTTTGATAAGTAAGAGTTTGTCCAACAGGGAGTGATGATCTGAAACCTCAAGGGTTGTATAATAACTCCAGATCTAACTACAGATCTGACAACTCTAAACCTAAGCTAGAAAGCAAGGTAAAGAGAGGAAGTTTAGGTGTCACAAAGCTAAACTAACCTAAAAATAGAAATAAAACTATAGCTAAAGAAAGGGATAAAGAAGGATGATGATGTGTGTGGTAAAATAAAGATAAAAGATGGAGAAGTAGACAGTTAGGGATAAATCAGTCACGCAACTCAGTGTTAAGCATGAATCTGTAGCAATCCTTTAGATGCCTACAAGCACATTTATAAGGTAAAAGAATCCAACTCAACCCATGTAATTTAGACTGCTCGTAAGGCTATAATCTATCCACTTAAATGGTCATAGACTATCCAAAGGAGATGGCCAAATCACATTGATTAAATCAGAAAACTAACCTAATCTAAAGGAGTGGGTTAATTAAGGCTATAATCTATCCACTTAAATGGTCACAGACTATCCAAGGGATTTCCTCCATCCAATGAATTAAATCAGGATATGAATATCATTGCAGACACTATGTTTGGAAGGCTACAAGCTCATGCATCCATAGGAGCAAACAGCCCTTGAAACTCAAGTGGGGACCATAAGAGATCTCAGGCTGAATGGGGACTTATATTCAGCTGGTCATTGCTACAAATGGCCTGTAATGACCCAGCTCATAAGTCTGCAATCTCTACAGAAACTCAAATCTAATCACTGATGATGGTGATGCAAAATAGAGTAGAGTTTGACAATCTCTCACTAGGCTACAAGCTCAAGTGGAGAGAAAAAGAATCCATCTCAGATCTGTGACCAAGACCTGCCTTAAGGCTATAGTCTATCTACTTAAATGGTCACAAACTATCCTAGAGGCTACCTTACCCACAGATGATGAGATGGAACATGAACATCACTGCTACCACCATGGTTACAAGGCTACAAGATCAAGCTTCCATGGGAGCATCAAATCTATAAAATCCTATGTTGGAAACACAGGTCAAAGAACACTATGCTAGAGACAGAAAAATGACAAATTTAATGGAGCATTAACATTGGCTATTCATTGTATAAAAGAAAACTTACAATAGTTGCCCTCAAGGCAACAGTCTGTACAAACCCCAAAGCAACTCACTCTGCTCAAACAAAACCCATTGCAATGCAAAAATAAAACTAACTGTTTACAAAGAACTTGGACTCTGCATTGCTGCTGAGCCAAGGCAGACGAAAATAAAAAGGAAAAGGGAAACTATAAGCCTAACCCTAAAAGAAAACCCTAAATTAATCCAGTTATTCTGGATGATCTCAGGCTATTCCTGGATGATCTACAAAATAGCAAACTATTCTATATATAGGCAAACCCTATGTGCAACTGTGGGATTTTTTACGATCTCGTCGCGACGATGCGCTCTCTTGAAAAATATAGAGTCGCCACTCGGAGCTTTTGGAGTCCCAGGAAACCTAGATAAATTTTATAAGCACCGAAGTGCCTCAAATATGACTCTAATTTCGGTCTACGCCAAAGGCTCTTGGGTAGGGGCTTCGGTTATCGATCGGGAAGGTGCTAGGCACCTGACCAACCCACTCGTAAGCGGTCTCTACTATGGTTGTTTTGATGTGTATAATATATATATATATAAATATATATATATATATAAGAAAAGAAAATGAGCGGTACTTTCCCTTGCCCGAAGGCACACTGATCCTATTGAGCCCTTCCCGCTTACTAAAATCAGCGTAACAGTTCAATTCTAAGATAGAGAAAATAAAGAAGGTAGAGGAATAGAGGGAAGAGTCGGAGCTCTCGGGCCCTTGTAGAACCGATGTGGATCTTTGCGCGAGAGCGTCTTTGATGAGCTTCCGAAAGTAAATGGGTAGAGGGATGGATTCTAATCTCTAAGGCTATGGAGCTAAGAGGTAGGAGAAGAAGGCTAGGGTCTAGATCTAGCTAAATCTCAAGGATTTATGATGGAAAATGGGGTGTCAAGGATGAACTAGGGTGCTGGAATTATATGGGTTTAGTGGGGGCCAATGGGAGGGGAGCTCACTAAAATTCTCTCTTTGAAAATTTTCCAACCCTTAAGCAAGAGGGGTGACTCTCTATTTATAGAGAAATGGAGGATTAGTGAGGGATTAAAGTCCTAATTGGGTTAGCAATTAGGTAATGGGCAATCTAAGGTTCTTGGGATTTTCTAGAGCTTGGAGAAGAGGGATTTGGGTTTAATGGTAGATGATAGGGTAGTGACTTGAATGGCAAAAGGGTGACAACTTAAGATAATAAGGTCACTAGGGTCCTAAAGAAACACACCCCAGATTTTGGGATGGTCCACAAGTCAAACCCCCAATGTCAATTTTGGCCATTTTTTGAAAGAAAACTAGGCCCAAACTATTGGAAGTTGAAGACCCGCAGGGGCCCAACCCGGTTTTGCAATTTCTTGCACAAATCTGCGATCTTCATTTCGCCATAACTTTTTATGTATAACTCTGATTGAGGAATTTTTGGCTTGTTGGAAAGCTGGGGAAGTCCTCTTTCCAATGGTCTATAACTCAGCTTCAGAAGAAGTTTGTGTAACTTTTGGCACTACTCTCTTTAACCACTGCTCAAAAGGGTTCGAAACTGGCTCTATGGGTCCGGTTTTGTAATTTCTTACACAAATCCGCGATCTTTATTTCGCCATGACTTTTGATGTACAACTCCAAATTAGACAATTCTTAGCTCGTTAGAAAGGTGAGAAGCTCTACTTTCCAATGGTATATGTCTTAGGTTGGTAAACTATCTACAAAAACTTTGGCACTCCACTTTTTAACCTCTATTCAAGGGGGTTCAAATTAGGCCTGAGAAGGGTTCTAATAGGTCTGGGAAGGCTATGGTTGATTCCTCAGGGTTCAGAACGATTCTTAAGGGTTTTAGGGTGATTCCTAAGGGTTTGGGAAATGCTTTCAGAATATAGAGGATACGCCTTTCTCGAAGTATGTGTCGATCGGGCCTTAGGCCAAATTTGGGTGTCTATAAATGCCCCTCTTTGGTATCCGATCACTAATGATCGAATGCCAAAGACAAAAGACATTCGAAGAGGCCCAAGGCATTACTGACGAGTCCGCTGTATTCAAAATGAACTTCAAACATCATATGAGTATCATGGTGAGAAAATGAAAGCCCTGTATGTCTGAAAAAATAGTCGTTTCTCAAGGTAATCGGTCCCCAAGCGCTTAGCGACATTACTGGGCATAACCGAGGTGGAATGTGTTGTGAAAGCCCAATAATTAGGAAAAATGGTCGCTTCTCGAGATTATTTGAAGAACTTTGATATTTAAAATTCATTCTAAATACAGCAGCTTTGTAAGTAAGGAGGGTGATCGACTCAAAGGGAGGGGCAAAGCATGTACGCAAAGTTTCACAGTTTGTGTCCAATCATATGAGGCATTAACCGCCTCATCTGACTGGTCACAGGTGCCCCTACTTAAAACAGGGTTTAAGGTCTTTGGGTGAACCCATTGATCCCGAAGTTTATTTAGCACGACTAACCGAGCGGAGCGAATAGATGTCGTAACACTTTTTGGGAGTACGTGCTATTTTTTGATAATGTGTCCCAGATCAACATGACCTAGAGCATCCAATCTCAAATGACACTAAACAGATCCGGCAAAAATTAGGTGTCTACCAAAGGAGACATCCAATCTTGGTCTCTGCCGACAATGATCTTACAAATCATTTAACTATACATAAACATGCACCCATTAGAGGCGATAAGCAACAAAGGTGATGGAAGTCTTGACCTAGATCTTGTTCGGGTACAATTTACGAGAACAAACGACCATCCTATAGATACCCAGATGCATGGCATACACTTTACAAGGATACCGTGCCAATACAGGTTTTAAGCTTGTGAAAATAAGGGAAATGAGCCCTTCTACATGGATGTCTGCACATAGTTTGATTGACATATAGTTTCATTTTCAATAGGTTGGTTTCAACCAACAATTGACCTCTTTCATAAAGGAGTTACCCGGACCTCAAACCCCGTAGGGCGCACGCCCGGACATCGTAGACCAAGAGTCCACACTTCCAAAATAGCTTGTGATGAATCTCAAGTTAGACACTCATGTTCCTATGAATCCACAAATAGCGATCGCAAAGATTTAGTAGTGGAGTCGGCCTGATCGAAACATTGACCGTTTGACTGGGATTGACACCGTTGCTCCTACTTCGAAGTAGGATCCAAAAATCCAAGGAAAACTTTAGACTTAGGACATTGATATAGCACAGCTGCATTGCCGATAAAATATTTAACATTTTACCGCACTGGAACACACATGTGCGTCGCTGTGCGTGGCATGAAAACACAGGTTTCTTCTTCTTCTTTCTTCCTTTTTTTTCAAATGATTACTTTTTCCTTTTTTTTTTTCAAAACAAGACTATCTGAACCTCAAACCCCGGCGGGACGCACGCCTAGACAGCGCATACCAAGAGCCTGTACCCCCGAAATAGTTTGTGACGAAACCGAAGCCAACGTACTCAAGTCCCATGTGATATCAAAAAGATCAGGTCAGAATCAGGTGTCCACAGAAGGAGACACTCAATCTTGGCCTCCGCCATCAATGAAGTTACAAACGAACAACTATGCATAAGCATGCACCCATTAGGGGCAATAAATAAAAGGTGATGGAAGTCCCGACCCAGATCCAGTCCAGGTACTATTTACGAGAATAAACGACCATCCAACGAATACCCAGACGCATGGCATACACTTTATAGGGATACCATGCAAGTTTTAAGCCTACGCCCTAAAATGGGCCCTTCTGCATGCATATTTATACATAGTTGTCTGACGTAGTTTTGTATCTGACAAGTTGGAATCAATCCAACAATGGATCTTTTCGAAGACGGAGTTATCCGGACCTCAAACCCTTAGGGCGCTCGCCCGAATAGTGTAGACCAAGAGTCTACACCTCTGAAAATATCATGTTACGAACTTGAAGTTCAAGGCACTCAAGTTCACCTGAAACCAAAAATGGAGCGATCAGCGCCAAGATTTAGCGGTGGAATCAATCCGATCAAAAAATTGACTGTTTGATCGAGATTGACACCGTTGCTCCTACTTTGAAGTAGGATCCATAGATCCAAGACAAACCTTAGACTTGGAACATTAATTTAGCACAACTGTATTGCTGATAAAATATTAACATTTTACCGCATTGAAATCCGCATGTGCGTAGCAAAAAGTATCATAAAAACTCATTTATCTTTTTTGTTTTTAAAATGATTGCTTTTTTTCTTTTTTCTTTTTTGAATAGACCGATCATCTATGGAGAGATGCTTTATTTGATACGTCCATCACCGAGAGGTTGCTTGCCTTGAGGTTTTAGGCCATTTGATGTTCCTGCATATTTCTCAAGAAAATGTTAGTCCCTTTTTTGTTTATATGGGTAATAAAAATGCATCCTAAGTAACAGAAGGTGCAACAAACTTTTACCTACACTTTTTTATTTTTTAAAATTTATATTTTTTTTTTTTGGATTTTTGTTTTTAAAGATTTTTTGTTCTTTTTCGTCATTTTTGGAATGGAAGTGCAATGCTGTAAATATATATATGGAAAAGAGTAGAAATATAGAATTTTTTTGTATTTAAATTTTTCTTGATTTTTTTCTTTTTTTGGTTTTTCTTCTTTTTTTTGTTTGATGCCTTATCAGTGAGACGAAGTAACGGGTCCCTTTTTTAGCATAGCCGAACTCGTTTATGCGGTCAGACCTGAGTGAGGTTCAAAATTTTTCAAGGTCGGATCGTCCATCCCTTTGGATCGAATTAACCTTTTCTCCTAACCTTAGGTCATACGTTTGACGATGTAGCCTGAAGGTATTCCTGGTCAGAACCTGATTTGAGCTAACATGAGCGGCCCAGTTGGCGATCAGATAACACAGAGATGTAACCGAAGGAAGTAATTGAATGATTTTCTTCATTTTTTTTTTAACATTTTTACTCACAACGCCTAAGACGGGTTTTCGCCGTGCCTATGGTTACCCTCTTTTTTACCCGTAATGTCCTTTCAGGTTTTCATTACGTCCATGGGTATAGCTCTCTTACCCCAAGCGCCCTTTCGGGTTTCCACTTGGTCTGCACAAGCTCATTGTTTTTACCCGTAGTGCCCTTTTAGGATTTCACTATGTCCATCTTGCTTTGAGCTTGTATTTTTTTTTTTTTTCTTTCAGTTTTTTTCAAAAGCCACGACATAGACTTTGATTCCGTCATAGCCGGCCAGATGGGGTTCCAGTGTCATCTCACAACTCGGCTTGTGTTGACTTCACTAATACTATGACTGCTTGTGAACCTAAAAAGAGGGCTTTGTTTAGGGTATAGCTTAGCCATTGGTCAGGTTAGGATTTGAAGGTATGTTGGGCTAAAAAGAGTTTCCTTGACACGGTCTCAGTTTTTCACAACATACTTTCTTCCTTGGGGGATTTTATCGTACATGCCCTATAATTCTTCTATTTTATTTTTTTTATTTTTATTTTTTTCTTTTTCCTTTATCTTATTTCAGGCAATCTCTTTTTGGGGTTTTGCTTTTCCATTTTTTTTGGATTTTGATTTTACTTCTCCATTTTTGTATATGTACACTTTTTCTCTTCTCTTTTTTTTGGGGAAGGGGTTTGTTGAAAGAAAGGCCCAGGCTCAAAATGGGGTAGCAAAGGATATTATTATTTTTAGGGATGCTTTTGAGCTACTGTGCTTAGAATGACAACCTCTTTTGGGTGGTTCTTAAGCAATCACGTATCTGTTTCACCAATACTTACCTTATCATGATAGACTAAGAGTAGAACCGTCGAGCGTATCCAGCATTGATGGGCTCAGGAAGATGATCTCCATCCATGGTGGCGAGGTGAATGGCGTATCCTAGCAGCACTTCTCGGACGACATAAGGTCCCTCCCAGTTCAGCTTGAATTTCCCTCTCAGATCGGTGAGGAGGGATGGGAAGATCTTCTTCAGCACAGTGTCTCCTATCTTCATATCTCGACGACGTACACATTTATTATAAGCGCGTGTAATTCGCCCCTGGTAAATTTGAGTATGACACAAGGCTAGGTGTCTCTTCTCGTCTGCTTCGGGTAAGCCTGATTCCATGAGGATTCAGAGCGAGGGTACTTCAACCTCTACCGGTAGGACGGCATCGATTCCATACACAAGGGAGAATGGAGTTGCCCCTGTAGCGATACGGATCGACATTCTGTAGGCCCACAAAGCAAATAGCAGCATTTCTCTCCAATCTTGGTAAGTGACGACCATCTTCTCGAGGATGCGGATGACCGTCTTGTTTACAGCTTCCACGGCTCCATTAGTTTAAGCCCGATAAGGTGACAAGCGATGGTGCTTGATCTTGTATTGCTCACAGAAGGCTCGGATGCAGTTATTCGCAAAGTTTGTGCCATTGTCTGTGATAATATCCCTGGGTACTCTAAATCAGCACACAATATTATTCTTGAGAAACTTCTCGATGTGACTGGCCATGATGTTGACATATGATGCTGCTTCTACCCCCTTAGTGAAGTATTCAATGGTGACCAGGATGAACCGATGTTCGTTTGACGCTTTTGGATTAATCATTCCGATGACATCAAGGCCCCAGGTAGCAAATGGCTAAAGAGTGGTCATGCAGTGAAGATTGATGGCAGGAGCATGTATCAGACTGCAGTGTTCCTGACACTTATAGCATTTCTAAATATATTTACAGTAATTCGATTCCATAGTGGTCCAAAAGTATCCCTGTCGTAGAATTTTCTTAGCGAGCATGTGACTGCTAATGTGGGCTCCGCATACTCCCTCGTGGATCTCTTTCATGATGTTGATCGCTTCACTTTCTGTAAGGCACCTGACCAAAATATTGTTGTACTATCACTTGTAAAGGTATTCCTCACAAATGAGTAGCCTACTGCTAAACATTGAATGGTTCGTCGGTCCGTCTTGGACGTACCCTCAAGGAAAGTTAGTGTCTCGAAAAAATTCTTGATATCTGAGAACCAAGGTGGCTCATCATCAGGCTTTGTAGGTTCCTCAATCTGGAGGCAGAAGGCCGGCTCATTCCTTTTCTCGATCATGATTGGCTTCATCTCAGCACCATACGGGATTTCTATCATTGATGCCAACATTGCTAGTGCATCGGCAAAGTGATTCCTTATTCGGAGGACATATGAGAATGTCACGTCTTGGAAGCAAGCTATCAGATGCTCGAGGTGCTCATGGTAGGGGATCAGTATCTCATCTTTTATTTTCCAATCTCCATTCATCTGGCATATGATCAACTGTGAATCGCCAAATACTCGGAGGTGAGTTATATTTAGATCGAGAGCTGCCTACAAACCAGTGGCACAAGATTTGTACTCGGCCATGTTATTAGTGCAAGGGAAGTTGAGCTTGATGGAGACTAGTACATGGGATCCTCCTTTCGGCAAAATCAAAATGGCGCCAACTCCTTGACCTTTGGCATTTGCTGCCTCGTCAAAGTGCATTACCCAAGATTCTTCTGCTTCTTCTGTATCATCTCTCGTCATGAACAAGAAGTCCTCATTGAGGAACTCAGTTCTCAAAGGCTCATAATCTAGCAAAGGATTGTCGGCAAGATGATCGACGGGTGTCTGCCCCTTGATCGACTTCTGAGTGGCGTACGTGATGTCAAACTCAGATAATAAAAGCTGCCATCATGCAGTTCGTCCAGTGAGAACCAGCTTCTCGAACAGGTATTTCAACGGGTCCATTCGGGCCAAAAGTAGAATGGCTTGGGATAGCAAGTAATGACGGAGCCTCTGAGTAGCCCATAGAGCCAGGCATGCTTTCTCCATATGAGAATAGCGCATCTCATTATCAGTAAACTTCTTGCTCAGATAGTAAATGGCCTGCTCACTTCATCCCATCTCGTCATGCTGCCCTAAGACACATCCCATCGAGACTTCCATCGTGGAGAGATACATCAAGAGTGGTCTCCCCGGCTCAAGTGGTACCAAAATAGGTGGGTTAAGGAGGTAGTTTTTTATTTTATCGAATGCTGCCTGACAATCATCGTTCCATTCAACGATCGAATTCTTCCTTAGTAGCTTGAAGATCGGTGTGCAAATTTGAGTTAGTTGTGCAATGAACTAGCTGATATATTGTGTTCTTTCCAAGAACCCCCTAACCTCTTTCTCAGTAGATGGTGATGGCATTTCGATGATCGCTTTAACTTTGACTGGGTCGACATCGATCCCTCTCCTGCTAACAATGGATCCCAATAGTTTCTCGGACATAACACCGAATACGCACTTCTGTGGATTCAGACATAACCTATACTTTCTCAACCTCTCAAACAACTTCTGGTGGCTTACCAAGTGATCTCTTTGCTTCGGTGACTTGGCTATCATATCATCGACATATACTTCAATTTCTCGGTGCATCATGTCGTGAACCAATGCAGTCATAGCTCTCTGGTACGTTGCACCTGCATTCTTCAACCCAAACGGCATGACTCGATAGAGAAAGGTCCCCCAAGGAGTGATGAATGTCGTCTTCTCTTGATCTGCCTCTACCATCTTAATCTGATTGTATCCTGAAAACCCATCCATAAAGGAATGCATCTTGTGCTTAGCAGTGTTATCGACCAAGATGTCAATGTGAGAAAATGGGAAATTGTCTTTCGGGCTTTCCTTGTTTAAGTTTCTAAAATCAATGCACATGCGGACTTTTCCATCCTTCTTCGACACTGGCACAATATTGGCTAGCCACTATGGGTATTTGGATACAATGAGAAACCCTGCGTCATACTGCTTAATGACCTCATCCTTGACTTTCAACTTCCACTCGGGTCAGAGACGTCTCAACTTCTGCTTAATCGGCTTCATATCAGGGTAGAGAGGCAACTCATGCTCGACCAAATCGGTGTCCAGACCAGGCATGTCCTCATACGACCAGGCAAAAACATCTTAGCATGACCAAAGGAAGTCGATCATGCTTTTTCTTTCTTTGAGAGATAGCGACGTTTTGATTTTGGTAATTCGGGAAATCTCCTTAGTCCCCAGATTAACATCCTCAGTTTCTTCGACAATGGGGGTAAGGCCATGCTCAAATTTGGCAAACCGGTCAAGGAGCTTATTGGGGAGCTCCTCCGAAGGGATATCCTCGTCCAGACTCGTAATACCTACCTCTTCTTGTATTTCTATAGGAAAGGGGTCAATTTTACGTGAGACGGGTATTTTGATTAAGGCATCTTTTTATGATATTTTATTTGAAATTTTAAATGACAATATTTTTGGACTTTGTATTTTTTCAATGTTTTGGGGATTTTTATTTCTTCAGAGACGGACCCTTGGCAGCACGAGTCTGTGTATATACAAGGTATTGCCTACCAAAGACTTATCTCACTTTTTGTAGGTTTTTTTTTTTTTTAGAAAATGGGTGTCAAATGTTAGGCCACTCCCCGCTTCCAGGGTTTGGGGCAAAGATGCCTAGTTGTGTACCTTAGAGGCTGCTCCTTTACCTATTTGGATGGAGGGTGCTGACTGATACGGCTCTTCGGAGTCAGTCTCCATCATGTTGATACCCATTTCGTCTAAGATGATATCCTCAAATGTTAACACAATTTTATTGTGATTCACCACAGGGGGAGTTTGTTCAGGTACAGACCGCCGTTCCTCAAAGAGAGATAAAGCGGCCAAGTCTATTTCCAGGCTGGGAAGGGTAATGTGGGGATTGGTGGGGTGAACCGGTGTTGTGGGCTTATGCGGGGTTAATCAGGTTACCCCATTCCGGTCAATCTTCACAACCCCGTCACCCTCAAATGAATTTATGATATGTGGCCTGGGACGGGGGTTTTCCTCTATGTGTATCCCCCTAGCTCTCACAGCTGTCGTCGCATGGGCTTTCTCCTTAGCCTCTCATACTTGTTCTTCTGTGGGTTTGTAACCTAACCCAAACCTGACTTTCTATCCCCCTTTGGCTGTGACGGACTCTTTTCTGCCTTGCAGTCTGGGCCTCAGTCCTCTTCCCTTTTGATAGCCCCATTTTTGGAGCATGGCCACTGCCGCTATCATTCCACCTCCGATTCTTGGAATGATGCCCTCGATGGGCTCTAGGAATACTGTTGATACCTCGTACTTGAAGTTGTGGAGGTCAACATCCTCAGCAGTGTGTGGCACATCCAGCACTTTGGGCTTTTCGACACTGTTGGTGGCCTTTTCCTTCTCACTATGCCCCTCACCGATGATTGTGATGATCATATGTCTGGATGCAAACTTGAGCTTCTGGTGCAGTGTAGATGGGATTGCTCTGACTTCATGCAGCCACGAGTGCCCTAACAGCAGATTGAACAAAGATTTGATGTCCATCACTTGAAATAATATGGAGAAGGTCATTGGCCCAATCAATGGCTCAAGGTCAACTTCTCCCATTATCTCTCTTCGTGTATTATCAAAACCTCTGGCACTGGTTCTCGTGGGTCTCAGCATGCAGGGATCTACCCCAATCTTAGTGGTGGTTCTCAGTAGGCATATGTTTAATGCAAACCCGTTATCAATCAAAACTAAGGGAATTATCATATTTTCAAACTCAACAGTAATGTTAAGGGATTTGGAGTGACTGCTCCCTTTATCTGGTAAATCGGCATCTGAAAATGAAATGGCATTTGGAGCCATAACCTGACCAATTATTTGCTCGACTTCATCTGGGCTAACCTGAAGTGACACATGTGCATTCTTTAATGCCCCCATTAATGCTTGAAAATGGAGTGGGGACGTCATTAACATATCCCATACAATAATATGGGCAAGCATTCTTCTCAGTTGAGTCTCCAGTATATGTTCTCGACTCATTTTCTCAAAAGGATTCATGGCGCTATCCTTCTTTCCCTCTGGTTAGGCTTGTGTTGCCGTTGGTGCTTCTGGCTGCTTCGAAATCTTCTCAGATCGGGTAATAAAATCCACTGCCCCTTCTCTGTTGCTGCCAGCATTGATATTTGTTTGTTCATAACTCAATGAAACCTAATGAGGATTGTAGGTCGGTCCCGAAATTTGAAATGGTATAGCTGCAAGAATCGGATGCACTTGCACTGGGGGCTCCAGGGGTGTGGGTAACACTTGATTCACTTCGGTGATAGTTGGTTGGGTGGAGAAATTAGGCCAGGTGGGGGTGGTGAAGGTTATGGGTGGTTGCACTGGGGGTAAAGGGATAGGAGTAGGCCATTGGTAGCAGATAGGTGTTGGGGGAGGATTGGGGGCATGATGGGCTATCGGGTAATTGATGAGGGTGGTGGTGTATGGTTGATATGAATTTATGTGCACATAATTGACGGGTGTGGGTGATGGAAAATAAGCCCTAAGATCTAAGGGTTCAATTCGTGGTGTCGGGTTGGGAAAATAATTCAATAAATTCAAGGGTTCAATCACCCCAATATTCTTTTCTTCATAATTTCTCGACAATGGTGCCACATAGTTCTCCCGATCACTGATGTAGTCTGACGGGTCAAATTTGAACTCCTCCTCATATTCTTTTATCATCCCAATGGTGGGTCTGAGACCTGCTCCTCTGGTAGGATGTGGGGGTAATAGCACCTGATGAATATTTGCGTGTTGGTTTACTTGAGAAGGTACAGGTGGAATGATTTTCCTGGCATCGATTAAATCTTGAATCGCGTGCTTCAATGGGAAGCAGCAATCAGTCGGGTGACCCGAACCATGATGAAAATTATAGTGGATATTAGGGTCATAATTCTTTGGGATTGGGTGAGGAGGAGGTTGTGGTTCACGAATAGTAACTAATCCATTTTCTATTAGTAAAGGAAAAAGTACACTTAGTGATTGCCCTAGGGGTATAAACACTCAATTGTAGAGGCTCTCTTCTGCTCTGAAGTCATCTGTATTTCTTGTTCATTCCTTGCTCTCTGCATCTACTCAGTTCTGACTGGTGCTGGCGGGACTGCTAGAAATTGGAATGGGGTTATATTATTATTGGGCCTGGTGTTGGCAATGTTCTGAACATCGGCTCCTATTCTTTTCTCGTTCCTTTATTCTGAAAACCTTCTAACCCCATTGGCTCCACTTGGTACATTCTTATTTAGGCAACCTTCCCTGATAACATCTTCATAGCGATTGGTGTTCCTTACCAGATCAGGAAAGCTAGACTGCTGTTGGTACACTAAAAAGTCCGAGATTACTGGCAGAGTATTTTTGGAAATCATTTCTATCTACTCATCATTAGGTATCATGTTTCTAACCTGAGTTGCAAGTGCTCTCCAATGCCCCAAATAATCACTAAAGGTCTTATTTGGGTTCTGCTTCAAACGGGCCAAGTCTGACTTACGCGGTTCAATGTCTATATTATAGACATATTGTTCCTGAAATAGGTACGTCAAGTCCTTCCAAGTTTTCATCATAGATGGTTCCAAAGATTGAAACCATCTCAAGGATGGACCTGTCAAACTCGTTTGAAAGACCTTTATCAATAGTCTTTCGTCCCCTCCATACTGGCACATGTCCCCACAATAAGACTTGAGGTGTGCAATGGGATTGCCGGTGCCGTTGTATTTGTCAAAAGTCGACATTTTAAATTTTGGAGGCAAAGGGACCTTAGCGAATAAATACAAATCTGTGAAGTCTATGGCATGGATTTCAGCACCACCCATTTTCAACAACTGCTTCTGAATTTTGTCCAACTGTTCTGATTCCTTGGATATGGGGGCACTCTCTCAGCAGTCGGTTGGACTTCACTCTAGGCTATCAGGGATATGGGGGTTAAGGCTGGTTAATGCCCCAGCCTAGGCTCCATTGTTTCTAATCTCGTCCTCTTCATAGTGTTGGTCTATACAAAGTGTAGTGAGGGCGGTATTCTCTTGTTGGTGTTGCATGGACTTGATGGGGATAGCATGAATGGGGGTTGGGTGAGTCCATTGGGGATGAGGGAAGGTTTGTTGGATGATGGGATGAGTGGAAGTCAGATTTTGGGGTGGGGCCTGATGAGGCCATTGGGCCTGGGGAAAGACTTGAAACTAACTTTGGGATGTTGGGATATGGGTGAATTGGGGTTGATGTAAGGCATGGGTTTGAGCTGGGTATGAGAGTTGTGAGTGGGTGAAATTTTGGCGGAATTGTGAAGGGTATGGGTGTGAGGCTCCAAGGTTTTGCTGGGCTTGGGTTTGGGCTATGAAGCCTTGGGAGGGTTGGGCTATGAAGGCTTGGCCCATGGGTCCTTGGGAAGCTTGGCTACAAAGCCTTGGTCATGATGGGTTTGGGCCATGGGCCATTGATGGGTTTGAGCCATGGGCCCTTGATGGGTTTGGGCCATGGGCCCCTGGTGGGTCTGGGCCATGGGCCTTTGGTGGGTTTGACCCATTGGGCCTTAATGGGTCTTGCCCATTGGGCCTTAGTGGGTCTGAGCCATGGGCCCTTAGTGGGTTTGGCCCATTGGGCCTTGGTGAGTCTGGACCATGGGTCCTTGATGGGTCTGGCCCATTGGCCTTTGATGGGTCTGAGCCATGGGCCTTTGATGGGTCTGGCCATTGGGCCTCAGTGGATCTGACCATGGGCCCTTGATGGGTCTAACACATTGGGCCTTGATGGGGTCTGGCCCATTGGGCCTTGGTGGGTCTGGTCCATGGGCCCTTAAGGCATGTGGGAAATGAGGGTTTGGGCCATTGGGCCTTGAGGTATGTGGGAAATGGGGGTTTGGGCCATTAGGCCTTGGGGCATGTGGGAAATTGGGGTTTGGATGGTGTGGATGATGGGGTCATGGGGGAATGAGGCATGGACACTTAATAGGGTCTCAGATGGATTCATGGGTGCGTGGTATGGATGAGGGAGATGTGTTGGGAAGCCTTCCACCTATTGTAGGTTTAGAACATCTCCTCCATCATGGCCATGGAAGGGGGATCGGATGGAGATGGGTTATTTGATGGTTGGAGGGGTATGGATGGGGTGTGTAAAGAGGAAAAATTGGGCATGGCCGCGATAAAATTGGGCATGACCCGAGTAACTGGCGGGATATGAGATAGGTTGGAGGAATGAGGTTGGGCATTGGTGCATGGAATGGGCATATATGGGGAAGATGTATGGGACATGGAGGTGGAGAATGAGAGAGGAAAATTGGTCATGGTTCCAGAAAAAATGGGCATGACTTGGGTAAATGGAGGGATGTGTTGGGGATCGGATGCGGCATGAATAGATGTGGGTGGATTGGATTGGGCAGATGAAAAATAGGGTATGTTGGTTAAAGTGGGGGATGGGGCCGGGTTTGGACCGGTGTGGAAGGAGGGTGAGATGGGTTGGAGATGGCCATGGGTGAAGGCATGACTTGGGAAAATGATGGGAAATTTGGATTTTGGATATTTTGGGAAGTGGTGGAAAGGAAAATAGGGGCACCAAACGGGCCGATTACGGTGAGGGTTGATTGGGTGAGGGGGTGGAAGTAAAAGCTTCCGTGGTATAGGAATGGGTTGGAGAACGTGGCAGGGATGAGTCGAGATCGGCTTAAGCCGGGTCCACAGCCCACAACATAGCTCGGTATCGGGTCGGGTATGGGTGCCTCGGATGGGGCCCGTAAAGCTTCCTCTTTCTTCCCCTATGGGATGTCGGAGGGTACGATGATGTTGTTATGTCGGCACCAATCAAGACTCTATTTTTAGGTTTTTTATTTTTACTTTTTTTAAATTTTTATAAGTGAAGAAATGAGGATTCCGGAGCCTTTTGAATTCCCTTCTCGAGTGGCTCTCGTACCCTAAATAGGTCCCGTGGCAAAGGTTCTAAAGCGCTTTGAAAGAATCAAAGGGAAATCCCTTGATCTATTGAAGGCACAGAAACCAATGTAAACAACTCGATCCCCCGAAACGAATCAAAAAGAAGTCACATTCTTTTGACCAGCGAGGGCGTATTGGGTGTCGAAAGTTGCGGGGCCTAAATAGAGGCACTAAACACACTGATCGGGGAGTTTGAGATGTGAAGTAGGCCACCAGATTCGAGCTGCTGCTATGTACCCAAAGCTGGCGCAACTATTAGGTGCGCCAGACCAAAAAGTCCTCCTTTTTATGATGGCACAACTAATAGATGCGCCAATGTAAATTTGAGGATTTTTGGTGGGTTCCAGATTGTTTGACAGCAGCAGTTCCAGCCGAAAATGAGTCTCCTAATTGATTTTTTCTGGAAATTGAGCTTACGAGGATTGACTATTCTAATGATACGTCTCTTTCCTCACCGATCCTAAGGGTTGGGTTCACTAGCGCTCTCTTTTTCTTGAGTCTTAAGCTTGGTAACGAGAAGGTTATCTACCCGATATACCTCAAGTGCAAACACTTTTCTCAGGTACTAGGTGGGCTGGGACTTTTCCGGATCATCACCACTAGGGGCTACTGTCGTACTAAGACCCGGGAGTTCGTATGTGTGCCTAAATAACCCAACCCTTAAAAATATACCCCGCAAAAATTAATTTAAATCCCCTTTGTAGGTTCAATTTTATTTTTCACTTTAAAGGAAATTTTCTTAAGTTCAAAGACCAGGGGTGATGATCCCGTGCCGCCTCTACGGGTAGGCGATCACTAGTGGAATATGATTGCAGAATTAAAAGCGCAAGTAGGCCCGCCAAATGGCTAAGCACTTGAAATGATGGAAATGTAAAGAATTTAAATGACAATACACAAGTAGACCCGTCGATCGGCTAAGGTGTTTGAAATGACAAAAACGTAAAGAAATTAAATGACGATGCGCAAGTAGGCCCGCCAAACGGCTAAGGCTCGTAAATGACGTTAAAGTAGGGGTAAGTAAAATGACGTAATCGGAGAGGTGAGTAAAAAACATAAATAAATAAACAACAATAAAAGGGTTAGTAAATCAAAAATAATGAGGCCAAATTCAAGGGGAAGCTCTACTAGCTACTCCCCAGTAGAGTCGTCATCTGTGTAACCATGGGATTTTTGACAATCCCGTCGTGACGATACGCTCTCTTGAAAAATATAGAGTCGCCACTCGGATATTTTGGTGTCCCGGGAAACCTAGATCAATTTTATAAGCACCGAAGTGCTACAAATATGACTCTGATTCCGGTCTACGCCAAAGGCTCTTGGATAGAGGCTTCGGTTATCGATCGGGAAGGTGTTAGGCACCCGACCAATCCGCCCGTAAGCGGTCTCTACTATGGCTGTTTTGATGTGTATAATATATATATATATATATAAGAAAAGAAAATGAGCTGCAATTCCCCTTGTCCGAAGGCACACCGATCCTATTGAGCCCTTCCCACTTTTCGAAATTTGGGTAGCGTAACAGCTCAATTCTAGGATAGAGGAAAAGCAAAGAAGGTAGAGGAATAGAGGAGAGAGTCGGAGCTTTCGGGCCCTTGTAGCACCGATGTGGATCTTTGCGCAAGTGCATCTTTGATGAGCTTCCGAAAGCAAACGGGTAGCGGGATGGGTTCTAATCTCTAAGACTATGGAGCTAAGAGGTAGGAAAAGAAGGCTAGGGGCTAGATCTAGCTAAATCTCAAGGATTTATAATGGAAAATGGGGTGTCAAGGATGAACTAGGGTGCTGAAATTATATGGGTTTAGTGGGGGCCAATGGGAAGAGAGCTCATTAAAATTTTCTCTCTTTAAAAATTTTTCAACCCTTAAGCAAGAGGGGTGGCTCTCTATTTATAGAGCAAGGGAGGATTAGTGAGGGATTATAGTCCTAATTGGGTTAGTTATTAGGTAATGGGCAATCTAAGGTTTTTAAGGTCTTCTAGAGCTTGGAGAAGAGGGATTTGAGTTTAATGATAGATGATAGGGTGGTGACTTGAATGGCAAAAGGGTGATAACTTAAGCTAATAGGGTCACTAGCTAGGGTCCTAAAGAAACACACCCCAGACTTTAGGATGGTCCACAAGTTAAACCTCCAATATCAATTTTAGCCATTTTTTGAAGGAAAACCAGGCCCAAACTATTGGAAGTTGAAGACCCGCAGGGGCCTAGCCGGTTTTGTAATTTCCTGCACAAATCCGCGATCTTCATTTCGCCATAACGTTTTATGTATAACTCTGATTGAAGCAATTTTTGACTTGTTTGAAAGCTGGGGAAGTCCTCTTTCTAATAGTATATAACTTAGCTTTAGAAGAGGTTTGTATAAATTTTGGTACTGCTCTCTTTAACCACTGCTCAGAAGGGTTCGAAACTGGCTCTATGGGTCCGATTTTACAATTTCCTATACAAATCCACGATCTTTATTTCGCCGTAAATTTTGATGTAAAATTTTAAATTAGGTAATTCTTAGCTCGTTGGAAAGATGAGAAGCTCTACTTTCTAATGGTATATGCCTTAGGTTGGGAAACTATCTACAAAATCTTTGGTACTATTCTTTCTAACCGCTATTCAGGGGAGTTTAAATCAAGCCCGGGTAGGGTTCTAATAGGTCTGGGAAGGCTATGGTGATTCCTAAGGGTTTTGGGATGATTCCTAAGGGTTTGGAAAATGCTTTTAGAAGCTCGAGAGTATGCCTTCCTCGAAGTATGTGTCGATCGGGCCTTGGGCCAAATTTGGGTGTCTACACCCTAACTGTTGTGTGCAATAGCCAATCCGAAATAAACATGTGGGGAGCTGGTGTCGTGGCTTTATTGTGGCCCTTGGATTTCCTCGAGATGTGTAGGGTAGATCAACACCTCGGGAGGTGTGCCCTAGAAGTTGTGAAATCCCCACAGTGCCCCTGCAGTGGACTGAGAAGTTGAGAACCCGAGCTTCGCATGGCTAGAATGTTGCTTTTAAGCCTCTCACTAGGCTATCGCGTGGCTGAAGTGCAAGCTAGAGAGTCCTCACGAGGTTCAATGAGCGTGAGTAATGCAGCTCGCGAGGGTGGAATGTGTCACACTAGATCTGCGCGAGATCTACGCGAAAATTTCTTTCTGGGGCTCTCTCTCCTCTTGAGCTGCGCAAGTTCAATTTGCTGCTCGCTAAGCTCAAAGTGTATACCGCTCACGAGGATCGAATGCAGTTTGCCAAGTTCAAGTGGAAGTTCGCAAGGATCAAATGGAGTTGCACGGACTCCTTAATGCTTCAAGTCTGTTGGCTCACGAGGTTAGATGAATTGCGCAAGGTCTTTGATGCTTGGACCTGAATTACACGACGCGATAGATTACTTCTGGCTCCAACCTCATGAGATCCATGTGAGGTTACCTCTGGATGAATTAAACCATGCGAGATCTTCACGAGGCTTCATATTTGATCTTCTGCTGCAGTGCACAGGCCTTTGTAGCAGTCTTTTGTGCCTAGGTCCACATTCCTTTCATTGTTGGACCTCCAGGGCTCCTATTGGAAAGCCAAATGGCCCCCCTAGTGTGCCTAATTCCCCCAATGGTGTGAACCACCATGGTGCATTCATTGCAAACCCATCAACTCCACAGTTTGGCATAAAATGCAGTCTTTTGGCTTGAAAATGTAGGATTGCATCATTAAACTCTTATTTTGTTGTTATCTATAAAGCACACTTAAAAACACATTATTAACATGCTCAAAGGTCCATCAAAGACTAGGTTGAGGGGTGAAAAAATGGTATTTTTCAGTGCTCAACAAAACACTCCCCTTACGACCCTTCGAGAGCATCAGTTATATGCTAAGTTCTCAAAATGTGAGTTCTGGCTAATGAAAGTTGCCTTCTTAGGATATGTAGAGTCCGGAGATGGAGTTTCTGTTGATCTCGCTAAGATCGAGGCCATGATGAGTTGGAAGAGACCGACCAGTGTGACCGAGGTACATAGTTTCCTCGGATTGGCAGGCTATTATCATGGGTTCGTGGAAGGATTCTCAAAGTTGGCGAAATGCTTCACTGAACTGACCAAGAAGAAGACCAAGTTTGAATGGACTCCTGCTCATGAACATAGTTTTCAAGAGCCGAAGAAGCAATTGACTACGGCCCTGATCTTGACTCTTCCCTCGGGAAGTGGTGGTTATGAAGTATATTGTGATGCATCCCATCTGGTATTGGGTTGCATGTTGATGCAGAAGGGTAGAGTAATAGCTTATGTGTCATGTTAGTTGAAGGACCCTGAGAGAAACTATCAACGCATGACTTAGAATTGGTTGTTATTGTATTTGCCTTGAAGATATGGTGACACTACCTCTATGGTGAGAAATTGGTCATCTTTACTGACCATAAGAGTTTGAAATACCTTTTCACCCAGAAAGACTTGAATTTGAGACAGAGAGGTTGGATGGAAACCCTTAAGGATTTTTATTGTATGATCCAGTATCACGAGGGGAAAGCAAATTTGATAATTGATGCCTTGAGCAGGAAAGTTGAACATGTTTCCACCCTTGTTCATCTCTCTTGTAGTCGGAACCCTCTGAATAGTACTAGCTCGAAGCTTGTAGTAGCTAGTTTGAAGTTGAAACCTCTAATCAAGAATAAGGTGATCGAAGTGCAAAACTTAGATCCTAAGTTAGAGATCTACCGACAGAAGGTGATAGATGATTCACTTCCTAATTTTTCTATTTCGTCTAACGGAGCCTTATGGTTTTGAAGGAGATTGTGTGTTCTGAATGACGTTGAGTAGAGAAAGGAAATCTTGATAGAAGCACATCATTCGAAGTATGCCATTCATCCAAGCGGTACCACGATGTATCATGACCTAAAGCAAATTTATTGGTGGTTCGAAATGAAGAAGGATGTTGCTGAATTCATTCGTCGATGCATGGTGTGTCAGCGAGTGAAGGCAGAACATCAGAGACCTTCAGGACCTTTATAGTCATTAGATATTCCCCAGTGGAAATGGAAGCACATCACCATGGACTTTCTATCAAGACTCCCTATGACCAATAAAGGTTATGATAAGATTTCGGTAATCGTGGATTGCTTGATAAATGGAATAAGGTAATTAATTTACCGAATATCTGAATTTGAATATGAGCCCTTGAAAATGGGGCTCTTGGATATGAACCCTTGAAAATGGGGTTATTGAATACTGAATCTTAAATATTGAACATCATATATTGAAAATTGATTTTGAACCTCGAATTGGGGTTCTTGAATACCGAATCTTTAATATTGAACATTGAATATTGAATATTGAATATTGATTTTAAACCATGAATTGGAAATTGAATATTGATTCTCAATCTCGAATTGAATGTGAACCTGAAATACCAAATATCGTAAATTGGAATATTAAAAATACGATTGAATATCGAATCTTGAACATGAAAAAAAAAATGAATCTTGAATATTAAATATATTGATAACGAATCTTGAAACTTTGAAAGTGAAAAGATGATGTCATATTGAACTTTGAAAACCTCGCATAGTTGACTGTTGTTCTCATGAGCTGGCTCGTATGAGCACCTTGTATTCGAAAAAGTAATTGAAATGTTAGCTGATGATTGAGTCTCGTTAAACCAACAAGGTCATTGATCCTTGTGTAGATTGATTAAATGGCAGAGAGTGTTAGCCTCTATTTGCGTGACATTGACAATTGAATATTGAATATCGAACCATGGTTGGTGTTTGGTATCACACTGAATTAATTAAAATATGTTAATAATAAATAAATGAGATTTAATAATTTAGTAAATAACATTTAAACAATACATAAAATTTAATGAACTTTCTAAATCTTGTGCATGCTAATGTTACAATTGTAAATATTTCGTTTGTTAATATTATGATGGTCATTTGCAGAATAATATTTCCTTACTTTAGTTAATAATGTTACATGATAAACTATATGTTTGTGTTGTATTGAGAATGCTTACCTCATGATTAGATACAGTTTAATGTGACATAAATTTGGAATTTTCTGCTAACTTTAGTTTAATCTTAATTACTTCGACAATATCACAATTGTGGGAAACCTCACTTGCACTTGTGCATATAAAATTCTCTTATATTACTTGTACTGGAACTCACATCATAATTAACTAAAACTTTATTAAGTTTCACCGCTTACGGTCAATTCATGACCTAAAAATTTCAGAGGCCAATCAGCAGCCACCCAATCAAAGCTAGAGGAGCTGGATGAGGAGAGATCCAGGAGCGATCACCGAGCTGATAGTTTGAGGTCATTTTGCCTATAGAGTTACTAGCACTTTCTCACTTGGTTCTGACAAGATCTTTCCATTTCTTTTGTTTCTATTTTAAGTCAAGTACTTTTGAAAACTATCGATGTATCTTTGTATTTTGAACTTGTGTAAATATTGGCTTTCAAATGCT
Source organism: Chloranthus sessilifolius (assembly GCA_021018995.1). Taxonomy (NCBI): domain Eukaryota; kingdom Viridiplantae; phylum Streptophyta; class Magnoliopsida; order Chloranthales; family Chloranthaceae; genus Chloranthus; species Chloranthus sessilifolius. Next base: position 118,852,002 of record CM037584.1, on the reverse strand, counting down.
GAACTCTTTGGAAACCATTTTGAATTGTCTTATTTATAATTTTGCACTGAGTAAAATTTTCTTACGATAAAATCATAAAACCGAATTTACCCAATCAGGTTAGCGAGAATGGGAAATTAAGTGAAAAAGTATTTAAATATGTTTCCACAATTACTTTGAGAATGAAATAAAAATGTTTCGACAATTATGTGAAAAACAAATATCATTTCCTGCGACATTTTAGAAATATATATATATATGGCAAATTATATGAATTTAATTGTGATTTAACCTACTTCTGGAAATGAATCATGAAATCTAATTAAACTTATTTATATTAATCGAATGACCGAATATCGAAGTGGCGGCGTCGCGTCATCTCGGCACCGCAGATCGTGAGGTGCGAGGTCGGGGGAGGCCGAGGGGCGTGACCCGATGTTAGAGTTAGGAAGATGCTTAGACCCAAACTAGTCCAAACTACGACTAAGAAAGTCAAACTGATACGCGAATGACTTAGGATAACCCAGGATCGTCAAAGAAAGTACACCAACCCCCACCATCATTATTTAGAGTTTGAGGTAGCACACTTAAATTTTGAACTTTGAATTTCATTATAATCGTGCCCGTGGTTGAACACTAAAATCTTTTTAATAGGTTGGCGAACGGGTATTCATTCGCGTCTCCTCCCACCAAAGGAGTCATGCGCTTTGGAAAGCGCGAAAAGCTAAGTCCCAAATACGTAAGGCCTTTTGAAGTTACAAAGCGTATTGGCGAGGTTACGTATAAAGTCACCCTACCACCACAATACTCAAGAATCCATGATGTATTCCACGTGTCAATGTTGAGGAGATATATATATATATATATATATATATATATATATATAAATGATCCCTCACATATACTAGAGATCGAACCCGTTGATGTCAAGGAAGACCTCACCACCATAGCAAGACCGATCAGGGTTCTCGATCAAAAGGTACAAGTCTTCAAGACCAAAATGATGACATTGGTGTTGGTCCAATGACAACATCGCATGCCAAAGGAGGCAACCTGGGAGAATGAAGACGACATCAAAGAAAAACATCCTGAACTCTTCAAATAATTGGTATGTAGTTTTCGGGGACAAATTTTTATTTTAGGGGAGAATGTTATGACCTGGTCTCGTTTGACCCTGTTTAATGGTAATAGATGGGTGAAGCACCAAGACCCAATGCTTGTGCACACACCTTACCATGGCCCACACAATTAAAATTAGAAATTCCAAAAATAAGATCCGGTTTCCATGAGAATGGTAACTGAATCCCAAGAGCCCTGCCACATTAAAACAATTAAGGCATTTAAATCCCACCATTCATGGGATTGCCTTCGTAATCAATTAGAGTCCTTAAAGGACTCTTACTTTTTTAGCAAGATCAACTTGCCGAAGTGGGCTCCTTCTCTAATTGCCTTTTTCCTTATAAATAGAGAATTTAGAAAAAAATGGAGCTCATTATCTTCTTTCTCTCAGTCGTCTCTCTCTCTCTCTCTTGTGTTCTCTCCTCTCGATAGAAACGCCACCACCGTGCACCACCATCATATCGGCAATCGAACGTTCTTGTTTAAGACCCTAATTCCCCCCCCCATCCCCCTAGGCATCAAGGCTCCTAGTCACTGAGAAGATTAGATCATGAGAGAGGATTTCTCGCGAAAAGACTTGAACAATCGACGCTCTGAATCTGATCGTCGTCAACCCAAACCGTCACGAAAACTGATTCACAGTTCAATAGGTAGGTGCCTCTCAATCCATCTTAAATTATTTAGTTTATTTTCAACAAAAAGAAGCCCAAATTCTACCCTAAGAACAATCGGGGAAGAAAGAGATCTCGGGTTGAAAAGCTCGACCTAAGTCTGAAATTGGAAACTCTACCAGTCGAAATTGAAAGTCGACCGGTGATCAATCACAGAATTTACTATTTTATCACCCTTAACATAGTGATGCTAGACCTTAGTTTGCTACTAATGATATGATGATGTGCAAATATTTAGAACAGACAGCAGAAAAGCACCAAAATGTTAATATTTACCCAAAATGAACCCAAAAAGCAGTAAGAATCACGATCGCATGTACTTATGATCCCAATCGTCTCTAAGTCCAATTGTAAACACGGACGAGCGAAATTAGAAGAAGAAAAGAAGGAATCGTAACTACGATTCTATAGAAGACGCTTAAAGACTGGTTTAGCACGAAGCAAGGATACGATCGTTCGAAGCTGAAGAATAGTACTGAAAGAAAATATGCAATCATATTTGCGATTGTATATCAAAGTTGTTGCTAATCACCAGAAGATGCACCGCCATACAAAGAACTAGAAGACCTCTTAAATTAGAAGTCTGATGTCTTACGAATCTGAGAAGATTGGTGAAAGAAATTCTGAAGATCTCTGTTGCTGAAATTAAGGATAAAAGTCCTGTGCGTATCTACTATTCAGAGCAAAGAAGATTAAGATTATAAGTTTTTTTATTTTAGGAATCTTTTGTTTTTAGAAATTTACTTTGTTTAGAATTCGAGTAATGTAAGCCGACCCCTTATGATCTATAAATAAGAGTGTTCGGCATAGAGAAAATCTTATCGATGGAATTCTCAACATCAATTGACGATTGAGGTTGGGAATCCTGAAAATGACTTTAGTATAGTTTAGTTTAGATATCCAAGGTTTCTCGAGAGCAATGGACGACTGTGATCGGAAGCTAGAAGATTAGAGTAGAGTATCCATAGTTTCTCAGGATCAATTGACGCCTGTGACTAAGAGATGAAAGATCTTTTTATTTGCTTTCTAGTTTAGATTTACTGCTTTCTTTTACTGCTTTGTAAACATCTGATAATTATTTATTTTAATTAACGCCTAAAATCTTGAGTTTGAAAGATTAGTATAACGGTTTGTATTTTCCATCTTCAATTTTCTCAGTGTTTGATTGACACCCAAATTATGGAGAATTGTAGATTAGTATAAATCTATATTGAAGAATTTTAGTTTTTGATTGACGACCAAATTCTAGAGGACTGAGATATAGTGTAACGACATTTTACTTTTCATAGATATCTAAGAGCCGAAGGAAACTGATTGACAACCATGAACCAGAAGTTTGAGGATTTAGATTTATTTTTTTGCACTTAGTTTAATTAAAACAATCATTTTTTATTCTTTAAAGGTAAATAAAAGTATTCAAATTTTCGACCTTCCCTGTGGGATCGACCTTTTACTAGTGCTACAATTTCCGTTGTGCGCTTGCAATAGGATAAGACTGAGTACACTTTTAAGAGCATACCAAGTTTTTGGCATCGTTGTTGGGCAAGCAGGTAAAATTTGAAAATCAATATTTGTCTTTTAAATCTCTTTTCTTTTCTATTTTTATTTTCTTTGATCGCTTCTTTATCTTTTGTAGGTTCATTCAGAGCAGCTAATTGAAGGTTTCAAAACTTCTTCTAACAATAGAAGCTAGAACACAAAAATCAAATAAAATCAAATAGAATCAAAACTTATTCTCTCCCTGCTTTCTAAAATAAAAATCAAATAAAATCAAAAACACAAAAATAATTGTTCTAGTATATGCATCATACTCGATCTAATAATTCTGAACTCTTTGAGTGTGATCCAGAAATCGAGAGGACTCTCTTGCGTAACTTAGCATTTAGCCAATTTTTTGAAAGAGAATTCCAAACAATGGATGATGATCACCCTATTTAGGCACATTTCAGCCTAGTTACTCTGACTGCACCCTCTTGTATAGTTATACCGGAGGTAGCGTCTGGTCAAAGTTACGAAATCAAGCTCAATACACTTTAGGCTTTACCTACCTTTCATGGGCTTGATCGAGAGGATCCTTATCAACATGTGATCATCTTAAAATATGACCTTGCAAGTGCTAAAGTTCAGATGTACTAAGACAAGTACAAGGGTGTCGAACCACAGGGATTTTTCATTTACCTTTTACTTCATTTTTGTTTTATCGAATATTTTGTAACATTAGATTTCCTAAATTTAAATAAATAAAAGAAACCTAAATAGTTTAGAAATAGGAAAAGAGAAGGCAGTCAGGAATCTCTCTTGGATTTCAGATCCGTAAACAATAGAACCTATTTCTTTCCTATAATGAATCTCAAGTTCCCCCGCTCCTGGCTACAAGCTCAATTGCTTCATTTATGAATTAGAGATATCTAAGTATGAGTTAGGTCAATCTAATCAACAAGGCATCATTGCACGTAACCAACTAAGACTATTCTACAAGGCCTAGCCCGTCGGCAAATATCCTATCTAATCTAACCCCAATCCCTACAAGGCCATTGAACTTAGATTAAACAAAATTAAACCATTACAATCACTAGTTCTCGATGACTCTCAGAACCTCCAACATTAAATCGTATTATTAAAACAGAATTCAAAATAAAGAAAGAAACTGAATTTTATTGAATACTTCTCTGAAATTTACAAGAGAACCCCGGTTGAAGCTTTAAGCACGCATCGATTCAGAGACCTTCATCATCGCTGAGTCAAGCTCTAATCGATGATCACATTCAATCTATCTCCATTCCAAAACTACTCCTAACCAAATCTACGAAAACTCACATCAGAGCCCTCTAGAAAAGTTCCAGCGTGCAAGTCCCCTAAAACCTAACCCCATGGTCCTTATTTATATATTACAAGGCCCTAGAACAAATATACACGGCAAGTAACTCTAGAAAATCACTAAAAATCCTTCAAGGAAGATGAATTCGGAAAGGAATCTATGCTGCTATGAGTTATCCAGTCTGTTAGAAGAGAAATCCAGAGAAGAACTCGGCGTCGAAGCCTATCCACAGCTGGAGCGGCTGATTTTGTGCAGAGAAATACAGTTATGACCGGTCGAAAATGTAGTATCGATCATTCGAGTTTCAGAGTTCTTCTCCAGGTCGAAGACACTCCGCAGGCTTCAGCTTTCTTTAATTTTCTGACCGGTCAAACCAGTTGTCACCGATCGAAATATTCTTCTGAGCTTATAATCATTATGTTTATTTCATTTCCGACCGGTCGAATGAGTCCTGACCGGTCTCTCTTTATTTTTCTGAAGCCTTAAGAGTTTTGACTGATTGAAAATGACACTTCGATCGATCTGTTTAAGCTCTGGTCTCATCCACAGTTTCCCTTTTTTGTTGCGCTATCTGTTCTCATTTTTTCGAGACTCTTGCTGCATGTTTTATTAAGAACAGTGGAGAGAATAAATCAAGAGTGGGGAATTGGAGATGGGTCAACACAGCAAGTCTGAAAAAAAAATAGTCCTGTAAGATATAGGGTCCATTGTAGCAAGTTTTGATAAGTAAGAGTTTGTCCCACAGAGAAATCGATCTAGAACCCAAAATGGGCCATAATAGTAGTCCTCCAGATCTGGCTACAGATCTGACAATCTTAAAGAGAGGGAGTTGGGTGTCACGACTACACTAAATTAATCCTAAAAAAAATAGAGAAATAAAATGTAGCCCTATCCTAAAGAAAGAGTTTAGAAGAAGATGGTGGTAGTGTGTGCCAAAATAAAATACAAAAATTATGAGAAGTAAGCAGGTTGAGCTAGAGTTAATGATACAGTAATATAACTCATATTTAGTCTGTCTTTGCAGTGCTCCTTGCTGAGACGCTATTAATAGCCTCAACAAGGCATAAGCTCCCAGTTTAACCCATGCCATTTGGGGTGCTCTTAGGGCTATACTCTCTCCACTATAATGGTCACAGGGTATCCGATAGAGTCTGTCAAATCCCATTAGTTATACTAGAAATTCGCTAGTCTAATCCAGAAGAATGGACTGATCATTTCCACAGCCACTAGACCAGCTCTAGCCATAAATACTATTACAGTACTATGTAATGCAAGTGCTACAAGCTCCCCAGATCTGCGCACAGGCCTGGCTAACATCCATAAGTATTCTAGCCCATAAGATCCTAAGTGCTTTGCTAAGGCTTATTGCTCACTAGTGCTCGCAAAAAGGACCATGCAACAGGTTGAATAAGGCCTTTAGCTCAGCTGGTCATTGCTACAAACAGCCTGCAATGACTCAGCCTCAAGCTGCAATTACTATAAGAGATCAGATCTAACATCTGATATCGATTAGGTAGAACAGAGGGGAGCCAATTACTATACAAACCTCCTCATAAGGCTCTAGAAGCTCATGTGCAGGAGAGAAGAATCCTTCTCAAACATGTGGATGGACACAACCTTAGGGCTATACTTTGTCCACTTAAATAGTCACAGGGTATCCCATTTGTTTGTCCATCCCACAGAGGCCTGAGAAAGAACATGAAAACTGCTACAACCACCATGGTCTGCAGGCCTCCGAGCTTCTTGGATCTCACTACAGATCCAGCATTGTTTTCCATGTGTCTATCAAACCAAGGGAAATCAGATGGTAAACAATAGACCTACTAGAAACTGAATGGGCTAGTACCAAATACATAGATCCTATAGACAACTAAAAAATTAATAAGATTTATAGATTTGATTAAGCATTAATACAGCAGTTTATTGATAACAACAAAACTTACAATGAACTGTCTCTTGGTTGCAGCCCATACACAATTGCTCATCCACGATCCCAATGTATACAAAAATCTATTACAAGACTGAAACAGAACTAGACCTAGCTGCTTACAGGGGGATTAGCCAGCAAGTGTTGAGCTAAGAGAGAAGAGAAATAGGAAAAAAAAAAAGTGATCAAACCCTAACCCTAGCCTGCTAGAGCTCTCAGCCGGCAGAGGATGAAGGAAAGATAAAAATAATAAACTCTAAGTACAGCTTATATACTCTGTCAAAATGGCCTTAGCTCTAAAGAGATTAACCCTAATTTTTTTAGCAGATGTGGCACTGTTACAACCCTTGAATGCCTCGAGATGTGTGCTTCGAAATCCATACCTCGGAAAGTGTGCCCTAGCCTTAGGAAATTCCCAAAAGGTCCTTGAGTTAAACTAAGAAGTGGAGAGCCCGCGCTTCGCGGGGCTGGCAGCTGTTTTAGCTTACTCGTGCAGTTGCTTTGCTTTCACGAAGTTACCTTTAGCTTATGGGAATGGCTCATTCGCGCAGTAAACCTTTAGTGAATTGCGCAGATGCTTTGTGTCGCAGTGCTATCATAGAGATAATCTGGAGAGCCAGGTGTTTGACGCAATAGAGCTTCAGGAGCTCTCTCTCGCTAAGTACTCGCGTGGGTGGGTTGGTGCGCTCGCGTAGTAACTTGTAAGGCTCCAGAGTGCGCGAGATCTACGTGAGGGGATTTCTGGGCGTCTCTCTCTTCCAAGGCCACACGAGAACTCCACGAGGTGACTTTTTATTCTCTATGCATATTGACTCGCTAGGTTCTTCGCATGGTTGCTTTGAGGCTTGATCTCCGCGAGGGCTTTGCGACCACGAATTCTAAAGGTTTTACACCACGATGTCTTTACAGCTCTCCTCTTGACTGCGCGGCCTATCTGTGCGAGAGATTCTTCCATTGCATCTTTAGCTTCGCGAGGAGGCTTCTCAACTCTGCGAGGTCTGTTTCTTGGCACTCTGCTGCACTACACTTGCTGTTGTTGCAGCATCCTTCCTTCTCAGCTGACTTCAGTCATCTGCTAGACTTTAAGTCAATGATGATCAGCAATAGTGAGTCACCATGGTGAGCACTAGCAAGGTGTTCCATTAGGCTGTGGCTCAGCTGTCATCTTTGCTTGTATTCTCTCTTTGGGCCAAAAAGTCAGGATGTTGTATTAAGCTGCACATTTTATTACTAACTGTAAAACCTACTTAACAAATTTTTATTAGTGGGCTACAAGGTTCATCAAAGGCTAGGTTAAGAGGTGAAAAGTACTACTTTTCAGTGCATAACACACCCCCAAACCTAATCTTTGTTAGTCCATGAGCAAAGGAAAAATTAAAATAACTACTCTAAGAATTGAAATGCCACTTTCGTAGGGAGCACGGATATATTTAGCATATGTACCAAGCCTTTTAAACCCCTAGGTGATCCCTAGTGAAGGAGTGAAGTCTCCTGAGGGTTTTCATTGAAGATACCCACAAACTTCTCAATGAAATAGTTAACAAAGGTGCAACATTCTCAGGTCAGTTGTCAAGAAATAGAGCATCAGTTCACCTTTGATTCAATAAAAATGTGAGGAATTTGGACATGAAAAGCACAGACATTTAATCATCACAAACTCTACCTGAGTGCACAACATTTCCAATTAGCTCATAATAAGGGGGACAGCACATGTATATCAGCACTGAGCTCATCATTAATTCAAAAATCAGGTTATTGGTCATGCCTAATACATTCAACATCGGACCCAATGCTCACCAAGGCATACTCTCACAAGGGACCTTGAGGGTTTCATTTTCTCTCAAGCTCAAGAGTAGTTACAGCCCCCAAATGGGTTTGTAAGCATGAGCATAGGCCAAGCATCTAAGTCCTGGCATCATTGCAAGTCCTTACCATAGATTGGACAGCTCCTTATCTCTTCATGATAGTTCATTTAACTTTGGATCACAAGGTCCTTTAGTTGGGTTGTAATGTGGCTTATGAATTGGGTTATAAAGAATGTAAGGTTGAAAAGGGATTCAAAGTTGAGAAATCAGTAGTGAAGGAGGTGATTCATGACTTCACCTCTTTGTAGTTCAGTCCCTTTCATTTTCTTTCAAATTTTTCAGACTTGAAGTGGCCAGTTTCTCCTCTTCATTATGATCTTTCCAATGAACTGTTCCTCTTGACTCCTCTCTCAGTCCTCTTTATTATTGTTTTTCTTTCTTTTCTTGTATTTTTCTTTCTTTTTTTTTTTTCTTTTTTTGTATTTGTGACTTGCCACCTCTTTCCTCAGCTGTTACACTGCTCAACTTTAGGTATCTCTTCTCCATTCACCCAATGTTGATCCTATCTTGTCCATCTTCAGCTCCTTCTCCTTTACTTTACCTTCTGAATTTCTCAGAGTGAGGGTAGGTTTGAGTCTGATCTATAGGTTCAGGTGCAAGTACCCAGGTGTGTTTTGAAGAAAATTGAAAATTAAGGCACAACAGGTGTGTGCACAAGGGCAATTGATTAGGATTTGGTCTGTTTAAGCTCAAACTGTCCAAGAGAAGGCCTTGATCCTTTCTTAGGTTTCATAAGTGTTGTCAGTTATTTTAACTTGGAGGTGCCTAACTTCTAGTGAGGTCATTGCCTCAGCCAGTCCTTAGAGCTAGAAGAATTGCCTCAGTCACTCCTCAAAGGAAGGAAAAAAAAAATTTATAGGCCCAACTCTCACTGGTTATGGTCTTCCATTGAACTTTTAAATATGTCCTTACCTTTTTCTCTCTTTAATGATTCACTCAGTACTGATACAGGTGTATTTACTTGGTGTTCACATCATGGAAAAGTTAAAATTTAAAAGCTTGTAATGCCTAAAAGTCTGTAAAATTTTAAATTTCTTATTTTTCTAATGATCCTTAGGTGAACATAGTTCTATTTCTGTCTTACTCACTTGAATCTCTTGCACTTAGGTTAACTATTTCATTGGCAGAACTTGTCACACCCCCAATCCTGTTAGGAGCAATGTCCTCACTGATTCAAAGGGCAATGGGTGTGCAGCAGTGAACAAACAGAGATACCTAAAACACTACACTAAAGCAGAGAAAATCAAGAAATAGACACACAACAAATTAACAAACACACAAATAGACAAACAAAATTAAACAGAGTAATAGGTACACATAAGTAACAAAAAGAAAGTTTATTATATTAGAAAATGTATTTACAAGACACTACTCCTAACTCAAAACATGTGCACTATGCTAACCATCTAAGGGTCAGCTGGTTCATTCTTAATTTTAACCCCTTTTCCTTTGTCTTTCTCCTGTTGTACAGTTGGAGGTGGGGATACTCTCCCAGTTGCTACAGCTAGTTGCCTCTCAAGGATTTCAACCTTTTGTTCAGCCAATTCAGCTCGGGCAATAAGGAGTGCCTTGGTCTCCTGGAGGAAGTCAACCTTTTCCCTAATGCATCAGCTCTCAACTTTTTTATTGCAGCAGCCATTTTTTCTTGTTCATCATTGAGCTTCTCTTTTGCAGCCAAATTCTCTTGGACTTTGTGTAGACGTAACATTTGTTTCCAACCCTTCCCTATGTCCCTGAGCAGCTGTTCGGTATCCCATTTCAGGCGCTGAATCTGTGTTTCATAGGACGTTCTAAGAATAGTCATTCTTTTAATCACATCTCTTTTGATGTAAGGATGGGACTGCATTGCAAGAAAGAGGGTGGAGTATAGAGGACTGGGAAAAGAAGAGGCAAGAATTAAGGTGAGGTCCTCACCTGAAGAAGGGCCAGCTAAGAATGAAAGGTCGGTGGGCTGGGGAATAGTGTGTGGAGGCTCAGGGTGGGGCTCCAGATCCGAGTCTGTTTGGATTGACTTGGAGGAGATGGGTATTAGGGCATCCACATTTGTCATAGCATCAGAGGTAGCAACAGCAGGTGGGGTCTCTGGAATAGGTTCATCCTTAGTTTGGGTAATGGCATCAATGAAAGTGGAAAGGGGTGGAGTAGGTAAAGGTTGGGAGGTAGGGATAGTGGGTGAATGTGATGGTTGGGGTAAAGTGTCTAAGGTGGATTGGATGGCTTGTAGGCTGGTTTCTATGGAGGTCTGGTTTTTGAGGGTGGAGGTTAGGAAATTAATATATGTTTCTATGGATGATTTGGTTTGGGTATTGGTTAACATTTGTGATTGGAGGGACAATAGGAGGTGTAGGATTTGGGGTAAGAGGTTTGGTATGGTATTGGGTGTGGGTTGGATGGGTGAAACTGGCTGGAAGGGAGATGAGGGTCTATGAGTGAAGGTAGTGGCCTATGGTGGTGTAAAGTGTGGTGGGCGAGGTGAGTCAGGGAGAGGTGTATATTCAAGGTTGATGTCTCCAAGGATAGTAGACATCATAGTGGAAAATTCCTCTCCTGAAAATGGCTCACTATCATGGGATAAGGGAATGGATTGGTCTACAGGCTCACTAAGGATAGGTACAAAAGGTGGGGAAGTCTCAATGGACTGCTGGGGGGTGTCAAAGGTATGGGGTTCTGGTGCATAGGTTGTGGGTAATTGGGTCTAGAATGAAGGTGGTATCAGGGATTGGAATGGTTTAGGAAATATAGGTGGGATGGGGTGCTATGGGGGTTGTGCCTTTTGTGAGTTTTACAGGTGGGCTGGTATGGGCTGAAAAAAGGGGTAAGGGTGTAGTAGTGGGTAAGGTGGCCATGGTGGATGTGAGCTGGTGGCACAGGTAAGGATATTGGGCTTGTGTGGGGCTGTGAGGGCTGGGATGAGGATGGAGGTGGTGGGGCAATGGGTGTAGAAGAGTTGGTCACCCTCAATAAGCAGCAGCAGTAGCAGCCACTTCCTGAATGGTGGGGGTTGCTTCTCTCAATAATTCATTCCTTTTCTCCCTCTTTGTCATCATTGTGCCACTGATACCCTATTGTTTCTTTCCAGTATTTTTAAGGTTCAGGGCCACTGTCTCCGCCTCCCTTTTGAAGGGGTATTTCCCATCTTTCAGTAGTGCAGTAATTCGCCTGCAATAGGGAAGGGCTTGCGGTTTCTTGTTAACCTTCACTTTCTCACACAAGTCCTTAATCCCTTCAAAAACTAACTTGGCTGCATCCAAGTAGTGGTTTTTGTGAAATGAGAGAAGGGCATCAGCTATGGGGGACCTCCTCTCTTTCTCATGACCCGAGCAAAACACACTTTTCCTCAGCACTCCATCCATGAATCTGAGGTTGGGGTGCAGATCTCTTTTCCTGATTGAGTCCCCTGAAGCCATGATTCCTCCAGTTAGTTCTCTGGCTATCTCTGTAATGGAGGCAGTCAGGGGAGGTCCCAAGCCAAACTTAGGGTCATACCCAGCTGGTATCCCTAGTATCCTTGCAATGTCAGACTGGTTAAATAGTATTTCAAAATTATCAATCAGTACCAGCAGTGTTGGGTTCCCACAATCACCAATTCTCAGCCTCATATTCTAATAAAATAATCTGACTAATCTTGGGAACACTAGCTGCATTGAGGGTCTCAACAGTGGCAGCAGAGTTTCCTTACTCAGATATTCAATAGAAGCAGAGGTCTCTGGTAGCTCCTCAAAGTAGGCTTTATCAAAAATAGTTTATGCCTCCAGCGGAATTGCCAATACAAACTCAGAAGGGACCCTGAGGTATTCAGTATTCTCTTCCTCCACAACCTCAGGGGCCACATGGGTCACAACCTTGCCCTTTTTTTGCTTATTATTTGATTTTTCAGGGCCCTCAGCAAGTGGGTGCTCTCTGGCCCTCTTCTCTGGGGCAGATTTTTTTTTTTTCTTTGAGATTGTGGGTTCAGCACCAGGGGAGGGCACCTCAGAGGTCTCCAATGTGGAGGCCTCTGCAATCCTTGCGGATTTCCTAGTGGCCACAGGGTTGCCACTAGGAGCAGGGTTTAACATAGCCGCCAATGTATCAATGAATTTTGAACTTTTGGCCATAGGTGCTCCAAATCTCAAAACATGGCTCACAGATCTCAGAGAATGTAGATTACTCTAAGTAGGCACCAAAAATATCATAATTCATCTTCTCTCTCTAATTTACTAAACCAATCAAAGAACAGAGGGAGAGTTGCAGAGCTTACCCAATGCGAGCTAGGGTTCCACGTAGAAATGTGCAAAGTGGCTTAAATCCCCCCAAACCGTGCTCAAAGTAACCAGGAATAGCTGGGGAGCAAAATGGTGAGAGGAAAAAGCTTCAGATGGAGTGGCTAAAGCTGTGGAGAGAAAAACAGAGAAAGAGGGGCTCGCTTTTGGGCGGAGAGAGCTAGGGCAAAGAGAGAAAATGAAGCAAATGAGGGGTTTCGCTGAGTTTATACAGTAAATCCCGTGGTTCGCAGAGTTGGCTTAAGGCTCTCGCGGAGTAGGATTGTCGTGCAGATGGCTTATGAGTCCACGAAAGGTTCTATCGCACAGCAGAACAAACTGCCTCACAATGCCTTTCACGGAGCTGAGGCCTTGGTTGGGGTGCGCGAGACCTTGATATGCTTAAGGAAATTTCCTCGCACAGTACTTGCGTAGAACACCCAGAAGGCATCCTTTTTACACAAATTTAGCTCGCGGAGTAGAAAGCAACTCCGCGAGACACTTTCACAGTCAGGGTTTAGCTGTTCTAGCGTGCGAGGAAGCCAAAAGATAGCTCGCGCAGCAAATTCAAGCCTTCCAACTCAGTGAGATAGTATTTCTTGCACAACCTTTACTCTTTTAATCTCAGTGCAGCACATTGGTTGGTGCCTCATGCTGTTGTGCACCCAACCACTGTGCATGAGCACCAAACCTCAGACAGGTGCTTCATTTCACTCATGAATATCTTATATCCATTTTTAATCAGTTGTTCATCAACATTGCAGAATTGTAAAAGTAGTTTTTCAGCTCCTTTTCATGCAAATCAGGATCAGGGTATCTCAACCATTCATCAATAAACACACTGCCAACTCAGATGCTACAAAGGTACATGTTTTCATTCACAAACAACTAAAACACAGACAAAGCAAAACAATCAAACCAATATAACACACAAAACACAAACGATAGAATTCTAAAGAACGCAATTCAACACAAAAATTTTCATACATATGATACAGTTATTACCAGTATTTGGCTCACTGGGCACTAGCTTCCTCCTGAGTAGAGGATGCATCACCAATCATAAACTGACCTTTTGGGTTTGTCAGGGGCTGACTAGGTAATTTTCTTTCCTCCCTCCTATTCAGAGCATTACAGATCTGACCAAGCTGGTCCTCAATCTTTTTGATGTTATATACATGAGAATTGACAGTCTGCACCAAGTTCCCCAAATTCTACATTGAAGCCAGCATCTGCTCTACAAATGAAGAGGACTTGGACTATTGTGTGGGCAGAGCCAACTGGTTAGACTGTGGGGCAGGTAGTAAGAAATTTTTCCTTAGTGGGTAACCTTCATTAACCTGGTGTTGGGATCTGTATGGAGCTACCATCTGTTACTGCTGCGGTTGAGGATATGAGTATTGTCTCCACCTCAGATTTGGGTGGTTCCTCCAAGAATACCCAGCAGGCTGCTGCCCAAAGGTTTGAGCTGCATTGGCATGCTCCATAACAAAATCCAAAAATTAGTTGGCAGATGGACAATCATGAATAGAATGTGTGGGGGATTGGCATATCAGACATGCCTCCACCTGTGCAACCATCTGAGTCTGCATCACATTCATCAATTTGTCAAACTTCAAGCTCAGGCTGTCCACCTTCCTCTCCAGATCACCTTGCACCTTCACTTCATATATTCCACCTCTAGGGGTGGCCTCTTTCACCATTTTAGCTGGAATCTAACTGTCATTGCGTGACAGAGACTCCTGCTGCATGGAATTTTCCCCTATTATGTCAAACAGCTCTCAAGCTTCCTCAGCTGTCTTGTGGAGGTAGCTACCACCACAAGTAGCATCCACCATATCCCTGCTCTTGGCATTAATTCTTTGATAAAATACTTGGACAAGCTGTCACATTGGGATTTGGTGGTGGGGGCATTGTTTTAACATCTCCTGGAATCTTTCCCAAGCTTCATTAATTTTTGTCCTCATCTGGCTTGTTTTGTTCATAGGGAAAAACTTTGCCAGGAACTTGGTTTGAAGGTCACTCCATGACTATATGCTGTTGACTGGAAGTTTTGATAGCCATGTGCTGACTTTGTCCTTTAATGAAAAAGGAAAAAGCCTCAATTTAGTAGCCTTAGGCCCCAAGCCAGCAATGTTGAAGGTAGTACAAAGTGCTAAAAACTAGTCAATATGATTGTAGGGATCTTCTCTACTCAGCCCATGAAATGAAGGCAGCATACTGATGGTGGAGGATTTAATTTCATAGTTCCTCTCAACAAAGGGAAACTGAATGCAGAAGGGAGAGGTGTACTCCCCAGGTGCATTGTATTCTTTCAATGTCCTCTGCCTCTCAGCCATGGTAGCTGGTTCAGTCTCAATAGCAGGGCCTTGGGTGGTGTGTCTAGGTCTAAGGATCCTTTCCACCTCCGGATTTGGGGGTTCCAAGTCAGGGTTTAAGGACCTTCTATCGAGCATATACTCACCAATAGTAATGAAAATGCTTACAAGCACACAGAAAGAATTTCAAACAAAAAAAGTAACAACTACACAGATTTATACTAAACAAAATAACAGGGGATTCAACATAAATGGCATGAGATTTAGGGGAAAGAAAGTGCAAACAGAGCTAGCTACACTCCACTTGCAGCTCTAGCTTTTCCCTTCTTCTGCTGTCCATTTCTGTAAAATTCCACAAAGAATCAGTAGTACTTTAATTCTAGATTAAACACAACTACAAAGAATTTTGTTAGTCTAAGTTATAGTACAACTCAAGTCTACTAAAAAGATCAATGTCCCCGGCAGCGGTGCCAAAAACTTGTTGTCATTTTTTTGAGACTCTTGCTACATGTTTTATTAAGAACAGTGGAGAGAATAAATCAGGAGTGGGGAATTGGAGATGGGTCAGCACAGGAAGTCTAAAATAAACATAGTCCTGCAAGATAGTAAGAGTTTGTCCCACAGAAATTGATCTAGAACCCAAAATGGGCCACAATAGTAGGCCTCCAGATCTGGCTATAGATCTGACAATCCTAAAGAAAGGGAGTTGAGTGTCACGACTACACTAACTTAATCCTTAAAAAAATAGAGAAATAAAATATAGCCCAATCCTAAAGAAAGGGTTTAGAAGAAGATGGTGGTAGTGTGTGCCAAAATAAAATATAGAAATTATGAGAAGTAAGCAGGTTGAGCTAGAGTTAATGATACAGTAATGTAACTCAGATTTAGTCTGTCTCTATAGTGCTCCTTGCTGAGACGCTATTAATAGCCTCAACAAGGTATAAGCTCCCAGTTTAACCCATGCCATTTAAGGCACTCTTAGGGCTATACTCTGTCCACTATAATGGTCACAAGGTATCTGATAGAGTCTATCAAATCCTATTAGTTAAACCAGAAATTTGCTAGTCTAATCCAAAAGAGTGGACTGATCATTTCCACAGCCACTAGACCAACTCTAGCCATGAATACTATTATACCACTATGTAATGCCAGTGCTATAAGCTCCCCAGATCTGCGCACAGACCTGGCTAACATCCATAGGTATTCCAACCCATAAGATCCTAAGTGCTTTGCTAAGGCTTGCTGCTCACTAGTGCCCGCAAAAAGGATCATGCAACAGGTTGAATAAGGCCTTTAGCTCAACTGGTCATTGCTACAAATAGCCTGCAATGACTCAGCCTCAAGCTGTAATTACTATAAGAGATCATATCTAACATCTGATATCGATTAGGTAGAACAGAGGGGAGCCAGTTACTGTACAAACCTCCTCACAAGGCTCTAGAAGCTTATGTGCAGGGGAGAAGAACCCTTCTCAAACATGTGGATGGACACAACCTTAGGGCTATACTCTGTCCACTTGAATGGTCACAGGGTATCCCATTGGTTTGTCTATCCCACAGAGGCCTGAGAAAGAACATGAAAACTGTTGCAACCACCATGGTCTGCAGGCCTCTGAGCTCCCTGGATCTCACTACAGATCCAACATTACTTTCCATGTATCTATCAAACCAAGGGAAATCAGATGGTAAATAATAAACCTACTAGAAACTGAATGGGCTAGTCCCAAATACATGGATCCTATAGATATCTAAAGAAACCATAAGATCTATAGATTTGATTAAGCATTAATACAGCAGTTCATTGATAACAGCAAAACTTACAATGAATTGTCTCCTGGCTACAGCCCATACACAACTGCTCATCCACGATCCCAATGTATACAAAAATCTATTACAAGACTGAAATAAAACTAGACCTAGCTGCTTATAGGGGGATTAGCCAGCAAGTGCTGAGCTAAGAGAGAAGAGAAATAGGAAAAAAAAAAGGTGATTAAACCCTAACCCTAGCCTGCTAGAGCTCTCAGTCGGCAGAGGATGAAGGAAAGATAAAAATAATAAACTCTAAGTACAGCTTATATACTCTGTCAAAACGGCCTTGGCTCTAAAGAGATTAACACTAATTTTTTTAACAGGCATAGCACTGTTACAACCCTTGAATGCCTCGAGATGTGTGCTTCAAAATTCATGCCTCGAGAAGTGTGCCCTAGCCTTGGGAAATTCCCAAAAGGTCCTTGAGTTAAACTGAGAAGTGGAGAGCCCACGCTTCGCAGGGCTGGCAACTATTTTAGTTTACTCGCACATTTGCTTTGCTTTCGCAGAGTTGCCTTTGGATGATGGGAATGGCTCATTCGTGCAGTAAACCTTTAGTGAATCACGGGGTGTTTTGATGAAAGCTTGAGCTCTCTCGCTCAGTACTCGCGCAGGTGGGCTGGTGCACTCACGTAGTAACTTGTAAGGCTCCAGAGTGCGCGAGATTTGTGCAAGGGGAATTCTGGGCGTCTCTCTCTTCCAGGCCACACGAGAACTTCGTGAGGTAACTTTTTGTTCTCTATGCATATTGACTCGTTGGGTACTTCGCGTGGTTACTGAGGCTTGATCTCCACGAGAGCTTCGCGACCACGAATTCTGAAGGTTTTACATCGTGAGATCTTCACAATTTCTTTATAACTCTCCTCTTGACTACACGGCCTATCTATGCGAGAGTTTCTTCCATTGCATCTTTAGCTTTGCGAGGAGGCTTCTCAACTCTGTGAGGTCTGTTTCTTGACACTCTGCTGCACTACACTTGTTGTTGTTGCAGCATCCTTCCTTCACAGTTGACTTCAGTAATCTACTAGACTTTAGGTCAATGATGATCAGCAACAGTGAGTCACCATGGTGAGCACTACCAAGGTGTTCCATTAGGCTTTGGCTCAGCTGTCATCTTTGCTTGTATTCTCTCTCTTTGGGCTAAAAAGCTAGGATGTTGTATTAAGCTGCACATTTTATTACTAACTGTAAAACATACTTAACAAATATTTATTAGTGGGTTTCAAGGTCCATCAAAGGCTAGGTTAAGAGGTGAAAAGTGGTACTTTTCTGTGCATAACACTATCCTGACTGGTCGACTTTGGAATTTCAACCGGTCAGAAAGACCTTTGATGGCATTCCTTCTGCAGATTCTTCTTGATTCTTACCGTTGCTTTGAGTTTCTTCATAACTTTGCTCTTTTAAAACTTTTTCGCGTTTATCCATCTTTTACACCTGTTGCAACACAACACAAACTAAAAGCACATATTAATCGTTAATTAAGGGCTAACAAGACCAAGAATCGGGGATAAATTATACAACTTTTAAGGCCGATAACACCCCCAAACCTCAACTTTGCTTGTCTTCGAGCAAAGACAACATTAAGTCTATAACCCAGAAGCAAATTATTCTTACAATATACAAATTAATCTATGAAATTAAAAGCCACTTTCGTAGGAAGTACGATTACATTTAGCATATGCAACAAGCCTTTAAACTCCTACGTGATCCCTAGTGGAGGTGTGAAGACCCCGGATATCCTTACCCAAAACCCGAGCCGTCGGATCGTGTGACACGACCCAGACATAACAGCTCAATTCTCCATAGTTAAAAGAATTGAACAACCGAGCCATTAGCACAATGGTAAGCACGCATATCATCCAAAAATCAATGTACGCAATAGATATAGCAAAGCGAAAAGCAGACAAGCTAATACTAACTACTCACCCGGTATTATGCTTAACCATTCACACAGGATTTACAGAATAAGTAATCGTTCACATGATCCATCATCACCAAAATGCCAAAAAAAAACACATCCATCGATGAAGGCCGTCCTTCACCTAAACAGTGGATCCACATATATATACCCATGTATTCTTTTATCCCAAGTATCTTACCTTACAAAATTATAAAGTATCTCACGCTCACACTCCCCTCAACTAAGGATAATGCTCCTCAGGCAATTCCTCCTTGTCTCCGAGAATATAGTCAGGGTCCTCCTGCTCCGGATCTAGTACAGGGTCAGCTCCTGTAGTTGTGACATATAGTCGAGGAATGAGCTTCATACAAGCTCAGTAGGGACATAAACAATGCAAAATGATATAAAATCATTCTACTTATGGCATAGATGCATATACAAATCATTTTATCAGTTTTCACAAAATATCCAAAGCATCCGAGCCTAAACAAGTACTTGAAAACATGCGTTCATAAACATGTCATGTCATGATGCAAGGAGCATACGAATTCAAATACAAAAATCGAGCAAAGAAATTAGAATTGACTTTCATATCAAGCTTGGGATGGCAAGTTTGTACAAAACGAGCATATAGGATCATAAAATCGAGCATGGGACAAAATGACCATATAGGATCACAAAATCGAGCATAGCATATCTCATCGAGAATTGAGTCACACAATATTAGTGTGAGTATCCCGTAGTGGGAATAAAGCAATCTGTAGCGGACACTAGGTTAAAACCTCAGGGACTCCACCCCTCTCTTGGAGATTCCACTCCACTCACAACTAATCATGAGAATGAGATTAGATTTGTGGCAATTGCATCCCGTAGCGTGGACTAAGCAGTCTGTAGCGAACACAAGGTTAATACCCCGAGGACCCCACCCCTCTCATGGAGACTCCACTCCTCAGTTGCACACAATCTCACACGTAGCATATATACGCGAGCATTAACTGACTAGAGTTGGTTCTTACCCATAACACATTCACTTGAATACAAAGGGACATGAATCATAACATAAAATAGATCTAGATTTCTCAATGGATTAGTGCAAGCAAGGTGTCAAGTAAATCATGCAATTTCATGTGCGAAGACAATCAATAATCATATGTGAGGTTTTCTTTATTAGGTATGCGATGAAAAGATAGAAATCAAATTCGAGCAATTCATTCATGTTATCCCATGATTCAAGTCAAGCATATAACTTTGCATTCAAAATTTTCGCTACCTCCAGTCAAGTCGAGCACACATGTAGATTCTACAAGTTCAATTCGAGATGTTTTCCCACGCTTTCTTCCTAATTCACAAGGCCACACACATGTCATAGTTATCGGTACTCAATACGTTCACGCGCTCATGGTTCACAAGCACACAAGTCAAATCAATCCTATAATGGAGTTTCCCACTCGAGTGTGGCACATTCCCGCTCGAGTGATCGTGGCACCTACAATCATTCTCGAGCGATTTTGACCAGAGCCAATTTAGCCTAAGAATTCCACTCGAGTGTATGCTTCAGGTGATTTCCCACTCGAGCGTCTCCATTCTCGCTCGAGTGGCTTCCCAGTACAAACCCCCATTTCCCCCTCGAGCAATTTTGTCTCGAGCTGAATTGGTCTATAAGTCCCGCTCGAGCGTAGGCTTCAGGTCTTTTCCCCACTCGGGCATCTCCAATACCGCTCGAGCGATTTTCTCAGTACAAACCTCAAATCACACTTTAGCGGTTTTGTCCCAAGCAATTTTACAAATACCGCTCGAGCGGAGGCTTTAAGTATTTTCCTGCTCGAGCGATTCCAATCATGCTCGAGCGGCTTTCCAATACAAGTCCTCATATCACGCTCGAGCAGTTTCGACCAGAGCGAAATTAGCCTAGAATTCCCACTCGAGCATAGTCTTCAGGTGATTGAATGCTCTAGTAACTCTAACTCACGCTCGAGCGTACATCACAGAACAGCCCTCCTTTACAGTTCAGTACCTCTGCTCGAGCTGGCCTTTATGGCTTCTTCAATTGGCTTAGCAACACTTAAATCACCCCTATACGAGTCATCACTCATTTACAAGATCCGCTCTTTAAAATGCATCGTAACACGCACCATATTCTCACGCATTTACTAATTTAACAACATGCTATTGATTCCCCCAAATTTTGAAGCACATGCAAGGGTTCCAACGATTGAATCTAGAGGCATTCCTCCTCACTGTTCTCACGCATTTTGATCCATGGAATCGCTGCATGCGGCTTCGATTATCGACACTCGATAGTAAGACTCGGATTCTAAAATGAATTGCATGCATTATGAGGGTTACCTCTATTAGTTTCTACACATGCAAAGATTTGCTACACGTCGGGGTCGGAATAACACCGCCGAAGTGCCATTCCTGCGATTTGCTTTACACTCTTCACCTCGGTCGAAGGAACCACAGAATTTGGGGTGCTCCAATGCTATAAAGGTTGATTCCTATATGAAGCGAAGAGGGTTTTAGAAGGGATCTAGGGGTTGGGTTTACACGGATCAAACAAGGAGAAGGTTTTGGCTTCTCTTTCTCCCTTGCTTCTCCTCAAGTTGCAGCAGCCGGCTCCTCACAATGCAATGATTTGCATGGAGACGTGACGAGGTGGCTAAATAGAAGGGCTAAGGTTCAGTGTATAACTCACATACACCAATATTGTGTATGCCAACATCTCTTGGCTTCTAATTCATGGGTTCAAGTGTCCCGATTCAAATGGGTCTTAACCCATCTAATTCCTACACGGGTCCTAGTAGGCTATTGGTTCTAATGGCCTTGACTGATCAGACTTCTAGATTGGTTTCAATAGAATACGAATCTAATGGGTCTAAACTGACTAGTTTCACTAGTATTTGCCTTTCAAGTGGCCCGAAGGAATCCTCAATTCCTAATTAGACCCAAGATGGGTTTTGTTTCCAAAAGTGTTTGTGGGATTTAGGTTCCAATGGATCTCAATCCAATTGGTCCCCATATGGGTTTCCAGTGTACTAGTTTCCTATGGGTCTCCAATGGCTAACTTTCAAAGGGTTCAAGTGGGCTAGTGTCTAAGTGGATTGTTGGTTTTTTTGGTTGTGTCTGTGTTCTTATTATTGAAAAATGGTAAAGGTATGGCAGCAATGAAAAATAGGCAAAATAAAAAAGGGATAAAAAATATGAGATTAGAACACAAAAATCAAAACAAGCACAGTCGTGAAAGATCCAGGGCTATTGTAGCCAGTTTTAATAAGTAAGGGTTGTCCCATAGGGATTAATGATCTAAACACAAGAGTGGAATAGTAGACCTCCAGATCTGCTATAGATCTGGCAGCTCTAACCTAACTAGGAAAGCAAGGTAAAGAGAGGGGGGTTTTGAGTTGTCACAACTAAACTAAAAACAAAAAATAAAACTAACTACAAAACAGTAATAAAAGAAAGGGGGTTTAGAGAAGGATGGAAATGGTTTGATAAAATAAACAGAAAATATGGGAAGTAAATAGCTAGGGACTGATTTTCACTGAAAAAGAAATGGCAAGGCAAAGCAAGAGCAGGGATTACAGCTGTCCTCCATTTGGCTACAAGCTCAAATACAAGGTAGAACAATCCAACTCAACCCTGAGATATGGACTAGTCCTAGGGTTATATCTTGTCCATTTAAATGGTCATAAGATATCCCATGGATATACTCCAGTCATGGGGGTTAAAAGCCAGAACAAGATAATCACTGCAGTCACTATGTTTGCAAGGTTGAGCTCAGGCATCCATAGGTGCATACAATCTACAAGGATCTAAATGAAAATCACAAGAAAATTACAGATTGAATGGAACAGTAAAAGTAGCTTTTCATTGCATCAAAAGAACTTACAATAGTTTGCCCTCAAGGCTGCAGTCTCTACAAACCTCTAGACCCTTTACAATGCTCTCACACAGTTCTTTTTATAACTTATCTCAGCCCTAACATTATAAAGACTTAGCCCAACATGCGAAGCTAAGGAAAGAAGAAAAGAAAAAAAAAAATGACCTAACCCTAAGATGACCTAAGGCAAAAATATCTTCCTTGCTCTAGATGCTCCATATATTCTCCCCCTAGATCCCTTTTTTTTGCATCTTTACATGGATTTTATACAATCCCTAAAGTGTCTTTTTGCATTGGCCAATCAAAGAAGAGGGGAATCAAGTTAGTTAGGATCCTGTTGATGTGGCTTATTTTCAGCCAAGTGTTGCCCCTGACAGTTAGGGCAAGCATAGCATATTGGGAAATGTGCCCTAGGTGCTATGGAAGTTTCACAAATGCCGTTAAAGTCCATAAATACAAGCTGAAACCCGAGCCTTGAGTGGTTGAGCTTCAGAATGTGAATCTCAAGAGGTGCTCGAGTGGCTGGAGTGTTATCTGAAGAGTGCTCGAGTGGCTAGAGTGCTTCAGGCATTGCTGCTCGACAGGATAAATGGCTTCAAAAGGCAGCTCGTGAGGATGGATTCAGAATTGCTCGAGTGAATGGTTTTAAGCTATAAACTGCTCGACAGGCTGTTATATGAAGTTGTTTCAGCTGCTCGATAGGATAAATGCAGCTACTATAAAGTTCTCGAGATCCTCTCGACCTGAAGCTTTTAAATAGGTATCTACTTGAGAACCACTCGAGCTGAGATTTCTAGAGCTATGTTCCACTCAAGAGCTGCTCGAGAGGATGTTTGTGAAGTCACTTAGCTGCTCGAGAGCCACTCGAGCTGTGTATTCTGAATGCTGATCTGCTTAAGATGCTTCCTCAACTGCTCGACATCTTCTCGGCCTTGGAGTTCTAAAGGTGTATCTACTCGAGATAGCTCGAGTGGTTGCTACAGCAGTTACTGTTGGTTGAGTCTATGTGTGTTTATTAAAATGATAAAACAATGGCAGAAATAAAGAAGAAAAACTAAAAGACTTTACACACAGACACAAACACAGCGTGCAAGATTTAGGGCAGTTGTAGCAAGTTTTAAAAAGTAAGAGTTTGTCCCACAAAAAGTTGTGATTTAAAAGGTAATAAATCTCTAGATCTGCTACAGATCTGATAGATCTAATCCTATTCTAACTTAGACTAAGAAAAATAGGACAAAGGGATGGAGTTTTTGAGTTGTCACTAAACTAAAAACAGCAATGGAATAGATCTAATAAAAAAAAACAAAATTAAAAGACAGATCGGAGATAAAGGAAGGGGGTTTTAAGAAAATAGCAGATGTTTTGGTGAAAGAAAACTAAAATATGGAGAAGTAAACAGCCAGGGAATAATTTTTTACTGTAAAATTGATTTATAAAGCAAAGCAAAAACTGGATCTACACCAATCCTTCATTTGGTTGCAAGCACAAATGCAAGGTATAAGAATCCAACTTAGCCCAGAGATATAGACTAGTCTTAGGGCTATACTCTATCCACTCGAATGGTCACAAAGTATCCCATGGATATAATCCAGTCATGGAGGAAGAGATGAAATAGTAAAATCACTACAAATGCTATGTCTACAAGGTTACAAGCTTATGCAGACATAGGTACATAAAATATATAGGAATCAAATGAAAACCACTAGATCTTATAGATTAAATGAGCAATAAAATCATTTATTCATTGATCTAAAGAACTTACAATGAATTAACCCTAAGATCTGCAGTCTCTATAATTTCTAGGCTTCTTACAATACTTTTACAATTCAAATTACATATCAAACTATCCCTAACTGTTACAAAGGTTTAGCCAACCATTACTGGGCTAAGGAGAGAAGAGAGAAAAAGAAGAAGAAGGCCTAAAGAAATTCTAAAATAGCTCCCGATTTCTCTCTCAATTCCCTCAGATCTTTTTTTTTCTTAGATCTGCTTTATTGCTTCCTATTTATACTAATCCCAAGTGTAACTGATTTGCCTTGGCCAATCAGAGAAGAGGAGAATCAAATCAGTCAATTAGAATTTGCTAAGGTGGCTGAATTTCATCCAAGTATTGCCCCAAATTTATTAGAAAAGTTATGCACACGTGGGGCAGTTCAGTCAGGTATCACCTGTGTTGATGGAGTTCCAAAAATATCCTTCAGGGCTGATAGATAACAACTGGAGCTTGTGCCTCGAGTGGTTGGGTTGCTTCTCGAGAGGTTTCTGAAGGTTCCTCGATAGGCTGGCGTTCAACCTCTCGGCTTGACATAACACAACTCGAGTGGTACTGAAATTGAAAACCTTTGTCTTTTGATCCTCTCGAGTTGCACTCGAGAGGTTTCTGAAGCTATTCTGCTTTGTGGCATTCTCGAGAGGATGACTTGTGCATGCTTGTGATCTACTCGAGATTCTAGGGACTGCTCACCAGCTTCAGCACCTACTCGACAGGTTGCTTTCTTCATGCATACAATTCATGGGGTTGCAACTTCAGCAAGAGCACAGCTCGACAGATGAACTACTGCAATCTTCTAACTGCTTGAGCTCAGTATGCTAAAGCTTTAACTACTCGAGAACTCATTTTCTGCAGGCCTAATGTGCTCAAGAACTGCTCAAGCTTAAATTTCTAAACCTTTGCTGCTATGCATAGTCTGTTGCAACACTCTGTCAGGTCTGGGTCTTCTCCCTAGCCAATGGTTAAGTCTGATCATCCTCTTTTTGGCTTTTGCTATATGGATTTCTACACTACTCTGCAAATTATTGCTAACTACAAAACAACACTTAAAACGTAATGATTAAACAAATCTAGGGCTTAGCAAAGCCTAGGTTAGGAGGTGGAAAGTTGCATAATTCTATGACTAATAGTCACTGAATTGCTCGAGGTAGCTTCTAAACTGCTCGAGCTCAAGGGCCTGGTTCTCTTTTGCTGTAGGACTTCTAGGGGTCCAGGGCATGCTAAATGGCGCACATGGTGGGGACTACCATGGTGCATTCACTGTAATTCCCATCAGCTTCAAGGCTTGACTCCAATTTCTTTCCTCTTGGCACTTATTATATGGATTGCTGCACTAAGCTGTAGTTTATTGCTGTCTACAAAAACACACTTAAAAATTCATTATTAACTAGCTCAAAGGTCTATTAAAGGCTAAGTTAGGAGGAGGAAAGTGGCATAATTCAAAGATTAACACACCCCCAAACCTAATCTTTGCTAGTTCTCGAGCAAAGGGAAAATAAAATAGTTATTCTAAAAAATTTAAATGTCACTTTTATAGGGAGCACAGATGCATTTAACTTATGCATCAAGCCTTTTAAATCCCTAGGTGATCCCTAGTGGATGAGTGAAGTCTCCTGAAGGTTTTCAGTGAAGATACCCACAAACTTCTCAACAAAATAGTTAAGCATACTACAACATATGACACAACAGATTTTAACAAATAAAACTTCATTCCACACCTTGTTTATTCAAATTTAAAGGAGGTTAAAACAGTCATGGCAAACATTTTAACACATGAATCAGCATTTCTTTCCAGCACACCCAATGAGTTTACATCAAGAGTGTAGTGTGTAAAAATGAGTACTAAGCTCACCATTGATTTAAAAATTAGGTTTAAACATTGCCCACTGAAGTAAATTTTTAGACCCAATCCTTACCAAGGTTGTCTCTCATAAATGAAGCTCAAGGTGTTCACATTCTCATCAGCTCAAGATCAGTTGCATACCTCAAATAGGCCTGCAAGCATGGGCATAGGCATTGTTTCTAATTTATGACCTCCTCATGTACTTTTCACCATAGATTAGGCGTCCCCTTGTCTCCACATGACAGCTCATTTCACTTAGGATCAACAAGGTCTTTTAGATGGTTGTAATGTGACTTATGGTTGAGGTTTAAAAAGAATAGAAGGGGTAGAAAGGATTCAAAATTGAGAAATCAGCAAGGGGAGGAGGCGGTTCATGACTTTACCTTCTTCTCTGCTTTTTAAATGAGCAAAGGGAGGAGGTGCTTCATCTTCATTTGTGTTTTTCATATTTGAAGTGGCCAGCTTCTTCTCTTCTTTTTACTTTTTCCAGATGAAGTACTTCTCTTGACTTCTCTTTCTCTTATTTTTTTTTTTTTCTTTTTATAATAAAAAAAGTTTTCTATTTTTTTTTTATGAAATTCGACAACTATACAACTGATACACTGTTGTTTATAGCATTCTTCTCTTCTCCTTCCACCAAATGTTGAACCCAACCCACCAATCTTCAACATCTTCTCCTTTACGTTCTGAAATCTCAGAGTGAGGCTAAGGCTGAATCAGGTCATGAGGTTCAGGTTCAAGTACTCTAGTGTTTGTCAAAGAAAAATAGAGTTAAAGGCTCAAAGAGTGTATACAAAGGGAAGTTTCAAATGGTAGGAATTTTAGGCTCAAGCTGTCCAAATGATGGCCTTAAATCACCTCCTTGGTGTCATGAGTGCTATCAAACAATTTCAATTTGGGGGGCCTAACTTCTAGTGAAAAGGTATTGAATCAGTCACTCCTTAGAGCAGAAAAATTGCCAAAGACACTATTCAAAAGAAAAAAAATTTATAAGCCCAAATCTCACTGGGTAAGGTCTTCAATTGAACTCATTGGGTATATCCTCACATGTTTCTCTTCTCTCTAGTTTACTGAGTACTGATTGTGAAATTTTTTCTTGATGTTAACTTCATGGGAGTGTTAAATTTTTAAATGATTTCAGTTTCAAAATATCTGCCAACAGTTTTAATCTCCTTTTTCATAATTGGTAGGTGAGAATTAACTTTATTTATTTCAGTATAACCACATTGCTGCACTAAATTTAACTACTCCATTGGTCTAACCTGCTATACCCCCAAACCTAATATAAACATTGTCCTCAATGTTTCAGTAAAATTTTATTTAGGGGCAGCAAGGCATGAAAAGACCTAACAAGATTCAGCAGAAAATTAAATGCACAACTAATTGCAAAAAATTAAACCAAGACAATGCATGTTGGCACCTAAATAGAAAATTTTCTTCACACAAATGAATATTATACACTGGAGAAGTTTTATACAAAATTACAACTACAAAAGACACACAATTACAAAACTAACTACAGCTACTCCTAGAGGTGATCTGAATCAGAATCTATATCTATGTGCTCCCAGTCTTCTCCTTGCCCTTCTTAAGATTGTCAGCCTGGGCAGCCCCAGCTTTGGTTCTAGCTGCTGCTGGATTTCTTTGTTTGGTGTTGCTCTTCTGTGGTGTAGGCTCCTGAATTTTTACTCCCTTAGTTTCCGCTGGAGGCTTCACATCTTTAGGACCAATCAATGAGACAGTGGTGGTTAATGTTTCCACCAGCTTGAAAAGCTAGTTGGTCCTCTGTTCATACATCTTGCACACTGCTACAGTTGTGTCTAATCTCTTTTGCATGGCCTCCATCTCTTTCTGATGATCCATTAATGTTTTTTCTATCATTTTCCAATACTCAGTCTTCCTCAATGCTAGTTGGTCTTCACAGGTCTGCAATACCATATCTCTAACAGCTTCCACCACCAAATGCACATCCTTTTTAATGTATGTGTTGTCATTCATGAAAGTAGTGATGGTAGCAAAAAGAGGTAATGGAATTTGTTTAGCAGGGACAATGGCCCAATTGGGAGAATCAGTATCAGAGGTGGGGATCACAACAAGCTCAGTACAAGTGTTGTTATATGGGGAAGGGATAGATGGGAGGGCATGTTGTAGTACCTCTTCAGTGTTTTCGGTTTGGGGGAAGGGTGAGGCTACAGATAAGGGGACTAAAGCTAGCTCCTCAGTCTCAAAGTCTGTTTGGGTGGCAGCATCAGCTGTTTCCACTAATGTAGAAGGCTACTGGTAATGATGAGGGGTAGGGACAGGGGTAGGTGTGGGTGGTTAGGGTGTAGGTATAAATATTTGAAGGGTTGATTGGATGGAATTAAGGTTGTTTTGGATGGTGGTTTGGTGTTCAGAGTTGGTAGGGATTTGGGCTTGGAGAGAGGTTAGGAAAGTGATAATCTTGGTTAAAGGGTCTGGTAAGGAAGGGGTAACAAGTTGGGTACTGGTTTGGGTGGGAATTGGGTGAAATGGTGAGGTGGGGGCATGGCTAAATGTGTATGGGTGTGGGGACTCAGGGAGACGGGTGTACTCATTCCTAATATCCCCCCCAATGGAGCCTATTAGGGTTGAGTACCCCTCTGTTGTGAATTGGTCTTGGTTGGATGAAAATGGAGGGAAATTGATAGGGGTATGAATTTGGTTAAAGGGGTCAATGGGGTGAGATGGTTCAATGCCAGTGGACATTGATTCACTGTCATCATAGGTAAAAGGGGACGGTGGGTCTGGAATTGGGCTGGGTATGTCAGTGGGTATGGTAGTGGGTTCAGTGGTGGGGTGGTGGGTTTTCCTTTTCTTGTATGTTTTCTTGATGGAGGGTGTGGGAAGGTTAAAAGGAAAAGTTATGGTAGGAGAAGGGGCTGATATAGGCATGGATTGGGAGGGTACGGTTGATGGAGTGGAGACTGATGGGATAGATGCAGGAATAGAAGAGGTAGATGGAGAAGGCGATATAAGTGGTGTAATGGAAGAAGGTGGAACTGCAACTATTGTGACTGCTAAAACTGGCACAAGGGGTGCTGCAGAAGGGGATGGAGTAGGTGTAGCAGTGTCTATGGCATGGCCTTCTGAAGTGGCATCGGCAGGAATGGCTGCAGTAGAAGTGGCAGCAGCAATGGGTGCCACATGCTCCTTCTTCTTCTTCATCAGTGTCATACTGATGCTCCATTATTATTTTTCACACACAACTGGTGGCAGCTCATCAGTGGGCTCCCCCATCTTCCAGATATAACCTTTCTTCTTGAGCAAGGCTATGATCAGCCTGCTGTAGGGTAGCCCATGCAGCTTTTACTTCTTCTGCACCTTGATATGAGTGTCCTTCATTCCCTCAAATATCAATTTTACAGCATTAAAGCAATGCCCTCTTGAGAAGAAGTGCAAGGCATCTATGATTGGGTGCCTCCTCTCTTGTTGGTGACCAGCCACAAAGATATTCTTTCTTAATACAGTATCCAGGAAAAGTAAATTATGGCTTAAGTCACTTCTCATTACTGAGTCTCCAGATGCCTTCTTTCCTTGGGTCAATTGCTGGGCAATCACTATGATTGAGGCATTGATTGGGGCTCCGAAATTACAGGATGGGTCATATAATGTTGGGATGCCCAATGCCTGTGCAATGTTAGTTGAGTTCAAAAATCATTAATGAGGATTACCATCATAGGATCCTTCACCTCCAGTCCTCCCCCAGACTCTTTCATTCTTATGTTTTGGTACCACAGCCTCACCAATCTAGGGTACACCAATTCTTCAAGTGGTTGTAATAATGAGTCAAGGGAGGTCTTGGTCAGAAATTCAATGGCTTCCTTAACTAGGGCTTCCTTAGTGAAAAATGCCTTATCAAAGGTTGTCTCTGGTATCAGACTGAGGGTAGCTACAAAATCAATAGGGGTGGTGAATGGGTCAGACTCAGGGGTTGTTCCCTTTCCTTTCTTCTGCTTTTTGGATTTGACCTTTTTGGGTTCTTGGGTGTCAATTCTGGTTGTTTTCTTTGGGGCTGCTGATTTACCCAAAGTAGTTTTTCTTTTTGGATTTTCCATAAGAGCATCAGGGGCTTCAGGGGCTGAGGATGAAGCTATCCTCTGTGACTTTCTAGTTGGAGTAGGGGGCTGGGTTTGGGTAGGACTAAGTAAGGTTTGTAGGGTTTCTCCAAAATTCGGGTTTTTAATCATTGAACCCTACTTACTGTGAAATTAATGCAAATCCTAGGTATCCCTAACAACTTGGCACACACTTGATCCATGACATGGGGATAAAAAAGCAACCAACCCTCAGCACAAAAATGACTCACGCCAGTTAAAATAATCCATGAAATGAAGAGGACTAATAAGAAATTTCAAAACTTACCCAAAAGCTAGGGTACTGTTGAAGACAGTGCACAGTGAATCAAATAAGGAGCTTCTTTGTGTGCAATGTGTGTCTTGAGTAGCTCAACAAAATGGCAAGTACAATGGATAAATGGTGGAGCAGATGGTGTAAAGAAGAGGGAAGAAGAAAATCTGGTCGGGTGAATGTGGTTGAGTGTTAAGGCAAATGGCATGAATGAGAGAGTATGAACTGATTGACAGGTTTATAACTTGAAATCCCGAGCCTCGAGAGGCTGGGCCTTTAGAATAATCAACTCGAGAGGATCTCGAGTAGATGACATTTAAGATCATTAGCCTGTCGAGCTCATTAGCCTGAAAATATAAACTACACAACAGCTTGAGAGGATGCCTTCTAGGTGCTTAATCCTTTCAAGGCTTCTGATGTGTTGACTAGAGCAGATGCTCAAGCAACTATTTTTAAGCTTTGGAGCCTATCGAGGCATTTTAGGCACAAGAGCCTGTCGAGGCTTGCATTTTCTTTAGGTAAAGTGTCTCGAGAGGTTGCTCTGTAGTGCCAGAACCTCTCAAGAAGACTAAATACTGATGCAAAATGCCTCGAGAGGTTGCCTGAAGGCTCCTGATCCTCTCGAGAAGGCTAAAAACAACCCAGTTTATGTTTGTGCTGCCAAGTACACTCTCATACATTAAAGGTCAATGGTTTATAGTGCTAAACACAAACATCCATATATCACAGCAAACAATAAAATTGCACACATCCAGATTTATGAACACAAATCACCAAAAAGAGCAATATTTACATAAAATTAAAACACAAACCATACTTATGGTACACATGGTACAAGGCTGGAGATCACACATCAGTGGGAGGTTCTTGAAAGTGGATGGTTTCAGTAGGCTCCATAACATTCTCTATACAGAGCTTGAGCCTCTGACCATTGACTTTCATGACCCTTCCAGAAGTAGGGTCTATGATCTCAACAGTACCAAATGGGAATGCATGAATAACAGTAAATGGCCCATCCCATTTAGATCTTAGCTTGCCTTGAAAAAACTTCAGCTTGGAGTTGAAAAGCCATACCTTGGCTCCATCAGCAAAGTCCTTCCTTAGAAGGTTCTTGTTAAAGAAGGTCTTGGCTTTCTCCTTGTAAATTTTAGAACTTGAATAGGCATCCAACCTTAGTTCCTCCAGCTCAGACAGCTGCAATTTCCTATTCAAACTAGCAGAAGTGAGGTCCATGTTTAAATTCTTAATGGCCCAATAGGTCCTATGCTCTAACTCCACTAGGAGATGACAAGTTTTTCCATAAACCAGTCTGAAGGGGGACATCCCTATGGGGGTCTTATAAGTTGTCCTATAAGCCCACAATGCATCAGTCAATTTCATAGACCAGTCCTTCTTGTCTGTCCTTACTATTTTCTCCAGGATATGTTTAATTTCTCTATTAGAAATCTCCACTTGCCCACTGGTCTGTGGGTGGTATGGAGTGGCAATCCTATGTGTAATAGCATACCTTTTGAGCAAGCTCTCAAAGTGTCTGTTACAGAAATGACTTCCCCAATCACTGATGATGGGTCTAGGAGTGCCAAATTTGGAGAATATATTTTCCTTTACAAACTTTAGGACAACTTTATGATCATTTATCCTTGTGTCTATAGCTTCCACCCATTTGGAGACATAATCCACTGCCACAATAATGAAATTAAAACCCATGAAAAGAGGGAAATGACCCATGAAATCTATCTCCCAGACGTCAAACAGCTCAATAACAAGGATGGGCTGCAATGGCATGGAATCCCTTTTTGATATGCCACCCATCTTTTGACATCTCACGCAGGCCTTGTAGTGTTCAAAAGCATCCTTGAACAATGATGGCCAGTAGAAACCATACTGTAGTACCTTGGCTATTGTCTTTTTCCCTCCAAAGTGACCTCTACAAGCATTTTCATGACATATGGTCAGAATATTGTGGATTTCACTTTCAGGGACACACGTTTTGATCACCTGGTCTGCACAATATTGTTAAGGTATTTTAGATGCTTGCTGCCTACTTTATTGAAAACAATGATAAGAATGGGTTAGTGAAAATAAATCAAAGGTGGATTCAAAACTACAGAGCAGCAAGTCTAAAAATACACAGACCTGCAAGATACAAGGCCTGTTGTAGCAAGTTTTAACAAGTAAGAGTTTGTCCCACAGGGAAAAATGGTCAAAACTCCAAGGGAGCCATCCTTAGTAGGCCCTCCAGATCTGACTACAGATCTGACAATCCTAAATGGAAGGGGATTTAAGGTCACTATTGTTTAAATCCTAAGGTAACCTAATGCCTAAACTACAGAAATGGTTGAGAAGAATGGAGTGTGAGATAATAAATATAAAAGGATGAGAAGTAAGCTATTAGGTACAGATCTGATGGGTCTTATAATTCAGATTCAGATCTGCTGCTATAGAAGTCCTGTCCAATGGCTACATTATCACCAAAGAGGAGAAAGGATCCAACTCACCCGTGTGCCATGATCTAATCCCTTATAGCTATAATCTGTCCACTCAAATGGTCAAAGACTATCCAATAGGGGAACCACAGTCCATAGATGAGTCAAAACATGTTTGTCATTGTATGCGCTACTTCATCCAGGCTACCACCTCAAGAATCCATAGGAACCTCAACCTCTAAAGTTCTGTGTGTGGGGCATAGGCCTGCAATGTGCACTAGCCTAGACACACAGGACCAGCAAGAGTTTGAGTAATAGCTTTAGGTCTAGTTGTTCACTGCTTTAGAAAGACAGCAGTGAGTCAGTCACAAGCCTACAATCTCTACAACCAGATCAGATCTGTCATCTGATAGTGGGTCTATGCAAATACAGGGGAGTCTGTCTCTGCACAATCTCTCACAGGGCTACAAGCACAAGTGCAGAGAAGAAGAATCTATCTTAGATCTGTGGATTGGCCTCACCCTAGGGCTATAACCTGTCCATTTAAATGGCCACAGACTATCCACAGAGGCTATCCTCCTCACAGAGGTCTGAGACAGAATAAGTAGATTACTGCCAGCACCATGTTCATAAGGCTACCAGCTTAGGCTCCCATGGGGATTCAGATTTAGTGGATCCTGTGGTGGGGCATAGGCCTACATATGTGCCTAGCCTGGACACACAGGTCACTTGGATCTAAATAAATCCTTAAAAATAATCCTCCATTGCTTACAATACAACTTAGCAATGGAGGATCTCAAGGCAGCAGCCTTGTACAGAACAACCCTCAAACTTCAATCCCATATATGTATAACATCCTATTAGAAAACACCATTAAAATTGTTCCAAATAAATATACAAAGGCATAGCCAACAAGTGCTAGACTATGGAGAGAAGATAAAGGAAAAAGAAGCTGCCTAAACCCTAATTTTAGCCTACTGAAACTCTACAGCTGATTTAAGATAGGATCCTCCTAACCTAAACTAGGCTTAGGCTTATATAGCAGTCGGCTGTGGAAGCATTAGGGTTAGGAAAATCCTAATTTTATCGATGCAATCGTGGCCCATTTCTGTTCCTTAGATGCCTCGGGACGTGTGCACAGAAATTGGAGCATTGGAGTGCGTGCCCTAGTTGTTGGAAGTTCCCAGCTGCGCCTGCAAAAGTGGGGGGAAGTTAAGATCCTGAGCCTCGCTAGGTAGCAAGAGTTTCCAGTTCTTGTCGTGTGTTAGAGTTGTCGTCACGGGATTGAATTGACTTCAAGTTCTTGCAGTCGCGGGATAGATACTTTGGTCAACGCGAGAATGCTCTGGTCGTCGCGGGATTGCGCTTTCCATTCGAGTGGCGAGGGAATCGTGCGCGCAATTGATTTCTTGGTGAATCTCACAAGGATCCTCGCGAAGAAGCAATTACATCATCCTCTGGATTGCGCGAGCAGTCCCCTGAAGATCTGCATCCCGTAGCCACTACGAAATAGCTGCACGCTGGAATGCCTGGAGCTCTCTCTCCTCTGTGAATCGTGTGAAGATTAAATGCTCCTCTCTTGAGCTGCGCGAGGCTGCGTGAGACGCACGAGCGCTTACAACTGAGCCTCGCGAGAACTATGCGAAGTCTGCTTTCTGGGCCCTTCTGGCATTAATCTGTGTGAGAACAGCGTGAGCAGTTGGTGTGCTGCCTTCAAAAACTCGAGATAACTACGCGAAGCATTTTTCTCTGAAATAATGGAACCTTGCGACATCTGCGTGAGGCTCACTTCTTGACTTGTTACTGTTGTGCTTTGCCTATGCTACAGCCAAGTTCTGTCTGGATTCAACTTCCTTTCTTCTGAGGAACTTCTCGGGCAAAAGTAGGCTTCTTGGCAGGGTTAGGGCCTTATCTGCAGCTGCTGCTTATTACCTACAAAATGGGGTTAACACACATTTATTAAATGACTAAGGGTCTAACAGAGATTAAGTTAAGGGGTCAAAAGTGGTACTTTTCAGGTCTTAACACACCCCCAAACCTAATCTTTGCTAGTCCCTTAGCAAAGCTTTAACTAATTAAATACCACTTTCATAGGGATCACGGATATATTTAGCATATGTACCAAGCCTTTTAAATCCCTAGGTGATCCCTAGTGGAGGAGTGAAGTCTCCTAAGGGTTTTTAGTGAAGATACTCAAAAATTTCTCAATAAAAATAGTTAAAAGTGGTGCAGTCAATGGCAAAACAAATTTCAATGAATAAAGCATTAGGTCATTTAAATTAAAAAAAATTTTAGCATGTGTTTGCATTTCCACCAATCATTTTACATTAGAAATTCAATGTGCACATATCAGTACCAAGCTTGCCTTAAATTCGAAAATCAGATTGGATACAACCCCAATGAAGTTACAGGTCAGACCCAATTCTCACCAGGGTTATCTCTCAACAATGAATATCTAGGGGTGTTCACATTTAAAGCAGGTCAAGAGCAGTTACAGACCCCAAATGGACCTGCAAGCATGAGCATAGGTAAAGCTTCTAATTTCTGACATCTTCATGACTTTTCACCATAGATTAGGCATTCCCTCATCTCCACCTAACAGCTCCTTTCACTTTGGATCTTCAAGGTCTTTTTGAATGGGTTGTAATGTGGCTTATGGGTGAGGGATATAAAGAATGAAGGGGTAAAAAGGAAATCAAACTTGAGAAATTGAAATGTCTGCAAAAATATTTTGATTTTTACAAATTTCCTCATTGCAGCAAGTTAGGTGAAAATTGACTTTATTCATCCCAATTACACCACCACTACTGCACTAAAGTTAACTATTTTATTGGCAGACCTACCCTGCCACACCCCCAAATCATGAGGAGCAGTGTCCTCACTGGTTCTAAGGTCAGAAAGTGCAGTGTAATAGTCATGAAAAAAAAAATAAACACACACAGACAATATACACAAAGCAATATACAAAAAGAAATTCTATTATCTTAGAAAGAAATGTACAACTGTAATTACAATGACAAGAAAATAAGTGGAAAGGAAAGAAAAGCCTAACTACAATCAAGTTTAAGAGGAGGAGGAATCGGAATCTGAATCTGTGAACCAGTCCCAACCCATCTGTTTTGCATGTTTCCTAAGTTCAGCTTTGTTCTCATAACTGGACTTGGACTTGGTTCTGTCTGTGGGAGC
The DNA here is from genome assembly GCA_021018995.1 of Chloranthus sessilifolius. Lineage (NCBI taxonomy): Eukaryota > Viridiplantae > Streptophyta > Magnoliopsida > Chloranthales > Chloranthaceae > Chloranthus > Chloranthus sessilifolius. Next base: position 118,815,882 of record CM037584.1, on the reverse strand, counting down.
TTTGGTCTTTTTCTTCTTTGCTTTGCTCTCAGTTGGACTCTTTTTCTTTGACTGCCTTGGTTTCTTTGGTTGGGCTGGTGGTTTCTTCATGGTTGGAGCTTTTGGCACCCTCATTTTTCTGGTCTTGGGTTCAGGAGGGATCATAGGGGATTTTCCTTTATCCTGCTCAGGGGGGGCTACAGGGGACTTCCCTTTTTCTGGCTGGCCATGTGGTTGTGCCTCCTCAGACTGGGTAGCTGGCTCTTTGCCAATTTTGATAGAGGATGATGTGGAAGCAGTCCTCTTAGCAATGGCTTTCCTCTGTTTAGGATAAGTTTTCTCAGTAGGAGGTGATGAAGGAGGGGCAGCAGGGGTTTGGGTAGCTTGAGGATCCGGTTCTGGCATGAGTACAGAGAGTGGGGTGGGCTGCTGAGCTGCACTTCTGGCAGCAGCCAATGCAGCTTCCAAAGAGGTTATCTGGATTTGGGCTTTCAGGAGGTCTGTTTCGTGGATTTCCTTTTGGAGTCGGAAGATTTCCTGAGCATTGTTGAGTCTTTTTTCGAACATTCTTGCTTTTATCCTTTCCACATTAGTATTTGCTTTCTCCAGCGCCAGATTCATCTGATGATAAGCAACCATAGTTTTTGCCTTCTAATAGGCCTCCAAAATGTTAGTCCACCCAAGTGAAATATCCAGTAATTATTTTCTGTGGGCCTCCTCTAGTTCAGTAATCTACTACAGCAGAGGGGCCTCTATGGATTGCCTAAGTTGGGCCATGCCCCTCAGGACATCCCTCCTAAGGTAGGGATTGTCTCTCATGGCATGGAGGATGGTGAGGTAGGGAGGGATGTAAAAGGAGTGTTTGGGTGCGATAGGAAGAGAAGAAGTGGAAGGAGCAAAATGCGATTGGTCCTGGGTGGGGGACGTGGTGTTATCAGTGGGTAAGTCTAGCTGCTAGGGGAGGGTAAAAGGTTTTGGGTCTGTTTAAGTGGATTTGTCAGTGAATGTTAGAGGGGGTAGTATAAGAGATGGGATTGAAGGCATGGGGAGGAAAGAAAATAAGGTAGGCTCACTAAGAGTAGGTGGTGCTGGGGAAGGGAAAAAGAGAATGGTGAAGGGTATGCAAGAGAATGGTTGGATTGTGGAGTCAGGGCTGGAAGGGGAAAGGACCAGTGGGGTTTGATTGGATTGTTGAGGGATGGGTTGGTTTGTCAATGTCTGAAGTGTGGATTTGATAGACGTGATTTTTGTTTGCATTTGGTCCTGTGTGTGTGTTGTGGTGGACAGTTTGATTGGATGTCTTGGATGAGGGAGAGGATAAGTGTAAGTGTGTCTGGGTTGGGAGGTTGAGATTGTGTAGAAGATGGAACAGATTGAAAAGGGAAGGGGCATGATAGAAAGTGGAAGGAGGAGGAGATTGGGGTTCTGGTGAGTGATGTGGTGATGTATTTGGGGAGTCCGGGAGTGGGGTGTAGTGGGTGGGCATGGTGTCAAGGAAACTAGCCATAAAGGCTTGGAATCCGGTGGTGTTATTAAGGTTGAGGTCTATGTCTGTGAGTGGGGATGTAGTAGGCATGGCTGGAGTGGTGTCTTGGTCAATGTGAGGTGTGTCAGTGGGGATAAAAGGGATTGTGGGTGGGGGTAGGGACATGGTGGGGGTTGTGTCTGTGGTTTTCTTTTTCTTGTATGAGATCAGTGGAGGGCTGTCTGGGTTTTGTGAAGATGATGGGGGTATGGGAGCTGTGTATTGAGGTAGTGTAGGGGAAGGTGTGGGGCTGTCATGGGGGTGTCATGGGGGGTGGTGTCCTCCCAAGTACCAATCATAGGAAAAAGGGGTGTAGTGGAGGAAGGGAGAGATGTTGATGGTGTAATGGGATGGGATGTTGTCAGGATAGGGGATCCTACAGTAAGAGGTGGAGGGATGTGGGGGCTGCTGCAGCAGAGGTAGTGACAGGATCTTGAATCACCTCTTTAGTAGCAGGGGTGGGCCTTGTAACAGCTACCTCATCTGTTTACTTGGGAGGGGCCTGAGCCTCAGCCTTCTTCTTCTTTTAGGTTTCCATCAGGCTCCTGCTGATTCCTCATTGCCTCTTGGCAAAAGTTATAGGGGTGAGGGTGGTAGTCTCCTCTCCTTTTGGTATCTTGTACCCCCCCCCTCAAAAGCAGTTTGGTGACGACTCTAGCATAGGGGAGTGTGTGTGGCTTCTTTTTCTGCCCTAACTTCTCCACCAAGTCCTTCATTGCTTCAAAAATTAATCAAGCTGCATGGAAGCCATGGCCCAGAGAGAAAGAGTAAACAGTATTAGCAATAGGAGCCCTCCTCTCCTGCTGATGGCTTGAGCAGTAGATGTTCTTTCTCAGGAACTGGTCAATGAAAAGGAGGCTTGACTCCAACACTCTTCTTCTTATGAAATCCCCTGAGGCATTTAATCCTCTAGTAAGAGCCCTCGCAATGGAATCAATTGAGGCACTCAGGGGAGGGCCATATCCACAGCTAGTGTCAAATGCAACTGGGATGCCCAATACTTCTGCAATCAGCTTGGGATTAATCAACATCTCGAAATCATCAATCAGCATGAGGAAGCCTGATTGTCCATCTTTGTCCTTGGTGACCCTGATGTGTTAATCAAAAAGTTGCACTAGCTTAGGGTAGTCTAGTGCTGGAATTCCTCTCATCAAGGGTGTCAGACCATCCTTGCTCATAAATTCAATGGCAGAGGCAGAGAGGCTCCTTCTCAAAGAAGGGCAGGTCGAAAGCTGTTTCAGGCTCCAAGTGGATTGAAGCCATGAGCTCAGAGGGTGTAGAAAACTCAGGGGTTGGCTGCTCCACCTCCTCAACCACATCCTTCCCTTTTTTCAGTGTCTTAGAAGTCTTGACCTTCTTAGGAGCGGGCTCAACAGGGGCCTTATCCTTGGCCCTTTTCTTTGGTGCACTCTTAGGTGCTATTATAAACTCTACTTTTGGAGATGAAAAAGGGGAACTGAGATCTGAGTGCTTACCCTAAAATCGTAGGGTTTGGTTCGATCTGACCCACAGTGAACCACGAGATCTCTGAGCAGAGGGCAACTGATGGGGGTGACGTTAGGAACAAATCTCTAGGATCCTAGTGTGAATAATGGGTTGTAGAATGGATGCTAGAGGAGAGAGGTGGAAGAGCGCCGGAAGCTAGGGTTTCGCTGGTTGGAGAAGAGAGAGAGAACTGGAAAAGGAGAAAATCGCGGGTTTGGAATACTTATCGCTAGGCTTGGCGCGCTTTGGAACATATCCTCTCGCGGGATGGGAAATGAAACTGGCGACGGTGTAAATGCAACTTGGATTGCGCGAGAGTCTCCCAAGGTTTACTTTGAATCTCGCAACAGCTAGTGAAGTGTTCCATTTGGATTGCGCGAGAGGCTCCCAGGCCTCATTTTGGACCAAGCGACAGCTAGTGAAGTGTTTCATTTGGATTGCACGAGAGGCCCTCAGGCCTCATGATATGTCCTAAAATAATGCCTTCTTGAACCATAAAGTGGCTCTTCTCCCAACTAAACTTTAGGTTAGTTTCTACACATCTTTCTAGAATAAGGGCCAAGTGATCAAGGCAGAAATCAAATGTTCGGCCAAATACTAAAAAATCATCCATAAATACTTCCAGAAACCTATCTATCATGTCAGAAAAGATAGCCATCATGCATCTTTGGAAGGTTGCTGGTGCATTACACAGCCCGAAGGGCATGCGTCAGTAAGCAAACATTCCAAAAGGACACGTGAAGGTAGTCTTTTCTTGGTACTCTAGATATACTGGGAGTTGATTGTACCCTGAATATCCATCTAGAAAGCAAAAATATTCTTGACCCGCTAACTTTTCCAAAATTTGGTCAATAAAGGGCAATGGAAAGTGATTCTTGCGTGTCATGGAGTTAAGCTTCCGGTAGTCAATACATACATGCCACCCCGTGGTTTCACGTAATGGCACTAGTTTGCCGAATGTATTTTCTTTCACAGTAATCCCTAATTTCTTTGGACCTACCTGAATGAGGCTTACCCATTGGCTATCAGAAATTGGATAGATAATACCTACATCTAACAACTTTACGATCTTCTTTTGTACTACCTCCCTCATGTTTGGATTCAACCGTCGCTGACTTTCTCGTGAAGTTTTGGCATTATCCTTCAAATGAATTCAGTGCATTGCATACAAATTGATGGATCAAGCCCTTTGAGGTCGGCGACGGTCCACCCGATTGCACATTTAAATTTCTTTAGTATGACCAGCAACTTGTCCTCCTATTCTCTACTGAGAGCAGATGAAATGATTACTGATAGAGTTTTATTAGGTCAAAGGAAGGCATACTTAAGGGTGTTGAGAAGTACTTTCAGGTCTAAGGATAGCGCTTTTTCGATGGACGGTTGTAAGGGTTCATTGGAAGTAGTAGGCAAGGGTTCTATCCATGGTTTCCATATTTTCGACTAGAGTTCACAAGCAAATGTGTCCAACACAGAGGTTACTTCTTTTATTTGAAAGTCTAATTCTTTTGAATTCGTATACCATGATGAGGTTTGTAGCATTTCTTTAGATAGGGCAAGAGGCAATGCCTCTTCTACCAGTTCTTCTATTCCATCAACGCGGAAGCATTCCTCGTCATCTATTGAGGTCATTTGGTTGGCTGCTGAGAAGACATTCAACTGGATCCGCATATCTCCAAAAGAAACTTCTATTACCCCAGTTTTATAATTAATGCAAGCATTGGTTGTAACCAAGAATGGTCTACCAAGTATAACGGGAATTTGTGTTGGGGATTTCGAACTTAGTTCCATGTCTAACACCAAGAAGTCGACAGGAAAAACAAATTTATCGACTCCAACCATAACATCTTTAATTACTCCTATCGGCCTTCTTTCCGATCTATCGACTAACTGAAGAGTTACTGAGGTAGGTCTCATTTCTCCTAGTCTTAGTTTTTCATAAACAGAGTATGGTAGTAAATTTATGCTCACTCCTAGATCCAGGAGTGCTTTATTGATAGCGTGGTTCCCTATAATACAGGGGATCATAGGAACTCTAAGATCTTTAAGCTTGAGAGGGGTACTAGATTGTAAGACGGACCTCACTTGTTCGATTAAGAAAACTTTTTGCGAGACGTTGGTTTGCCATTTTCGTTTTTGTGTGCACATCTCTTTTAAAAATCGTACATACACAGGGACTTATTTGATTGCTTCAAATATCTTCACTTCCTTGAAGATTTCTGTGAGTTCCTCTAATTTTTTTGGATTTTTACTAAAAGGTGATGGTGTACCAAAGGCGTTAGGGAAAGGTAACTTTGGTACGTAGGAAACCGCAGTTACAGGTGTGAGTGCGCCATCATTCCCTTTTTTGTGTTTTCTGGCGGTGAGGTTTCCTGTATAACTTTTTTTTCCTTTTTCTGAGGTTCGGGGTTGTCTATTGGTTTAGGCATATCTACTTTGTTATCTACAACCTTACCACTTCGTAAAGTTTGAACAGCTTGGGCACCATCTCATCACTCAATTTTTCCCCTAAGTTGATCGTCGATAGTGACAATCCATCATTATTTCATGTTTCCTCCCATTATGTAGCAATCTGTTCAATTTTAGTTCCTAAGTTTGCAATAGTTTGGGAACAGGAATATAAATCTTGGGAAATTTGGAAAAGTTGAGATAACTCTTTAGAGCGTTGGTGCACGTGTTGCTGCAGATCTCGAAGAATCTGAACAACAGTGGCATCTTCGTCCGTAATAGGTGATTGTTCAAAAAAATGATTTGCGGCATATATTGGTTGAGAATTATAGGGGTATTTCTGATGTGCATAAGAGTAGTATTGCTGAGTCATCTGTGGAAAGTTGTAATGGTCTCCCCACGAATTATTATAGAAGTTCTCAGGACTTCCCCATTGAGTTGCCCAAGGGTAGGTGAGTACTCTTGGGGGTCATAAGTCGACTCATTGCTTGTCCATGCTGGGTAATTATGGCCTTGCATGTTTACAAGAAATATTGGTTATATAATATATATATATATATATATATATTTTAATCTGAAAGCAGGGAGAGAACGAATCTGAGCCTCTAGTCTTTGTGGCCAGCAAAAGTGTTGAAGTTCTAATCTGTTACTCCGAATAAACCTGCAAAAGCTTAAGAAGTGATCAAAGAAAAATAAAAATATAAAAAAATATAAAAAAAGAAAGATAAATATTGGTTTCTAAAAGGATAAAAATATTAGATAAAAACTTGAAAGAATTAGATAAATTCCACTTCCCCGACAGCAGTGCCAAAAACTTGACTTGCTTCTCATTGTGTATTATAATTATATTAAATTCATGTTTTGACCTATTGCAAGCTCACAATGGAAATTATAGTACTAGCATAGGATCATTCCTACGAGGAAGTTCATTATCTTATTAATTCCTATTTCTATCTTCTATCTAAACCCATATCTTAAAAACTTTTATTTATCGTTAAGATTTCCTAATCTACTGGGGAAATATGAATAAAATAATGGGTTATTAAACTAAAATGCATAAAAATAAATCCTAATCCTTCTTCAAATCAAAGTCGTCAATCTTAATCTTTAGCTTTCGAATATTTATGAAAACAAACAGTACCGTTACACCATATTTCTAGTCTCCTAGCATTGGTCGTCAATCAAGTCTAAGATCCTATCAATACAGATTTAATCTAATCAATAATCAACCAGAAATTTAGGCGATAATCAAACTCTAGCAAACTGAAGATGGAAAAGTAAAAACTGTTACACTAATCTGCAAATCCTAACCTGAATCGTCAATTCAAATTAAAACTTGGAGATGTTTACAAAGCAAATAAAATCTAAACTAGAAAACAAAGTAAAATATATCCTTCACCCCTCAGTCGCAGTCGTCAATTGCTCCTGAGAAATTACAGATATCTACACTAATCTTTAGCACTCAATTACAGTCATCAATTTCACTTGAGAAATCTTTGATATCTAATCTACTCTAACTAGTATACACTATTGATCATGATCGGAAGAAAATCCAACCTTAGGCGTCAATTGATACTGAAATTCTTCGATACTTATTCCTATACCAAGCCCTCTTATTTATAGATCATAAGAGGTCGGTTTACAAAGATCTAATTCTAATAAAAGAAACTACTAAAAATAAAAGTATCCTAATATAACTCTAATTCCTAATTTTATCTTTCCTTGCTTTCTTTAGTTGATGTGCTTCTAAAGTGTTCTTTATTGAGCAGCAGTAGAGTCCTTCAGATTTAGATCTTCATCAATCTTCTCAGATTTGGCGGTAGTTGGATCCTTATTGATTTACCGGATCCATGATAACCGTCTGTCATTTTGGTGGCGATGAGATGGAATGGCATGTCCTTGGGGTGCGGTGGTAGGCGGCCCTGATTTTCTACAAAATTTATGCTGTAGTGCATGGCTTTGGAAATGTCGCAGACATCAAGATGGAAGGTTCGGCCATCTATTTGTGTGGTCATTTTCTGGGTATTTTCCACCGTTTGTAAGTTTTGATAAAATAGCTTGACGAGGCGGAGGTAAAAGTGCGTATGAAGGGGGTAAATAACACCTCCAATCTGGCTTGTCTGAGGTAGTTTATCGTCCATGTGGTCGTAGCGTCGTCGACAAACATACTTGGGTCGAAAGACCATTCTGGTTTGAACGCTTTCGCATTCCACCACGGGATTGGTTGTTCCCCAATCGGTGGGGGATTGTTTTGTGGTTGCTATGGTTTCTTAGAAGATTTAACCCTCATAGTCGGGAGTTTGGATGCGGTTTCCTTCCTAGAAGCCATTGGAAAAGAACCCAAAATTGAAACTGGAGAAAAATCTAGGGTGAAGAACAAATCTTGGAACCCTCTTTGATGGAGACACATGCAAGCGATTTCGTGAAGATTTTTTGAAAGTAGCGAGAACAATCGCGTATTTGAAGAGAATAAGCACCTTATTTTCACGGGGGAGGAAGAAAAGAGACGGGATTAGGTTTAAATCATGAAAATAACAAAAATTAGGGGTTTTGACCCCCGTTTTTAAAGTCCATAAGTCGCTGCAGCGAGAATTAAGGGTCGCTATAGCGAGCCTTGAGGCTCTAAAGTTGTCACTACAGCGAGTTACACAGACATTGTTGTGGTTCCAACTGTCCTCCTGTGGTGATACTTCAAAAATTTTCACAATACCCTTACTTGCATGTACTATCATTTTGAATGTCAAAGTTTGAACCTACTATTACCCGTGCATTGGTATAAGAGATATACATTTAATAATTGGAACCAAGTAGAGAACATTGGTCGACCATACAAGGACTTTCATTCGTTCCTTAGCCTACCAGCACACTTAAAATTGACTGACCTCAGTAAAAAGATGCGGGTACTGGTCGCGGATTTCTACCTCATGTTCCCAAGTGGCTTTGGCGGTAGGTGATTTCACCATCGTACTAGCACCAAGGGAATCTGCTTGGTCCTTAATAGTTGCTCCTTGCGATCCAACATTTGTATTGGTTCTTCTGTCACGATTAGATCCTCTTAGATTTTGATCGGTTGATAGTCTAACATGTGCGACGGATCCCTCACATATTTTCGTAACATTAACACATGGAACACATTGTGCACACTGGACAGTTACGGAGGTAAAGCGATACAATATACCACTTCGCCAACCCGGCCCAAAATTTCAAAATGTCCAATGTAGCGTGGACTTAACTTCCCACGTCTCCTGAATCGCATCATGACCTTAGTCGGTGAAATTTTGATGAAAATGTGGCCTCCATTCTGAAAAGAATGTGTGTTAGTATTATACACAGTTAATTGGAAACAGAAGACACCAATGTGAATCAAGTTTACCTGAAACTCGACATTTGTTCTTTTGAGGTCGGCATAACTTTTCTGCCGCCTTTGGGCGACTTTCAATCTTTCACGAATAATTTGGATGGTCTCATTCATGCTTTCGATGAGTTTTGGGCCTAACAATACTCGCTCTCCAACCTCTTTCCAGTTGAGCGGAGATTTACATCAGCGACCATAAAGTGCCTCGAAAGGAGCCATCCCGATGCTTTCTTGGTAACTATTGTTGTATGTGAATTCGATCAAAGGCAAGTGTTTATCCCATGATCCTTGAAAGTCTAGCATACAAGCCTTGAGCATGTCTTCAATCACCTGATTCACCCTTTCGGTTTGCCCATTGGTCTGGGGGTGAAATGTCGAGTTGAATTCTAGCCTTGACCCCATTCCTTCTTGGAAGTGCTACCAGAATTGTGATGTATACAGTGGGTTCCTGTCTCACACGATGCTAGCAGGTATGCCATGTAATCTGACTATCTCTTTAAGGTACACTTCTGCAAGCTTGTTGGCTGTATACCGGGTATTGTAGGATAGAAAATGGGTGGACTAGATTAATTGATCAACGATTATCCAAATGGCATTATACCCTTTCTGTGTTCTTGGCAGTTCAAGGATAAAATCCATGGATATATTCCCCCATTTCCATTCAGGGATTGGTAATGGCTGTAATAGACCCGAAGGATGACGATGGTCGACTTTCACTTGCTGACAAACCAAACATTTCGCTATATACTCTGCGACTTCCTTCTTTAATCTTTTCCACTAGCAACTCTTCTTGAGGTCTTGGTGCATCTTGGTACTCCCAGGGTGGATAGTGTACATCAACTTATGAGCTTCATCTAATATCGTGTGTCGCAGGTCGATGTTAGTCGGGATGCATAGTCGGCCTCTGAACACTAATGATCTGTCCTCTTTGATGGAAAAATCAAGTCATTTTCCATCAACTGTTTCCCATCTGATGGTTACAAGTTCTTCATCGGTCCATTGCAGCTCGCGAATTTTATCATAAAGTGTTGACCAAATAGCAATGTTGGCCATTAAGGCTCCAGAATTCTTCACATTGAATGTTGTGTCAATTAAGGCCATATCCTCAAGTAGATGCCATCTGCATATTCTCGTGATGAGGTGTGATAACTGGGCAGATGACTTTTGGCTCAGCACGTCTGCCACCACATTTATCTTTCCTGGATGGTACTGAATCGAGCAATCATAATCCTTAAGAAACTCTAGTCATCTCCTTTATCCCAGATTCAGATCCTTTTGGGTAAATAAATACTTAAGGCTTTTGTGGTCGGTAAATATCTCAAATGTCTCACCATATAGGTAGTGCCTCTATATCTTCAAGGCAAAGATTATAGCTGTCAGTTCGAGGTCATGTGTGGGATAATTTTCTCATGATCTTTAAGCTACCACAAACCATAGGCAATGACTTTATCATTTTGATTAAGCACACAGCCCAATCCACTGTGTGACGCGTCGCTGAACACTACGAATCCTCCAATGCCTGAAGGTATGGCAAGTACTGGTGCAGAGGTCAACCTTCTTTTAAGCTCCTGGAAGCTTTGTTCACACGATTTAGTCCACTCAAATTTGGCATTCTTCCTCGTGAGCTGCATGAGTGGTCCAGTAATTTTGAAGAATCCTTCAACGAATCTCTTGTAGTATCCGGCTAATCCCAGAAAGCTATAAATTTCGATCATGATTTTCAGTTGCTCCCACTTCACCACGACTTCTATCTTGGTTGGGTCCACTATTATACCTGCTTCTGAAATGACATGCCCTAGAAGACTCACTTGCTCTAGCCAAAATTCACATTTGCTTAGCTTTGCATACAATTGGTGATCGCGAAGTGTCTGTAGAGCTATGAGCAAGTGTTGTTCGTGTTCTTCTCTCGTCTTCGAATAGATGAGGATGTACGAAGAAAACTATACACCGATCGAGGTGAGGCTTGAACACTCTATTCATAAGATCCATTAAAGATGTTGGTGCATTATTCAACCCAAATGGTATCACTAGGAACTCATAGTGACCATATCTCGTGCGAAAGGCTATTTTTGAAATGTCTTCAGCTTTCTCCTTCAAGTGGTGGTAACCTGACCTTATGTCTATTTTGGAGAAGAATGTCGCCCCTTGTAACTGATCAAAGAGGTCATCAATCCTTGGGAGCAGATAGCGGTTCTTTATCGTAAGCTAATTCAATTATCGATAATCAATACAAAGTCGCATGGATCTATCCTTCTTCTTGACAAATAATACGGGTGCTCCCCATCACGAAACACTCGACCTAATAAATCCTTTATCGAGAAGTTGTTGCAATTGCTCCTTGAGCTCTTTCAATTCGGCTAGTGCCATGCGATATGGAGCTTTCTACACCGGTTCTGTGTCTGGAGCTAAGCCTACTGCAAATTTGACATCTCTGTCTGGCGGTAACCCAGACAATTCTTCAGGAAATACATCGGGAAGCTTGCATGCGATAGGAATATCAGTAATGTGAACCTTCTCTTCCTTTTGACTTTGTATGAACGCGAGATACCCGAGACAACCATCGTTCATCAACCGCTCTGCTCGCATAGCTGATATAAAAGGTGTTATGTTCGGTTGAATGCCATGGAATCTAAATGATCTCCTCTTCTTGGGGTGAAACGTAACTATTTTCTTACAGCAATCGACATTCGCATGATCATTAGACAACCAATTCATGCCAAGGATTACATCGTATCCTAGCATATCTAACAAAATCAGATCAGCCATTGTCTCATGACCTTCAATAGCAACGATGACAGATCGACACACTGTATCTGTGCTCACTGAGTTCCTGGTTGGAATCAACACTGATAGAATAAATTCCAAAGGCTCAGGAGTGATACTCGGTTTAGCCGCAAATTGAGGTGTTACAAAAGAGTGGGTAGACCATGGGTCTATCAACACTCGTGCCTTATGATGATAGATGTCTTTTCTCTGGTGCAGGTGCATGGTACCTAGGTTTCATGCATTTATTTAATTTGATGCACATACAAATGTGTTATGCCATTCAAACGTCAAATAGAAAATTGCCTTAGAGATATCCTTCAAGTAGAACAAAATTGAACTTAACAATCCAATGGAAAGCATACCTTTGATCACATCATTGTTGGTTTGAACATCTTGTGCCGAAATAGCATATGCTTGACCTTACACCGTAGCTCATGAGGGTCTCGGAGTAGGCGTGGTTGCAATAGTTTCTTTCTTCACTTCGGGGCACTCCCTAATTTCTAATGTCCTATCTTTCCGCATCAGAAACACGCTCTAGTGGTCCTCCTACACTCCTCAATTTTGTGTGACTTTCCACATTTCATACAAGATGTTATTGGTGCAGACGATGCGGCTCGAGAAGTTTGTTGAGCCTCCGATACCCCGGTTGCAACAATATTTAAGGGGTGAAAAGGCCTTGATGGTGTAGAAATAGACAGCCTCAAAGATGCGGTTTGAGCAGGTTATAAGGTTGGTGGTATCAATAACTTCAGCCTCTTGTTAGCCTGCTCGGAGGCATATGACCGTGCTCGGCTTTGTCTACTCTTGTTTTGCTCTTCCCTTCTCTTGTACATGTTCTCAATGTCCTTTTCGGCAATGAGGGCTAAATCCATGACCTCAGCATAGGTTGTTGCCCTGAGCAAGGAGATTCTCTCTTTATTGGTAGGCTTCAGGCCACGTTCGAACTTTTGGGCATTCATCAATTCCGTGGCTATATGTAATGGTGTACAATGAGAGAGCCTGGTAAATTCAGCCTCGTACTTGCACACTGTCATCTGAGCTTGTTCCAATGATGTAAATTTCACTTCCATCTGGTATCTGACTTGTCGAGGGAAGTACTGCTCATTAAAAACTTTAGTAAATTCTGCCCATGTCCATGGGGCATTTGGTGTCTCTTGCACCCTAATCCTCTCGATGGATTTCTACCATGGATCCGGCTCTCCTTCGAGTTGGAAAGAGGCCCAACTCACCTTTTCTTCTTCTGTGCAATGAATTCTCTTGAGGATCTTCTCTATTTGATTTAACCATTGCTCCGCTTCAAACGGATCAGTTTGCCCACAAAAACTAGGAGGTCTCATCCTCCTGAACTCTTGGAAGCCAAACGGTTGACGTCTTTCTATGAGCAGTGCCATGGTATTCACCATGGTTTCCAATAACTGTCGATCATTTCCATTATTGTTCCCTACTCTTGAGACATTGTCAACATTGTTCTCCACTCCTGAGGCATTGTTGTTGTTGTTGTTACCTATAGGAATCACATTTGGACTAGTAGATACCCCTTCGCCACTTGTCTTACCTCTGATATGCACGGTCCTTGGTCTTCCCCTTCTTGGAGGCATATTGACCTGTCACGATCACATCACATCACATCACTCACTCAAAATGATCGTGAAAATCTGGCCCCAAGTTCGATGGAAATTAGATGCCATATGCTCCAAACCTAAGCCATAGCTCTGGATCCCCATGAGACTTACAGCCTAGGCTCTGATACCAACTGTGAAGACCCTAAATTTCCACACACGGAAGTACTATTTGTGGAAACTCCAAGGCGTCAGATCGTAGGACATAATTTTCTTTTGGCATCAAGGACTCTGATGCTAATGTGATGACTTGATCTTCCCCTAAGTAGGTATCTAGGATGATCGGGCCATCAAGTATTTAATATGCTCAAGTTAGTGCGGAAGCAAGGCAGATAGACATGAGACAAAAAGCACAAAGATTTCCATCATTTACAATATAAACAAAACTATACAAACCATCGGTGACGGTCGACCGTCACCTAAACAGTGGTTTAAAACTATGCAAAATCATACAGGGGTCTAGTCCAAAAACTGTAACAAGTATCAAAATAAAATTGCCCACACTATATCGAAATCTAGGAGAGTTGGTCAAGGGAAGAACTCCTTAGGAGACGACTCTTCTTCCTCTTCTGGATTATAATTTGGATCCTCCGCCAACTCCGGATCTAACTTTGGATCTACACCTGCAGTTGTGACGTATAGTCTAGGAATGAGCTACAGTCCAAGCTCAGTAGGGAAAAGAAACAATGCTTAATCATATCTTATCATTCTACTTCATAGTTTGGATGCATAGGCAAAAATAGTTCGAGTTAATATTCATGTCAAATACATTGGAATAAAGCATTTAAAAAAAACATAAACCCAAAAACAAAAGCATGTAGTGTCATGATGCGGATAGTGTGCAAAACAAATGTATATCAGAGCACGGAATATATTAGGGGAAACAAGTACATGAGATAACGGAATATGTATGTCAGAGAATCAGAACATATTAGAGAAACGAAACATATCAGAGCACGTCGTATCATCTAATTTCAGAACATTAGTGCAAGTATCCCATAACGGGTACAAAGCATCCCATAGTGGGAACAAGGTCTTAAACCCCGGGGACTCCACCCCTCTCTTGGAGACTCCACTCCCCTTACAACTAATGTGGAATCAGAACATCAAGTACATGTATCATGTCAAAGCATCCCGTAGCGGGAACAAAGTTGTAAACCCCGGGGACTCCACCCCTCTCTTGGAGACTCCATTCTTTTTTGCACATGATCTCATAATTAGATATCACATAAATCCGGTCGGAATTCGGGAATCAGAATTTAATGATTCAAATGCATCAATATGTCAAGGTACTAAATGCTATAATCATGTGCGAAAATCCAATCTTGACTATTCAAAGAGTTTAAATATGCATATGCAATCAAATATGTAGATGCAATAGGCTTCCGAAATCACAGGCTCATGTAAAATAATCATCAATGACCATGAATCAACATTTAAAATATAACCTTGGATTAAAAAATTTCCCTACCTTAATGTCAGGTTGTACGGAATTAAATGCTTAAACCAAAGCGATGCTCCCATCGATGATCTCCCGCATTTATCCTAGATCATAAAATGTTCATATGCTAAGTGTCAATGGAGAGGATTTTGTATGAAGCAAGGTCCTCTCAACGTTTGTAGCCAAAAATTTAGACATTCAAGAACAGGGCAACTCACTGTAGCGAGCTCCCAAAGTCGCTATAGCAAGCTCATTAGATGTCAGGTGGCACACATAACTCACTACAGCGAGTTTTACCCGAGCTGCATTAGCCTAAATATTCATGGTGCACTCGCTACAGCGAGTGACTCAGAAGGAACCTCGCTACAACGAGGTTGCAAGGTCGCTGCAGCGAGTCCATCAGAACTCGTAGCCTTTTGGTTCCTTCTTCTAAATTCGAAACCTTAATTTCCTTACGTGACTTTCATTCCAGGCATTTAATCTAATCTGGTTTCATGCTATAAGATTAAATCGTAAATTTTTGCCTTAAAATCCTGCGCATGCAACATCCAGAATCATCAGAATTGAAGAAAATCGGCGTCTACGCCTCCCAAACGTCCGATCCTCGAAAATTCCTTGCATAATTTTCAAAAACTGGGCAATTAGACCCTAAACTTTGAAAATCGAGGCTCATGTGATAGCAGTATGATCCTTACCTTCTTAGATCCTTTACATGCGATGTCTCCAGAGATCGGTATTTGAATTTATTTATTTTTGCATGGAGCCCTCGTGTGCGTCCAATGATTTGATTCTTATCCCCCTTTTGATCGTACATAGTCGACAATCGAGTTTTCTTGCCTGAAGGATCAAACCAAAGGTCTCTTTGAACGAGCTTGTGTGAGTTCGAATGGCTTGGAGTTTTTCAAAATAGGAGAAGGAGAAAGAGTTCTCTCTTTTTTCTCAACTAAATTGCATGAAGTCTATGCGTTGAAATGCCTCTTATATTAAGAGTGCAGATTCGGTGTGCGATCGGTACATCCAGCACGGTGTATGGGTCTAAAGTAAAACAAAACAAAAACTAAGGTTCCAATGTACACAACCAGTCTTGATCTCATGACCTTGTGTAGTCAAGTTCTTTACCAGGAGTGCTCTGAAGGAGCTTGTGTAGTATTTACACAATTTAATATTTAAGCCTTATTACCAAGGTAACCATTTCGATTTAATGACATGATATGTTTTAATTATAAGGCGCATATTGCTCCCGGTCTCGAGCACGAGTACATACCTGGCCTAACATACCCGGCGTATTCGGGTTTGGAATTTGTAGGGTGTTACACCATCATGAAGTTGGAGGGCCAGATCAGCCAACTAGCTTCACAAGTGGCAAAGAGAGAAAGTGGGCATTAGCCAACGCAGCCAATTAGCAATCCGAGAGGCCAAGTGTTTTTGGGGGAAGCATTCGCCCCCACTAATCAAAATTGAAGTCCTCAAGGATCTGTTGAGCTACCGACTCATCCGTAGCAAACCCTTGTAACAATGTGTAAAATATATCTTTTTTTGTTTGGTTGAGAAAATGCATTACAATCACAAGTAAACACGACCAATCATAACGCATGTTTCGATAATATGTTATGAGTAATCGTAAGGATTTATGAGCGTTCGAAGTCTTTCTTGATATTAAGTCCATCGATCACGTAGTAGTGATTACAAGTTGACCAATACGAGAGTTTGAAATTACAAAAGATGAAAAGCTAGAGCCGATCGATGACTCTAGGTTACATACACGCGTGATGACCAGTTCAGTGGGTCACCACTGAAATTAGGGCCTACTTATTCGTGAGAGAATACGCTGGCCCCATTTTCGAACTTTTCAGCCACCTTTCTTTTCTCCCTCCATTTTTCAAGTACTCTGTAGACAACCCAACCATTTTCTTTACCTACCTTAGGCTTGCTATGTTCTTATCTAAAACCCTACCAAAGATTAACTTACTAATTTTTAAGATTAGGGTTTAGTAAGATAACAATTTTGAGTCCTAATCGGTTGGTTCATTCAAAAATCTTTCTGATTCGGCACATATTTTGGAGTATTAATTGATTTTTTTGTGTATTACTACAGGAGAAAAATTGCATCATACCGAGATCGAAGACCAAGAGGCAGAGGGAAGAAGAAGAAGACGAAGGTAATATTTCTAATCATTCTCCACCCCAAAAGCATAATACACGGGCTGCTACCCGCACTGCTAGATCCCAAATAGCAGCCCCGCCATTTAAAAGAAATCTAAGACTTCTGGGGTAGTTACCGGAGAACTACTAGCAGAGAGAATGGAGATTGAGACAGAAACTATGTCTGCCCCTGAAGAGAGCACACAACCAGATAAAGGTAAAAAGTTGGCATTTACCAAAAGAATACTGGATCGACCCTCAACCTCAATGAAACATCATATTGTGGGAGCCAAAGCTGCAGTGGATATCGCGTTTTGGAAAAAATTGGACTTCAGTGAGGCCGCCATCAAATACTTCAAGGATGCAAGGCTTAATTATTTTCTTGAGCCTTGTACAACATTGGTCTACCCTAAACTGGTAAGATTGTTTTATAAAAGAATGACTAATAGGGGTACAAGTCAAGTTCTCATACTTTCCACAATCATAGATGAGTTTTCCATCCAATTGACCATTGAATTGTTTGTTGGGGTTCTGAATGCACCACTAAAGAGGCCTGAGATATCTTCGGACAAGCCAGAAGCCAATATGTTAAGATTACCTCCGATCCTTCCGGATTTTGCTTGGATGGCCACAGAACTGTTGGGCAAATCCCCAAAGGCCAAGTCATATCTTATGCGAAAAGATCGGGAAGCCAGGAGCTTGTCACTTCATTTCATGGATGTTTTAATTCATAAGACTATCCATCCCACCTGCCATGGGACAGAGAGAAGGTTTCTTTTTATTAAATCCCTTTACCTGATGACAAATCATTTTTGGTTCAATGTACCCTCTTACCTCTCAGAGGTAATTGACGTTGTGAGAGAGAAATTGAACAAAGGAAAATATGAGAAGTATAAGATGGATCTCCCTTTTGGAGGCTTGATCACCAGTATTCTCATGAACTTGGGGTACATGCTGAAGCCTAATGAAAAGGTTCTTAAAAAGAGAGATGAGGACCTAACTATTGTCACTTACAAAGGACAATGAATAAAGTGAACAAAAAGAAGGCATCGACCTCTGCAAGCAATACATCTTCTATCTTGCCTGAATCAACACCACCCCCTGAAATTAGTACTGGAAACCATGACACACCGGGTGTTGAAGTTGTTGTTGAAGACCAGGAAACACCTGGAATGGAAAATAATGATGATAATGTTACTCCCCTTGAGTCAGTGGTAACTGAAGGAGTGAGTATTTCTACTTATCCACAAGAAGAACAGAGGTCTAGTCCTCCAACCAGCCCCTTTCTTGATGAGTCAGAGATGATGATTATGTCAGTGACTAATCAAGAGCACATCAATCTCTATGACACAACCCTGGACTCTCCAACAGGGCTTGCCATGCCCTCTTTACCTATGGTAGACACACTGCCAGTTATTTCATAAGAAAATTCGGTGAGCCCAATTATCTCTGAAGCGGAGGAAATTTCCCTTCCACCCGTTGAGCATGAAAACCCTGAAATGGCTACTTCTAGCTCGCTTTTTATTTTTACTGAGTCTATGCGTCCACACTTGATTACATCAACTACAGAGCAAACTCTTATTGTTCATACCGTGGAAGCAGGACCTAGTTTTGAAACCATAAGAAGAGGTTTCACATAATTGCTAAATGAAGAAATATCTCCTCCCATTATTACCACAACAGTTCCCACATCTTCATGAGAGCGGCCTGACTGAGAAAGGGGATTACGAGAATTGGAAGAGTGGCAGAATACAATTGCTCCTCATTTATTGCCTTCACCAGGTCTGGTATGAAGGTTGATAGAGCATATTCATAGGATGAAAAATAAAATCCTTGATTCACTACCTACTGCACAGGAACACCGAGAATTGGTTCAAAATCTTAAGCAACAGGCACGAAGAGACCACCAAGTTCAGTGGAGAGCCGAAACAGCAAATGAAGTGCATAAGGCAACTCCTTACCTCTATAATCCAATTGCACAACTACAAGAGCAGAACAGAGTATTGGAGGAAGCAAAGCAGGTGTGGGAGCTAGAGAAGAAGAAGAATGAAGAGGTAACAACACACCTAATAGAAAAGATCAGATATTTACTTGCAGATCCTACTGAGAGGGAAATTGCTCATTTAGAATATCAGCATATGCTCAATGTCCAGTTGGATGAAAAGACTCATCAACTTATAGTAGCAGAAGGGAAGTTATTAAAGCTCCAGCAGGACAAAGACTCTTTAATACAGATTTGTGAAGGTCAGAAGAAACTTATACAACTGATTACTGAGAAAAGCATCATTACAGCAAAGAGATTACAAGCGGAAGCTAAAATGTTGAGGAACGAGGGAAAGGAAAAGTTTATTGTTATTTGTAAACTAAAAGAAGATTTGAAAGCTAAAGGAAAAGTTGAGGAGGAGCTGAAGGCTCTATCTGGAAGATATAATGCATTGATGGTCGAGAAAGAGAGAGATGATGTTCTCCACAAGGAAATTGGACTTGAGCTATATGAGGACCATGTCCCAGAAGAAGGAAGAACTGACATAGGCTCTACTGACATTGTGTCCAACTCTGTAGAGGAATTTTCAAGCAGTCCTGCCCTATTGCTAGTCTTACCAGCATCGGAACCAGCTCCATCATTGGCACTTATACCATATCCCTCATCACCTAGTGAGTAAAGGTTAATTTCTATATATTGGAGCCTCATAAGTATGTTCAGAATTTTTTTATTTTTTTTGGGTATCCCCTGTTTTTGTGAACAATGAGGACATTGTCCTATTTAAGTTTGGGGGTATACACTCTGTATATTACTTTTGTTTTAGTTAAAAAAAATTGTGTAGTTTAGGATGCATTTTTAATCATTTTTAATTTCTTTTTAGGTTTAGTTTTAAACTTTTGTTTTTCTAGTTAGCCATCACATGTGAGTTACGATAGAAGAAAATACAATTCCATTTACTTTACTATCAATTTAGTGGAAGTTCAACCATCAAATAATAGAGACAATTATAATTCATGTTCAGTTTTATTTGTACACTGTATCAGAATTAAATGCTTGAAAGTATATTTTGATTTAAACAGTAATATTTAGATTATAGTTTCGAAGTCGTATATCCAGTGAGCATTTGAACTTTTTTCCTTTCTTTGAAAGAGAGACTATTATTCTATTCGAATGAAAATTTCTTTGAATTTCTTGACTGTGTTCCAATGAAATCTCATATTGTTGTTATTTATTTGAATCAATTATTCTATGATTATGTTGAATGTTTTTTTCGAACTGTTTAGTATGTGCATCAAAACAATATGGCATTCTTGCTAGTAAATCCGTGAAAATGATTTAAGGCCATTCTTTGATTCGTTTGAATCAAAATTTCAAAATCTCGAAAATAATCTACCTCTTGAACCATATTGGAGCCTAAACTAATTTTTCTTTGTGCCAAAATCTTATAAACCCTTAACTATATGTACTACCCAAAGCTTTCGGTCTTTAACCCTTGTAATTCTGAGAATTTAGATTAAAGGGAAAATAAGAGAGTAGTAGGAATACGCAAAAACAGATAAGGGGAATGCCAAAAATGGGTACAACTGTTAGAGAAATAAATTTTGAAAAAAAAAATATGGAAAAAATGAAGAAAGTATAGAAAAAGAGAAGCAAAAGCTTCCAAATTGGAAAAAAAAATATTCAAGAGGAAGTTTGAAAAGAACAAAAAATCAAAAGAGAAAAAGGGATTTACTAAAACAAATGTATATGAGAAGAAGTTATTCCAACTTTTTGGATACTTACTAAAGTAGAAAAAGAAAGAGAGAAGAAGAAGAAGATAGGAGAGAGATAAGCTGAATTCTCAGAACTTTTGAATCATTTCTATCTTTCTTTGGAACCTTTCAACCCATAGCCCCATTACAAGCAGAATAAAGCCCTTTTTTATTTATGATTTACAAGTGCATGAGCCTAGTAGAGATGTGGATAATAAATACTATGGAGAAACAGGATGCATAAGAAATATAATTGATTATCTATTCAATGAGATTTATCTTTTTGTTAGATGTCCTTAAAATTATTCCTGATATATCATATTGAGAGAACCCAATAAATTTGATATCTTTTTTAGAGTATGTCAATAGTGAGGATTTGTATGAAACTATTTTCTAAATCTGTAGTTTAAAAAAAATTATAATGAATGGATTCTTTATTGGTGCACACACACTCTACGCTTTACAGGAATTGAAATTATTGAGTATCTGATCGAGGATAACTGCTTGGATGGGAAGGCATGGTTGATGGAATCATTATTTTTGAAAATCATAACCACCATTTGATGATTAACTAATTAGTGTATAAAATTAGTTTAGAGCATTATATATATATATATATATATATATATATATATATATATATATATATTGAAGTTTATAGGTAACTTCACTGAAAACCTTTAGGAGACAAAACTCCTCCACTAGGGATTACCTAGGGGTTTATAGGCTTGTTACATCTGCTAAATGCAATCGTGCTCCCTACGAAAGTGGCATTTAAATTTATAGTTAGAATTAGTTTATTTTCCTTGTTTATTAGGGACTAGCAAATCTTAGGTTTGGGGGGTGTGATCAGTCACAGAATTTATCATTTTATCATCATTAACTTAATGATGTTAGACCTTAGTTTGCTACTAATGATATGATGATGTGCAGATATTTAGAACAAACAGTAAAAAAGTATCAAAGTATTAATTTTTATCAAAATGAACTCAAAAAGCAGGAAGAATCACGATCGCACGTACTTATGATCCCAATCGTATACTAAGTCCAATTGTAAACACGAACAAGCGAAATTAGAAGAAGAAAAGAAGGAATTGAAACTACAATTCTATAGAAGACGCTCAAAGACTGTTTTAGCACGAAGCAAGGATACGATCGTTTGAAGGTGAAGAATAGTACTGAAAGAAAAGATGTAATCGTATTTTCGATTGTATATCAAAGTTGCTGCTGATCACGTGAAGATGCACCACCATGCAAAAAGCTAGAAGATCTCTTAAATTAGAAGTCTGGTGTCTTATGGATCTGAGAAGATTGGTGAAAAAAATTCTGAAGATCTCTGCTGCTGAAATTAAGGAGAAAAGTCTTGTGTGTATCTACTATTCAGAGCAAGGAAGATTAAGATTAAAAGTTATGTTAGTTTAGAAATCTTTTATTTTTAGTGATTTACTTTGTTTAGAATTCGAATAATGTAAATCGACCCTTTATGATCTATAAATTTGAGGGTTCGGCATAGAGAAAATCTTATCAACGAAATTCTTAGCATCAATTGACGACTGAGATTGGAAATCCTGAATATCACTTTAGTGTAGTTTAGTTTAGAGATCCAAGGTTTCTCGAGAGCAATTGACGATTGTGATCGAAAGCTGAAAGATTAGAGTAGAGTATTCATAGTTTCTCAGGAGTAATTGACGCCTGTGACTGAGAGATAACAGATCTTTTTATTTGTTTTCTAGTTTAGATTTACTGCTTTCTTTTACTGCTTTGTAAACATTTGATAATTCTTGATTTTAATTGACGCCTAAAATCTTGAGTTTGAAATATTAGTGTAACGATTTTTATTTTTCATCTTCAATTTTATCAGTGTTTGATTGATGCCCAAATTTTGGAGAATTATAAATTAGTATAAATCTATATTGAAGAATTCTAGTTTTTGATTAACAACCAAATTCTAGAGGATTGAGATATAGTGTAATGACATTTTAATTTTCATAACTATTTAAGAATCAAAGGAAACTGATTGACGACCAGGATCCAGAAGTTTAAGGATTTAGATTTATTTTTCTGCACTTAGTTTAATTAAAACAACACTTCTTTATTCTTTAAAGGCAAATAAAAGTATTCAAATTTTCGACCTTCCCTATGGGATTGACCTTATATTAGTGCTACAATTTCTGTTGTGCACTTGCAATATGTTAAGACTGAGTACACTTTTAAGAGCATACCAACCAGTCGATATGTATTTTGTATAAGGGAATTTTTGTCATCTGGTTGATTGCGACCGGTCTAAACCTGAATTCGACCAGTCAAGATGAATCTCCTCTCCATAAGAAAACTTCATTTTTGAAAAACTAATTCGACCAATCGAGTTTATATAAACTGGTTGCCCCTGTTCAAACAACTCGATCGGTCGAAATCCAAATTCGACTAGTCGAGTTTGCTTTGTCCCAAATTTACTTTTTATCTCGACTGTTCGAAACCTATTTTCAACCAGTCTAGAATGATTTCTTTTCAACTTTAATCAATCAACTCGATCGGTCGAAACCTATTTTCGACTAGTCGAGAATGAATTCTTTTCAACGTTAATCAGTCAATTCAACCGGTCGAAACCTATTTTTGACCAGTCGAGAATGAATTCTTTTCAACTTTAATCAGTCAACTCGACCGGTCAAAATCCATTATCAACCAATAGAGCTTGTTGTCTTCAAAACTTTTTTTTCTTTAAATCTCGACCGGTCGATCTTTATTTTCGACCAGTCGAGATTTAAATTGTATAAATGACTCCTGTTCTCTGTCTGATCTTGACCGATCGAGATTCCAAATTTGACTAGTTGGTTTTATAAAAGTTCCCTTGTTCTTCTCTGTTCACTGATCTCGACCGTTCGAGAATCTAAATTCGATCAGTTGAGACCGACAATTCTGAAGCTATTTTTCCTTTCAAACCTGAATTTCGAGATCTTTTCACGGGGACATCCGATTTACGCGAAACAAGACTCAATCCTATATTTTTTAGACCATCTGGACACAATAGAAATGTATGTTACCTCTTTTAAAACTCCTACAGTCCTTGTAAGGATACATGTGTTTCTTTAGGGTCCAAACAAGTTCGATCGTAAAATCGATCAATCATCAAGTTCTATGGACACGACTACCTCCAATGAAGAATATTTAGACTCAATCATAGAATAAATATAGTTAAATATTTCTTATACACTGCTTTTACTCAATGCTTCATGTTTTATGCATCATATTTATTTTTATTATAAATATGCAATGCTTAGGGTGCAAGCGATAGTTTCGTTCTTATAAATGTTTCATCTTTATCATATGACATTCATAATGTAGAAAATTACGATAGAGCATATGCATGATATGTTAAGAAATAAGATATGACATATGACATAAGTCTTCGTCATGATGAGATTTCTTTCAGTCACGTAAAACTTAAAATATAGGCATCTATGTATGGATGAAACAGTATGTCACACAAAGTATATCCAGTTACTTAAAACACATGTCCTTGAAAACGCTATTTAGTGAAGCCTATCGCACCATGAC
Organism: Chloranthus sessilifolius; assembly: GCA_021018995.1. Classification (NCBI taxonomy): domain Eukaryota; kingdom Viridiplantae; phylum Streptophyta; class Magnoliopsida; order Chloranthales; family Chloranthaceae; genus Chloranthus; species Chloranthus sessilifolius. The sequence goes on along the minus strand of CM037584.1, from coordinate 118,791,835 downwards.
CTACTTCAATTAAGTTATAAGAAAAAGATAAAAAATGAATATATCAAGATACATATATGATAAGAAAGTGGGGACCTAAGCCCAGAACCGATTAATGATATGATAAGGCATGCTGTGAAAGTTAGCTGAACACAAATTAATTTATATACGTGTCATATCTTATGAGTCACCGTAAGGGCTCAACATATGCAATCAAGACAGGTCTTAAGGATAATATGATAGCTTTATCTCGAACTAAGGGGACACTGAAGGTTTCGATTTAAGAAAATATATTTTACTAATGAACGCAATCTCATCTGATTGGATGGTGGTTTATGCTATGCTGTGAAGGTTAAGTATTTATTTACATGTGGATCTCACGTGGTAGGCTCGAGCAGCGGTCCTGACACATGTCGTTTTAATATGATAAATAAGATATGAAGCACGTTGTGTAAGCGTATGGAGTAATAATAAATACTTCAGATGTGTCACATATGATAAGTTCATAAAATAAATAAGAAAAGAAATATGAATTAGATAAATCATATACATTTCCTGTTATGATCTAGTTTCCAATTTTAGATAATATGTTACGAAATTATGGATATTTTTGTTATCATGTAAAAATGTTTGATTTTATTTTTAAAATACATCGCAACTCAAGCAATTACACATACGATCACTCGAGTAAGTTATGGTAGATCAATTGTGTAACCTACTAAATTTACACGACTGAGTAAACTCAACCCCCCTAAACAAAAAAAAAAAAATCTAACAACTGCAGGTGAAAACTCAGATTATCCTACCTATGATGACGTGGAGGTAACTGCATCGGAAGCGACTTATGATGATGAGGACTTTGGCTACCATTTGAATGAGGGCATAGATCCGATGGACTATTAGGAGCCTTGAAAGCCCCTTTAGCTCCAGTCTTTATTATTTTCTTTAAGAGATATCTTTTAGTCATTTTGATACTTCTTTTGCGTTTACATATGCGACGATTTTATCTTACATAAAATTTCAATTTTTATATATCATAGATGCATGATTAGGAAATTTACCTTATGAATTCTCATATACGCTTTCTGCCTTTATTTATAAACCATTAAATGCAATATTAAAATGTCTCGATCTAAATTCTAAAATGGTTTATGGATTATGTGTATGTCAGCTTATCATCTTAAGTTATTGTGTGGTGTCATAACACAGAATTTTAAACCCTCAAAATCGGATAAAGATTCTGGGTGGTTACAAATAAAAATATGATGGTAAGTAATGAGTGAAGATGGATTTTTGATGATTTGATTCAACGCAGTGAGTGTCAGACGACATAGATCCTGCTTTACACCGCATAATATAGAAAAGTGTAAATATTTAAAATATGAAACTATATAGAATGAAAATAAGTGTAAGAAGGGGTATTTTAGACTTTTTGTGCTAGTTGAAAATGGCTCGTATAAAAGCTGATTGATTTGGGTAAAGGGGAAAAATATAGGGTCTGTGACGTAAAAGGTGTACCTGAGACGGTCGATCTGATAAATTCCCCGAAAAAAAATGATAAGAATGTCAACATGTCTCCTCTCTCCTCTCTCCTCTCTCCTCCCTCTCGCTCTCGCTATCTCTGCCAAAAAAGTCAAGCGCACAGCCTCCATTCCATTACCTACCTAAGATTTAATGGGTCGTCCTCATTCATCGTCAATATGGAATCTAATAGTACTACTTCGGAAGAAGCGTTTGAGAGAAATTGGATTGAAACGTTGGAGGTGGAGGAGGAGGAGGAACCACCTAGGGATTCCATGAAAGGGAAAGGGACATGGAAGCATGCAGCTTTTCATGTGGCAACAACAATTGCCACTCCAGCAGCTTACGCGCCCTTGCCCTTTGCACTCGCCTCTCTCGGTTGGCCGCTTGGTTCGTATTTCCTTCCTTCATACTATATATATATATATTTTATTATTATTTATCAATTGGTGTATGACAGTCGGTTGGGCGAGGTTCAGGTCCAACTGGTTGAAGCTGATTTTGTGTTCAACTAAATTTGCAGCCATTGGATGGTAGAAAATCTTGACTTCCACAGTTTCCATTTTTATAGGATGACATGTAGTCAAGATTCTCTTATATCCAACAGTTTATTTTTTATTTTTTTTTAGAACATATTTATAACTTTAGTTAGTTATTTTTATTTATTTAGTTATTTATAACTTTAGTTAGTTGTTCTCACTGAATGAATGAACCTCAAAAAAATAAGAAATAGTTTAATAAAGTTTGGTTGCATTCATCAATCTGGGGTTTATTTTCTTCTACTTTAAATTCATAAAAGAGTCGCCAAGTTTGGTGATTGGTGTTGGAGAAAATTGAAAGAGGAAAAGAAAATAAATGATCAAAATAGGATAATACAAGGATCCAATCTAAGTCACCACAAGTATCCTTCATTTAAACATGTATTTACTTCATAGTCATTTTTATTTATGCTTTATTTTCAATTCTGTTGTTGAAGTGGAGGAGTATAAGGGGCGACGAATTTGATGAATTCAAAAACTTTGGAGAATTCACTTGACATGTATTCTTTTTTATTTATAGTTAATTTTTGGGGTTGATGGGTCCCCACCCTTTATTGAAAAACCAAACCGGGAGAAAACCAGTAGGCATCCCAATCAAACCTCCCATGTTGAGAGCTTCACAAATCTGATCTAGCGATGCAATGTATTTGCAAACAAATCCGGTGAGATTTTGGAAGTTTCCGGTGACCACCATATATACCATCGATCCCAAACAATCACAGTCACACAATATTTCTCAAGTGTGACTGAACTTTACATTATAAGCAGCAGATAGGGTATTAGAAACCCTCGATGAACAAGACTTGGAACTACCGCTGGCTGGTTTAAACCAGACTGAGTATCCAAGGAAGAAGATGAAGATGGTGGCCTCTAGATGAGGGATTTAGATTCCTCGGCTGCTCTCAGTCCAGAAGACAGTTGCTCCACTTGTAAATACGACCAAAACCCCGTGATTTCTGATCCGTTCCGACGAAGTTCCAGCAGGAGGGCTGAGGTCGGCCAATGTTGTCAGCGGTAATGATGATGTCAGCGGTATTGATGATGTCAGTAATCAAAGAAGAACACCTGAAAAAGCCTTCTTTGATACCAAGTTAATTTGTATTACTATTTAGGGTCAGGGTTTTCTTGAGGAAGGAGGAGAAGGAGATAGAAAAAAATTAGGGTTGAGTTGCTTAGCTTAGCACACTCCCCAATGCATTAAGAGTTTATTTACTATCTGCAATATTACACGGATATCCATTACAGGAAAAAAAGTAAACTGGAGTAAGTTGTGAACTTACTCCACATACACCCACAATGATAACCTCACAGACATAAGATTTAAGTACATTACTAAGGGCCTGTTTGGCAAAGCCCATGAAAAGTAATTATTTTTTAAAATTTTCCTTAGGCAATTAAAAAAAATAATCCATAGAATTTTATTTTTTTTTGAATTTTTCCCGTCCTTTATTTTTCACCTGTTTGGTTATGAAATGAGTAAATTTTAGTTTTACCAATCTTCAAAACAATCTATGCCTTTTACTTATAAAGCATCGTATAGGAAGCGGATTGTGATAAAAACTTATGACGCTTTGATCCAAACAATTTGAAACGTAATTATCAATTTGGATTTATCCAATGAATATTAGATTAAGTAATTTACATGCTATCATCTATTCATCTTTGCCGCTTGTTTTTACGGGTCTAATCCGCTTCCGGACAAGAAGCTGATTGGGTTGAAACTTTATAAGGCTTCAATCCTCTGAACTGACCTTCAAATGAGAACACTACTGTCCCATAATTGGAGAAGAGATGATCTCCAATGTAAATATTAAACCTAAAATTCCTGCAAAACATCCACAAATCATATTGACAAACTATATCAATAATTGCTAAATTCACCACTAATTTCATGCAAGATACCAAAAAATGGTACAAGTGAGCCTCCAATTCATTATTCAACTCATATTCGTAAATGCATGTCAAATCCACCCATAAACACACTAAAAATCCAGAAATTCCTACCACTCCACAACAGATCTTTTAACCACCAATCGAAAGACCAAAACACAGTACAACACCCACCCACACAAATCAACGCCACTACCTAAATTGACCAAAATTTTAAAATGACAAAAAAAAACCCCAAAATTTAATCCTCACCTTTGAATTCCTAATCGATCCATATGATTTCTTTTATGTCTCAAGAACAAGAGCAGCCAAGAGATCACCGGAGAGCGACACTACGAGTCCCAAATCCAATGCATGACTCAAACGAGTTTGTCGATCCGGTACTGATTCTCGACATTTTCTTCCAAATCTTCGTTAACGACATGAGCTAACAGAACCTGTTGGTTTCAACTTTCCTCATTTTATACTGAGAGATGCTTGGCGCCAAGTTTTAGCCCAAGACGTGGGCTAAAAAAGGTTTCAACAAAAAAATTTTAGGTAAAAATTGAAATATCTTCAATCATGGTTGTTACCACTCTATAGCCTCGCTATGGCGAAGGACGATAGGAAACGCCATATACAACCAAATAGACATAATGGCTAAATAGCGACGCTATGGCGGAATAGCATTATGGCGTTGCTGTGCAATTTGATTTTTTGGATAATAACGTATGATATTTATAAGTTATAGCATTTTTATAATATATAAGGTACAAAAGTTAACTTACAAGTCACAAAACCCCAACGTATAAGTTTCAGAATCCTTGACTCTCTGATGCAGGAACTAACATGATGCAAATATGATGGGTTGAGATTAATTGAAAATTAATATAAGTAATTGAAATATAAATTATCTAACAAATTAACACAAAAAGTAAAGAGAGTTCTAATTCAATGATTTGATTTAGCCCAAAATAGTGTTACTTTCGTTGTACATTCCCTTAAAGATCTAGAAGACTAGGGTTCTTAATGAACAACTAGATCTTGAACAATTTAGGGTCTCGAACACACTCGCAAATGGGTTCTTTCGCAAAAGAGTGGAATTAGCAATAAGAAAAAAAAGGGATTCTAAGTAGGTAGAAATCAAAATGGTTGAGAATAGAATAAGGTAGCATACTAACCAAATACTTACGCATACAATTGAGATAACAATGAATATGATGGATGAAACAATTGGCCACACACCAACCACACACAAGTAGAAGACTCGCTCTTCTAATTTTGAGAGAATCATAAAGGCCTTTTATAGGCAATCTAATCAAACACTCGAAATAGAAATAACTGGCTCACGAATGTCTGTCCTAACCTCACGGATGTCCGTCATGTTTTCACGGACGTCCGTCAAGTCCAAAACAGTTCCAAAAATTTGAAATAAACTAACTAAAACTGAATAACTAAAAGTCACGGATGTCCGTCATGCACTAAAACAGCATGCCTTCAGATTCACGGGAGTTCGTCTTGAAGTCATGGAAGCCCATGCTTCACTACTTCAGAATGTTCTAATCCTTTGATTATGAGTCCTTATGACGCTTCTTTTACCTTCGATAAATCACAGGCGGCTCCTTGAATCGGATGTCCCCACCAATTCTCCCTGGGTTAGAAGCATTCATCTCTAATGAATGTTGATTGTGATAGTATTCGAAAAGGTCCGGATCAAGCCGTTGGAATTCTTCTTTTGTGAGCCATGTAATCTCCGAATCTGGCCTATTCTGCCCCTTGATAAAGTACTTTTGAAATCCTCCTTGGTTTGTAGACACAATCTGACCTTCCAAAACATTCTCAATTATCTCACGAGATGGACGTGTGGGTGGAGGTAATGGAATAGGAAGGGAAATAGAGATAGGATCGGATGTGGAAGGTTCAAAAGGGTCAGGCAGAATAATTGCAGGGCCATAGGATGGTACAAGATCCTCCACATTGAAAGTTGCAGTAATTCCCAATTTTGGTGGTATGCCTTTGGTGGTAAGTCTAGTACGAAAGCATTAGGACCGGTTCACTTCAAGATCCTATAGGGTCCAACACTACGAGCCTGTAACTTTTTAATAATTCCTTGAGGGAAACGCTCAAATCTAGTCCGAACCATTACAAAACCACTTTCTTGAAAATCTTTAAACTTTCGATGAGAATCTGTAGAAAATTTATATTTTTCATTACTCACATTATTTCTTCTTTTAATCTCAGCATGAAGTTCATGAATGCGATGTGCAAATGTAAATGCAGCTTCTGCTGACCTTTGATAAGCTGACATTGGAATAAGGTCTATAGGTGTCCTAGGTTTGTAACCGTGCACAACTTGAAATGGACTCATCCCAATGGCTTTATTAACTGAATTGTTGTAGGCAAACTCTGTGATAGGTAAGATGGAATCCCAATTTCTAATGTGTTCATCTACAAGATACCTTAAGAGATTTCTTAGACTTCGATTAATGACTTCGGTTTGTCCATCGGTTTGAGGATGATATGCTGATGAGGATTGAAGTCTCGTCCCCATTTTATGCCATAATGTTTTCCAGAAATAACTGACAAATTTAACATCTCTGTCTGACACAATGGTTTTTGACAAACCGTGTAAAAGAACAACCTCACTAAAGAAAAGTGTAGCAATCTTAATTGCTCTGAGGTTTAAGAACAAGCTATGAAATGGGTCATTTTTGAGAAACAGTCCACAACAACAAATACCGAGTCATGTTTACACAGGGTCTTAGGAAGTCCTAGCACAAAGTCCATAGAAAGGTCTTGCCACAGAGTATGCGGCACCGGCAAAGGCGTATACATTCATGTGTTTTGTTTCCTTTGCTTTGCCAATTGGCAAACACGACATTGATTGATGATTTTGACAACATCTCGTGTGAGATTCGGCCAATAAAACGTATCTTCAACCAATGCAACAATTTTGTTGCGGCCAAAATGCCCAGCAACACCTCTAGCGTGTAATTCCCAAACGAGGAAATCTCGTAGAGAAGTGCGAGGGATACACAAGCAGTGTTTCAAAAATAAATACCCATCCTGTAGGGTATACTTACACGGTCTTTCGGATTGGTCACTCACAAGTTAATTGTATTATTCTCCAAAATCTGGACACAGGATAATCGTCCAATAAACGATCGAATCCAGTCACCTCAATATTCATAGAGTGCAACGTCACCACTCTACGACTAAGTGCATCTGCAGCCCTATTCTCTACTCCAGCCCTATGTTTCAGCAAAAAGGTGAACCCTTGAAGTTCAACCCATTTCACATGTCGTGGGTTTAGTTTCTTTGAGAGTTAAAAAATTTTAGGGCTTCATGATTTGAGAATAAAGCAAATTCTTGCGATAATAAGTAGTGTTTCCAATACTTGAGATTGAACCACCGCATATAATTCCTTTTTATACGTAGAATATTTCTGCCTGGCCTCATTTAGCTTTTTACTGAAATAAGCTATAGGATGACTCTCTTGGCTCAATACTCCACCAATTCCTACTCCAGACGCATCACACGTCACTTCAAAGACTTTAGAAGAGTCTAGAAGGCGCATAATATGAGCTTTAGTCATACGCGACGTAATTTCCCTACATGCTCTTACCACAACAGGTGTCCAACTAAACTCCCCCTTTTTAATGCAATCAATGATAGGGGCCGTTATTGTACTAAAATTGTGAATGAATTGCTTCTAAAATGTGGCTAACCCATGGAAACTACGTACTTCGTGTATGTTTCTAGGTTCAAGCCACTCCACAATAGTCTTGACCTTTTCTGGGTCTGTAGTCATACCTTCAGAAGTTACAACAAATCCTAAGAAGAACGCTAGGCGTCGTGAAAATACACTTCTTTAGATTTGCATGTAACTTCTCCTCTGAGAGTTATACAGACCTGCCTCAAATGATTTAAGTGTTGTTCCTTGTTGTGGTTGTAGATAAGGATATCATCGAAGTAAATCACAAGGAACTTGCCCATGAAAGGCCTCAACACTTGCGTCATAATCTGCACAAATGTGCTCGAGGCATTTGAAAGTCCAAAAGGCATGACAAACCATTCATATAAACCATCTTTAGTTTTAAAGGCAGTTTTCCATTCGTCTCCGGGACGAACTTGAACTTGATGGTATCCACTCTTCAAGTCAATCTTTGAGAATATGGTGGCACTAACCATCATATCTAACATCTCATCCAACCTCGGTATAGGAAACCGATACTTGACTGCAATTTTATTAATAGCGCGGCTATCAACATACATCCTCCAAAATCCATCTTTCTTGGGTGTGAGCAGTGTGGATACGACACATGGATTCATACTTTCCCTGATGAATCCCTTCTGGAAGAGTTCATCAATTTACCTTTTTAGCTCCGAGTGTTCGGAGGGATTTATGTGATAATGGGGCAAATTGGGTAAAGTAGAACCGGGAATCAAATCAATAGTGTATTGAATGTCCCTTAAGGTGGTAATTCATTCGGGAGATCTATGGGAAAGACATCATGAAACTCCCTCATCATTGATTCAACCTCTTTTGGAAACTAAACGCTCAACTCATTGGTTGATTCCAAAGTAACGAGAACATAAACAATGTTCTCTTCTCTAGCACCTTACTCAAATTCTAAAGGGCTAACAATGTTGATGGACTTAGTTGGCTTTTCTCTCTCAACTAAGTTTTTATCCTTTGATTTGTTTATTTTCATTGTAGGCGTTGTAGGAGGTAGCAGATTTATTCTAATCTTATTACCTTTGTGTACGAAAGAGCACATGTTCGATCTGCCAAACAATGTAACATATTTGTCATACAGCCAAGGCCTCCCAAAAATGATATGCCCAACATCCATGGGCACAACATTACACCATAAGGTGTCCTTATACGATCCAAATTGTATAGGAACCTGACACCTATGTGAAACTGGGATTGATGATGAATTGACCCATGGTACTTTATAAGGTCGCGGGTGATGTACGGGTGTAAGTCCCAAACGAGAAACTGTGCTTTCGGAAACAACATTGGTATAGCTTCTAATATCAACTATGACTTTACAAGCTTTTTCACCGCACTTGGCTATAGTATAAAAAATATTATCCCTTCGCTAGTCATCACTCTCCTTTGATTGGGCTAGAGCACATCTAACCACAAGAGCCTGTAAGGTATTATTCTCCTCAACAGGGTAGGAGATTTCCCTAAGAAAAGCTACAGTTCGTTCCCCTGCATGATCTTCCTCATCGCTAGGGAATGATTCGGGTTCATAAACTTCTACTTCCCCATCTTCCTGTTCATCTTCATTTTCTTCTGTTATGAACAAATTTTGGGAAGGACATTGCGCTGCAAAATGTCCAAAGCCATGACACGTGTAGCATTTGCTTTGATCACTAGTCTTGGAACCCTCTATCATTGGACTCTTACCCTTATCAGCTTTATTCACTGGATTGGTAAGTGAATTGGATTTAGCCAATTGGGTGTTGACAAAAGATTTAGTTTTAGGATAGTTGGGCTTATAATCAGACCCACTAGCATCAAAATGTTTGGTTTGAGCGGTCTTAAGGTATCGCTGAAATATAAATTATCTAACAAATTAACACAGAAAGTAAAGAGAGTTCCAATTCAATGATTTGATTTAGCCCAAAATAGTGTTACTTTTGTTGTACATTCCCTTAAAGATCTTGGAGACTAGGGTTCTTAGCGAACAACTAGATCTTGAACAGTTTAGGGTCTCGAACAAACTCACAAATGGGTTCTTTCGAAAAAGGGCGGAATTAGCAATATGAAAAAAAAAAAAAGGGATTCTAGGTAGGTAGAAATCAAAATGGTTGAGAATAGAATAAGGTAACATACAAACCAAATATTTACGTGTACAATTGAGATAACAATGAATATGATGGATGAAACAATTGGCCTCGCACCAATCACACACAAGTAGAAGACTTGCTCTTATAATTCTGAGAGAATCACACTCTCGAAGAAAACCTTAAAAGTTTTCAGTTTGCATAGCAATAATCTATCATCAATAATTCCAAATAGTCTTTACAAAGCCTTTTATAGGCAATCTAATCAAACACACGAAATATAAAATAACTGGCTCACGGATGTTCGTCCTAACCTCACGGACGTCCGTCATGTTTTCACGGACGTCCGTCAAGTCTGAAACAGTTCCAAAAATTTGAAATAAAACTAACTAAAACTGAATAACTAAAAGTCACGGATGTCCATCAATTTTCACGAATGTCCGTCATGCACTAAAACAGCAAGCTTTCAGATTCACGGACGTTTGTCGTGAAGTCACGGACGTCCGTGCTTCACTACTTCAAAACGTTCTCATTCTTTGATTAGGAGTCCTCGTGACGTTTCTTTCGCCTTCGATAAATCACAGGTGGCTCCTTGAATTGGATGTCCCCATCACTCTCTCTCGTCACAACAACTACCAACACCAGTGTCAACGACACTACTATGTATGTACTTAATATTTCATGTTTTTTAATATTTTATATTTGTTGATATTTCATATTTATTTATACTTACCATGTTATAAATTTGTTGATGTTCCATATTTGATTTGTATTTATTGATATTTATTTTTGACTAGAACATGAAATTCTCAATATTAGAATCATAGTATGATGTTTTAGTAGTTGAATTTTTTTCTTTTTGTATAAAAAATATAAATAAAAAATAAAAAAAGAATACTACTAATTAATAGATAAAATAAAAAAATTTAAAAATTTAAATAATAAATAGTCTCGCTATGGCTTAGCTATAGTCATGTCACGCCATGGCGTAGCGAGCCTCTTTACCATGATCTCACCGCACCACCTTAACTACCTTGTTTTCAATAGATTGTGGATCCCACATCCTCTCCGAAACGGTGGGAAAAATGGTTTAAAGTAAAATCCCAAATTTTACATGCAAAATTCGATTTTTACCTGTTTCCAAACAGGCCCTAACAGAAGTGTCATTTTTAGTGCCACATGGAAGCCGTTTCCCCTAGGGTTCCACTCACCCCTAGGGGGTTTCAAAATAAAAAAAATGTTTCATATTCTCTGAATGTAAATCCAAACTTGTTTCTGCAAGGGGGGTCGTCTTACTTAACTCCTACCTATCTTCTGTTCATTCTTCCTATCCCCAAGTATGTTGTTATGGAAATTGAAAAATGCTTTGCAATTTTGTATTAGGGTGCAAGGGATGGAGGATTCAAGACTCAGTCAGTCTCTTGGATTCTCTGTCGTTCCGACTTAAAGAAGGTGGTATTGAGGTGAGAAAGTTGAATGAAGTCCATAAAGTTGGAGTGATGAAAGTGTGTTGGAAATTTATGACTGAAGATTCACTTTCGGCGAGATTTTTGTCTAATAAATATCTCTACTCTTTAATGCTTGGCAAGTTAATAAAATTCCGGGGACTCCAAGATTTGGAGGGGCATTCGACCCCTCCTTAAACCCACAAAAGGCTATCTTTTGAGAGTTTGTTATAGTAATAATACATTACTTCTTGGGCATAACTGGTTGGAGGATGGGCCCTTAGTTTACCATCATCCATAAAGATATGCTATTTGTGGATGCTATGCATAATGGGGCTTGGGACAGGAAAAAATTATTTCGAAATGTAGAAATAATTTTCTTAATGAGATAAAAGATCATTTTTTTAAAGATCTACTCAAAAGAAGAGGTTATATGGAAACAATGCAGCACTAGGAAATTTACTTCAAAAATCCGCATAGGAAGATATCCATATTAGAAGGTCTAAAAGACTTAAAGTAGAGGATCCTTCTAAAGCAAAAGTCCCAATGAAGATAAAATCCCACTTATAAATCAGAAAAGCCCTATAGTTTCGCAATGTCACCTCTGCCAGAAGAATTGTGAAATAATTCAGCACAGTTTTGAAGAAGAAATTTGGAGGTGGGTTTCTTATTAGGTTTGGCTTCAAGCCGTTGAATTAGCTGATCAAAGATTGGGTGAATTTATTTAAAACCCAGGTCTCATGGTTCAAGACAATGGTTCCATGGATTCTTATGGGAAGATGGCTAGAACATAATTTTATAACCCTATTACGTGCCCAACACGTTTTCGCCAGAGTTCTTGTAAATAAGGCCATCTTGCCAGATAGATAAGGCATATTTCCATATTAGATAGGATCTATCTATTTAAGACATTTATTTGATTAGAACTCTTGTTTTCGTAGGAATAGTTGGTTTAGGACTCGTATTAAATTCTTATAAATATTATTAGCCTTATTGTTTTGGAATGAAAAAGAGAATTATTATTGAAAGTGTGTCTCGTGCACAAAGAGGAAGCCCTTTCCCTCTTCAATTGTGGGCTAAATAGGGTAAGAACCCAATCAAGTGGTATCAGAGCGGTCATTTTTGGTTGATCCGATGGAGCAACGTGTAGAACGCCTTGAAGTATCGATGGCCAGATCAATATCAAGCTCGATCTGATCCAACAAACTCTCGAACATCTTTTACTGCATTTTTCTCTCACCAAGAACGAACATGATAAAGAAACGAGAGATTCCAATGATGGAGTTACTAACGCCATCATTTGAAGAGAGAATGACTATTCCAATCATAGATTTGAAGATCTTTGTTGATGAGCCTTCCGACGTTAATTAGTGTACGGATGTGACGGGACGGGTATTCACAACATCTTACAAGGCCTAGTCGTAGATCATCTAGATCTTGAAAATCTCAAGGTCGATTTTTCCTTATCTGTAAGAAACGACTTTATTGTTTTTTCTTCCGTCAAACATATCGACCCCTTCGAGCGCTAGATAAAGGATGAGAAGTATAATATCAAAGTGAAAGATGATAAAAAAATTTCTTCTTTTTATGTCCATTCGTCAATGGTCATCAGAGTCTACATCCACTTTTGCATATTACATTCATGAGTTGCATGCTGAGATTAAGAAAAGAATTAATTTAAAGAATGAGAAATATAAGTTCTCTGCAGATTTTCACAGACGGTTCAAAGAATTTCAAGAGGGTGATTTTGTGATGGTTCGGAATAGGCTCGAGCGATTCTCGCAAGAAATTGCAAAGAAGTTACAAGCTCGCAGTGCTAGACCCTTTCAGATCTTGAAGTGTGCTGGCTCTAATGCTTACATCTTAGATCTTCTGCCGGATTTGGGTATTAGCACGACTTTCAACGTGGAGGACCTTGTTCCATTCCATGGTCCTTCAACTATCCCTGCCAACCCCTTTGAGCCTTCTACATCTGATGAACCAATAATTCTTTTACCCACACCGTTACCCCCACTTACTCGGCAAATCCGTGAGATCATCGAAGATATGCTGGAAGATCAGATTGTGTCTACCAACCACGAGGGACTTCAAAAGTATTTGGTCAAGTGGAAGAACAAGAGTGATTCAGAGAACACGTGGGTTACACAAGAGTTTCAGCAGATTGACCGGGATCTGTTGGAGCTTTATCACAACCAGTATTCACCGGGAATGCATCCTTCTAACCCGGGGAGAGTTGATGGGGATGTCCGATTCAAGCCGCTTCCGATCGAAGTTCCCTATATATTGTTTGTAATCGTGACCGTGAAAATCCATGCCAACCAAAGTTCGAGGTCGAACTTTTTCAAAGTAGAGGGGATTGATGCGTATTTTAGATTCGCTTGTTTGAATCGTGGTCGGATAAAGATGAGACATCAAAAGAGAAAGTGGACCCACGAATGGGTTTTTAAAAAAAGACCCGTAAAAGACCCGTTTGATCAGGAAGAAGAAAATCCAAAATTTATTAGGGCCTTCAACTTTCAATCCCGTCACTTTTATATTTGGCCTATTTTGAAGTGTCAAACGAAGTCGGATTAATGCGAAATTGGTCATAGTTGAAAGCTTATCGAAGTAACTTTCCAACGAGCCAAAAAACGTGCAATTCTGACAAGTATTGAAGTTATGGTCAGTTTTCGGAAGCTGCACATAAAGTGACGAATTTCAAGAATCCTAATTGAATTAGGATTAGTCTCTTTTATTATTTTATTTTAGAAAGTAAGAGTTGTTTCTTTTATTAGAATTATGATTAATTTCCTTATTGTTTTAGAACTTTATTGTTTTAGAAGAATTAGGATATTTCTTTTATTTGAATTAGGAATTAGAGTTATACTAGGATTTCTAATTTTATGCATTGGTTAGCCTATTTAAAGGCTTGTAAATACTTTTATTATAACTTTTGGTTAATGAAAATTGCTTATGCAAAATTGAGAGTTCTAAACTTTCGTGAAGGTGTGATTCTTTCAAAACGGAGAGCGATTCTTCGATTCCCGCTTGCTGTTTGGTGCGAGGCCAACTTTTCTTCCATCTTTATCTTCTTTAGATTTACGGTTTGCGTAAGTAACATAACCCTAGTTATTTTATTTATTTCATAAAATCCAAAATCAACCTATTTGTTTTTCATAAATCATTATTAGCCTTTTAATTTTATTCGGTATCGAGAGAATCCGCTTGCGAGTTCGTTCGACGCCCTAAAACTATCGGAGATCTAGCCGTTCATAAGAACCCTAGTTTTCTAGATCCGCGATAGAGAACGTAAACTAGTAACACTATTTTGGGCTGAAATTAAATCACCTAATTGAATTTCTAGAATTTTTCTTGACAATTTATTATGAGAAATTGTTATTTTTTTTATTGATTAAATTAATTTTAATCCTAATCTCAGCCCTAACATTGCATTTAGTAAGTTCCCGCATCAAATATTAATGCGTATTTTAGATTCGCTTGTTTGAATCATGGTCGGATAAAGAAGAGACGTCAAAAGAGAAAGTGGACCCACGAATGGGTTTTAAAAAAAAGGCCCGTAAAAGACCCATTTGATCAGAAAGAAGAAACTTCAAAATTTATTAGGGTCTTCAACTTTCAATCCCGTCACTTTTATATTTGGCCTATTTTGAAGTGTCAAACGAAGTCGGATTAATGCGAAATTGGTCATAGTTGAAAGCTTATCGAAGTAGCTTTCCAACGAGCCAAAAAACGTGTAATTCTGACAAGTATTGAAGTTATGGTCAGTTTTCGGAAGCTGCACATAAAGTGACGAATTTCAAGAATCCTAATTGAATTAGGATTAGTCTCTTTTATTATTTTATTTTAGAAAGTAAGAGTTGTTTCTTTTATTAGAATTATGATTAATTTCCTTATTGTTTTAGGACTTTATTGTTTTAGAAGAATTAGGATATTTCTTTTATTTGAATTAGGAATTAGAGTTATACTAAGATTTCTAATTTTATGCATTGGTTAGCCTATTTAAAGGCTTGTAAATACTTTTATTATAACTTTTGGTTAATGAAAATTGCTTATGTAAAATTGAGAGTTCTAAATTTTCGTGAGGGTATGATTCTCTTAAAACGGAGAGCGATTCTTTGATTCCCACTTGCGGTTTGGTGCGAGGCCAACTCTTCTTCCATCTCTATCTTCTTTAGATTTACGGTTTGCGTAAGTAGTGTAACCCTAGTTATTTTATTTATTTCATAAAATTCAAAATCAACCTATTTGTTTTTCATAAATCATTATTAGCCTTTTAATTTTGTTCGATATCAAGAGAATTCGCTTGTGAGTTCGTTCGACGCCCTAAAACTATCGAAGATCTAGCCGTTCATAAGAACCCTAGATTTCTAGATCCGCGATAGGGAACGTAAATTAGTAATGCTATTTTGGGCTGTAATTAAATCACCTAATTGAATTTCTAGAATTTTTCGTGGCAATTTATTATGAGAAATTGTTATTTTTTTATTGATTAAATTAATTTTATTCATTAATCTCAGCCCTAACATTGCATTTAGTAAGTTCTCGCATCAAATATTGATGCGTATTTTAGATTCGCTTGTTTGAATCGTGGTCGGATAAAGATGAGACGTCAAAAGAGAAAGTGAACCCACGAATGAGTTTTTAAAAAAAGGCTCGTAAAAGACCCGTTTGATTAGAAAGAAGAAAATCCAAAATTTATTAGGGTCTTTAACTTTCAATCCCATCACTTTTATATTTGGCCTATTTTGAAGTGTTAAACGAAGTCGGATTAATGCGAAATTGGTCATATTTGAAAGCTTATTGAAGTAGCTTTCCAACGAGTCAAAAAACGTGCAATTCTGACAAGTATTGAAAAAGTTATGGTCAGTTTTTGGAAGCTGCCATAAAGTGACGAATTTCAAGAATCCTAATTGAATTAGGATTAGTTTCTTTTATTATTTTATTTTAGAAAGTAAGAGTTATTTCTTTTATTAGATATAGGATTAGTTTCCTTATTGTTTTAGGACTTTATTGTTTTAGAAGAATTAAGATATTTGTTTTATTTGACTTAGGAGTTAGAGTTATACTAGGATTTCTAATTTTCTGCATTGGTTAGCCTATTTGAAGGTTTGTAAACATTTTTATTATAACTTTTTGGTTAATGAAAATTGCTTATGCAAAATTGAGTTCTAAACTTTCGTGAGGGTATGATTCTCTCAAAAAGGAGAGCAATTCTTTAATTCCTGCTTTCGGTTTGGTGCGAGGCCAACTCTTCATCCATCTCTATCTTCTTTAGATTTACGATTTGCGTAAGTAACGTAACCCTAGTTATTTTATTTATTTCATAAAATCCAAAATCAACCTATTTGTTTTTCATAAATCGTTATTAGCCTTTTAATTTTGTTCGGTATCGAGAGAATCCGCTTGCGAGTTCGTTCGACGTCCTAAAACTATCGGAGATCTAGCCGTTCATAAAAACCCTAGGCTTCTAGATCCGCGATAGGGAACGTAAACTAAAGTAACGCTATTTTGGGTTTGAATTAAATCACCTAATTGAATTTCTAGAATTTTTCGTGGCAATTTATTATGAGAAGTTGCTATTTTTTTATTGATTAAATTAATTTTAATCCTAATCTCAGTCCTAACATTGCATTTAGTAAGTTCCCGCATCAAACTGGTATCAGAGACTTTTATTTCCCTTGTGACTAGTGATGTTGAGGCACTCACACTTGAACCAATCGAGCCACTTGCCTATGAGTCATTGGTACCCGTAGAGTTGGGCGCACACAACTTATTGTGCCCATTGGGTCGAATACATGTGAGTCCATCGAACTGGGTACACAAGAAACATTGCTGTCAATTGAATCGAGTACCCCAATGTCTTTGGTTTTGGTTGAAGTGAGTACACACGAGTTAATCGAGTCGAGTGTAGATACATGTACACCTTTTTTAGGCCCAGCAACAAAACCTTTAAACCCATTCCTTGATGCCCATCCACCTTAGCCCAATCCTATCTACTCATTGATTTTCAAATATCCGTCTGAACAATATGTGAAGAAGTTAGATGGAAAAGTTTTGGGAGATCCATATTTTGTTACTAAGGTAAAGACACACCAAGCCCATCGAGAGTATCTTCTTAAGTGGAAAGGTAAATCGAAAATTGACAACACTTGGACTGTAAGGAGAACACAATCTGAGAAACATCAGGCATACCTTATCCAGTGGAAGGGTAAGCCGAATACTAGAACACACATAGATTTTCTCCCAATGTCCATTCATCAAAGGTCATCAGAGTCTGCATCCATTTTTGCATATTACATTTATGAGTTGCATGCTGAGATTAAGAAAAGAATTAATTTACAGACTGAGAGATACAAGTTCTTTGCAGATTTTCACAGATGGTTCAAAGAATTCCAAGAGGGGGATTTTGTGATGGTTCAGAATAGACCCGAGCGATTCCCGCAAGGAGTTGCAAAGAAGTTACAAGCTCATGGTGTTGGACCCTATCAGATCTTGAAGCGTGTCGGTTGCTTAAATCTTAAATCTTCCGTCGGATTTGGGGATTAACACGATTTTCAACGTGGAGGACCTTGTTCCATTCCATGACCCTTCAACCATCCCTGCCAACTCCTTTGAGCTTTCTACATCTGATGAACCAATAATTCCCTTACCTACACTACTACCCCCACCAACTTGGCAAACTCGTGAGATCATCGAAGATGTACTGGAAGATCAGATTGTGTCCACCAACCAAGGGGGCTTCAGAAGTATTTGATCAAGTGGAAGAACAAGAGTGATTCAGAGAACACGTGGATTACGCAAGAGTTTCAGCGGATTGACCCGGATCTCTTGGAGCTCTATCACAACCAGTATTCATCGGGAATGCATGCTTCAGCACAAAGGTAAACCCTTGAAGTTGTTCAACCCATTTCGCATGTTGTGGGTTTAACTTCTTTTGAGAATTCAAAAATCGGAGGGCTTCGTGGTTCGAGAATAAGACGAATTCATGTGGTAGTAGATAGTGTTTCCAATATTTAAGGGATTGGACTACCGTGTAGAATTCTTTATCGTAGGTCGAGTATTTCTGTCTGGCCTCATTTAGCTTTTCACTGAAATAAGCTATCGGATGAGCCTCTTGGCTCAATACTCCTCTGATACCTACGCCTGACGCGTCACAAGCAACTCCGAAGACCTTAGAGAAGTCGGGAAGACGCATGACAGGAGCTTCCGTCATTCGAGACTTAATCTCCTTGAAAGCCTTAGCTGCAGCAGGTATTCATTTAAACTCTCCCTTTCTGATGCAATCGGAAGTTACCATACTGAAGTTACGGATGAACCGCTTGTAGAATGTCGCTAACCCATGAAAGCTACGGACTTCATGAATGTTCCGAGGTTCGGGCCATTCAACAATGGCTTTAACCTTTTTGGGGTTTGCAGTCATTCCATTAGAGGTCACGACAAACCCTAAGAAGACAACGCGATGTGACATGAACGCGCACTTCTTCAGGTTTGCGTACAACTTATCCCCTCGGAGAGTTACAAAAACTTGCCTTAAATGGTCCAAGTGTTGTTCTTTGTTTTGGCTGTAGAGGAGGATGTCGTCAAAATAAACCACAAGGAACTTGTCGATGAAAGGTCGTAACACTTGCGTTATGATACGCATAAATGTACTCGGGGCGTTTGAAAGCCCAAAAGGCATGACAAACCATTCGTACAAAACATCTTTGGTTTTGAAGGCAGTTTTCCATTCGTCCCCGGGACGAACTCGAATTTGATGGTATCCACTCTTCAAATCGATCTTCGAAAAAATTGTGGCACCTACCATCATGTCTAACATATTGTCCAATCTTGGTATCAGGAACCGATACTTGACCGTAATCTTGTTAATCGTGCGACTATCCACACACACATCCTCCAAGTTCCATCTTTCTTGGGCGTGAGCAGCGCTGGCACAACATAGGGACTCAAGCTTTCCTTTATGAACCCCTTTTGGAGAAGCTCATCAACTTGCCTTTTTAACTCTGAGTGCTCGGATGGATTCATACGATAGTGGGGCAAGTTGGGTAAGGTAGCTTTAGGGACCAAATCGATGGCTTGTTGGATGTCCCGTAGAGGTTGTAATTCATTTGGAAGGTCTTCGGGAAAGACATCCGTAAACTCATTCATGATTGGTTTGACCTCTTTTGGAACCTCAACGCCTGATTCTTTGGACTTTTCAACTATGACAAGGACATAGACAATGTCCTTTGTCTTAGCGCCTCGTTCAAACTCAAGATGGCTAACGATGTGAACGACCTTAGATGTCTTCTCTCTCTCTAATAGGCCTTTATCACTTGACTTTATCGACTTCACTGTGGGTGCCTTGGGAACTTACTAAATGCAATATTAGGGCTGAGATTAGGATTAAAATTAATTTAATCAATAAAAAAAAAATAATTTCTCATAATAAATTGCCACAAAAATTTTTAGAAATTCAATTAGTTGATTTAATTCCAACCCAAAATAGTGTTACTTTAGTGTGCATTCCCTATCGCGGATCTAGAAGACTAGGGTTCTCATGAACGGCTAGATCTTCAATAGTTTTAGGGCGTCGAACGAACTCGCAAGCGAGTTCTCTCGATACCAAACAAAAATAAAAGGCTAATAAAGTTAATCATGAACAAAAGGTTGATTTTGGGTTTTCGGCGATGAGTTCATTCATTTCTTCCATGTGGATTTCTAAAGTTTCATGTCGGGTTTGTAGATCTTGCAACTGTTGTTGCACTTGATTGTGGTGTTCATCCATCCGGGCGTTCAACTTAGATGTAAGGTCTCTAATCAGGGCGTCTACCTTGTTGGGATCCATGATGATGCAAGACAAAATTTTAGACAAAAAAATATCAGTCAACAAGCTAGAAGAAAATTCAGACAAAAACCAGAAGGGAAAAAAGCAGACGAAAAGTTAGACAAAAAAAAGACAGAAAATAGACAAAAGTCAGACAAAAAAGACAAGCTAGAAAAATTCTAGACAAATCCTAGACGGATATTTTCAGACGCAAGCCAGACGACAAATTTCAGATGAAAGCCAGACAAAAATTTTCAGACAAAAGCTAGATAGATATGAAATATTGTTTTTTTTTTTTTTTTTTTTGAGAAATGAACCCTAAAACCTATATGAGCACTGAAACCCGAAAACTAAACTGATGCTCTGATACCAATTTGATGCGAAAACTTACTAAATGCAATGTTAGGGCTGTGAGATCAGGATTAAAATTAATTTAATCAATAAAAAAAAAATAATTTCTCATAATAAATTGCCACGAAAAATTCTAGAAATTCAATTAGGTGATTTAATTCCGGCCCAAAATAGCGTTACTTTAGTGTGCGTTCCCTATCGCGGATCTAGAAGACTAAGGTTCTTATGAACGGCTAGATCTCCGATAGTTTTAGGGCGTCGAACTAACTCGTAAGCGGGTTCCCTCGATACCAAACAAAAATAAAAGGCTAATAAAGTTAATGACGAACAAAAGGTTGATTTTGGATTTTTATGAAATAAATAAAATAACTAGGACTATGCTACTTACGCAAACCGTAGATCTAAAGAAGATAGAGATGGAAGAAGAGTTGGCCTCGCACCAAACCGCAAGCGGGAATCAAAGAATCGTTCTCCGTTTTGAGAGAATCACACCCTCACGAAAGTTTAGAACTATCAATTTTGCATAAGCAATTTTCATTAACCAAAAAGTAATAATAAAAGTGTTTACAAGCCTTTAAATAGGCTAACCAATACATAAAATTAGAAATCCTAGTATAACTCTAATTCCTAATAAAAGAAATATCCTAATCCTTCTAAAACAATAAAGTCCTAAAACAAGAAGGAAACTAATCCTATTTCTAATAAAAGAAACAACTCTTACTTTCTAAAATAAAATAATAAAATAATAAAAGAGACTAATCATAATTTAATTAGGATTATTGAAATTCGTCACTTTATGTGCAACCTTCAAAAACTGACCATAACTTCTTCAATTCTTGTCGGAATTGTTCAATTTTTGGCTCGTTGAAAAGCTACTTCGATAAGCTTTCAAATATGACCAATTTCGCATTAATCCGACTTCGTTTGACACTTCAAAATTAGTTAAAAATAAAAGTGACGAGATTAAAAGTTACTCTTCTTTCGATAAGTTACGTTTCTTCTTTTGCCTCTGATATGTTATGGGCAGTTGCTTGAATCGGATGTCCCCATCAACTCTCCCCGGGTTAGACGGATTCATTCCCGATTAATGCTGGTTGTATAAAGGTCTAAAAGATCTGGATCAAGTTGCTGAAATTCCTCCTGTGTAATTTAAGTATTCTCTGTGTCAGCCTTGTTCTTCCACTTGACCAAGTACTTCTGAAGTCCCCCGTGGTTGGTGGATACAATCTGATCTTCTAGCACATCTTTGATGATCTCACGGATTTGTCGAGTAGGCGGGGGTAATGGTGTGGGAAGGGGAATAATTGGATCATTGGATATAGAAAACTCAAAGAGGTTGGCAGGGATGGTTGAAGGACCATGGAATGGAACAAGGTCTTCCACATTGAAAATCGTGCTAATCCCCAATTCCAGCGGAAGATCTAAGATGTAAGCATTAGAACCGGCACGCTTCAAGATCTGATAGAGTCCAGCACCACGAGCTTGTAACTTCCTTGCAACTCCTTGCAGGAATCGCTCGGGTCTATTCCGAACCATCACAAAATCACCCTATTGGAATTCTCTGAATTTTCTATGAGAATCTACAGAGAACTTGTATTTTTTATTCTTTAAATTAATTCTTTTCTTAATTTTAGCATGCAACTCATCAATGCGATGCGCAAATATGGATGCAGACTCTGATGACCTATGATGAATGAACATTGGAATGAGATCTACTGGCGTCCTAGGTTTATACCCATGCACAATTTGGAACGGACTCATGCCTGTGGTTCTGTTAATCGAATTGTTATATGCAAACTCAGCGACAGGTAAGATGGAATCCCAACTCCTAATGTGCTCACCCACTAGACACCTTAAAAGATTTCCTAAACTCTATTGACAACCTCGGTTTGCCCATCAGTTTGGGGATGATAAGCAGATGAAAATTGTAGTCGAGTCGCCATTTTGTGCCATAGTGTCTTC
This sequence comes from Chloranthus sessilifolius, assembly GCA_021018995.1. Lineage (NCBI taxonomy): Eukaryota > Viridiplantae > Streptophyta > Magnoliopsida > Chloranthales > Chloranthaceae > Chloranthus > Chloranthus sessilifolius. Next base: position 118,769,564 of record CM037584.1, on the reverse strand, counting down.
CAAAAATAACTGACAAATTTAACGTCACTGTCAGACACTATGGCCTTAGGCAAACCGTGTAGACGGACAACCTCGTTAAAGGACAGGGTAGCAATGTGACTAGCATCGGAGGTCTTCGCACATGCAATGAAGTGGGCCATCTTAGAGAAACGGTCCACAACAACGAACACCGAGTCGTGCTTTCGGAGGGTTTTAGGGAGGCCTAACACGAAGTCCATTGATAGGTCTTGCCACGGCGTGTGTGGCACTGGTAAAGGTGTATACAATCTCGTGTTCTACCTCTTTTGCTTTGCCAATTGGCAAACACGACACTGCCTGATAATTTTGGCTACATCTCTGGTGAGATTGGACCAATAGAATTGGTCTTCAACCAATGCGACAGTTTTATCTCGTGTAATTCCCAAACGAGAAAGTCTCGCAAAGAAGTGCAGGGAATCACAAAAACTTGTTCGATCGACCGAACAGTGTAACATCCATGTCATACAACCAAGGCCTTCCGAAGATGATATGCCCCACATCCATGGGCACAACATCACACCACAAGGTGCCCTTATACGATCCGAATTGTAGAGGAACCTGACACCTTTGTGAAACAGGGATGGATGATGAATTAACCCAAGCAATCTTATAGGGTCGTGGGTGAGCTACGAGCGTAAGCTCCAAGCGAGAAACTGTACTTTTAGAAACCACATTGGTACAACTTCCACTGTCAACAAGGACTCGACAGACTTTCATTCCACACGTGGCTATGGTATAAAAGATATTATCCCGTCGCCAAGCATCACTCTCCTTCGATTGGGCTAGAGCACATCTAACCACAAGAACCCGCAATGTATTATCCTCCCCAATGGGATAGGAGACATCCCTAAGACATGCCATTGTTCGCTCCCCTACACAATCTTCTTCATCACTAGGGAACGACTCAGGCTCGTAAACTTCAACAGTACCTTCATCATGCTCATTTTCGGTGTCCTCAGCTATGAACAAATTTCGGGATGGGCATTGTGCTGCAAAATGCCCGATGTCGTGACACTTATAACATTTATTTTGACCACCACTCTTGGGGCCATCGAGCATTGGACTCTTACCCTTATCGACTCGAGTTACCGGTGTAGTAACGGGGTTGGACCTAGCAGACGAGGCACTAATGTTGGGCTTTGACTCAGGTGCATTGGATCGATAACTAGACTTATAACTAGATGGAGTACTAGTTTTAAGGTATCACTCTAGCTCTTCGACTCTAGAGAAACATTCGTCTAGATTATCAACAGGGTACGAAATAAGTTCCCTTTGCAATTTTGGGCGAAGGCCTATTCGAAATCGGGATAGGGTAAACTTTTCCGGTTCAGTCATATCGGCCTGGGTCTTTAGTTCTTCGAATTTATCGATGTATTCAGTGACCGATGAATTTCCTTGATGCAATGAATGCCACTGATCAAGAATGCATTCCTCGTAGGATATAGGAACATATTTATTACTCAACTGGTCCTTCATCTTTTCCCAAGTGGAAATGGGAGTAAGACCGTTGGACTGTCTTCGGCGCTTTAGACCCATCCAATAAAGTCGAGCTTGGCCTGTAAGTTTGACCTTTGCAAAGCGGACCGTTCGCTCTTTGGACATGGCTTACCACTGGAAGTAGTTTTCCATACCGGTGACCCACTTGAGAAAGACTTTAGGTTGTCTTTTCCCGTCAATAGTAGGGGCGTTTATTTTTACAGATTTCATGATTTTATCGTCCTGTTCGGTGTGGATTTCGCGACGATGAGGAACTTCCCTCCTACGTTCATGGGTGTGCAGCCTCCGAAAACTGACCATAACTTCTTCAATTCTTGTCGGAATTGCTCAATTTTTGGCTCGTTGGAAAGCTACTTTGATAAGCTTTCAAACATGACCAATTTCACATCAATCCAACTTCGTTTGACACCTCAAAATAGGCCAAACATATAAGTGACGGGATTAAAAGTTACTCTTATTTCGATAAGTTACGTTTCTTCTTTCGCCTCTGATATGTTATGGGTGGTTGCTTGAATCAGATGTCCCCATCATAACGCGACAATTCTGTGGAGATAGTTTGGATCTTCCTAGACTCAGATGTTTATAATTTTCTAGTATTGCTGCTATGATGCATTGTTTATTCCTTCTTGTTTGGCCTGATTCTAGTCTTTTGGGGTGATGGCAATGCTGAAACCCTGATGGGTCTAGATCAGTTTATTTGGCTCTATGCTTGTTATTTTTTTTTTCTTTCAATATATATATTGAAAGAAAACTCTTTATCTCTGACTTGTGAAATGAAGGACAAAATAGTCCAATTTTTTCCCATGACACCCTAGGGTATGTAGCGAGCCCTTAGAGGATGTGGTGCAACTTGTATTCACATGTCATGTGGCACGTTTCTAGTGCTTAAGTGTAGCGTTTTCATGCTACAATCGAATGTGTACTCCCATTCTTCACACACACACACACACATGGACAAATAAGTGCAATTGAATTTTTTAACGAAGAGCAAGAAAAGAGGGTGAAATGAAAGAAAATATAGTGGGGGGGATCAAAATGTCTAGATTAATGATCTCTACGTGGTTTGCAAACACCTTCACGGCTCTGATTCAGGGACTCTCCAGAAATTAATAAATGTTCTTGAAGGCCAGAGGCATAGTTCACTAAAAATCTAACTGCTCAAATGAACAAATCTGGAAGCTAGACTAGCTGATGGTTGAACATACTTGATCGACATACTGGAAGGAACACCAAGAAGTAGAGTTATGTGCGAATTTTATGAAGCTCTTGAAAGAATTCTGCGAGAAGATTGAAACAGGACATACTGACAACAAATAAGTAAAAACTACTAACAGAAAATAAAGGAATTTAAATGGCACATAAAAATTGAGGAGGCCATTTTGGTAAACACAATGCAAAGAAGGTAGGAAAGCTCACTTTGATGCAGTGGAAGTTCTCAGATGATCCTGAACGGGGGAAGTATTTAGAATGGACATTGAAACAGTTTTAGGCTATTATCCGACTTCAAACAGTTTTAGAAACAAAGGGCGTCTTCCAATTTTTGAAAAACATGCTCATCCGTGCATGGCTCCACGTGCCACAACAACTTGCCTAAGGACGATCAGGTGCCACCCAAGTAATTTGGGCATGATGTGATGGATATCCACTGTTGAAAATGTGGTGAAAGGTGCCCAAAATCAATGCACCAGATTGGATGGGTGTTACCCTATCTTTGACTCATCAAACGAAGTGGAAAAGTCCTAAAAATTTATTTTTATTAAAAAAATCATGTGCCACGTGGCTCATCAACCCAAAATGAGTGTTGTTTTAGGTTGAACATGCATTCGAAAAATGCAAAAGCCCTTTGTTTTTTCTAAAATGTTTGAAGTGGGATAATAGCTAAAACTGTTTTCAAGTAGGCCCCTTTTTCTAAAGAGGCCTAATCTCTACCAGGGTTACCCGGTGATTCGCTCAGGGTAGTACCGAACCGCGATCCGGTGGGGAATGCCATTCTAAGACCATATCTGGTAGGGAATGCCAACAAAGAAAGGCACATGAGGGCTGCTGGCATACAGTGATGGTTTTTGAAAAGTTCGTGTTGAAGAAAGTATGCCCCCTATTGACAACTAGCTGGAAAAATGTTTACCAAAGGGTGGCATGAGTTTGAAACCTCGAAACAGAAGACACTCCAATACCAAAGAAAAGGCTGTAGTGTCAACTATTGACAATGGTGCAAGCATGGCGCAAGTTGGTGTTTAAGATAAGAATTCTTTGGGTGTGCAAAATGTAATCTACAAAATGTTTTATACTTGCGTGTACATAATCCACTGTTCAAATCCTACATAACACATTGTTCAAATATATCTCGTACCATCATTCAAATGATGAATGGTTGACTTGTGGCAGCTGATTCAAGTTTGATTAAAATGGTATGATATAGCTGTACTTTGTTGCTCAATTATTCAAAGTGTTTGTTGATAGTATGAGATTTATGTCCACAAAGCATTTTGCACACTTAACTGTGTAGAGTTATATATAGCTGACTCAAGTTTGATTGAAATGGTAGAATATAGTTGGACTCCATCGCTCAACCATTCAAAGAGTTGGTTGATGGTATGAGATTTATGTGCACAAATCATTTTACGTACTTAACTACATAGAATCTTGCTTATATATATGTTGGTGTGTGTTTAGGTAGCTCAAAATAAACTTTTATTGTAGTACTCTTACACAACACACTGACTAACCTAATATTTTTTTTTGATTGGTCTGACTAACCTAATATTACAACTCTGAATCATCAAAAATATCTATCTAGGCCTCTACTTTTCTTTTCTTTTTTCCCCGATGATTTTTACCAGCCTCCACTGTTTCATTCTCTAAACAAAGGACACTAATTCTCAACTTTTGTTCGTATGCTCCTTGTTGTTGCTCCATTTCTGTAAAAGAATGACTATAAATAGACCGACTTTTGTTAGAATATCTAGGTCAATATATCTTCTTTCTTTCCTTTTTTCTTTTGCAATATATATTCTTTCTTTTCTTTTTTCCTGTGATAGTTTAGCATATTGCAGTTTGTTTTCCTGTATATATATATATATATATATATATATATATATATATTTGCAAGTAAAGCTCTCTTAAAGTCATTTCATATCTTCAATTTGGGTTCAGGTAGTTTAAGTTTGGTTGTCGGGACATTCACCACTTGGTATTCCAGTCTTTTGATTGCTTCTCTGTGGGGTTGGAATGGGGAAAAGAACACTACTTATCGAGAGCTTGCAAAAAGTATATTTGGTTGGTAGTCTATTCTGCCCCTCTTCTTTATATTTTATTTTTCTTCCACTAGCTGCATTTTCTCATTATATGTTGGTTAGATATGACAGGGAGATAATAGGACAGCCCCCGATTGTTCGAAATAGTATCAGACCTCATTTGATTGTTTTCAGATAATTTCTTATTTATTACTTACTATTTTTTTTTTGAAGATGACGGAATTGTCTTATTTTGTTGATTATTTTCCAATTGCTAACTGATTAGTAAGGAAAGACACATTGATTCTTTTATAACTGAATCGACTAGGAGAAAAGGCGACTCCATTTATCTAAAACTTTTTTTTTCCTTTCTTTATCTAGAGCCTTCCATGTGATATTCCTTATCGGACAATGTAGACACTTATGGATGTGTTAGGAAAAAAACCTTATTATTTTTATTTTTTTTGTATATTTGTATGTGTGCATGTTATATGGCTTTTATATGTTTCTATGATATAATAAGATACATACGTATTTCATTTTATTTTATTTATAAAACATATACTATTCTAGATAGTTGTAGTATCAAAATATTATATCATATTTATAGTATACTGTAAATATAGTGTTAGACTATATTATAATAGCATATAATATATTATTACAGTATGGAATATGATTTAGTATATGCATATATACTGTATACTACATGTATCTGGTCGAGCGTGGCCTGGACCAGGTTGGCAGGCCAAAGAACACAGCCATTGCCATCCATATAAGCCTAGTTCTCATGGGCCTCGTGGCTGGTCCATTAAGCCTAAAAGTAAATCCAAGAGTAACATCCAACTGTTCAGGCCCATAAAATTGCCCATTTGCAGGCCCAAAAATCTTCTCTTTTTCTTGTCAATTTAAGAAAACTAGCAGTTTTCTCACACTTGGGCATTACCCATCTGTGGAGTTTTGGCCATAACATAAGACTCACCTATGACTATAGAAATGCTTCAATTTGATTCTTGATAAAGAACATTTGGACAGAAGGCCACAAAATGCCGCTGTCAGTGCGGTTTGGTCAAGGGGCTGCCACCATCTTCGTCTTTCTTTCTCCAGGCAGCTGTCTATTTGGAAGCATGTCGCTGTGCTGCCGCAAATATCTCCATCCTCAGTTTTGTCCCCTCCTTATCAGGTGACTGCAGGATATGGGATGGTGGAGGGGGTAGGGGGTCCAGTAAATCGATGTATAAAGTGCTCTGTGAGTTTCCTTCTCCCTGTACATGGTCGTCTATCTGGAAAATCCCTGCTCCTTCGAGAGTGATTTTCCTCTCGTGTATTGCTAAAGGTAGGTTGAAGATGCGGGTGCTATTGCGTGAGAGAGGGATTAGAGTCCATAGAAGCTGTGTGCTGAATTTTAGAGATCTTGAGACCTGCAATCACTTGATGCTTCACTGCCCTTTTACCAGAGCCATTTGGGAGAGTTTTCTCTTTTTGTGGTACCAGTGGTGCTTTCCTAGCTCCTGTGATGCGTTCATTGCCTCCTGGCTCTCAGGTTCGTTCATACGCTACAGGCAGCACTTATTGGCTTCTCCCTTTGTGGGGGTGTTTCGATTGGTGTGGGCGGAGAGATTCTTGTGTATTTCACAGATATAGAAGGCTTCTCTCTTTTCTTTTGCAGAAGGTTAGTGATACTACCATTGTGTGGACTCTTGCGCTCTCTGAGTTCACTGACATGTCCCGCTTTTCTATTGTTAAGTTGCTGGACTACTTTTCTTGACCCTGGCTGATTCATAGGGCTGCTTTTGATCCTTCCGCTTAATGGGTGATGACATAGTCGAAGCTCATTTCAATGGTTGTACCTCCTGCCTTTGATACCTTTTTTTTTGCTCTGTTCCGGATGTGTTTGTTACGTTTGTTTGTAGTATCTTTTCACTCTTTGCTTTGTCGCTAAGTGCCTTGCTTCACGTGGTCATGATGTGCTCTCTTTCTTTGGAATGAATTTGCATTTTTGCCGATTAAAAAAAAGGGCCATGCCAATTTAGGTTAGTGGAACATTCTGTGTGTCTTGAAAAGGCATTGTACTATCCACTTAGTTAATATGTTGGTAACAGTTTATCATGGTTATGCCCAAAAGTTTTATGATTTGAATGATTTGATGCCTTTTCTCTGTAATATTATGAGTTTGATGTTTTTTTTTCTTACATTGGTACATCAACCATTTCTTCTTTTCAGATGAGACAAGGAAATAATGATGATTATTTCCATATATTTTCTTCCCATTGACTTCATTTATTTACTGCTTGAAGGGTCCTGGGGATACTGGTCTATAACAATTTTTCAGCAGGTAGCTTCTTTGGGCAATAACATTGCTATTCATATTGCCGCTGGAATCAGCCTAAAGGTAATTTGGTCAATTTTGGTCAATCCTTTTGTAAACAGGTAATCCTAATAGATATTGTTGGTAATTTTTATTATTGGCGGTTTGGCACAGGCAGTTTACAATTATTATCACAAAGATGGTAACTTAACCTTGCAGCAATTCATTATTTGTTTTGGAGCCTTTGAGCTGCTTCTATCACAACTCCCAGACATCCATTCGCTACGGTGGGTGAATGCATTGTGCACTTTCAGTACCATTGGCTTTGCCGCTACAACCATCGGTGTCACTATCTACAACGGTACATTTATTGTTGTGTTTAGTGGGTTTAACTTTGCAATTTTGTGCTCCTCTTTGAAAAGAAACACCTGAAATTGCCTTATCTAAACTTCAGTTTTGCATTCTACTCTAACATCTCCAGCCTATTCAGAAATTGTTTTTCTTATTTATTATTTAATCACTGAAATTTTAAATTAGTTTTTTATACTAAGAGGTATCTAGTTCTGACATGAATTTCAAAATTAAGATTTACTACTTTTGTTAAATATGGGCAGCATTTCATTCGGCTGTTTTGAGAGGGCTGGGCTAAGTTTTTTATAGTGGGGCAATCTTGTTGAAAGAGAAGGTAGGGAGGCATTACACAGAAGGGGCTGTACACATTATCTGGACACTCCTGTTGAGTTATGTAGTTATATTAGTGGGTTTAGGGATTATATTGGGTGTGTGTGTAGTAACACTTGTTTCATATAAATATAAATGCATTGGGATGTGTGAACAATTTTTTCAACCCTTCATCTGTATCCAAGCCTAGCCCCGAATTACTAATTTTCACCAATTACTAAGAGAACTAGGCCCTGTAAGTTGTACACAGTAATGTAATATAGGCACTTAGGGGTCTCAATGGGCCGGACTGGGCCTTAATCGGGCCAGATTTTAAATGGACTAAAAGGGTTGGCCCATGCCTGGCCCATTTATTATTCGGGTCGGGCTGGGCCGACTAATAAATAACCTAGCACATGCCCGGGTAATACCCGGCCCGCCACATAATCTGGCTGTGTTCGGGCCGGCCGGGCCCAACATAAACCCATTCAAATCACATTTTTAATCTTTTTAGGGCGAATTCGGGCCGGACATGAGCCCATCCGACCCTTTGGAGCAAACGTAAAAAATTACCAAACAACCCTCATTTTAAAACACTAATGGATTAAAATGAGGATAATATAATAATTTCGCTAATATTGGCTAAAATATATAATGAAATGGGGGTATACTAATATATACATACATATTTTTATTCGGGTTGGGCAGGGTCAAAGCTCTATAGTATAGCGGGTCGGCGGGCGTGACTCTAAATACCCAAGCCCTGCCCGTTTATATATTCGGGCTAGCCCGGCCGAGCCCGTTTATTAAATGAGTATAAAAGTGTAGCCCATACCCGGCCCATGGCAAGCCAGGCCGGGCCTGGCTAATAATTGTTACTAATTACTAAGAGGTTATATATGACACCAGGACAGGTATCTTAGTAACCTAGGACCTGCCGATGAGGTATAAGCAACATCTTAGTTCATGATATTCAAAATTTCAATGGCTTTTTTTTTTGCAATCTATAGTTTTGTGGTTTCTAAGTTCACGTCATGTTCTGATTAGTTAGAACAGCTCCCCCTTCCAGATGTGGCTGGCCTTGCTAAGGTGGTATGTTTTGGACATGACTGTTGGTGGGACTCACTTGTCTCCTTAAAAGGCATACCACATGGCAGGCCCTGTTTTCTAATCAATCAGGATGTGACTACAAACCATCTGTTTGTAGTCCTTTTAGATAATTTTGTTCCTCTATTTATCTAATGCCAAGACTTTGGTTTGCTTTCATGGTTTGAGAAGGCACATCTCAAGCTAGTAGTTGACTTGTAAAAGGTCAAATTAGGAGGCTTTCCGGTGCTAGAGGTTTGTTGTAATAGAGTTTGTGTTAGTGTGTATGTAAACTCCTTTATCATTTATGTTTATGTGGGTGTGTGAGTATTAGTGTTGGGTGTATTGATATTTATTTTGAAGGGTATAAGTACTAATAATAAAGAAGAGTGTGAGAGCATGAAACTCATAACTCTAATTCTCCATCTCTTTCTTTTTCTCTTCTCCTTTCTTCTTCCCCTTCCTAACCTTAACCCTAATTAGATAACACCTTTCTAAACTTTTATCACCTTAACCCTAATTAGATAACACCTTTTTATACTTTTATCTTGGTCTCTGATCGGAACAATTCAGATCGGCAGCATTGCTGACGTCACCCAGTAAGTGCTGACATCAGCAGTCAATCATTTGACCTCTAAATACTTTTTCCCAAACATGATTGTGATCGGGACATTATTCTGAGCAACATTAATTCTGGAGTTGAGTTGATTTGAAGCCATCTAAGTCCTTTTTCGAAGAGTTTTCTGCAAGGGAGCTGTTTCACGATTTATGAAGATTGGACCTCCGTGAGATCTGAAATGGGGTCGAATCCAGATGGAAACTGATCGATTTTTCTTTCTGATTCTGCCCATAACACAAAATATCGAATTCGTTGTCATTTGGTGATTTTTTTTATCATTTCTATGAAAACACTTATTTCTCACCTGAATCACAAAAAATTTTGCTCCCATAACCTGTGCTGCTGAAAGGTGATGAACAACTGGTATGTATGCATCTTTTTTTTTCCTTTACGAATCATTTGGATGTGCTTTCATTCAATTCCCTGAGGTATCGAAGGTGCAGTGATGTTTTTAGCATTTGGGTGTATTGTGAAAAAGGTGTTTTCTCATGCATTTTTGAACGAAGACCAGTGCTGTGGTGGGTGGGAGTATCCCAAGGTGGTTATCAGCACTGTTGCTGAATCTGAGAAGTGGGTGCTGTGTATACAGCAGTCTTGCTGTTCTTTGTTGGTATTATAGCACTGTTTGTAGGTACGACAGCCGCTTTCCCGACCTTGAAAGTGTTTCTATTACTAGTTCAGTGCTGGAGTAATGAGCATGGATTTGATCGGCTATGTGACTGGGTTGGTGCAAATTTTATACTGAACTTGTCAGTGTGTTGCTGTGTGGCATTTTGGCTGTAATGGTGCATTTTTTTATACCAAAGATTGTATGTTGATGTTGTGCTGTTGTGTAGTGGTGTACAGTTGAGGTATCTCAACTATGAATGAACTGAAGATAGAGAATAGGAGTGATTCTTCTGTAGCTAAGTTAAAGAAGAGCATGTATTGATTCAATCCTTCGGACTATGAAAACATATCTCGTGCTTCTCAATCTTATGTAACTGAAACTGGTTTTGTCGGATATACTCATGCTTCAGTATCACCTCAGTCCTTCTGGATTATTGATTCAGGGGAATCCGATCATATGCCAAGTATTTTAACTTTGTTCCATTCTCTATATCCTATGCCTGCACCATGAACTGTTCATGTGGAAAATGAATCTCAAGTTCCTATGGCCAGTAAAGGAATTGCTCATGTTGGTCAGTTGTCCCTAAACTCTACCCTACATCTTCCCAATATGCCAGTTAATCTCCTTTCTGTTAGTAGTAATGTAGTATTACTAGATATTTCAATTTCAGTGTAATCTTTTTTTCCTCATATTGTGTCTTCAGGACTTGTCTACAGGAAAGGTACTTGATCGAGGTCGTGAGGAGAGAAGATTATATTTGTTTGACGATCATCGTATCCACAGATCAATAGAAGCTACTATTGCCACTTTGTCCATTGTCCACAAAGGAGGTTAAGTTATAGCATATTCCCCTTGGGCATCTTCCCCACAATGCTTGCGTCTTCCATTTCCACAGAAATTTCATTCATATGACGACTCCCATTTTCAATTGGATGTGCATCAAATGGCGAAACATTGTAAAACATCTTATCCTTTTGGTAGTAATCAAAGTACTTGTCCATTTCACATTGTTCACTCCAATGTATGGGACCTCCTCCTATTGTTGCTTCTCGTGGGCATCAATATTTCGTTTTATTCATCTATGAGTAGACGCTTTACTATGATCTATTTATTGAAATTTAAAATGAAGTTGCTACCATCTTTCCTCTTTCATAAATGGTCCAAAGTAATCACCATCCAACTGTAAAGATTTGCGATTTGATATTGGCGGAGAGTATTTCCTTCAGTCCTATCTCCGAATCCTTGGGCTTGACTGGCAAACCACATGCCCCTATATTCCCTAGAAAAATGGGGTGGTAGAGAGGAAGAACAGACGCTTGCTTGAGGTTGCCTGTACGCTGTTGCTTGGTATGAATGTCCCAAAATGGTTAGGGTTGACATTGTTCTCACTGCCAATTTTCTCATTAATAGGATGCCCACTCTTGTGCTTGAGGGTGACTCTCCCCACAAGTTGTGTCCTCAAATCGTCTCTTTTTGGTTCCTCGAGTTTTTGGGTCTCTGTGCTTTGCCCACATCTCTTCATATTAACATGATAAATTATCTCCAAAAGCAGGAAAATGTATGTTTCATTGGCTATCCCCATACTCAAAAGCCATACAAGTTTATGACCCTCTTTATGGGAGTGTTTGTTACCATAGATGTCACCTTTTTTGAGTCTGTTCCCTTTTATCGTCCTCCATAATGCCTCTTCAAGGGGAGAGTTCTAGGAATAGGAAGAGCACTGCACCAGCACTCGTTTACCCTGTGTTGATGATGAAGTTGCAAGTGATAAAATATGTAACTTCGATGGGGTAGGGTACTATATAGGAACAAGATGTAATTAAAAAGTTTGGAAAAGGCAAAACCTTCATCTGAGGTGAAGCCTTTAAGAAGATAAAAAAGACCTCAAGCTACAGATAAAGTGTCCTCACATAAAGGAAGTCCAAATCATGTCTCCTAATGAAACAAGTTCTCCACAAAATGAATTAGATCTTTCAATTGCTTTACGAAAAGCCTCCAGGTCATGTAACCGTCATCCCATTAGCAAGTTTGTATCATATAGAAAGTTTGATTCTCGTTATTAGACTCCGTTTCTATACCTTCTAGTGTCTCTGATGCTCTATCTCAGCCACAATGGAAGGAAGCTATGGTTCAAGACATGAGAGAAATCTAGGAAGTTGTGGAACTCCCTTCAGGTAAAAAATTCGTTGGGTGTAAGTGGGTTTACACTGTGAAATATAGATTAGACTCTATAAAAAGGTACAAAGATTTGTTGAGAATGGGGTTCACTTAGATACCTGACATTGTTTATCATGATGCAATTCCACTTGTCGCAAAATCAAGCACTATCAGAGTTCTCCTGTCCCTTGCAACTTACAAAGATTGGCCACTGTGCCAATTGAATGTAGGGGGGAGAAAGGCAAGGCTTGCAGTTTGAAAATTGTAAGTTACGGGCTAACACCATCTTCTTGTGCCTGGTTTAAAAAGTTCAGCGATACACTGTTTGGGTACAAAAGGAGTCACTATGATCACAGACTGTTTGTAAAAGGGAGCCCACATTACGGCACTGGTTGTTTACGTCAAATATTAGTGTTATGGGAGAAGATGGTGAAGAGATTGTGAAGCTGAAGAAGAATCTAAGCAAAGTGCTTGATATCAATGACTTAAGTTCACTCAAGTACTTTGTGGGCATCACAATGTCAAAGTTCAAGAAAGGGATAACATTATCCTAACGAACGTACACTCTTGACTTTTTTAAAGTGACTGGAATGTTGGGATGAGAACCCACGGTCCCATCTATGGAGTAAAATCATAGGATTACTGGAGAAGGTGCTGAACTTCTCAGGGATGCCAGAGTGTACCAACAGTTAGTAGGAAAGTTGATATATCTGATTATAATGAGTCTGAACATTGCTTACACAATCAACGCTGTCAGACAACATATGTATTCACCCAGGACTGTGCATTTAAATTCTGTGTACCGAATTATAAAGTATTTGAAGTGAAGCCCAGGGAGAGGGCTACTCTACAACAACAACGACAATTTGGATGTTGAGGTATTCATGAATGCGGATTGGGTTGGATCTCTAAGTGATAGAAGGTCTGCCATGGATACTGCACTTTCTTGGAGGAATTCTAGTCACTTGAAAAAGTAAAAAACATCACGTTGTTTCTAACTCTAGTGTAGAAGGTGAGTACCGAGCAATATCTCAAGGGGCACGCGGAGGTATGTGGCTCTGATTTATTATGGCTGGCCTAGGAGTTGATGGAAAGCTACTTGTGCTACTCTATAGCGATAATGTAGCGACACTCCATATTGCAATGAATCCTGCATCATGAAAGAACCAGACACATAGAAGTGGACTGTAACTTTATAAGAGAAAAGGTAAACTTAAAAGAGTTTTGTACACCTCAAGTCAGCACGGAAGATCAGTTGGCTGACATACTAACTAGAGTGGTTGAAGGGAAGTGGTTGTACGACATTACTCCAAGTTGGGCATGATTGATATCTATGCTCAACTTGAGGGGGAATGTTAGACTGTGTAAACTCTTTTATCATTTATGTGGGTGTGCGAGTATTAGTGTTGGATATGTTGATACTAATTTATAAAGGGTATAAGTAGTAATAATAAGGACAATGCGAGAGGATTAAACTCGTAACTCTGATTCTCCATCTCTTTCTTCTTCCCTTCTCCTATGTTTTTTCCTTCCTAACTCTAACCCTAATTAGATAACACCTTTTTTAACCTTTAACTGTTTGTTCCCTTACTCTGTTCTTTGGGTGATTTGGTAGCAGACAGATGACTGGATTTATTTGAAGGTCCTATATTTTGATAGAGGTCGAATTCATCGTTCCTTCTTCAAATGGGTTATTCTTTGGGACATTTGGAAGAAGAGAGATGGTAAGATTTTTCTGAATCCAGTCTCTATGATATGAAGCAAAGGTCAAGGATATTAGGAAAGAAGTAAAGAAGAGACGAAAGAAAACCAGTTTGAGAGAGGAAAGGACATTTTAAGAAAATGGCTGGTGATGGATTTAATATCTGAGTTTTCAAGGCCGAGAACCAAGATTTATAGCTGTTTTGTTTGTAGGCCACGAATATTGAGGCTGCTGTTGGTTGTTTGTACCACAGCCAGTTTATGATGAAGTGTGGATGAATTGTGTATAGCTGTTTGTGAAAATGTCAGTTTGGGGCTGATAGTGTTGTTAGTTACCATTGATATTTCTGCCATTTCACTGAATGCTGCAATTTATGCGATATTTATGGTATTTGATTGATTGGTGTTTCTGCTGTTGAGGCTATTTATGTTGGTGTTGTTGCCTCTAGATAAGTGAAGTTATTTTTATTTTTTTGTGCTCCTTACTCTGTTTTGGATTTTATAATCTCTACACCATATTTGTGTATGGTGTTTAACACATACTGTTTTGCTACCTGTTGCCCCTCTTAGATAAATGATGAGTGGTTTTGGTTATATGCAACCATTTTATCGGTCTTATGGCCTTTTTGTCGGTACTATGATAAGTAGCTCTTTTATTAATTTTATGGTCTCTCTTTTTGCCCTATCAATGGTAAGGGGGAGATGGTTCAGGAGTTTTTTCTATCATTGGCAAGTTAAGCCTTGAGGATGCTCAAGTTGAGTGAGGGGTTGGAGATATAATGTACTATGGATATGTGTGTTGGTATGGAGGTATGCTGACGCGGGACAACGACCCTAAAATGCGGAATATGATTTTATGCAGATTTTGCCGAAATTAATGAAATTAAATCAAGTTTAATCGCAAAATTATCTTTGATACCTTTAGGGTTTGCAGAATTCTGATGGGTAGATCACACGAGATCCAGAAAGGGTCCAGTCCGATGCGCAAGTACTTTAGAGTCGAGGCGAGATCGGCCTAGAGATAGTACTCTAGCTTTTCTAGGATTAGGCGCTTGTCTTCGGTCCAATGTAGGTTCACGGATTCTAAATTGGGTTGTAAAAGGGAATTAGGGTTTGTAAACGATTTATGACTTTGAGATCGATTTATGGTTTAGAAAGGGTATGGGCTTGTGTGATTTAGGCTTTAAAACGGGTTTAGGGTTTCGAGGATCACAAGGAGGGATTTAGGCTATGGCTAGAGAAGAACGCGGAGATTTAGAGATATCAAATATAAGCAAGCCACGCAAATCAATAACAACAATAAGGAAAATATAGGGGAATCACTCCCTTGGTCTCACACCAAACCCATCTCAGGCAAAGATTATTCAAGCATAAAAGCATTCAATAATCAATCAACTCCCCTAATTACATTGTTTAAAGAGCTTATATAGGAGGTCTTACAGTAAAAGAAAACCCTAAAACGAATATTAAATAAAAGACAAATAAACCCTTGAAACAAAAGTTCGAAATTAAACTTCTAAAATAACTAAAATTCTCGGCGCGATTTCGATTGATCGAATTTGGAATTTGATCGATCGAAATTTCATATTTCTATGAAAATCGTCGTCGACATTCGATCAATCGAATTTGAATTTCGATTGATCGAAATGTCAATTCGATTGATCAAAATTTCAAATCAAAATTTCGCCATTCTTTTTCCAGAATTTTCATCTTTCCTTAGCTTTGACTTCCATAACGCTGCTTCTTTTTATGCCGGTAGAAATGATGCGGTCCGAATCCAATGTCCATGTAGAGACGGCATGATCGTTGATTATATCTTCTATCTCATCTGATCTCTGTCTGCTTGGGAAAGGAAGAGGTATGGGTTGCAAGGTTGGATTGGGGCTGGGACTAAGAGGTGGCTGGAGTGGGTTTTCAGGAGGTGGGGTGAAGCCCCAGTAAGGAACTAAATCCTCCACATTGAACGTTGAACTAACTCCCGTACCTGGAGGAAGCTCAAGTACATATGCATTAGGACCACTCTTAGCCAAAATCCTAAAAGGTCTAGCACCTCGAGATTCGAGCTTCTTTGCGGATCCCGATGGGAACCGCTCAGGCCTAACCCGGACCATCACGTAATCACCCACGTTAAATTCTTTAGAACGCCTGTGAGCATCTGCAGATAATTTATATTGATTGTTGCTTGAATTAATTTTCTGTTTAATTTCGGCATGCAAGCTATGAATATGTTGTGCAAATGCATCGGCGGACTCTGACACTCTATGGGATGCAGACATGGGGATCAAATCTAATGGGGTCCTAAGCCTATGACCATGCACTACCTCAAAAGGACTCATGCCTATGGACCTATTGACAGAATTATTATATGCAAACTCAGCTGTGGGTAAGATAGTATCCCAGGTCCTAACATGATCACTGATAAGACTACGAATAAGATTCCCAAGGCTCCTATTGGTGCTTTCGGTTTGGCCATCCGTTTGAGGGTGGTAAGCTGTAAAGAATTGGAGCAATGTGCCCGTCATGTGCCAAAGGGTCTTCCAAAAATAACTCGTAAATTTAACATCCCTATCAGACACAATGGTTTTGGGCAACCCATGAAGACGCACTACCTCCGCGAAAAATAGTTTAGCAATATGAGACGCATTGGAGGTTTTGGAACAAGGAATGAAGTGGGCCATCTTGGAGAAGCGGTCCACTACGACAAAAAAGGAATCGTGCTTCCTAGGGGTCTTATGAAGTCCAAGCACGAAATCCATAGAGAGGTCTTGCCACGGTGTGTGTGGCACGAGTAACGGGGTGTATAAGCCGGTATTTTGTTTGGTCTGTTTTGACACTTGGCAAGTACGACAATGCTTAACGACCCGAGTGACATCTCTCATTAGGCTAGGCCAAAAGAACCTATCCTCTACGAGCGCAACAGTTTTATTACGCCCAAAATGTCCTGCCACCCCTCCAGCATGTAACTCCCAAATGAGAAAGTCACGCAATGAAGTGCGAGGGATGCAAAGGCGGTTACCTTTAAACAAGTACCCATCGTGGATGGTGTACACGGAGTGTGTGCTAGTCGGGTTACTAAGGAGAGCAGTGTACTCAACCCTAAAATCTGGGCACACGGGTTACTCATCCTTTAACTTTTCGAACCGACAACATCAGTGTTCATTATGCGCAAAGTCACCACTCGCCGACTAAGTGCATCAGCGGCCCTATTTCAGCATCGGCCTTATGCTTTAACACGAATCTGAACCCTTGAAGGTACTCAACCCACTTCGCGTGCCTTGGGTTCAACTTCTTCTGTGAAGTAAGAAAGCGTAAGGCTTCATGGTCAGAGAACAGCACAAATTCCTGCGGTCTAAGGTAATGTTTCCAATACCAAAGAGATCGAACGACCGCATAGAACTCCTTGTCATAGGTGGAGTATTTTTGCTTCACCTCGTTAAGTTTTTCACTAAAATAAGCCACAGGGTGGCCCTCTTGGCTAAGCACTCCTCCTATGCCTACACCCGAAGCGTTGCATGCGACTTCAAAGACTTTAGAAAAGTCTGGCAATCGCATGACGGGTGCACTACTCATTCGTTGTTTGATCTCAACAAAGGCTTTTGTCTCCGCTTTGCCCCATTTAAAGTCCCCATTTTTCATGCAATCAGTAATTGGGGCCATGATGGTGCTAAAGCTTCTGATGAAGTGACGATAAAAAGTAGCCAAACCATGGAAGCTACGGACATCGTGTATGTTCTTAGGCTCGGGCCACTCCACAATGGCTCTCACCTTTTCGGGGTCCACGACCATTCCATTGGCTGTGATAATAAATCCCAAGAAAACAACAGAACGTTGCATGAAGGTGCATTTCTTGAGATTTGCAAACAACTTCTCGCCCTTGAGGGTTTCACAAACCAACCTAAGGTGGGTCAAGTGTTGTTCCTTGTCATGACTGTAGATCAGGATGTCATCGAAATAAAAAAACAAGGAACTTGCCGAGAAACGGTCTCAACACTTTGGTCATGAGTCGCATGAAAGTACTCGGGGCGTTAGAAAACCCAAAAGGCTTGACCATCCACTCATAAAGACCATCTTTAGTCTTAAAGGCGGTTTTTCACTCATCACCAAGGCGGATGCGGACTTTATGGTAGCCACTCTTAAGGTCTATCTTTGAAAAGATAATGGCACCAATCATCATATCAAGCATGCCATCGAGCCTTGGTATGGGAAATCGATACTTAACGGTAATCTCGTTGATTGCACGGCTATCTACACACATGCGCCACGTATCATCTTTCTTAGGAGTGAGTAGGGCAGGTACGGCACACGGGCTCATGGTCTCTTGGATGAACCCCTTCTGAAGGAGCTCATTGACTTACCGAGTTAACTCGGTGTGCTCAACCGGATTCAACCTGTAGTGGGGCAGGTTCGGTAAGGTAGATCCGGGAACCAAGTCTATTGCGTGCTGGATATCACGCAGAGGAGGGAGTTCGTTTGGTAAGTCTTCAGGGAAGGCATCAGTAAACTCTTTTAAAATCGGCTCAACCTCCTTGGGACACTCGCTCACCAACTCGGGAGCACTCTCTACGGTGACAACGACGTACACCACGCTCTCATCTATCGATGTTTTCTCAAACTCAGAAGGGCTCACAATATTAATGGATTTAGAAGACTGGCCCTTCTTTTCGACTGTGTTGGTCGATGGTGTTTTGGGAGGCAAAGGGTGTAAAGTTATCTTTTTTCCCTTATGCATGAACGTGCATATGTTTGATCGACCAGAAAGGGTCACGTCCATGTCGTAGAGCCACGACCTTCCCAAAATGATATGGCCCACATCCATCGGCACCACATCACACCATAAGGTGTCCGAATAAGAACTCGATTGAATCGGTACATGACACCTTTTCGACACGGGAATGGATGAAGAATTGACCCATGCGACTTTATAAGGTCTCGGGTGGGCTTCAGGTGTAAGCCCTAAGCGGCGTACCGCATGAGTGGATATTACGTTGGTACAACTACCGCTATCCACGATGACCCTACAATTCTTTTCACCAAATATGATATAGGTGTGGAAGATGTTCTCCCTATGCCAGCCATCCTTTTCATCCCGTTGAGGCTGTACAAGGGCACACCTCACAACTAAGGCATGACCAATAGCATCACCCTCCTCATCGTTGGGTGTGCTAATCGGTTCAAATATTTCTTCTTCAACCACTATCTCATCATCATCCTCCTCTCCCTCAATGAAGAGTCTTTTGGGGTTCTTTCGTAGGGCATTGGGCGGCAAAGTGTCTCATCCCATGACATTTATAGCACTTTACTTGAGAATTAACCTTTGAGGATTCTCCGACTACACCTTTTCTCTTTTCAAACCTAGAATTGGTAGGGGCAGGTTGTGTAGGTTTGGGAGGAGGATTGAATCGTCCCTCATCGGATCGTTGGTTACTATATTGTGGCTCGGTCCTCTTCACCATCTTAGTTTTCAAATACCGTTCAAGACCTTGCACAACGGCATAACATCTTTCAAGAGTTTCTACGGGGAGAGAAATCAATTTTTTTTGCAAATCCAGTCGCAATCCGGTGCGGAATCTAGAGAGTGATTTCAGGGTCTTCCGATACTTTTGCCCTCATCATGAACTCTTTAAATTTGGCAATGTAATCGGTCACGGGCATACCACTTTGGCGTAAATTTTGCCACTAGTCAAGGAGACATTGGTGGTATGATAAAGGAACATATTTCTCAGTAAGTCGTTCCTTCATGTCGTCCCAACGAGTAATGGGAGGACAACCCGCGTTCACCCTAATGCGCTCAACATTGAGCCAGAAAAGTCGAGCTTGACCAACCAATTTCATTTTCGCAAGTCTAACGCAACGGTCGTCATTCATGGCATACCAATCAAAGTGTTGGTCCATGTCAGAAAGCCAATCGAGGAAGACGGTAGGGTCCATTCTTCCATCGAAAGTCGGAATTTCAACTCGGACGTTCTTAAGGAGTTGAACTTCGGGGCTCTACGATGATCCCTACGGTTCCGGTTGTCTTGGCGACCATTACGTTCAAAGTATGGACACTCACGCTCTTGGTGTTGATTTTTCAGCCCACCAATCGCTTCCAGTTGGTTGATTCGATCACGTAATCTATCATTACCAACTCCTAGTGATGTTTGGGCCTACTCAATGGTATTCAGACGTGCACTATTCGCACCCTACTCTTCTCGCATACCGTTAAGGGCATTGAGAATCGCACTCGAGTCCATAGTGATCACAAGGTCTATTAGGGTTCTAATATGGAACGCAATATGGACTCACAAAAACAATGCAATAAAATAAATATGACAAGCAAAGATGCCCTAACCTAGAAAACCTAGGGCTCTGATACCAAAACTGGCGCGGGACAACGACCCTAAAATGCGGCATATGATTTTATGCAGATTTTGCCGAAATTAAATCAAGTTTAATCGCAAAATTATCTTTGATACCTTTAGGGTTTGCAGAATTTTGATGGGTAGATCACACGAGATCCAGATAGGGTCCAGTCCGATGCGCAAGTACTTTAGAGTCTAACGAGATCGGCCTAGAGATAGTACTCTAGCTTTTCTAGGATTAGGCGCTCGTCTTCAGTCCGATGTAGGTTCACGGATTCCAAATTGGGTTGTAAAAGGGAATTAGGGTTTGTAAATGATTTATGACTTTGATATCGGTTTATGCTTTAGAAAGGGTATGGGCTTGTGTGATTTAGGCTTCAAAACGGGTTTAGGGTTTCGGGGATCACAAGGAGGGATTTAGCCTATGGCTAGAGAAGAACGAAGAGATTTAGAGATATCAAATATAAGCAAGCCATGCAAATCAATAACAACAATAAGGAAAATATAGGGGAATCACTCCCTTGGTCTCACACCAAACCCATCTCAGGCAAAGATTACTCAAGCATAAAAACATTCAATAATCATTCAACTCCCCTAATTACATTGTTTAAAGAGTTCATATAGGAGGTCTTACAATAAAAGAAAACCCTAAAACGAATATTAAATAAAAGACAAATAAACCTTTGAAACAAAAGTTCAAAATTAAACTCCTAAAATAACTAAAATTCTTGGCGCGATTTCAATCGATCGATCGAAATTTCATATTTCTATGAAAATCGCCGTCGATATTCGATTGATCGAATTTGAATTTCGATTGATTGAAATTTTTGATTGATCGAAATGTCAAATCGAAATTTCGCCATTCTTTCTTTAGAATTTCCATCTTTCCATCTTTCCTTAGCTTTGACTTCCATAACGCTGCTTCTTTCTACGCCGGTAGAAACGATGCGGTCCGAATCCAATGTCCATGTATGTGGCGTCCCCGTCATATGCATAGTGGGTTTAGTCCTACATACATGATAAATGTTTTAGGTGTCTATGTTGCCCTCTATATAAACGGCTCACTTGAGTACAACAATCTCCCTCTTTAATTGTCTCTTCTTGCTCCGTATTCTTCTCCCTCTCTCTAGTAAATCTTAAATGGGCCTTTCTTCTCTTTAGATATTAGCTTATAATTTTTAACATTTTGGGGGATACTACCCTTGAGTGAGGAATCGTAAAGTCCGAAGGAGGACATGCGTTCCCTCAGGTGGAAGTCATTGAACTTTGTTCACTTGGCCAATGTGAAATAAAAGTTGGTGTGTGTGTGTGTGTGTGTGCCGAGCCCTGAAAAGGGTGAGGGTTGGGTTGTACTGTAAATATTCAACTTCCAAAGCTATAAGGATTTGCTCCGTCACAAGCTAAGCTTCATTGATGAAATGTCTTTGATGTTGTGTTAAACTAGATTTTTATCACAGTTCCCCTTGTTGCATGTTTTTTAGTATCTTTATTGACTAAATACAAAAAATCAGTGTATCTCGTCTGTCTTGTAATCTTGTTATATTTGGTTACATTTGTAGCGCACAGTAGAGGCTGAAAGTCTCTATTTGGCAATTATGAATTTTGCTCATTATGTGGATTAACATTCAGAGTGACTGTGTATGCGAGTTGATCTGGGCTGCTGAGTAATTGGTTCTTTGTTATCAGGTATAAGGTGTTGGGAGAAACGTGTAGTTATCGTTGTATAATTAAGAGCTCTTTTCTTTTGATAGGGAGCTGTACCTATCAATACTGTATATGATGTATAAAGTTCTGTAATAGTTATCTTTTTACCTTTGTATCTTGTGGTTAGATGTAATATAATTGAAACCGACCGGACCCAAACCTGTATCCAAATATATATGCAACATCCACATGATGTTACATAATGTACACAACAAATTTGTGTAGAAATAAATTCACAAATACATTGCATCAAATTTCCCCTCGGCAGGAGAGCGTTTTATTGATTGGTGGACTTGACACTTCGGTTATCACCTTCAATGCCCCGTTTATCATATAAAAAAAATTCAATACTTCTGATTAAAAGCTACGAAAGAAACAAAAATAAATTCATCTCTGAAACTGTAGATCTTCATCACCATCATCATCATCATCATCATCATCATCATCATCGCCATTATCTTCAACGTCGGAACCTTCAGAAGTGTATGCTTAGCATGCTCTATCCGGCTCAAATCTGCCTGATGTGGAATAAAGGCAGATGGATGTATGTGCCTTTGCGCAAGAAATGATATCCATTCGTTGAATATCCTCTCAAGATTATGGATATACTCTCGGGTGACATAAGTTCACAGACGAACCTTAATATCCCATCCTGTTTCCAAGGTTCGAAAGTAAGATTGAACACGGAGTCCATAGCTGATCATCAAAATCACATCATTTTTATCATTAAGAAGTCTTAACCTTAGTCAAAACCACCAAATTCCTTGGAATTTGGATTTTGCTTACATGATGGGCCTTGATTTGGGCCTTAGCACTTTACATCCCTTATGGTATGTTGGTCTTATTCCACCCCTATGGTATGTTGGTCTTATTCCATAATGATTGGTCATGATTTGGACCTTAGATCCCACCATTTGAGTGGTTTGGGATTTGGCCCAATATGACCCATTAAGGTTTTCGTGCATTCTAATCCATCGACGATCGCGACAAGGTATCGTATTTGGTTAACCATCACAACCATGCTTCATTGGATCGAACCCTACGTCTCCTTTTTAAAGGAATTTCCTATTTCGAGGTTAAGGTTTGAATCCTTAAGTAATTGACGGCCCGAATCGCGAGGGAAAATTCACTAATGAGAGGATTGATCAAGATTACGCGGGATGATGTCCCTTTCACAATCGTACTTTAGCATTTGAACCTTTTGAAAAGGAAACCTAAGTTTCGTAACCTGGGCTGGACCTGTAATCGCCTTTAAGGAAATTTCCTAGCCCAGGGCTAAGGGCTGAACCCATAATTTGAGGGTTCGACGGCCCGAACCATGAGGGAAACTCCTTACGATTACATAGAATCATGGTCCTCTCGCAAGAGGCTTGACTCCGCCGTCAAGGTTACGCAGAGTCATGGTCCTCTCGTAAGAGGATCAACCCCTATAATTGAGTTACCCCACTCTTGTAAGAGCGATAAATGCCTAAAAACTCAGGTCTGTTCTCTTTACGAGACTGGTTTTGAATATGAAATATGGAGATTTGAATCCAAATTCGTAAGCACAACCCATATATATAAGAGTCTGGACATGGGTATTGATACCGAATTACTAAGCGCAACCCAAATGTATAAGGGATGGCCTTATACACAACCCAAATATATATATAACTTAGATAGGTCAAGACACACATACCCTAAGTGCAGCCCGGATATCTAACTCTTAGGCATGGGTGTCAAGAACTGCGTAGCTAAGTGTAGCCCGAGAGAGATACCTTGAGAAGGTATCTCACAGAGAAGAATCTTCGCGCAGGAGGAGCAGAGCTTTCGTGTAGGATTTTTGGATGGATTTGCGGACCCGTAAAATGATTCAGGACCTGATATTGTCACGGTGGTTACTGGGAGTTACCATATGACGGTCTATGCATCTCAAGATGAGATCTAAGGTGAAAAAGGGGCTGCGTAGGTTTCAAGTATCAAGCGGATCGATAAGATAACGGGTTGTGTAGATAGTGAAAAGAATAACTACCTACATAGATTCATGCGAAGGGACCTCGCGTTGGTCTTAAGAGGATTCAAAAGAAGAGAGGTAGTGGATGTGGGACCCATGCAGATGACCCTGCGTGGGTCTCAATTGAAGAGAAAAAAAAAAGAGAATGAAAGAGAGGGAAATGGGGAGGGACCCATGCAGGTGGATCCCTGCATGGGTGAGAGAGGAAGAGAGCGAGAAATGGAAAGAGGAGAGGGACCCACGTAGGTGGGTCTCTGCATGGGTGAGAGGAAGAGAGAGAGAAACAGAGAAAAAGGAGAGATGGAGAGGGACCCATGCAGGTGGGTCCCTTCGTGGGTGAGAAAGGAAGAGAGAAAGAGGGGAAAAGATAGAAAAAGGAGATGGGGACCCACTTGCGTGGGTCCCTACATGGGTGGAGGAGAGAGAGAGAGAAGGAAAAAGATGAGAAATTTTGGGACCCATGCAGGGTCAACCTTCATGGGTCTCACTTCTACTTTAAGTAGAAGTTTCTTTTTAGTTATAAATAGGGCCTACTTCATTTTATTTTTATCTAAAAATTCTCCTCAAGCTTTGGAACTAGAAGAAGAAAAAGAATTTCTCAGCTTTTCTGAACTAGAAGAACTTCCCGAGTTTACAGGTTTTATACAATAGGACATTAGGACCTGACCCAACACAAACCCAATTTCAAAATGGTTAGGGTGGTCTGGGTCCAAAATCTGGACCTGATTCGTTAAGAAGTCGGGTATGGGGAACCCCCGACTTGACCTGACTCATGTTCATCCCTAATCATGATCATGTACTGTAAGCAAGTCATACAAGCTTCAAAAACGTGTAAGGGATGTTGCGTACAAATATGGGCATGAGGTATCCAAACAACCATGAGATTATTGCACAAACGGGAAGTCTCCTAGAGTTCCAAAGATGGAAACCCTAAAGGCACAAAGTTCTATACAAAACGGATGATCTTTATAGTCATTTTTTATAACCCTATGTATGGGGAAAAGTAGGAAGAAAAAAGTTGGAAAATAAAAGAAATGAAACCAACCTTTGTCGCTTTTATATCATGTAGTAATAGAAAGAGATAAGGGTTTCATGTACCAGATGAGAGAGCTAGCGAGAGAGAGAGAGAGAGTTGTGCATTTAGTTGAAGAATCTCGTCTCCCATCTCCTTTATTAATATACCAATCTATAATACACCTACTTAACAAATGTATAACTAAACATGATTTTAGTTGGAGAGTTACCTTTTACCTTTAGGGTTTAGAAAGTTATAATAGGTTTAGGGTTAGAGAGGAAGAAAAAGAAGAGAGATAATATTAGAGAAGGAAATAATGAGCTTAGTGAGAATAATTATCTCGCTAGCTTTTATATTATCACTGTTACATACCCACTATTTAAGTAAAACACTATATATACTAATATTAGAGACTCGTTATACCAATAGCACACCAATAACACTAACACTCTGACGCAGGACAAAACCCTAAAACACGTGAATGCGATGATTTAATTATTTGCCGAAATTAAACTAAATTAATTTTAAACAATGAACCTAATAGTAACGTGAATACCTTAGGATTTCGTAGTTTTCCATATGAAAGATCGCATTGGGGTTCGAATCGGGTCCAGTCCGAGCAGTGGATCCGTTAGCCTTGCAGTGCAAATCGGTCCTAGAGGTAGAACTCTAGGTTTTCCAGATTAGGGCGTTACTCGTGATTCAATGACGGAGTCGCGAGTGCTCTTAAGATTTTGATTCGTGTGGGTTTAATGGTGGGATGGGATTTAGGGCTCGAACTTCGGCGTATTGTAGGTTGACGGATGGAATTAGAGTTTGTGAGATCACACGAGATAGAAAAGAAAATAAGATAAAAGAAATAGATAGAGGACAGATTTTGGGCTTCGCACCCTTGGCTTCACACCAAACCCTTCTTGGGAAGAAGAATCACTCTTCGGAGAAACTCATCTCAAGTTCCAAAAGCAAAAGCTCATTCATTCAATAATCAATAATCAATTACATTGTTTATGGAGAGACCTTATATAGGAGGTTTTACAATAAAAACCCTAAAACGAAAATAAACATAATAGAAAGACAAATTTGCCCCTCAAACGTAAGTTTGGATTCTAAAAAAAATCATTCTCGCGCGAATTCGATCGATCGAAAGTGACACTCGATCAATCGAAGCCTTATTTCGATCGATCGACTTATATATCTATTGACAGTGGTACTCGATCGATCGAAGTAGGGATTTGATCGATCGAGATGCGCAAATTCTTCTTTTCTTCTTCTTTACGCTCCATTCCGCTTCTTCTGACGTCGGTAGACTGTTGGTAAGCTACCTTGTGCTTCAAAAAGGGGTTAATAATCAGAAAATTAAAGGCCTATGGACTGCACACCAAGGTAAGCCTACACAAAGCATGCAAGTAAATAGGGCTGTTGTAGCAAGTTTTACAGAGTAAGGGTATATCCACAGGGAAATGTGTGCTAAAATTTAGTAAATCTCCATATCTAAGACAGATCTGGCACTCTACTTTATACTACTATAAACAAAACTAGTAAAAAGGAAGAGGAGAGGTTTTAAGGGGTTGTCACTTTAAACTAAACTACAAAAAACAAAATAGACTAATTGCAGAAATAAGTTGGGATTAACCAAAGAGTTCAAATCTTGCAAAGGAAGGGAAATGTGGTGAAAGTAAAACAGAAAAATGGAGAAGAGCAGCTTGGGATCTGGTCTCATTGCGACTTGGGTGATTTGACAGCATTATAAGGGTACAATGTGCAACAATCTCTCATCTGGCTACAAGCACAGCTGCAGGGTAGAATAATTTGATTTCAGCTAGAGAATTAGATTGCTCTTAAGGCTAAGATCTGTCCACTTTAATGGCCACAGACCATCCAATAGAGTCCCTCCATTCTAAGGCCTCCCTCAGAACATGATAACCACTACAAATGCTGTGAATGCCAGGCCACAGGCACGAGCACCCACAGGAGTATCAGTTTTAGGAAGATCAAATGACCTTCAAGAGATCTACTAGTTAAGTGGGTGGGCTGGTCCCATCTACACAAATCCGATCGAGAATCAAGTGAAACAAGATGATCTATAGATCTAACTAAGCAATAAAATCAACAATTCATTGAATGAAACAAGAAGTACAATGAAGTGCTCTTAGATTTGTAGTCTGTGCAACAATTGACCCACAATAATGCTCTCAAGTTCCTCAAGTTACAGATCAACGTCACCCTTACTGCTCAAAAGAGTTTAGCCACTCATGATTGGCTAAAGAGAGAATGGAAGAAGGGAGAAGGAATAAATCTGAGCTTTGGTTTTCTCCCTTGTTTTCGTATATGGAATCCCTCCGGTAGAACTCCCCTTTTCTCGATTGTTCTTCTCTTTTTATACCTTCCTTCTCTGTCTCCGATCCGTTTCAGCCAATCAGAGCCCAAGAAAATAATTCTGCTATTCTGGGCTGCTGATGTGGCCAATTTCTCTTCTAGAAGCTCTTCTCCCATTGGTCCACAATTAGCAAATGCGCGTGAGGCCGTTAGGGTTTCCAATCGTGCGCAGTTGAATACCAAAAATACCCCCATGGGTCGCTGACATGCATTGGGATGTGTGCACAAGCTTTTGAAATTGGCAGCTGCTGAAGGACATGCTGAGAAGTTGCCAAATCGAGTGTCGAGAGGTTCAGGGAACCTCTCGACAGGTTCTTAGTGTACTTGCTCTCCATTTCGATAGGATCTCCGTGGCTTTCGACAGGATTGGCTAGCTCTCGACAGGATCTGGAAACATCTCGAGATGTTGAACTGCACTTGTCGATAGGATTGATGACTCGTCGACAGGATCTCTGTGGCCTTTGGAAGATCTCGACAGGATTGGAGGCTCGTTTTATCGTTCTGTCCATTTCTCCATTCATCCTCTCGACAGGTTATACTAATCCTGTCAACTAGTTATACAACTTAACACTGAGCTCTCGACAGGTTGGCTCAATCCTCGCGAGAATGAGTTATAGCTTCAGGCAAGCTGTCGATAGGTTGAATTGGACGGCTCGACAGGTTCTGCTGAACCTTGCGACAAGTATCTGGAACCTCTCGACACCTTCCTGTTTCCAACTCCATTCCGATCGATAGGTTTGCTTACGGAACCCGTTGACAAGTGTTTTAGAACCTCGCGACATCTTCTGCACCTTAATGTAAGGTGTCGATAGGATCCACACTGCACGTCCATCCTCTCGACAGCTACTGACATCCTCTCGATAGCTTTACAGATTCCCATTAGAACCTCTTGGCAGGCTAGAATTAACCTTCAGAACTTCTCTACAACTTCTGGATCTTCTCGAAATCTTAGTTTTTGGGCATCAGATCCTCTCGACAGCTCAGGTTATCCTCTCGTCGGGTTTATCCTTATGCTTCCACAGCTGGCACATATCTCACTTGTGTTGTTCTTCATTGGTTCAACATCCAGCAACCTTTTGGCGGATTCAACCTTCATTCTCTGCAACTGCACTTAGCCTCAAGCCTTCCCAGTTTAGCTTAAAACAAGCTTATGAACTTCTGAGGCTCTTGTGGATTGCTTGATTGGTTGGTGATGCGAACTTTAGATCTGCTTGTTTGAATCATGGTCGGATAAAGAGGAGACGTCAAAAGAGAAAGTGGACCCACGAATGGGTTTTTAAAAAAGGTCTGTTAAAGACCCGTTTGATCAGAAAGAAGAAAATCCAAAATTTATTAGGGCCTTTAACTTTTAATCCCGTCATTTTATGTTTGGCCTATTTTAAAGTGTCAAACGAAGTCGGATTGATACGAAATTGGTCATATTTGAAAGTTTATCGAAGTAGCTTTCCAACGAGCCAAAATTTGAGCAATTCCGACAAGTATTGAAGAAGTTATGGTCAGTTTTCGAAGGATGCACATAAAGTGACGAATTTCAAGAATCCTAATTGAATTAGGATTAGTCTCTTTTATTATTTTATTTTAGAAAGTAAGAGTTGTTTCTTTTATTAGAAATAGGATTAGTTTCCTTATTGTTTAGAACTTTATTGTTTTAGAAGAATTAGGATATTTCTTTTATTTGAATTAGGAATTAGAGTTATACTAGGATTTTTAATTTTATGCATTGGTTATCCTATTTAAAGGCTTTTAAACACTTTTATTATAAGTTTTTGGTTTATGAAAATTGCTTATGCAAATTGAGAGTTTTAAACTTTCGTGAGGGTGTGATTCTCTCAAAACAGAGAGCGATTCTTCGGTTCCCGCTTGCGGTTTGGTGCGAGGCCAACTCTTCTTCCATCTCTATCTTCTTTAGATCTACGGTTTGCGTAAGTAGCGTAATCCTAATTATTTTATTGATCTCATAAAGCCCTAAATCAATATTTTGTTCATCATTAATTTTATTAGCCTTTTATTTTCGTTTGGTATTGAGAGAATCTGCTTGCGAGTTCGTTCGACGCCCTAAAACTATCGGAGATCTAGCCGTTCATAAGAACCCTAGTCTTCTAGATCCGCGACAGGGAATGTACACGAAAGTACTACTATTTTGGGGCGAAATTAAATCACCTAATTGAATTTCTAGAATTTTCGTGATAATTTGTTATGAGAAATTGTTATTTTAATTGATTAAATTAATTTTAATCCTAATCTCAGCCCTAACATTGCATTTAGTAAGTTCCTGCATCAGTTGGCCTTAGATCTCTAGGGTTACATATTGAGCAGCAAATTGCTTCTTGGGCTCTTTTAAGTGGATATCTACATTAAGCTTGCAATTTGTTGCTTATCTACAAAATGCACTTAAAACACATTATTAGTCAGCTCAAAGGTCTATCAAAGGTCAGGTTAGGAGGTGAAAAATGGTATTTTTCACTACTTAACATACACGCGAAACGGTTTGTATCCAATGTCTACAATGTCGGTGTCCCCATCAATTCTTCCAAGCCCAAAAGGCTTCATCACTGATGAAGCGGCATCGTAATAGCGATCGAGCACGTCGAGGTCTAGGCGTCGCACCTCATTTCAGTTAACCATGTGTTCTCGGAGTTCGGCTTTCCCAACCACTTAACCAAGTATTTCTGAAATCCTCCACCATGGGTGGATATCGCAAAATCATCAAGTATCCCTTCGATCTCATCTCTCCTCTGCTTCCTTGGGGAAGGGAAGGGTAGGGGCTGCAGGATGGGACTGGAATGTAGGCTCGTGTCTACTTGGAAGGGGTTGGTGGGGGTGGGGCTGAGGTCGAAGAAGGAACTAGATCCTCCATATTGAATGTAGAGCTGACCCTTATATCCGGTGGAAGTTCGAGAGCATACCCATTAGGCCTGCTCCTTGCCACAACTCTAAAAGGCCCAGTGCTGCGGGCTTGGAGTTTCTTTGCAACTCCCAACGGGAATTGTTTAGGCCTAACTCGAACCATCACATAATCCCCCACTTGGAATTCTTTCAAGCGCCTATGTGCATCTGCAGTTATCTTGTAATGTTCATTGCTCGCACTAAATTTTTTTCTAATTTCGGCATGCAATTCATGGATGTGCTGTGCGAATGCATCGGCTGACTCGGAAACTCGATGGGATGCAGACATGGGGATTAAATCAATGGGTGTCCTAGGCCTATGACCAAGTGCAACCTCAAAAGGACTCATGCCGAGGGACCTATTGACTAAATTGTTGTATGCAAACTCGGCTATAGGCAATGTCGAATCCCAAGTCCTAGGATGATCACCGACTAAACAACGAAGGAGATTACCTAAGCTCCTATTGGTGACTTTCGTTTGGCCATCGGTTTGAGGATTATAGGCCGAAGAAAATTGGAGCATGGTACCCATCATGTGCCATAAAGTTTTCCAGAAGTAATTGGTGAACTTCACGTCTCGATCCGACACAATCGTTTTGGGTAACCCATGGAGACGCACAACCTCCTCGAAAAATAATTTGGCTATGTGAGCCGCATCGGAGGTTTTTGAACAAGGTATGAAGTGGGCCATTTTGGAAAAGCGGTCCACTACGACAAAAATGGAATCGTGCTTCCGTCGAGTCTTAGGAAGTCTAAGCACAAAATCCATAGAGATGTCTTTCCACGGGTTGTGTGGCATGGGTAACGGGGTGTGCAAGTCGGTATTCAGCTTAATCTGCTTCGCCACTTGGCATGTACGACAGTGTTTCACGACCCTAGAGACATCTCTCATAAGGCTAGGCCAATAAAACCTATCCTCAGCGAGCGCACTAGTCTTATCGCCCCTGAAATGTCCGGCAATCCCTCCCGCATGTAACTCCCAGATGAGGAAGTCACGCAATGAAGCTCGAGGGATACACATGATTTCCTTTAACCAGATACCCATCTAGCAGGGTATACTCAGAGTTAATGTTGTTCGGATTCTCAAGGATAGCAGTATATTCCGCCCCAAAATCTGGCACTCAGGATAGTCTTATTTTAACTGCTCAAATCTGATGACCTCGGTGCCCATAGACTGCAAAGTCGCCACTCGACGACTAAGCGCATCAGCTGCCTTATTCTCGGCACTGGCCTTATGCTTCAACATAAATGTGAACCCTTGAAGGTACTCGACCCACTTCGCGTGCCTCGGGTTCAACTTTTTCTGGGAAGCGAGGAAACGTAAGGCTTCCTGGTCAGAAAACAATACAAATTCCTGCGGTCTCAGGTAATGTTTTCAATACCAAAGAGATCGGACGACCTTTGCAAGGTCGGGCCACATTCTATACCAAAGAGATCGAACCTAAGAATATTCATGAAGTCCGTAGCTTCCATGGCTTGGCCACATTCTATCGTCGCTTCATTCGAAACTTTAGGTTTAGGCCACTCCACAATGGCCTTAACCTTTGCAGGATCCGCAACCATCCCGTCTACCGAGACAATGAATCCCAAGAATACAACGGATTGCTGCATGAAGATGCACTTCTTGAGATTCACGTATAACCTTTCTCGCCTCAAGGTATCGCAAACCAACCTTAGGTGGATAATGTGTTGTTCCTTATCTGGGCTGTAAATTAAGATGTCATCAAAATATACGACAAGGAATTTGCCAAGAAATGGCCTCAACACTTGGGCCATGAGCCTCATGAATGTGCTCGGGGCATTGGATAGCCCAAAAGGCATGGCCATCCACTCATAAAGACCGTCTTTGGTCTTGAAGGCGGTTTTCCATTTATTGCCATGGCTAATACGAACCTGATGGTAGCCACTTTTAAGGTCTATCTTGGAAAATATAGTGGCGCCAACCATCATATCGAGCATGTCATCGAGCCTCGGTATGGGAAACCGATATTTAACCGTAATCTTATTAATTGCACGGCTATCCACACACATGCGCTATGTATCATCTTTCTTAGAAGTGAGTAATGCAGGTACAACACACGGGCTCAGACTCTCTTGGATGAACCCCTTATGAAGGAGCTCATTGACTTGCCGAGTTAACTCGGCGTGCTCAACCGAGTTTAACCTGTAGTGGGGCAGGTTCGGTAATGTAGATCCGAGAATCAAGTCGATTACGTGTTGAATGTCACGCATGGGAGGGAGCTCATTAGGTAAGTCTTCGGGAAGACATCCGCAAATTCATTCATGATTGGCTCGACCTCCTTGGGGTACTCATGTCTGACTCAGGAGTACTTTCAACGGTGACGACGATATACACTACGCTCTCATCTAACGATGCCCTCTCGAACTCTGAAGGGCTCACAATGTTGATGGCTTTAGATTGGCCTCCCTTCTTTTCAACTATGTTGACTGATGGTGCTTTGGGAGCCAAAGGGTTGAGAGTGATTTTCTTACCCTTATAATTGAACGTGCAAATATTAGATCGACCAAAAATGGTCACGTTAAAGTCATAAAGCCATGGCCTCCCTAAGATGATGTGGCCCACATCTATCAGCACCACATCGCACCACAAGGTGTCCGAGTATGAACCCAATTGTACGGGTACATGATACCTCTGTGACACGAGAATGGATGAGGAGTCAACCCATGTGACTTTGTAAGGTCTCGGGTGGGCTTCGTGTGTAAGCCCTAAGCGGGTGACGGTATGTTCTAACACCACATTGGTGCAACTTCCCCTATCCACGATAGCCCTACAACTCTTTGTCCCACAAGTGGCAAAGGTGTGGAAGATGTTCTCCCTCCGCCAATCCTCCTTTCCATCCCGTTGAGGTTATGCAAAGGCACACCTCACAACTAGAGCATGACCCATGTCATCACCTTTCTCGTCACTAGGTGTGGCATTCGGCTCAAAGACCTCTTCTTCATAAACTCCCTCACTCTCTTCTCCTTCTCCGATGAAGAGATTCCTTTGTGGGTCTCTTATGGGACATTGGGCGGCAAAGTGTCCCAAACTTTGACATTTATAACACTTGACGTGAGAACCACTCTTTGAGGACTCTTCGACTACACCATTTCCTTTGTCAAACCGCACATTGGCAGATGTGGATTGTGTAGGTTTGGGAGGCGGGTTTCCAACACTAAGTCTCAATTCGCTGGTACGGGGTTGACCGATGGAAAATCAGATCACCTAACCACCGTCATTTTCAAATATCGTTCAAGGTCCTGAACGACAGTGTAACATTCGGCGAGAGTCTCAACAGGGTGGAAGACTAACTCTTTTTGCAAGTCAAGTCTCAATCCGGTGCAAAATCTGGATAGAGTGACTTGAGGGTCTTCGGACACTTTGGCTCTCATCATGAATTCTTCAAATTTGCCAATGTAGTCCGTTACGAGCATACTACCTTGGCGTAGATTTTGTCATTGATCAAGGAGACGCTGGTAGTATGAGGAACGTACTTCTCTGTAAGTCGCTCCTTCATGTCCTCCCAACGGGTAATGGGAGTACAACCCGCATTATTTCTAATGCGCTCAACGTTGACCCAAAAGAGTCGGGCATGGCCTATGAGCTTCATTTTAGCAAGTCTGACACATCTCTCATTGCTCATGCCAAACCACTCAAAGTGCTGATTCATATCGGATAACCAATCGAGGAAGACTTGAGGGTTCAATCTTCCATCGAAAGTTGGGAACTCAACTCGGACATTCTTGAGGAGTTTCCCTTCCAGGTCGTAGTCATCTCTATGATGATCCATCCTATGATTCCGGTTCCGATTATGTTGGTAGCCATTTCGTTCGAAACGTGGACCATTACACTCACGGTGTGGTTACTCATCACCCTCGTCTAATCGATTGACTCGGTCTAGCAACCTCTCATTGGATGTTTCAAGGTTCCTTTGGGCTG
Source organism: Chloranthus sessilifolius (assembly GCA_021018995.1). Classification (NCBI taxonomy): domain Eukaryota; kingdom Viridiplantae; phylum Streptophyta; class Magnoliopsida; order Chloranthales; family Chloranthaceae; genus Chloranthus; species Chloranthus sessilifolius. The sequence goes on along the minus strand of CM037584.1, from coordinate 118,735,420 downwards.
TTCCCATGGCAGCTATTCGATCATTGATCGATTTTAGATCAGCCCTCATGCCGTTAAGAGCCTCGGCAATCTCATTCATGTCCATGGTGATACGGTTCACTAATGGCGGGTTCTAGAATGACATGCAAAATGAACTGACAATGAAAGGGACTTTTGACAAACACGGGATATGCACACTTTGGCCAAAACTGAAATAAGATGCAATGAAAATTAAAGTGCAATGAATTCAATGCCACACAAATATACCCTAACCTAGAACTTAGGCTTTGATACCAAAACTGACGCAGGACAAAACCCTAAAACATGTGAATGCGATGATTTAATTATTTGCCGAAATTAAACTAAATTAATTTTAAACAATGAACCTAATAGTAACGCGAATACCTTAGGATTTCGTAGTTTTCCATATGAAAGATCGCATTGGGGGTTCGAATCGGGTCCAGTCCGAGCGCTAGATCTGTTAGCCCTGCAATGCAGATCAGTCCTAGAGGTAGAGCTCTAGGTTTTCCAGATTAGAGTGCCGCTCGTGATTCAATGACGGAGTCGCGAGTGTTCTCAAGATTCTGATTCGTGTGGGTCTTAATGGTGGGATAGGATTTAGGGCTCGAACTTCGGGGTATTGTAGGTTGAAGGCTGGAATTTGAGTTTGTGAGATCACACGAGGTAGAAAAGAAAATAAGATAAAAGAAATAGATAGAGGATAGATTTTGGGCTTCGCACCCTTGGCTTCTCGGGAAGAAGAATCACACTCATCTCAAGTTCCAAAAGCAAAAGCTCATTTATTCAATAATCAATAATCAATTACATTGTTTATGGAGAGACCTTATATAGGAGGTTTTAAAATAAAAACCCTAAAACGAAAATAAACATAATAGAAAGGCAAATTTGCCCCTAAAACGTTAAGTTCGGATTCTAAAAAAAATCATTCTCGCGCGATTTCGATCAATCGAAAGTGACACTCAATCGATCAAAATTCAATCGATCGATCGAAGCCTTATTTTGATCAATCGACTTATATATCTATTGACGTTGGTACTCGATCGATCGAATATTATATATATATATATATACACCAAAGTTAAATCCTTTTTTCGCCGCCGTCGATCGATCGAAATAGGGCTTCGATCGATCGAAGCAGGGATTCAATCGATCGAATCCTGGTTCGATCGATCAAGATGCGCAAATTCTTCTTTTCTTCTTCTTTATGCTCCATTCTTCTTCTTCCGACGTCGGTATACGCAAAACGGTCTGTATCCAATATCTACAATGTCAGCGTCCCCGTCACACTCCCCCTCAAGTTAGAGCATGTATATCATGCATGCCTATCTTGACCATAATATATTGTAGAACTATAGGACCAAGTGGCTTGGTGAAGACATCAGCAAGCTGTTGGGAGGATGCAACATCAACAAGTACGAAAGAGTAATCCCACACTTTTTCTCTTACAAAATGCATATCCACCTCTATATGTTTAGTTCTTCATGTAGCACAGAATCAGAGGCTATCTTTTCAACTGCTTGATTGTCACAATGAATGGGCATAGAACCGGAGATGGGAAATCCAAGTTCCATCATAGGGGATCGCTACCACAGCATCTCACAAGCACCATGAGCAATAGCATGATACTTTGCCTCAACACTAGCACGAGAAACTACATATTGTTTCTTGCTCTTCCAAGCAACAAGATTACCTCCAAGAAATGCACAGTACCCGGAAGTAGGTCTCCTATCTGTGACAACACCAGCCCAATCGGCATCAATATATCCAGATATGTGAGGATGTCCATGAGAGCAGTAAAGAACTCCTCGTCCTGGATAGGATTTGAGATACCTCAAAATCCTGTGAGCAGCAACCATATGAGAAATGCGAGGAGCATGCATAAACTGGCTAACTAGGCTGACTGCAAAAGTAAGATTAGGAAAAGTCAGAGTAAGATAAATCAGCTGGCCTACAAGTCTTTGATATTCATGAGGGTCTGAGAGAAGCTCCCCCTCTTTCTCATGCAGAGAGAGTTTAGGATCCATGGGAGACGTGGGTGGCTTGCAAGTCAGCATTCCAGTGTCCTTGAGCATATTTAAAGCATACTTTCGTTGAGACAGAAATATGCCTTTCCTTAAGCGAGGTACTTCCAAGGCTAGAAAATACTTCAAGGTTCCCAAATCATTAACTTCAAAGCTTCTGCCAAGTTCACTTTTAACATAGGAAACTAACTCCAGGTCCTCTCCCATGAGGTATGACCTGCTGGACTGAAATGAACGAAAACTGTATGCTCAGACTGACACCTCTGAAATCCCATGTCAAGAATAACACCACTAAAGCGGTAAAACCACGCACGAGGTGACTACTTCAAGCCATAAATTGATTTACGGAGGCGACAAACATTCTGAGAGGACTCCCACTGAAGCCGGAAATTGGGCGGAAGTTTCATTTATACTTCTTCATGCAGATCACCATTCAAAAATGCATTTTTCACATCAAGTTGAAACAGAGGCCAACTCTGATTGACAGCAATGGATAAGAGAACTCGCACAGAGGTAAGTTTGGCAACAGGAGCAAATGTGGCATCATAATCGATCCCATATGTCTATGTAAAATCCCTGAGCAACCAAACGAGCTTTGCACCTAGCAACAGAGCCATCAGGATGATGTTTCACTGCAAATCTACATCCCACAACAGACTTTCCTGAAGGAAGTGGTACTATATCCCATGTATGATTCCTCTGAAGGGCATCCATTTCTTCAATCGTAGCTACTTTCCACAGAGGGTGAGCTAGGGCAGCATGCACAGAACGAGGAATAGAGACAGAGACACTTTGGAAAGAAAAGCTTTATACGTAGAGGAAAGAGGCTGAGAGGAGACATATTTGGCAATCGGAGAGGGAGTGGTAACACAACTGCGAACCCCTTTTCTTAGAGCAATAGGAACATTTAGACCAACGTCATCAATAACTGGAGTATCGACAAAAACAGAAGAATTACAGGAAGAGAAGTGGTACTCACAGGAGGAGCTGACGAGGAAGGTGGTTGCTGCATGGTAAAAGAAGATCCATGCCACTTTTGATGTTGGTAAGTAATATAGTTTGTCTTCCTCTGTTGCTGTTATGATGAAGAAGATGCAATAGGAATTGGTATAGGAACATTAACGGTAGCTGAGGGAGTCACCCTATCAAAAGAGAAATAGCCTCAGCCTCAAAAAAGGAAACATCCATGGACGTATGAATTCTGGGTGTGAGACGATCATAGCACCGATAACCTTTTGATTGAGATGAATAGCCAGCAAAAATACACTTAATAGCTTTATCATCCAATTTTCGTCTATGGGGACTCAAATTTTGAACAAAAAAATAATATCCAAACACTCTGGGTGACACAGAAAATAAATAATCATGTGGGTGCAAAAGATGATAAGGGATACTCCCACCTAAAACTCCAGAGGGAGTTCAATTAATTAAAAAACAGGCTGTGAGGAGAGCCATTGACCAATAAGACTTGGGAACATGCATTCCTCAGAGCAATGATCGAGTCATGCCAATAAGACGTCTATGCTTACGCTCCACAACACCATTTTGTTGGGGAATTTAAGGACATGACAGGTGATGAGAAATGCCATGTGACCCAAGATATTGATCAAAGGCAAGAGAAGTACATTTCCACCATTGTCAGTACGAACAGTTTTAACACAACTCCCATACTGAGTCTTCACCATGGAGTGAAAATCTTGGAATTTGGGAAAGATTTCATCTTTTGTTTTCAAAAGATATACCCAGGTAAGTTGGGTATAATCATCAATAAACACAACGTAGTGTTTAAAACCATAAAGAGAAACTATAGGGGAAGGACCCCAAACATCAGAATGCACTAAATCAAATGAAGCATGATAACAATGTATATGAGCAGGATAAGAAGCGTGAATATGCTTAGACAGCTCACAAATTTCACATTTAAATTTAACTAAAGTGCATAATGATTTAAAACTAGGAATGAATTCACAAAGAGTTTGAAATCCAACATTGCCCAAGCGGGCATGCCACAAAGCTAATGTATCACTAGTAGCAACTATAGGAAATGAAATTAACAACAAAGAAGTAGAAGCATCATCAGAAGCAGCAGTAGAGGCAGCCAAGCGATCAACTCCATCATCAACGTAGTATAGTCCTCCACGCTCTATGCCTCTACCAACTATCTTCCTCGTACTCAGCTCCTACAAGATACAATGAGAAGGATAGAATGAGACACAACAATTAATATGTTTTGCAAGGTGGCTGATAGAAGGTAGGTTTGTAGAAAAAACAGAAATATGCAAAGTACGAGGTAAAGATAAGGATGAAAATAAAGAGATTGTCCGAACTCTAAGAATCGGAGTAAGGGATCCATCTGCAAGTCGAACTTGAGCCGCGGTAGGAGGAGGTATATAGCTAATAAAAATTTGTGACTCACCCGTCATATGGTCAGTAGCGTCAAAGTCAATGACCCAGCGAGGGGAACACGAGGAGGTGGAGGCCGTGAAGGCAGAAGTCCCTGAAGGTCCAGGAATAGCAGTAGAAGTGTTGTAGTAGATGTAGTAGTTAGAATGGGACCTCAGCTCGGAGCGAACCATCTCCAATAGATAGTCTCGAAAGGAACTCAATGAATCGAAAGAGGTGGTACCACTAGCATCAATTGTCATGCCCCAGCCCCTAGCCTCGTAAATTGGGAGACTCTCGCTCTCATGCTTCTCGATTCACTGGCCGGGCTGACACGACATACCTTCAATATGAGTAAATCACTAATCAATTATTACCCTTTTTATATAATTTTGTAATGTCAAAAGGAAAGTTGTTGCAAAAGATTTCCCATAATCGTTAATCTGAATCAAAATGTTCAAAGGTTTCAAAGAGCCAAACTAGTGTAATAAACCTTACTTATCGCAGAATTATAAGTAAGAAAAGAAAACTTAGTCGAAAAGTTCAAACTTTAAAGCGAAATATTTACTAGTCCAATTACATGATTTTTCTAATTAATATAAAAGAACTGGACTTAACTAAAACGAAATGAGAAGAAAGATCCGGTAAAAAGAGATATGTGATCAGGTCACATGTCTGTGAGTGTTGGTAGCTCTATAAGCAAAATGAGCTAAAAATTATCAGCTCAATAAGCGCTCCTAGATCTCTTCTCATCTTGCTCCTCTAACTCTGACTGGCGCCTGTTCGCTTGCCTCTGAAATTTTTGGGTCATGAAAGTAAGCGGTGAAGCTTAATAAAGTCTTAGTTATTTTAAGGTTGTAGTTTTCAGTGAAGTTTACATGTGGCTAAGGTTACAGTTTGTTTACACGTAAGGGTTTCGCACAATAACTGATGAGATGTAAAGTTTATAGCATGACATGATATCAGTAACGTAAATAAAAAGAATCAACAATTTGACATAAGCAAACAAGGTTCTAATAATAATGTACAAGGCACATAAAGGAAAGAACAATTATACAGTTGCTATCTACAATTGAAATATTTGACCACTACTACTAATTTTTGGAAATGGTTGTTGAATTATCAATTTTAGAAAGTTTATATAATCCTTTAGTCGATTTAATAGTTCATTGATTTATCAACTTAATAGTTTATGAAGTGTCTTTTAATTTATTTCGGTGTGATACTAACACCAACCATGATTTCAATATCAATATCGATTGCCTATGTCGCGCACACAAAGGTTGGCACTCTTCACCATTTAGTCAATCAAGACAAGGATCAATGACCTTGTTGGTCTAATGAGACTCAATCCTCAGCTGATGTTTCAAACTCTTCTGATTATGAGTTATTCATTGTGAGCCCGTTCATAAGAACAGTGGTCAGCATTGCGAGGCTACAACATCCTTTGTAGTATCATCTTTTCACTTTCAATTTCAATATTCGGTATCAATATTCAATAGTTCAATTTCGGTTTCAGGTTTCTTTGAGTTCAATTTCGGTTATAAATGTTCAATTTCAGCATTTAGTCATAAATGTTAGTTTTAAAAATTCTCTTACCCTTTTTAATGTCAATATCATCAGGAGTCATTCAATAGTTGAGTTCGATGTTCAAACAAGTGTTAATGCCTTTTAGTTCACCAATCATTTTTCAACGTGTAATTCTTTACACAATATTATTATCAGGTGTTCAATATCAATTCAGTTTCGTATCAGTAGTCACCTATGACAATTAACCATCATTCAATAACTCAATCGTTAGAAAGGGTCGGCACAAGATCAGCCCACACTACATTTAGTGTTGCTATAGTTTAGAGTCCCTAAGGGACTTATAGTTATCATCATTCGTAAGAAAGAGTACATGTTCCCAAAATTATTCAGAGGCATTTGGAATGCCCTTTTCAAGTTGTGCTAACGGAGTGTTTTCTTGTTACTCTAATATAATTGGGTAGCTCCGATTAACAATTTACTATTACCTGAGTCGGGTCAACCCTTGACCAGAGCTCCTACTGGTATGTTGAATGAGTATTTTCAACCATTACTAGTCTCGAAAGACTCAAGTATAATGTTTCAATGGGTGTCCCTATCGAAAGGTCCGCCATTTTATTCCTTAGGTTTCACCCTGATTATTGGGTCACTTAACTAGTACCGATTTATTTCTTCTAAGTTCTTAAGGGATTTGACCAATTACTCATAGAGTATTCCTATGTTTCTATGGGTGTCATCAGCAGTGGTCAGTTAATTTTGAAGGTGAGGACGTCGGGTCCATTCAAAGTTATTGGTGACTCTCTTACTCATTTTAAATTTGTTTATTTGAGCTTTAGACCTGAGGGTTAGAATATTAAGGGTGGTTGATAGATCTTGAAATTGTACACAAATAATCCCCGAAACTATACTTTGTTATGCCTTTGGTAATTCTAAATTTATACTCCTAGTGTATTTTAGTATTTTACAGGTTTAAATGAAGATTTGTAAGAATTGAGCTTTATACCAATGGAAAGTGGAGGTTTCAAGCTTTCCATCGAGCCATGAAAAGCCCAAATCGGAGTTATATATCCAAAGTTATGAAGAAACGAAGTAAAGGGAAAAAGGGGAAAATGCAGGATAATAGTTATCTCGACAGGTCAAGCTTGACTGTCCAGAAAGCATTTTTTTATATCTATACATCTTGACAGGTCGAGATTCACTATCCAGAAAGCTGTTTTTTTTTTTTGTTTCTTTTATAATTCTTTTTTTTAATCTTAACTGATCATCAGACCAGATTTTATGGTCTCTGATGTCTGACCTATAACATTCAGTGCTGATATCGATATCGGACAAATGATAGCTCATTGGAAAGTTCAAAGAGTTATCTAAATTCCATCTATATATTATGAGGGCAAAAAATCTACAGATCGTGATGGAATCAGGACCATCCGATCAAGGGTCAGATTCGATCATGGGTTGTGTGCCACTTGACACAGTTTTGTGTCCCAATTTTCCGGAATTTCTAACCAGCAACCCAGATGGAGTTTTGCTGTGAAATTTTGTACGGTGATCAATTACTGGCTGATCAGTACACATGAGTTTTTATAGAATTTTTGGGAATTATTTTACACATAAAATGATAGCCCGATTACAGTGCAAATTTCAGGTACATCTAGGATAGATTTACACCTGTCTGCCCCGAATTTCGTGCAGGTCAAACTACAGAGGTTCTGTTGTTCAAATTTGACTGAGTCATTGGGGACTCATCAGGGCTCAACTAAAAATTTTTATAAAATATTTCTACGTCTTTTTCTATGGTTTTTAGTGCCTACGACAGTGGTTAAAATTCTGTTTTACCAGTCTTTTCAAATCTAGAAATCTTGTAGCGTGTGTTTATCACTAAATCGCACACCATTAAATTACTTAAGTTTTTCTTTTGTCATCCTGATCTTGGTTATTTTGACCACAGACCTTAATGAACCGAATTTACTATTGTTTATTAGAAGTTTTGTTTTTATCAAAACTTTAGTGAGCTATCCAATGGTACAAATATTGCACACTTTATTAGCTTAGTGCAGGATGGGTAGAGCCATCCGATTAGATCTGTTGGTAGCCCTTAATCTGGTCATCAAACTGGTGGAACCAGTGCACATCATCAAGTTTGATTCATCAAATAAGCCTTATGTGGAATTTATTTTCTAAAACAACCATTCAAGCTAACATCAAGATGAACTAGTGTGCTTATTGTTAAATCTAGTAGTGATTACATCAAACACCATTGATTCCAAGTATATTACAAAAAAAAAAAAGAAATAACTTTTTAATGACCTAAAACAGTAAGATTAACCCATAATCACCAATGGGCAAACATCCATCACTCATCTTATGGCATCAAGATCTATAAGAATCGATGTTAACCCATAAAACAGTAAGAAAACAGTAAGAAAACAGTAAGATTAACCCAAGATCTCATCAAGTATCATCAATGTTAACTTGATCAATATTATTAACTAAAACAATAATATAATCGAACTTTTGCACATCTTCAAGTTTAAAACATCACATTTGAACACTAAGAAGAGACCACAAATACTTTAACTATACTTTCTCTCAAAGACTTTGGTGTTTTTAATATCAAATCGGCTATGCTTCTCCTATAGAATCCAAAACTAGCTTTCAAAAGAAAAGTTCAAAACCATGGGGTACACTTCTTTGATGATCACATGTGATCATCATCATCATCACACACATGATCATCAAGTACAAGCTCAACATCAAAGGTCTCAAGGAAAAATCGATGGAAGTTCAATTTGGAGAGCCAAAACAAAAACCGAATTTTATAAGTGTTGAACTTGGTTCAATCACTTCCCAATTCTTAAAATTCAACCATAGCTATCATTCAATGGCCATGCATGATCATTTTGATCACATGCATGGTCATTCTATGTCAAATTCCTAAACCAAAGTCCTTTAGAAACGACAATCCAAACAAAATTTACAAGAGTTCAAACTTAAACTATGAACTAAACAACTATTACAACATTATATAACCAAGACTTTACCTTGAAGCTAATCTTCAAACAAGTCTTTGAAGGTGCTGTTTTTGTGCAAAAAGGGGTGTTAAGAAAGTGTGGAATAGATTGGTTTTGACTGATGTTAGACTAGAGATTAAGGGGAAGGGATTGATGGTCTTGGATTGGAGGTTTAATGGGTAGATGAGAAGGGTTGGAGAAGATGAAGTTGGAGAGGAGAGAATGTGATGGGGACATCAAGATCGAGGGCGTTGGATTTGGGTCACAAAGATTTTCTAGCGTCGGAAGGAACGGAAGTGGAGCCAGAATTGAAGAACTAAGAAGAAATTGAAGAATTGGGGCATGTTTTAGTCATTCGATCAATCGATCCCAGATACTCGATCAATCAATTGAGGACAGTGGCTTGTGAGCTTTTGGCGAATTTCTTTTCTCAGTCGATCGATCGATCCCAGATACTCGATCGGTCGATTGAGGACAGTTGGCTTGTGAGCTTTTGGCGAATTTCTTTTCTCAGTCGATCGATCAATTATCTGGGATCGATCGATCGATTGTGGACCGAGACTTCGAGCGATTTCTAAATTTATAAATCGATTGATCGATTTATCGCATAAGTCAGATCTGCCAAAAGATAAAATTTTAGTTTTTTGGGCAAACTTGTTCTTTTTAATGGTTTACTTGTTTTTGGGTTTTCTTTTTTTGAGACCTACTATATAAGATCCTTATAAGCTTTGTAATAGGGAGTTGATTATTAATGAATGAAATTGAGTGATTGCTTTTGTGCAAACCCTAGAAGATTTGAGTTTTCAACTGAAATAGTGAATCTTTCAAAACATGAGGAGTGAATCTTCATTTCTCATGCGACTTGGTGGGAAGCTGACGTACAGCGTTCGTGTGAAGCCTCGGAACCCTTGGTGTGAAGCCTTGGAACCCTATCTTTCTCTTCTATTATTTCTTTAATTATTGGCAGGTAATATTTTTCCTTATTTCCTTGATAAAATCAAAACCCCAAACCCTTATTAATTGATATCTTTTGATCTTCCCCTTTTTGATTGAATTAATCCTTCGAGACTTCATTTTTCAAACCCTAGAGTAGTCGAGAGGCGATACCGTAATTATTGCTTGGTGCCCTAAATTAGATCGAAACTTGAGTCCCTTCATGATGCGAACATTAGATCCGCCTATTTGAATCACGGTCGATAAAGAGGAGACATCAAAAGAGAAAGTGGACTCGTGAATGGGTTTTTAAAAAAGACCGTTAAAGACTCGTTTATTTAGAAAGAAGAAAATCCAAAATTTATTAGGGTCTTCAACTTTCAATCCCGTCACTTTTATGTTTGGCCTATTTTGAAGTGTCAAACAAAGTTGGATTAATGCGAAATTGGTCATATTTGAAAGCTTATCGAAGTAGCTTTCCAACGAGCTAAAAAACGTTCAATTCCGACAAGTATTGAAGAAGTTATGGTTAGTTTTCGAAAGCTGCACATAAAGTGACGAAGTTCAAGAATCCTAATTGAATTAGGATTAGTCTCTTTTATTATTTTATTTTAGAAAATAAGAGTTGTTTCTTTTATTAGAAATAGGATGAGTAAAAATTTAGTCGTACGACAATAATCAGAGATTGAAGAGAGAAAGTGAAAAAAGATAAGCGATTTTGAGAGTCGGTGTGGGGAAAAGACGATTTATGGGAGGGGGTGGGAAGGGGGGATTTAATCCCTTTCCATCTACTTTTCTTTATACTTTCAATAAATCGATCCTTTGGGGGTCGTCTTTTGCTTGGAGGCTTCGGCGCTCCATTGTTCTCTCCTTGTTTTTCCTTATTTTAGGGTTAGAATATGAGTTTTATCCTCTTCTTGGTGAGTCTTCTTTTCCGAGGAGATCGCCTCTATAAAGGCTTTTTTGCAGTCCATACTTGTTTCTGAAACGGTTTTAGTCACGGGTTTTACCGACGTATTGGTGGTTTCATTGTTACGCAAACACATGCACTATATCTACGCCATGAGAATTGTTTAAAATCTTCGGTTGAAGCGATGTGTTAAGTTTTTGGTCAGTTGTTGCCCCTATTTCCAACGTGGTGGGAGTTTTTGTGGATTGTGAGTTTGCTGATGGTGGTGGCGTCTCTTCGGGTGGATCTTCGGTGTCGGTTACCGGCGGATGTTCAGGATGGTGATGGATTCTCGAATTTTTACCTTACTCTGAAGGTCCCTGAATTTCGTGTCGTTAGATGGATCTTGGATGCCATTCAATTTATTTTAATGTTATTGATGCTATTCAATTTATTTTAATGTTAGTGATTATAACTACCACTTATTGGATTGTGGCCCTCTACTCTGTAATCGTCCATTTGGGGTTACTTATTTTCCAGTTTGTAACCGTTCTCCACTTCTAATGAAAAGGATAGAAGTTTCATCTCAAAAAAAAAAAAAAAAGAGGATTAGTTTCCTTATTGTTTTAGAACATTATTTTATTGTTTTAGAAGAATTAGGATATTTCTTTTATTTGAATTAGGAATTAGAGTTATACTAGGATTTCTAGTTTTATGCATTGGTTAACCTATTTAAAGGCTTGTAAACACTTTTATTATTACTTTTTGGTTAATGAAAATTATTTATACAAAATTGAGAGTTCAAAACGGAGAGCGATTCTTCGATTCTCGCTTGCAGTTTGGTGCGAGGCCAACTCTTTTTCCATCTCTATCTTCTTTAGATTTACGGTTTGCGTAAGTAGCGTAACTCTAATTATTTATTTATCCATTAAATCTCAGATCTAGCCTATTGATCTCATAAAACCCACAATCAACTTTTTGTTCATCATTAACTTTATTAGCCTTTTATTTTTGTTTGGTATCGAGAGAACCCGCTTGCGAGTTCGTTCGACGCCCTAAAACTATCGGAGATCTAGCCGTTCATAAGAACCCCAGTCGTTTAGATCCGCGATAGGGAACATATATGAAAGTAACGCTATTTTGGGTCGGAATTAAAACATCTAATTGGATTTCTAGAATTTTTCGTGATAATTTGTTATTTATTAATTGTTTGAATTAATTTTAATCCTAATCTCAGCCATAGCATTGCATTTAGTAAGTTCCCGCATCACTTCATCGGAGCCGTTTTTCTAGATCGGACAATCTTAATACATGCGAACGCTAAGATGAAATTAATTTAATTGTTTTAATTAAATTTATTAAATTATTTTGTGTTTGGGTGATTTCGAATATTTCCGCTACTCAATTTAATCTGAAGTTAATCCCAACTGGCATTAATTAGGGTTTTAGCGTTTGTCTCGCATCAGTTTTGATATCAAAGCACAGTCTAGTTTAAGATTGCTAGTACCCGTACTAAGTTTTAGGTTTCCTTTGCATATAGGTGTGTTAGTATTTTCGTTACCTTGGGTGTCACAATGAATCCATAATAATTAACTACTTTATGAAAAAATTTAACACCCAAATGGTTGCCATACAAGTTCAATTGCAAAACCAACAAGCCCAACAGGTTGATTTAGCGGCACAACTCCAAGAGTTGTCTAGATCAACTCACGGTGAACATCATAGGATTAATTTTGATGAGAGGAGGGATCCTCCTAGGCGTGAAAATCGTCCCGACCTGGTTGAGAGTCACAAAGTCGGTTAAGGTTGATGCTCTCACTTTCGAAGGAAAGATGGACCCCAAAATCTATATAGATTGGGCAGCCGCCATGAACCATTATTTCGAATGGTATGAAATGTCGAATGAGCAAAAAGTGCGGTTTGCCAAAATAAAACTCGTGAAACAAGCCAAACTTTATTGGACTAGTGTGGAATGACGTCGGGAAGGTTTTGAATGTGAACCCATCGCCACATGGGCGAACATGAAAGAGAAACTTCATGATAAATATGTTCCCCTATCCTACAACCAACGACTCATGGATAAAGCCAAACTCATAATAAAGAGAAACTTCATGATAAATCTGTTGATAAGTATATCAATAAGTTTGAGGAGTATTTACTTCAGGCTAACGCTTATGAGAGACCACATGTCACCTTATCTAGGTTTCGCACTGACCTACGTCCTGAATTACGAAAAGAACTCATCCCTCACCTGGTTGAAGATCTAGAAGAATGTTATGCTAGAGTGAAAGAGTTAGAGAGGTATCTCGACACTCCAGTCAGTGATCGATCTAAATCCTCTAATCCCGAGTTTCGATCTAATCCTCCTGAAAGGATGAATGATACCTATAGTCAATCATCAAAACCTGTGAATCCTTAGATTGACAAGGGTAAAAGAAAATTGATCGAGAATTCTAGGCGCGCACCACAACAGTGTTTAAGTGCCAAGGCTTTGGTCACCTCGCATCTCAATTTCCCAGTAAAGCCCTAGCCTTGTATTCAGGAGTATGCCAAGAGAGAGGGCAATGAGTTAGAAGAAGTGTAGAACCTATTGAAATGCAACTGACGAAGAGGCTGACATTCCTGTGAAAACCTTAGGTTGTGTTAGGAAGGTTTGTATTCCCGGAGAAAGTGGTGGTAGTGTGTCCATACCGCATGAGTTGTTAGAGGCGGTAGGCACATGTCAACATTCTAATTTGCATGGGATTAACAATCAAATTTTATTGAATGATGAAAATACATAGAATGTCACTAACACAATGAATTTGTTTAATGAGTTTAATAATGACAATTTTGTATTCATTCATGGTAGTCCTGAGCATGTGAAACTTTTTCCGATCTTGAAAAAAGGTAATGAAGAAAGTCTAGATTTTCCTCTAGACAAGGGTAATCATTTGATAGTTGCGGTGGAAGATCTTACACCTATTCTAGGTCTTGCAACTATGTCCTTTTACCTATTCCTTATTACCCAAACAATTGAACCAAGCCTATTTAACCAATTCATAACCCTTACTCGACCTGTGCAATATGAGAAAAGGTTGAATGAGGAGGTTCTAGAGTTTCCAAACTTCACTATCAATGTGGATAAATGTCAAGCGTATCTCACAACATGGAGAGGCAAATTGGGAGCGAGCTGAGCACCCAAAGTGTACCATACGTGAGTTCTACAACTCATCGGAGATGAGTTCTCTCACTCGTGGAGAATTGACGGGAACATCAAGATTGAGGGCGTTGGATTTAGGCCGTAAAGATTTTCCAGTGTTGAAAGAAACAAAAGTGGAGCCAGAATTGAAGAACTGAGAAGAAATTGAAGAATTGGGGCTTATTTTAGTTGATCGATCGATCCCAGATACTCGATCGATCGATTAAGGACAGTGACTTGTGACCTTTTGGCGAATTTCTTTTCTCAGTCGATTGATCGATTATCTGGGATCGATCGATTGTGGACCGAAACTTCAAGCGATTTATAAATTTATAAATCGATCAATTGATTTGTCGCGTAAGTTAGATCTGTCAAAAGACGAAATTTTAGTTTTTAGGGCAAACTTTCCCTTTTTAGCGTTTTAATTGTTTTAGGGTTTTCTTTTTTGGAGACCTACCATATAAGGTCCTTATAAGCTTTGTAATAGGGAGTTGATTATTAATGAATGAAATTGAGAGCTTGCTATTATGCAAACCCTAGAAAACTTGTGAAGAGTTTTCAACCGAAAGAGTGAATATTTCAAAACCTGAGTGAATCTTCATTTCTTGTGTGACTTGGTGTGAAGCCGACGTACAACCTTGGTGTGAAGCTTCGAAACCCCTTGGTGTAAAGCCTTGGAACCCTATCTTTCTCTTCTATCATTTCTTTAATTATTGTCAGGTAATATTTTCCCTTATTTCCTTGATAAAATCAAAACCCCAAACCCTTATTAATTGATGTCTTTTGATCTTTCCCTTTTTGATTGAATTAATCCTTCGAGCTTTCATTTTTCAAACCCTAGAGGAGTCAAGAGACGATACCGTAATTGTCACTTGGTGCCCTAAACTAGATCGAAACTCGAGTTCATTCATCGGAACTGTTTTTCTAGATCGGGAAATCTTAATGCATGTGAACGCTAAGATGGAATTAGTTTAATTGTTTTAATTAAATTTATTAAATTATTTTATGTGTTTGGGTGATTTCGAATATTTCCGCTAACTCAATTTAATTTGAAGTTAATCTCAACTAGCATTAATTTGGGTTTTAGCGTTTGTCCCGCATCAGAATGATGGTTGAATTTGCAAGGGGAAGGCTTTTGGCCTTTCTTTTGTGCGACAAGTTGGACAAGTGTCTAGCTCGTCTTTCTCCAAACTCCACATGGCCTCTCTTTGACCCAAGTCCATTTGCGCATGGTGAAGTGGGTGCCACCATGGTCCCTTCTCTTCTATTGGATCAAGTCCCATCTTTGCTTTTTGTGGGGTCAATACCCTCAATTCGTGTGAAAGACCATAGGTCTTTAGATCTTGTGGTGCATGGCTTTGAAGCCCATCTCACACCATAGATTTCCCCAAGGAAAATCCAAGGGTGAGAGATGTGGTCAAAGCTTTCAATGGCCAAGATGTGTTAGAACTTTATTTTAAAGTAAGCTTCTAATTTCTAAATAAAAGAAATTAATTGGAATGACCCTTTAAGTTGGGCCTTATTTACCAAGAATGGCACCTTACTATGTAAATTCCATACACCTTACCTGAAGTGTTAGCTATGTTGCTTCTATTAGATTTTAGAGTTCAGTTTGACTAACTTTTCGATGACCCATCCATATCGAAACATTAGATCACCACCATAGATGATGATCTAGAGATGATCACCTTGCTTGGGGTCTAACTTATGTGAAAATTACTCAGGCATCTTTTAAAAATCTCAAGTTTGGTGCCTATTCAATGGCTCTAGATTGAGTGTGGGTGGCTTTTGAAATTGGTACCACACCCATTGAATTATTTTATAGTCTATGGGTGTCACCTGGTGCAGTCAAATCTTGTCGGGTCTTCAGTCAACCCTGGTTTTGAGGGGTGGGTGTTACATCAATAATAGTCTCAGATTCGGAAGCAGAAGATCTCGGCGAAAATGAATCAGGATATCCATGAAGCTTGTAACAATGATCACGATCATGTCCTGTTTTCTCACAATTGGCACAAATAAGAGATGAACGACCTCTACCTCTACCATTGCGGTCCTTACCCCGACCACGGTCAGAGCCTCTACCACGACCGGCCTGTGAATCAGTAGCGAAAATGGAACTCTCAGAAGATGCAGTAGAAGCAGGAGCCATAATAGTACGTCGTTGCTCCTCAGAAAAAGAATCCCATATATTGTGTTGAGAGAAGGAAGAGGGTGTGTTATAAGAATCCGCGTCCATGTCTGCTCATACTTAGAACGAAGGCCTCCCAAAAAAGCATAGATTTGCTTACGCTCAAGGCGTCTAGCAAGCATGGATGTCACCTCTGTACCAAACTGAGTAAGTGGCTCATAATGACTGAGCTCCTCCCACATGCTCTGATGACTACTGAAATATTCTCCCATAGTCATCACTCTGCCTCATGGTTTTAAAACACAGAACTCGACTCGACTCAAAAATCATCTGAGTAGAGTCAACGCGGAAAATCGGTCCGACTCGACTCGCTCTGACTCGGGTTATTTAATATATATATATATATATATAATTATGAATATAAAGTGGAAAAAAAAAAAAACCAAATTTTAAGGCACCTGCGGGTTAAAATCTGGTTTTTTTTTTCCACTTCTCCTCCTGCTGTTGCTGCTGCTTCTTCTGCTTCTGCTTCTTCTTCTTCTTCTTCTTCTTCTGTTGCTTCTGTTGCTGCTGCTTTTGCTTCTGTTTTTTCTGCTCCTTCTCCTTCTCCTTCTCCTTCTACTCCTCCTCCTTCTCCTTCTCCTTCTGCTCCTCCTTCTTCTTCTTCATCTTCTTCTTCTTCTTCTTCTTCTTCTTCTTCTGCTTTTGGTTCTTCTGCTTCTTCTGTTTCTTCTTCTTCTTCTTCTTCTTCTTCTTCTTCTTCTTCTTCTTCTTCTTCTTCTTCTTCTGCTTCTGCTTCTACTTCTTCTGCTGCTTTTGCTTCTACTTTTGCTTCTGCTTCTTCTGCTGCTTCTGCTTCTTCTTCTTCTTCTGCTTCTTCTTCTTAATCGTCGTCTTCTTCTGCTTCTGCTTCTTCTTCTTCGCCTTCTCCTTCCTCCTTCCTCCTTCCTCCTTTCTCCTTCTTCTTCTTCTTTTTCTTCTTCTTTCGTCTTTCTTCGCCTTCGCCTTCCTTCTTCCTTCTTCTTCTTCTTCTTCTTCTTCTTCTTTCTTTCTGCATCTTTCAGATTTCTCATCGACTTTTTGTCGAGGGTTAGTATATAAAGGGCTAAAATGGAGCAAATTACAAGTATGCCCCTCAAATAAATTTAAAACCCCCGCCAACCATTAAGTATATTACCCGAAACTGGGTCGAGTCGAATCGACTCTCCCGAGTTTCGAGTTGACTCGTTTAGTTTTAATACCATGCTCTGCCTACACTCGGCAATACCACGGTTTAGTTTATAGATTCGGGTATCATGTTCTGTTGGTGCAAAAGTATCTTCAAGCTTACGCCACAGCAAGGATGCCGACTCATAAAACATAAAAGATCTGGAAATATTGAGATCCATGGAATTGAATAGCCATCCCAAAATAATTGTATTATCTGCCTCCCTATCAGCTAAGTCTGGAGCTCCAGATTTAGGCCATGGAGTGGTTCCGGTAAGGAGACCCATTTTCTTATGACCTTGAATATAGAGCAAGATTGCCCTTTTCCATTGAAGATGGTTGGCAGAATTCAATTTAATGGTAGTGATGCTAGAAGGGAGGTTATCAGGATTCATACCAATATATTTATCTCCCATGATAACTTACGAAAAAAGAAAAGCAGAGATAAACAACAAGAGAGTAAAAAATATGGCAGCACACACAAACAATGCTGCAGGAAACTAGACTGATATTAATCTGCGCACACGCAGCACGAAATCCGAAAAGAAAATTTATATAAATCAGTGAAGATGATATTCAGCTCTTGAAAAATACATATATCAATGGCTGATGTAAAAAAAATGCAAATCAACAATTTCTGATGCTGGAATACTACAAAATCAATGGTTAATGGCACTAGAATACTGCTAAATCAATGGCTGATCCGGAAATACTGCGTGCAAGGAAGGATCTCAATAAAAAAAAGGTAAATACCTGAGATCAGCCAAAAAAAAAATCCGAGAGCACCAAAAACCTCATAGGAGCTCTGAAACAACACCAAATCTGACGGCAACAGTTTCATTCAAAGCGTAATGCAGGGCAGATCCATCTCCAAGCAAGTTTGCTTTGGTTGGTGGTCACACGATGAGCAAAACTTCAGAAAATCGTGAATCTGGACCGATGCTTGAGAAAACAAAAAACAAGGCATATAACCTCCAGATCTTCACGAAAGCAATCAAGGGTAGGTTCTTCTAATGCAGCATGGAGAGCCGATCCATATCCAGCCCAGATCGATGAGACTTGGATGCACGCGATCCACAGAACCTCTAAAAACCGCAACTGACCTTCAAAAAATACTCCTCAGAAAATCCTTCAAAACCTCATGAAGATGGCTTCTATTGCAGAAGCTCCAGAAGAACAAAAAACTATCATAAAATTTCTATCCAAATGGTTAGGGTTTCGGATCAAATCTAAAAAAGGTTGACCTGGCTGACATCATGCTGACATCAGCAACTGGTGGAGAGGCGATGGGTTCAGGCCTATCTCTGATACCAAGTTGGAGAGATTTACCAACCTCATTATTTAGGTTTAGCGAGAGGAAGAAGAAGAGAGATAATATTAGAGAAGGAAATGAGCTTAGTGAGAATAATTATCTCACTAGCTTTTATATTAAGTACCATTGTTACATACACACCCTCTATTTAAGTAAAACAACATTATACTAATATTAGAGACTCATTATACTAATAGCACACCAATAATGCTAACAATTTTAACATGACTAAACATGATTGTAACAATTCTTTTGCAAAGTCTTACCCTTGAAGACGATGGAATTATTAAGGTGACAAAGCAGTCGTGATCCATCGACTGTCATGCTTACTTTCATATAGAAAACTTAATTAAAGCTGAAGAAGTACAAAGGAATTGGAAAATAAGTGTGACATGCCTTTATCCATTTTTATTATATGAAAATATTCTCTCCTAGAAATGTAGTGATAGCTACCACTTGAATATATTTCTTCTCCTTGTAGGGAAAAAAAATGATCGGAATTCAATTGACTACAGTTTACATGGAAGCTCCTCCTATAAGATATTCCAAGCGTTTAATGCCCTTGGAGCAATTGCCTTTTCATTTGGAGATGCAGTGCTTCCAGAAATACAGGTAGTACTACATAGACATCAAGTGTTTTAAATCAGTGATTCTCATTTATCAGCATTTGACATTATTTTTTTCTTTAAAGATAAAACATTAAATAAGAGAATAGAAATTACAGAAGATTTGCAGTGAGCAACTTAACAGTAAAGAATTCTCTAATGAGCAAGGTTCTATTGACTCCTTTAGTGAGAGGAGACATTCATGTTATCTTTATAATGAATATGTCGAAAAGATACTGGGTGATCATCTCTAATATAGAAAATCTCATTGATCTAGTTTAAGGGCCTCAACTGATATAAAGTTGTACTTCTTAATCCTTCAATTAAATTTAGAGAATCACCCTTAATGGCCCGTGAAAGTAAGAATATCACAGATACAAGCCGTGTAGAGGAGCACACATTCTTCATTAGATTCACATACTCCAAACCACCACCGATTTCCAGCGTATAGGAGTGCAAATGGGCTGGGTAGGGGTGCGGGGTGCACAGGTGTCCCAGACCTGATCAGTTGTTTAATTGGGTCCATATTGTAGACACAGGCCCATTAATTATCAGGTGAGTTTTGGTCAGGTTCCAAGTCATAAATTATTTGGTCTGGGTCATTAACCATCTTTCTGAAATCTTTCAAGATATTCCACCAAACTCTTAGATATATTTTAGGAGGAGATTTTGCTGAGTTACTGCCTCCACCCATTGTGACAAAAAACCTTCTTAAAATTTTATTTTATTTAAAAAAAAAAAAAAACGTGTTTAATACGAGTATTTTTTTTTATATTATATGAAGCCGTATTAAACACATTTTTTGTTAAAACTCATTTTCCATGTTTTAAATGCGTTTCTCTCAATTTTTTTCTGTATATTTAATTACTAAAAAGAAAATTTTTAGAACCTAAAAACACGAGACCATTTTATTTTATTTGCCTTTTATATTATTTAAAAACACGAGCCCTTAAAGCTTTTTCAAAGCACAATACCCGCGAAGTCTGGATAAAATTAAGAAAATGATTTTGAAGCTTTGATGAACTTTTAAGTTTTGACTTTTAATTATATGTTTATAGCCTTAAAATAATTAAACTATGAACTTATAGCTTGTAATTTACAATTTGATATGATGGATAGTGGCCATGAGTGTCACGCCCCAAAATCTACATATGTAGATTTCGAGTGTGAGCTTCGTCAGATCAAAAGTACCTGACAACATGAGGGTAGTAGAATGATAGGAATAATAAAGAAATAAATTACAAACCACTTTTATTTGATTAAAACTATTTTAGGGCAACATGAAGTTGATAAAAACCACTTTTAATACAATCCATCACATTGATAATTAACAACTTAGATGGTACATAATTTCTCACTTTTCCCTAAAACGAATGTACATTACTAGTACTTTCAAGAGTTTGACTTCCTTTATCTAGTACTTTGACCTCTCTTTATTTTGCTCCTTACTTTGTTGTCAGGAAAATATATGTGAGTGTTTGGAAAAACAACTCAACTTGCAAAATTTCATTACAGTCTAAATGCAGGTATTAAAGAGGCATGCAAAGGATCTCAAAATACAGAAATTAGATATCAGATATTAGTTATTAATGTAGGTATCAGGTGCAGAAATCCATTAACAGATAGAGGTGTAAGGTGTTTAACAGTATAGGTATTAGATATGCTTTTCTTGTAAAATAGTTTTACTTAGATTATCGAACCGACATAGTGGTTGGGTTAACATATAGCTAAATCTACAATGTAGTTAATGAGCTTAAATATCAGGTACTCACTCGACTGGTTTCCCAATTGATTATTAAGCGTCAGGTCTATACATGGCTAGCGAAATGATTTTCCGTTAACCAAGTCTTGTGGTCATTCTTTGTGCTCGACTTATTCGGTATTCTAGGTGTGAATATTGCGAAGCAATCCTAATATCAAATCTTAATTCCACAAAATCTTAGGTATCGGGTATTAGAAATTAATCCAGGTATCAAGCGTCAGAAATTTAGGTAATATGTATCGCGTGTAAAAAATTAACTTAAATAGCAGGTGTTAGAAATTAATACAGGTGTCAAAAATAAAATTAGGAAGCAGGTGTCAGATATATAAACAGGTGTCTAAAAACAGATGTGAAGTATATAAACAGGTATGAGAAATAGGTGTCAGATGCTTAACAGAAATAGATATTGAATAAACTTTTCCTTGTAAAATAATTTTACTTAAAACACCGAACTGACATATATCAGTTGGGTTAACTAAAGGCTAAAGCTACCATGTAAGAATGGGCACGAATACTAGGTACTCAATCAATTGATTTCCCGACCGAGTATTAGGTGTCAGGTGTATCTATGGCCAATGAAACGATTTTCCATACCCAAGTCTTGTGTACATTCTCTGTGCTCAACTGATTCGATATTC
The DNA here is from genome assembly GCA_021018995.1 of Chloranthus sessilifolius. Lineage (NCBI taxonomy): Eukaryota > Viridiplantae > Streptophyta > Magnoliopsida > Chloranthales > Chloranthaceae > Chloranthus > Chloranthus sessilifolius. The sequence continues at coordinate 118,713,825 of CM037584.1, read as the reverse complement.
CAGATGTGAATATCACGAAACTATTCCAATATCGAGTCATATTTCCATAGTCTTCAGGTATCAGGTATTAATCCAGGTACATGTGTCAAAATTAGGGTATCATAGATAAGAAATTCAAGCATCAGGTTCAGATATCAGAAATTTAGGCATCACATATCAGGTATCAGAAATCATCTTAAATATCTAGTGTCAGAAATCAATACAGGAGTCAGAATTTAAATATATTATATGGAAACTTTCTTATTTAGGAAATCCGAAAATCATGCTTTCTTTCGAAAAACAACATTGTATATTATCGTATATGTTATCCCAGATATTAATGAAAAATTTATGTACATTAACATTCGAGTCTAACATGTGTCAGAATTTTAATATATTATATGCAAACTTTCTGATGTAGGAAATCCAAAAATCATCCTTCTTTTGAAAAACATGCATTTATATCATCGTATATGCTATCCCGGGTAATAATGAAAATTCTACATGCATCATTAATCTTCGAGTCTAATTGGAATAAACCTACCCTTAAATTAAAAATAAAATAATTTTTCGAAAATCTAAATGAAAGATTAGACTAAATAAAATTTAACTCTGCGGACTACTCGTTTGTTGTCTTCCTTCTTCTCCTTCTCTCTGTCTTTTTCCTTCTTTCTTCTCTCTCTTTCCTTCTATTTCATCACTTTGGGATGGGATGGATATCGTCCCATCCCTCCCTTATTTCTAGCCTTCCTGACCTCTGTCCTGTTTCGTCTCAATCCCCACCACCTCCTTTCTATTTCGTATCTATCCTCCCCATCTCCTCTTATAATATATAATAATATTATATAAGTTGTAGGGTTAGGGTGGGTTTATATACTTTAAAGTTAGGGTTGCCCTATTTTTTTATTTTTCCTATTCACCTCCTTAGGATATAAAATTATTTTCTTCAACCTCCTTAAAATTTTAAATTATATTCTTTCACCTCCTTTGACCAGTCCCCACCTCCTTTGACTGGTATTTAATGCCACCTCTTTATTTTATTAGTTTATATTCTAGATTCATCCCCTTCTACCACCTATATCGAAATCCTTCATTTCTTAAGAGATTCGATCAGCCAGTCCTTCATGAATTTTTATTTTTATGATACATGATTTATGTACGAGGTTGTCTGTTATCAGTGCTTCACCTAGTGGTATAATAATATGCAAAGTATACGATAATACCGAAGGCTCTGTCAGTAAATGGTATGTAAAGTATGCCTCTGTTAAAAGAGGGCATAAATCTAAGATTAATTAAGATTTTAGCCATATGTTGATAACATACTAGGACACCTTCGATTACTGAGTTGGAGGCACTAGCATTTTCCGTAGTAATGGTATAAATTATTCCCAGGGGCATTTGACTTTTTACCTCCATGATTGGGTCTAACCGGTATCGGTTTTTACTATTGTTGTTAATAATTGAGAGGGAAAGGTCAATCTTGAATGATATGTCCTGCAGGCAACCCTAGTCTGTTGAAGAGTTTTGAATGGTCTCAAAGCTTCGACTCTCTGCTCCTCATTATGTATAGGCTGTGTTTCTTGTTGCCATACACGTGTTGCTAGTTTTATTTTCCCTGTTTGGTCTTTATGCCTTTGGAAATATTCCCAGTCATAATAATGGTCGATCGACTGCTTCCTCAAAAATCTTTAGTTTTAAGGTCGACATTCTCCACGACTTGTGAGCCTAAGCTTCGTACAAACTCCTTAGCTCTAGTAGCTTCATCCAGAATATGAGTTGTGAACCTTCCTAATTCAACAAACTTTGCTTCATATTGTGATAAGTTCTTATTTATTTAGAAAAATCACTTTTTGGTCCCTTGCACACCTCATAGCTTTAAGAATTTTCTCAACTTGTGTGAAACACCCCCTTACTTGGATATGGATAAATTCATCTTTAGCACTGGTGAGCTGGGTCTTTTGGACCCTTCAATACTACATGAGTCACTTCCTTCAGCTCTTAATCCATTGAGCACAGTGTCTTTGGTCCTTTGCACACCTCATACCTTTAAGAATTTTCTCAACTTGTGTGAAACATCCCCTTTCTTGGATATGGATAAATTCATCTTTAGCACCGGTGGGCTGGGTCTTTTGGACCCTTCAATACTACATGAGTCACTTCCTTCAGCTCCTAATCCATTAAGCAGAGTGTTGTTTTGTGCCCGGTTTCTCAAATATCCTCCGCAGGACTTACAAAGATTACCTCTATTTATTATCAAAATAGGTAAGTGATTCTCCTCTCCTTGACATCTTTAATATCTTATTGCACAAAAGGTCTCTATCAAGCTATAATGCCATATGGCTACTAACTTACTTGACTTATCCCCAAAATCCACATACGTCTATTTTGGGTGTGAGCTTCGTCAGATCAAGAGGACCTAACAACATGGAGTTAGTAAAATATTAGAAAGAGTAAAGAAATAAATTTAAAACTACTTTTATTTCATTTAAACTGTTTTGAGCACAGTTGGAGTCATGTACAAGGCATTACATTAATAATTGTCAACTTATATGGTGCGTAACTTCTGACCCTAATTTACAAGCATTGTCTTCTAATTTAAGATATGATCCCCCTCTTCCATCGAAGCTTGACCAATTAGTCTTTTTTGTAGTTATGTAACATTCTATATTTCCCTCATCTTACTGCCAATTCTTGATGTCATGTTACCTAGTGCAAATCTTCACGTGCATTAGAGAAGAAAATAAATATTCAATCTAAAGTTGATGGCAAATAATTCTATTGTGAACTTATCATAATGACTTTTGGCTGGCAGTTCAGATTTTTATATTTATTTATTTGTGTGTCATTGGAATGGAGCCATAGTACCATACGGATAAAACCATAATGTGACTTTACGACACCTTGGAGTTGTTTCTTGGAGTTAATAATTAGCTGCAAACAGATTAGCTGATTTAGGGAACTTGGATGATGGATTGACAAGTGTCCTTTTTTTTCCAGAGTAATATAAGAGAACCAGCAAAGAAGAACATGTATAAAGGGGTATCAACTGCATACGGCGTAATTATTTTGACTTACTGGCAATTAGCTTTTAGTGGTTACTGGGCATTTGGATCAGAAGTTGAGCCTTACATTTTGTCATCTCTCAGAATTCCAGAATGGACAATCGTTATGGCACATATATTTGCCGTGATTCAAATATCTGGGTGCTTTCAGGTATTTAGCTCCAACAATCATAAATCTCGGGTCACCTTCAATATGAATTCATTTCAATAAAAAAATATTAAATTCTTCAATTCGTCTCAGTATTAGGAGACTGGCAACACAAACATATATCACTAAATAGGGGGCATATTTTCAATATATTGTCCAATAAAACTTGTATTGTCCAAAATTTATAAAAATTATATGAGAATGTGTCAGCAAGGCTAATTCTACTGTCACTCAATCTAGCACTTTATAAGCAGTACATTATTGGACATATAACCCCCAAATTGTTATAAACAAGTGAAACCTCAGAACGAGAGGATTGAAATGTACATTATATATGGCCCATCCATGTGGATGGTGGGGATCAACCCCAATATTAAGTACTTAATTTCCTCTAATTAAGTCATAATCTCTGTTTAGATATTCTGCAGGCCAACATTTGCCTTTTTTGAGGAAAGAGTGTCGTCTGAGAACAAAACCACCAGCATCCGTATCCGCAACATTTTGTGGCGGCTTTTGTTCACCTCTATCTACGTTGTTGTTATAACTATAGTTGCTGCTGCCATGCCTTTCTTTGGGAGCTTTGCTTCCATTTGTGGGGCTGTTGGGTTCACCCCTTTGGATTTCGTCTTCCCGGCATTGGCATTTCTTAAAGCTGGGAGATTGCCAAAGGGCCCAAGTCTCCGCCTTACAGTACAGATTCTTAACTATGCCATTGTTACTTGTTACTCTATGGTGGCAGTATTGGGTTGCATTGGTGCATTGAGGTTCATCATATTAGATATTAAGACCTACAGGTTCTTTTATGATATGTGAGATCAGATGAATTTTTTGTATATCATGATGGTTCGTAAGTTAGATTATTTGGCTAATTACACCCATTAGCTGAGTGAAAGGGTATCTGATTGTTGGAATAAGCAGATTTTACACATTATTATATGAGATAAAAATGGGCTTATATGTAAGCTTCATTAGTTAAAGAATTACTTGGCGTGCTTCTCATGTCTTACATGAAGGGACTTTGGTTGCTGTGGACTACTCCAACAACGTTCAATTCTCATTAATTCATGCTCTACCTCTTTCAGTTTGAAGATGTTTCCAGTCAATAAAATCTGCTCTGGCGGAGAGCGACATCAGAGAAAATGGGGCGAGCTGTGTTACCAAAAGTGAAATGAGTTCCCCATCGGAGCCGAAGAGCGAAAGAGCGAATCCAAATGCAGCCTAGGATACCGGTAAAATTATATATATATATATATATAATGAAGTGCAACTATTCAGACCATAACATCAGATATTTGAATTGCCATGTTAAGTGACGTTTGAATTGCAAATATTTGCTTGCATATATGCAGGACTGCAGGAGTAAAGGTTGTGGTATTAACAAACGTAACATGGCACATTCTGGGATAGTAGACGTCCACCTAAAAGTTTCTACTAAATAGAAGAGGTCTTTCATCTTGCTCCAACCAACCAGTTTGACTCCTGTATAGGGTTCAGCCAATTTTACAACTTTTTAATGCAAGACAGGGGATCTCGACTCTAACCATTTTGAAGTGCTTTAACCCACTTAGCAACTTGGAGCATAAGATCATCATGCTTACAATAATGTCAAAAGCTGACTTCCACATGTGTCGAGATTCATGAAAATCTACAAAAAGTCGGCCTTTGATATGATTGTGGCTAAAACTGTCAATTCAAACGCTTTAGAACCTCATTTAGAAAGAAAATACGAATGCTTTGTAAATATTAGTATAATCTAAGTAGAAATATTTAGGGAGTGAAATTGGAACAGCTGAAAAGAGGAGGAGAAATGTGAAGTATACTATAGACTGCATCACCATACATGTCAAATTAAATGGGGCCATTGATTGGTGTAGTGGTAATAAGGCTTAGGTGCCAAGCCTAAAGAAATGAGATCTCTACCCTGTCGCACATCATGACCTTTGCTGAATGATTGGTATCGTCATTAAATAGAGGCCTGGGTGTAGATATTACTATCAGTCGGCCATCATGTGGTGTCTATCCTAAGGATCAGATGCTACGACAACTTAGGCAAGGTCGATTAGATCTCATTCAAAAAAAAAATTGTTTTTGGGGCTTTTCCACCGTTAAAAATGTGGCCAAAGTGGGGAAAAATCAATGCTCTAAATTTTTAGGGCATTACCTTATCTTTGACGATTAACTGGAGGGCAAAAAAGTTTAAAAAATATTATATATTTTTAAAAATCACATGTCCCATGACTGATCAACCCAAAATGGATTTGTTTTGGGTTGATCATGCCATGTGGCATGTGATATGGCCACTGGGCGCACGGTTCCACATCTTGTGCTTCCGGGCGTATTTTCCTCAAATCCCATTAAATATTTAAATCCTCTACCAAATGCTGACTCCACCATAGAGATGAGACCATGGACCAAAATTTTGGAAAATTGGTACGTATGCTTAAGCTCCAAAACCGATACGTATCAGTTTTGGATGATATATTAGTATGTATTGTCCGATATTTTATTTTTTTGTATGGGAGGCACCGATACGGTACCTTGAATGTACCGTATTGGTGAGGTCCAAAATTGATGCATATCAGACGATATTTTGATTCATGAATGAGACTAAGGCAATGATTAAACATTATTTAGAAAATAAAGTCATAGGAATAAGAGTAATAAGACCTTCAGATTTTTCACGGACAAAAGAAAAACCTTATCTAATAGATGAAGAAAAAGTACTAAAATTGTCAAAAAAACTTTTGCCTAAGGTATTAACTTCGCCCGTCCCTCACCTAGTTTAATTTGTTACAGGAGAGACAATTTTTTAAGGCCAAAACCTAAGATTTGACCCCAATGAACCCGACAGATCACCGGGAAATGCCTGACCCAACCCGGTAAATCCCTCTTATTTTCCATATTTTGTATATAAAATATCAAGTCAGGTCAGATTCCTCATCCCAGACCAACAGGACGGGTCAAGCATATATGCCGAACTTGGTTAAAAAACCAGGTCAGGAATTGGGTAGACCCTACCCATTAACAGCCCTTCCTAAAAGTGCCACATAATGGCCAAGTATCATGTGCTTGTCTAAGTCAATTAAGTTTGTTCATTTTCTTGTGCTTGTGATCTCTTTATAGCACCATAGAGAAAAAAAATAAAAATGGGTTTACTTTTTTTTCATATACTGCCCTCTCTTTTGGCATATTTATAAATGGTACCCCTTTTTCACTTATTTCTAAATAGTCCCCTAATTTGCAGTTTGTGTTTAAATAACGCTTTGAGTTACTATCTTGCTAACTGCCATCTCTAAAAACACAAAAGGGCACTTATTACCTACCTTATTTTTTTCTCATGGAAGAAATACTTATTTGATGTCACTTTACATTTTTAGAGACGACACTTAAGGGAACAATAATTTAAGGTGTAATTTTGTCTCTAAAAACACAAAAGGACGCTTATTACCTACATTATTTTTTCCTCGTGGAAGAAATACTTATTTGATGTCACTTTGCTTTTTTAGAGACGACACTTAACGGAACAATAATTCAAGGTGTAATTTTGTCACGACTTGAAATTTATTCTATCCCAAGGGCCTATAATTCCGTGTTATGACCCGCATGCATCCCAAATATGGTAAGTGGATATACATAATCAAAGTTCTCATGCAATTATGGTTCCATAAGATCCATGAAAGGCATTAATAACTGATGATAATCAGGGCGGGAATAAATGATTACACTTTCGAGAAATAATAATATTCAACAATAAAATGATAAAAAATTGAAATAAAAATAAAGCTGTCAACGGGACAAACTAATCTCAGTACCAAATCTAGCGCTATCAATAATTGGCACTTGGATCAAAAGCAGCACCAAGGTCTTCTTGGTATCTTATAGTGTCGCCCTCCCAGGGCTCTTGGTACTCAGCATCCACGGGGTAAACGAAGTCAGCACCAATAGGATCAGAATAGTTAGTATCCACTCCGTCAATATAATCACCTGGAATAGATAAATGTCACAAGGGCTGAGTGCTAAAGCACATGCAATTTAGTGGATACACCAGCAATCCACGCTACATTTCTCAGGTGTATTGTGGATACATCTCGTAAATGATAATAATAGTATAGCAATACAACTGAAAGAATGAGTGATAAAGTCGTCAATCTACATCGTAAAATTCACATCATAACATAAATACAAGACTATGATCTAAATACACTCATATTTTAACGTATCTCACCGTACCTCATAACCATAACATATCTTATTATTACAACGACACATGCGTCTGTACATCGCATGAGCGTACCTATATATTCATAAATCTTGTATGACAAGTACTAGAGCGGCTGCTTGAGCCTACCATGTGATGATCACCATAGTAGCTTATCATTATAACATAACGCCCTTCATAACATACTCATACACCTCATTCAGCTTAATGAGGAGACATGTTTAATTGTAACTCATAACATACTATCTTCCCAGCTTGGCTATAAAACGTTGTGGCTCTTACCGTGGCTACCTACACAGCAGTTTCTTATTATCATACTCATATCTTATCTTACCTTACTTACTCATACATATCACAATCTTACAACTTACATCTATGACAAGCTATAGTGCGATAACTTCACTACACCACGCTTCCCAAGGAATATGTTTCGTAGTAACCTGGATGTATTTCGAGTGGCAACCCATACTATCATAGAGGTATTGTATCTGTACATGAACGCCTGCATTTTGAGTTTCACGTGACCATAAAAGAAACCTTACTACAACTAAAGCCTAAGGTCAAATCTCATATCTTAACTCTTATCTTATCCTATCATATTAAAATTCGGGGGTAGTAGGGTCACCGCATATGTCATCGTATACGAGATTACACTAAATTCGCACTCACCTCACTCGTCATGATATCTCATACCACCATGAGTTGTGAGGCATATGAATATGATATATTCTCTCGCTTCGAAACCATTTCAGTAAATCACCACGCTCAAGTGTAGGCATGATTTCATACACTCGCATACATATAACCTAATCTATCCATAACTCATACAATACAACTAAGATGGAAGCATGAAACTTATCTCACTAGAGAATAGATTTATATTCAAAATTTTATTAAGATTATACATATATATTTATATAACATACCAATACAAATATAGAATTGTTAGTTATAAGTGTGAAATTGACAATGTGGAGGTCGGAGTTTAATTTTTATAAGGGCATCAAATTTTCAACTCTTCATGATATCGAAGAGGTGGCGTTGAAGCAATAACATTGAGATATATATATATATATATAATTGAATGCTTAAACAGAAAGATATTGCAATTTAAAGTGAGTTAAATCACGTTCATCGATCGAAACGTTCTTATGATTAGCATGCAATAAAGTTTTGGTCGTGATAAATCGGGATAGAGTATTTGATACTCCGCCAAAAGACATCGATGTTACAGAACCTTAGACCTATAGTCAAGTGTGAAATTCGAGTCCAAATCCTAGCGGGTCAAGTCTCAATTGAGTGTATAAAAGAGCATAAAAGGTGCATACACTAGATTATAATAAAATTGAGTATTATTATGTTGAAGAATTGATCGATCGATATCAGGATCGATCGATCGAAAATATGAAGTAAACTTTACTATCTGTTAGAACGAGAATTGATCGATTAGATTTGAAATTTGATCGATCAAAATTAGAACCAGGAATTCACTTAGTTCTATTCAGAATTTATCGATCAAAAATTATGATCAATCAATCAAATTTAAAGTAAATAGGTAAATCAGTTATGTCCAGAATCAAGCGATCAGACATAAGAAATCGATCAATCGAAAATATAAAGTAAACACACACACACACACACATATATATATATATATATATAATGGTCTTGGTGCAGAATTGATCGATCACAACTTAGAATCGATCGACTGAAAATACGCAAAGTCAACTTGGTCCAAAATCGATCGATAGAAAATTAAAATCGATCAATCGAATTTATGTAGAAAATATGTAAAGTCGATTCGGTTCAAAATCGATCGAAAATATGAATTGATCCATCGATTCTAAAATTTTTGGAATGGTTAGGGTTTTGAAAATTAGATCCAAAAGATAAAAAAATATTTAAAATAAAATAAATAAAAATATGGCTAAGGGTTAGCTATCCATTTTTGTTAAAAACGATTTTTTTATAACAAATATAAAGGGTTCATTTATTTAGACCGTCGATAAGCGATCGAACGTACTCTATACAACAGTATCTAAGAAGAACATAATGGATTGATGGATACCCCACATGTTAAAGCGTGAACGGTAGGTTTACGGTGATTAGGGTTGAATAGATCGGCGTCCAACGCGATAGCCTGTCCGAGATTTCTTTTATTCCTTCCTCTTTGATCTTGATGCAAGAAAGAGGTCACGATGGTTCTTGTAGAAGAACACACAGGAGTTTTGAAGGAAGAGATTAAAGATTTTTAAGAAGGGTGAGTTGAGAAGAAAGAGTTGTGACGGCTGGAGTTTCTTAAGGGAAGAAGAAAATAAGAGACAGCTTGGGTTTCTCAAAAAATTAGAATAAAAAAAGAAGAAAAGATTTATGAAACTTAAATATAATTTTCTAAAATAGGATAGGTTCCTGTATGGAGCGCTAACACCATGTATAGTGTAAAATACATCTAACACTATTAAAAATATTTAAGAAAATCCGAATTATTACATAATTAAACACAAAACTACAAATTAGGAGATTATTTATAAATAAGTAAAATATGGGGTGACATTTATAAATATACCAAAACATAGAGGGATATATGCAAAAAAAAACCCAAAAACAAATTAGGCATTCTTAGGACTGAATTTGATCAATATGATTGCTCAATGAACACATGGTACCAAAATGGTGCCATATGTACATAATTAAGAACTATTCACTTTCCGGAGTTTTAGAGCACCTCCAACCCAACTCTTCAAATCCAACTTGGCCTTAGGAACGACTACTTTTGATATTTTAACAGCCTCTTGTCCCATCCTAACTCTCTCTTCAATTCCAATGTGGATTAGAAGACTAGGTTTCACTCTTCAACTTTGAAGAGTTAAGAGTGACTCTTCAAATTTCAATAAAATCTTATTTTAATAAAAAGTTTGACCGTTGGAGATAAAGGGAAGGGGTATTTTTTTTTTCTCCTTTAATAAAAAATAAGAAATAAAAACATTAAGATTTAAAAACCATGATTGGAGATACTCACCATTCTCACCTCTTCGAATTACGACCCACTCTTCAAATGTGTGCAACACGGCTAGTTTTGAAGAGGTTGGTTGGAGATGCTCTTAGACACACTCAAGTCCTCATTCATTAATTTTTACTATCATGCCACTTCTCAATACTCTGTGTCCAAGGTGCGTAACATGCGAGGCATGAGATTAAAACTAGTTTATCCCTATGAGCTACCTTGTAATCGTTCATGTCCCAAAAGTGCTGCTGACCATAGTAACTCTATCATCTTATTAATCATTTGCTTTTGGGCCCTTTTTGGGCTATAAAAGCATCATAAAACTTGTTGATCGGATGGTCTAGATTGACGAACAACTTCACATGGCTTGGATAGAGACGGTTGATCAGGGTCCATGAATCATGATTTTAATCAAGTTCCAGATGAATTACTCTTTTCAGGCGTCCAAGTGGAAATCACCTGCTTCCAAGTAGATTTCACTTCAAAAAGGCAATTGCAAAAAACATACTTTCCAGATGTTGTAAACATGTTGCTGCTCAAAAAACGTCTTATCACATGCTGAAATGGGGTTGTGTGAGAAGCATAATGGGGCAGCTTCTTAAGTCAACACAACACCATTTTCAAAAGAAAAGGTCCCTCTGATCCTTAAGTGAAAGTGTTTTTTTGAAAAACGGCTGCCAAACGGGGCCTTATAAAATACAAGAGTAGTAATTCAAAAGAAAAGGTCTATATTAAGCCGTGGGTTTCTTTGATGGTGCTAATGTAAGGAAGTGAAAAAGAGACTCAAGGAGATGGAGATATTTAAGGAAACAAACAAGGATTTGTTCAATTGAGATTGAATTCTATTTTAATTGTCAAAATATACGTGCAGATAAGGAGAGAATAAAAGATAATAGGGAACAATTTAACAAAGGTATTTTTATGCTAGAAATTTATGAAAACTAGAACTAACATAAATAAATGGTATTTTCATTTTTAATTTAAGTGTAGATAGATAAATGGTATTTTCATTTTTAATTTAAGTGTAGATAGATAATGAAGAGCCCAACTTGCTTATATAAAATTATTATTGTTGTTTCTTAGACCCACTGTTATGGTGTTTGGCATGAAAGAGGAAGTAGCCACAAAGGTTTTCTTCTCCTCCTTTTGTTGCCCTTACTTGATCGAGAAGGCTTGTTCAGGAGGAACTCGAGCTCTGTATTTTGGAAGATAAGTCCTCCAGAGTTTTGAGCTGGGCACCCACGAGACAAGTGTTGATCTCCAATTTTAGGCCAATGAGGCAGGTGCGTACAACTTCACCTTCTTCAAACTTGTGATTGCAATTCGCCAACAGGTGATGTAATCAGCTGCTAACTCATGAGGTCTTTGTTCTGTTTGGGAAAGTTCATAGAGCCCTATGGTTTTCTGGATGCTAAAGAATCTTTGCAGGAACTATTCCTGCATTTGTTCCCAACACAATATTGAGTTAGGGGAGAGCGAGCTGCCTATACCAAGTGAAGGCTGCTCCTTTCAATGACTGCAGAAATTGCCTTAGAAACAGCACCTCATTCTTTACTATCTCTCCGCATACGACAACGAAATGTGCCAGATGTTCTGTAGGGGATTTATTCCCATGGAAGCGTGTGAAAATGGGTTGCTGGTACCCGATTAGGAAAGGTATATCATCTCTCTCTGCAGGTTAGGGTTTACGGTAGGATTTTCGCGGACTCGAAGCGTTCTGGATACCTTTGAGGTTCTCGGTTATCATGTGCTGTCTGGGTAGCAGATAGAGCAATCTCTACCCTTTCTTTTTCTTTCTGAAGAAGTGAGACGATCTCCATTTCGTGTAAGGCTATTATGCGACGTAACTCCAGTAACTGTTCCTGAAGAGTGCCTTGAGTGTCAGTCTCCCGAGGCCATCATCACCTGAAGGACTGTTGGTGAGGTAAAATTTATTGCTCAAGGCAGACAAACAAGTAGCTTTGGATTGAAGGGAGCTCGAGAAACTAGTCTTGTTAGGTGATGTCATGACATCAATTTTCATTGTCTCTGAGCAAGGAGAAATCCGCAGAGGAGTTGGGATATCTTCTTCCTTTGCCTCCAGACGAGGCGATTCAAAATGCGGCATCGTAAAACCAGACTTGGTTGCCTCCAGACAAGGCAAGCTAGGCATACTTGATGTAGAGGCTCTTAGGGTCATCGACGGAGTAATTGGAGTTGAGCTGGAAAACTTGGAGGACAGATTATTAGGGAACTCGTCTTCTAAGAAAACAGAACCTTCGTCTCCATAGAGGGGGTTAATGATCATTATTGGGGATTTCAGAGAAACCAGATCCTTCGATTGGTTGTTGCTTCCACTCAATGAGGCGTTGGCCATCAGACGGATTGAGTGGCGAAGTGCAACTTCTTCAGTTTGAGGGTGTGCCTTCACCACATGTCGCACATAAGCAGAATTGTTTTAGCTTTCCATTTGAACTTGAAGGTTGTTGTTATGAGAATGACCTGAAGAAAAGAAGACATACCATAAGTAAGATGTCACATTTGTATTTTCACAGACACTTTCTTTTTATATTAAGTAGCTTAGAGATGATAAGAGAAGTGTGTCACATTGGGCGTGCCAAATATTTATATGCGACAAATTTGCGTAGAAATAATAAATTTCATTCACAAACAAATTGTATTCAAATTTTCTCTCGGAGGGAGTTTTATTAATTTGGCAGATCCTTACACTTTTGATGCCCCATTAATTACATCAAATAATTGAGTATTCACGCTACTTTTCTGTATCTTTAATTAAGTCTTAACCTATTACAAGTGCACAATGGAAATTGTAGAGCTAGTATAGGATCGTTCTCACGAAGACAGGATTCTCTATATTAACTTAATTTTTCTGAAAACTTATATTTATCTTTTACGTTCCTAAACTATTGGAGAAATATGAATAAAAGAATTATTTCTTAATCTAATTTACAGAAAATAAATCCTAATCTTCCTTCAGATTATGGTCGTCAATCACAATCTTCAGCTATCGGATATTTATGAATTTAAACAATAGTGTTACACTATATATCAAGTTCACTAGCATTGGTCGTCAATCAATATTAAAATCCTATTAATACAGATTTATTCTAATCAACAATCTCCTAAAACTTAGGCGTCAATCAAATTCTAGAAAACTGAAGATGGAAAAGTAAAAACCGTTACACTAATTTGCAAACTTCAACTTGAGTCGTCAATTCATATTAAAATTCTGAGATGTTTATAAAACAGAAAATTATAATAAAATAAATCTAACCTAAAAAGCAATAAAATTATATCTTTCACCTCTCAGCCGCAGTCGTCAATTCTTCTGAGAAACTACAGATATCTACTCTAATTTTTAGCTCCCAATTGTAGTTGTCAATTGCTGTTGAGAAACCTTAGATATCTACACTACAAAGCAATAAAAATCTACTCTAAATTTGATCAGAAGAAAACTCAACCTCAGTCGTCAATTAATGCTGAGAATTTTTTCAATCTTTTATTCATACGCCGGACTCTCTTATTTATAGATCATAAGAAGTCGGTTTACAAGTTCTAATTCTAATAAAAGAAATAAAAGATTTCTATTATAACTCTAATTCTAATTTTATCTTTTCTTGCTTTCCTTCTGCTGATGTGCTTCTAGATTATTCCTTTTTATTCAGTAATAGAGATCTTCTGGAGTTTGTCTTCATCAATCTTCTTATATCCGTGATATGTCAAACTTCTAATTCAAGAGTTTTTATAATTTGGTGCATGACGGTGTAGATCTTCACGTGATCCGCAGCAGCAGTAGCAGTAGGAAAGTTTTTACAATCGTAAATTACGATTGTCTCTTCTCTTCTTTTTCTGGAAAATTGTAAATCAAGATTTTCTATCTTTCATAGCTTTCTCTCTAGACGATTCTCTAAATTACGATTGTTCGCTTCTTCTTCTTGAACATCTTCTGAAGAATTGTAAACTACGATTTTTTATTTTCTTCTTTAGTAACAACGCTCGGTCGTCTTTCACGATTTTCTAGCTTTCAGTATATAGCGAATCATCTTTTTTACACTCAATCGTCTCTTATTGCTCTTTTGAGTTCATTTTGATGGATATTAACACTTTGCCTCTCTTTTACTTTCATTTTGCTAGTCCCTAGCAAACAAGGAAACATAGAACATCTTATACTAAAAATAAAATTGTCACTTTCGTAGGGAGCACGATTACATTTAGCAGATGCAACTAGCCTTTAAACCCCTAGGTGATCCTTAGTGGAGGAGTTGCAGTCTCCTGAAGGTTTTCAGTGAAGTTACCTACAAACTTCAAATCTTTTTGAATTTTTCAAAAGAAAAATTTAAACTAATTTTGTACACTATTTAATTAACTAAGTTAGTTAAATTAATCAAATTGGCCATCACATAGTTGTTATGATTTTTTAAAATTATCAATCTTTTATCCTTACTTTCCATCATAACAATTATCCTTGATTAGAACTCCAACAATTTCGATTCATGGTAAGCAGGAAGTGTATGCATTAGTGAAAAGTTTATTCTTTATAAATTTTTTTAAACTATAGATTTAAAAAATACTTTCATTCAAAAACTTATTATTGGCATACTCTTAAAAAGATATCGAAACTTTTTGGGTTCTCACAATGTTATTTCAAAAAAATTCAGTCAAAGATAAAATTGTCAATTTCTTATAAAAGGATAATCTACTCTATTCATATGAATCCATGTGTAATCCATAATATCTATTTTTCATATCTCTACTAGGCTTATGCTTCTGCAAATCGTAAATAAAAAAGGTCTTACCTTCGGCTTATAATGGGGTTTTGGGTTTCAGAAGGTGTCAAAGAAAGGTAGAAGAGGATTCAAAGTTTTTCTGAGAATTTAGCTCTTCTTTCTCCTATCTTTTCAGCTTCTTCTTTCTTTTAGTAAGCATCCATGAATTGGATAACTTCTTCCCTTTTTTTTTTCTTTTATAAATCCTATTTCTTTCTTTTCTAAAATCGTCCTTTTATGATTTTTCATCTTCAAAAGCTTTTTACTTTAAAATTGTTCTTTTTCATAATTCATTTTGCATGATTTTTCCATTCTTTTCTCATATTTTTCTTTTGATTTCTTCAGTTGTACCCTTTTTTGGCATTCCCCTTATCTGTTTTTGCTTTTTACTCCTTTCACTCCCTCTTCTTTCCTTCTTTTGCATTCTAAAATCTCAGAAAATATAAGAGTTAAAAGTTGAAAGCTTTGGGTAGTACATACGATTAAGGGTTTATCGAATTTTTGGTACAAAGGAATTTGATTTTAGTCTCTAATATGGGTTCAATGGATAAAATTTATTCTCAAATTTTGGCTTTTAGGTTATGGTTTAACAAAAGATGGCCTTTAATCATTTTTACGATTTACTAGCATAGATGCCTTATAACTTTGATATTTCTAACAGATAGTTTTAGACAAAAAATCAGGTCATCATAGAATATTTTGATTCTAAATTCAGCAATGTGAGATTTTATATTAGTGTAGAAGTTCAAGGAAATTTTTTGACTTGAATAAAGAAACAGTCTCTCTTTGCATAAAAGAGGAAATATGGCTCAAAATCTCACTGATTTATAATTTTGAAACTATAGTCTAAAATTTTACAATTTAGATCAATCTATTATTTTAAACATTCATTCTAATACAATGTTCAACGAGCTAAGCATGAATTGTACTATTCTTTAATCTGATTATTGAATTCCTACTATAATGGTTTGTAAGTTTTCAAGATTTGCAATTTTGCTATCATAATTCCTATGTAACAATTAACTAAGATTCGAAAAAAATTTTGAAAATTTTCTACAAAAATAAACTAACTAAAACTAAAACTAAATGATTTACTGTTATACACAGAAATTGTGTATTATCCCCAAACTTAATTCGGATAATGCCCTCATTGGCACAAAAAAATAGGGGATACTAAAATTATTTTCCTAAAAATTATTGATATCTCTGATTACTTACCAGATGTGAAAAAAATTCTGTAAAGAATGCTCCCCCAAACTTGAAGAAAGCATAATAATTTTATTTCTCAGTGACAAAAATAACAAAAATGTTAGAGATGTTAGTAACAATTACATAGTTAGTAAAAAAAATGAAAGTTAGTCAAAAAGAAAATTTCATATATTACTGAATATTTACAATGAACAGGAAAAAGAAAATATATATAATATATTGAAAACTAATTACAAAAAGAAAAATAATCCTAAGAAAAATCTAGTCACACCGTATGGTAGATATCAACAGCAACGTCCGAGAAGATGTTTTCGATAAAGATCGATCCAAAACTATGCTGCCCCCACAAAATAACTCTCATCTTTGGGTAGGTGTGTCCAATAGAAAACAGAAGCGTTAAGAAGATGAAGAAGGTGAAGATGGAGAAGACTATTGGTGGTTGGGGGATGAAGGGGGATTTTCGGTTGTCAAGTCCGGAATGAGAGAGGAGAAGAGGGCTACAATTTCACTGATTAATCACCCCCTTTCTTCCAACAGTGCGGTTACTTCTTCTTCATGGCATTGGAGGAGGCATGAAAATGCCTATGTAATCTCTGACTAGCTTGGTTGTTTTGTCATGGCCAAAGGGTTGGTGTTTGAATGAAGGTGAAGGGAATGGGATGAATTGACCAGTCGGTACTTGGTTATTTATAACCAATCCAAACCGAGAATTTGAAGAGTTGCCTTAAATAGATGTTATGTTTTGCATTGAATTATGCGAATCGGTTGGTAGTCCTAATAAATGCTAAGGGACGTGTCTGTGTAAAGTGAATTAAGGTGGTGCCTTTGGTATCGGAAATTGTGCCTTTCTAATAACATTGGCGTTGCCTGGGCAAAACCTTCTCTTAACAATCATAATCACTACAATTTTCTATAAGAGAATACTCAGGTAGCAGAAAATCATAATCACTATGATTTAATGTACCGCAAATTAAGTGAATATACCATACTATTGTACATATAATATACATAAATTTACTATGGGTGAGTCGGTAGCTCGACGGTGCCCATGAGTCGGTCAATTATACTCTGGGTCTTTTGGTGCTATTGTGGTCACCGTCCCTTTTTCTTCGAGAGATATCATTAATTTGAGCCTCTGTCCATTAACCTTAAAAATACGATTGTCTTTGGGGTTTTGAATGATTACAGCCCCATGAGGGAATGCTTCTACCACATTATAGGGTTCGTCCCAACGACTTCATAGTTTTCCTGGGAATAGTTTCAACCTTGAATTATATAGACTCGGGATTTGGGTTTAACCATTTCGATAAAAAAAAGGTTAAAGGCCCGAACCACCGGAAGAACCCAAAGATTAATGGATTCTTTAGACCCAAGGTTAGAAGAAGGTTAAAGGTACGAACCATCAGGAGAACCCAAAGGGATTGGGTTAAACTTCACATTGTGTGGTTGTCCTATTTCTAGTAGAAGTGATGTCCGAGGCATGTCTCAATGTATTATGACAACATATCCTTCTGAGGATTGAGTCATCATTTCGACAACAAAACCCCTTAGTTAGGATAGGGCTATTATTTTGATAGTGTGGCTATTATTTTGACATCGTATCTCCCTAGTGAGGGGTGAATCATTATTTTGACAGAGTATCCATCTAGTTAGGGGTGAGTCGTTATTTCGACAGTATATCCCTCTAGTGAAGGGTGAATCGTTATTTCTATAGCGTATTCCCTTAGTGAGGAGCAAGTCATTATTTTGACAACGCATCCTTCTGCTGAAGGACGAGTCAAAACTTCGACAACACTTCTGTCACGACTCAGAAATACTAACCTTATCCCAAAAGTCTAAAATCCCATGTCATGACCGGCATGCACGTTAATGCGATAAGCGAACATACAGAACATAAACTTAACCAGATTACTTTAATATAATTTAGCAAAATTGTGGGCCAGAAAATTCCTTCTCACGTAATAAATTCATTTAATTAATTGATATCATTAAACTCATTCATACATGACAAAACACCATCTCAGATTAACGGAATTGGTAATCACAATCATGATTAATAACCATCCAATCGATGAAATGAAATAATTAGCGATAAGAGATAACAACACGCCTACGATTGAACTCAGACCCATCAAGGATAGTAAATTTCTAACTATCAATAATAACAAATATTTGAAATGTAAATAGTCAGATTATCTTTCTCTTAACAACGATCAAAAGGAACTATCCAATACACTATTTATGATGAATAAATGAACAACTATCTCTCAATGTCTGAAAAGGGTAACCAAACTCTAACAAGCTCTGAATACTCCTAAACATCTTTTAAGTGTACGCCCTCGTCCAATCCATGGTCTCCATAAGCATCATCAAGGTCATCGGTAAAGTTTCCCTCATTGTGACCTAAAAAAAAGGGCCACGTGAGCTGAGTAATAAAAAATCTTCACTTAGTGGGTATCACAATCTATCCGCCCCAATCTACACGTGTGAATTATGTGTGCCACGTGAGTGATAAGACACATATATAAACAATAAAATAATTTCTAATGGACCATAATCATAATCATAATTGAAATAAATATGCAGATAAGATAGCATGGAATCTAACAGAGTGACTGCACGATCAATGTTACAGATGCAACTATCGTACCAGAAGCTAGATTCTATCTCCTACAAATTAGTCAAACAAAGTTAACCTTTTATTATTAAGCTTCCACATGTCTACACACCACATGGTCTCATTATAGTATTATATTTACGACTTGTGCCAGAGTCGTTACTTGAGTCTGACACGTGATAGGGTCATATCAGATTATCAACCGCCACTCATTACGATGTCAGTGACCTATTTCAGAAACAGAATAGGTCTCCAGACAACCCGATCTAGAGAAAGGGTACCCATAGTAGAAGCAGAAATAGAACAGAGTGTTCCTATAGAGTCGGGAATCGCGCCTTGGCTGTAGGCGTTGAGCTCTTATGGTGACTTAGTGTAAGGTACGACACGTTTAGATTATCAGTATTCAGGTTATAATCTTTTGCTGGCCTGCACAATATTCTTTTATGTATCAAAGTTTTATTCAGAGTATCAGAGTTTTAATCAAAGTATTAGAAGTTTACAAAGTTTTCAGAATTGGAAGCAGAGTGGTATTTCAAGTCATTGTTTAAAGACCAAAATATGATAGAGAATCATGAATCTCATTTTAACGGACATGATGAGGAATTCACACTCACACCCACTCGATATAGTGTTCCATACCACCATGTGTTGTGAGGCATATGAATACGACATCAAAGTCGTTTTGATACGATTATGATAAGTTACCATACCAAGCTAAAGGCATGCAGACAGACTCAGTGGGCTATGGTCAGACTAGACAGAGAATGCCTTAATTTGGTCTCTACGTGATG
This sequence comes from Chloranthus sessilifolius, assembly GCA_021018995.1. Lineage (NCBI taxonomy): Eukaryota > Viridiplantae > Streptophyta > Magnoliopsida > Chloranthales > Chloranthaceae > Chloranthus > Chloranthus sessilifolius. Next base: position 118,694,030 of record CM037584.1, on the reverse strand, counting down.
CATGAATATAGAGTAGGAATGTAACAAGAACTGAGATAATGAATCTAATAAACATGTAATGTAACTAAAAGTAACATAAGCATACAAAAAACATAAGATATCAGTGAACTGGAATATATAATTTAATAACAATCAATTCTACAATAGTCTATTTTCAACAACTATTTTATGCAAATCAAATATCACATAGGTAGACCTTACTATAACTACAAAGTATTTGTGTGACCATAATATAATTATCTATGCTTTCATATATATATATATATATATATATATATATATATATATATATATATATATATATATATATAAAGTTTCAAGCACAGGGAGTTATGTTTAGACATATATAACCCCTCGATTTAAACAATTAGAGGCAATGGTCATTTTCTAAGTTCTTCAAGCAATATCATATATGTAGTAATTAGTAAATATTTTAGTATAGTTTTATTGGTTGATTCACAGTAATTAAGGAATATAATATATCTTATCGAAGGCCATTGATTCTATTAAATAACATCTTAATTCCATTAGGAGTATCACTAGAAAGTTAAAGAAACCTTCTTAATGATTCTATTGACTTGTGTTTTGAAGATTCTTTGATTTGTTCGATAGCTATCGGGATCAACATAAAAAAGTAGTCTTTGTATGATTAAGTCACAAGTTAAAAAGTTAAAAATACAAGTACTTATCAACAAAAATAAAAATGTATATATGACTTATTCTAAGGGTTTGTATCGTTGGTACACATAATTCTGAAATCTCGCGGGTCAACATATATTTTTCGTAATTGACTTAAAACCCTTTAGATTTTCAAACCAATCGTAGATTACGTCGAGCTGCAATTATTCATCCGCAAAGTTTCATTATAAAACGACTCTTATACATATAGTCAAAGTTTGAACTGCTTGTCAAGATCATAAGACTATTTTGGGACCTCTGATCAAAATTAGACTAATTACTCCAATGGATGTGTCTAAAATATTGAAGCAATCAACTTCTCAGTTCTTGTCAGAAAGTGGATCAGCATTTTTTACCACAAGAGCAGAGGTCAACTATTTCAGTCAAATTTTAATCCATAAATAAGGGTATTTATGCAGCTTTTCGGGATACCACTTACAAGAGGCGATCGTATCGTTAATTTCCTACTCATTCATATCAATTGACTCGGATGTACTTATGTATCTCATAAATATAAACTATTTCATATAAGTGTCACAACTTAGATGTGTACGGACTACGGTAAAATCTACACATCTTTGTCGATGGTGCACATAGGGCAGCGATTTGATTTACACTACACCCTCAGTTTTTCGTCATCTAAATTCGATAAAATTTTACAAGGAGTTAGTTTATAGAAAATAGCTGAGTCTCTTTGAAATATTTTACGAAATTAAGTCCGAAAAATGGTGCACCCGCAACTTTAAGTAATAGCCTGAAAAGTCGCGAAAAAGCGTCGAAAAGATTTTTGGAGTCCTTCAGGGTATTTTTCCAAAGCAAACCATAGTGCATTTTGAGGATGGGTTTATTCCCTCTCTTCAACGAAAATTATTTCGGTCATGGGGTCAACATGTTGACCGCACAATTGAACCAAGGGTGCCCGAGGCCCTTATTCTTGAACTTTTGAAAATCGATATCAAATTAAAATCAATTACAAGGAAACCATGTAGATTGAAATCGATGTGAAGGCACCCACCTATTTTGGCGGATTTGCGATGCGAATTAGCACAAAAAGCTGTTCAGGTCCGAATTCCATGAATATTTGGCGAGACTCGACACGAATTTCGGACATCTAATTAGCACAAAAATTGATTCGAGCGCGGCATTCTTCTTCCTTAAGTATAACAGCAAGGGGGACTGCCGAGTACACCACGTCGAAGTTGCGGTACAAAATTTTAGAGAGAGAGTGGTTTTTCTAGAGAGGAGATTTTCTTGAGAGAGAAAGAGACAAATTGAAAGAGAATTACAAAGGGTTAGAGAGAAAGAGGACATGGAGATGATTGTTGGGTTTTCTATTACAATGAGAATGAAGAAGAAAATAAGCTATTTGGGGAGAGTTGAGACACATGTGACAAGTGTCCTATTCATATGGACATGTGTCATATGGGAGAAAGATGTGTCAAAGGAAGAGAGCTTCTTCAAGCATGAGGTGTCAAGAGAGAGGGTTAGGTGTCATAAGGATTGACCTAACTTGCACTAATTCCACATACCTCACTTTACTAGCAGCACACAAGCCCTTCAAACTTAACTTTTATGTATAAAGTTAAGTGAGAATTATCTTTCTTGCTACACCCTAATAGCCAATATGAGTGCATGTGAAAATAAAATCACACACAAACCCTATATTATTAATGGCACGTCAATCATAATTATTATACATGATTACTTATTATTTTGAAATATGGGACCAAGGTAGTGTTCGGGTCTTGGTTTCGCATCCCGCTCAGGTTAGGGTGCCGACCACATACATGAATAACAGATAAACATCGATACATATAGTAAATAGTGGATTTTAATTACTACTATAGTGTTAATTTAATTCTCACATCATATAACTATATAATTTCAAATTATAGCTTATAAAATGCTAATTCTATGTAATGAAGTATGGCCAAGGCCACTCGGCACTCGATCTGGGGTATAGGTTGCACATGTGAGTATATATACAACTCACTTATGTAATTTCTTATATAAGGGCTCATATATTTGCGTATTATATAATTATACTTACACCAGATGGACTCAGTCGCATCCCATAGGTCATAGATCTGACCTATAAGTCAACACTTGAAATATCAAAATTTAGTCATAGATGAAATCACAACAGTCAAATATCAAAATTTAGTCAAATGTCAATAAGTCAACACTTGAAATTTCAGGGTCGATACAACTCCCCCTCTGAGGATCGAGTCAGATGAAATCCCCCCCCCCCCCCCTTCCCTTCTCGCTCCTCCCTCCTCCCTCCTAGTGGAGGGCGATCCTAAGGGCCACCATATTACGGCTCCACATGAAGAATATACGAAGAGAAGATGCAAATTTGGATTTCTTTGTAAGTCAATAAGCAAGTGATAGATCTTGAAATGACCAGATGAGGATTTATTTATAAGCCTTTGGGGGTGGTTATAGAATAATCTAGATGAAAAGGGGGCTCAAATGGGACTATTCGGATGGGTTGTGAAGGGGCAAAGCCCAATTCAAAGGAGTTAGAAGAGGGAGGATCCTAGGCTTTGGTTAGATTTTTAGGGACCCAAAAATCTAAGAAAAGTCAACCAATTCGGGGACTCAATGAACCAAGATCGGCCATAGAGGGGGATCTAAATGGAATAAACAAAGAGAAGGATAAGCCCAAAAGGGCAACTTTTCCATTTGTGGGAAGTTGATGCTGTTTGGGGAGCCCTAAATCGTTAGTTATCTTACAGTTTGTGGAGCTCCAAATCGCGACGTACAAGGCCATTTTTTCTATTTTTGGAGGGATTTTTGCTCTTATATGCTTTCTCCTATAAGAAGCCCCCGGCCGTTTTCATCGCAATGACTTCGGTTCATTTTCCATCTTCAAAAACTAATAGATTGCTCTAATTAACATAAAATAAAGTTGGTGAAATGATGCAGTAAAAATAATGATTTATTGAAATTATGTCAACATAAATATACAAAAAACTCATTGCATGTACTTAGAAATCAATGCAATATGATTTGTATATAGCCAATTTTCAAGATAATTTGTTCTTTTATTTATTTATTTATTTTATAACCTGGCTGTCCAGGCCTCTTATAGCACCCTGACTAATCCCTGGGCACGTGCATACACCAAGTTAGCACATGTCACGTCAGCATGAGATAAAATCTTGAGGTTGGCCTAGGGGGGATTCGAATCGGATCTTCCGCTCTGAGAGGCTGGTACCTGGCCTAGAGCCAAGTCAGTATCGGATTGTTTAAGAGATATGTTTGCTTGTTTGTTTTTTTTTTTTAATAGAAAACCTTTGAATAAAAGAAACTAATTAATGAAAGTCAATTACAATATAATTATAAACCCGAGGAGGAGCATCCTCCATCCAAACTTCATCACAATCATCTCTTAATCCTATTTTAGCTAGTGCATCAGCTACCGAGTTACCCGATCTCCTAATAAGAGAGCAAGATGAGTACTCCAACATGGAGGTCCGTTGTTTGATATCATTAAACAGAAAAGATAAATCAAACAAATCCCTCTCCAAGCAAACCACAGTGTTGATAATCCTAAAGGAATCTCTTTCAAATATTAGTTTTTTGAACCCACATTGCACCGCAATTTTACTCGCTTCCAGAAATGCCAATGCCTCACAATGATCAAAAGATGATGTACAACTAATGTTCTTTACTAAAGAAACCATCACTTGTCCCTCATGATCTCGAATAATAATTCCAATCCTAGCCGTATTGCTTTGCATGCCTCCAAGAGCAGTCAAAGTTGGTTGGTTTTGAAGACACCATAAGGGGAGGAGACTATTTAGAAATTGAAGAGTTGCTCATGAAATTTGGAGATACAATATCACAAGAGTTTGGTGAATTAGCCTTTCCATAATTAAGCAAAAAGAAAACGATTTGATATAATTAGACTAATCACTAGATATGTGTCACATAACATAACTAGTGATTGGTTGTGAAAAAAATGACTAAGAGCTTTTCTCTCCCTGTGAGAGCTTTTCTCTCTCTCCTTGAGAACTTTTCTCTCTCTCCTTGTGAGAGCCTTCTCTCTCTCTCCTTGTGAGAGCTTTTCTCTCTCCCCTTGTGAGATCCTTCTCACTGCTTACCCCTTCCCTTGTGTTGTTGATTTGTTTTTCTCTTCCTGGAGTTCTTGACATGGAGGACACCATTGATACCGTCATGGAGGATCTACACGCAAAACTTAATCTTACCTTGAACGAACAAATTGAAGTTGTTGCTGAACTTGATGAGATAAATGAGTCTATTGGCCACTGCCTTCTGGGAAAAGTCCTTTGCCCTCGGAAGATCAACTCCGAAGCGTTCAAACTTACTGTGCGGAATTTGAAAAACGATTTAAAAATCTGGGAGATGACTGAAAATCTGTTTCTTCTTAGCTTCCCTAACCAAGCGAACATAAGTCGTATTTGGAGACAAGGTCCATGGAGTTTTGATGGTCATCTGATAGTTCTATCATAGTTCTCGCCGGATAAATCAATCAATGAAGTTGAGTTCTACAAAGTTCCTTTCTGGATACGCATTCTAGGCCTCCCTCTTGGTGCCATGAATTCTCATATAGGTGAAAAGATTGCCAAGAATTTGGGAGATCTTGAGAGTCGATTTGGACGATAATGGAAAATGTTGGGGCTCTTTTCTTCGAATTAAAATATGGATTGACGTCACAAAGCCCTTACGACGGGGTCTTCGGTTCAAATTCCCAAACCTCCCGACTAAATAGCTACAAATTCAATATGAGAGGCTCCCTAGTTTTTGTTACATTTGCGGCGTCATCGGGCACCCACAAAAGGACTGTTTTGCTTCTTCGACACTAAGTAGAGACTCGACGGAAACTTGGCTCCAGTACGGACCTTGGCTGCAATCTCAAAATTCACCTAGAATTTTCTCGAGTAGTGGTTCTTCTGCAAATTCCAACGGCCTTGTTGAGAAAGGAGTTTTGGAGAAGTCGACCTGTCCACAGATTGAGAGATCCCTTGAAATCCCCAAAAACCTTGATGTAACGGTTGCTGAAGCTCAGGAGTTATCTTTGGAAACGTCTAAATGCAATACCCCTCTTGAGGTAACTGTTGCACCACACCCTCCACATCCCTATTTTCAAGCATCTCTTTTAGCAAATCCTCCTAATATGTTGGAACCACAACCATATTTGAAAGTTCCCCTCAAATCCACTATTCAATTTTCTAGTAAATACCAAACCAAATCTCCATCAATCCCCTATCTTCTGCTTCCATAGCTGTTACACAATCTAGCCTTATTTCAAACAATCCTCCTAATCCCTTATATTCCAACTCGACCCAAGTAAACTTGAACCTGCCCCCTGTATTTCAAAACCCGACCCAAGGTATCCAGCCAACGACCCAAGGTATTCAGCCCATGTCTCAAGGTATCCAAGGTATCCAGCCCACGACTCTAGGTATCCAGCCCATGACCCAAGGTATCCGGCCCACAACTCAAGCTATCCAAAACTTGACGCAACCTATTCTGAACCTGAACCCCCCCAAAAAATCTGAACCAACCCCGAACCAAACCTAAAAAACCCACCAGCCCATCATGCTACCTTGTCAGCTCAAGAACCTGAACCCCATACTTGATAGCCAAAACCCGATTCTAGTTTTCCAGAAATCAAACCAGTCCCCAACCGCGCCCCAAACTAATCCGAACCTGACCCAAAATTCCCAGACCCCAGTCCAGCCAAATATCCTACCTTGCCAAGATGATGCTGTGGTGGAAACCTCTCCACTACCCTTACCCCCTATCAAAGTTCAAAATGAGCCCATTTTGATTCCAAAAAGTATCCTGACGCTGACTTTTTGCCTGATAACTCTACCCCTAAACTCAAGTCATCTCCTACCCTACCTATCCAACCAATATCTATAGCTTCCAGCCCAAGACCCATGACATCAAGCTCTAAACATCCTTCCTGTGGGGTGGAAATTTTGAAACCTTCGAAAAAAAGGCCTAGAGATATCTCAAATACCGATTTTGAAGATGATGATGTGTTATTATCGGCGATGGTTGCCCAACAACCTCGCCGAAAGAAATGAAAATTCTTTGTTGGAACTGTCGAGGGGTTGGAACCCCAACAGTTCGTGCTCTCCGCCTTCTTTTACGGAAGGAAGATCCCGAAGTGGTGTTTCTCATGGAGACCAAGCTATGTTCTAGAAGTTTGGAGTTTCTAAAGTTCAAATTAGGATTTCCTAATGGTGTTTTTGTTGATGCGATTGGTAAATCAGGTGACTTGGCTTTATATTGGAGAGAGGAGTGGAATATTGGTCTACAAAGCCTATCTAAAAATCACATTGATGTTATTGTTGGGGATTCGTGGCGATTGACCGGCTTCTATGGTGCACTAGAAAATCATAACAGAGCTCTCTCTTGGGATCTCCTATCTCGCCTTGGGCATCATAATGAGCATCTGTGGTTATGCGTTGGAGACTTTAACGAAGTTCTCCTTCATCATGAGAAGAGGGGAGGTGCTCCTAAATCACAGACTCAGGTAGACCTAGAAATGCCCTTGACTCTAATGGCTTGCAGGATCTCGATTTCTCTGGTACAAATTCACTTGGTCCAATAAACAACATGGATCAAATTTGATTGAAGAAAGATTAGACAGAGGCATTGCTAATAGAGAGTGGCAGGATTTATTCCCTTCGGCATTTGTGCAACACCTAATTTCCTCAAAATCCGATCACGCTCCTATCATCATATCAGATACGGCTTTAAATTGTGAATGGGGAAGGGGACCCAGGAGGTTTCGTTTTTAGACTATGTGGGTTCATTCCAAGAAATGTACTGAGGTTGTTGAAAATTATTGGAATTTGTTGCAGTATGATCATAGTGCAAATCTTTGTAGCAATATTGATTTTCTCTCAAAGCGCCTGATGCATTGGAACAAAGAATCCTTTGGTGACATTCAACATAATATCTCTAGGCTGCAAAGTTCTTTAAAAATTAAGAGAGCCTCATATTTGTCTTTTATCAACAGTGAGGAGGAGAGGAAAACTCTTAGGGAGATTGATGATCTTTTGAAAAAAGAGGAACTGATGTGGCAACAACGATTTAAAGATTTATGGATCAAGAACAGGGATAAAAATACCAAGTTTTTTCACTCTGTCACGTCCCAAAGAAGAAAGTCAAATTTCATCAAGGGCCTAAATGATGAATCTGGCGTTTGGCACACCTCTCGAGCTAACATCGAACAAATTATCTCAGCTTATTTCTCAAACCTGTTCACTTCCTCAAATCCGGACAGAATTGATGAGGCTCTTCAAGGTGTTGATGCTACAGTGAAGGATGCACAAAATGTGTGGTTAACTCGCCAATTCACTAGTAAGGAAGTCCACGATGCTCTTTTTCAAATGCACCCACTCAAATCCTCGGGATCTGATGGCATGCCTCCTTTTTTCTTTCAAACTTATTTGAATACTGTGGGTCAATTTGTTTCTAATTTTGTTATTTCTTATCTTAATGGCTCTACTGATCTTTCTCCTGTTAATTCCACTCATATAGTGCTTATTCCTAAAATTAAGAACCTGAAACACCTTTCGCATTTTAGGCCAATAAGTCTTTGTAACGTCATTTATAAAATCATTGCTAAAATTTTAACAAATCGGCTTAAAGCTATCATTCCCAACCTAATCTTCGAACGCCAAAGTGCTTTTGTTCCTGGTAGAATTATTTCTGATAATTCTTTGCTTGCTTATGAAGTTGCTCATTTCCTCCATAATAAAAGAAGTGGTAAAAAAGGTTGATATTCTTTGAAATTGGATATGAGTAAAGCTTATGACCCTGTGGAATGGTCTTTCCTTGAAAAGACTCTTTTGAAAATGGGCTTTGGTCATAGATGGGTCTCGTTGATTATGGGGTGTGTCAAGACCGTCCCTTTTGAGTTTCTTGTGAATGGACAAGTCATTAGCAAGGTGATTCCTAGTCGAGGTCTCCGGCAGGGTGATCCCCTCTCTCCCTTCCTCTTCATTTTGTGTGCCAAAGTCTTCTCAAATCTCATAACTTCTAGGGTCAATTGTGGAAAGATTTCTGGCATCCTTATTTGTAGGGGAGCATCGGCCATTTCCCATTTATTTTTTGCTGATGATAGTATTCTATATCATTCAGCAAATGAATAGGAATGTGGAAAAATTGTGAATATCCTCAAACTTTATAAAGGAGCTTCGGGACAAATTATAAATTTTGACAAATCGAAGATCACTTTTAGTAGGAATGTTCCAAATTCTTTGAGACAAAATATTCTCAATGTTCTTTAGGTTAAAGAGGTTGGTTCAAATGAGAAATATTTGGGTTTGCCTATGATGGTGGGTAAATCCAAGTGAGTTGCGTTTGTGTCCATTAAGGATCGGATCTAGAAAAGAATCATGGATTGGAGAGGAAAGCTTCTCTCAAAAGTCGGAAATGAAGTACTAATCAAAGCTGTTGCACAAGCCATTCCCACATACATGATGAGTTGTTTCAGACTACCAATTTCATTCATTCATGAAATATCGGCAATCATTGCGAAGTTTTGGTGGAGCCATAGTGGAAAGGAGAAAGGAATTCACTGGCGGGCCTGGAAGGAGATTTGCAAATCAAAAGGTGAGGGTAGTTTAGGTTTTAAGGATCTGCTGTCTTTTAATACTGCCCTCCTTTCTAAACAAGTTTGGAGGTTGTGCTCTAATCCGATGGCTACTGTTACCTGGGTCCTTAAAGCTAAGTACTATCCAAATAGTACCATTTTTGCAGCAAAAGTGAAGCCAAAATCCTCTTTCACGTGGACTAGCATATTATCTGCTAGATCTATTGTGGAAAAGGGGACAATTTAGAGGGTTGGAAATGGTGAACTTACATCAATCTGGAGGGACAAGTGGATTCCTAGGCCTACCACTTTCAAATTATCACTCCTTCAGCCGAAGTTGACGAAAAAGTGTCGAGCCTAGTTCTCAAGGATCCTATCAGGTGGGACGAGTCTAAAATTAGGATATATTTTTTTTTTTGAGGAAGATGCTAAAATTATTTTGTCTATTCCTCTTCCCATGTCTGATAAACAAGACAAATTAGCATGGGCCTTCTCTAAGGACAGTTCTTTTTTTGTCAAAAGTGCATACGGTGTAGCTCAGGAACTTGTTGAAAATAATGATAGGAGAGCCTCTTCTAGCTTCTCGCCTTTGTGCCCTCTTTGGAAGCATCTTTGGAAGACCCAAATCCCAAATAAAGTTAAAATCTTTGCTTGGCGAGCGTGCTCCAACATCATTCCCGTGAAGAAACTCCTCCATAAAAGATTCCAAAACATTCTACCTATGTGCGACGTTTGTGATAGCACTGTAGAATCTGTGGAACATGCTCTCAGAGATTGCCCAAAAGCAGAGGTTACGTGGTTTAGTTCCCCCTGGGTATTAGGCCCCACCTTTTTAGCCATCTTAGCTTCAAAGAGTGGGTTATGGAGTTTCTGTCAATGGCGGGCCCTTCTCACTTGGATCTCTTCCTTACTCTGGCCTGAACATTATGGAATGAAAGGAACAAAATCCTCTATGAAGAAAAATCAAGGGAGCCCCGGTCCATTGTTTGCCTTGCAACAAACCTTATATCTAACTTCCAATCGGCTGTTGTGAAGCCCGCTACTGTATCAATTGTTCCAGTCCAGGTTAGCCCCAGAACCTGATCTCCACCAACCATGGATATGTACAAGGTTAATTTTGATGGTGCGTGGTGCTCCCAAAATGGGGTGACTGGTATAGGTGTTATCATTAGAGATCACTTAGGGCGTGTGATGAGTGCCCTAGCTAAGAAATGTAAGAACGTCTCGTCGGGTGATCATTGTGAAGCTATTGGTCTACTAGAAGCGGTTCAGTTCGCTGCCGATACGAGATTTAGAAGAGTCATTTTCGAAGGTGACTCTTCTAGGATTGTTCATGGTGTTGATGGTCGGGGCGATGACTTATCGGAACTCGCAAATCTTTTCGATAATATAAAAAGTGCTTCCACAATGTTTTCGGAGTGCTCTTAAGTGTTGGTGAATAGATCAACAAATGGTGCTGCCGATGTGTTAGCTAAATTAGGTCTTACCGATGGATATAATGAGGTCTGGTTGGAGGATGCCTCTCCCAAGGTCTTTGATATTGTTATTTCTAATTTTTCATGATTAAATAAAATGCTATCTTCTATCAAAAATAAAATAAAATTTGATCTAATGTGTAGAAGATTGGGAAGAGAAATGCTCCCCACCGACTTCTTCAAATAAAGCATTGAGTGGCTGGCTGTAACAAAACGTGGGTGTGGCAGTAAATATTTCTTTAAATGAAATGATCCCGAGTCGACTACCTCTTATCACTGAGATAACCAGGGTTTCATCTTAGACTCTCATTTTCTCACCTGCTTACTTCCGTACGATGAGGTTTAGGGTTTCTAGGGTTCCCAAAAACACACATCCAACTTCCCAAAACCCTACCATTCCCTCCTCTCAACCAACATCAGAACCTCATTCTTTACACTTTCGCCTATCAAAATCGCTTCTAGTTTCAACTTTTTCATCTCAAACAATTAGGAAACCTCATTTTCTAGCGTCGCTCTCTCCATCAAAATCCAATATTTTTTCAACTTCTCGCTTTTCTTTAATCAATCAGGTCAACACTTGGTCGTCGATTCGGAAAGAATCTACTTCGACGACTCAACAAGAATCATCATCATCATCATTATCTACTAAGCAGCCCATGATTGCCACAGCTAGGGTTTCGGAGATCGTCGACGAGATCTCTGGCCTCACATTACTGGAAGTGGCTGATCTTACTGAGGTATTAAGAGAGAGATTGAATGTAGGTGAGATGCCGATCATGGCAATGATAACGCCTGGAATGGGGATTGGTGGTATTAGATTAGGCGGAAAAGGTACAAGTAGTAAAGGCGGGGAGGAGGAGAAAAAGAAAGAAGAGAAGACGTCGTTTGATTTGAAGCTGCAAAGCTTTGAGGTTGCTTCCAAGATAAAGATCATCAAGGAGGTTAGAACATTTACAGATTTGGGGCTTAAAGAGGCAAAGGAGTTGGTGGAGAAAGCGCCGGCACTGTTGAAGAAAGGGGTTTCTAAAGAGGAAGCCGCGAAGATCGTGGAGAAGATGAAGGAGCTTGGTGCCAAAGTTGTGATGGAATGAATGAGGTAAATTTTTTGATTAGTTTTCTTGTTGCTGCTTTGTTACATTGTTACATCCCAAGTTTTTGGTAGATTATTCATTTGGATTTTGCATATTAATATATTATACATCATGGTTCAAAAGTTAGTGGCCGAATCCGAAACGATAATTTAAACTGAAATTTCAGTCCAAATATATGGAGGGGAAATTATCGGCTGAAATTCAAATTTTCGGCTGAAATTTCAGTTCAAATTTTCGGTTTCAGTCATGCCCGAAACCAAAAACGAAACCGCTATTTTGATCCTTGTTATATAGACAGGTGATCTTTTTTATTCGTCAAGGCTTATTACTATGAAAATGATCACAAATATGTTAACCACGTAACCAATACACCAAAAAACACTTACAAATTAGTGGAGCGGAAAGACCCCTTATTACTTGGAAGTTGTAACACATCACCACACTATGCAACCAATGTATGCTAGTGGTCCACTTTGTCACAACTTTCACTCTAGTACTCTTTTTGTGGGCCATTAGGCATCTATTTCCCTACATTACTCTCCTCTGAGACTTGAACCTAAAACATGGTACGGTTTATTGAAGGACGTAACCAATACACTAACAGTACCTAGGTGTTAATGGAGCGAAAATTAATGCCCTTGTTACTGTAGGGTCTTAAGTTGTAACAAAGCTTTTAGATTCAGGGATTGAAATCTCGTACCAAGCGAAAATTTCAGTTCAAATTTTCGGTTTCAGTCATGCCCGAAACCAAAAATGAAACCGCTATTTTGATCCTTGTTATACATACAGGTGATCTTTTTTATTCGTCAAGGCTTATTACTATAAAAATGATCGCAAATTTGTTAACCACGTAACCAATACTCCAAAAAACACTTACAATTTAATGGAGTCGAAAGAACCCCTTATTACTTGGAAGTTGTAACACATCACCACATTATGCAACCGATGTATGCTAATGGTCCACTCTGTCACGGCTTTCACTCTAGTACTCTTTTTGTGGGTCATTAGGTATCTATTTCCTTACATTACTCTCCTTTGAGACTTGAACCTAAAACATGGTATTGTTTATTGAAGGACGTAACCAATGCACTAACAATACCTAGGTGTTAATGGAGTGAAAATTTATGCCCTTGTTACTTTGGGGTCTTAAGTTGTGACAAAGCTTTTAGATTCAGGGATTGAAATCTTGTACCAAGTGATTCACCCAGTTGAACAATCCGTATGAACTCTTGATTTTGAATGGATTATTACCATTTGTTGTTTTATTACCAATCAAGAGAAACAAAATTTGGTTTATGCTTAGTTCTAATATTTTTTCATATTATAAATCTTTTCAGGGAAGATAATTGAGGTGACAGAATATATGAGCATTTTCCCTATGATTTTATGATCTTCATTCACTCTCAAAGATCTGTCCTTTATAAATCATTCTTGACCACAAAATAAGTGAATTTCCCGTTCAGTTAATCTCAATCAGTATTTGCCCGGCCAGTGTGAGGGAAATGCTGTTGTAATGGATTCAGAAGCTAGAACTAACCAAGCAAATAGGAAATTGATTCAGAACAAGAATTTTCTTTTTGGGTATCATATAGATGGGAAATTTGAAATTTTCTCGATTAATACTTAATTTTTCAAAATAGGTCTTATCTGAAATCATTTTAGGGAGGATTACAGGGGTCAAAAATCTTTTGCACATCCCTGAAAAAAATTGGCCTTTATGAACTTTTATAGAGTACTATTTTTCTGTGCATGTCGTAGACCCAAAGAAGAGAATTATCTTCAAAATTAACCACCTTTCATTTTCCTTGAAACATGGTTGTCTTGTTCCCAGTCAGTATGTTCAGATTCTGAACACCATGGATCAAAATATCGTCTGATACCGATACGTATCGGTATTAGACTTGGACGATACGGTACATTCAATGTACCTTATTGCCATTTTGTATGTAAATGCCCGGATGATACATTCAATGTATCGTCCGGTATTTTACTATTCCGATACGTATTGCCTGATTCGTATCATCCGATACGTATCGGTTTTGAGCTCGGACGATACGTATCCGATACCCGAAATTTTGACCCATGCTGAACACCCAATGGACGTCCACCCAATGGGTGGACGCCCATTGTAGACTAGCTCTTGTTAAAACAGGTATTTTGACCCATGCTGAACACCCAATGGACGTCCACCCAATGGGTGGACGCCAAGGATCAAAATCTCGTTTTTTCGATACGTATCGTCCAGCCCCGCCCCAAAATCGATACGTATCGGATGATACGTATCGGTTCCGGACGATACTCTCCAATTTTTTTCCAAAAAAAAAAAAAAAACATTAAAACCGATAATTTGAAATTATCGGACGATAATTTCAAATTATCGTCCGATACGAACGATACATTGAACGATAATTTTGACGATAAAACATTTGTATGGTATCGGTGAGGTCCAAAACCGATACGTATCGGTATCGGACGATATTTTGATCCATGGTGGACGCCCATTGTAGACTAGCTCTTGTTAAAACAGGTATCTTGTTCATGACTTCTTGGGCGGCTGGAGTGCATTTGCTAGTGTTGCTAGTGTCAGAGAAGCTCAACAGTGGCGAGATCAGGAAGAAGCCGATTATCGGTTTCGGTCCAGGTTGAGGGGCCCATCCATGCCTGTTGCTGGTGATGGATCTACTCGTAGGCCAAATGTTGTTGATGTTGATGAGGATGTTGAGCAGACTGCCGGGTTGCATAGGTCAGCATCCGGGAGGGATTATAGGCCGTCTACTAGAGGCCGTACTACAGGCCCCATGGATCCATTCATGTATCGCACTGAAAGCTCCAAACAAACCAAATTGAGTGCAATCTCACTTAAAAAAATAGGGAAGAAGCTTGGAAAATCCACTGCCAAGTTTTTTATATACATCCACATTCCAACCCAAGTAGCAGAGTCGCCGTACTTCAAAAGCATGATTGATACAAGTGCAGAAGTTGGTCCAAGAGTTAAAAAGCCTTCTGCATACGAGATATCTGAGCCCTTACTAAAAGATGAGTACGATGAGATAACTGCCTATGTACAAAGCTTTGAGGATGTATGGGATGAGAGAGGTTGCACAATTATGTGCGATGGATGGACTGGTCCCACAAAGAAGAGTTTGATCAACTTTTTGGTTTACAGCGATGTCGGGACAATATTTTTGAAATCAGTTGATGCTTCTAGACACGCAAAGACTGCTGATTACCTCTTTCAACTAATGGATAAGGTAGTTCAAGAGGTTGGAGAGCAGCGGGTTGTGTAGGTGGTAACAGACAATGCGGCAAATTACAAAGCCGCTAGATTAAAACTAATGATGAAGAGACGTCACCTGTACTGGATCCTGTGTGCCGCTCATTGTGTGGACCTCATTCTTGAGGATTTAGGAAAGAGAAGCAAGGCACAGACAACTATTCAGAAGGGAAGAACGATTACTTCCTACCTGTACAACAGTGACAAGTTGGTCAATTTAATGAGAGCCTTCACGAACAATGAGTTGCTTCGACCTGCGATTACACGTTTTGCAACACTGTTTTTAGCCCTACAGAGTTTGGCTAGATATAGGCGTGAGCTGAAAAACATGGTGTCGTCGGAAGAATGGAATAAACATGAAATAGAACTCCCACGAGCAAAGAGACTAGCTTGCACTGAAGTTGCTGACCTGATCTATAATACGCAGTTTTGGGCAGATGTTGACCACCTGATCGACGTCACTACTCCGTTGGTGTAAGTGTTGAGATTGGTTGATGGTGATGAGAAACCAACGATGGGGTACGTTTATGAGTCAATGGATAAGGCAAAATTGGCTATAAAAATCAAATGCCCTATAAAATATAAACGATACTGGGCGATTATTGACAAGAGGTGGGATGCACAATTTCACCAGTACTTGCATGCAGCAGGTATAACATGTTAAACTACTTATATAGTGATATTTATTTATTTATTTATTATTTTCATATGCTGATGAAATTGCTCATATTTGATGTGTAGCACACTACTTGAATCCGGCCTTCCAGTATACGCGACGCTTCGAGTTGAGTGACACTGATGAAGTGTATACCGGTTTGCTCAATGTAATCCAACGATGCTCCCTGAGTTGGCGGACCAAGGTCAAGCCATCAGAGATGTGAGTAATCATAGTATCATACCTTATAACTAATAAGTCAAATGTCATGTGATATTATGATATGTTTATTGATATGTGGATTACTGTATTTCATCTTTATAGATTGACGTGTTTCGCAAGAGACATGGGTCATTTGGGACCCCGTTGGCGCAATCCCAAATTAAACACGACCGCTGATTGGTGGATGCATTATGGAGGTGATGGTCCGATATTAAGGCGGGTAGCAATAAGGGTATTGTCGCAAACGTGTTCCTCGTCCAACTGTGAGCGGAATTGGAGCACTTTCTCTCTCATTCATACTAAGACAAGGAATAGACTAACTATGGAACGATTGGAAAAGTTAGTCTATTGCCACTACAACATGCGATTAAGGGTCAGAAATATACAGAGGACCAATCGTGATAAACAATTATATGAAGTCTTAGTTCCTCAATTATATGAAGTTTTAGTTCCTCAATTATATGAAGTCTTACTTACATATTATACTAATTCATCTATCATATTCTACCTTGCAGACAGTGAATATTTTGATCCTATCCAGTTGGATTATATATTCGAGGAGGATGACCCTTTGAATCAATGGATCGAAGAGAGAGAAGAGCCAGTCTTGGATATTGAGAGTACTGAATGGCTGGACAATGCTGAAAGAGTAGCGGAGCAGCAGGCTTTCCAACTACCGAGGCGGAAAAGAAGATTGAATCGTTATTCAGTGGTTGGATCTGATGACGAAACACAGTCCGGTAGTGATGATGGGAGTGGTGAGGATGATGGTGGAGGGGACGTTGACACTAGTGGTGGAGGGGAGGATGCTGGTACCTCTGATCCTTATAGAGATATGGCGGCATGGGACGATGACTCGACATCGTTAACATTGTACGATACTCCTACATTTAGAATGGGAGGGGTTGAAGGAAGAGGAGCGTCAGAATCATATCAAACACCACCACCACAAGGTCCACATGATGATACGGATATGAGTTATATGACTTCTAGCTTCGGGGGATTCAGTTTGCAAAATACCGAATATTCAGCAACTAGTAACCCATACTACCAGCCACAACAAACCTACCCGGTGCCATATGACTTCGTTGGTTAGATTTTTGGAGGACCGGCTTTTACGTACTACACTAAGCCATATTCGTTGCTACAACCTCAGTTTCAAGGGGGCACATATGATCATGGGTATCAATATGGCCAACATTATAGGCAAAGGCCGGAAAGTTCGCGCACCGATGATGATGATGATCATGAGGGCAAGAACCACCACGAAATTCAATGTGGCTCTAAAGTAAGTTTTTCATGTACAATTAAATTTATTTTTATCAACATAGTTATTAATTTTGACAATATATAATTTATTTTTGTCAATATACATTGTAATTTAGTTTATGCGTGACTGCGTCGATCAAATTATGAAATATTGTTAATAAATAATCTATATATATAAACAAACCCATATGTCAGGGTAAAACATTTAGTTAAGAGGATTTAATGGCAGTTAGAGCATATATATGAATTCTCTAAATTTATATAAGCTCTAAGAATATATATGAAAGTGAAGCAATTTTGCATCAATCCTAATTTCTTCATTTCAGAGAATTCAAGAAGGGAAAGGGGAAACAAAATAGGCATGTGATCAGCTGGTCAAAAATAATGTTAGAAGATTTATTATATTAAGTAAAAAATGTGATCTTAAGTTAAAAATAAGTCACAAAATAGGCATGTGACTTGGGTTAAGTCACAAAATAGGCATGTTACTTATATATTCATCTAAATAATGCATTAAATAAGTAAAAAATATAAGCAAAAATAGTTGAAATAAATACAAAATAAATAAATATAATTTTTCAGATTTTATTGAGATTTTTAAATATTTTTTGGGATTTTTTTTTTTTTTGAATGTATCAAACCGATACATTCAATGTATCGCCGATACATTGAATGTATCGGACGATACCTGATACGTATTGTCCTTAGGGTCAGGACGATACGTATCGGAAATCCGATATTTTGACCCATGCTTTAAAGTCCCTCCACCAAACTCATACCATCTGCCACGTTGCATGCTGATTTTATCACTCCAAATTTCAAATTGTCCAAAGTGATAATACAAGTGAACAAGTCACCCTTAAGAAGTTACAATGAATCTAAACACTTGGATACCCTACATTAGATATTTAGAACAACTCATGTTAAACTTCCCTGATCAAATATTTTGAACCCATGGCACATTAGACATTTAGAACGACTCATATTAAACTTCCCTGATCAAATAGTGACGGGGACGCCGTCATCGTAGACATTGGATATGGAACTTTTCGCGTGTACTATCGTCGGAAGAAGCGGAATAGAAATCATCAGAACTCGGCGAAAGAGGCGAAAGACGAAATTCTGGAGAAAATTGGAAGAATTAGCCAATTTGATCGATCAAATTGAATTTTCGATCGATTGAATTGAAATTTTCGATCGATCGAAGTTCCATTTCGATCGATCGAATTGCATCGACAGAGTTACAGAGTTCTGGAGTTATATATCGACCGGTCAAATCATATATTCGACCGATCAAAATTTTCGATCAATCGAATGGCGACGACGATTTTCATAGCAATATGAAATTTCGATCGATTGATTGATTTTCAATTTCGATCGATTGAAATCGCGCCGGGTTATTTTTGTGTTTTAGGAGTTTAAGTTCGAACTTTTGTGTTAAGGGTTTATTTGTCTTTTATTTATTAATTGTTTTAAGGTTTTCTTTTATTAAAGGACTCCTATATAAGGTCCTTAAGTTGAACAATGTAATTAGTTGATGATTAATAAAAATAACTTTTGCTTTTGTGCTTGAGATGAGCCTATACGGAGAGTGATTCTTCTTCCCGAGAAGGGTTTGGTGCGAAGCCAAGGGTGTGAAACGTGCAAATCTATCTTCTATCTACCTATCTCTTATTATCTTTGCTTGTGTGATTCTACCACCTTAATTCAGCCATCATCCCTTTTGAAATCCTAAACCCTAATTATCCCTGAATCCTTGAATCGATCCGATTCAACAACCGTAGATCCCAACTAAGTTATTAAACCTTCCGTATCAAATACTTAGAGGAAACCAGTGATCCCATCATTGAGTCGTGAGCGCCCTAATCTGGGAAAACCTAGAGTTCTATCTCTAGGATCGATCTACGCTGCAACCTAACGGATCTAGCGCATGGACTGAACCCTACCTGAAGCATACGTGATTCTCCCATGGAATACTACTACGAAAACCTGAGGTATTCGTTATATTTTGAAAATTTTATTATTTAATTTAATTCTAATTTAATTCCGGTAAAATCAATCATATCATTCACGTAGTTTAGGGATCCGTCCTGCTTCAGTTTTGGTATCAGAGCCCTAGGTTCTAGGTTAGGGCATACTATGTGACATTGCATTCATTGCACTTTATTTTCATCACATATTATTTCAGTTTTGGCCAAAGTGTTCATCTTGCATTCCATTCTAGAGCTCGTCAATTAGTAAACTGTATCACCATGGACATGAGTGGGATTGCTGAAGCTCTTAACGACATGAGGGCTGATCTAAAATCGATCAATGATCGAATGACTGCCTTAGAGACAGCCAAAAGGATTCTCGAAACATCCAATGAGAGGTTGTTAGACCGAGTTAATTGGTTAGACGAGAGTGATGAGTATTTTGAACCACCCCGTGAGCGTAATGGTCCACGTTTTGAACGAAATGGCTACCAACATAATCGGAATCGGAACCATAGGTTTGATCATCATGGAGATGACTACGACCCAGAAGGGAGACTCCTAAAAAATGTTTGGGTTGAGTTCCCGACTTTCGATGGAAGACTAGATCCTCAGGTCTTCCTCGATTGGTTATCCGATATGGACCAGCACTTCGGGTGGTTTGGCATGAGCGATGAAAGATGTGTTCGACTTGCTAAAATGAAGCTCATAGGCCAAGCCCGACTCTTTTGGGTCAACGTTGAACGCATTAGAACGAATGCGGGTTGTACTCCCATTACCTGTTGGGAGGACATGAAGGAACGACTTATAGAGAAGTACGTCCCTTCTTCATACTACTATCGTCTCCTTGACCAATGGCAAAATCTGCGCCAAGATAGTATGCCCGTATCTGATTACATTGGCAAATTTGAAGAGTATGTGATGAGAGCCAAGGTATCCAAAGACCCTCAAGTCACTCTATCCAGATATCGTACCGGATTGAGACTTGACTTGCAAAAAGAGTTAGTCTCCCACCCTGTTGAGACTCTCGCCGAATGTTACACCGTCGTTCAAGACCTTGAACGATATTTGAAGAAGACGGTGACTAGGCGATCTGATTTTCACTCCGGTCAATTCCGTACTGGCGAAGTGAAATCTAGTGCTGGAAATTCGCCTATCAAACCCACGTCTACCAATGTGAGGTTTGACAAAGGTAAGGGTGTAGTCTGAGAATCCTCGAAGAGTGGGTCTCATTTCAAATGCTATAAATGTCAAGGATTGGGTCACTTTGCTGTCCAATGCCCCACAAGGGACCCACAAAGGAATCTCTTCATCGACGGAGAAGGAGAAGGAGATGAAAGTGAAGGAGTTTATGAGGAAGAAGTCTTTGAGCCGAATGCCACACCTAGTGACGAGGAAAGTGATGACATGGATCGCGCTCTAGTTGAGAGGTGTGCTTTTGCACAACCTCAACGGGATGAAAAGGAGGATTGGTGAAGAGAGAACATCTTTCACACCTTTGCCACATGTGGGACGAAGAGTTGTAGGGTTATCGTGGATAGCGGAAGCTGCACCAATGTGGTGTCAGAACATACAGTCACCCGCTTAGGGCTTACACTTGAAGTCCACCCGAGACCTTACAAAGTCGCATGGGTTGACTCCTCATCCATTCCCGTATCTCAGAGGTGTTGTGTACCCATACAGTTGAGTTCATACTCTGACACCTTATGGTGTGATGTGGAGCCGATGGATGTGGGCCACATTATTTTAGGGAGGCCATGGCTCTATGATTTGAACTTAACCATTTTTGGGCGATCTAACGTTTGCACATTCAATTACAAGGGCAAGAAAATCACTCTTAACCCTTTGGCTCCCAAAGCACTATCAGTTAATAGAGTTGAGAAGAAGGGAGGCCAATCCAAGGCCATCAACATTGTGACCCCTTCAGAGTTCGAAAGAGCATCGAAAGATGAGAGCGTTGTGTATGTCGTTGTTACTGTTGAGAGTACTTCTAAGTCAGTTTGTGAGTACCCCAAGGAGGTAGAGCCCATCCTGAAAGAATATGCAGATGTCTTCCCCGAAGACTTTCCCAATGAGCTCCCTCCCATGCGTGACATTCAACACGCAATTGACTTAGTTCCCGGATCGATATTACCGAACCTGCCCCACTACATGTTGAATTCGGTTGAGCACGCCGAGTTGACTCAGCAAGTCTGTGAGCTCCTTCAAAAGGGGTTCATACAAGAGAGTTTGAGCCCGTGTGCTGTACCAGCATTACTCACGCCCAAGAAAGATGGTACATGGCGCATGTGTGTGGATAGCCGAGCAATTAATAAGATCACTGTTAAATATTGGTTTCCCATACCGCGGCTTGATGACATGCTTGACATGATGGTTGGAGCCACTATTTTTCCAAGATAGACCTTAAAAGTGGTTACCATCAGGTTCGTATTCGCCCTGATGATGAATGGAAAATCGCTTTCAAGACCAAAGATGGTTTTTATGAGTGGATGGTCATGCCTTTTGAGCTTTCCAATGCCTCGAGTACATTTATGAGGCTTATGACCCAAGTGTTGAGGCCATTCCTTGGCAAGTTCCTTGTCGTATATTTTGATGACATTCTGATTTACAGTTCAGACAAGGAGCAACACATTATCCACCTGAGGTTGGTTTGCGAAACCTTGAGCGGAGAAAGGCTTTACACGAATCTCAAGAAGTGCACCTTCATGCAACACTCTGTTGAATTCTTGGGATTCATTGTCTCGATAGACGGGATGGTTGCGGACCCTACGAAGGTTAAGGTCATTGTGGAGTGGCCCGAACATCGGAATATTCATGAAGTCTGTAGCTTCAATGGTTTAGCCACGTTTTATAGTCGCTTCATCCGGGATTTTAGCACCATCATGGCTCCCATTACCGATTGCATGAGAAAAGGGGAGTTCCTGTAGAGCAAAGCCGCGACGAGGGCCTTTGCCAAGATAAAAGAGAAAATGGTTACTGCACCCGTCATGCGCCTACCAGACTTTTCTAAAGTCTTCGAAGTAGCATGTGACGCATCGGGTATAGGCATAGGCGGAGTGTTAAGCTAAGAAGGTCACCCTGTGGCCTATTTTAGTGAGAAACTTAATGAGGCAAAGCAGAAATACTCCACATATGACAAGGAGTTTTATGCGGTCGTCCAATCTCTGTGGTATTGGAAACATTACCTGAGACCGTAGAAATTTGTGTTGTTTTCTGACCACGAGACCTTACGTTTCCTTGCTTCCCAGAAAAAGTTGAACCCGAGGCACGCGAAGTGGGTCGAGTACCTCTAAGGGTTCACATTTGTTTTGAAGCATAAGGCTGGTGCCGAAAATAAGGTTGTTGATGCGCTTACTCGTCGAGTGGCGACTTTGCAGTCTATGAGCACCGAGGTCGTCGGATTTGAGCAGTTGAAACAAGATTATCCTGATTGCCCAGATTTCGGAGCAGAATACACTGCTTTCCTTGAGAATCCGAACAACATTAATTTCGAGTATACCCTGTTGGATGGGTATTTGTTCAAAGGCAATCGTTTGTGCATCCCTCGTACTTCTTTGCGTGATTTCCTCATTTGGGAATTACATGCCGGAGGGATTGCCGGTCATTTTGGGCGCGATAAAACTAGTGCGCTTGTTGAGGATAGGTTCTATTGGCCTAGCCTTGTGAGAGATGTCTCTAAGGTCGTAAAACAATGTCGTACATGCTAAGTTGTGAAGCATATCAAACAAAACACCGGCTTGTACACCCCTTTACCCGTGCCGCACACCCCGTGACAAGACGTCTCTATGGAGTTCGTGCTCGGACTTCTAAAGACCCAACGGAAGCACGATTCCATTTTTGTGGTAGTGGACCGCTTTTCCAAGATGGCCCACTTTATACCCTGCTCCAAAACCTCTGATGTGGCTCACATAGCCAAATTATTTTTCGGGGAGGTTTTGCGTCTACATGGTTTACCCTAGACGATTGTGTCGGATTGAGATGTGAGATTTATCAGTTATTTCTGGAAAATTTTATGGCATATGATGGGTACCATGCTCCAATTTTCGTCAGCCTATCATCCTCAAACAGATGGCCAAACGGAGTCCACCAATAGGAGTTTAGGTAATCTCCTTCGTTCTCTTGTTGGTGATCACCCTAGGACTTGGGATTCTATTTTGCCTTTAGTCGAGTTTGCATACAACAATTCAGTCAATAGGTCTCTAGGTATGAGTCCTTTTGAGGTCGTCCTTGGTCATAGGCCTAGAACACCAATTGATCTTATTCCCATGTCAGCATCTCATAGAGTTTCTAAGTCAGCCGATTCATTTGCACAACATATACATGAATTGCATGCCGAAATTAGAAAAAGAATTAATGCTAACAATGAACAATACAAAATATCTGCGGACGCACACAGGCGCTTCAAGGAACTCCAGGTTGGAGATTACGTCATGGTTCGGGTTAGGCCTGAGCGGTTCCCTTTAGGAGCTGCAAAGAAACTTCAAGCCTCTCGCGGCGCTGAGCCTTTTATAATTGTGGCAAGGAGCGGCCCTATGCATATGTTCTCGAGCTTCCACCAGAAATAGGGACCAGCTCTACATTCAATGTAGAGGACCTGGTTCCTTCTTTGGCCCCAGCCCCACCCCCCACAACTCCTTCCATGCAGCCCGAGCCTGAATATGAGCCCCACCCTACAATCCTTACCCTTCCCTTCCTCACGCAAGCAACGCAGAGATGAGATCGAAGGGATATTAAATGATTTGGTGATATCCACCCATGGGGGCGGAATTCAAAAGTACCTGGTCAAGTGGTTGGGAAAGCCGGACTCTGAGAACTCATGGTTAGCTGAAGATGAAGTGCGACGTTTGGACCCCGACATACTAGCGCGCTATCACGACGCCGCTTCATCGGCGATGAAGCCTTTTCGGTCCTGGAGAATTGACGGGGACGCCGACATCGTAGACATCGGATATGGATTTTTTCGCGTGTACCGACGTCGGAAGAAGCGGAATGGAAATTGTCAAAACTAGGCAAAAGAGGCGAAAGACGAAATTCTGGAGCAAATTGGAAGAAGTAGCCAATTCGATCGATCGAAGTTCCATTTCGATCGATCGAATTGCATCGACAGAGTTACAGAGTTCTGGAGTTATATTTCGACTGGTCGAATCATATATTCGATCGATCGAAATGTGAATTTGACTGATCGAATGGAGACGACGATTTTCATAACAATATGAAATTTCGATCGATCGATTTTCAATTCGATCGATTGATTTTCAATTTCGATCGATTGATTTTCAATTTCGATCGATCTTATTAATTGTTTTAAGATTTTCTTTTATTGAAAGGACTCCTATATAAGGTCCTTAAGTTGAACAATGTAATTAGTTGATGATTAATGAAAAACTTTTGCTTGTGTGCTTGAGATGAGCCTATACGGAGAGTGATTCTTCTTCCCGAGAAGGGTTTGGTGCGAAGCCAATGGTGTGAAGCCTGCAAATCTATCTTCTATCTACCTATCTATCTCTTACTATCTTTGCTTGTGTGATCCTACCACCTTAATTCAGCTATCATCCCTTGTGAAATCCTAAACCCTAATTGTCCTTGAATCTTTGAATCGATCCGATTCAACAACCGTAGATCCCAACTAAGTTATTAAACCTTCCGCACCAAATACTCAGAGGAAACCAGTGATCCCATCATTGAGTCGTGAGCGTCCTAATCTGGGAAAACCTAGAGTTCTATCTCTAGGATTGATCTACGCTGCAACCTAACGGATCTAGCGCCTGGACTGAATCCTACCTGAAACATACGTGATTCTCCCATGAAATATTACGAAAACCTGAGGTATTCGTTATATTTTGTGAATTTTATTGTTTAATTTAATTCTAATTTAATTCCGGCAAAATCAATCATATCATTCACGTAGTTTAGGAAACAGTCCTGCGTCAAATAGTTTGAACCCATTGCACATTAAACATTTTAGAACGACTCATATTAAACTTCCCTGATCAAATAGTTTGAACCCATTGCACAGTTTTTTCTGGGTGTTCTTCATATAATGTTTTAACATCTTGGAAAATTTGCATCTGGTACGTGGCCCAAAAGTGGGATCTTAAGATTTTCATCTTAGGCCTAAGATGAGCTCCCCCCATTAACATGTTGTGAGTCAAGGTGAATCATTCTTATAAGTTGTTTAGCTTTCCATTGGAAAGCTCATGTAGCCCATCTATACAACCCTCAGTATATGCCAATTTTTTTCTCTAAATCTAATCTAAACTACGGCCATTATGTACCATAACATAAAATTGTTTGAAAAGTGTTACATGTGTACAACATTACAACTCATGCATCACAGCTGTACACGATCAATTACCTAATAATAACTCAATAGGTTAACAGTTAACAAGTGGTGCATCATCCATAGACATGCACAAAATTTTCTGCTCTTCAAGTATACATATTGAGATTGGTTTGTAAACATGCATAATTTCAGTGGGCAGTCTCCTCATTGAGGACGAATTCAAAAGTTGGTGCTTGTCAAGCAACCCGTGTAGAATCTGTACCCCACGTAAGCTATCAAACCTCACCTAATATGCTATTATATTAAATTTATGTAAAGAAAGAAAAATATATATGAAAGTCAATTTTGTAAAAAAATAAATAAAAGAAATCACAAAGTAGAAAAAAAATCTAAAAATAGTAAAAAAATTAGGAAAATTATCATAAAGTTATAAGTATTTTATTAGACAAGTAATACCATTTATATGAAGATATTAAATCTTCATAAAATTAAAGAGCCTTAAAAGTGAAAGAATAGTTTAGAAAATATAATTATATTAACAGAGGTTTTCATTTCCAAAAGAACACAATCAAAGAATATGGTGTCACTGTGATTGTCCACACCGACCCATATTAATTTCGAGGGGTATATCAGACGCATTCAAACAAATTGTGTCAAAAACAACAATATCACCAAAAAGCAAAACCCTTGTATGCATGAACCGATTCTCCATGTGGCCAAGCAATATGCTTGTTTATAATCACTATTTATTATAAAATCATAACTGAAATCGACTTCTTCGTCTTTTACTTTCTTCCATACCTTAAGAAGTTCCAATGCATCATCATCTCTATCTATGTGCCTATAGGATTGAATAAAATTCTTAAGATCCTTTTCATCAAGGGAAAATGACCGACTTGCCTCATTTTTTCTAAATCAAGCACCCTCATTAAGAGACTTACAGAACACCTGACTTTATCTAATACTAAATGTGTTCTTTGTCAATGGTTGGGATTGTATGAAATCCAGGAAGGAAGCCCACTTCATTATTTTCCACGAAGATATGGTTATATATCATTATAAGTTCAATCCTTAATTGAACAATACTGGATTTAATGTCCTTTGATATAAATATTTGTGCCTTGCAATTGCATCGTGATGATTTTCAATTTCTTTAGCATTGTATTTACTGTTTTTTTCAATTTAGCAAAGCTTGCATGGTGATATACAAGTTCCTTTTTTATAGATCTATAAAGGATGTCATTGTTCCCCCATATACTCGTTTTGAACCCAATCCCCCTTGGTAAAATTGGTGTAAAATTCTCGAGCGTTAACATTGCTATCAAATTTTGTCCCACATATGGAACATTTACAACCTTACCAACTTTTGAGGAGGTTTGATACATGTCCACAAGAATGCTTAATTCTACAGGTCCATGAGATGTTTTATTCTGTTCTCTACAACACCTTCCAATGTGAGGCATTGACAAGCTTCACATAGCATCAAAACCTTTGGATCCAATGACTACTATTGTTGGTCGATAACATTTCTATGTTTATTAGATGATTGGATCCTACACAACTATTTCCCATCCGGAAGATAAATTTTTTTAAACAAAACTAGGAAAAATATTGTTTATAACCATACTTCAAATGGTTGATAGTCTAAATTTTACTATTGAGATGGGCCTCACCCTTTAAAAAAGAACGGACATGATAAAAAAAAACACCAATTTTCAGGGATAAATGGTTTTTATTGAAGGTTGCATTGGTGTTATTCTATTTGTAAATTCTAATATATAATTTTTATATGGGAGCCATTACTTGCACTCGGAAATGTGGCCCTTGCACCGAAATTAAAGAAAGACTTTGTATTTTAGGGATATGCGACATGTGAAAGTGCAATCTTGGCCGCCTGATTTAAAATTCATGATCTATAGATCTTTAGTGGATAAGATTGGACCAAAACACAATATTTGTCATATGATCTATTATTGTCAACCGTTGAATCAAATAATAGCCTTTGACTATATTTAATGACATGATGAAGATTATATTTCGTGCTAATCTTTTGCACTTAATATTTTTAAATGATGGGCTACAAATCAAACGGTTTAGATGGTATTTTCATGTGGCAGAGATTGTCAAACTTGTAAGTCTTTGTTTTAAACTCGGTGCAAGGGCCAAGTTTCCGAGTGCAAGTAATGGCTCCCTTTTTATATTTAAAGCTTTTTTTATAATTTATTTATTTATTTGTTTTGTTAAAGAAAAAACATATTCTTCTTGGCCAAAGAAAGATGATGAATCGTGCGCCGTTCATTTATTGATTGGATAGTTTTGAGAGCTTCAACAACGGAAGGTAAAATTTTATATTGAAGTTAATTGTTTTATCTTGATAAGATTTCAAATTATTAAAAATGAAGAAGTGAAGAACATATTTTGTAATGAGAATTTATCTGGCTCACTTCAAATTGATTTGTCGATCAATTGAATTGCTTAAATTTACATAACATGCCTTGAGTTACTATTATCTTACCAATTTCTTTAATAAATATGTTTTGTGATTTTTCCTTCTGAAAAATAAATGGTGTAATCATATTATAATATGGATGTTCTAGTTAACTTCTTTGGCTAGTCCTATGAATATATTACACAGTGAGCATCTGTTGTGCATGCAGGTTTACATGGCCCAGTTTGCTTATTTGCTCAAGATGTCTTTGAATTCAATGTTGAAGAAAAACACTGTTGTGTCCTTGGGGAGCTTAACATGCGTGCCAATGCAGCCCCATTTTGAGCAAATTAGAAATTTTGTAAAATTATTTTGAGGTTTTTTTATTATTATTATATATATATTTTTAATTTTGAAGTACGCGTAGGGCATTTCCATTGCTATTCCATTTTTCTAATTGCACTCTTTGTCAATCACAATGAAAAAAATCCTCAACGAGTTCAATGCC
Organism: Chloranthus sessilifolius; assembly: GCA_021018995.1. Classification (NCBI taxonomy): domain Eukaryota; kingdom Viridiplantae; phylum Streptophyta; class Magnoliopsida; order Chloranthales; family Chloranthaceae; genus Chloranthus; species Chloranthus sessilifolius. Next base: position 118,665,590 of record CM037584.1, on the reverse strand, counting down.
AACACTAACTCGCAGCATAAACTTATACTTCTCTAAAATTGAAAATCATCCACAAATAAACACATAAGCCCTATGAATAAAAAGAAAGGAAAAAAAAGAAAATAGAGATTGGAACTCTTCAAGCTACATCCAGTTTAGACAGAAAAGGCCTTTTAAAAAAAAATCCCCCCTTACTTAAAGTTGACCATAATGACATCCACCTCTAACATGACCATAGTGACATTCAGGTCTAGGATTTTAGAAACCCTCTTTCTTATCTAACTCAAATTCTAGTTCTAGATTTCAATTTCTAGGAGGGTTATCAGATTGTTAAAACCTTGGTACCTTTGACAAGAAAATGAGAGAGATAGGGAGAGCATGCTTACTGCTTCATTCATGGTGTTGATTGAATTTCAGGATTTATGAACAATGGAGAATGGCATTAGATTTCAAGTTGGCTATGAGAGCATGCATTTGATGATGCCAGTGTAAGCGTTGGAGAAAGAGGCCCTCGCTGAGTGTTGGATTTATGAACAATGGAGATTGACCTTGGATTTAAGGTGCTATGTGAGTGTGTGCTCGATGATGCAGTGAACTTGCTCTCCGAAACACGGTGAGAAAAAAATGAGAGAGATTTGAGAGCGCAAAAATTTCCTCTTAAGAAGCTTGCACCAAAAATGAAGTGGGCTTTTATAAGGAGAGGAAACAACCAATCTGAGTGAAAGTATTCTCTTTAATAAACTATTTTTCTAAATTCTCGCCTTTAAAATTACATTCACGCCTAACTGTCTGGTGAGATTGCTAATCTCACATTGAATTGCGTCAGGTTAGCATTGTCCACCTGTATTTGTATCTATATAGTTTATTTTATTTTTATGTCTATATATATATATGCTATGTTTGGGATTGCTCTTTGGAGGTAAAAAAACAATCACTTGAAAGAGCAGGTTTAAATTGTTCTTTTAGAAAGACCCAAATTTAGCTTTGAAAGATCTAAGAGTACTTACAACCAAGGTATCGAACTCGGTATCGGTCTCGGGTATCGGTTTGCCTAAGACCAATATGCCTCGGCTGATACGTATCGGCCTTTTTTTTTTTTGAAGTCTACGTTTCGGCTGATGCCCGATACGTATCCCGAGTTGAGATACCGATACGTATCAGTATCGGCCAATTTTTGATACCTTGCTTACAACCAAACAATGTCAAAGTGTTCAACGCTAGAGCAGAGAGCTGCTCTTTGCCTCTAAAGAGCAATCCCAAACGTAGCCATAGACATAAGCAAGAACCATATGATAAACATAGTTTCATGAAGAGAGAGAGAGAGAGAGAGAGAGAGAGAGAGAGAGAGAGAGAGAGAGAGAGAGAGAGAGAGAGAATTCTGATCCTGCTCTTTCACATCTAATCTATGAGTGAACATTAAGTACATTCACTTGATAGAATAATTTTTTGTATCAACTCATAAATATTTTGTGTTGAGGTTGACCCAAATTCCATCAACTTCACCGTGGCTGAGTATGCAAGGTTGAGAGTTTCTAACCCTCTTTCGTGGCAGATCCCTAGAGGAAGTAATCCTTTTCGCCATTGACGTTGAATTAGAAGTAAAGTCTATTCTCTTCCTCAACAAAGAGTTCCCTTCGATCGATAAGATTTCGGGGCTCATCAAAATTAGACGGCAATGATTCAGTTGCTTCTCCAATCAAAGTTCCGGCAGATAATTGGTTTCCAGCAACTCCATATATGATCAAAGGGTTGACCATTCAATGAGGACATGATCGTTTGATGTGTAAATCTTTCCACCAAATAGACAAGCTTCAGTTACTATATCAAATCCCAATTATAATGGAACCAAGCTAAATAATGAGTCTTGATGATTTCTCGCAATTTGGCGGAGGGCACCTTCTGTTTACCACCTACTTACCGGTCGACAAAGTGTCTCAGTTGTGGAAGCTACTGTAGTAAAAGACCAATTATGTTTACATCGCCCGTAAAACAAATGGAGTCCATATGTGCTTCAGTTACTAGAGAAAACGAGAGGAATGAAATCGAAGCTATTTCCATTGCCAAAATCCGAAATTCATAGGCATAGCAAGAAGGTGGCAGAGCTCAAGAGACAACAGTGGTCTCTGAATTACTACACTCACTGGTTCGTTTCTGGCTTCGCCCATCCAAATGACCATTAAGACCCAGTAAGAGAGCACTAGCAGCAGTAAAAAGTTAGGTATGGCAAATTTACAAGAAACCAAGTGGCAAGACATAGACAGACAGAGACTAGATATGCTCCATCTCTCCCAATGCTAATTGGAGATATATGGATCCAATAAAGACTCTGATCCACACGAAAGGTGGTGGCATTCTCATAACGTGGGACAATTCTTTTTATGAATGTAAAGGTCGTTGCCCTGTTATTTTAATACTTCCCTTCTTTTATAGTTGACAAAAGACCATAACTAATGTTACCTCCCTACTTGCGGTTGTTTATGGTCCTTGGGTGTTCAGTCTGCAGAGATTTCAATGCTCTTCTCCATCCGAGTGAACGGTGGAATAACTAATAATAAAAATTTCCCATAAATGGTGAAATTTACAGATTTTATCAATGAAGCATAGCTAATGGATGGACAAATCCCATACCTCCTCGACCATACTTAATCAACACTGATTTCGACACCCTTTTCCCTAAAGCAGAATGTAAAGCCACTACCAAAGTTGTCTCCGATCACGTCCCTATCATTCTCAATCTTAACGGCATCAAATGGGGTCCCGCTCCCTTTTGGATCTTCAATCATTGGCTTGAAAATGGTGGTTTGAAGTTGGTGAATTAGGTAAAGCTTTTTCCATTGCTGCAAAGTTTCCTTACATGAAGAATCTCATTAGAGAGTGGAACACTAGTCGGATTAAGAAAGAAAATGAAGTTGAATCCATCACCACTGAGATTACTGCCAACCTTGATCGAGTAGAAGAATTCAAGTCCCTCATGACAGTCCAATTGCTTGAAAGGGAACAAGCTAAAACTAGCTATGAAAACATTGCTCTTACCAAAGAAAATGAGTGGAGGCAATTGACAAAAATCATATATCAGATGGTTGAAAGAAGGTGATCACAACATTAGATTCTATCACGCTACCGCGAATAGTAGAAGACCTCTTAATGCCATCACCACTCTTCACAAAGATGGTACAGTCCACAATGATGCCAATGCCACTGCCAAAATTGCAATTGATTCTTATGTTGATCTCTTCAAAGAGGTTAATTATAGAAGACCGAGTTAAAAAACGTTCATCCAAAAACACTTTCTCAGCAAAATGCCCCCCAAAGTGAAAATAAGTTTCAAGAAGGAAATATGAGCTGCTATTAAGGGATGTAGTGCTGACCATGCTCCTGGACTGGATGGGTTCACTTTCGGCTTCTTTAAAAAATAATGGTCTATTATCAACCCTGATGTAGTCAATGACAGGGACGTCACCATTAAAGGCATATGTTTCAGGCCGTACAAGGTGTATCGGCAAAAGAAGAAGCGACGGAAGGATCAAGGAGTCTCAAGGTTCACCGATGAAAGACCCTAAAGATCAGCTTATGAGGCACAAAAGTCATTAGGCGATGGGCGTCCAAAGGCTTTGGACGGATGTCTAGAATTAGAGGGTCGCACTGTTAATGCGCGGCGGACGTTCGTACGGACGTCGGTGGATAGGCGACGGGTGTCCGTGATGCCTAGGACAGACGTCCGTGATGCCTAGGACAGACGCCCGTGGAAATGACCTCCAACAACGGGGATTTTCTAAATTTTGACGAAAAGTTGCCTTTTTTTTATCCCTTTTCTTATTTCTTTTGTAATCTACCCTTTTAGGGTAATTTAGTACTTTTCTACTTTAGGGTGGTCTTATTTGTAGCTACTATAAAAGGTAATGTTGTAAGCCATTTTTGGCCGTTGCTAAAATTTAATGAAAATGTGCATTTGCATTTAGCTTGAGATAAGCTTGGAGAGTGAGTTTCCTTCCTCATGTGGGTTTGGTGTGAGGCCAAGGGTGTGAGACCCATATTATCTCTTTTATCTCTTCTTGTTTGATCTTTCTATTTTCTCCATAATCTCCATACCCAACTTCCCCCCTTTTGATTGAATGTTCTAAGTTCCCAACCCTAGATCTAGAGTAACCTTGATGCCCATCCTTATGGATTGAATCCAATCTTAGCCTGTCGATCCATAATCACTGTTGACATCGAGCTTGCTCGATTTGCGCCACTTAACCGCTTCAATTCAAAAGCCCTAGCGAGGAACTACCGATTCCACCGTGAGCTACGATCTACGTCCCGACTTAGACGAAGCGAGAGTTCTACCTCTTGGATTGTCTGTTTCGCATTTCCTAAAGGACCTTGCATGTCAGCTTGAACCCTACGTTAACAAGCATAACCACCTAGGCGGAATCCTACGAAACCCTAAGGTATCGATTTAATTTGTGGTTAATTGTTCAATTAGTTAGTTTAATTTCAGTAAATTAGGATATCATGGGCATTTACGAATTTTAGGGTTGTTGTCCCGCATTAGTGTTGGTATAAGAGCTTAGGTTCTAAGTTAGGGCATACTTGTATGTCATTTTAATTTCATTGCATTTTATTTCATTTGTGTGTCCAATTACATGCACGTCACGCGCTCAATAAAATCACTCACTTATTTGTGTGTTCAGCTTAGTGCGCTCATTTGTGCGCACACCGTGTGTTTGATAGAATTTCTCACTCATTTGTATTTCATAGTTGTATGACATTTTAGAACCCGTGTTAACGAGTCGTGGTCACTATGGACATGAATGTGCTTGCCGATGCTCTTAAGGGCATCCAAGCCTTGTTGATCACCATGAACGAGAGGATGAATGCTATGAAGGAAGCCAAAATGATTATGACTACCTCTAATGGTTTACTTCTCGATCATTTGGAACAGTTAGAAGAAGTGGAGCAACACTACCGACACGATGAGTGTAACGGCCCGCATTTTGAGCGCGGCGGTCGCCTCGAGGGCCGGAATTAGAATCAAAGAGAAGTGGTTCATCGCGGAGATTATTACTACCCGGATGAGAAACTTCTCAAGAATGTACGAGTTTAGTTTTTGACCTTCGATGGAAGAATAGACCCTAAAGTCTTCCTTGATTGGGTCTTCGATATGGATCACCACTTTCAGTGGTATGGCATGGACAATGAGCGATGTGTGAGACTGGCTAAAATGAAGCTCATTGGTCAAGCTCGACTCTTTTGAGTCAACGTCAAGCGTATGCGGACAAATGCTGGTTGTGCTCCCATTACCTGTTGGGAGGAAATGAGGGAACGACTTACGGAGAAGTACGTCCCTTTATCATACTACCAACGTCTATTTGACCAATGAAAAAAATTATGCCAAGGTAGTATGCCCGTAGCCGAGTACATTGACAAATTTGAGTTCATGATGAGAGCCAATGTATCGGAAGATTCGAAAGTTACTCTTTCTAGGTTCCGTACCAGGTTGCGAATGAAGCTCCAAAAAGAGTTGATCTCTCACTTCGATGACACTCTTGAAGGGTGTTACACCGTTGTGCAAGACCTTGAATGATATTTAAAAATGACGGTGATGAGACGATTTGAGTCGCATACCGGTAGCCATCGAACCAGAGAAGGAAAGTTTAGTGCTGAAAACCCGCCTCCCAAACCTACACAATCCATTCCCACCAATGTAAGGTTTGATAAAGGGAAAGGTGTGGTGGGTGAGTCCTTATGGGGTGGCACTCAAGCTAAGTGCTATAAATATCATGGGTTTGGCCACTTTGTCGTCCAATACCGTACGAGAGACTCCCAAAGAAATCTCTTGGTTGAAGAAAGGACCAATGAAGAGTAAGGAGTTGAAGAGGAAGTGTATGAATCGGAAATCCCGCCTAGTGATGAGGAAGGTGATGACGGTAGTCGTGCGCTAGTTTGCATTCAAGAGTGTTTGGTTGTGCGGTGTGCCCTTGCACAACCTCAAAGTGATGAGAAGGAAGATTGGCGTAGAGATAATATCTTCTACACTTACGCCAAGTGTGGTGAGAAGAGTTGTAAGGTCATTGCGGATAGCGGGAGTTGCACGAACGTTGTGTCGACACACACCATCGCCCGCTTAGGGCTTACACCCGAGACCGTACAAAGTTCGTCTGAGTTGACTCCTCTTCCGTTCCTGTGTCCCAAAGATATCGTGTGCCGATACAATTAACCTCGTACTCAAACATGTTGTAGTGCGATGTGGTGCTGATGGATGTGGGCCACATCATCTTGGGAAGACCTTGACTCTATGGTATGGACGTCACCCTCCTTGGGCGGTCAAATGTATGCACGTTCATGCATAAGGGCGGGAAGATAAAATTAAACCCCTTGCCTCCCAAGACACCATAAGACAAGAAAGTTGAGAAGAATGGTGGTCAATCTAAGACCATTAATATCGTGAGTCCTTTAGAGTTTGAGAGAGCGTCGTTAGATGAGAGCGTGGTGTATGTTGTCATCACCGCTGAGTGTGCTCTTGAGTTTATGGGTGAGTACCCCAAGGAGGTTGAGCCAATTTTGAAAGAATTTAGGGATGTCTTCCCAGAGGACTTGTCCAACGAACTCCCTCCTATGCGTGACATTCAACATGTAATAGACTTGGTTCTCGTATCTATCCTACCGAACCTACTGCATTATAAGTTGAATCTGACTGAACATGTTGAGTTAGTGCGACAAGTTGATGAGTTCCTTTGGAAGGGGTTCATCTAAGAGAGCTTGAGCCCTTGTGTCGTACCCGCACTACTCACACCCAAGAAGGATGACACTTGACGGATGTGTGTGGATAGTCGAGCCATCAACAAGATTACGGTCAAATATCGATTCCCTATACCGAGGCTTGATGATATGTTAGATATGATGGTGGTTGTCACTATCTTCTCTGAGATAGACCTCAAGAGTGGCTACCATCAAGTACAAATCCGCCCTGGTGATAAATGAAAAATCGCATTCAAGACCAAAGATGGTCTTTATGAGTGGATGGTCATGCCTTTTGGACTTTCAAATGCCCCAAACACCTTCATGAGGCTTATGACCAAAGTGTTGCGACCATTTATGGGCAAATTCCTTATGGTGTATTTCGATGACATCTTGGTCTACAGTCACAACAAGGAGCAACACTTGATCCACCTCTGGTTGGTTTGTGAGACCTTGAGGGGAGAGAAGTTATATGTGAACTTCAAGAAGTGCACATTTATACAACGATCCGTTGTCTTCTTGGGGTCCATTGTCTAGGCTGATGGGATGATTGCGGACCCAAAAAAGTAAAGGCTATTGTATAATGGTCCGAGCCTAAGAACATACATGATGTCCGTAGCTTCCATGGATTGGCTACCTTCTATCGTCACTTTATCCGAAACTTTAGCAACATTATATCTCCCATCACCGATTGTATGAAGAAAAGGGATTTTCAATGGAGCAAAGCTGTGATGAGGGCCTTTGCCGAGATCAAAGAGAAAATGACGATTGCACCCGTCATGCGCCTATGAACTTTTCTAAAGTCTTTGAGGTCGCTTGCGACGCTTCGGGTGTAGGCATAGGAGGAGTAATTAGCCAAGAAGACCACTCCGTGTCTGCTTTAGTGAAAAGGTCAACAAGGCAAAACATAAATACTCTACCTATGATAAGGAGTTCTATGCGGTCATCTGATCTCTTTGGTATTGGAAACATTACCTTAGACCGCAATAATTTATGTTATTTTTCGACCATGAAGCCTTACGCTTTCTTCCTTCCCAAAAGAAGTTGAACCCAAGGCACGCGACGTGGGTCGAATACCTTCAAGGATTCACATTAGTGTTGAAGTATGAGGCCGGTGCCGAAAACAAAGAAGCTGATGTGCTAGGTCATCGGGTAGCGACTTTGCAAATTATGAGCACCGATGTCATGGGATTTGAGCAATTGATCCAAGAATATCCCGAGTGCCCAGATTCTGGGACGAAATACATTGCTCTCCGTGACAATCCGCCCAATACTAACTCCAAATATACCTTGTAGGACGGGTATTTGTTTATGGGCAGTCACCTATGCATCCCTCACACTTCATTGCGTGACTTCTTCATTTGGGAGTTACATGTTAGTGGGATTGCCGGTCATTTCGGGCACAATAAGACCATTGCACTCATTGAAGATAGATTCTTTTGGCCTGGTCTTATGCGAGATGTCACTCGGATTGTGCGACAACGTCGTACTTGCAAGGTTTTCAAGCAACAAATGCAAAATACCAACTTGTACACTCCTTTTCCGATACCACACATGCCTTGGCAAGATGTCTCGATGGACTTTGTGTTGGGTCTTCCCAAGACTCTTTGAAAGAACGACTCCGTTTTTATTATAGTGGATCGTTTCTCCAAGATGGCCCACTTCATATCGTGCGGTAAAACCACCGACGCAACCCATATTGCAAAGTTATTTTTCAGTGAGGTAGTGCGCCTCCATGGGTTGCCCAAGACCATTGTGTCGGATAGGGATGTCAAGTTTACAAGCTACTTTTAGAAAACTCTATGGCAAATGATAGGTACTATGCTCCAATTCTCATCGGCATATCACCCTCAAACCAATGGCCAAACGGAAGCCACCAATAGGAGCCTAGGCAATCTCCGTCGTTGACTTGTTGGTGATCACATTAGGATGTGGGATTCCATTCTACCACTAGCCGAGTTTGCATACAACAACTTCGTCAATAGGTCCACGGGTAAGAGTCCATTTGAGATGGTGCATGGTCACAAGCCAAGGACACCCCTAGATTTGATCCCTATGTCCACATCTCACCGCACATCCGAGTCCACGAATACATTTGCACAACATATTCATAATTCGCATACCGAAATTAGACGTAAAATTAATTCGAGCAATGACAATTACAAGCTATCGACGGATTCTCATAAGCGTTTCAAAGAATTTCAAATTGGTGAGCATGTGATGGTTCGAGTTAGGCCTGAACGGTTCCCATCGGGAATCATGGAAAAACTCCAAGCCTACAGTGCCTGACCTTTTAGGATCATGGTAAGGAGTGGTCCAAATACATATGTTCTTGAGCTTCCTCAAGATGTGGGGGTTACACCTAGTTCTCTATCTAGGATCAACCCCACCCCCTTGCAATCCTTTCCAAACGTCTTCTACTCAAGAACCAATCCAAACCTTGCAGCCTATACCACTTTCTTCTCTAAAAGAACCTAAAAGAGATGTGATTGAGAAAATCTTAGATGATCACGTGGTCTCCACCCATGATGGGGGGTTTCAAAGATACTTGGTGAAGTGGCTCCATAAGCCGAAATCCGAGAAAATATGGGTCAATGAAGACGAAGTCCGTCGCCTAGACCCTAACATGCTTGATCACTATCATGACCGTTCTTCATCGGTGATGAAGTCCTTTCGGTCTAGAAAAATTGACAGGGACGCCACCAACAAAGACCTAGGTTTCAGGCCATACAAGGTGTACCAGCAGAAGAAGAACCGACGAAAGGGCCAAGGAGCTTCAAGGTTCACTGAGGAAAGGCACTAGAGATCAGTCCATGAGGCACAGAAGTCATTAGGTGACGGATGTTTGAAGGCTTTGACAGACTTCCGAAATTAGAGGGTTGCATTGTTAATGCGCGACGGACGTCCGTGATGCCCAGGACGGACGTCCGTGGAAATGAACGCCAACGACGAGGATTTTTTATATTTTGGCGAAAACTTATCTTTTTGATCCCTTTTCTTATTTCTTTTGTAAGCTACCATTTTAGGGTAATTTAGTATTTTTTCACTTTAGGGTGGTCTTATTTATAGCTACTATAAAAGGTAATTTTGTAAGTCATTTTTGGGAGTTGCTAAAATTTAATGAATATGTGCATTTACATTTGGCTTGAGATGAGCTTGGAGAGTGAGTCTCCTTCCCAATGTGGGTTTGGTGTGAGGCCAAGGGTGTGAGGCCCATGTTACTTGATTCTTCTCTTTCATCTCTTCTTCTTGTTTGATCTTTCTATTTTCTCCATAATCTCCATACCTAACTTTCTCCCTTTTGATTGAATGTTCTAAGTTCCTAACCCTAGATCTAGAGTAACCTTGATGCCCATCCTTATGGATCGAATCCAATCTTAGCCCATCGATCCATAACCACTATTGGGCTCATGCTTACTCGATTTGCACCACTTAACCGCTTCAATTCAAAAGCCCTAGCGAGGAACTACCGATTCTATCGCGACTACGATCTACGCCCCGTCCTAGATGAAGCGAGAGTTCTACCTCTAGGATCTCCTCTTCTGCATTTCCTAAAGGACCTCGCACATCGGCTTGGACCCTACGTGAATCAAGCATGGTCACCTAGGCAGAATCCTATGAAACCCTAAGGTATCGCTTTAATTTGTGATTAATTGTTCAATTAATTAGTTTAATTTTGATAAATTAGCATATCATGAGCATTCACGGATTTTAGGGTCATTGTACCGCGTTAGTCAAGCTACCCGATAAATATTGGAAAGGCGGATTCATCCACAAATATACTAATGCGACGTTCATTACTCACATTCCAAAAGAGAGAGATGCTAGTCAGATCCAAAAATTCATACCCTTATCTCTTGTTACTAGCCTATACAAACTTATAGCTAATGACTCAAAAAAGTTATCGGATCTGTCATCTCTAAAACTCAAGGTGCTTTTATTGAAGGTAGGTAGATTCTTGACCTTGCAGTCGTTAACTAGGAGTGTATCCATTCTAAACATTACACTAAGCAGAAGGGTGTTCTCATTAAAGTAGATATGGAGAAAACTTACGGTAGAGTAAGCCGAGACTACTTAGTCTAGATGATGAAGCAAATGGGGTTTAGTGAAAAATGGAGATCATTGATCCATGGTTTTCTCTCCACATCCCACTTCTCCATAATCATTAATGGCAAAGCTTGTAGTTTTTTTGAAGCGTTGAGAGGCTTGAGGCAAGGATGCCCTTTATTCCTTTATCTATATGATATCGCTAGCAAAGGTCTTGCACTCATTTTTCAGAAGGCGGAACAAGACGATACGGTTGCTGGTTTTTCTAATCTTAGAAGCAATTTTAACATTAATCTCTTACAGTATGCAAATGATTCTCTTTTGATGTGTAAGGTCAACACACATTGAATCCTTTATACTTGTACACTTGTACAGGTCTACGAAAATGCATCAGGTCAATGTGTTAATTATGAAAAATCTAGTATGTATGGTATTAATGTTGATGAGCAAACATTCGCTAGATGGGCTAATAATGTTAACTTAGTGGGAACTCGCATTTCAGTATTTGGGAATCCCTATTGGAATCAGGAAACTCAAAATTTCGGATTTGGATCCGATTATTTCCAAAGTCAATAGAAGGGTCAATGGGTGGAAGAGCAAAATGATATCCAAAGGAGGAAGATTGTTTCAGTCTGTTCTTAGTGTCATTCCTACTTATTACTTGTCAATGTATAAATGTCCAACTAAAGTTTACCAAGAGATTGAAAGATTAGAAAGAAACTTCCTATGGGATGATCTCGGGGAGAATAGGAAGATCCATCTTATTAGTTGGGACAAAGTTGTTGGTACCCGCTCTTTCTGAGTTCCTTTCGGTCCCCGGAAAGAGTGGCCCAATTTGATCTACGTGGACTCTGACGGAAAGCGATAGAATAATAAAGCGATAAAATAATGATAGAAAAATATTTATATGCGCCTGCAGTGATATATTAGAATAATAAAAGGATAATATTTAAGTGTAGAAGAATAATGGAAGGCAAATTCTAAATGGAGGATACCTGTGTAGATGTGATCGCCAGCTGCAGATATTTATCAACGCTATAACACGTCACTGATCACGCTTTAAGGGGAGTGGGGGCTTGCAGGTTGAACTCCTTTACTGAATCGTCGGCCGGCCAACATCAGCAGCTCTGGGTTGCTTTGGAGTTTAGCTAGTTTGGTTTCCTAATCCTGCTCTAAGTCTAATTGCTCTAATCTCCTAATCATACTGGAAGTCTAAAAAAAAAAGGTCTCCTAATTCTACTAGGAGTCTAATTTTAAAAGGTCTCCTAATTCTACTAGAAGTCTAATTTTAAAAGGTCTCTTAATTCTATTAGGAGTCTGATTTTTAAAGGTCACATAATTCTATAAGGAGTCTAATTAAAAAAAGGGGGTTGTGACTCGTTATGCTAAGGAGGATCGGCCCCGTTCCCGGGTACCCTCCCTAAGCTCCCTTGGGCAAATCGGGTGGCTAAGAATTATTTTATAAATATTGAAGATTAAAAAAAAAATGAATTTGAACTTAGAATTTGAGAATTAGAAATCAAAAATCGAAATCGAGAATTAAGAATTTAGAACTAGAATGGAGAGTTCGAACTAGAAAGAAAATTGAGAATTAGAAAGAAAATTGGGAACTAGGAAGAAAATTAGGAATTAGAACTATAACCTAGGAACTAAGAACTAAACTTGAAAACTAGAAGAAGACTACCTAAAGCCTAGTGCTTCTTTCTCCTTTTGGTGCTGCAGAGGAGGAACTCGAGCTCCCTGGGCGGGGCCGGAGCTCGAGAGAGAAGAGATCTCTATCTCAATTGTGTGTGTTGTTGGTCGAGATAGGGAGGTCTATTTATAGGTATTTGGATAATTACACACCCTGTGGGAAGTGCGTAATTAGCTGGTTAAATCCAATTACGCGCCCTGTCTGGTGCGCTTAATTGGATTACGCACCCTATCCCGAACGCTTAATCACTTTGAGTCGGTGACTGACTCAGTGAGTGATCGACTGACTGGCTCAGCTGGGTGTCCTAGTTTCAGTCTAATTGAAACTAATTGCGCACCCTGTATAGCGCGTGTAATCGATTGCGCGTTCTGGTTTTGGTGTGCAATTGGGTCTTAAGGCGGCCTCTAGAAGGTTAAGGACCGGTCCATGTTGAACCAATTGCGTGCCAGTGGTGGGTGTGCAATTGAATTATGTGCGTGTTATAGGGCGCGTAATCCACTCTTAAGGTGACCCACAGGAAGAACATGCCTGGTCCAAGTGGGATCAATTATGCGCCAACTATAGGGCGTGCAATCAAATTGCTCGTTCTTGACAGGGCGTGCAATTCGGGACTTTTCCCTTAGTTGAGTTGGGTTCGAACCACAAGGCTATTATTTCAGCCTGTGCTTCGACTATATACTATTATTTCACTATATAGTCTCTATATTAGGATTGTGGGATTTGAGCCATAGAGCTATTGTTTCAGTCTGTGTTCAGCCATATACTATTATTTCAGTATATGGTCCCCTTATTAGGGTCGTGGGATCTAAGCCACAAAGCTATTGTTTCAGCCTTTGTTCAGTCATATACTATTGTTTCAGTATATGATCCCCGTATTAGGGTTTTAATGCTTTCACAGAAGGTAAGTCCCTTTTAAAAGTCATGGGCAAGGTCAAAGGTTGATCGAACAGACTTGTATACTCTGAGAGCGTAAAATTGGGGTGTCTACAGATGCCCCTCTTCGGTGCATTCTTGTGGAGTAAAGATGCGTCGAAGAAGTAGACACCCCTCTTTTGAGGGTGCCTTCTCGTTTCTTTTGAGAAATCACAAGTGTAAACTGGGGATGCTGACATAGAATGGTTGGCTTTCTTACCTATCAGCGCAAGCTAAAGATGGAGCATTCGGGAGCCCAGTGGTAGCTATTGAAAGGTATATCCTCAACTGTGGGTGCAAGGAGCATCCCACGTCATATTATGACCTGCTGCAAGGGGCAGTCAGATAGAGAAAAATTGACGCAATCGAGGTACCCGGGGGCGTCATACAATATCCAGAGACAAGGTCAGTGACCGGATATTAAGATGTAATTTGATGTAATGGTGAAGGCTTTTGCAAGTCATGTTAGACCGGGCACATCATTGCTCACACCAATGGCTTGTCAGGTGTCCATTTCCAGTTGACATTTGTGATTTCTCAAAGTTGAGTGTACTTAGTGTTCAGTTTCCCAGGGGAAAGAACATATTTGAATGAAGAGAAGTGAATTTTTGACAGATGGAGGGTTTATTTATTATTATTATTATTATTTTGATTTAGGGATTTTAACTTAAGATCAATTCGGTGGCAAAACGACAAAAAATATGGCTTTCGAGACGTCCTTGAGCAGATCCACCGGAGCGGGATTTGTGGACCCGACCGTTTATATGGTTGTCAAGACGACACTTGGTATGCCAGATGCTCCGTCTAATCTTCTCGTGAATACTGATGATTGTCTCTTATGGGAGAACTACAGTGATTCATAAGTCAGGAGAAACGAGTTTTGAAAACGTTTGACTTAATATTATCTAACTATATTCTACAGAGAATATCGAGTAGATAGGGGTGCTTACTTACCTGATTTATTATAGGCGGGAGGCTTTTGCTTGCGATGGGATTGCTGGTTATTGTTCCTGTTATTATGTTGCGATAGGACATCAGAGAGTTTCCTCTCTCCCTTTGTTTCTGCTATGGCGGGGCTTGATGGGACGTCCAGATTGCTTGATGAGATGTTTGCGATGGGACTTGATAGTTAGGGCGTGTGATGAGAGGCTCACGACGGGGCTTGATATTTGTTGAGTGTGATGGGACATTGGAGAAATTCCTCTTTTCTGTCGATGAGTGTATGCTTTTGTTGCGGTAGCATCTGGTGATCGTCGCGTGATAGGGAATTCAGGAGTCATCGCGATGGAATGTATTATTGTCATGCTAAGACATTTGGAGGGAGGTTCAGCTCTTTGCGATGGGATATTGGATGAGCCTTCCCTTCTGGTTGTGTGCTGTGGCGGGTTGCGACGGAATTTCGGGGAAGTGTAATCGGCGGTGGGACATTGGTGGCTATGCGATGGGAAAGCTATGTTTATTTCTTTCTTTGATAGATCTTGGGTTATATGATAAGATTAGGTTGTAGTTGCATCGCGACAAGACATGTTTATGAGCGTGTGATGGAGTGTCGGTTTGATGACGCCTTAGCTGTTTTGCGATGTGATGGGATAATGATGGTGTCTTGAGGTGTGGGGGGGGGTTTAGCATCACAATGGGACATGGGGGGCGTGTGAGGTTACGCGATGGGACAAGGGAGAATGATTCGGATCATAACGGGACAAGTAGCGTGATTGGCTACTTCATCGTCGTTAATTTTCGCTTTGTGTCACGATGAGACTTTTATATTGTTTATTATTTCGCTTTTCGTTTATTTGATATGGCTTTGGGAGGAGTGTTATTGCAATGGAAAATTTTCATTATTTTGTTGGTTCATTTACCACAGCGGAGCAAGTGGCGGGTGCTGGGGAGTGATTTGGTTGCGATGGGATTGCGGGGAGATGTCCTCACCCTTGACTGATTTGTGATGGGTCAAGGTGATTATGTATGCATCTTATTGTGATAGGACATGTTGCTTGTGTGTTTGTTTTGTTTAAGGTTTTTGTTGAGGGCATATGTTTGTTTTGTTGGGGTGTGTTTCTTGGGTTATGTTGGAGGGGGAATGAGTAGTGTTAGAGTATGGTCTTTGTTTTTGGGTGTATATCTATTGTTCTATTTCAGGTGTTCGTTTTGGGGTTCCATGGCGGAAAAGTAAGAACTAAACTGAAAATTAAAAAAAATGCCCCAGTTTGGGGTATCGGTCTAGTGACCGGAGTATTGCTACCAAGGTGGTAGCGCTTCTTTAAAAAAATGCCCCAGTGTCAAGTGGCAGTGAGACTTTTATAGGCCTCACAGATGTCCTGGAGTGTATTTGCAATGCTCCCATGTTGGGAAATAGTTTAATTATTTCGGCCATATGTCAGGCTTGATTGTGTCAGTGTTGAATGATCGTCATGTATCGTAGCTTTTAGCAGGATTGAGGTGAATGATAGGTAACAGGTGATTACATCGCTTATCATTCGAGAGTTTTCGGTTTTATCCTCAAGGGGATTTTGAAAATCATTTGACTTATCGTTCGAAAGAGAAATAAAGGGGTGAAGAAGAGATAAGGTTCATTGATATGGGGATAGCTTCTTATTTAACTGATTTTGAAATAGTAGTCAACTACTTTCTTCTTGGGTGGGTAATGTGGTACCATAATTGAGCTCTCGGTCATGGTTCAACACCATTAAAGTCTCATATTCTATGTTAGTAGGAGTTTTGTTCTCCTCCCGCCACTGTACGACGATATCTAGTATTATGAAGATGTCAGGGATGCTCTCGCAATTTGCTCATGAGTCCCTGGTAGGATTACCAGGAATGCCCTCACAATTTGCTTATGCTTCCCTGAATTCATTGACTGTTCATTCGTCGTATTGCTCTCACTCAGTTGTACTTTTTTTTTATATATTTTCTTGAAACAACCTGCTGATGCAAGAATTATGAGGTTTGATGGAACCTTACATTTTTATTTTTTTGTGCTCTAACATCGACTCCAATGGCTTGAAGGGTGTGTGAGAATCCAGAGTTTTCTACATTTCAAAAAGAGTTCCATGATCAACTTGGCCAAATATGAGGGTGGTAAATGAGTAAGATGATTCCCAAAATAGTTTAAAAAATAATGACCTACGGCTGGCGAATGCCTTGCGATGATTATGAGGGTTATATGTGTGAGTATGCCTATTTAGGCTACGACACATGATGATCGAGTTAGGGGTAGCATTCTGGGGTTTAGGAAGTCCTTCCCCTCTTGCTGTTTCCTGGGCATGTTGCCGAGATAATATAAGTATTTCCCACATGGGCTTTGATTTCCTTCAGGCGAGGCAGTTGTGTAGGCATTGTTTCTTAGCACTAGCTTCTCAGCTTCGAGTTCTCGGTCGAGTAAGAGTTATAAGTTGGAAATATTATTAGGTAGATGATATATGTATATATATATATTTGTTTTATATATTTTTGTGTTATTTTTATTATTTTTATCGTGTTATGGTGCAACAGCAGTTCTTTAAGCAGGGTCTGACTCAGAAGTTCGAATGGATGGAGTGATAGTTGAATAATCTGTTTTGGGGTCCTCGACCCATCTCGATCTGATTGATTAGGGATGAGAGAGATGTCATGTTTAGGTTTGTGTTTTGGCTGACATGAGCTTTGTCGAAATAGGTGTGGTATCTTTTAACTTCTTTTGATAAATCTTCTATGGTTGAGGGCTCCTTGTCGGGGAGGGACCTTCTTTCGTTTTCCGAGGGAGTGAGGTATATTGTCAAGTTGGGGCGTAGGATTGTTGGAGAGTTTTCTAGAATTATTTAAGGGTTATTGGAAAGTCGTTCGTGGGTGAAGTTGGAGTGAAAACTGTTGAGATGGAAGGTAGTGTTGTAAAGGTAATAAGAGGATATGGCAGAGGTAGAGGAGGAGGAGACGCGAGGGTGTAGGCCAAGGTGAACCTTTTCTCCGTGTGGAGCGATTTTGTCTTCTCTTATTTCATTTGATGCGTATTTTGGGTTTATCGTGAGGTTGTTTTAAAGTTTTGTTTGTAATTTTTGGAGGAGATTTAGCGTCGAAGGTTTGATGTTGTGGTATTATCGTAGGTTGGTGTTCTGTGAAGTTTTTGATTATGAGGTCTATGGAAACTTGGGTTTGGAGGTTAGAAGCAATTTTAGTTTTGATGTCAATTTCCTATTTTGACGGGATTTGAGGATTAGGTGGCATGTTGATTTGGATGTTAATCGGGGTCCTAAGATTTATGTCTGGTTTGATTTCGAGAGTGGGAGGGATGATCGGCTCTTTGATAGGTTTGGTGGTTGGCTCGAAGGTGAGTGGAGTTGGCATTGTAGGGATGGGTCCGATGATAGGTTCGGGTTTGATGATAAGTTTAGTTTCGATAATGGGTTCGTGTTTGATGAGGGGTTCAAGTTGGACGATAGGTTCGATTTCGGTGATAGATTCATGTTTGATGACGGGTTTAGATTCGATGATGATTTTAGGTTTGATGACAGGTTTGTATTCGGAGATCGGTTTAGGCTTGATGATAGGTTTAGCTTTGATGATAGGTTTTGGTTTGATGATAAGTTTAGGTTTAATGACTGGTCTAGGTTTGATGGTAGGCTTGGGTTTGAGGTTCAGTTTTGTATTCGGTGGAACGGTAGTGGGTCCTTGTTTCAGAGTTGACGGGATGATAAGTTCGGTGGCGAGTTTTGTAGGCAGTGATTTATGAGTTGGTTCCGAAATTGTCCCAATGAGTGATTCTGGAGTGGGTGGTTCAGAGGTCTATTTGGTGACAAAGCCGGATTCAGGGTTTCATTTTGAAGTTGGTGAGGTGACAAGTCCGGTAGTGAGTTTAGGTTTTGAAATGGGTTTCGGTTCGAGAGCTGGTTCTGAGGTTGGTGGGGTGAAGTGTTTGTTGTTGAGTTCAAGTCTTAAATCAGGTGTATGAATTGATTCAAGGACTAGTTTTGATAATGGTGGGGCAATGTATTGGACAATGTGTTCAATTTCAGGGGTTTGTTTCGGAGTTGGTTTGATTAGAGGATTACGGGTTCATGTTCAGAGTTTATCTTTGTGATTGGTTTAAGTATGAATGGTGTCATAGTATATGGATAGATTAATTCGGGAATTGCTTCTGAGATAGGGGAGGGAGTTTGTTTAGGGAATGGTCGAGGAGTTGGTTTCGGTGTCTGTTGAGGTAGCGTGGGGATTGGTACACTTGTCGGTAGGCTGTCGAGTTTATGGGTAGGTTGAGTCGGTTCGGAGATGAGTACGTTGAGCTTGGCGATGAGTTTAGTGATGGATTGAGTTAGTTTAGGGTGGATTCGGTGATAGTTTAGATTTTAGTGATCTTGGTGACCGGTTCAGGGCGAAAGGTAATTTCGCCTTTATAGGTATGTGGGGCAAGGTTAATTTTGCCTTTATAGGTATGTAGGGCAAGGTTAATTGGTTGGGAGTGAATGGAATGGACATAGTCCGAGGGAGGTTTAATTCTGCGAATCAGGCTAGCTGGGTGGAATGGGGCAAAAGTGAATGAGTGTACAGTCTCATATGCGAGTTGAGTTTGATAAAAAAATGGGTTGTAATAGGTGATGTTAGGTTGCGTAGTGTCGGGGAGTTGGTTTTGATCATAATACGAGTTCGTGTATTGGTTAGTGTATAAAGGTTGGTAAGGGTGTTGATCTTGGTTTGTGTGTGGTAATTGGTTTTGGTCAGGGTATAGGTTTGTGTATAGATCTTGAGGTTGGTCATATGGGTGGTATGATTGAGAGTTTGTTTGGTTTTGTTCTTAGTTCATGTTGATTTGTTTGGAGTCTAGAGTCCCGTTTAGGGTGTTTATACCAGGGTTATTGGAAGATTCATTGGATGTTAGGGTGGAGAGATTGAGGTCTCCATTCTTCAGGCGACGCTCTATGTGTAAAGCGTGTTCTCGGAGGCTAGTGAAATCGGAGTAGTCACTTAGGATGAGAACACTTCGGAGAGGCTCTCGGGTATTGCTAGTCACAATTTCTATTGCATCGATTTCTTTTATTTGATTCCCCGTTCGGGCGGTGAGCCTTCTCCAACGGTTGGCGAATGTCGAGAAGTCTTCATCATCTTCTTATCTTGTGTGCATCAAGTCAGCGAGACTGATTTCTTTGGAAGTTACGTGTTGGTACTGGTCTAGGAATCTATCAGCTAAGTCCTCGAAGGTCTCGATTTTGGCTAGAGGCAGAGTAGTGAACCAGTCAAGAGCTTCTCCTTCCAGAGACCTCTGAAAGTAGTGAATGAGAAGGCCCTGATTATTGCGTATGGGTCGGTAGTCGTTACAAAATAGGGCCAAGTGGTGTTTCGGATTCCCTGTATCGTTGTATTTATTAAATTTTGGAGGTTTAAAGCCAGCAGGTACCGTGAAGTCGATGTCTCGAATTTTTTTTTTGAATGCACAAGATTGGTTAGAGCGTTCTCTCTTACCCATGTAGTCACTTAGAAATCGGTGGAGGTCGTTTGTGTTTATGGTGGTGCCTTTTCTAGGTGTCTCGGGGGAATGCTGCCCTTGGTATTTGTCGTTGTAGGAGGTGTGAGAGGTATGTGTGTTACGTGTCGGGAAAGTCGGAGCACATGGAGGAGTCTGCGTCCTTTCCTCTTGTCTGTTCGTCGTAGTAACATGTCTTTGGTCTCTTGTAGCTCTGTATAAGTGGGTCGGGGATTGGAGCAATGTGTCGGCTTCTTTTCCTCCTTTTGTGAGTGCACTGACAGTGTAGTCCATAACTTGACTAGTGGTGGAGTTTTGCCCGTCGTCACTTTCTCCACTACTGTTGCCGTGATTTGTATTTCGTGGAGCGAAGGGGTATTTTTCACTCTCACTGACTGTATTTACTCGGGCACAACGATGGGCTGTCCAGGGAGATGGCCTAACGTTATACTCGGGATCGCTAAGGAGGTCCCATGAGGGTGGGTCGATATAATTAAAGCTTAATTTTTTGATGCCGGCCATTTTAAAACTTTTATATATATATATATATATTAGTTTTTATTTTTATTTTTATTTTTTATTTGTAAAAACTGAGTATGCAGGTGAGTGTATAAAAAGTGATAAAGTAAAGTGAAAAAATAAAAATAAATTAAATAATGCAAGGAAATAGAAAATTAAATTAATTAAACTGGTGCAACCTTAGCGAAAAAGAGTCCCATTGTGATTGCCAGTTTGTTGGTACGTGCTTTTTCTGGGTTCCTTTCGGTCACCGGAAAGAGTAGCCCAATTCAGACTACGTGGACTATGGCGGAAAGCGATAAAATAATGATAGGAAAATGTTTATGTGCGCTTGCAGTGATATATTAGAATAATAAAAGGACAATATTTAAGTGTAGAAAAATAAAGGAAGGCGAATTCTAAATGGAGGATACCTGTGTAGATGCGATCGCCAGCTATTGATGTTTATCGACGCTACAATACGCCACTGATCACACTTTAAGTGGAGCGGGGGCTTGTAGGTTGAACTCATTTACTGAATCGTCGGCTGACCAACGTCAATAACTCTGGATTACCTTGGGGTTTAGCTAGTTTGGTTTCCTAATCCTGCTCTAAGTATAATTGCTCTAATCTCCTAATCCCACTAGAAGTCTAAAAAAAAAAGGTCTCCTAATTCTACTAGGAGTCTAATTTTAAAAGGTCTCTAAATTCTACTAGGAGTCTAATTTTAAAAGGTCTCCTAATTCTATTAGGAGTCTAATTAAAAAAACGGGGTTGTGGCCTGTTATGTTAAGGAGGATTGGCCCCGTTCTCAAGTACCCTCCGTAAGCTCCCTTGCGCAAATCGGGTGGCTAAGAATTATTTTATAAATGTTGAAGATTAAAAAAAAAAATTGAATTTGAACTTAGAATTTGAGAATTAGGAATCAAAAACCGAAATCGAGAATTAAGAATTTAGAACTAGAACGGAGAATTCGAACTAGAAACAAAATTGGGAACTAAGAAGAAAATTAGGAACTAGAACTAGAACCTAGGAACTAAGAACTAAAATTGAAAACTAGAGGAAGACTACTTGAAGCCGAGTGCTTCTTTCTCCTTCTGGTACAGCAGAGGAGGAACTTGAGCTCCTTGGGCAGGGCCGGAGCTTGAGAGAAAAGGGATATTTATCTCAATTATGTGTGTTGTTGGTCGATGTAGGGAGGTCTATTTATAGGTATTCGGGTAATTACGCGCCCTGTGGGAGGTGCATAATTAGTCGGTCAAATCCAATCACACGCCTTGTCTTGTGCGCTTAATTGGATTACGGGCCTTATCCCGGATGCTTAATCACTTTGAGTCGATGATCGACTCAGTGAGTGGCCGCCTGACTGGCTTAGCCGGGTGTCCTAGTTTCAGTCTAATTGAAACTAATTGCGCGTCCTGTACAGTGTGCGCAATCGATTGCACGTTCTGGTTTCGGTGCACAATCGAGTCTTAAGTCGGCCTCTAGAAGGTTAAGGACCGGTCCATGTTGAACCAATTGTGCGCCAGTGGTGGGGTGTGTAATTGAATTACGCGCGCGTTATAGGGCACGTAATCCACTCCTAAGGCGACCCACAGGAAGAACAGGCCTGATTGGGCGTGCAATCAAATTGCGCACCAACTATGGGGCTTGCAATCAAATTGTGCACTCTGGATTGGGCGCACAATTCGAAACTTTTCCCTGGGTTGAGTTGGGTCCGAACCACAAGGCTATTATTTCAGCTTGTGCTTCGACTATATACTATTGTTTCAGTATATAGTCTCCGTATTAGGGTAGTGGGATCTGAGTCACAGAGCAATTGTTTCAGCCTGTGTTCAGCCATATACTATTGTTTCTGTATATGGTCCCCATATTAGGGTCGTGAAATCTGAGCCACAGAGCTATTATTTCAGCCTGTGTTCAACCATATACTATTATTTCAGTATATGGTCCCCATATTAGGGTTTTAAAGTTTTAAGAGAAGGTAAGTCCCTTCTGAAAGTCATGGGCAAGGTCAAAGGCTGACCGAACAGGTTTGTATACCTTGAGAGGGCAAAATTGGGGCGTCTACAAAAGTGACCAAGCCTAAATGGGCCGGGGTTTAGGTATTAGACCTATAGATAAAATGAATCAATTCTTACTAATGAAATGGTGGTGGCATTTCGGCGATTCCAATACTCAATGGTGGAATGAAGTCATCATCATCAATAAGTATCGCCTATAGAATAATGGATGAGGCCTCAAAAGTAATCACTTCCAAATTCCCCTTCTTGGTGGAAAAATATCCTCTCTTAGGGAAGTTTTCATTCAAAACATATCCTTCGCCATTGGGAAAGGAAAAGACATTCAATTTTGGACAGATAGGTGGAATGGTGTCCAAAAAGCCTACATATCAAGTTCCCAATTCTATTGGGCATTTGTGTTGAACCAAATGCCAAAATCACATATATATTTTTAAAGATAATTAAGCTTCGCAATGGCACACCAATTTCAAGCGATACTGAGTTTTTAGAATATGGGCACGTTTGTTTCGTCGCATTATGCACCCTGTAAAATAGAGATTGCATGTAATTTTTTGATGATTGGATTATATGTAAAATTCACTTTGCATGTAAACTTTGGGTGTAAAATGGTTGTTCTTTTGGCTGTAAAATTTTCTTGTAAAATTCACTTTTTGATGTTTTTTAATATTACAGCCAAAAGAATAACTTGTGTAATATATTTAAATTCATGTGCAAATTGACATTCCACATTCATCGTTGCTAGTATCCGACTTCATCGGGCATGATGGGCAGTGGTGGAGCCATGATTTTCCTGATGGGGTATTGTTGGTTAGATTACTTGTGCTGTGCTTTTTATTAAAAAGTGATGGTAAAAATATGACAACAATAAAGGAAAATAAAAATAAATTAAAGAAGAGTGAAATGGAGTAAAACAACACAAAAATAACAATCTATACATATAGTCTTGCAAGATCCATGACTGTTGTAGTAAGTTTTGATGATAGTTTGTCCCATAGAGAAATTTGATCTAAAAACACAAGGTTGAATAATAGACCTCTAGATTTGGCTACAGATTTGGCAATACTAACCTATACTAGAAAGCAAAAGTAAAGAAAGGGAGTTTTGGGGTGTCACAAAACTAAAATAAAACCTAAAAGAAAATTACAGAACTAGACTACAAGAAAGGGGTTTAGAAAGGGATGGAATTGGATTTGTAAAATTAGATGAAAAATGGGTAAGAAGTAATAAAATAGGGATTGATCTTTTTATTGAAAAAGGGCTGGTCAAGCAGATAAATAATTAGATCTACATCAGTCCTTCATTTGGCTACAAGCTCAAATGCAAAGAAGAAGATTCCAATCCAACCCTGAGATATGGACTAGTCCTAGGGTTATAATTTATCCACTTGAGTGGTCACAGATCATCCCAGAGATATACTCCAGTCATGAGGTTAAAATCAGAGCATAAAAATCACTACAGCTACTATGTTTGTAAGGCTATAAGCTCATGCATCCATAGGTGCAGAAAACCTATAAACTATATGCAAACATAAGAGAATATAGATTTAATGTGGCAAGAAATACTACTTCAATTGCATACAATATACTTACAATGGTCAACCCTCAAAGTTGCAGTCAATGCAAAACTCCAGACCCTTTACAAGCTTACACATGGTCTTTTTTACAGCAGAAAATCAGTCCTAACTATTACAGAAGGACTTAGCCAACAAATGCTGAATTAAGGAAGGAAGAAAAAGGAAAAAGATGACTTAACCCTAGAAATGACCTAAGCACAGACTCTCCCCTGGATCAACTCAGGTTAGGTTATGTTAGATGCCCCTTTTTGACTATTTTTAGAGCTTATATACAATCCACACAAAATATCTCTGTGCCTTGGCTAATCAGAAAGAAGAAGAATCAAGTTAGTTAGGATCCTACTGATGTGGCCCAATTACAGTCAAGTGTTGCCTTGGTTAGTGGGGAGTAACTCAACACATTGGGATGTGTGCCCTAGATGCTGTGAAATTCCAAAAGTACCCTTGCATGTTGAATGGGAAGGCTGTAACTCGAGCCTCAATTTGTTGGGGCTTCAGATTATGGATCTCGAGAGGTTCTCGAGTGGCTGGATTAGCTCCTGAAGCTTGCTCAACAGGCTGGAGTGGTTCAGATTATGCAGCTCGAGTAGATGAGGCTTCAGGTATTGTATCTCGAGAGGCTGTCGACAGGCTGAATTGCTTGAAACTGCACCTCGACAAGTTGGATTTCTTCAAGCTTTAGCTGCTCGACAGGATAAATTACACCTGTTGTCAACTGCTCGAGATAGATTTCTGAAGGTGCATCTGCTCGAGAACCACTCGAGCAGATGTTATATGAAAGAATTAATCCTCTCTAGAACTGCTCATGATGCTTTTCTAAAGCTCATAACCTCTCGAGGTGTGCTCGAGGTTGGAAGCCTGAAGCTTTCTTTTCTTGAACTACTCGAGCTGTTAGTCTGTCGCAGACCTGAAGTGCTCGAGATCTGCTCAAACTTACTTTGCTGAAGATTTGACTGCTAGAGCTTCCATTTCTGAGTGTTTGCTGTTGTGCATAGCCCGCTGCAGCATTCCTCATTGCTTGGGTCCACCTTTCTTTTCTCTGTTGTACTTCTAGGACCCTTAGGCATGATAAATGGCCCCTATGGTGTGGTTCAACATGGTGCACACTTTGTTCTGCCATCATCTTCAAGACTTGACTCCAAAATGCTCTCTTCTTGGCATCCATTATGTGGAATGCTGCACTAAACTATGATTTATTTCTAACTACAAAAACATATTCAAATGACAATTATTAGATGACTCAAAGGTGTAGTAAAGGCTAAGTTAGGAGGTGAAAAATGACATTTTTTCAGTGATTAATAGGTATCTCATGAAGATCGATTGGGGCCAAGTGCTCAGTCCTTAAAATACCTTAAAAATTTTTATTTAATGATGGAGGGTCTTGAAGATGACGTGACTCTACCACTAATGATGGACATATCTGATGTGTCATGGAATCATGGTGATGGGGAATTCTGTGGCGTTAGAAGGGACTATAAAGTTTATTTCCATCACGCACTCACAAGTCATCAGCAGCAATTTGGTAGATCGTTATTACCATAATGAACTAATTTGCATGTGACTGTTTAGTTGGGCAGTAATTGGAAACCGTCTGATGGTATTGCCCATAGTCTCAAGATCCGTTGTATAAAAGATTGGGACAGAAAATGATCTCCATCGTCGATTCAAATCAATAAATGATTTTAAGCTATTATTAGTGGGGGTAATTTAGTATTTCGTGGAGGTTAGTAACAACCCAAAATTTTTTGGTTGGAACGGATTAGCAAAACCCATATCCATGAACAAAAAGATCGAAGGCAACAAATAGAATTCAATCCAAAACA
The DNA here is from genome assembly GCA_021018995.1 of Chloranthus sessilifolius. Lineage (NCBI taxonomy): Eukaryota > Viridiplantae > Streptophyta > Magnoliopsida > Chloranthales > Chloranthaceae > Chloranthus > Chloranthus sessilifolius. The sequence goes on along the minus strand of CM037584.1, from coordinate 118,639,888 downwards.
TTATAATAATTTCAAAAAAAAAAAGGAATAACAAAAAACAGAATAACAAAAGAATAATTTCAAAAAAATGAATTAGTAACATAAAATTTAAAAAAAAAAAAACCCTAAAGAAGAATAACAAAAAACACAAAATTCTGTTCTTAGCAAAACATACACCAACAAAGAAAACCTTAGCTCCTCCAAACACGTACTTAAACAAAATCAAAGGCATCGTACTATAAACATACTCATGATCCAAAACCAGTTAATCTTTTTTTTTCCTCTCTCCTCAAAAACTGATATACAAAATCAAGATAAAGAAAACCATCATTTCAAAATATTGATAATACCCATGATCCAAACCAACCAATCTTTTTTGGTTTTAATCTCCTCGAAAACCCATATACAAAATCAGAGATAACTAAAACGACTTTATTCAAATATTGTTAACGAAAACCATTATTTCAAAATATCGATAATACCCATGATCCAAATCCAACTAATCTTTTTTTTTTTCTTCTGTTATCTCCTCAAAAACCCATATACATAATTAGAGATAACTAAAACCACTTTATTTAAAATATTAATAATACCCATGATCGAAAACCAGTAAAAATATCACAAATAACAAAACCCTATTTTGTATGCTCCTCCTCCAAAAACCCTAATTGCTTTTGAACAAATCCCCTACCTCCTCTTCCAAGAATCCTAGATTTTTGTGATAAAATTCCACCTCGTCCACCTTCAGAAATCCCAAATTCTTCAGATCACCAATTTCTTTTTTTTTTTCTCCTCTACGTATCCACCAACACCTTCATTTGAAACCCTAGCATTTACAGAAACCCTAAATCCCCCATCTTTTGTAGAAACCCTAAATTTCTCTACTCAAATTTCTTCAAAAATCCTAGTGAACGAGAGCCCCTTCTCCTTTTGAATGATGATGAACGGTTGTCTCTACTGCTTAGAAGCCTTTTAATTGCTACAACAAAATGGGTGGGACGGTGTAATAAAAGTAGTCGTTGAAGTCCCGCTGGAAATAACTCCTGTAAAAAATTTGTGTTACGAGGCAGGAGGCTCGTAAGTCAAAATTATTACATGCAAAATGAATAGTGGTTTACATAGATGCAATACACTGAACCGAATGATTGGAGCCCGTAATAAATGCTTCCGTCGAAGTAAAATAGCACATTTCACATGTAAAATATAGTGAATACGCCCAACCAAACGTGCCCTACATCGAACTCTCGGGAATCCTAGACAATAAAAAGCTAATCAACCAAAGGGAGGACTCGTATCTGAACCAATACTAAAAATCATTCTTTTCCGGTGAAGTCTGTTTTTAGAGCTTTAAATGCAGAATTTAGAGACTTGTTGAGCGGGCCTTTATACGAGATTTCCAAGTTCCCTCTAAAGGCATGCTTGGTTTTAGAGGAAATAAGGGAAAACTCATGCGGCAAATAAATTACCAAGATTTCCGTTGTTTGGATGACATATGAAGGGTCGGAAACTATCTTCGCATTTTTCGTCAAAAGCTGAGAACAAATGCCGAGGGGTCCCTCGGTTTTCTATCTTCCGAACCTTTCGATTCTTCCTTCTCTCTAATACAGCTAATCTTATTAGAGTGTATCTTATTTGATAACTATCACACATCAGTTATCTCAATCAATTGTAGTTATCTAGACCAATTGTAACCGCTGACGGTTATATTTGTAATCTTATTTACACACTTTCTTACCAGATTATCAGATTATCTTCTTATTTTTCTTCTTTATTTTATAAGTTTAACATGGTATCAAAGATAGGATCAGCTCCGTGCGTTCAAGCCGGTCATAGTCTTGACATTGCTTCCGCTATCATATTTTCTTGAAGTTTCTTGATTCATAAATTTTTCATTTTTCTTTCATCTCTTCTACATGAAATTGATTCATGTAATTTTTAGTTTTTTCTCTTCATCTCTTTTATATTTGGTAACAGATGCCTTCTTATTCATGTAGATGTGTTTTTCACATTGATTTGCTTAGTGAATGTGTATTTTCCACTTTGGTCTTCAATGACCTTTTATATTCCATGTGGATGTTTTTTTCCATATTTTCTTTGGATAATTTATATGGATGGTCATTTTTGTGGATCATTTTTAGATATTGCAGCTATTTTTTTAATTTAGATGATTTTTTGTGGTATTATGACTATATTTTTGTTAGGATATGTTATTTTCCTACAGTTTCCTGCATATGTATCCAAACACAGGATTTGGTTAATCTTGCGTTTTCCCAGGTAGCAATGTGGTTATCCAAACAAAGGGAAACAAAGGAATCTCATGGTTTCCTACAACTTAGGTATCCATTGAAAAATATAGGAATATTATTTTATTTTCTAACATTTCTGTGTTTTTATCCAAAGAGACCCTAAAATCTCTTCTTTCCTCGGGGTCTTTATTTTGGAATAGGATTGCTACCATTGCTAATCTAAATAGAAGAGGCATGTTTCTTGATCAAAAGTGCTATTTCTGATCATATTTTTTTACGTTGTCGGAAAGTTCCCCCTATTTGGGCTAAGTGCTTCAATGCCTTTTGTATACTTTCCCCATTTCGGTTAAGTGCTTCAATGCCTTGGTATTTTGTCCTGCTACAACAAGAGTATCCGTGAAATTTTAGCTTCCTCAAGGTTGTTCAGTTCAGGGGTTTGAAGAAATGGATATAGGACCACATCCACATTTCTATCGTGTGGAATATATGGACATTAAGAAACAATATCAGGGGCAAGGGCATCCCTTTTAATGAAGATAATATATGGACATTAAGAAACAATATCAGGTGCAAGGGCATCCCTTTTAATGAAGATAAACTGGCTGGGGAGATTACCTTCTCCGTATGCAGTTGTGCCAATGCCAAGGGTGTTGGTAAGCCCGCTATCTTAAGCATTAGGAGCTTTGAAGCTAATTAATTGTTATCTCTTCTTGATTTCCTGTAATGGTTTTGTATTTCTTAATAGGTTTTTTCCATTTAGAGGTTTTTTGTTTCGTATTTGGAGGTTTTTTATCGGATATTTCGGCTTCCTCCTAAAAAGGTTTTTTCCATGTAACTATTCTGATTTTCTCTAGAAAGACCGATTTTTCAGATAACAATGCTTGTGGCGCTTGCTAATGTATTATTCGGTCCCTCAGAGGCATTAGTCAAGCATTTTAAATAAATCAAATAAATAATTAAAAAAAAAAAAAAAGAAGTTTGGGTGAAAAGGAAGTTGTCCAATTTCGTCGAATCTCTCCCCTTGTTGGCCACTCGCAGGGATTTATCCCTATTGACTGGTGCATGTGTGTGGTCGTTGCACATACAGTCATACCCCAGGACTTAGTTGGGTGTTCTAAGAGGCCTGCTACATGTGTGTGGGCGTTGCACGTACACGACTTAGTCGGGTGTTGTGAGAGGTCGGATACCCCATTATCCACAAAAAATAGAACAATAAAAGAAGAAGAAACCGTCTGATTTAAACTTGCAAACAATAACAATCTTAGAATCTGCTAATTCTGGCACCGTTATGTAGAGATTTCATTATTTTGTACTATATTGACTACTCATGCTTTGAAAATAGATTTAAATTTGATTAATCTATGTGTGGTCAAGATAATCATGACCCATGTGTATTTGTGAGTTTAAGAGCAAATTTAGGGTGATCAACTTCGCTGGATTTTTAGTAATAGTCAAAATAAAGTCAATGATTATTGTAAATCCATATTTGGATTTCAAGTATGAGTACCTTTAAATCCACCCACCGAATCTTTGAGTTCGCCCACGCTGAAACACATTGACTACATTGAATCAGACAATGAAGATCGTTTACCGTCCCAATATTTCACATGATGGATCTTGAGATCATGGATGTACCATCAGACGGACAATGTTATTTCACATGGCACACATCTCATAAAAGTGACTTGAACATTACATGAACTCTCAAAATTGATTTTAAGGTCATTTTTTTAGTCTGTACCACATGAAATAACAAATAACCGTATGCTGGTAAGCTCATGATCTCAAGATCAATTGTGTAGGATGATAAACGATCTCCATCGTCTGATTCAATGCAGTCAATGTGTTTTAGTATGGGTGAACTCCAAGATTTGTTGGGTGAATTTCAAGGTAATCTTTAAGTATATCTGTGTTTGGATTTTTCTTGAATTTTTCTTGGTCCTTGAATATTGAGGGCGTGTTTGTTTGCTTGTATGAGCCCTCAAATACATATATATGAGGGATAATACGACAGTCAACATTAATTTTTGTGTTTGATTGCGAGTAGTCAAATCATTTGATTTTGAATCTGATTTGACAGATCCAACATCATGGGTTTGAATTACATTAAAAGTAAGAGTGCCTTTATTCGCACCCGCAGAATCTTTGAGTTCACCCACGCTTGCATGTGCGAGAGAAATAATCTAAAAATTAGCCCTGAAAATCGTGAGCGAAATACACCCACAAAAATCTTTCAGTACACTCACTTATTCCATTCTAATTTCCTGCGGCTCTTCTTCTTCCTCTCGCTTCCGTGCTACGAGCGATTTGAAAATTTTCACGTTCCCCACGCTCCCATGTTCAATCTTCTTGCTTATCTGGACACCCACGACCATCTTCTTCTTCCTCAAGCGATTTTAGGGTTACGCTTCTTCTTCCTCTCATTTTGATTTAGGTTTAGTGCTATTGGGAACATCGAGCATGGGTTCGAAGGATGTAGATGATAGCTTTGAAGAGCTGCTATCCTATGATGATGATTTGGAGTTGACGGAACTTCATCAGACGGAATCACAACCTCTTGTACAGGTAAATGACTTATTTTTCATTCTATTATTAATGATTATTGTATTATTTTCATTCTAAGAAAACTTAGGATTTCTATGCATTAATGATAATAGTTTAGTAGGTTTCATTTCATTTCTACATCGAATTTATTTATGAAAGAGTAATATACATTTTTGATGGATCGACTTTGGTTCAAAATGGATTGCCTTTGGTTCAAAAAGGATTGCCATTGAATCTTTGAGTATCTTGAAGTAAGCTATGAGATAGTATATATATTTTCAACGTTAAAAAATAGTTAAACATTGAGCTTGTAGATAAGATTTACCAAAGGCAATCAATAAAATTATTTTGTAACCAAAGATAATCTTTAAATAATTGAAAGTATATCATGCCTTTTAATAATCAAAAAATTGCGTTGTCTTCAAAATTTTGTGCATGATTTCGTTCATGTAATTGGGTCCTTTCAATAGTGATAATGTTACGAACGTTATATATTTGTGCTCAAGTCGTTGACACTCAATTACAGAATACAAACTTTGCGCTCGTTATGACCACAAATCAGCTTTTTAGTACCCGCAACGAAATGATAGATTGGGCTCACAATGTCGCGAATAAAGCAGGGACTGTGCTTACAATACATAAGTTCGATAAGGGATTCCAAGATCACAGTGCGAGGGTGAAGTTGGCTTGTGAGAGAGGAAGCAATTTTCTTCCTCGTATGAAGGGACAATCCAAAAGCAACACAGTGAGAAATTTTTTTACGAAAAAGTTAGGTTGTCTATTCTCATTTCGAGGAACAGAGATTAAACAAGAAAGAAAAACTGTATGAAAGTTGGACGCATTGTGGGGAGTTCACAATCGTCCCCCAGGGCAATTTGGGGAAGGTCATTCGCATGTTGGACGGTTGAAAGAAAATGAGAGAGAGATTCTGAAAGAGATGTAAGTTGTTGGGGTAAAACCTAGTACTGCATACCATCCGAAAGAAGAATCCAAAGAATTGTATGACCATTAAACGATCTACAATGCGAGACATGAGACGCGTTTGACCGATAGACATGGGAGGACTCACCTCCAAGAGTTGATGTTCAAGTTTGAAAAATAAAAATACATTTGCTATAATCATAAAGATTCTAAAACAGATGTATTGAGTGACATCTTCTTCGCACATCCAGATTCAATAGAGCTAGTGAACATCTTCCCTCAGGTGTTCATTATGGATTATACCTACAAGACCAACAAGTATGAACTTCTAGTCTTGAGTATCATCAGAGTGACCTCGATCCAAAAAAACTTTTATGCTAGCTTCATATTCATGTCATCTGAGAAAGAGAACGCTTACGTGTGGGCGTTAGAGCCATTCAAATCACTTTTCAAGGGAGGTAGTAGGTACCGTGGTCCATAGGTATGCGGATCACCAAGATATCCTCCACTATCTCTATGCGACTTGGTTAGAGCCCTACAAGGAAAATTTTGTTTCAACATGGATGAACAAGGATGTACATTTCAGTAACACAGCTTCAAACCAAGCTAAAAGTGCGCATGCTCATATCAAACGCAAGTTGAGATCTTCTATCGTTGACCTCTTGCAATCGTCGGAGAAGATTGATGGCATCGTCGTGCTGCAACATATACACATACGAGCTTTGTTTGAGGAAAGTAAATTGAAGAGGGGCATCATTATTGCGCTCATTTATATGAGCTTATAGTGGGTCATGTGTCTAGAGCTGCGTTCGAAATTATACAAGCAGATAGGGTCGCAGTCGAGATGTAGTCTGTTATGGAAGCTCAATGCAGGAATGTACGACGCAAGACACATGGCCTTCCATGCGAGCATGAACTGTCTTCATGACTATTGGGCGGTGATAAAATTCCTCTAAATTCCATTCATCCTCGATGGAAGAAACTGTATCACCTGAAAACTGCTGCAAGCGCAAGAGGCGCTGAAGTTTGAGAATGTTTTCGTCGCATATATGACCGATACGTGAGGACCGACCTGCTGTTCAGGACCAAATTTATAGATAGTTGCATGAGGTTGTAGACCCCACTACGACTTACATGGTCGAGTCATAGTTGTCTCAGAGTAAACGTGGCAGGCCTAAGGGAAAGGGGAACAAATGTAAAAGTGACCAAAGAAACAAATTCAGATTTGAGCACGTCATGAAAGAAGTTGATATGAAGATTAATGCAAAGGAAAAAGGGAAAAAGGTTGTAGTCATGAAAGTTTCAAGGCTTCAAGAAAGCCTCAGAATGAAATTCTATCTAAAGACACTCCTTGTGTTTGTGCGCCCTATTGTAGCTGATATCACGACAGATGGACACTGTGGGTTTAGAGTTGTTGCACCCTACTAAGGGATGGGCTACTATGGATGAAAGGTAGTGCGAGTAGATTTGATGGTTGAGTTAGCCTCCCACGCGGAGAAGTATTTATCTATTTTCGGCAACCAAGAACGATTGCATCAGATACATGCCATCCTCAACTACTTCACTGATCATGCTCGCAATGCCTATTGGATGACTGTGCCAGACATGAGATACCTAATAGCATCTTGCTATCGTATCCCTTTCGTTCTTCTTAGCACCAGACCGTGTATGACTTTTTCCCCACTGTGGACAGCAAAAGACTCAATGAATAAGGTTATTTGCATTGCTCACATGGACCAGTGTTATTTTGTGCCAGTCTCCTTGATTAAAGATAGTCTCATACCATCACCGGCGACTGTATGAAAGTGATACCACGATGATTGTGCTGCGAGGAGGCCGCCACAGTTCGCGGAACAAACTAAGAATTTCAACTCTTTCAATGATGACGACAAAGTTGTCACCGAAGATTATCCAATCATTAACCTCGATTGATCGATGGATGGAAAGAATTTGATAGTTTCTTTGTTGGGGTTGGGGTATATACAAATGATCATGCCAACATTTTTTTTTAAAACTGGCATGCGTACATATGATAAGTGCACAAAGGTTGTGTTTTTCTTTTCTTTCCAGTTAGGGCACATCACAGTACATGGAAATGGTGAAATTATTATGATCATGCCAGCATCTTTTTGTGTAACTGGTATGACTACAGAAATGATACTATGAAATTATACAAAAATGAATACAAAAGAAATTTTTATGTTAAAGTTTTTATTTTTTCTTGCTAATATCTCTGACAACAGATATGCTAACATGAAACATAAATACTAATATGAAGACATGACAACGCTCACCCACCATCAGGACATCAGAATATCATAATAAGGTGGGTGGGTGTTGGTACTAGTATTGTTGATATTACTGATAACAATGAAGAACATACCCACCACAAAGCTAGTATATACAGGAGCAATCTTAATTGACGTGCACCAATTCAAGGAAGAATAGACCCACCACAAAGTTAAAAAATTCAAATAAATGGCAGCCACAAAATTAAATTATCAGCATAATTTTAAGAGGATAGTAATGGTAATGAATGGCATTCACAAAGTTAAATTCATAAAAAAGCTCCTTAGGAAAAAGGTGGGTGTACAAAAAGAAAATTCTAGAAAAAATAAAGAAAGAACTCATAGGTTGCAAGCTGACGGTAAGTACCCACTGTCAAAACAACAACCCAAACAACAAACACCCACCGTCAGGTGAAAAAAATGTTTCCTGACGGTGGGTGCCACTGTCAACTTTATATATCTGGCAGCAGGATCCCACTATCAGGGCATCAGAGGAAAACTCCAGTGAGGAGTATTCCTGAGCATGTCTCCTGATGGTGGGAGGCCACTATCATGCATATTAGTCTGACAGCAGGTACCCTCCATCAGGGCATAAGAGGAAAACTCCAGTGAGGAGTATCCCTGAGTTTGCCTCCTGACGGTGGGTGCCCACTATCAGCTGTATTTGTCTGACAATAGGCACCCACCCTGCACCCACCGTCAGGCCATCAGTGGAAAATGCCAGTGAGAAGTCTCCCTGAGATTTCACTGATGCCCTGACGATGGGTGCCTGTTGTTAGACTAATATGCATGACAGTGGGCACCCACCTTCAGGAGGCAAACTTAGGGATATGACAGATCTATAAATTACGTTATGTCTTAACCTATTGAAAGCACACAATGGAAATCATGACACTTTTATTTGCCTTCAAAGAATAAAGAATGGTTTTTCAATTAAACTAAAGTGCAAGAAAATAAATCTAAATCTTTAAACTTCTGGATCCTGGTCGTCAATAAGTTTCCTTCAGTTCTCAGATATTTACGAAAATTAAAATATTGTTACACTATATCTAAGTCTCTCATAATTTGGGCGTCAATCAAATATGAAATTTTTTCAATATAGATCTATACTAATCTGTAACCTTCCAGAATTTGGGCGTTAATCAAACACTAAAAAATTGAAGATGAAAAATAAAATACCGTTACACTAATCTTTCAAATTCAAGACTTTAGGCATCGATTAAAATAAAAAACTATCAGATGTTTACAAAGCAGTAAATCTAAATTAGAACAATAAAAAGATCTTTCATCTCTCAATTACAGGCATCAATTGCTCTTGAGAAACTACAGATACTCTACTCTAATCTTCCAATCTCCGATCATAGTCGTCAATTGCTCTCGAGAAACCTTGGATATATAAACTACACTAAAATAAGGTGATCATCAGGAAACCCAACCTCAGTCGTCAATTGATGCTGAGAATTCCTCCGATAAGTTTTTCCTTTATGTTGAGCCCTCTTATTTATATATCATGTAGACACCCAAATTTAGCCCAAAGTCCGATTGAAACATACTTCAAGAAAAGTGCACCCCCGAACTTTTGATAGCACCTCTCATACCCTTAGGAACCTTCTCATACCCTTATAAACTTTCCCAAACCCGTAGGAATATTCCCAAAACCATTAGGAATCAACCCTACACCCTGAAACCCTTCCCAAACCAGTTCGGACCCTACCGAGCATTGGTTGGAAGGAGGTATGTTAAAGAGTGCAGGGATCTCTACTGGAATTGAATCATATATCATTAGAAAGTAGAAGTTCTCAACTTTCCAACAAGCTAAGAATCACCTCCATCCGAGTCATACACCAAAAGTTATGACGATTTGAATTTAGGGCAAAGAGGACATTTTGCCTAGCGTGTATAATATACACGCTAGGCCATTTTCTGAAAGAATTTTGCCTAGCATGTATAATATACATGCTAAGCCAAATGGGCCCCACAGCAGGCTCTAAACTTCTCAGGGGCACTGTACATATGCCTAGTGTGTATAATATACACGCTAGGCTTAGCTACAGTATTTTTTGATATTTTTCTCGAAAATAACTTTTGGGGTTTGACTTGTTGATCATCTCAATGTTTAGGATATGTTTCTTTAGGACTATTGCACCCCCCATTAATCCTATTTGTAACCCCCTAGCCTTTTGAAACTCCACCCTATCATCTACCATTAAACCGCATTCACTCATTTTCATAACCTTGAAAAACCCAAAAACCTTAGATTATAGATTACCTAATTGCTAAACCCATTAGCCTTTAAGCATCCCTCTAATCTACCCCAACTCTATAAACAGAGATGCACCCTCCCTTGCTAATGGCTTGAAAAAAATTTCAAAAGAGAGAAAACTATTAGTGAGTTCCCTCTCCCATTTTCCAACATAGAACCCATGAAATTCTAGCACCCTACTTCATCTTTTAGACTCTATTATCCATCATAAATCCTTTAGGTTTAGCTAGAACTATTCCCTAGCTTTCTTCTACATCTTAGCTACCAAGCCTTAGAGATTAGAACCTATCTTTCAACCGGTTTGTCATCGAAAGCTCACCAAAGTGCTCTCACGCGAGGACCCACAGCCGTGCTACAAGAGCCCGAGAGCTCCAACTCTCCCCTCTAATCCTCTACCTTCTTTACTTTCCCTCTATCCTAGAATTTGCGTCGTTACGCCGCTGAAATTTTAGTGATTGTGGGGGCGTAAATAGGTTGGAGCGCCTTTGGGCAAGAGGAAGTGTTATTTTATTTTTATTTATATTTTTTTGTTTGGCTATAAGTAGAGACCACTTACGAGCCGATTGATCGGGTGCCTAACACTTTCTCGATCGATAATCGAAGCCCCTACCCAAGAGCCTTTGGCGTGAATTGATAAATCAGGGTCATATTTTTACACTTTGGTGCTTTCAATATTAATCTAGGTTTCCCGAGACACAAAAAGCTCTGGGTGACGACTCTATATTTTTTAGTACGAGTGCATCGTTGCGACAGACTTGCGAGAGATCCCACGGATGCACAAATGGTAACTCTGCTGGGGAGTAGCTTGTAGAGCTTCCCTTTGAAGTATTAGCCTTTTTTGTTATTTTTATTTATCTTTACTAACATTTTTTGGTTCCCTTTCCCTTTTATACTCATTCCTATGATTTCGCCAATTTTTACTTACCCCTACTTTTCCGTCATTTAAGGGCCTTAGCCAATTGGCGGGTCTGCTTGTGCATTATCGTTATTTCCATTTATTTTTCGTCATTTACATGCCTTAGCCAATTGGCGGGCTTATTTGTGCATTTTACACTCCTTAGTCATTTGGCGGGCATACTTGAGCTTTATTTTATTGCAATCATATTCTACCAGTGGACGTCGGCCCTTAGAGGCGGCACGGGATCACCAAAACCCATTTTTGAACCTAAGCAAACTCCCCTTCTTAAAATTGAATTTAAAATTGAACCATAAAAATAAACTAAGGGACTTAATTAACTTTTTCGTTGGGTAGATTTTAAAGGGTGGGAATTTAGGCAGCGATGCAAACGTCCCGATTCTTAGTATGGCGGCAGCCCCTAGTGGTGATGATCCGAAAAAGTATCACCCCATCCAGTATCCAAGAAAGCGCTTGCGTTGGAGGTATATCGGGTGGGTGATCGATCCGATGACGACGCTTAAAAACCTTGGGGAGTGAGTTTAGTTGCCCCGAATCAACCTTGGATCCCTAGGTTCGGAGAGGAGGGGCCCGTTACAAACAAAGAAAATCAGTCCCCGGAAGCACTGCTTCCAGAAATCCAAAAAAATAGAGCAATCTCGAGCCTGCTGCTGTTGTCAAATTCTTTTTTTACATTCTGTTTTTGCCTAGCGTGTATAATATACATGCTAAGCCAAAAACCGCCTAGAATTGCTTTAGCGTGTATAGCTAAAATCTCTAGATTTTTGGGCTAGCATACATAATACACACGCTAAACCTATTTCTGGCTGGGCAACCCGAATCTGAGATCCTTTCCACTGTTCCCGAGTTCCCCGCTTAGCGACTTTCATACTCCTGACAGTTCCCCCCACCTTTCAACACCCAAAATGCCCTCGCAGGTCAAAAAATGTCACCCTTTTATTAACCCTTTCAAGGGATCGGGTCGTCGTGCGGATTTCTGTGCCTTCACATAAAACAAAGGTCTCCCTTTGTTTCTTCCGAAATGCATCGGGATCCCGCTGCGGGAGGCATCGGAGGCGTGAATGCCGCCGGAAAAGGGAGTTCCCCAAGGCCATGGATAAAATCGCCATTAATCAAGGGAAATTTCTATTTTGTCATTTCGAAAAATTAAAACCACAAAAAACGAAAATCAATCAAGAAAAATTAAATTAGAAAGCTTGTGGTGCCGGCACAACGGCATCGCCTTACTCTCCGTCATCCTGAAGGGGAAAAAGAAGATAGGTTTTTAGCCCTCACTCGAGGAACCCGTACCCGACCCGCCAACAAACCATGTCGTGGGCGGTAGATCGGGCTTATGCCGATCCCGATTCATCCCTGCCATGCTCCCCAACTCATTCCCTTTTGGAGGAGATTCCTATCTCCATTCCGCTCACCCAACCTCTATTTACCGTCACCGTGCCCTCCGGTGCTCCCATATTTCCGCCCACATCCTCCACAATCCCTCAAAATCCATCTCCCTTTCCCCTCATGTCCACTCCAAGTTCACCTTCCACATCCATCCCACATATAACCCATCTCCCTTTACCTCAAATCAAAGCGTTCCCAATCCTTCCACATCAAACCTGGGTGCTGGGTGCCCCAAATTTTCCTACACCCAACCCTAATGTGACCCATTTTTTCCCCACATCCAATTCAAACACCCCCTATTTTTCCACATCCACCCATAGCATGCCCAATTTTCCAAATCCACCACATATCTCCCTGTCTACCCAGGTCATGCCCGATTTTTTCCGGGTCATGCCCAAATTTTCCCATACACCATCCCATCCATACCCCTATACTTCTCCCTCACTAGATAGACCATTTACATCCACCCCCTCACCTAATCCAACGGCCATGATGGATGAAATGGTCAAGGCCTACATAATTTGGAAGGCCACTCAAAGCCTCCCTCATCCATTCCATATCCCTAACCCATCCCATACACTCCAAAATCTATCTACTTCATTCCCCTAAAACCATAATCAACCCCCTATTGTTATACCATCCAAGGCTCCCATCAACCATGGGACCATCTGAGCAGGTCTCAAGGCCCCACACCCTAAACCCAAGCCCACCAAGGCCCAATACCCTAAGCCCAAGCCCACCAAGGCCCAATGTCCCAGGCCCAATCCCACTAAGGCCCCAATACCCCAAGCCCATCAAAACCTAATGGCCCAGGCCTAAGGCCGTCCAGGGCCCATGTCCTATATCTAAACCCATCAAGGCTCAAACCTGAGAGCCATTTTCAAACCCTCCACAATTCCCACAAAATCCCACGTTCACCCAATAGGCCCCCATTCCACCTCAAATAATGCACCAATCTCAGCCAATCTCTCAACATGACATGGGGTTCACTCATCCACATCCCTCACACCCAATCTAGTATGGGAACTCGTCCCATACCATCAACCACCCCCAATTCACCCATCCCCTACCTCTCAAATCCATCCCCAAGGATTCCTCCAGGTAGAGTGGCCTCATCAGCCACCAGCCCAAAATCTGCAATTCACTCATCCTGTTACCCCACAAGCCACTCACCAGAACTTCCCCCATATATAGTGGTCCCACCAAGTGCCCATCTAGCCTACCCAGAACGAATAGGATAACCTCATCCTCCCTCCACCGTACGTGGACCCGCAGTATGAGGAGGATGAGATCAGGAATAGCGGAGCCTATGCAGGGGCATTACTAGCTTCAACCCCCCACCACCCATGCTCACCATCCCACCGATAGCTTAAAGTGAATGGAGGCCGCCTGTTGAAAGATTGACCCCACCATCCAAGGAGTCAGAGCTATTGAAAGAATAAATGGATGAGATTCAAAAATAGCTGATGAAGATGGGTGGAGCTAAAATCCATGCCACAGACTTTTCTGACTTATGCTTGTTTGCAGAAGTCCCTTTACCCCAAAAATTCAAAATACCAATTTTCGACAAGTACAATGGTACGGGCAACCCCATTGCACATCTCAAGTCCTACTGCAGGGACATGTGCCAGTATGGAGGGGATAAATATTTGCTCATAAAGGTCTTCCAGAAGAGCATCACATGCCCAACTTTGAGGTAGTTCACTTCTTTGAAACCTTCAATGATCAAAACTTGGAAGGATCTGACCCACCTGTTCCAAGAATAATATATCTATAATATAGACATTGAACCCGAAAAGTCAAATCTAGACCCAGCTAAAGCAGAAGCCTGACGAAACATTCAGTGACTACCTTAGGCGGTGGAGGGCATTGGCAGCTCAAGTCAGGAACAGGATACCTGACGACGAGCAGATTAAGATGATCTCAAAAAACACTCTGCCGGTCATCTAAGATTTTCTAGTATACCAATAACAGTTCAACTTTGCTGACTTGGTGAGAAATGCCAACCAATGTGAAGATGCGATAAGAGAAGGGCGGTTAAATAAAATCATAAACAGTGGGGTTCAGAGATTCACCGAGCAGAGGAATAATAGAAGAATCGGGACAGATGTATAGACGGTCGTAAATACACGATCCAATACCAGCATAACTCCATTCTTGTTTAAGGCAGTACAACTAGCCCCAATTAGAAGTGAGCCGATGTAGAGGATCTAAATGGACAGGGGGCACAGATGACCCCAAAATAGACAAGGGCCTGTTTCGATCGAGTCTTCACACCTTTGGGGGCAATCCTTGAATATCTTATTGCCTTTACTGATTGAAAAAGGTTTAGTCACCGCACTCCAGCCGAGACCTCCGTCGAATCCGATTCCTAGAAATTATGATCCCAATACCCACTATAATTTCCACCAAGGACCGGGCCACCCGACTGATTGCTGCTTCCCCTTAAAGCATGCGATACAAGGCTTAATAAAGGACGACAAGATCATTCCTCCAGCACTTCCCCTGGTAAATCCGCATGCCAATATACATCAGGTACCGTTGCGACCACACCCACCAGGTGGAACGGGCCCAAGGCCAACCATTAGCATGATAGAGGATGATGATGAGGAGTTTGATCTTTCAGAGTATATTCGCACCCGGGAAGACTTTATAACACCAAGGCAGAGAGATCAGGAAGATAGAAGCATTGGAGTGATCGAGCCTTTGAATTTGGCTGATGTTGGTTCAATTTGTGTTGATGTTCTTTATTATAAAAGTGGTTAAAATATGATAGAAATAAAAATGGCAAAAACTAAACAAGAGGGCTAAAGATGGAATTAGAACACAAACACCACCTACAAGATATAGGGTTGTTGCAACAAGTTTTAAATGAAGTAAGAGTTATCCCACAGAGAATTATGGATCTAAAGTTAGTAAATCTCTAGATTTGCTACAGATTTGACAACTCTAAACCTAATCTATCTTAAACTAATAAAACAGGGTAAAGAGAGGGTATTTTTGGGGTTTGTCACTAACTAAAATAAAATAGAAATAAATACAAAATCAGAAATAAAAGAAAGGGGTTTAAAGAAGAATGGAAGTGGTTTGGTAAAATAAACAGAAAATGAAGAAGTAAGCAGTTAGGGACTAATTTTTACTATAAACAACAATGTAAAACAGAGCAAGAGTTGGATTTGCAGCAATCCTTCATTTGGCTACAAGCACAAATGCAAGGAAGAAGAATCCAACACAACCTTGAGATATGGATTAGTCTTAGGGCTATATCTTGTCCACTCAAATGGTCACAGAATATCTCATGGATATAATCCAGTCATAGGGGTTAAAGCTAAAACAGTAAAACCACTGTAGACACTTTGTTTGCAAGGCGACAAGGTCATGCATCCATAGGTGAATAAAATCCATAAACTTCTAATGAAAATCAAAAGAGAATACAGATCAAATGAAACACTATAACCATTTATTCATTGCTAAAAAGAAGCTTACAATGTCATAGCTCTCAAGTCTGCAGTCTCTGCTAGATTCCAGGTCTCTTCACAATGTTATTACAAAGTCATTTGTAGCCCAGATTAGCCCTAACTACTACAAAGACTTAGCCAGTCATGCTGAGCTAAGGAGAGAAGAAAAACAAAAAGGAAAATGGGAAGATGACCTAAACCCTAGAAATGAGCTCAGTGTTTTGTGTGTCTAGTGTCATCCCCCTTTACAAGCATGCTTTCTTTTCTTTATATACACACACCCAAAAAGTAGCTTTATGTTCTGGCCAATTAGAGGAAAGGAGAATCAAAACAGTTAGGATCTGCTGACGTGGCTCAATTTTAGCCAAGTATTTCCTAAGTTTGTTAGGAAAAGCACAACATACTCAGATAGGTGTCCCATGAGCTGCAGAAGTTTTGAAAATGCCCCCAAAATTCATAAATATCTGCTGGGCCTCGAGCCTTGAGAGGGTGAAGTCTTCTAAAGGCTTCACAGTGTATAGCTCGAGCAGATAGACTACTTTCTGACGGTTGCTCGAGTGGATGAAGTGTTGCAGTTCAGATCTGCTCGAAAAGAAGAGCTACTTCTAAAGATAGCTTGATAGGATAGTTCTGAAGGCTCCTGACTGCTCGATAGGTTAGTTCTGAAGGCATTGAACTACTTGACAGGTTGCTCTGAAGGCATTGAACTGCTTGACAGGTTTCTCTGAAGGCATTGAACTGCTCGACAGGTTGCTCGAGAGGGTGAATTTAGCCTCTTGACTGGGCTGTCTAACTGCTACAACTATCCTTTAGGAATGGGTCCCACTTTTCTCTCATGGCAGGACTTCAAGGGGTTCAAGGCATGCTGAACAACCCATTTGCTGGGGACCACCATGGCTCAATCTCTATGTTTTTCTCAGCTCTTGTGCTTGACTCTACTTCTTCTCTTTTTGACACTTGTTACATGAATTTCTGTACTACTTTGCAGGTTATTGCTAACTACAAAACCACACTTAAAATCAATTATTAGACAGCTCTAGAGTCTAGTAAAGCCTAGGTTAGGGGGTGGAAAGTGACATAATTTAGTGATTAACACACCACCAAACTTAACCTTTGCTAGTCCTCGAGGAAAGAGAAAATTAAATAATTATTTTAAAAATTAAATGCCACTTTCGTAGGGAACACAGATGCATTTAGCCTATGCATCAAGCCTTTTAAACCCCTAGATGATCCCTAGTGGAGGAGTGAAGTCTCCTGAGGGTTTTCAGTGAAGATACCCACAAACTTCACAATAGAATAATTAAGTTTAGTGCAACATATGTCAAATCAGATTTCCACAAATAAAACTTCATTCCACACCCTATTTCTTTAAATTCAGAGGAGTTAAAATAGTAATGCAGTTAATTTAACACTTAAAATCATACTGAATTTCCATCATAGCCAATCAACTTAAATCAAGAGAATTGTGTGTGAATCAGTGCTAAGCTCACCATTAATTCAAGAATCAGGTTTAAATATTGTCCCAATGAATTTAATTTGAGACCCAATCCTCACCAGGGCTATCACTCAAAAATGAAATTTCAAGGTGTATCACTTTTACTGCAACTTAAGATCAATTATAGACCTCAAATAGGCTTGCAAGCATGAGCATAGACATTGCTGCTAATTCTTGAAATCCTCTTGTTCTTTCCACCATAGATAAATAAGGTCTTTTTATTGGATTGTAATGTGGCTTAGGGTTAAGGTTTAAAAAGAATAAAAGGATAAAAAAGATTTAAAACTGAGAAATCAACTAAGAGGAGGAGGTGGTTCATGACTTTACCTTCTTCATTACATCACAAATTCATCTTCTTTTATATTTGTCAGATCCAAAATGGCCAGCTTCTTCTCATCTTTATAATTTTTTAAATGAAGTACTTTTGTTGACTTCTCTCTCTCTCTCTCTCTCTCTCTCTCTTTAGATGAAACACCACCGATGTACAATAGACACACTACTATTTTATAGATCTCTTCTCTTTTCACCAAATGTTAAACCCAGCTCAACTTTCTTCAATATTTTCTCCTTTTCCTTCTAAAATCTTACAGTGAGGGTAAGGCTGAATCAGGTCAATGAGGTTTAGGTTCAAGTACTCTGGTGTTTGTTAAATAAAAATGGATTTTAAGGCTCAAACAGTGTATACAAAGGGCAGTTCAATGGATAGGTATTTTCAGGCTCAAACTGTCCAAAAGAAGGCCTTAAATCATATCCTTAGTGTCATGAGTTCTGCCAAACAGTTTCAATTTGGGGTGCATAACTTTTGGTGAAAAGATGTTGATTCAATCATTCCTTAGAGCAGAAAATTTGTCAAGACACTCTTCAAAAGAAAATTTGATAGGCCCAAATCTCACTGGGTATGGTCTTTGAGTAAACTCATGAGGTATATTCTCATATTTTTCTCTCTTTTCTGGTTCACTAATCACTAATTGTGAAAAATGTTTCTTGAAGTTTGCTTCTTGCAAGTGTTAGATCTTCAACAAATTTCAATTTTAAAATTGTCTACTAGACAGTTTTAATTTCCTCTTTCTCACATGGTTAGGTGGGAATTTACTTTATGTTTTTCATTTAACTAACAATGCTGCACTATAATGAACTATTTTATAGGAACACCCTGCCATACCCCCAAACCTATTATAAACATTGTCCTCAATGTTTCAACAGAGTGTATTTAGGAGCAGCAGGGTATGAGAAGGAAGAAAAACAAAAATAATGCTGAAAAGAAAGTAAAAATTACACTAACCAGATGAGTATATTCACAGAAAATAGAATTTTATAATAAAATATTATATAGAAGAGAAGACTGTGTATGGAATTACAACTGAATAAGAACCAAAACATAAATAAAAAACTCCTAAAAATAAAAAATTCCTAAAAATGGTCTGAATCTGAATCCAGATCTATGTGCTCCTCTGCCCTTTCTTTCCCTTTCTTAACATTTTCAGCCTTGGCACAAAGATGTAAAGTGATATGGAGTGTGAGTGTATAGCATGAAGAGATGAAATGAGGAAATGCTCCTCATGAGGAGCTTAAAAGCTTAGGATCCCGAGCCTCGAAAGGATCATGCTTTGGAAATATAATCTCGAGCAGATAGTTTTACTTGCATGATCCTGTCGTGGCTGGGCAAGCCTTCAGAACAAATGTCTCGAGAGGATCTCGAGTAGATGACTTTACTCGCATGATCCTATCGAGGCTGGGTATAACCTCATAAAAAATGTCCCGAGAGGATGCTTTGAAGCACATGATCCTCTCGAGAGACAACTAGTTCACCTACAGAATGGTCTCGAGATGATGATCTGAAGGTTTTTAATCCTCTCGAGAATGCAACATAGGCTTGATGCACTGACACACTCTCATGCATTAAAGCTTAATGATCCCTATGCTAAACAGATTCACTCAACACTCTACAGCACATCAACACTAATGGCACAAATTTTAATCAAGATTCATCAAAAGCAGACTGCAAGAAACACAATATTTACAAAATTTTAAAACACTTCAACATTTATGTTACACATGGTACAAAGGTTGAGATCATATATCAGGTGGGGGTTCTTGAAGATTGATGGTCTCAGTGAGCTCTACAACATTCTCAACACAAAGTTTGAGCCTTTGGCTATTGACCTTCATGACCCTTCCAGAATTAGGGTCCATGATCTCAACAATTCCAGATGGGGATGCATGTAAGACAATAAATGGGCCATCCCATTTGGATCTCAAATTACCTGGAAAGAACTTCAATTTTGAATTGAAAATCCATACCTTAGCACCATCAGCAAATCCTTCCTAAGAAGGTTCTTGTAAACAAAAAAGGCTTTAACTTTCTCCTTGTAAATCATTGCATTTGCATATGCATCCAGTCTGAGTTCTTCTAGTTCAAAAATTTGTAGCTCCCTGCTTAAATGTGTCTATCATTTCCTCTATCCTAGCATTCCCCTTATAAAAAAGAGAAGGTTTGTTAAGAGCTTGAGGAAATAGTAGATGAGTTACTACTGGTTCCTCATTTGCTGCCTAACATTCCCATCAATTAATTTTTTTTTTTTAATGAAATGGAGTTCAACAACAACCCCTTTATTCACCTCCTCCTGCTGCTCCATAACATGCACCGGGTCCTCTCCATCTTCACTTCTTTTTGGCTTAAAGATCACTTTATTATCCACCACTCTACCACTCCTCAAGGTAGTGATGGCCTTAGCTTCCTCCAGAGTTGAAGAAGCTTCACCTATCATGAATTATCCCTTAGGATTGGCCATTGCTTGACTCAGGAGCCTGCCCTCTTCCCTTTTTATCAGAGTATTTGAGAGTTGACCAAAGTGGTCCTCTATTTTCTTGATACTCTGACTATGAGAATTCACTGTTTGTGATAGGGAGCTGAGGTTTTGTAATGCAGACAAAACCTGCTCCTCAAAGGAGGGGGCTCTAGTTTGTGGTGGTGGTAAAGTTAATTGACTTGGTTGTGCCACTGGCTGTGGGAACTAATGTCTTGAGAAATACTCTTGATGGTACTGCTAGTTAGGTCTGTAGGGAAATGCCTACTGCTACTAGGATTGATGAAAATTGTATTGTCTCCACCTTAAGTTAGGGTGGTTCCTCCAAGCAAACTTAGCAGGTTGCTGGCCATAACCTTGGGCAACATTGGCATGCTCCATTACTAACTCTGGGTATTGACCAATAAAGAGACAATTTAGAAGGGAGTGTGTGGGGGATTGACATATCAGATATGCCTCGTCAACCTGTGCAGCTATTTGGGGTTGCACCACACTCAGTAATTTATCAACTTTTTATGACAAACTGTCCACTTTCCTTTCTTGGTATTGCATACATTAAGTTCATACAATTTCCCTTTTGAAGTGGGTTCTTTTATAGCTCTAACAGCCAGTTCAATGTCATTTCTTATTAGAGATTCTTGCTGCATAGAGTTTTCACTTATAATATCAAACAAATCTCCTCATCAGTTTGCTGAGATATCTGCTACCATAAGATGCATCCATCATGTGTCTATTTTTAGATTCTAACCCTTGGTAAAAGCTTTGAACAAGCTGCCATTTGGATATTTGGTGGTGTGGGCACTGTCTTAGTAGTTCTTTAAATCTTTCCCAAGATTCATGAAAGTCCTTAGTTGGAAACTAAGAAAAAAAGATAATGCTCTTCCTCAACTGGCTTGTCTTGCTCCTCATTGGGAAGAATTTAGCCAAGAATTGGCTTTGTAAGGCACCCCAAGATGTAATGCTATTTGTTGGGAGCATGCTTAGCCAATTTCTTGCTTTATCTTTTAATGAAAAAGAAAATAATCTCATCTTAGTGGCTTCATCTCCCAGACCAGAAATCTTAAAAGTTGTGCATAAAGACAGAAACTCATTTATATGCTTATAAGGGCCTTCTTTACTCAGCCCATGAAAAGATGGCAAGATCTGGATGGTTTGAGATTTGATTTCATAGTTAGCCTTAGCTGTAGGGAATTGAATGCAGAAAGGGGATGAATATACTCCTGGTGCATAATAATCCCTAAGGGGTCTAGGCTGCTCACTCACCTCAAATGTTTATAAATGTTCAACAGGGATGTGTTCTGCTAGCCTAGGTCTAAGGACCCTTTCAATTGCAAGGTTCAATGGTACAATTTCAGGATTCAGGAACTTTCTTCCCAACCTACAACACGCAGCAGAGATAAATTACAACAAATAAAAGAAAACACTAAACACTACTGCTAAATTTAAAGATGATAGAAATAAAACTATAACAAGGGAGAAAGAGATGTAAACTAAGACTACAACATAAAATCAGTAGAAAATCAAAAGACTACAGTAGAAAATAAGCAGAAAATCAAAATACTACAGCAATAATTTATTCAAACACAACAAAGACAACAAACAAATCTAAAGCATAACATAAAGAAAAACTCAGATCTACTACTTAGATAAAAAACTCTCCGGCAATGGTTCCAAAAACTTGTTAGGTCATTTGTGTTAATGTTATTTATTATAAAAGTGGTCAAAGTATGACAGAAACAAAGAATGACATAAACAAAACAAAGAGAGATAAAAATGAGATTAGAACACAAACACCACCTGCAAGATACAGGGTTATTGCAGCAAGTTTTAAATGAAGTAAGGGTTGTCTGTTAAGACATGAAAAGTACCACTTTTCACCCCTTAACTTAGCCTCTGTTAGACCCTTGCTATCTAATAAATGTGTGTTAAGTCATTTCTGTAGGTAATAAATAGCAGCTACAATAAAGCCTGAACCTTGTTAAGGAGCCCACTTTTGCCCCAGAAGCCCCTCAGAAGGATGAAAGCGGAATCCAGACAAGAATTGAACCTCACGCAGCTTTCACAAGCTTCAAAGGATTCAGAAATTAAGCCTCGCGCAGTCCTCGTGAGTTTCTCAAGACTACATTTCCAATTGTCTGTGATGTTCTCGCGCAGCTGAGTGACAGAAGAGCTTCAAAATTATACCTTGCGCGGCTCTCGCGAAGCTCAAATATAAATGCTCGTGCAGTCTCACGCAGCTCAAGAAAGCAGCTCTCAAACCTTTCGCAGTTCACTCAGATCAACTGAGGAGAGAGAGTTCCAGGTATCTCTGCGCGCAGCTGTCGTGCAGTGGCCGTGGGATGCAAAACTTCAGAAAAACCTCTCGCGCAATTCAGAGACCAATGCACATCACGTCCTCGCGAAGATCCATTGAGAAACAAACTACTTGCGCGATTCCCGTACCATTCAGAAGGAAAGTGCAATCCCGCGAAGACCAGGGCAATCCAGCGAGGATTCAATGCTCTAGCGCGCGACTGCTTCAGCTGTAACTAAGACAACCCCGCGACGGCTAGAATTTCAAGCTAATCCAATCTCGCGAAGACTGTGCTACCACGCAACAGTCTTTGAAACCAGTGCTACCTAGCGAGGCTCTGAACTCTAACTCTCCCTCACCTCTGTAGAGGACATTCTGGGAATTTCCAGCAATTAGGGCACACATTCCAATGCTCTAAGTTCTGTGCACGCGCTCCGAGGCATCCAAGGGACAGTATTAGGCCATGTGGCATCGTTAAAATTAGGGTTTCCTAACCCTAATGCGCCGCCAAACTAATTGTTATATAAACCTAAGCCTGGTTTAGGTTTAGGGGGCTCTCTTTTTAGAATAGAATTTTGTCTATCTTCTTCTTACAGTAGCTGCAGATCTCTAGTAAAGTTTAGGTAGATTTCTTTTTACTTTTTCTTCTCTCCATAGTCTAGCATTTGCTGGCTATGCCTTTGTATGACTATTTGGACAAGATTAATGGAGTTTTATGATAGGGTGTTTTACATTTATGGGATTTTTATTTATGAGTTGTTCTGTACAAGGCTGCTACCTTGAGATCCTCCATTACTAGGATGTATTGCAAGTAATGGAGGACTGCTTTTATGGTTTACTCAGATCGAAGTGACCTATGTGTCTGGGCTAACATGCTCCCATACAGGCCTAGCCCCACCACAGGACCCACTAGATCTGAAATCTCCATGGGAGCAATGAGCATTTGTAGCCTTGTGAACATGGTGGTGGCAGCAATGTTTCTTATTCTATCTTGAGTTTTGTGAGGAGGATAGCCTCTGGGATAGTCTGTGACCATTCAAGTGGATAGGTTATAGCCTTAGGGTGAAGCCAATCCACAGATTCAAGATGGATTGTTCTTCTCTGCATGTGTGCTTGTAGCCCTGTGAGAGATTGTGCTGAGACAAACTCCCCTGTATGTGTATAGACCCGCCATCAGATGGCAGATCTGGTTTGGTTATAGAGATTGTAGGCTTGTGACTGGATCACTGCAGTCTCTCTAAAGCAGTGGACAGCTAGATCTAAGGCTGCACTCAAACTCTTTCTGGTTCTATGTGTCTGGGCTAACATGCTCCCATACAGGCCTAGCCCCACACATAGCACTTTAGAGGTTGAGGTTCCCTATGGATTCTTGTGCTTGTAGCCTGGATGAAGTAGTGCCTACAATAATAAACTTGTTCTGACCCATCTCTGGACTGTGGTTCCCCAATTGGATAGTCTGTGACCATTTAAGTGGACAGGTTATAGCCATAAAGGGATTGGATCATGGCACAGAGATGAGTTAGATTCTTTCTCCTCAGTGGTGATAATGTAGCCATTGGACAGGACTTCTATAGCAGCAGATCTGAATTTGAGTCATGAAACCCATCAGATCTGAACATAATAGCATACTTCTCACCCTTTTATATTTATTTTCTCACTCCATCTTCTTTCTTAACTCTTTCTATAGTTTATACATTAGGATACGTTAGAATTTAGATTTTAGTGTCCCTAAATCCCCTTCCATTTAGGATTGCCAGATCTGTAGTCAGATCTGGAGGGCCTACTAAAGATGGCTCCCTTGGAGCTTAAGATCAACTTCCCTGTGGGACAAACTCTTACTTATCAAAACTTGCTATAACAGGCCCTGTATCTTACAGGATTGTGCATATTTTAGGCTAGCTGCTCTGTCATTTTCAATCCACCTTTCATTCATTTTCATTCACCCCATTTTCATCACTGTCTTCAATAAAGTCAGTAGCAAGCACTTAAAAATAGCCTAACAAGTTTTTGGCGCCGTTGCCGGGGATATTGATCTTTTAGTAGACTCTAGATTTTTGATTCTTTATTCTTTGGTAGCTGTACTTGTGAATAATTGATACTGCTGATTTACATTTGAAAATTTTCTTGCAGATTTGGACTGTAGCAGAGAAGGAGAGTAGAATTGCACTAGGAGTCTAGCTACCTATGTTTGCACTTCTCTAACCCTCAAAACTCAGTCTATTTCTCATTTGAAGATTCCATAGCATAGCAGTTGATTAGGATAGTTGCAATTTTTATTAAGTGTAATGTGCCTGCAAATAGTCTTCCCTGCTGTTGGTGTGTGTGCATGTTAGGAAGGAGATCCATCAGTCCTACATTAGAGCCTGCAAACCCTGAGATAGAAAGGGGTAGAAGGCCGAGAAGGCATAGACACACCACAGTTGAGCCCCCTATTGAAATTGAGATAGCAGTTATGGGTGAAGAACAACCTAGAACATTGAAGGAATTGAATGCTCCGGATGATTAAAATTCTCTATTTAGCATCCAATTCTCTGATGTTCAAGGAAACTACGAAATCAAAACTTCCGTCATCCAAATGCTTCCCTCTTTTTCATGGGCTTAGAAAGGAAGACCCTTACAAGCACATTGACCAGTTCTTGGCCCTGTGCACGACATTCTTCATTGCTGGTTTGGGACCAGAAGCTAGTAGGTTAAGGCTCTTTCCTTTCTCCCTAAAGGACAGGGCCATGACCTGGTTATCTACTCTCCCAAACAACAACATCACCTCCTGGAAAGACCTCCAGACAAGATTTCTGTCTAAATTTTTTCCAGAGACCAAGACCAGCCAGCTGAGGAAAGGCATACTTTCTTTTGCCCAATCCCCAACTGAAGATTTTAACCAGTGCTGGGATAGATTTAAAGAGATGCTCAAACAATGTCCCCACCACAAGATCCCTGACTGACAGCTTGTCCAGAGCTTCTACAATGGGATTGATGAAAAGAGCAGAGACATGGTAGATGCCTCTTGTGGTGGAACGTATATGCATAAAACAGCTGATGAGGCATGGGATTAGTTCGAGGTCATAAGTGAAAATGCTTTCCAGAGGATGTCCTCTTCTAGAACTGTTCAAGAACCATCTCTTAAGCTGGGGGTGGCTGAGACTTCTAAAGGAAAAATGTATGAAGTTAGGGGAAATGATGATCTGAGAATGCAGATGGCCAATCTTACTGAAAGATTTGATAAACTTTTGACTGTGGTGCAACCCAGAATGGCTGCACAAGTGATAGAGGCATGTCTGATATGCCAATCTCCATAGCACACAGTAGAAGAATGTCCATCTGCGGGACAATACCTTGGGTTTGTAATGGAACAGGCTGCTGCTACCCAATCTTTTGGACAACAACAATCTGGTGGCTATAATAAACAACCATATGGATACCAGCACTAAAATGCTTGTTACCAATGGAGAGACCACCCAAATTTGAGGTGGAGGCAAGACAATTATATGCAGCCACTGCTGATGTTGGCCTTACCTCAAAGGCCACAACATCAGTTTAACTAGGGTTATGCCCAAAGGTCAAATTTCTAACAACAGCAGCCCTAACAATAAAATCAATTGATAGTTCCCCCACCTCAGCCCCAAAGTGCTTCTTTTGAGGACCAGGTTTTGGCCCAATTGCAAAGCCTTGGACCCTTAAATCAGACTGTGACTTCTCACAGTCAAAGCATTAAGAAAATAGAAGAGCAGCATGGCCAAATAGCCAATGCTCTAGCTAAAAGAGAGGAGGGCCGGTTGCCAAGCCAACCAATTGCCAACCCTAAGGGCCAGTATTCCATCGAAGAAGGCTCCTCCAATTTTGAGGGGGCCAATGCCATAACTGCCCTAAGGTCTGGTAGGATGGTAGACAACCAGGTGGGAAAGGAATAGGGAGAGGTCTATCCTAAGGAAATGTCGTGTGAAAGTGATAAGGATTTTGTTAAGGCACAGAGTAAAGAACTGCCTGCTGCCCTTCAACAAGGGAAAAATAAAGAGGTTATAGTTGAGCCTCAGCAGGAGATAAAAATAGAAAAAAGAAAAAAATAAAAATTCAGCCATGGGCTTGCAGCTGAGGAACCAGCAGTACCTCAGTTGCCATTTCCTCAAGCTTTGAGTGCCCTGCCCCTTTTGATAAGGGTCAGGCACAGATCGAGGAAATGATGGAGACCTTTAAGCAGGTCAAGATAAATTTACCCCTGCTTGATTCAATCAATCGAGGTCGTCCTATGCAAAGTTTATGCAAAGACCTCAAAGACCTCAGATTCAAAAAGGAAGGCCAGGCCATTTGTCCAAGAAGGTCTTTGATCGACATACTTGAATTAACCACGACAATACCTGAGAAGTTACAAGACCCAGGGATACCCACTATTCCCTGTATTATTGGTGACCACACGATTGGAAGGGCCCTTTTGGACCTTGGAGCCAATGTTAACTTTCCGCCATACAAAGATGTATATCGTGATTAGGTTTGGGGGAGCTGAAGCCCACCCCCATTGTTCTATTGATGGCTGATAGGTCCGAGAGGAAACCCATGGGAGTGGTCGAGGATGTCCTAGTGGGGGTAGACAAGTTCTTCTATCCTACAGACTTCCTTGTCTTGGACATGGGCTGCAACAAGAGTACCTCTCCGATACCTGTTACCTGGGGAGACCATTCTTGGCCACTGCCAATGCATGTATTCAATGCAGGTCTGGAATCATGGAGGTCACTTTCAGACATATGAAAGTTGAGCTTAATATGTACAACAGTGTAAAGCACCCTCAGCTGGACAATGAGGAATGCTTTGCAGTGGATGTACTAGAAGAAATTGTACTCTGAGTGGAGCAACATTGCCACTGATTTAACTGAAGTTTGGAACTTGGTGGAGGAAGGAAGCCTAGCTTTAATGCCAGAAGACACACCCCTAGTGAAGTCTTCTGTGGGCTTAGTACAACATTCTAATTGGAAACCTACATTGCTGCCCCTTCCTCCAACCAACAATACACCAATCCTGTCATTCATACAACAAGCCCCTGATCTGGAGCTCAAGAAGCTGTCAGAGACATTAAAATATGCTTTCCTCGAGAAAGAAGAGAAACTTCCTGTGATTATCTCCTCTTCTCTTACCAGTGAGCAAGAGGAGGAGTTGCTAACTGTTTTGAGGAAGCACAAGAAAGCAATTGGCTGGACCATTGCTGATCTAGGAGGAATTGATCATCAATCTGTATGCATAGGATTCATCTAGAGGAGGGCTCAACACCTTCCAGGAAAATATAGAGGAAACTTAATCCTCACATGCAAGAGGTGATTTTGAAAGAAATCATTAAGTTGCTGGATGCTGGGGTAATTTGCCCCATCTCTGATTCTGAATGGGTGGCACCAATCCAGGTGGTACCCAAGAAATCTGGCATAACAGTGATCAAAACCGACTCTGGAGAGTTGAGACCAGCCAGGGAGACCACTGGCTGGAGGGTTTGTATCGATTATCAAAAACTCAACTCCAAGTCCAGAAAAGACCACTTCCCTCTCCCTTTTATTGATCAAATTTTAGACAAGTTGGCTAGGAAGGCTTTTTACTGTTTTCTTGATGGGTACTCAGGGTATAATCAGATCTCTGTGCACCCCTTTGATCAAGAGAAAACTATATTTACTTGTCCTTTTGGCACCTTTGCTTACAGAAGGATGCCTTTTGG
Source organism: Chloranthus sessilifolius (assembly GCA_021018995.1). Taxonomy (NCBI): domain Eukaryota; kingdom Viridiplantae; phylum Streptophyta; class Magnoliopsida; order Chloranthales; family Chloranthaceae; genus Chloranthus; species Chloranthus sessilifolius. The sequence goes on along the minus strand of CM037584.1, from coordinate 118,611,603 downwards.
ACTGTGTAATGCCCCAGCCACCTTTCAGAGGTGTATGTATGCCATCTTTTCTGATATGATTGACAAATTCTTAGAAATTTTTATGGATGACTTTTCGGTCTATGGGGATAGCTTTGACCAATGTCTACAACACCTCCATCAAGCCCTACAAAGATGTGAAGAGACCAATTTGGTCTTAAGTTGGGAGAAAAGCCACTTCATGGTAACACAAGGAATTGTGTTGGGCCATGTAGTCTCTAAAGATGGAATTGAGGTAGACAAGGCCAAAGTTGACCTCATTAAAAATCTGTCCCCTCCAAGAACAGTCAAGCAAACCACATCCTTCCTTGGCCACGCTGGATTCTACAGGAGGTTTATCGAAGACTTCAGCAAAATTATAAAACCATTGTGTCACCTGCTCTGCCAAGATGTGCCCTTTGCCTTCTCTGCTGAATGTCTGAAGGCTTTTGAAACTCTAAAAATCTGCCTCACCTCTGCCCCTGTACTCCAGACACCTGACTATACCCTGCCCTTTGAGTTGATGTGTGATGCATCTGACTTGGCAATAGGTGCTGTCTTGGGCCAGAGAAAAGATAAGCTGCCTGTGGTCATTGCATATCTCAGCAAATCACTTGCTGAAGCTCAACTGAACTATACAACCACTGAGAAAGAGCTTCTAGCAGTAGTTTTTGCTGTGGACAAGTTTAGACCTTACCTACTTGGGTCTAAAACTGTCATCTTCACTGACCACTCAGCAGTAAAGCACCTACTATCCAAGAAGGATGCAAAGCCCAGATTGATTAGATGGATACTCTTGTTGCAAGAGTTTGACATCGAAATCAAAGACAAGAAAGGTGTAGAAAATGTGGTGGCTGACCACTTGTGCAGAATTATGTTGGAGAAAGGTGTTGATGATCTCACTACAAATGATGTATTTTCGGATGAGCAATTGTTTGCCATCCAATCTTTAGTTCCTTGGTATGCACATATTGTCAATTATCTAGTTATAGGCAAGATCCCTTCCCATTGGACAAAAATGGATAAAGACCTATTTTTCTTACAGGTCAAATTCTTTTTCTGGGAGGAACCTTGCTTGTACAAGTATTGTGCAGACTAAATTATTCGAAAATGTGTTCCCGAAAGTGATATCCCCAATATTCTGGTCATGTGCCATGAAAATGCCTGTGGGGGTTACTTTAGTGGGAGAAAAATAGCTGACAAAGTGTTACAGTGTGGTTTCTATTGGCCTTCTCTTTTCAGAGATGCCCATACACACTGCAAGTCCTGTGAAAGATGTCAGAAACTAGGAGGGCTGTCTAAACAAAATTCAATGCCTTTACAGCCCATCCTTGTTGTAGAACTATTTGATGTGTGGGGTATTGATTTTATGGGCCCCTTTCCTCCTTCAAATGGTTTTCATTTTATCTTAGTGGCAGTGGACTATGTTTCCAAATGGGTAGAAGCCATTGCCACAAGAACTAATGATAATCAGGTGGTCCTCAAGTTCATAAAGCAGAATATCTTCTCTAGATTTGGTACCCCTAGAGCCATTATCAGTGATGGGGGTAGCCATTTCTATAACAGAAATTTTGAGAGCTTGCTCAAGAAATATTCAGTCACCCATAGGATTGCTACTCCCTACCACCCACAAACCAGTGGGCAAGTTGAAATTTCAAATAGAAAGATCAAGCATATCCTTGAGAAGACTGTGAGGACTGATAGGAAGGATTGGGCTGACAAGCTTAATGATGCACTGTGGGCTTATAGGACTGCCTATAAGACCCCCATTGGTATGCCCCCTTTTAGACTGATCTATGGCAAGGCCTGTCATCTCCCAGTGGAGTTAGAACACAAGGCCTATTGGGCCATCAAACATTTAAATTTAGATCTAACTTTTGCTGGTCATCACAGGTTGCTGCAGCTGTCAGAATTGGAAGAACTAAGGATGGATGCATATGCCAATGCAAGGATCTATAAGGAAAGGTCCAAAGCTTTCTTTGATAAAGGGTTGTTGAGAAAGAGTTTCACTGTTGGTGATAAGGTTTGGTTGTTTAACTCCAAACTTAAATTTTTTCCAGGCAAATTGAAATCCAGATGGGAAGGTCCTTACATTGTCATGCATGTTTCCCTATCTGGTGCTGTGGAAATCAAGGATCCTAAATCTGGGAGACTCTTAAAGGTGAATGGTCAAAGGCTTAAGCCTTGTTTCGAAAAACCTGCCGACCTTTTGGACACCATTCACTGTCAAGGGGATCCTTCTTCAAACTGATTCCACAGGTGTGTCATTACTGTAGCATATGTACTTAGTTTTTGGTTGATTTATCTTGCTTTCTTTAGTTTCTATTCTCTAGGATTTGCTAGTGGCCTTATCTGAATTTTGCCCTATCTGTTGTAAACTTTTGATGCTTGGCTTGATTCTTACTGCTTTTGAATTGATAGCTTCTGTTGAATGCCTAATGTGGGAGGTCATTTTCGTTGTCCTTGAGTGTATGATTGAGTTTACATATGACTAAAGACAGTCATAGGAGAGGGTCATGCCCAGGATTCAACCACAGCAAACATGCAAAAGGGCAGAACAGAGAGCACATGCTCTCTGTTTTATACCTTACTTTCGCTAGGTCTAAAATGGAAGCTTGGGAGACTATCGCGAGATTCATATGTTCTCGCGAGGTTAAAAGAGGAAGCCTGGAAACCTCTCGCGAGGTTAAAGGAGGGAGTCTGAGAGAAGTTCACGCAGTTCACCTGGACACATTCTATTCGCTGTCGCGAGATTCATGTGTTGCTGAGAGCCTCTCGCGCAATTCATATAGAGCCATACATTACCTGTCGCGAGATTATCAGGTTATCGCGAGGTTCACAAAATTAGCTGGGAGAATCTCACGCAATTCAACAAAAATATTCCATTTACTGTCGCGAGATTCTAAGTCTATCACGAGATTCAACATAAACTACAGAACTTTTCACGCAATCCAAATAGAGCCTTGGGAACCGCTCGCACAATTCACATGAATTACTCTCACTCTGTCGCGCGCTCCAAGGACAACTTTTGAGATTGTCGCGCAATCCAGATGTAATCAACACCCTCGCTAGGTTTATTTTCAACCCCGCGACCAGATTTTCCAAAGCACGCCGAGCTTTGCGATAGGTATTTCAACCCCGTGCTTTGTCCCTTTGTCATTATCTGCTTCCTTCTTCCCTCTGCGAAACCCTAGCTTCTGCCGCTCTCCCCTCTCCCGTCCAGCATCACTCCTACAGCTCATCATTCACTTCACAACTCTACAGAGTTGATCCTATCATCACTCCCATCCATTGCCCTCTGCTCTGAGTGCCCTGTGCGTCAAATCAAACCAAACCCTAGCTCTCTGTCTCCATTGCTCATACTAGAGGTCAGAGTTAGAAATGGCTCCCAAAATTGCATAAAAGAGAAAGGGGAAGGACAAGGACCCTGCAGAGACCACCCCTAAAAAGGCCAAGACTTCAAAGTCCCCCCAAAAAGGCAAGGAAGTGGTTGAGGAGTCGGTGGTACCAACCACTAAGTTCTCTACCCCTTTTGAGCTCATGGAGTCAATCCCATTAGAGCCTGAAACAACCTTTGATGTACCCTTTTTTGAGAAAGAACCTCTCTCTGCCCCTGTAGTACAATTCATAAGCAAAGCAGGCCTGATGCCATTGATGAGAGAAATTCTAGCACTAGCCTACCCAAGGCTAGTGCAGTTGTTTTACCAGCACATCAAGGTCAAGAAGGGCAATGATGGACAAGAGTGCTTGCTGATGATGATTGACGATTTTGATTTGTTAGTAAGCCCTAAGATGATTGCTGAAGTATTAGGCATCCCAACAACATTCAATCCTAGTTGTGGCTATGGCCCCCCTTTGCGTGTATCAATTGACACAATTGCAAGGGCCCTAATAAGAGGATTAAAAGCCACCGAGGACTCAATCAGAAGGAGGGAACTAGAATCTGAACTACTGTTCATTGATCAAGTCCTGCAGAAGAACATCTATTGCTTAGGACATCAGCAGGAGAGGAGAACCCCCATTGCGGATGCTGTCTACTCCTATCACATGGGCCATGGCTTCCATGCAGCCTGGCTAATTTTTGAGGCTATGAAAGACACAGTGGCAAAATTAGGGTCAAACAAGAAGCTCACACCCTACCCTATGCAAGAATCATCACCTTACTGCTGATCAAGGGGGGCTACAAGATAGGAAGGACCGAGCAAACCACCACCCTTACCCCTACTACCTTTGCCAAGAGGCAATGGGGAATTAGCAGAAGCTTGATGGGGAGTCAGAAAAAGAAGAAAGCTGAGGCTCAGGCCCTGTCCAAGCAAGCAGAAGCAGCTGAATCAGAGTCTACCCCTGCTACAAAAGCAGTGCCTCCAGAGCTCATCACTTCCATCCCTGCAGTAGCACCCACACCCCCTCCACCTTTTATTCCTGCATCCTCTACTCCTCTTGCATCCATCTCTCACCCCTCCTCGATTCCATTCTCCATGCCCACTCCCCTTCACTGCTTGGTCCATGGAGGACTCCCTTCCCTACCTTACCACAATACATTGCCACAATTTCCTCCATTCCAACTAAGCCCACCCCCACTCATCTCCTACAAGAAATGAAAACCTACTCAGACCATCCCAACCATCTCCCAGACACCACCCTCACTACCTTCCATCCCCCTTGACCCACCCCACCTTGAAGAAACCACCACCCCAGCCATATCTACTATATCTCCTCTCCCCGACATTGACTTAACCCTAAACACATCCATAGGCTTCCAAGCCTTCATCTCTACATTCCTTGACACCATGCCTACCTACTACACCCCTCTGCTAGACTCCCCAACTACCTCACAACACCTTTCCCCAGAACCCCACTCTTCCCCTCCCTCCACTTTCCATCATGCTCCTTCCTCCCCTTTCCAACCAGTCCCCTCTTCTTCCCAAACCCCACCTCCTAGCTTTGACACACTAACCCTCATCCTACCCCGATCCAAGACATCCAAGCCCAGCTTATCCATCAATAACCACAACAGACCGGATGCAGTGAACTCACCTCCATCCAATCCACCCTACACACCTTAACCACTCCACCCATCCCTACCCCATCCACTTCAACCCCTTGGTCCTGTTCAGACAAGACCACGCAATGCACTTCCTCCTAATCATTACCCTCCCACCATCACCATTACCTCTTTCCCACCCTTTTCCTTTACCCCTTTTCACCATTCCAATTTTCCATCCCCATCACCCCAACTCTGTTGAGCCTACACCTTCACTTTTCCCCTATACCCTCCATTCCCCTCTTATCCTATCCCTCCCACCTTCTCTCGCCAAATCTACCCAAGCAGACCAACTGACCCCATTCCCCCACTTGACTTCCCTACTATCATTCCCCCTTCCCCCCCCAGGACCAAGCACACTTCGCTTCTTCCACAACCTATCTGCCAATTGCACCCAAACATCATTTCTACAGCCCTCCTTACCTCACCATCCTACATCACATGCGGGATAATGCTTACCTGAGGAAGGATGTCCTGAGGGGTATGGCCAAGCTACGCCAATCAATTAAGATCCCCCTGCTGGAAAGATTGATGAGATGACGGAGGCCCACAACGAGCAACTACTGGGCATCTCCTTGGGGTGGAAAAATATTGTGGAGGAATATCGAAAGACGAAAGCTTCAGCCACTTATTATCAGATTAATTGGGAGTATGAGAATGCCTGTGCAAGAATGCTTGAAAATGACTTAACAATGTCCGAAATCCAAAAATCCAAAAGGAGATCGCCCTCAAATTTCAAGTCCAGATAGCCTCATTGGAATCCGCATTGGCCGCTGTTAGAAATGAACCTTACCACCCAACCCCACTCTCTGTTCACGTGCCTCAGCCTGCGCCAACTACTACTTTAGCTCCACCTTCCCAGTCTGAGGAGGCACCACCTAAGCCCTAAAAAGATAAAGGAAAAGCTCCTGCTTCACCTCCAACGGCACAGCCTACAACTACTGAGCAGCCTCCACCTCCCAAGGCCTCTGCCGCACGTCCACAAGAACAAACTTATCCTCAGCGGAGGAAAGTCATAGCCAAGAGGTCTGCTCCCAAAGCTGTTCCTTTAAAAATTGGCAAAGAGCCTGCTGCCCAGTCTGAAGAGGCACAACCCCCAGCCAAACCTGAGTCCACTGGAAAAGGAAAGTCACCAGCGGTCCCCACTGAGGAACCCAAAGCAAAAGGAAAAGAGAAATCCCCAGTGGTCCCCCCTGCAGAAGCTGAAGCTAAAGGCAAAGGAAAATCCCCTGCCACCCCCCCTGCTAAGCGTAAAGGCAAAGCCCCTCAAGAACCCAAGGAACCAAAGGCTCCCAAAGCACCAAAAATGAGGGTGAGGGCACCTAAAGCTCCAACTACGGCGAAAACACCAGCTGAGAAGAAAAAGGCAAGGGAGGAGAAGAAGAAAGAGGACAGAGCTGCCCTTAAGGCAAAGGCTAAACAGATGGGCTGGGATTTCCTTACAGATTCTGATTCAGATTAGATCCTAGCTTCTAGATTGTATCTTAGGTTTTTCTTCTTGTCATTCCACTTGTAACTATTTTTATTCCACTTTAATAGAAATTCTAGTTTTCTCTATTGCTTTATTCTGTGTGTTTCTTTCTAATTGTTTGTTACTTGTGATTTTTTTCTTTTTGCCCATTCATGGGAGGAGAGTTTTTGGGGGGATATTTTTCTTTGAACTAGCAATTCATGTCGCGGAGATGGTGTTTATATATATTTGTGCAATTTCCTGCTTCCGGGATTGCAATGGCTCCTTCTTCAAATTGATTTGCCATCATAAGTGTACCTCGCGAAGATCCCCAGCTCAGTTGCGCGAGAAATGTCCTTTCCTCATCCATTATTGCTCCTCGCGAGGATCCCCGCGCGCTACACTTACCTCTTTAAAAACCATGCCTCTCTTTGGACATTCATTTAATGCTACTTCTCTTTTCCAAAAATAATATGTTTAGCATAATCACTTGGTGAATAACTATATGTAGTTGCACATTTGATCTAAGGTTTGGTGAATACCCCACCGACACGGCGGTATACCCATGACTGACTTTGCAGGATATTCGTGACTGGTACGGCGACCAATCCGTACACCAGTGTGACATCCCAAGGATGTATGTGAGCTTTATGCCCCATCGCGCCTGAGTAGTATTACATGAATGAAAAATAGTCTGATTGGATGACGATGGTGGGTATTCCATCGGGGCTCGAGGCTATAGTGCATCGAGGATGATTTAAGTTATTGATTTAAGTTTTGAGGCCGATCTTTATCTTATGTGAACAAGTTGAGAACAAGTAAACACATGTAGAGTAACAGATGCATTCAGTTCATGCTTTTAGTAACTTAAACTGTTTTCTAGCTATTTTTATTGATAAATCACGTTTCTAAATGTCATGGAATATATGTGAGTAAGATAAATTTATATATTCATTCAGTTGTTTCCCTATTGAGCTATGATGTAGCTCACTCTTTAAACTATACGTCGCAGGTTTAGTGTTAGCTACTGCTGCTGCTTCGAGAGATGTTGATCCAGAGGATTCGGATTACGTGCCTAGGGAGGAGTTAGAGCCCCCTCCTGAGGACTTCTTCTAGAGGACCTTGCATACTTTGATAGATTTTTGTGAGAAACGTTGTACGGCTTGGTATGTCCAGCCCTATTTTGAGAAAATGTAATATAAAACAAGACTTTCTTTTGGTGAACCATCCATGGTGACTGCTGAGTCGTCACTGATAGTTCGTGTTGGTTATTTTGCTCATGTAGTGGCATGAGATCAGAACTACCTTTTTGAGTTATGTGTTCTGACTTATATTATAGAACTGGAAATTTAGCTCAATATTCAGTTCTTATGTATTTAAATTGTTTTATTGTTGCTTGGGTATACCAAATGTCCGTGCAGGCTTATGGGGCATGACCTTGAGGGTCGTGCTGATGGCACGGGTTTTGGGGTGCCGAAATTTGGACTGTCACAGTTAGTATCAAAGCCTTTTCTTTTTGAAATTCTGACAAGTCTTGATTTTTTCAGAGCATAGGACCTTCTGCTAATGAAATTGTGATTTCATGTGTAGAGCGTGATGTCTTCTAGAGGAAGAGGTCAGCCCAGGGGCGGCCATGAAAGAAACTTGCGGAGCAGAGACAATTTTGTCTCGGCTTTGAATAGAGTGCCATTGGGGAATAATGAAGCCTCAGGAGGTAGCAATCAGGGGAACCAAGACCAAGAAGAGAATCAAAATAGAGATCGTCAGGATAGGGATCAGCGAGAACAAGAAAGGGTAAGAGAAAGAAACGAAGAGAGAGAAGAGCGTCAGAGGATGATGCACACCATGGAAACCATGACAAATGCCATGGCTCAGCAAGCGGCATCCTTGGCAGCTCACAATACCATTGACCAGCATCAGCCACCTACACCTCCAGTAGGTACTACACAGGCATTTCCCTCTGCGTTCACAGAGTTTAGGAGGATGCGTCCTCTGAGTTTTTTAGGGCAAGTAGAGCCAATGGATGCAGAGAATTGGTTGAGTGAGATGGAGAAAGTGTTCAGTGTGTTAATGTTCTTTATTATAAAAGTGGTCAAAGTATGACAGAAACAAAGAATGACATAAACAAAACAAAGAGAGATAAAGATGAGATTAGAACACAAACACCACCTGCAAGATACAGGGTTATTGCAGCAAGTTTTAAATGAAGTAAGGGTTGTCCCACAGAGAGTCATGGATCTAAAGGTTGTAAATCTAAACCTAATCTATCTTAAACTAATAAAACAGGGTAAAGAGAGGGTGTTTTTGCAGTTTGTCACTAACTAAAATAAAACAGAAATAATTGCAAAGTCAGAAATAAAACAAAGGGGTTTAAAGAAGAATGAAAGTGGTTAGATAAAATAAACAGAAAATGGAGAAGTAGGCAATTAGGGACTAATTTCAACTACAAATAGTAATGTAAAACAGAGCAAGAGTTGGATCTATAGCAATCTTTCATTTGGCTACAAGCACAAATGCAAGGAAGAAGAATCCAACTCAACCTTGAGATATGGACTAGTCTTAGGGTTGTTTCCTGTCCACTCAAATGGTCACAGGATATCTCATGGATATAATCCAGTCATAGGGGTTAAAGCTAAAACTGTAAAACCACTGCAGACACTATGTTTGCAAGGTGACAAGCTCATGCATTCATAGGTGCATAAAATCCATAACCTTCTAATGAAAATCAAAAGAGAATACAGATCAAATGAAATACTATAACCATTTAGTCATTGCTAAAAACAAGCTTACAATGCCATAGCTCTCAAGTCTGCAGTCTTTGCTAGATTTCAGGTCTCTTCACAATGTTATTACAAAGTCATTTGCATCTTACATTAGCCCTAACTGCTATAAAGACTTATCCACCCATGCTGAGCTAAGGAGAGAAGAAAAATAAAAAGGAAATTGGGAAGATGACCTAAACCCTAGAAATGAGCTTAGTGTCGTGTGTCTTGTGTCATCCCCCCTTTACAAGCTTGTTTTCTTTTCTTTAGATACACACCCAAAAAGTACCTTTATGTTTTGGCCAATCAGAGGGAAGGAGAATCAAAATAGTTAGGATCTATTGACGTGGTTCAATTCGAGCAAAGTATTGCCCAAGTTGTTAGGAAAAGCACAACATGCTCAGACAGGTGTCCCATGAGCTGTAGAAGTTTCAAAAATGCCCCCAAAGTCTATAAATATCTGTTGGGTCCCGAGCCTCAAGAGGGTGAAGTCTTCTGAAGGCTTCACAGTGTATAGGTCAAGCAGACAGATTGCTTTCTGAAGGTTGCTTGAGTGGATGAAGTGTTGCAGTCCAGATCTGCTCAAGAAGAAGAGCTGCTTCTGAAGACAACTCGACAGGATAGTTTTGAAGGCTCTTGACTACTCGACAGGTTAGTTCTGAAGGCATTGAACTGCTCTACAAGTTGCCCGAGAGGGTGAATTCAACCTCTCGACTAGGCTGTCTAACTGCTGCAGCTATCCTTTAGGCATGGGTCCCACTTTTCTCTCATGGCAGGGCTTCAAGGGGTTCAAGGCATGCTGAACAACCCATTTGGTGGGGACCACCATGGTTCAATCTCTATGTTTTTCTCAGCTCATGTGCTTGACTCCACTTCTTCTCTTTTTGACACTTGTCACATGAATTTTTACACTACTCTACAGGTTATTGCTAACTACAAAGCCACACTTAAAATCAATTATTAGACATCTATAGAGTCTAGTAAAGCCTAGGTTAAGGGGTGGAAAGTGACATAACTCAGTGATTAACCGCTAATTACTTTCCCAATCCCACTCCGCAGGCAGAACCCTTAGATTTAAAGATATATTTTCCATCACCAGATCCCGTTAGTTATGTCTAAATCAGCTTGTATCAACCATATGCACCAGCAGCCCCCGCCAATTACCCAAGGTCCGATTTTGCCCCGTACCCCCCTCCGGCACCGATTAATTACCAATGGCCTACCCCTATCACACGATCCCCAATACAGTCATTCACATTCCCCACCAACCCCATTTGGCGCACTTTATCCACCCCTCCATCTCTGACAGAGGTTAACTAAGTGTTATCCTCCCATCCCAGTCAACCAATCCAAGCACCTTCGGGGCCTATATCCACTCCGTTCCAGATCTCAGGACTAACCTGCAATCCCCATTAGGTCCCACTCAGTTATGATCAGACAGATGTCAATATCGACAGTGGCTGAGAGGAGGCAGTGGATTTCGTTACCCAAACGGGGGGAATCTCTAAGCAACTGGAAGTACCAGTGCCAGCCCGACCATAAGAGAAGAAAGAGCCTACTGCGGTAAACCCCTTCGAAAGAATGAGCCAAGAGCACATACTTGAAACACAATTGAAAAGAATGCTAGCCCACATCACGGTCAAGGACCTGCTAATGACGTATCCACTCCATTTCCAAGCTTTGATGGGAGTGTTAAAACACGCGCATGTGTTTATTCAAGTGACCCTAGACGAGGTGGGGCAAATAATTGGTCAAGTGCTGGCTCCTAATGCCATCTCTTTTTCAGATGCAGATTTATCAGATGAGGTAAATAATCATTCCAAACCCCTCAACATCATCGTAGAAGTCGAGAACTTGGTAATTCCGTTGGTATTAATAAACAATGGATTAGCCTTGAACATCTGAGAACAGCAACCACGATTGGAGTGGATCCCTCTGCATTTAGGCCAGTAAGAGCAAATGCCAGATGATTTGATAACCCGAGAAGAGAAATAATTAGAGAAGTCGACCTTGAGCTCATCATTGGGCCAATGACCTTTTCTATACCTTTCAAGGTTATGGGCATCAAATCTATTTTCAATCTGTTATTGGGGCGACCTTGGTTACACGAGGTCGGGGCTGTTGGTACGCACTTTTTCTGGGTCCCTTATGGTCCCCTGAAGAGTGGCCCAATTCGGTCCAAGTGGCCTCTGGTAAAGGCGGTGTTTTTAGAGGTAATTAAGTGTTGAAAATACAGAGGTAAATCGTAGGAAAATACATGGTTCGTTGCAATTTCCAGCTGCAGATATTTATTGACGCTGCAACACGTCACTGATCGTGCTTTTTGGGGTGGAGGTATGGGTTCTTCTCTTTACTGAATCATCGGTTGACCGATGTCAGTAGCACTGAGTCGCCTAGAAGTTTAGTCAAGCTAGTTTTCCTAATTCTCTTCTATCTACTTTACCTTTCCTGCACTTATTATGATTTTTGAATGCTTTAATATCCTAATGTTATCGAGAATCTGAATTGATTTTTAATCCTATTAGAAGTCTAATTAATCGGGGAATCCTAATTCAACTAAGTCTCCTAATCTGACTAGAAGTCTAAACCACTTAATAGTCTAACTTAATAAATTTAATTGATATTCTAATTCTTATCAAAGCCTATTCTAATTAGAAGCCTAATTAATTTCCTAATCCTAATGAAAGTCTAATTATGTTAGAATCTAATTAAGATTCCTAATCTCACTAGAAATACGAATCTTAATAAAATATGCTACTTAGATTAAATAAATTAATTCTATCGAAACTCTAATTAATTAGAGCATACTAAATCTACCAAAATTTTTATAAAAAGGGGGTTTAGGCTCACTATGCTAAGGAGGATCGGCCCCATTCCCGGGTACCATCTGTAAGCTCCCCGGGGCAAATCAGATGGCTAGGGATTGAAAAACTAATTTTTAATTAGGAAACTATAGATTTAAAGATCAAAATTATAAATTATAAAGGAATTAAAGGACTGGAATTGAGAATTATAAACTAGAATTATGAGATCAAAACTAAAACTAATGAATTTAGGATAGAAACTAAAATTAAGATCTAAAACATAGAAGTCAAGATTTGAAAATCAAAGACCTAGGCTCTAGAAATTTAGAACAAAGTTCGAAGCTAAAATTGAAATAAATAGAAAGGGAACTAAAAAAAAAATTAAAACAAAAGACTGGTTCTAGTAATTAAGAACTAGAACCAGAGAAAAAAAAGCTAAAAAAATATGAATCAAAGGAAATTTAGAATTAAAAGTTTAGAACTAGAAATTAAGGGCCTATAATCTAGAACCTAAGATCTAAGCCTAAGATCTAGAACTAAGAACTTGAACTAAAAAAAAGAAAATGTAAACTTGAGACCAGGGCCGCAGAGAGGAATCTTGAAATCCTAAGCTTGAAAGCGAGGAACTCGAGATAGAAAATTGTGTGTTTTGGGTCATGGTGGTGGGGTCTATTTATAGGTATTTGGCCAATTGCGTGCTCTGTGGGGTGCGCTCAATTGGTCGGTGAATTTCGATTACGCACCCTGTCTGGGGCACTTAATCAAATTACGCGCCCTATCTGGGGTGCTTAATCAAATTACGTGTCCTGTGTTAGGCGCTCAATCACTTTGAGTCGGTGATTGACTCAGTAAGTGACCGGCTGACTGGCTCAGCCGAGTGTCCCAGTCCTAGTCTAATTAGACTAATTAGGCACTCTGTTAGATGCGCTCAATCCAATTAAGCGCACATTTAAGGGTACTTAATAGGGAAATTTTGGAGGTCTAAGGAGTTAGAGACCAGGTTCACTTGGGAACCAATTGCGCGCAAGTGGTGGGGCGCGTAAATAGATTGTGTGCACCTAGCGGGGCGCGTAATCGGTTCTCAAGATGGTTTCTAGATGGGTAGAAGGCCAATCCAAGAGGGACTATTTGCGTACTCGATACGAAGCGTGCAATATGATTGCACGCGCCGAGCGGGGCGCATAATCAAGGCCTAAGGTGATTCTCAGGAGAAACAAGCTTGGTCCAAGAGGGACCAATTGCGTGCCGGCCATGGGGCGTGCAATTGATTTACAGCTCTAGACAGGGTGTGTAATTTGGGACTTTCTTGAGTTTGAGCCGTGTCCGAGCCACAGAACTATTGTTTCAGTCTGGGTCTCAATCATGTACTATTACTTCAGTGCATGGTCCCCGTATAAAGTCTTTAGAGAAGGCTAGTCCTTTTTTAGAAATCATGGGCAAGGTCAAAGGTTGATCAAACAAATTTGTGTACTCTGAGAGGGCAAAATGGGGGTGTCTACAGATGGCCCTCTTCGACGCGTTCTTGTGGAATAAGAATGCGTTGAAGAAGTAGACACCCCTCATCCGAGGGACCTTCTTGTTTTCTTGGGAAATCATAAATGTGAACCGGGGATGCTGACATGAGATGCTTGGCTTCTTATCTATCAGCACAAGCTAAAATGGAGCATTCAGGGGCCCAATGGTAGCTGTCGAAAGGCGTATTCCATGTCATATTTGAGAGTGACATCCAGTCGCGAATCGTGACCTGCTGCTAATAGCAGTCAATGAGGAAAAATTGGCATAACCTAATCTGTAGGTGCAAGGGGCATCTCGCTGCATATCGTGACTTGCTGCAAAGGGGTAGTCAAAAGGTAGGAGAGTCGATATCCTGATCTGTAGGTGCAAGGGGTAATTAAACAGAGGGATATCCGACACAATCGAGGTACCGGGGGGTGTCATACGAATGTCCAGAGACAAGGTCCAGAGACCGATAATAAGATGAAATATCATGTAATGGCGAAGGCTTTCACAAGTCATGTCAGATCGGGCACGCCATTACTCAAGCCAGTGGCGCGTAAGGTGTCCCTTTCCGGTGGACATTTGTGATTTCTCAAGGTTGAATATATTTAGTGTTTAGTTTCTTAGGGGAAAGAACGGATTGGTCTGGTGAGAAGTGAAAGTTTGATAGATAGGAGTTCATTTACTTTATTATTAATATTATTATAATTTTTTTATCTTTGAAAAATTGGGAATTTAACTTAAGATCAATTCGGTTGTAAAACTTTAGAAAACATGGCTTCTGAGATATCGCTGAGTAGATCTACCGGTATGACATTTGTGGACCCGACTGTATGCGTGGTTGTCAAGATGACACTTGGTATGCCGAATGCTCCGTCTAGCCTTCTTGTGAATATTGATGATTGTCTCTTATGGGAGAACTACAGTGATTCGTGGATAGAGAGAGACATTTTTTTTTAAACATTTGACTTAATCCTAACTAATTATATTTTATAGAAATATCGAGTAGAGAGAAGAAGGGGTGATACTTACTTGAATTGTTGTTAAGGGTTTCTGTATGGCCCGCGACGGGACTGATCGGTCGTCGTAGTGATGCCACGATGGAACATTAGAGAGTTTCCTTTCACTTATGATGGTCACCAATGTGATGAAATGTCTTAGGGAGGTTCACGATGATGGTTTTCTCCTTACGGTTGTGTGCTATGATGAGTCCCGTTGGTTGTAGGCCGCGATGGGACTTAAGGGAAATCTGATGAGATGTTTGCGCTAGAACATGGTATTTGATGGGTGCGATGGCATGTTGGAGGGTTTCCTCTTTTCTTTTGACTCTGTAATGGTAGGGGCTCGCTGATTATCGCGCGATGGGATGGTGGAGGGTCTATCCTCCTCCACTGTCAGCGAGTGTGTGCCTTGGTTGTGGTGGAGTCGGATGATTGCTACGTGACAAGGGATTTGGGAAGTGGACTCTCTGCTTTCACGATGGGATATTGGTTGAACCTTTTGGTTGTGTTGTGGTAGTTTATGACTGAACATCTTGGGTAGTGGTGTTGCGACGGAACAGGTTTTAAGTTGCAGTTACATTGTGACGGAACATCTGCACTAATGTGTGACAGGATCTGGTCTGATGACTCCTTAGTTGCTTCAGTATCGTGATGGGATAGATGGTGTTTCTTTCTTTGGTAGATCTTGGTTATGCAATGGGTTTGGAGTCAGTTTGAATGGTGGCTATGATTACAACAGGGTTTGTCTTTGACCTTGGTGGTGTGGTGAGGCTTTTAGCATCGCGGTGGGACATAGCTGATTTATGCTGATGTGCTTGGACGTTGCAAGTCCGGCTGCGATGGGCCATGGTCGTGGTCAATGTCTCCCAACGTGTAAGGTTACGAGAGAGGGATTCTGATTGAGACGAGAGAAAAGGGTGTGAGGGTGTGCATTCTATTTGAAATGTGGTCGTAGCTGAGTATTGCGTGTATGTTACTGGGCATTTAATTAAATGACGTGCTAGGGCGAGTGCGCGTGATTATGTTGATTAAGTGCAGATGTAATCGCGTTCAATCCAATTGTGCGCAAAGGAACTTGCGTGCAATCGAAGTGTCACCGGGTCGGTAGAACGGAGGTGTTCGGGTGCTGATTTGGATTCCGCGCATGAGGATTAGCGTGTAATCCAATTATGCGCTCGAGTCAGTGTGCGCAATCAGAGTGTCGCCAGGTCACTGTGCGAGTGTCCCTTCGGATTCCGCACAGTGACATAGGCGTGCGATTGCATTGTTTTAGAGTTGCCAGATCTGTAGTTAGATATGGAGATTTACTACACAACCCTTGCGGTTTAGAACATCACTCCCTGTGGGATAAACTCTTACTTATTAAAACTTGCTACAATAGGCCCTGTATTTTGCATGCTGTGTTTAGATTGCTGTTTTGTGCTATTTCACTCCATTTCACCCTCTTTCTGATTTGTTTTTGCTGCCATATTTTTACAACACGCTTCTAATAATAAAAATAAAAGCATAGCAATCTAACCAACAAGTTTTTGGCACCACTGCCGGGGAGTTTTGATCTAGGTAGTAAATCTGAGTTTTTTTTAAGATATATTTGTTGTAGATGTAGTGTTTGAATAAATTCCAGTTGTAGTTTTTATTTTATTTTTGAATTTTCCCTTTATTCTCTGGTTAGATTTTTTGTGCCTTTGTTGTGTTTGTAGAAATTACAACTGTAGTCTTAGGATTTTATAGTTTTTCTTTATTTCCTGTTTTAAATTTATTGCCTGTTTAGTGTTTGAATAAATTCCTGTTGAACTTCTTGATTTTTGAAGGCTTGGAGCAGTAGCAATTAGAGGAGTTTAACTGCAGCTGGAGCATTCCTGCATTAGTTTGCGTCTTTATCTCCCCTATTTTTGTTTCATTTATGCAGTCTTAAATTCCTGCAGTTGTGTTAGTTTGTATTTTTCTTTATCTATTTACTGTAAGCTACCTCTGTTTTGCTGTGTGGGATGTATGCTAGGAAGAAGGTCTCTCAATCCTGAGCTAGAACCTTTGAATCCTGATATTGCGAGAGTCCCGAGTCCTAAGCCAGCAACACACATCCCTACTGAAAATTTAGTAACAACTGAGATGGGTGAGCAACCTAGACCCCTTAGGGAATATAATGCACCAGGGGCATACTCATCCCCCTCTTGCATTTAACTCCCTACTGCTATGGGTAATTATGAGATCAAGGCTCAAACCATCCAAATGTTATCAATCTTTCATGGGTTGAGCAAGGAAGACCCTTACCAGCACATAGATAAGTTTCTTTCTCTATGTACTACCTTTAATATTATTGGTTTGGGAGAGAAAGCCACCAAACTGAGACTTTTTCTTTTTTTCCTAAAGGATAAGGCCCGAACTTGGCTCACTATGGTCTCGGCAAATAGCATATAGTCATGGAATGACATGCAATGCCAATTCTTGGCTAAAATTTTCCCAATTGGTAAAACCAGCCAGTTGAGGAGGAGCATCATTTCTTTTGCTCAACTCCCAACTGAACAATTTCATGAAGCTTGGGATAGATTTAAAGAGTTGTTAAGGCAGTGCCCACACCACCAGAGTCCCAAATGGTAGCTTGTACAAAGCTTCTACCAGGGGATAGATGCTAAAAGTAGATCCATGATTGATGCATCATGTGGTGGTACATACCTCAACAAAACTTATGTAGAGGCTTGAGATTTATTCGATGTGATAAGTGAAAACTCCATGCAGCAGGAGTCTTTGTCAAGCAATGACATTGAACCGGCTGCTAGAGGTTTAAAAGAACCCACTTATACTGGGAAATTGTATGAATTAACTGTATACAATAACCTAGAGAGGAAGGTGGACAACTTGTCTAAAAAATTTGATAAAGTGTTGAGTGTGTTGCGGCCCCACATGGCTGCACAGGTTGGAGAAGCATGTTTGATATGCTACTCACCCACACACTCCCATCTTGATTGTCCATCTGCTGGTCCATTTCCAGAGATAGTAAATGAGCAAGTCAATGCTTTCCAATCATTTGGACAACAGCCTGCTGGGTATTCTTGGAGGAGCCACCTGAATTTGAGGTAGAGACAAGATAATTTGCCTCAAACCCAACAGCAGCAGGCATTGCCCTATAATTCCAACCAGCTGTCCCCTCATGGTTATGCACCAAGACAACATTTCCCACATCAGTCCCCCCAGCCAGGTCAATTAGCTTTGCTCCCACCACAACCTAGAGCCCCCTCCTTTGAGGAGCAGGTTTTGTCTTCATTGTAAAACCTTAGCTCCTTATCACAGACTATGGATTCCCACAGTTAGAGTATAAAAAAGATAGAGGACCAGCTGGGTCACATCTCAAATGCTCTGACAAGAAGGGATGAGGGCAGGCTCCCAAGCCAAACTGTGAACAATCCCAAAGGGCATCACATGATTGGTGAAGCTTCTTCAACCAATGAGGATGCTAGGGCCAATAATGCCCTGAGGACTGGTAAAGTGGTGGAGCACCAAGAGGTTTTCAATGGAAAAGGTGTGTAAGAGAGACAGAAGACTTAGTTCCTGCTGTAGTGTAGCAGGGAGCTAAATAATGGGCTGCTCTTGAGCCCCATTTAAAAAAAATTAAAAAATTAAAAAAAATAATTTAAAAAAAAAAAAAAACAAAAAAATATTTACCATGTTGAGCCCTACTTCCTCATGCTTTTAAGGACCCTTTTCCTTCTTACCAAGAAGAAGGCTATGATGGAGGAAATCAGATTTGTAAACAGTTGCAGCATTGGTGGAGCAGACCTTGCCCAAACTGCTAGACTTGGGCTGAGGTATTTGCTAAAGTTTTTGAAGTGTGGACTGAGGAAGCCCCCTTCCTAAGCCATCTAAGGCCCCTTTGCTGCCTTTTTTAATTGATTGCCCACTTGATGTGGAGCTAGAGCTGCTCTCTGCATCTCTCAAGCAACTGAAATTGCTGAGTTGGAAGATCTCAGGTTTGATGCTAATGCAAAGGTATGACCTTTCATTTTTATATTGTAATTCTTTCCAATTCAGCTGAGATCCAGATGGGGTAGCCAAAATTTCTATCATTTATGCACCCCCATCTGGAATGTTGTGTAAATATTGTGTTTGTGTGATTTGATTTTGTATGAACCTTACTTTCAAATGTGTGCTATTAATATTGATAATTCTTTGCCATCAATTTAGATTCATACTCAGATCAGTTTTAGGAAGCTGTCTGTAGGATTTTACTATTTTAGGTGTTTAGTATAGTTAATGTTTTGTATATACCTGTTATTTTTAGTGAAATTTTTGAGATATATAGTTGCTATTTTTAGGAATTTGTGTAGTTGCTTTGTTTTCTTATTTGTCCTTTTGTATAAATTCTCTTTTTCTTTTTCTTAGTCTAATTTTCTGCAATCTTTAAGTTTAATTTTCTCTTTGTTTTCTGCTGTAGTTTAGTGTATTTTTTCTGTTATACACCCTGTTGTCCCTATACATGTATGTTGAAATAGTGAGGACGCTGTTTACCTTAGGTTTGGGGGTATGGTAGGGTGGTAGGCTAGTAGAATAGTTAATTCTAGTGCAGCAGTGTGGGTTGAATTGAGATAAATAAAGTCAATTCCCATCCCATGTGAGAATGAGGAAATTTAAAAATTTTTGCAGACACTTTGTAACTGAAAATTTTGAAAGTTTAGCACTTCCATGAAGCTAACATCAAGAAATTTTTTTCAATTAGTACTTAGTGAACTAGAGAGGAGAGAAAAAGGTGAAAATATACCCCATGGGTTAAATTGAAGACCATACCCAATGAGATTTGGGCCTATCAATTTTCTTTTGAAGAGTGTTTGTGGCAATTTTTCTGCTCTAAGGACTGATTGACTCAATCCCTTTTCACTAGAAGTTAGGCACCTCCAAATTGAAACTGATTGGTAACACTTATGATACTAAGGAGATGATCTAAGGTCTTCATTTAGACAGTTTGAGCTTCAAATTTGCTACCCATTCAACTGCCCTTTGCTTACACTCTTTGAGCCTTAACATCCTATTTTTCTTTGACAAACACCAGAGAACGTGCACCTAAACCTCATTGACCTGATTCAACCTTACCCCCACTCTGAGATTTCAAGAGGTAAAGGAGAAGTTGAAGATAGGTAGGCTGGGTTCAACATTTGGTGGAAGGAGAAGAGAAGCAACCTATAAATAGCAGTGTAGCAGTGGTATATGTGTGGCATTTCATAAAAAGAAAAAAGAAAAGTATAAATAAAAAGAGAGAAAGAAAGAGAAGTCAAGAGAAGAACTTCATCTGAAAAAGTAAAAGAGGAGAAGAAGCTGGTCCCTTCGGATATGAAAAACACAAATGAAGATGAAGTTGTGCTAAAATAAAGTAGGTGAAGTCATGAATCACCTCCTCCCCTTACTGATTTCTCAATTTTGAATCCATTTTACCCCTTTTATTCTTTATAAACCTCACCCATAAGTCACATTACAACCCATTAAAAAGACCTTGTTGATCCAAAGTAAAATGAGCTGTCATGTGGAGATGAGGAGATGTCTAATCTATGGTAAAAAGTATTTGACGATGTCAGAAACTTAGAGGCAATGCCTATGCTCATGCTTGTAGGCCTATTTGAGGCCTGTAACTGATCTTGAGCTGATGAGAATGTGAACACCTTGGATTCTCATTGTGAGAGACAACCCTGGAGAGGATTGGGTCTGAAATTTAATTTCATTAGGGTGGTATCTACATCTGATTTTTGATTTAATAGTGAGCCTAGTACTGATTTTTACACATTGCAT
This sequence comes from Chloranthus sessilifolius, assembly GCA_021018995.1. Classification (NCBI taxonomy): domain Eukaryota; kingdom Viridiplantae; phylum Streptophyta; class Magnoliopsida; order Chloranthales; family Chloranthaceae; genus Chloranthus; species Chloranthus sessilifolius. The sequence goes on along the minus strand of CM037584.1, from coordinate 118,591,276 downwards.
TCCTGATGTAAACTGATTGGTGGTGATGAAAACACATGCTGATTTGAGTTTTAAATAATTTGCATTATTATTGTAATTTCCTCTGATTTTTAAAGAATAGGTGTGGACTAATGTTTTATCTATTAAAATATGTTTTGTCATTGGTTGCACTGTACTTAACTGTTTTAATGGTGAAGTTTGTGAGTATCTTCACTGAAAACCCTTAGGAGACTTCACTCATCCACTAGGGATCACCTAGGGGTTTAAAAGGCTTGATGCCTAAGCTAAATGCATCTGTGCTCCCTATGAAAGTGACATTTACTGTTTTGAATAACTGTTTTTAATTTCTCATTTGCTCGAGAACTAGCAAAGATTAGATTTGGGGATTTATTGAGCACTGAAACATACCACTTTTCACCCCTTAACCTGGCCTTTAATAGACCTTTGAGCCATCTAATAAGTGTCATTTGAGTATGTTTTTGTAGTTAGAAATAAAATACAGTTTAGTGTAACAATCCACATTTTGGAGGCCAAGAAGAAAGAATTTAGAGTTAAATCTTGAAGCTGATTGAAGAACAGAGAATGCACCATGGTGGTCTGCACCATAGGGATCATTTTGCTTGCCTAAGGGGCCCTAGAAGTCCAACAGAGGAAAGAAGGATGAACCCAAGATGAGAAGAGTGCTGTAGCAGGCTGTGCACAGCTGCAGAGGATAAAAGAATTGAAGGCTCGAGCAGATCTTAAACAGTTTAAGTTCATCTTAAATAAGCTAGAGTAGTTCTTGAGCAGTTGGAATGCTCCAGAAATCCACCTCGAGCAGTTCAGGCCTGCAACTTATAACTAGCTCGAGCAGATCTCGAGCAGTTCAAAACAGGAAGAGCTTCAGAAAATAACCTCGAGCAGTTCTCGAGAGGTTCTGAGCTTCAGAAAACCATCTCGAGTATATCTTGAGAGGTTTAGGCATTCTAGAGATTATCTGCTCGATTGGTTCTCGAGCAAATACAGCTTCAAAAAATCATCTCGAGTAGTTCTCGAGCACTTCAAGGACGAGTCCGGTCACTCGAGGAGCTCAAATTAATCTTGTCGAGTTGCATTTCATCCTGTCGAGATCCTCTCGAGAAAAATCACCTGAAGCGCCTCATCTGCTCGAGCTGCATAATCGAAACCATTTGAGCCTGTTGAGCCTTCTTCAGCAGTCAATTCAACCACTCGAGATCCACTTGAGATGCAAAATATGAGCAATTCAACATCTCGAGGCTCGGGTTCCAGACTTCTCATTCAGCATGCAGGGATATTTTGGGGATT